>CM017765.1:34118451-36518451 GCA_008009225.1 Acer yangbiense
AAGTAACAATTAATTAGATGGTCCACTATTGTGTAAGACTTTACGGAAGAACGAACAATGAGATTGAAAATCATTGGCACTCCAACTTGAGGAAATATTGCTTGAAGCACAACCTATTGCAAGAAACATAAATCATTACAGTCGATTAGAAAAATCACCCTAAAGATGATTCTACAAACTTCAATGTTAATCGGAAAAAAGAGTTGAATGAAACAAAAAAAAATAATAATAATAATAGTAAAATCTTTGTCAAACTCGGTATTCAATAATTTTTTTTTTCTTGAAACAAAATGAATTTTTTAACTAAAAAAAAATTAGGTTTTTATAATGGAGCATTCAAAAAGGGAGTGTCAAAAAATAAAAAATGATAGCTTTAGAACAAATTGGAGTGTGTATAGAATTATTTAAAATTTAAGTTTGAGTGGTGCTGTTGGCACATCCATTACTGAACTATTTATACCCCACTTTTTAAATTATTTTATAGTATTATTTTTTTCCCTTTATCAAAGAGATATACCATTTTTATTAAAAAAATCTTGTACAAAGTAAAACTAATAAAACCCCACTTTCCTTATTTTAAAACCCTAACGACATAGATTATTTCAAATAACTAAATGTTTACTATTTCTCTTTATATTTTCTTTCAGAACTCGATCTCATGTTTCCCATGTTTAGTATTTATTGATTTTATTGCTTCACATATTTGTTTTGTTTTTCTTTTCAAATTTCATATCCATGTTTGCTATTTTTTTTCCTCTCGGTTTATTTTCTTTCAAATCTTCCAGGCATACTATGATTTGTATCAATTCTTTTGTAGATTTTATTCCGGATCTTTTAAAGTTAGTTTATTTTACAAATAAAAAAAAAAAAAAAAAAACAACAACAACAACAAAATCGCACCAAGAATCGCAACAAAAAACATAATATCTGACGAAACAAAACCACATCAAAACTCTAATTCAATCGTTCAAAAAAATCATCAAACGATCAATATCACACTTACAATCTACCATCAGCAATCCAATCGACTAAAGAAAAAAAGAAATTGCATCTAATAAAGATGGTTTCATCATGAAATAAGGAAAAAACAAATTTTGAGAATGGATATGATAAAACTGTATATAAAGATTATAGATGAAGTGTATTTTTATTTTTATTTTTTTGTAAAAGATATAAGGTGTATTAAGTTTGAAAAATAAGTAAAAAAGTAATCCTAAAAATAAATCAAAAAAATTAATAAAACCATTTAATTTTATATAATTAAATCAAAATTAAAAAAAATAGAACATAAATAGTTCTGTAGTAGGGGTGCCAATAGCACCTCTCTTTAAGTTTTTAGAAAGAAGTGTATTTAAAAAGGGAGTGTAAAAAAAATAAAATTGGATTGTAATGAGAAAATCTCTTTCCAATTTTGTTTTCTCTTATAATAACCTTAACCATATTAGTATTTTTTCGTTCGCTTCTCATGTTAATAGCAAACTAGATACATACAATATGTTTCATCCACTATTCAATTTTTAGTAAAATTCAGCATCGTAATACAGATAAACAAACACACATTAAATCCATAAGTGATGATACATGTTTTCATCCTTTATTTAAAATTTCAACTATTTTATATTTCACACTAGTTGGTATTACAATATAGAAAACGTATAATAACACACATTGCCAAAGTCTCATTAACAAAATCTTTCATCACATTGCAAATCCTGATGTTGGTGATACCATACCAGCTTATTATGTTATATACTTTCCTTTTTTTTATTTACTTATACTTTCATATTTTGAAATTGTTTATTACGCCACGGCGATCCCGGCAAACATCACCTGTGGCCCAGAGCAGGGAGATACCGAGTAATCAAGTGGTTTCCTGGCTTCGGATCCACACCTCTCTTTGCGATCATCAGTTCTTATTTGTTTGTCGCGGCATTCTGCACTGCAAAATGCTTTCTCCCCTCTGTGCAGAAAAGGAGCCATCAATGATTTATTAGTGAAGAAATATGTGGGATGAGAGAGAAGATATAATAAATTTTGTTACCCAAAAAGATTGAGTTTTTTCCTGGTAGGCATATAACTGTGAGCATACTTATCCACGTCATCACTTTTTGCTAGAAAACGTAATACAATTGGGTCAAATAATGCTTACATGGCAAAAAATGATGAGGTGGATAAGTGTACTATAAGTATGCTCACAGTTATATGTCTACTAGAGAAAAACTATCACCAGTTTTCAGTACAATATCCAAACATGAAGTCCTAAGCAAACCAACATCACATATAGAAGCAAACAAAAATTATTGGCATTTCGCTATCACAAAATATCATAAAATGAATACGATATAAACTGCTAAAATTTTACTAACCACAAGATAGCCACCCAAGTGGGATTTTTCCCAACTACAAATATGCATTAAAAATCCCACCTAACTTCCATAGCCAAGCTTGAATATTTCTATAATTTTGGGTAAAAGAGGAAAGAGATCTTAAAATTTTGTATTCATCAAAAGGAAAGGATTACTAGGATAATTGGTTGAAACTAACTCAGTGTGAGAACTGAAGTGGCTGCAAAACTTTTAAGCAGAATTTGGAAATAAGTTATGGGTGTAAACATTTTATATTAAAATTTCAAATCCTATAACAAAATAGGTCAAACAAATCATGATCACTAGGCAACCAACGAATTCAAAAAGAAAATTCTCCAAATACCGGAAAAGGAAAAACTGCCCCAATCGTTAATGCTTTGAACAATTGACAAAAATAATTGAAGAAGGATGAATGCCGATATAGATCACTTTAGGCACATAAATATGTAGACATGTAATGCAATGAGATGAATCTAGCAAGTGGTCGAACTCTCTAAACAGCTTACCGAGGTAGAAAAAGCAGCTCTGCAACAACCTCTATGGAATTTCAAGATCTATATATTAAGAGAACTAAGCATTTACTACTTGGATATTATTTGCAAACAGAAATTGCACAAATAATTGTTGTCAACATGTTATTCTCTAAATTGGTCTTTTGCTACAGATTGTACACGAATGGATGGAACCCTACCTCGAATCCTCTCTCTTATTGACTGCAAGTCATCTATATGTAATTAATTCTCAATGAATGGATGGAACTATATTGGTCAACTATTACATCAAACGTGATATCGAAGCAAAATCTGGAACAATTTTCAGAAAATTGAACATGGACAGCAATGCTATATAACTTACAGTTGCAATTATGATCAGCTAGAAGGAAAAAGAAAATTATATGAGCAGAATCATACGATATACATATTATTTTATCCCAAAGAACAGATCTCGGGCTTCTTTCACAAAGAATTGATCATAATCATGTTTGAAAAATCCGTTTTAAAGATCGGAAACTACACATAGTGCATAGTGAGCTAGTAAAATTCATAATCAGATATGTACAATTAAACAAGAAATAAACATTAATATGTTAATAATGAGCTAGTAGTATAAACTCATATACTCTCCTATCTATAACCATCAATCCAATTCAAAAGCTACCATTTTACGAATTGATTATATAAAAGATATGGATTGAGCTCATATATTCAGTAATACTTAATGTCATCATTAAAAATCTACCCATCTATTACCATTAAAGAACCAAAAATATATTTAAAAAAATAAAAAACCCTCGCATAAAACAACACAAAACCAAAGTCAAAAGAACAACACGGATTAAAAAACACAACATAAATCGAAATTCACAAATATATATATAAACACAGTCCATATTAAAATCAATAAATATATACCTGTACATGAAAATATCCAGTCCATGAAGCTGTTTGTTGCAAAGAAAACAAGAACTGAGAAAATCCCCACTCCGGAACTCGGCACCGATGTTCAATGGTGAAGAAGAAGCAAAGAAAACACTGTTATTCTTCTCAAGCTTGTGCTTGTCATCATCATCAAAGTAGACACGTTTCTTCACCAAATTATCTCCAAAATGAGAAATCACACACGTGTAACTCTCAGACAATTCATCAACCAGCTCAGTGTTTTCTCTCTCCACAACAGGCTTAGCAATAGCAGAGGAGGAGATTATGGGGATCGGTTTCGTTCTCGGCGACTTAGCAGAGAAAATCGGTTCATGGGTACAGCTGCCCAAATCGTTCATGGCAGCTACTATGCCCAGTCCAACGACACCGTCGTTATGGAAATTTCTTGGAGATTTGTTTGGATTCGAAGAAAACGAAAATGAATCACCTAAATTGGTGAAAAGTGAGAGATTGATGGTGGGTTTTCTTTTTCCATACAAATTATCCATGTTTTTTTTTCCCACAATACAACTCACAACTTCTCTCAGATTCTTCTAATTCACTAAAAGAAGATCAAGAGTTTACTTTGACAATCTTTTTTGAACCGAATTATTTTGTTTTCTTTACTGATTTCAAGTGTAAAAGAAGTGAAGTAGAAGCAACTAGAGATTCTGTGTAGACAAATTTAGCGCAGATTTAGAGGAGAGAGAGAGAGAGAGTAGTCTCTAAGTGAAGGAGGAAAAGTCCACCTTGCTCTCAGCTCTCTAGCTCCTCGCTAGTGGTTTCAAGGGAGAGGGAATATAAACAGTTCGCTATCTCTAATAATTAATTTTTTATTTGCGATTACGTTTGTTTAATTGTCGATTTCTGATTAATTGTTTGTTTGTGAATTCCATATTGAGCACACAACCACGGGCATGCTCAAGATACGCTCATGAGAGAAAAATTGTGATGCTCGACGAATGGAAAGAGGTTTGATTTTGTATTTTGTCTATAATAAGGGTTAATTACATAAACATCCCTAAATTTAGACAAAATTACATACATATTTAACTTTTCCTTTAATTGCACAAACCTCTCTAGAGAAAACATTGAATAACAGTTTGACTAATGAATAATTTTACGATCTAGGTGTGGTTTAGGGGTAAAACTGTCATTTCATCCTAAAAACAACTAAAAACCAAATGAACCCTAAATGTCATACAATTACAAATCTACCTAGATAATAACCGTAAAATAACCCATAAATTTATAAAATTACAAATCTACCACAACCACAAACTTCATATTCATCTGCGGCAATGAAATTGGTGAGGCCATGTGCCTCCTCCACGTAAAGGATGAGACAGATCGCACCTCCATTGAATGGAGGAGGTGTGACTCCTCTCGATTTTTAGGCATTGCGACATCTTCCTTTTAGGAGGAGATTGATCTCCTATAAGGGAGGAGATCGTCAATCTCGCATAGAGGAGATCCAATCTCCACTTGTGTTTTTTTATTCTTTTTTTTTTTTTTTTATTGGGGTCAATTTATTTAAATACATAGAATTATGAGGCATTCCATAATTTTGAAAGTAGATTTCTATTTATACAAAGTTTTGAGATTAATTTAGATTTCTCTTTTTTAATTGGCTAGTAAAATAATCATCTTACCTTATATTTTTTTAAGTCAACCATTAAATTTAACTGTTAGACCACTAATGATAGGGGTCTTACTGTAGTTAAGGTTATTTCCAATATATTTTACCATATTACCAAAACACAATGTAAGTTTGTGAAATCTACTCATAAAAAATGATATATTTTCCAAATTCATGCTCAAATGATATATCATTTGAGTTGTGAACAGGGATGGCAATTGATCAGATTGGATATGGATACCCAAATATCCATCCTCATATCCGTTTGAGATATATATTTTCATCCCCGCATTCATCCCCATTTCTAAATGAGTGGGGCGGATTCGGATAATCTGCTAATTAAGATAGAAATATCTATTCCCACTCCGTTTATATCCGTATCCGATGAAAAAACTTTAAATTTTTATAGTTTACAAGAGGAAAATGTAACTAACATATATAACGGTACATTATATCCTATTTAAAGAGAAACAAATACATCCAATAAAGTTAAAATATAAAAATTAATAATAACTTATATAATTAGAATTAATAATTACATAATAAATTTTTATATTTTTAAAATATTAAATTTTATAATGGATTCGGATGGGGATGGATATCCATAGACGATATCCATCCCTATCCCCGAAAATAAAATGGATATTAGGATGATATCCATCACCGCTCCGTCATCGAAATAATAGTATCCATCTCTATTTTAAATGGAGCGGATTCTTACAAATATCCGTATCTATAGATAAGTTTGCTATTTGTAGTTGTGAACATATAAATCAATATTGTTGTCAATGGTATGTAAATTGTGAGATTAGTTGTAAGTGACGTGTTATAGGATTTGGATCCTTTGCTAAGCTGATTTTTTTCTTGACCTAAAGCACTTTAAGAAAATACTATGCATTTAAAGATAATGGAACTAAAATAAATAAATCTCAGTCGTTGATTACACATGTCATAGGTCAGGACAGAGATTAACTGAACAGAAGATCCAAATCCATTAAAATAATTATAATAGCAGAAGCTTTTTGTGGGCTTGAGTTTAGTTTATATAGCAAGAAAAAAACAAAAATTAACTTAGGAGAGACAAGTTTTGTGTTTGAGAAGAGATCTACTCTTTTATAATGAGTAGGCATTATCAACAAAGAGATCAATGAACGGAGAGAGAATCTTCATTTTTATGAAAAGTAGAAGAAAAACGTATTGTGACGAGAGAGTTAGAATAAGAAGAAAAAGCATGGAAAAAGTAAAGGGTGGCTCTATTGTCATCCAAAAAATTTCTCGTCACACCCATTTACTTTATACACCCACTGTTAAAAATGAAAAATTATTAGTCGACTATCTCACCTTCTATAATACCGAAATTAACATTAAAAATTGTGACTCATTTTTATTAAAAAAAAATTTTTAACTGCTCATTTTAATTATTATTTTTCTCTCGCTATAACCCTATCTATTGTTACGTGTTACGAGTGTTTCAATACATCCCTTACACCAAAATCTTAGGTGCTGGTTTTCTTTTTTTGTCTTAAGTATTAAAAGACCTTATGATGTGGATCGGATGGCACTCTCGTATTTGGGTCGTTTGGAGCACCCAAAACGGGACTGACTTTAAGGACTTATAACTTTTACATTCGGACTCAGAATGGCTATTATAATTGTAATGGCTATTATAATTGTAATGGCCATAAATAGCACAAATACTAAGGCCCAATAAAGCCCATGGCCCAATAGTCAAAGCCCAATAAGAGACCTGCATCAGTCAAAGTCAAACTTGGACCAGATCAAACCGTTGGAGAATATTTCCGTAACGTCTACATCAATATCATCAAGTCTATAGCGTCTCCTTCAATGCCATCAAGTCTATAATGTTTCCTTCAATGCCATCAATTCTATAACATCTACTTCAATGCTATCAAGTGAGTCATTGATTAACTCACTCCCTTCCTCCTATAAATAGCAACCCCTTCTCATTCACAAGGGGGACTGATAGGGGTGGGTGCGGTTCATCGAACCGAACCGAATCGACCCGAACCAAGTCAAAATATGGTGTTTGGTTCGGTTCAATTCGGTTCGAACCGAATGAACCGTATATAATATGGGTTGGTTTCGGTTTTGGGCCTTCCAAAACCGAACTGACTCGACGAACCGAAGTATAAAAAGAAAAAAAACCCTAGTTTCACTTCTAACTTCTCAGTCTTCTCTCATCTCTCATCTGTCATCTACTCATCTCTATTCTCTCATCTTCCGCCGACTGCCGCAGACCCCATCTCTCATCTCTCTTCCGCCACATCTCTCTGTCTTCTACCCTTCTGGCCTTCTCAGTTCTCATACTCAGTCTCAGTCACTCGACTCACTCCAGTGGAGGCTTCTTGACTCACTCCAGTGGAGACTTCTCGACTCACTCGACTCGACTGCTCCGCTGCATGCCTGCACTCGACGGTTGTCTCTTTCGTGAATCTGCTTGCACTCGTCAACCTTCAAGCCTGGTTTGCTTCTTCTTCTTGATTTATTTCTTCTTCTTCTTGATTTATTTCTTCAAGCATGGTTTTATTTCTTCTTCTTTCTGCTGATGCCGAATCTTCATCTCTTGCTTTTCTTATTCTGGTTTGCTTTCCATTTTATTTCTGAATATGTAACTAATAAGTAATATTTGTTTCTAATTTGTGTAAAAAAAATGATAAATTGAAATGGGGTTGTTGTAAATTGATACTTACTATAGCTAATTTGTGTTGTAAGACATGGAAGCTATTTTGCCTGAGATCACCGATTCAAAGAATCATCAAACCGATTCAAACAATTTTCGAGCAATTTTTGAAAAAAATAATCTAACCGATTCCAACATGCTTTTCTCAGATACCAACCCTCTAATATATGTATATATGTGTATATATGTATATGTATATTCATGTGTGTTTTCTTGTTTGTGATTCACTAATTTGTCTAGATTTGGTTCGATGAAGGTATTATTTGCGTTTTCATATTATTTGATGTTGAATGTATTATTTGTCTAGATCTGATTTTTCTGTAACCGAGTATAGTATTATTTTTTTACTTTATAACTAATTGTTCTGGACATTTTTTTATTGGAGATGTGTAATGGACTAATGGGTTCTCTTTTTGCTTGTTTAGTTAATTATATTTTTACTTGTTTACAGGGGAAGATTTTGTTTTCCATTTCAATTAATTTTGCACATCCAGTAGCTTTTGATTATGGTAATTATAATGGAAGGTCTAGATCTGCAGCAAACCTATGAGTTTCTAAGAAAGGTACCAGTACCAAGATAGAAAACAAACATCAATTTGTAAATTGTTGTTGTGCACTTGTGCAGTGGCTAATAGAGCACCCCCAGTTCTTAAATAATCAACTCTTCATCGGCGGTGACTCTTACTCCAGCATTCCTGTTCCTATGATTGTTCAACATGTTGTTGATGGCAACCAAATTGCATTCATGTTATGTACCTAATTTGTACTTTTGATTTGTTTTTAAATGTTTCATAATCGGTTGATTACTTGATTGATTACTTGATGTAAAGATTAATTTAGATATGTTTTTTTTTAACAGTAATATGTTTTAATGTATTGGATTGATAAAAAAAAACAACCCAAAATCGGTTACCTAGAGGCCAAAATACAAAAATAGGTGTTAAAAGGTGTAAAAAATGATAAAAATATATATATAAAAAACTCAAAGCCCAAAGGCCCAATAGGCCCAAAACCAAATTGAACCGAACCGAACCGAACCGAACCGGGATAAAGGTGTTCGGTTCAATTCGGTTTATGGTCCAATACGGTTTAAACCGATTCAAGTTTTCAAAAACCGAAAATATAACGGTTCAATATGGTTTTGGCCAAAACTGAACCGAACCGAACCGCGCCCACCCCTAGGGACTGAGCTCTCTAAACTTTAGAGCAAATAATAAGCTCTGCAATTCTTTCCATTTATTAATTGTTGTTCCAAGACCCAACAGGATCGACCCAATCGCTCTCTAAAGTCTATCGACCTAATCCTCGATCGACCCACGTCGAGTCAAGGAACCCACGAGGGCATCGACCTAGTTGCCATCCAAAGTCAATCGACATAATCCATGTTCGATCCTCATCAAGTCAAGGAACCTCCTGGACATCGACCCATCACAGTCATCGATATATAATATCGACCCAATCCTAGATCGAACGACGTTGAATCTGGGACCTATCCCCTTCAACCTGTTGGATCAGTCGATAACTAGCAAACAACTCGATTCGATATATTGAGCAAAACGGTTTGTCATTTCAAACTCTTCTCCATCTCATTCGATTTAACTTACGATATACTGACTTAAGTGTCGGAGAGTCTCCCAAAGGGACCACCCCACTCTATGGCTCGACGATCGCTCCTTTTGTCTGTTCCACGGGTTGCCGATGCCCACCTCAACGATCTAAATTAATTATGGATTTTTTTGTGTCTACAATAATATGTTTTTGGAAAGCCCAAGAGGAGCTCTACGTTTTGTCACAAAGACTACATTTCCCATGATGGGGTCCGCAGGAGGTCTGTAAGTTCCTTAGTTTTTGATTGGCTTATTTCGTTGACAAACCACATTGGGATTGTTATGTAACATGTAGCTTAGGTTATTGTGTTTGACAAGCTTCCGGACTTCCCAATGTGCTTTAAGAGCAAGAGCGAAAGGTAAATTACTTGACTTGCCTCTTAAAGAGATTTAGTTGCACACACAACCACTTTCATATTGCATTTCTATGATTGCATTTGTGTTTCTCTTAGTTGTGTGCATTTATGTTTTATCATCACACTCTTGCATTTTTCATATATTGTATATTTTTGTGTGTCACATGCTTGGTGATTATTCATGATTTTATCTATTCCCATGCATGTTATTTACTTACTTCACACTTGCACAAAATTCATATAGTTTAGGTGTGTTTGAGAGCCCAGGAAAAGAGATTTTGTCTCTTACCACGGTGCATGTCGCTCCCCATGCACCTGCCTATACCGCGGCACCCACAGTAGCAGAAACCAGTTGGTTTCACGTGTAAGGTACCGCGGTTGGTGACCTTGCCTCCACAACGGTCCCAACTGTGAAGCTTTCCAGGGCTTCCACGCCGTGTGTACCGCGGTTGGGACACTTTGTCCGTATCGTGGCACGCACGGCGGTTTAATGTGTTTTTACAGCCTGTTTGCCAAAACGATGCTATTTTTCTTAGGGCTTAATATATATATATATATATATATACAGAAATTCTATTATCAGTTCGAACTGATAAAAGTTATATCAGTTCCTTGCATGTGGGCCACTGGATTTAAATACTTTGACTTGACTGTATGCACTTATCAGTCAAAGTATTTAAATCCAGTGGCCCACATACAAGGAACTGATATAACTTTTGTCAGTTCGAACTGATAATAGAAAGACTGTATATATATATATATATATCCCTTCTCTTTCACTTGGCCAACTTAGAGCTTCAAGAACCCATTGTTAGAGAGAGATTAACTTCTAGAGAGAGAGAGAGAGAGAGAGAGAGCTCCGAGACTTGATTTTTACTTAACCAAACACAAACCCCATGTGCATCTAGCATCCTTCATGCATCATCTTCTCATGGGTCTTCTGTAAGTCGCGTAGTGGAAAATAGTAGTTTTTAAATTAATAAAAACAAATTAGAACGATAGGTTTTAAAATTTTTCTATCGTCTTCTTGGGACCTTTTGTATATACACGAATATGAGAAAGAGATTTGTTTTCATACCTTTGAAGAACACTCCTTCGTTTTCTTTTCGATCATTCTTTACGATCCAATACCACTAAGCCTTCCTAGCTATGTCCCGCGATCTAGCAACTGTATATGTGGGCACGACACGGATTCCAGGAGCGGTTGAATGGAGGCTTGAGAGAACCGGAAGACAACACTTTGCTTTCTCCTTGAATTCGGCCAACCCTAGTGAGAGAAAAAAAAATATTTTTCTTTTTCCTCTCTTGTGGCCGCACCTTTCTGTTCTCTATAGGGTTCCGAATAGCTTCTTTTTCCTAACAAGTATATCTTATATACTAGGAACCTAGGGTTTAGTAATCCAAGTTAAAATAGGATTCTAAATCCTTTTTAACCATTACTTTTTACTAGGGTTTAAACCTTTGAGCATTTAGAGTAAATAAAAATAATCACTTATTATTTTATTGCTCTTGTCAAGGTTAGAAACTTAAACCTCCATATGACAATTTAATAATTCTTAATTATTAATATGTCAATTAAATAATCATATTATTTAATAATATTTAATTCAACAATTAAATAATATATTAATTAAATAATCACATCATTTAATTAATTCCCAAAATATATTTAAGTTACTTTCGTAACACAATTAATTGGACCATCCAATTCTCCGTGAGTCTTTGTTACTATCAATCGTATAGGGCTAGCAAGGGGACCTAATGAACCCATAGTTTTGAGCTCCAATAATTCTTAGAAAAAATTAATTAAACTCTTTAATTAATATTTCACAATTATTAACCTTGGAGTTATTCCACTAAAAACCCAAGATTGTACTCTCGTAATTGTAGATGTTTTACACAACCAATTTTATCAGTGTCCATTGATATAGCTATTACATATGGCATGATCCTCCACAAGTAGTTCATAATTAGAGCTAGGTCATAAAGTCTGTTATACCTCTCTAATTATATATTTTCCTTTAAGTACTATTGATTCTCTTGAATGATTATATCCTTCATTCCTTTACGGAAGAAGGAGAGCGCTCTTAATTGTTCAAGCCTCGAATCAACCCATAAGGGAACTACTTATCTACTTCTCACAAGAAAGAGTAGATTCTACTATTGTGCGCATACCTTCCCAGCCATAAGTCAAATCGTGATTCCAAGATACGAAGTTATTGACCGAGAATGATATTCCGATATCACCCATGGTAAATCAAAAACCACGATCTAACTTGAAGGAGTCAGTAAGACACTCAGGATTTAGATCACCCATATATAGCCATCATTAGTCGATATATATGAATATTTTCAACTAACGGATCTTAGTGACAGATTCATATAGATTGTGGCCCAGTCCTATATGATAACATCATATAAGGTGCCTCCATTCTCATAACACCATATGCGTAGTCTAGGATAAGACCACCGTATAATACGGAATGGACCGCAACTGTAGATTAACCACAAATAAAGTACCCATCTTTATTTGCTTTCTACGGACTATTTAGATTACATGTCTCAAATTGAATACCTCTGTATATGACATTCATATACTCAGTTTGAGATTACATCTAGCAATCTTGGATGTTTGCATATATAATATAAACGTATGAACTAATATATTTGAATGAAATAACTACTTCTTTTATTATTGAATTTATAACATTTACATATTACAAGCTTTAGGGCATAAATCCCAACATCTTCATGCTTTCATATCTTTGTAAGTTGAACATGTCCTAGAACTTATTGTTTCATTATTTATTCATCTTTTATTAAGGTTAGCAATTATTTTGTTGATTAATTTCATGGTTCTTTTGCTAAGTATGTCTTGAATATGTTCGTGTTCTTGATTGTTGGTTGAGATTGCTTGTATTGTGATAGCTAGCATTTAGGACAATTTTGACCTCTAGCTAAGTCTCTATGCTTTGCATTTAGACATTGTTGATTAGGACTCATTGATTGCATATTTATTGTCCTTGCCATATTGTGTGACAACTTGTGTTGATTTGGCTTTGTTTGATGACTAGGTCTTAGAGTTGCATGTCTTCATCTAGTTAGGGCTTTATGAGCTTTCATATAGACATCATGATATCTATGATTGATTTTATTGACATCATTTAATCTCTAGATAAGCATTTAGTGTAGCTTAGCATTAATTGAATTTTGGATATTGTCATATATTCACATAGGTTATTGATCTCTTCATTTTCATTGAGAGTTAAGTCTTGTGACTACGGGTGTATAGTGCACAAACATATTGGTCTAGAATCATTATAAAAGGTTTCCAAGAATGGTGTGACTAGAGGTCAACCTAGGTTGTAAATATCATTACATATAGTGGATTTGAAGACCGTGTGTGGCTAGTAGAATAGCTCGTGAGTTTTTTTTCCAGTTGTGGGTTTCTCATGTAAATCAATCAACGTGTTATTTATTATTTTCCACACTTTAATTTCGTTGATTGTATTTCATTGTATTTGGTTAATTTTTATAATATTGACTAATCTGAAAAGTTGGTAACTAATTGGATTCCCATTCCCCCCACCCCGAGATTGTTTAGACACACGTTTATATATATTTTCAAGGTAAAAAAAAAGAAAAAAAGGGCATTTAGTTTGTTGTTCGGAGACTTTTAGTTTCTTGAGCAACAGTTAGGTGTTTTTTCTTTTAATGATTAGAATTTGTTTTTTTGTTTTTTTTTTTTGTTTTTTTACGGGATTCTTTCCTGATTTTGTTTAGGATCTTTAGGAGTCTAGGAGGATTCGAAATTGTTTCCTTTAAATAGATTGTATTAGGGTTTGGAGAATTAGCTTTTAATGAATATTAAAAAATAAAAATAAAAAAATAAACAATTGAGTTTACACAATTTCATCTCTTTTTACTATTTTCTACGGAATTTATAGAATCAAGAAAACTGTTAACCAAAAAATGTTAGAGAGGTAAATTTTCAATTAACAACTTTTAAATTGCGAAACTTTGTAAGTCACAGTTGGAGGGGTACCACGACTGATACAAGTACGTGCCAATAAAGACGAGGTAAGTGTAAAAATTGATTAGAGATGAGGACAAACAAGTGTATGTATCAAAAAGACAGAGGAATGGCTCCTTTTATTGATAAATAACATATAGTTGAATGATACAATGATGATTTGAGGGGGGATTTAGGCACTATAGGTGATGGCGAATCCATGCTAGTCGATAAGTGGAAAAAACTATTTCTAATTCTGGCCCCCTTTCTTCAGAGAACTCTATCGCTCTTATAGGTCCCAATTCCTGTTGTCCATTCCGTTAATTTAGTCGATTGATTTAGCAATTAAAGGGACACTGATTAGGCGTTGATGGATGCTGTGTTTAGGCGTGGGGATTGCCCCCAAAATCTGGTAATTTGTTTCCCTTTTGAGTGAGATTGATAGAGTTGACTATTCCTATTTAAATTGAGTTTACGAATGGCAGGAAAAGGTCAACTTTCCTTGCATAGGGATGTTACTGCGTGCTGCTCTTCTTGTAGTATGGTCTTGGTTCCTTGGTGTACCGGTCCTTCCTTCCTTGATAGCTTTCTCCTTTGATGATAAACCTTGCTGCTTGGTGGATCGGTCCTAGGTGGGAATTGTGATACCGAGGTGCTATGTATTGATCTTGATTCCTTTCCAAAGTAGCCAGATGCTCCCTGTAACGTCCTTATACTCCATGCAGTCTTGGTAAAGGTGGAAAATTCTTTTTTGGCCCCCTGCCTTTTTAGGCGATAAACAAAAACCTTGTTTGTTTGATCGTGTGTGAGTTCCGTTTACGACTGCATCACCTTATTTTACTTAAGTCCTTATTATCACTTAATGTTTAAGATACTTTCATTTGTTTGTTTTTTAGTAGGGATCATCTAACTAGAATTTTAAGTGGTTATGTTTTTACTATTCTACCCTCATATTAATGAATGACTTAACTTTTGGTATATTCACTCTCATATCAGTTATGTATTTTCATGTTTCAACAAATATGTATTTTTTTCTTTTAAAAAAAATGTATTTACTTTGATTTATTATTATTAATTTAAAATAAATAAAAATAATAAATAAATATTTTATTTTTAAAAATTAAAAAGAAAAAAGAAAAAATAGCCTTCTTCCTCATTGCTGTAGCGATGGAGGCCGCTTGGCCTCCTCTGAGCAGTGACGGAGGCCAACAACCTCCTCCATGGAGACTATCGACCTTTGTTGCTGAGTTTTAAAGAGGTCAATGACCTCTCCCATTAAAACGAATGAGAGGAGGTCACAGCCTCCTCCCTTCAATCCAGAGGAGGCCGGCCAAGAAAAGGCTAGAGGAGGCCATCCGGTTAAAGCCCATGGAGGCGGCGTCGCCTCCTCCTAGGTCAATCTAGGGTTAGGTTAGTTATAGTTAGGGTTAGGGTTAATTTTAGGGTTGCTTAGGAAATTGGGGAATTTTTTTTTTTATTTAGAAGGTATTTTTGGTAATAGATTAATTGTAAGAGCTTAGTTTTGGAAGAATTTTTTAATGTGTTAATTATGACTTATTAAATAAGTGAAAAGTCAATTTTTTTTACTTTTTATATAAGATGTTTTTTTAAACTTAATTTAAGATTTAACTGATAAAAACAAACACCACAAACCACTTAATTTAAGTCCTTAATCAAATTAATATATAAGTGGGCAGGGCCAGCCCATGAGGGCAGTAAATCCAGCATTTTACTGGGGCCCCCAACTGGCCCAATTTACTTCTTCTTATTTTGGAAAATCAGGGGCTTCATGACCAAATCTATTTAAGTTTAAACATGGCTCAATTCCAAACCTTTTATTGCTTTTATTTATTTATTTTCTTTTCAAACCAAGGCCCAATGAACTAATTCAACTAAAAAAATAAATAAACTTCAAAGGCTTAATTGAATTGTGATTCTGAGACCACACTATTTAAAACAAAAACAAACATTAATTAAAAATAACAACCACTAATGACCTAAAGGCTAAAGTGCTAAACAAATTAAAAACATTTTTGATTATTTTGAAGAAAACTCTCGGTTGACTCTAAAACTTCTTGGCTCTTTTTTTTTTTCTTGAAAGTTTGAAACTCTATATCTTTGTCAATATTGAAGTCGTTGCCGTTTGAAGGTATGGTTTTCGTTTTCAATTAATTTCTACATGTTGATTTTGATTCATCTTTTATTTATTTTATTTACAATAGTATCCACTAATTTTAGGCTTTAGTGATCTCAGTTCTCAAATCTGTATGTGTATTGTATAGTCAATTTGTTAAGCTTTTTTTGAATTATTTATGAAGGAGAAGGGGTTCTTTTATGGCCAAACAGATTTAATTTTTTTTTTTATGTTAATGATAATAATTTTGATATAGGGCCCCGATTTTGTTAATATCATTAATTGGATGAGGCCTCGAAATGTCTGAAAATGGCCCTATAAGTGGGGAAAAACAGACAACCCCTTTAGGTGGTGTTCGACGTTTTCAAAATGATTTTAACGTTTTTCGAGATAAAAAAACGCATGGAAATGCGTTTGGTGATGATTTCAATTTCAATGTTTTGAAAACGATGAAGTCAAGTTTTTGTTTTTGTTTTTGTTTTTTTAACGCGTAAAAACAGTCATACCCGTGAAAACAATAAATAGATGTTCTCAATGTTTTGTTTTCACTTTTAGTGGGATCCACCTTATTTAATGATTTTTCTTTTTGCTTTTTTGCTTTTTCTTTTTTATATTATTTTGCTGTATTACGAAATACACTTTTTTAATATTAATTATTAATAATTGAAATATAATAAAAAAAATACTCAAATTAATCATTAACATATAATAATAATGATAATGATGATGATGATGATGATAATGATGATGATGATGATTTAAAAAATAAAATAAAAAATAATTATGGGTTGGTTTAAACTGAGTTAAATATGTTTATATTCAACATCCAACCACTCATGTGCTTTTAATCTAAAAGTTGTAAATGCATTCAAAATCAACAATTATCTAAACTGTTGACAACAAATCTATGATTGATTTACAATTTTGGATCGACTATGACTGTGATAATAGATAAATATATTTATATATTAAAAAAAATAGATAAACGTTATTATTAGTTAAATGAGATAATTCGGTAAAAGATGTGATGTTGACTACACAAATGCCACATCATTTGGAAATGAATTTAGGGAGCATTGGTTGGCTCAGTAGTCTGTCCCATTTCCCTAAATCTAGAATTATTGTAATATTTCAAAAAAAACAAGAAAAGTTTTTGTTGATAATATATATATATTGAAATGAAACTTCATTAAAACCAGGAAAAAACAACTACACAGAATTTGGGCAATCAGTCAGAACCAGACCCTCCACACTCAAGGGACAGTCCTCCAACCAAACAGACTCACCCTCATGGGTTAAAGCAAGCTTAGCTAAAGCATGAGCTACCTTATTAACTAATCTAGGAACAAAGGAAATAGGGGACACATTGATCTCCCTTTGCAAACAGAGGATGTCAGAAATGACCACACCAATATCAGCCAGCGGAACCACCTTCGAGTTAACCAAATTCATCACTGATAATGCATCCAATTCCAACGAAGCAAGCAGAAGACCCGTATTGGCAGCCAACCAAATGCCTTTTAGGATTGCCATAGCTTCAATAATTTGAGGTTGATAACAGACTTTGATGTTCTGACACAGAGAAGCCAAAACATGACCCTCATAATCTCTAATAATCACCCCGATACCAGACTGAAAACCTTTTTCATCAATAGCTACGTCTATACTAATCTTGTAGATCCCTCGGTCAGGCGGCTTCCACTTTGGCGAGACCCTTTCCAACACAAGATTTGGATTCAAAACCTCTACCGCCTTCCTGAAATCCTGCAGATACGAATGAGCTCAATCGAGCACCTCATTGAGGTTTGACGACTCATTGGAGTGACACAAATTGATTTCGTCTAAACCAAATACGCCACCACATCACGCAAAGCATCTCAAAATCCACACTAGAAATCTCTGATTTGCAGTAAAGAATGAAGTCAAGGAAGGAACCCTCATCCAAAAACCTGCCATTCCCATCATCCCCAACACAGCTCCCAGCTCCCAGCTCTAACACCCCTAAGAGACCTACAACGCCAAAGAGCATGTAATGTTGTCTCATTTTTATTCAAACAAACAGGGCAAAGAGTGTCTAGCTTCATACCATGTCCAGCCAAGTTAACAACAGTAGGAATCCAATCATTGCAAGCTTTCCGCATGAAATTCTTGATTTTTGAAGGCAACCGAAAACGCTAGAAAAATTGCCACCATGACTTAGCCGAACCCAGACTAGAACCGCCAGGCTTAGAAACAGACTCACGAGCAGCACAATACCCACTCCGAACAGTATAATTACTAGAGTTATGAAAATGCCATAATAATCTATCATTCATGGGGTAACCACACGGAGGCAATCTTAGGATCGCCTTAGCCTCATTCGGAAGGAAAACATTTCGAACTAAATCAGTGTTCTAAGCCCCAAAAGGCAACTTCAAACAATCTACCGTCGCCCGACCATTCAAAACCGACGAAGATTGGACACGGAAAGTAGAAGGGCATGGGATCCATCGATCTTCATAAATGCGGATGGATTTACCACACCCCACTCCCCATCTTGAACCCTTAACAATCAACTCCTTACCCCACAATAAGCTTTTCCAAAAGAAGGATCCAGATTGAGTTTATCTACCTTCAGTAAGGATACATCAGAAAAATAACAACTCCTAAAAACTCTAGCAACTAAGGAATTTGGTTGGTTCAGGAGTCTCCAACACTGCTTAGCCAACATCGCCTGATTAAAGGCACCAAGATCTCTAAAACCTAGCCCCCTCTCATTCTTGTGAGCACACAATTTCTCCCATTTACACCAGTGAATTTTCCGCTTCGAATCATCACCCCGCATCAGTATCTGGCACTCAGCCGATAGAGATCATCGATGAGCGAATTTGGCAAATGGAAAAGATTCATAGAATAAACCAGCATGGCTTGAATAATGGCCTTTATGAGCACCTCACGCCCACCACAAGAGAACCACTTATTTCGCCAGCTATTTAATTTGCTCCAAACCTTAACCTTAATGTCTTCAAACAAAACACGTTTACTCTAACTCGTAATGCTAGGGAGACCTAAGTAGCGCTCATGACACTCAACCAAAGACATACCCAACACATTAGCCAATCTTCTTCTCTCACTGCTCTAAATTTGTTTACTAAAACAAACCGCCGATTTGCTAAAATTAATCTCCTGACCAGAAGCTTTCGAATAATCATCCATCAAAAGCTTAATATTAGCGCACTCCTCCGAAAAGGCCTGAGTGAATAGTAACCTATCGTTAGCAAAGAATAAATGTGTTATCTTAGGCCCAAAACAGCTGCACCTGAAACCCGAATACTCCCCACGCCTTTCCGAGTTTGCAATCATACTAGAGAGACCTTCCGACAAATAAAGAAAAAAAATTTAACTACATACAATATTATTTTTAATCTTACAATATATTGAAAAAATATATATATATATTTTTTAAAAATTCACTAATATGCATGATATGTTTTTTTTTTTTTTTTTTTTTTTCCATTTCAGGATACTGTTTTTAATTATTTCTACTAGACGCATTTTCAGTATTTTCATTTTCATAATACTGTTTTTAATTATTTCTACCAAATGCATTTTCAGCCTCTGAAAATATTGAAATCAATTTCTCGTAGATGCATTTTTAGCCTCTGAAAATATCTGAAAATATTGAAATCAATTTCTCATTTTTAAACGAAAATATATAAAACAGAAATAGAAAACAAAAACATTACCGAACGGGTCCTTAGATTCCATGTATTCTATGAACCTAAGAAGAATTTGCCACGGTTGGGTTAGAATGTAGCAGCCACATCATGAAATCATCAATAGTTCCATGTATTAACTGCCATATAGAAGAGAGAAAACCAAAAGTAACCATCCAAAACATTAAAAAAAAAAATTTGTAACCACTTTTGAAATTATAATTGTTAATAACCACTTTTTTTGAGAAATTACCTCAATATCCACATATATAAGCACTAAAAACAAAAAACATGAGCAGTGGAGATTAACAATTAAAGAGAGAAAAGAGAGAAAAGTGAGAAAGAGACATTGTCGACGAGAGAGAAGAGAGAAAGAAGCGGTGTCGCAGGGAGAGAAGAAGGTGTCGTTTGTAAGGATTCCCATCTATTGATTGGCTTATTTCGTGGACAAACCACATATTGGGGCTTGATGTAAGGGTAGCTCAGGTATTTGATGGTTGTTGTTTTACACAACCAAGGCCCTCCCAAGACCTCAAGAGAAGAAGCACTAAAAGCAAATTCTAGTGCTTATTTGCTTTGAAGAGATCTAGTTGCACACACACACAACTCATGCATAAATCTTATTCTTGTATGTTGTGTGTTTTATATGTGTGCATGCATGTTCTTGAACATCTCTTCTTGCATGTTTTACTTGATTGCATCTTGTTTATTGAAATGCCATGACATGTTTAGGCATTAGGAGCAAAGCCATGAATTCTATTCATGCATGTTTAAGTGATTGCATCTTGTTCATTGAAATGCCATGACATGTTTAGGCATTAGGATGCATTCACTTCCCACACTAGCACTTCATGATTAGTCTTAAGTGTGGTGTAATTCGTTTCTGTTTGTGTGATCGGAAACGTCCGCGCTTGCACGATAGTGTGCATGTCTTAACGCGATGGTTGACCACTTGAGAAGGTCTCATTCTTCTCTTGGATAAGTGGTAGTTTTGGTTTGGTTGTTTGGAGTAAAGTGTCTAGTTTTAAAAGATTAGATTTCAATGTTTTAAATATTTTTCAAAACTGACCTTTGTATGGTCGTGTGACCATAACTTTTTATAAAGAGATTGAAATTGAGTTTTGTAAAATTCTGGACAAACTAGACACCCATACCTTTCCAACGGTATATTATTCGTAATATTTTATGACTGTTTGGATTGGTTTTAAAATCTCCAAAGTTACAACCAAAATAGGGAAACTCTGTTGTTGTCCGTTTCTGACCTTTAGTTACTCAATTGACCATAACTTTTTCTACAGACATCTAAATGTCATTTTGTAAAAATGAGTAGAATTTAGACATCCATACATTTCCAACGATATATCATACGAAAGGTTTCGATATCGTTTGGTCATGTTTCGAAGCGTTTGAATCTTGAGTCGCTGCACTGACGCGAGTACCACGAAAATGCCCATAATTTTTCCATTTCTTCCAAAATGACATAGTTTCACTTGGGCATTATAAATACATATCTTTCTCATCATTTTGAGGGCTGAGCCACAAAATCAAACCCTAGAGAGAGAGGCTCCATATTCTTGAGAGAGAAAGAGAGACTTGAGAGAAAAAGCTTAAAGATTACATCTTTATCTCTCTAAACCCATTCCCACATGCACAAATCATCATCTAGGCATCATCTAGGTTCATCTAGCATATGCTAATGCATGGGTCTTCTTCAACACACATGGTATGATTTGTTGAAAACTTTTATCTTACATAATTAGTGTTTCTACTTATCAATTTTATCTCATTTATTACTTGTATGTGTTTAGATTAATTTCTACATACATGATTGAGATTATGTGTTGATTGGGTTAATTTTTGATAGCTTAATTGATTAGGTCTTTATTGCCTAAAAGCTATGCCATAAACATTCTTGTGTGATTTATTTATAACTAGGTTGATAAATTGTTTTTTAATCAACTAGTTAATCTTTTGAATGTTTGTGGGTTTTTTGTGATAGCTTTATATCTACGATTGGTTATCCTTTACTTAGCTAAAGTTTTATGCCATGACATATAGCTATTTTCATATCTAGGATTGATTTTATTGTCATCATATAATCCTAGGTAAGCATCTAGAGTACCCTAGCTCTATATTGCATATTTGGATATCATTGCATATTCACTTAAGGTGTTGATCTCTTTGGAGAAGTAAGTCTCGTGTGATAGACCGGGATTAGGTCGTACACTGGGATTAGATGGTCACATGAGCAAATTGGACTAGGTCCACTTTTACAGGCCTGCGGGTAGTGGTAGCGGGATATTGGCCGGGATTAGGCTGTCAAACCGGGATTATGTTGTATACGCTATCACAATTAGTGGATTCGAGGTTCGAGTGTGGCGCACTTATCAGCCCATGGTTTTTCCCTGTTGAGGGTTTCCACCTAAAAATCAAGTGTCATTTATATTTCCGCATCATATTACACTTGATTATTGTTTTGTGAATTGGGGTTATATTTGTAATAGTGACTAATCCGAAAATTTGGTAATAACGGATTAACAACCCTTTCACACACCCTCTAAGTCATATTTTAAAAGACACGCACGCGTAAATGGGAATTCATTATTCCTTTCATCGTTGTCGTCGCCGGAGCAGTAGGAAGAGAAGAGGTCGCCATCACAGCCTGGAGACAAACCCACCATTCTCTTCTCCTTGACATTTTTATTGCAATTTCATGTTAAGAACATGTTTAGGGAATAATAAATATTGAAATGTATCAATTTTGGGGGTTGATTGAGTTGAGGTATGGTATTTTTGATGATTTGAGACTGGATGTCGGAGTTTGGTTTGAAAAAAAAAACTTGAAAACGTGAAATCTTCGACAAACTTGAAATGTTTTATGAAAACTTGAAATCATGCTTTAAATCTCTAACATAAAACTTGAAATCTTCTAAATCTCGAACCAATGAAACTTGAAATCTTCTGGAAAAAACTTGATTGAAGTCTTACCCAGAAACTTGAAATCTTACCCAGAAACTTGTCAACATTTCAAGTTTCTACATTTGATTTCAAGTTTTCGAACCAGTGAACTTGAAATCTTCTGGAAAAAACTTAAAACTTTATTTAATTCGATTCTTCACAAAAACACACAAAAGTGATGCAATAACGCTAAACTCACGTTAAGGTCACTATTTGCAACTTAATTAATGAACAAATTAAAGATGTTTACACACCAAATACTGATTTCGAGCAAATCAAAATTTTTGTTTCAAGTTTTCACTTCTTTAAATCTTCAACGCGATTTTGAAATCAAATCATCCTCTAGTTAGTCAATTTGCAGGAAGAAGAACAACAATCGGAAATCATTGATGAAGAATGAACAAAGAAGAAGGAAGAAAACGGTGAACAATGAAGAAGAGGGTGAGAAAGAGAAAAATAAACAAAACAAAATACAAATATTAATTTGGGGGCATCTTGGTAATTTATGGACACTCACTGAATTTTTTTCCAAAACATGGTTATTAACAATTAAAGTTTCGTATGTGGTTAAAAACGAATTTCCCATAATTAGAGTGGTTATTTTTATCAATTTCCACCATATATAGAATGCAACAGCCCACTCAAACAACTGGTGAGAGTGAATTCATTGGCCTTTCATTGAATTTTGCTGCATCTTTCTAAAGCACACAAGAGTTTCCTCCATTTTTTTTTTTTTTAACAGTATCTATCTTTCTATCTGTTGGGGATAATCATCTAAAACGATGAACGCGGAAACGCCGTGCCTAATATACGCCCATAACTCATAGCAAATAATAACGTCAATAAGCAGAAAAATAGATGAGAGAGAATAAAACAATCACAACACAAGATATACGTGGAAAACCCAAAACGGGTAAAAAACCACGGGCCGTCAAGACGACAGAGAAAGTTCCATTATATGATAAATTGTTACAACCATATACTCCATGATTCTCTCTCACACCTAACCCCAAACCACACTCATAAGATCCTCACCAAGAACCCCACAATATCCCCTAGGTCTCCCCTAAATATCACCCACGGATCTCTAACTTGATCCACCGATATTCTCTTGGATCCCTCCTCGGATATTCCCATTGGGTCTCCCCGGATCTCACTCACACTCTCTGATGTTTACATGGTGTTCTTTTTTTGCTCCACACAAAATAACTTAAATACAAGGTCTATTTATACTAGTTACATGGAGTATAATATAAAAGGAAATCCTACTCCTAAACGTACAAGATTTACTTGTTCCACATAAATACTATTTCCTTTTATGACAAGTCTTCTTGTAAGGAGTAAATCATTTTCCTTCAAGCACAAGAACTTCTAGAAACAAACTACTTCCTTTTCCGTTGAAGATTTCCCGTTTCACGTATGCTTATTATTGACTACGATTCGGGTCACGGTTGTACACCCGCTTCCTAAACCATTACAAGTCACCTTAAATTACATCGCTCAGAAAACCACGATCCATACGATGAAACAAACCATTTATTCAGTTCTTCATGATCTTTAAACCTCCCTAAAACACCACATTCAACTTCCAAACGTTATCTCACGTCTTCTAGGAAGTACCATATCAGTTGAGTCTTGATTGGTTCACATCGGGTTCACTTAGGAATACAAGTCAAAACCTAACAATTCTCCCCTTTGACTTGAATTCTCAATACCTTTGTCTACAGCCACAATTCTCATCACCGAGAATCACCATACCCCACCACAAGGTATAACCACTTAGGAACGAACTATCCTAAGATTTTCCTTCAACACATTTTTTTTTTGTTCGTTGTTTCGACACCATGTCGAAATAACCTGCTGAAATTGTGGTGCAACTCCTCAAGTCAGATTTCCAGGGAGTTCGTCAGCCATCGACATCTTTGTCCACCATACACCTTGTATCACTTTCTGACCAATGTCTTGTGCACAATTATGGACCACTAGCAGCAACATATCCTCTTCCATGGCTAGTGGGGAAAACTGCCAAAAGGTAAACATGTCCTTACATCACCCAAACCTATGAAAGACCTTCTGTCCTTGCATCACATACCTGGTGAAAGACTTGCTACTAGAAACTGGGAGTACTCTGCCGGATAAACCCCACACCACACCACACCACACCACAAAGAGATTTTTTTTTTTTAATAGTCAGGAGTTTCTTTTTGTAGTCAGGAGATTTTTTTTTTTGATAGTCAATCAGCTCCTTGTGTAACCCAGATTGAATCTCCATGACTTGTACCTGTCACCACAAGCCAAACTTCTGCTTCATCAAATTCTTCCTTTCATCAAACCCTAACGAGTTCAAATACCGCCTTCAAGACGTATCTCCTTTGCTAAACCATACTAGGCAACAATGATCATCATTATCCTAATGCCACCAAGTCCTCCATACGATCTCCCGTAAAGACTTGAAATCGCCGTCGCCATCGCCAAACCATAAGGCTCTGATACCAATTGTTGGGGATAATCCTCTAGAACGATGAACACGGAAACGCCGTGCCTAATATACGCCCATAACTCATAGCAAATAATAACGTTAATAAGCATAAAAATAGATGAGAGAGAATAAAACAATCACAACACAAGATATACGTGGAAAACCCAAAACGGGTAAAAAACCACGGGCCGTCAGGACGACAGAGAAAGTTCCACTATATGATAAATTGTTACAACCATATACTTCATGATTCTTTCTCACACCTAACCCCAAACCACACTCATAAGATCCTTACCAAGAACCCTACAATATCCCCTAGGTCTCCCCTAAATATCACCCACGGATCTCTAACTTGATCCACCGATATTCCATTGAATCCCTCCTCGGATATTCCCATTGGGTCTCCCCGGATCTCACTCACACTCTCTGATGTTTACATGGAGTTCTTTTTTTGCTCCACACAAAATAACATAAATACAAGGTCTATTTATACTAGTTACAGGGAGTATAATATAAAAGGAAATCCTACTCCTAAACGTACAAGACTTACTTGTTCCACATAAATACTATTTTCTTTTTATGACAAGTCTTCTTGTAAGGAGTAAATCATTTTCCTTCAAGCACAAGAACTTCTAGAAACAAACTACTTCCTTTTCCGTTGAAGATTTCCCGTTTCACGTATGCTTATTATTGACTACGATTCGGGTCACGGTTGTACACCCGCTTCCTAAACCATTACAAGTCACCTTAAATTACATCGCTCAGAAAACCGCGATCCATACGATGAAACAAACCATTTATTCAGTTCTTCATGATCTTCAAACCTCCCTAAAACATCGCCTTCAACTTCCAAACGTTATCCCACGTCTTCTAAGAAGTATCACATCAGTTGAGTCTTATTTGGTTCATATCGGGTTCACTTAGGAATACAAGTCAAAACCTAACACTATCCACCTATTTAGACTAAGTATTTTTTTTCCGTTAACTCTTACTCAAATCTCAAGCTCATCCACCTACCGACGGAGAGTTTTCCATTTCATCTGTGCATAACTAGGCAATGATAACAATATATTCTTCTCTAATTCGAGGGTTGTTTTCACTGTTTGATTAGTATTGAAACAGTAAATAAAGTGTAGAAAGAAAAAAAATTCAAATAAGTTGTACTTTTTTAAGGTTAATTTTGGCATTCTAGAAGCCTAAAAAGTCGACTTTTAATTTTCCATTTTTAAAGATAGGTGTACTAAATAACTGAGTATAGTGAGAATTTTTTTGGATGGCAATCTGTCATGATCCCGATCACCAACAATCTTATAAAATAAAATTTAAAAAAAACCTCTTTTTTGAGTGGCTCTAAAGTTAATGGTAAGTTAATGGCTTTTTTCATTGAGTAATGCTATACATGCCAAATAATTAATCTAAATTTCAACTTAAATGATGCGGTAGTGGTTAATGAAAAAACAACTTACTAAATTATTTGGGTTGAAGTATTTGGGTTGTCTAACATTAATGTTTTTTATTAAAAAAAAATGATATTTTTATTAGTTATTGCTTTTAAAGCTCAGATTATTAGCCGAATACTATAACCCTAAAACTCCTCAAAATTTATTATATCTCCTTATTTTCACTCTAACCTTACTCAAATGCATAGATTTTTTTTATAAAAAAAAAAAAATATTAATTCAAATATTAGTTTAAGTATTAAAAAAAAAAATCAAAAAAGAAAACAGAAAACTGTCGTGACATTCCTTGAATAGAAAACAACTCTGAGTCTCTGACACTATCCTTACCATTATTTTATTGCTCTCTGTAACCCATTTTTGCCCTCCTTCAAAGTTCAATCTAATGTGGGGATGACGAACTTTTCTGTGGAATTTGCAACGAATTCATCTGAAACCCAAACCAAGTTTACTGTTTAAATTGAAATGGAAACTCTTTCTCTCAATTTGAACCCTTGTACTTGTAGGGTTCGTTCCTGCCTACCCCAACCAAAATCCCGGGCTTTAGCGCGCAAGGTAAATAAATATGTTGATAAATGTTCTTCTTTCAATTGGGTAAATAATTGTTTTCATGTTGTCTTCTTATCCATTTTCTCTGTATACTTTTACTTTTCTGCCATAGATATGATTTAAGATTGTAAATATGGTACACGTTTGGAGTCAGTTCTTTGTTAGACGGACATTCTTTTGTATTAGCATTTATCTGGGTATATTCATCAGATTTTCATGTTCAAACTTCAAAGCGTCATTTTAAATCATGCAGATAATCTGGCATTGGAAGCAGGAAGGGAGTTTCCATAACAAGGGTAATTTTGTGGATTGTGCTTCATTAGTACGAATCCTAAGTAAGAAAAGGGCGCCTCATTTAGCTCAGGAGCTTTTACTTGAGATGAAATCTGAAGGTTTCTTACCTAGCAGCTCCACCTTGTCTGCTTTGATGCTCTGTTATGCAGATAATGGCCTTTTTCCCCAGGCACATGCTATTTGGGAGGAACTGTTGAATAGTTCTTTTGAGCTTAATATTCAAATAGTTTCAGATTTGATGGATGCTTATGCAAGGATGGGACTATTTCATGAAATAATCGAAATTCTGAATCAAGTAGGTTTAAGGAATTTCAGTTTATTACCTAAAGCATACTCGCATGCTATCTCTTGCTTTGGAAAACAAGGACAGCTTGAATTAATGGAAATTGCATTGAAGGAAATGCTTTCAAGGGGTTTCTCAGCAGATTCTGCCACTGGAAATTCTTTTATTAGATATTATAGCACTTTTGGTTCCTTGACAGAGATGGAGAGTGCTTATGGCCGTCTTAAAAGATCTAGACATGTCATAGATAAAGAAGGAATAAGGGCAATGTCATTTGCCTATCTGAAGGAAAGAAAGTTTTACAGCTTAGGGGTGTTCGTGAAGGATGTAGGTCTTGCTCGGAAAGATGTGGGAAACCTTTTATGGAACCTTCTGCTGTTATCTTATGCTGCCAATTTTAAAATGAAAAGCTTACAAAGAGAATTTCTGAAAATGTTGGAAACTGGTTTCCGTCCTGATCTCACTACATTCAACATACGAGCTGTGGCGTATTCAAGAATGTCTTTATTCTGGGATCTCCATCTTAGCCTTGAACATATGAGACATGAACATGTTGTTCCTGATCTGGTGACTTACGGTTGTGTTGTTGATGCTTATTTGGACAAAAGACTAGGAAGAAATTTGGACTTTGCTTTCAGTAAAATGAACTTGGATGATTCTCCATTAGTATTAACAGATCCATTCCTGTTTGAGGTTTTAGGTAAAGGGGATTTTCAATCAAGCTCAGAAGCATTTTTAGAGTTCAAGTGGCGGAAGAAATGGACTTACAGGGATTTGGTTTCAGTATATCTCAAGAAACATTTTCGAAGAAACCAGATATTTTGGAATTACTGACCGATTGCCTGCTGTCTGTATATAAAAATATACTTTTAACTTTCTGATTAAAAACTAGTCTGCAGCTGTTACTACATGTAATGACAAAGCTGGTGATTTTTGCAAAAGATGTTGGTCCTACTGGACACTGAATATGTATACCCTGCCTAGTTTTTTAATTCTAGTCACTAAGCCCAAAACAGATACCAAAATGTTTGGGATCTTTTGATCGTCGTTCTTTCTCAGGCCTAAAAGATCCTATCAGCCGCATGTTGGAGAAACTAAAGTTTGGAGATAGATCCTATCAGCAGCATGTTGGAGACTGAAGTGACATGATCATATTCAAGTCGAATTTAATGGTGAAGAAAACTGCTCTATATTATAGATATAGGTAAACACCACACCTTTTGATATTACAATTGTTAAACCAAATCCCACTCCACCCTGATTTGAGGGGGATTTGAACTAGAGACCTTTTGTACAATAACAATAGACCTTTTGATATGAATTTCTGCTAAATATAATAGCAGTTGAGTTCCTAGAACTTTTTCCTGGGTATGCCACATGGTTTAAAGCAGTTTCCCTACCGTTTACTGTGATTTTCCTTTTTTCGTTTAGAAAGAATATTTGCTAGTTTCTTTCTCATTGAGCTTTTGTTGAATGAACACTATGTTATTGTTATTTCCATTTGTTTAAAAATCTATCCTCTTGCTAAATATAGAGTTGTAAACTGCTATGGAGCCAATCCATGTTTTCTATATAGTTTTGTTCAGTATTTTGCCCATTCCACATTGTTTTGCTATATATGTGTGTGTAGTTTTGTTTAAGTGTTTATCATTTTGTTTTAATAATCCAGGAAAGGTAAGAGGTCTGCTGGGATCTGATGATACGTGTCTTGAATATCTATTCCCACAACACTTGGGAGAAAACTCCTCACATATACTTGTAAAATGACATTAAAATTGGTTTAATATTTACGGTTAAAAATAAAATAAAGAGATTACAACTCTTGATCCTCGTGAGATTTTATTTTTTCTTTGAAACTACTCTCTTGTTTTGAATTATCTGCTTTTGTTTTAATTCTTTTCAGTCTTCTATGCCTTATACTCAATTTCTTCGTGTAGGAGATGTGCTCTTACGGCTTCTTGAGCTTTCGTACCCAGATTGTTGTGATTGAGAGTCACTTGTAAAATCCTGACAAAGAGAAAAGAAAAACTAATGAGAATTTTGTTGAAGTGACTTGGTTTCTGATAACAAACAGGGTAAAAGTTTCATGACTCAAGACTTGTAAGCCATCAAGATTGATCAAGTGAAGTGATGAGATGCATTGAGACTACTAAGGTACTCTTTGGTGTATTTGACTCACATGATTTGTTGAAACTTGACTGTAACTTGAAGAAGATCCTCCTCCGCCGATGAAAGGCATTGTTTCTTCAGCGAGTTCTCTTAATCTGTTAAGCTCAGGCAGTATAACCTTGCCAAGATCTGGTCTGTCTTTTTTTCTCAGTTCAGCACACTGAATAGCTAGCTTGGCAAATCCTAATGCCTCTTCAACTGGCCAGTCAGGAACAGCTGGGTCTAGAATTTCGGCAAAAGTCCCCTTCTCAATAGCTCGCTCAACATGATGTGTCAAACCCATTGGTGGCTTGGCTGTTATTATTTGTAGAAGCATAATTCCGAGTGAGTAAATATCGGATTTTATTCCAAGCATGCCTGTTTGCTGATATTCTGGGTCAATGTAACAGAATGTTCCAGCTGTTGATGTCATGCGATACTGAGTTACAGCGTCAGCTATTGATGGAGGTACCAGCCTGGCCAACCCGACATCACTAATCTTGCTGACAAAGTTACGATCGAGCAAAATGTTACCAGGTTTTAGGTCACGGTGCACAAGTGGTTCTGGTTTGGCTTGGTGGAGGAAAAGGAGGCCAGTGCCAATTTCTGCAGCAATTCTGAATCTTAGTTGCCAAGAAAGAGCTGGAGTACCACCTCGACAGAACAGACAGTCATCTAAGCTTCCGTTAGCCATGTACTCATAGACTAGGCAACCATACTCTGGGCAAGCTCCCAGAAGGAGAACCATGTTTGGATGCCGTATGGCGCATAATACTTCAACCTGCGTAAGAGTTATCAAATTATATGGAAAGATCAGTATTCCGTTATATTATCTAAATTCAAGTATTAGAAGAAAACTAGTTTAGAATGTGTTTTTTTTCTCCATACCTCCTGTTGAAACTGAGATCGTCCTTGAGCTGCATCAGGACGTAGAACTTTTATTGCCACGGACGTATGATCCAGGTCACACCGGTAAACTGGTCCATAACCTCCTTCTCCTATCTTACGAGAGTTAGAAAAATACTCTGTTGCTTCTTCAACCTCCTCTATTGTGTATTTTCTATACCTGAGATCACCATTAGCCAAAGCATTTAGTGCTCTCTTCTTCTCCTCAGATTCTTTCAGTGCTTTCATTTCTGCATTCTTCCTCTTATGTGATTCTAGTTCCGCAATCCTCTGAGCTGCTTCGGCTGCCTCAATGGCTGCCCTACACTTTGCTTTCTCCCTTTCTGCAAGTGCCAATGCAGCTTCCTCGGCTACTTGTGCCTCTTCTAACCTCTGTCCTTCTTCTAATCTCCATCTGTGAAGCTCCATAGCCTATGATAATACATCATCATGAAGTTTAACTCAGACACAATCTATGAGGTTTCATTAGTTGCAATTTTTATGTCTTAAAATTATGTGATTGCTTGCTTACAACTATACTTGATTGGTTATAAAAAAAATTCAGTTATCTGTACCTTCTGTTTTGCCGTGAGTGCTTCCTTGCAGGCTGCGCTGTACATTTCCATTGTTTGCTTCAGCTCTAGCCTCAGCCTCCTCATCTCAGCTTCTACATCTTCCTGTAATTTTGTCAAACAATTGAGAATTCTTTGCAATGTCTGTTTTTTTTTTCTTTCTGTGGATGCTTATTATATTAAGTGTTATGTCCTTACTATGTTCTGACTCGTGGATGCTGGTGCCATGCTCCCATTATCTTGCGAGCTTGATGAGAATTCGTACTGTGAGGAACTGATATCTATTGACCTGTTGGTTCCTGAATTCAAAGATCCGAAGCTTGTGGGTTCGTATTCTGACCTGTTGGTTCCTGAATTCAAAGATCCGAAGCTTGTGGGTTCGTATTCTGAAGGGTATCCAGAACCATTTGAAAGGCGAGGGTTTGATCCGGAACCATTTGAAAGGCGAGGGTTTGATCCGGAACCATTTGATAGGCGAGGGTTTGATCCAGAACCATTTGAAAGGCGGGGGTTTGACCCAGAACCATTTGAAAGGCGAGGGGTTGACCCAGAATAGTCCATTTGGTCATGAAAAGAAGGAAACATTCGATCTGGGCTTGGTCTTCCACTGCTCACAAATGATATGTCTGACTCTGGATATGAAGGCTCGTATTTAGGGATCGAAGCTCTCCCGCTTGTGAATGGTGATCTGTTACAATTGTTATGTCATTTTATTGACTATTATCATTTACAGCTATTAGACAATTTACTGTATTTGAACTTACCTGAAGTCCATGTCGTCTTGCAGGTTTCGCAGTTGAGTTGGTGCTCTCTCAGCAGGTGCTGTAATAATACAAGCACATAATGTTAATGATCACAAAAATCTAGTTGAACTAAAGATGACACAATGGTGGTTACTTAGTATTATATAATAGAATCAAACCTCTGAGTCTCTGGTTATTCATATAAGCAGCTTCATTCGAATCAGAGAGATTCTGGCTGGGTTGGCTTTGCAATTGATTACGAACGGAAGCTGCTTTTACGGGTGCTGGAGCAGTGGCAGGTCGCACAGAGGAGATCTTTCCTTTTGAAATGACATAAACATTACAGAATTCCGGTGCTCCTTTGGAAACGCTACTCGGTATGTCTGTGGTTTTGAATCTCCTGTGAAACAAACACAACATTCACAAATTTAGAATGTGTGTGTGCATTCATTCATGTATACATATAGAGCATAAGAGAGGAATGAATTATTACTTAACCAAGCCGGTCCTTGCCGATGCAGACAGTACTAATGTTGCGATTGCATTTGAAGAAATATATTCGATCAAAGCTTTTGTTATATCCATGTCCTCTAGTATCACTTCATTGCATTTTATCTGATGCGAAAATGATTCAACTTATTAACAGGGATGAATCTCAAATCGGAAAACAAATAAACCCAGAGAGAGTGAGACTTACATCTTTTTGGCCGCAAAAGCAACGAAATGGAAGAAACAGCTCTCTGGTTTGAGTTTCAAGTTGTTTATGATAAGTTCTGGCAACATCTTCGTTAACATTCGAGATAGAAACAGAAATCCCAGCTGTATATGTATGAAATAATTAAAATGAAAAATGAAGAACACATGAATGATAGATTATTGAGGTGAGAATGTGAGATGAGATCATACAAGGGGTTGGAAGAGAAGAAACTTTTTGTATAACATGAAGAAGAGTAAGAGGTTGTCCTCTTGAGAGAAGATGATCAACAGCCCATTTAAAAGCATATTGGCTTCCTTTGTCTTTGTCGATTGCCACTGCTACACTGCCTTCCTTCTTTTCTTGGCTTCCTTGCAATCTTTTCGACATTTTCAATTGTAGAGACCTATTATTTCTCTCTTCTGATTATTAAATTGAATCCAATAGTTAGTTTAAAACATGTTTTTGAAACCAACCCAACTGTCTTGGTCATCCTGAAACTGACCTGTAAAGTTAGTTAACAATAACCAACTCTTTCTGTAAACTTGTTCCTCACAAAACAAGCCGTTTCTTCATTACTGGTGGGTAGTTATTCTTGTAATTCTGTTTGTTTCTTAATAATCTTTTAGGGGTACTTTTGTCATTTCACTTCTTCATTAATAGGCCTCTTTATTTATTTATGGAAAACTAAAACTAAAAACTTTGCTGTTTAAAATAATATTTTAAGTAAAATTAGATCAAAATAGACTCACAACCTAATCTTAAATTATATTAGATCTGCATAATTACAATTTACAGCATAATATTAAGATCTCAACAAATATATTTTCAAGGGTATCGAAATCGGCTTTGAATAATTAACATAAAATTTTGAAAAAAACGATTGATATTTGCTTTTAAAGTTTGAATTTTTTTCCAAAAACTTAGGAAAAAAAATAAACCAACTAATAATGCATCAAATAACTTACTTTTTTCAATAAATTTTAATATAAATTAATATCCCCCAAATAAATAAAAAATCCCGGTAGTAAAAAATTAATAAACCCTTCCATCGTAATAATTAATAATTTCTTTTGTAAAATTTCGATCTCGATTATCATATAAATTAATAATTCATAAAAATATAAAATATATTACATAATATATTTAGCCAACCATTGGAGAATTCAAAAGATGTTGATTCAGGATAAAGTTGATTAAGATAATAGACACCTTTCTCTTTGATTACATCACCACTAATATTGATCTTACTTTGGTAGGTAATAACCCATTCTACAAATGCAGTTTCCATGAAGGGTATGAGACATGGTTATGACGTTTCGAACTTCCACTTATGTGATTGGCGCCAAGCAGTTCTTCACTATCGCGAAGGGTGTTTGAGATGGTGCCTTGACTGACTTTGAGCTTGTACAGTAGCGCCATTGGGTAATATGTTTTTGAATAAATGTAGGATTGTCCTTCTTCAATTCTTTACCAGATAGAGATTAGACATCTTAAAAGGAGGAGTAATAACAAAGAAGATAGAAAAGAGAGAACTTTTAGGAACCGTTAGGATTAACGGTATTGGTAATTTATTTTTTACCATGTGATGTTGGTAAATTTTTTATTTTTTATTTTTTATTTACCCAGTTATACAATATAAAAATAAATAAATATTTAACGAATAACTCGATTATACATTCATACATGTATTGAAATGAGAAATGAGAAAGTAATATAATGGTAGTCTACCTAACAAGGGAGGATCAGAAATTTGACTAAAACAAAAATTAAAGAAGTCATCCTCCTCCTACCTTGATTCTAAAACAGCCCATGGATTCACTTCAAACCGTTGGGCACCACCAACCACAACAACCACCACAATTTCTTCTCTTATATATTTGCACTTTCACGCAATTCTTTCTACATTAATTCATTATTCATCCCCACAAAAACTTCAAACACAATGGCTAATCTTCTTGTTACATCACTACTATTACTTGTTAATTCATTGATCATCAAATGGTTTTTCCCACAAACTACCCTTGTAATTTCAATAATCACCTTCCCTCTACTTGCTCTCTTTTTGTATCTATTGTTCCACTCCCTTTTCAGCTCTTCTTCCAAAACTACCCTCCTCCCTCCTTCCCCTAGCTCCATTCCAATCTTAGGGAATTGGCACCAAGTTGGCAATGACCTCAACCATCGCCTACTTGCTTCCATGTCTCACACCTATGGCCCTGTATTCCTCCTCAAACTCGGCTCTAAAAACTTGGTTGTCGTCTCGGACCCTGAACTTGCCACCCAAGTTCTACACACACAAGGTGTTGAATTCGGTTCTCGCCCTCGAAACGTTGTCTTCGACGTATTCACCGGCAATGGACAAGACATGGTGTTCACAGTTTACGGTGATCATTGGCGAAAAATGCGTCGGATTATGACACTTCCATTTTTCACTAACAAAGTTGTCAATCATTACAGTGAGATGTGGGAGGAAGAAATGGAGCTAGTTGTTGATGATTTGAAAAGAGAGAGAAGCAGAGGTGTTGTGGTGAGGAAGCGTTTGCAACTCATGCTGTACAATATCATGTATAGGATGATGTTTGATCAAAAGTTCGAATCAGTAGAGGATCCTTTGTTCATTCAAGCAACCAGATTGAATTCGGAGAGGAGTAAGCTGGCTCAAAGCTTTGAATACAATTATGGAGATTTCATCCCTCTGCTTAGACCCTTTTTAAGAGGCTATTTGAACAAGTGTAGAGACTTGCAGCGTACCAGGCTCGCATTTTTCAACAACCATTATGTACAACAAAGAAGGTAATTTTTTTTTTTCTCCTCTCTATTCATAATGAATTACTTTTCATATTTGTGAACCGTAAGTTGTTTACTTCAATTCTATGTTGCATTGATATGGGATACGATTTGGTATGATATGTCGATACGAGGATAGCAACAAATTTCTAAATTTCAAAAATTCAATTGTGACCCCAATACTTTTTATAATTGTAATTTGACCCCTTTTTTACTAAAATAATTGAAAATTTACACCAAACGTATCCTATATGTGACCTTGTTGTATCCTTACTGTATCCCCGCCATATCCTCCAGTCAAACTTTCCAAAAAGTCAAACGGACACACCAAATGACGTATCTGACATGTATCCTTGTGTGACGTCCAATCCAAAATATGTAGTGTCCGTGCTTTACAACTTCAATATTTTGTGATAGGAAAATGATGGCTGCCAATGGAGAGAAACACAAAATAAGCTGTGCCATTGATCACATAATTGAAGCTGAAATGAAGGGAGAGATCAGTGAAGAAAACGTACTGTACATAGTTGAGAACATAAACGTTGCAGCAATAGAAACAACTCTATGGTCCATGGAGTGGGCAATCGCCGAGCTAGTCAATCATCCACAAGTTCAACACAAGATCCGTCAAGAAATCACAAACGTCCTTAAAGGAAACCCCATCACAGAATCAAATCTCCAAGAACTACCCTACTTACAAGCCACACTCAAAGAAACTCTGAGATTACACACACCAATTCCTCTACTAGTACCCCACATGAACCTGCAAGAAGCCAAACTGGGAGGTTTCACAATTCCTAAAGAGTCCAAAGTGGTGGTAAACGCCTGGTGGCTTGCCAACAATCCGAAATGGTGGAAGAATCCTCAGGAATTCCGACCGGAACGATTCTTGGAAGAAGAGTGTTCAACGGAAGCTGTTGCTGGTGGGAAAGTTGATTTCAGGTACGTTCCGTTTGGCGTTGGACGGCGAAGCTGCCCTGGAATAATACTTGCATTGCCCATCTTGGGGGTTGTGATCGGAAAACTGGTATCGAATTTTGAGATGACAACTCCACCGGGGATGGAGAAGATTGATGTAAGTGGGAAAGAAGGACAGTTCAGTTTGCATATTGCAAACCATTCAACTGTCGTTTTCAATCCAATCTTGGCATGAGAACATGACATGATTAAATCTTCACAAGGATAATTACTCTTATACATCATTTTAATACGAGTGTAATTCTATTTATAAAACTTTTTTTATCGAATAAAGTGGCTTGCAGAAGTTTCAAAAAAGAAGGCTATCAGACAATATGAGGTTGTTTTAGTGGTATGTCTATCTTAAAGATCGTTGTGGGTTCGAGTCTCTCCCATTCCCTAAATTATAATGTTACAAAACAAAATAGAGGAATTCAAGGGCAAATTACACAAATATCCCATGACATTTTTGACATAATTGCACATACATGTAATTTTTACCTATAATTACACGAACATCCCCTTTAATGAGTGGCCATTAGAAATTAATGGAAACGATAAAATGGTCAATTTCCCATTTGTCAATTTGAAATGATATGTTATGATTTTTTTTTTATAATTTTTTAATTCCTTGAAAAAACTAAATCCAGTTTACTGTTATAAATTGCATATAAATATATAAAAAGCATAATAAATAAATAAGAGAATATAGGTTCTCTCACAAATTGCATATAAATAAATAAAAGACAACAAATAAATCCATAAACTGCAGGCTCTGGTAGTTGGTCTAGCTAATCTCATAAATTGTGTATAAATAAATAAATGCAAATAAATCAAAGGCATAATAAATAAATCATGAACTTCAGGTTGAAATTCAAAACTTCAAGTTATGACTTGATTAAAATCTTAATATTTAGAATTTCCATCTCTTTTATTTGAATTTTGCAATCTTCAGAATATTCATGAACAATACTGAACAGTAAGTAAATCACTTTTCTGGAGATTTTTTTACTTACATACAATCGTACCGATAACATGTTATAAATTAAATGAAATAGTAAAACAAAAGAAATGGAAGAAGAAATAATACTGCTATATATATCAAATTTCTGGATTTCAAATTACAACTACAATTTTAACCAATCTTAATATGCCAACCAAATGCCACAAAGCTTCTTGCATGAAGCCTATGTTTGATACCTTAAGGCGTAATAGAAGATGAGGTGAAATTCCATACAAATCTATTATATTTTGCACCAATTATATATATATATATATATTTTTTATTAATTAAGGTAGATTTGTGTGGAATTTAACCTCATCTTCTATTACAAATGCACGTCGGCTTCATGCAAAGCATATTGAATTGATTAAAAACTCTTATAAATATGAGTTTGTTTTAAGCTTTGTAATTGTAATATGAAATCCAGACGTTGTGATATATATATATATATATACCAGTATTATTTTTTCACCCATTTTATTTTACTTTACCATTCCATTTAATTTTTAACAGTTTTAAAATAATACTTTATTTTTTTTATTTTTTTTATTTTTTTATTTTTTTATGAATGAGTAACTTTCATTAACCAACAACTAAACACTAAAAAAAAAAAAAAAAAAAAAACGAAAAACACTTAGTTAAAGCCAAAAACACCTATACAAGCAAAAAAAAAAAAAAAAAAAAAACTCCACAAGATTAAACCAATATTCCATCTATGCCCCAAGCACTACAAAGAATATCATTTCCTCTAGTCTTTTTAAATCTACCTTTTTTTAATATATAATTTAGAAGATAATTATATGCACTAGAAATGTTATAAAATGGTTTCTTGAATTATATGTACATCATGGTGTGTATTCTTTGATGAATTGTTCTTGGTGTAAAATTGAACAAAATCTTATAAAGAATGATACATGTTAAATAGCTTCTTTTAATTAATATGGTTATAAATGTAAAATTACTTATTTTTAAATAATTTTATTTTTTAAAAACAAACAAGATGACAGTATATTCAGATGTGTGAAAAAAAAAATGTCATTTAAGTTCAGATTTCAGTAAAATTTAGGACGGTTCAATCTTAAAAAAATTAAATAAATAAAATAAAAAATAAAAAACGAACGACCAACCCCTTGGTGCTGAACCCTTCCCCATATCTAAAAGCTACAACTAGGGGTGGACACGGTTTTACGATTCGAGATAAACTGAACCGAGCCGAAAATACATGTTCTAGTCAAATCACCATGTTGAGACAAGTCAATATGATTCAAAAAATGAAAATCGAGTTTAAGCAAGTCATGAATGATTTTGGCTTGTCGAAAATCGAACAAAAATACGTGTTCGAGTCAAATCACCCTGTTGAAACGAGTCGATATGATTCAAAATATGAAAATCGAGTTAAAGCAAGTCATGAATGATTTTGTCTTGCCGAAAACCGAACCGAACTGAAAATACATGTTCGAGTTCTACAAATCCACTTGAAATCATTGAGAGAATAACTAATTTAACCAATTAATAATTAATTAGATTAATTATAGTTTCTTTAATGGGGCAAAAAAATTGTTGAACGAAAAATAAGTACTTTAAATAATGAGTGTGGATATTGCCACCCATAAAACTAATGAATTGTTTGTGTGCAGAGTTTCAAAAAAAAAAAAAAAAATGTTTTGGGCTTTAAATAGGGTTCTAGTTCATGATGGTTTCCAGTTTGGAAAAGATCCAAGGAGACCTCATGACAGAGAAAAATTCAGGCCGGAACAAACCAACATTTTAGCACAGATGCCGCTGTTGATATCAAGGAAAATTTGGTTGTAATTCGAAATATAGAAGTTCAAGTCATGATTTTTCGAATAGAATTAGGTTTTAATTTTCATTAGTTTTCTTTTTTGAAAAAACAAATTAAATAGTGAAATATAGGTTTAAGATAAATTTGATGTACATGATATTTGACTAACTTTTAATTAAAATAATTTGTTCTTATTAGTCATTTTATCAAGGGATATTTTTGTAATTAATTTTTTTAATAAAAGATGAGAGCTTCTCCTTACAATCCATAAATTATCTATTCACACTCCAATTTAATTTTTTTTATTAATGATAATTTTAACCTGAATTAAAATTACTAAACAAGACAAAAAAAAAAAAAAAAAAAAAAAAATTTCTCTCTCATAAATCATTAGATTAAATATTACGTCTTAAACTCTTTTTCCTAAATCTGTTATTACTATATTAAACACTCTCTCCTAATTACTCTCTCTCTATTATTATAATATATATATATCTCTCCATACTTTCTCTTTCTCATTAATAGTTAAAGAAAAAAAAAACTTATTAATATTTTGGTTTTTTACTAACAATAATATATATATATATATATATATATATATATATATAATATTAAAAAGTCAATTTTAAAAAAAAATAGACATATAAAAACTTGATTTGTTGCAACTAGATTCGATTAAATTCATAATTTCTAAGACTAATAAAAGAATCAAAGATCTTTGTATCAAAAAAAAAAAAAAAATCAAAGTTCTCTAGGCAATCACATACCTACAAAAGTAACAAAAAACATTTTCATATTTCGATTAAAAAAAAAAAGTACTTTTTTCTAAAAATCAAGCTTATTCGTAAGTATTTTTGTTTTTTGTTTTTTTTTTTCTTAACCGTTAGTCTTGCTTGAGAAAGAATAGAGATAGAAAATTAGAGATATGTATCGGAGATGAGAGTTTAATATGGTACGTAAAAATTTAGGAGAGAAATTATTTTTATTTTTATTTTTATTTTATTTTTATTTTTATTTTTTTTAGAATAGGAGTGTCAAAAAATAAAAATGATAATTTTAGAATAAATGGAAGTATCTTTAGAATTTTTTTAAATTTAAAAATTGAAAATGAAGTGTAAAAAGAAAAAATTGGATTGTCAAAAGAAACTCTCATAAAAGATAGGTGTTTAAATCATATTTATGGGTAACAATATCACCACCCTTAAATAATATACTCTAATTAACAACACGAAATGAAATGAAAGGAATAGGGAAAAACACATACTATCTGGGCTATTTAATTTCAACTTTCGTTCTGAAAAGATTATGTTAGAAACAAACCTTATAATAAAATTCTTAGGTTCATCAGGAGAAAATCTTGTATGGGACTACCACGTGGTGAGACCGTCCAATGAGATTGCACATTTTATCTTGGGAACATAAAAATAAATTATAAAATTCTTATTTGATACAATTTCATTAAACGGTCTCACAACGTGATAGTCCCATACAAGATTTTCTTGTTCATCAGACATACAGATTCTTGACTTCAAAATTTTTTTAATGTGAAGAGATCGTTAAAAGTTAAAACATCTTATTTTTTTCATGTCATTGATGGATGCTATTGCATGTAATTGTATGGATGCTATTAAGCCTTTGGGTTCTTAGACTTATTCTCCATGAATGAATTTAGTAAATTCAATATTTAGAAAATGAATGGTTTATTAAGTGAATTCTATGATAAAGGTGGAATATTTCATTTCTTTCAAACTAGGAAAATCAATAAATAAGGTAAAAAGTAAGAGAAAAGTTACATCTTCTTTCATTCTAATTAAAAGCTGTACTAATTTTAACCAAAGTGGTTGTAAGATGTTACGTACTCCCCAAGACAAGGATCATTGTCATCAATTTTTTGCTTTTTGACTGACCATACACTCTTTAAGTTAACAATAGAATAATTTATGATCCAGACCCTGAAGAAAAATCGTTAGCAATTTTTCACATTCTAATTTTTACGCATCTGAGCTGCTACATGCTTGATTTTGAAGGACAGAATTCCCAAAATCTCCATCCAAGCTCATCTGCTGTACTTCTTGTGGTGACAAGATCTTAATGCACCGGACACAGTTCACAAACTCCCTGAAACACCCAAAACCAATTAATATTAACATTGCAAGGCTGAATGAGCGTCCTGAACCGGGCGGTGCTACTATATTGACATTACTTTATTTTATATATCTATATACCTATACGGCTATACCCATATCATAAAACTAAAGATGAAAATAATAAATGGAAAAGGAAACAAGGGGCTTACTCCCATGGGTCATCCCCAACGAGTAGGACATCTTTCTCATGATCCACATACACAAGTTTCCAGCCTATCCTCTGCCGGTCTTCCAATTGCCCCTCTATACCAAACCTACGAGCCAGATCTTGTTTCAGCTCATCGTAACCTGAATAACGAGTAATGTCAATTGATCTCCCAACAGCTCCGCGTTTGTACACCTTCACAACAATTTAACTTATATTAAATCCTTGAAAGAAAGAGGAAAATCATAGCTTAATATGTTGAAAATTAAACCTTGGTATACGTCCGCATTCTCTGTGAAAATTGTGGTGGTGGGGCCCAAGTACCCCTGTTCAGGAAACTGCTATCATTAATTGAGGAATCAATTGAATTGAACATATCTGGGACTCCAAATGACTGTGAAACAATTGAGGACGAAAGTTCTTGCTGAGAAGCATCTTTTGTATTTTCATAGTTAGCATGAATCCCTCCTGAAGAGATATTATTTGAGAAATCTTTTCCCAACCCCATCACACCTTTTACTAGCAAGGGATCATGATTCATAGGTAACCCCAATGTGCCATCAATGTTAGTACCATATGGAACACTGCTCCTCGGATCTCTCTGAACTTCCCCGTCTTGGCTCACGTCTCTCAACATTGACTGTGGATTGTACATCAATGAATTGTTATTATGCTGGAAATGGACATCATTCTGAGATAGGCAAACCGAAGTCGTTGAAGACGATGTATCCAAATAATCTGTCTGGGTAGCACCATTTAAGTATGTCTGTGGGGCCAAAAAACCTTGGTTTTGATTCTTCGAGATGTTCAATGATGGCTTAACATCAGATTTGTGCTGAAAATCTTTAGCTAAGTTACCATTAGATGACATGGTTTCTAAACCACTGGAACTCAAGAGCGTCGTGGCTGACTGAGCCATGTCCTCTCCCATTGCTGCACTTCGGTTGGGCCTATTGTGTATCATTGCTTGAATCACATTTTGACAGTTGTTTGTGGAAGGTGACGTGGAACAAGATGGAACATCATCAGAAACTACAGACGGCCCTGCTCCAGCAGCGCCTGTCAAAACACTACTACCGGCTGTGGAAGGTTGATTCATAATTTGTGTGGGGGGACGTCCAACATGTCCAGGCATTTCAGGCAGCATGCCAGGTTGCTGCTGCTGAAGCTTTGGCTGCTGGGGAGGATGGGAGAATCGACCATTTGTTATCTGCTGCGAGGTAATGTTTGACTGAGGGAGTGAAGCAGATGTTGCTTGAGGCATATCTAACATTTGGGCGGGTGTCACAGACCTAGAGAAGCTCTGGGACACATCTAATAGCTGTCTCTGCTGATCTTGGAGTTGAGCAAGTTGAGCAGGCTGTTGTAGTGCAGACGACTGCTGTGCTAAAAATGAATGTTGCTGTTGCTGAAGCTTCTGCAACAGTTGAAGCTGAATCTGCTTGTCAGGCATTTGAAATTGTTGGTTTACCTGTTCTATAAGCTGGGCCTGCATAAGGTTTTGCTGTTGGTTCTGACCCATAATATGTTGTTGCTGCTGCTGCTGCAGGTTCTGAGGATGGTTAATTGGAAGCTGAGGGTTTTGTATAGATGGCTGTTGCTGAAGAATATTATTATTTTGGACAAGACTATGAGGCTGAAGAATTTGAGCCTGAATTTGACCAGAGGGTAAACTTTGAGTAATCATATTTTGCCTCGATTGTTGATTAATATCACCCATCTGTTGCTGTGGCGGTATAATGGAGCCTAATTGGTTCACTGTGGATGGAAGTTTTTGCAGCTGTTCAATCTGTTGGGCTTGCTGCGGTAGCCTCTGGGAATTAAATTGAATGTTATTTATCTGAGGTATTTGTGGTTGCAAACCTAACTGACGAGAAAGATCAGCTCCCGTGAGGTTTTGCAGAACAGACCCAGACAAGGAATGGAGGTAACTTGATTGTACGGTGTTCGCCAGGGATGGGTTTTGCTGCATGTTCATCCACTGTACCAAGCTCAAGCCAGGCAGAGCCTGGGAATCCTTCAGGGAGACTTCATCACTAAGCCAAGGCATAGTCCTCTTGAATAGGTTATCTATATCAGAGGATTCATCATCTACAAGAGTAAGATGCCAAGTAAGGTGTCGGAATAATGCTTAAATAATGTTTAAGACATAAATCATGCTTTTTTTCTCAGCTTTAATTACAAGAGGAGCATTTTATAAAGTTCCCGGAATCAAGTGAGCAGCATCTTCAAGAATTTAATCATAAGCTTAGCACATTGACTTTATCTAAAATTCAACATACCAAATACCTATAAAGGTCAAACATTTGCCCAGACAAGACAACAACTAGAAAGATTCTATCCCCCAAGCCCTGTCCCACTTCACTCACTGCTTTCTGTGATCAAGTGATTCTGTCTATCATCAAGGACAGCTTCTTAGTAGGCCCACTCAATAGAAAGTATACCACACAACAGATAAGTATCATGAAAATTCCTAGGGAAAGCAGTACCCAAGCAACACATTTCCAAGAGGACATTTAAGCATGAAACTTATATTGTAACCAATCACAATGACTTAAAAACCACAAGTAGTACCCATTATACCTGATCTTGGATGCTTGGATCTGAAGAATGGAGTGGGACAGATAAAAAATGGAGCAGTCACTGGTTCAATTTCCCAAATTGACACACGATTACGCCTTTCCCCAGCAGTTGACTCATCCCAACCAACCTGTTCGTGGACATGGTTTAATTGCAGCAAACACGAAATATATCTATCACAAAAATACTGAATGGCACAGATGATACCTGCAAGTTGCGCCATTGTGAATTCTTCCATCTTATAGGATCCAGATCACTGATACCTGTAATTGTTCCCATGTACCTACAGATCAAATACCTTTTTATTATAGTTTCAAAACTATTTTAAGTTTATATCCCAAACCATTTTGTTCAAATCAACTAAACAATTAAGCATCTTTAATACTTTGAAAGCAGATCATTTAAACTGGAGGCTTCAGTTTCATTTAAAATAAAGGACCCCGTGATTTGCACAAAAAGCATTGATCTTTTTCGTTTTGATATAATTAGAAAGCTTTTAGCTACTATACAAGAACATTAACAATACAGGGTAGTTGCAAGAGAGAGCCATCATCTATTTTTATGTTTATAATTTTTTTTATTTTATTTTTAAATTGCTCATTTATTTCATCAATTGGATTGAAATCTAATGGATATTAAACCACCAGTATTGTTAATGTTCTTGTATACTAGCAAAATCCAATTAGAAATATTTCTTTTAAGTTTTCTGTTTCTTTCTTTTTTTTAATATTTTTCTTTTTTTATCAAGCCATAACCAAATCTAGAAAGAGAACAATAACTCAAATACGTACAACTACCTTCTTGTTCCTGACTCTTCAGTTTCAAACATCATCCTAAAGCGCATGCCTAGTGAGATTTGGTTGCTGCAAGTTGCCTTGTAATACTTGGCCAACGGGACAACAAATTCTGATGGACTGGCCCTGCATGAAAAAATTAATAGGGTTATTTAGGTTAGTGCTCAGCTCATAGAAATTCAATTCAAAATAGGCCAATCCAATCTGCCCATTTTCTAAAACATAATGCAAAGTGTAAAAGGAGAAGAAAAAAGGAAAAAAGAAGTTGATGACCTGGGATTATAAAAAACAGTGAAGGGGCTATTGTTTGCTGCTGCATGTGCTGCCGCTGCTAGAATTCCAATATGCATACTATCACTTGAGAGTACTGAAGATGATAGATTGGTGGGTTGCCTGTTAGCTCGTCTAATGCCCAAGAGAAGCTGTTGCTTTTCATCTCTGCTCATAATCATCAGGACAAGAAAATGGGTATAGTTTTGCACCAATATAGAGGCTGACTAGAAAGTTTTATTATATATAGGAGAAAAATTAAATATTAAGGAAACAGTTCAGAAAATATAACGCAAAGAATCTCAATTCATTACCATTACCTTATAAATAAAACTGAGTCACCAGCAAAAAGCCTCTTTCCACTGACAAATAGACTCCAACCAGTCGTAAGCAAGTGTCGTTTTGGTTGCCCTGAGTTGAAAGAAAGAAAGAATCAACATTATGTTTATAAATGCATAAATATAATGGTAAAACCACTTCATGGGTTCAACTAATGAAATCTCAAAAGTTCCAAATTGACATACCACGATAGATATGACGGAAGGTCCATACATTATCATGCAAATCCCTGGCTACAAGTTCTTGAGCAGGTGGTTGCATAGAGAAATCCTGTCAAAGGAAAGGGATTAACATTAAACTTGGGAAGAAATGAAGAAAAACTTTTACAGAAGGAAAAAAGATGCTTACAAGTGCAGGGAAGATCTTCTCAGCTGCACGTCGGGGCACAGAGAATCCTCCATGAGTGCTTGTATCACTTGCCGTCAATGTTTTACAAAAAAAATCTGTTTGTGGTTTGTTTGACTTGAGAGTAAGATCTGACCGCAACAATTCATTCTTGTCAAACTGAACAAAAGATGTTGAGAGTTTGAGTCAGCTACTGGAATTGTGATGAGACGATCATTTTTAGTTTACCAGGCACAGTGATTAAATATATCATTGTTATTTTGATTTTGATTTTGATGGAAAACCTAAAGCACATAGCTTATTCCATAACAATGATGATCTAAGGACATGTGCACAGATCAGTTACAAGATGAAGATTATTCCGTAAATTGGGATCAAGTCCTCACATTAGGAACTGGTTGGAGAGTCATCTGAGCATACACTTCGTCTGTTTCCGTGTCCGCCTATAAAATTAAAGACAAGAAAGTTGAAAAACTAATTAGAAAAATATAATAAGATCAGGTTACACAAAAAGAAAAGAAAAACCAAACTTAAATTTAAGTAGATATACATGCAAGGTGACATTGTGAAGCAGACATAGTAACTTTGATGGAAGGTTTGGATAGTTTGGGATTTGACCATCCACATCTTTCTTCATAGATGCCGCAACCTGTTGTCAGAAATTTCCATTTCAAGTCAGGACACATAACTTACTCTATATAAATGAGAAGATACCAATAATAAACTAAGCTACTATAATTTCAAGTGACTTGGTTTTTATGCTCAGAATATAACAATAATTCTCTTTGTTCAGTATCTATATTAGACAACAACAATGCAACACTTAGAAATCTCAAAGACTCAAACTACAATTGTCTGAAAATACACATTAAATAAGAATGGATAACCCTTGCCATAAAGTCATGCCCAAAAGCCAAAAATATCAAACAATTGGTTGACTCTATAAATAGCAACAAGATAATGAAAATATTGAAATGCATTGTATGCCAATCAGAAGCAACAAATTGGAAATAATTTCTATAAAAGGAAAACATAGTTAAATTAACTGAAGCAAAAACATGATCTCAACCCAGGGTAATATGGTAACTTAGCAAAATCCCTAATTATTACACCCAAGTCCAACAACCTTTGTCAACATAGAAAAAATTGAAGACAAAGAGAGGCGCAGCAGACTGACCTGTTCACTGTGGCCTTGAGGGAAGTAGACGACGTGGGTCCCAGACGCCGGCAAATTCACCAGAGGCCCTGCGCATGAGTGCCACAGCTCTGAGTTTATTATCTTCTTCTCTACTGCTCCTCCTCCTGTAATCACACCAATACGTGTCACCCATTGATTCATTTGTTACTCTAAGCTTTTTACTTTCCTGATTTTTTCTCCGGGAAGCCTCTCTCAGGAGACTTTGCTTTGCGAGCGAGAAGCAAAACAAGGCAAAAATTTCTTTTTAATGGAACATGAGAAAAGTTTAAAATAAGAGAAAGACAAAAACCAAAAAGGACTCCAAAAACAAAAAACCTGATCCACCGATTGCTTCAAAGCTTCTTTTTTGTTTGTTTTACTAGGCATATACATACGTATATACACAGAGAGAAAAAAAGAGCTGACCTTCGCCGATGATACTGGTTGTAGCTGCGACTGAGGAAGCTCCGGCACCGCCGTTGGCCGGTGTCTTCATTGCTCTGAGTCTCTGACTCACAACTCTATAACTTCCTCGGAAAATTGATCCACAAAATTTACCAACTCATCTCTCCGGAAAATTTTCCGGGAAAATCAACGATCTAAAAAAAATCACTGTAACAACTAAAACAAGTAGTTGAAAAACCTAATAAGCTCAGATCAATAGCTGAAACCAGCTTCGACAAAATTTGGCTAAGGGAAAAAAGAGTAGGTAAAAAAAATTCCGGCGAGAAATTCCGGCGAAGTGACCTGAAGAAGTGGTCGGTGGTAAAGGGGACAGAAGAAATGGAAATAGTGTGGGAAGGGTGTTGAGTTTAAAAGGGTCACAGAGACCAAATGGTGAACGTTTGCCCCCTATCTTCCCCTACATTAACCAGACATTTTCCTTCCTCTTCTCTCCTCTTTCCCAATGAATGCTCTCATTCTCTCTCTCTCTCTATCTTTTTCCTTTTGTCTTAAAAATACAAAAGTCACATTCCTCTCTCTCTCTCTCTCTCTCTCTTTCTAATAAAGTTATGCCTCCAAGTCAATAGGGTTAGTTGCACTAACTTCCCCTGAGTTTAGGCCTAATTGCAGCTAAATGGAACTTTTGCTTGAAATTGCACAAACTCCCCTGCCGTTAGTTGACTTCTATCCATTTTAACCATTAACCAGCTTATCAGCATAAAATGACTACAATGCCCATCATTAATTATTTTTTATTACTTTATTAACCCCTAAAAGAAATAAGTTAAACATTTTATTTATATTTTAAAAAAATGGAAATAATCTAATGGTATAATAGAGATGAAATTTCAAAATTTCAATTTAGGAAATATATCTGATTTAGATCTCATCCACGACTAGTAAATATCAAGTCTTCAACTTCTTTCTTCCACCCTTGACTCTCTTATCTACACTTACAAAACTAAGGCTTCCCTGCCTTTCTCAATCCCACTGCAACCGAATTCCACCACCAATCCGAGTTCGGACCTTGCCATCAGCATCGAGGAAGACATTCTCTACACTTTGCACACCACTCAAATGCATTAACTCCTAATTTTGGGAGGATCACAACACTTTTAAGATGAACAGAGCCCTCTCACGGTATTGTTGAAACTTGGCTCTAGTGCGAGTCCAAAAGCTTTAATGACTCAGGCATGGCAAAAGTTCCTAAATATTGGCGAGAGTGCAAGTCTCACGTACCGATTTTCATCCCATACAATTTTACTCTTTTTTTATTATTGGATTGTAAAAGATTTGTGAAGTTTGATCATTGTATTTGTACTCTACATCCGTTTAATTAAATTCAAATTCTTTTCTTTCTTTCGTTCTTTTTAAGTGAGGAAGATGAAACTGGGGAGGAGAGGTTGCAAAAAGGAGAATAAATTTTCTTATGACTAATATTTTGTGGGTTTTGACGTGCATTTGGGGCATAGAAGAAGAAGAAGGTAGAATTGTAACCTTAAAGAAGGAATAGATGAAGAAGTAGCTAGAGATGTGGTTGATGTAGCTACTCATTCGGAAGCTGCTTGTATGACATCAAATGACCAAGGCAAAGGTCTTGATGAGGAAGTTGACTCGGTTGGTGAGAGGCAAAGTGTAGAAGATGTCTCTAGTGATGAGAGTTCTTCATCTCACTATAACAAAGGAATTGGTGAAGATATGGATCTTAAAGACTACATCAATTACTTTGAAGACTCTAGGATAAAGATTAAAAAGGAGATTTGAAGATTAAAGGAGGAGAATCTCAAGCTTACAACCGATGTGACTCACTTGAATGATGTAGTAAGGAAAGTCAAAGAAAGTGAAGACTCCATGAAGAATGAGCTTGAGGAAGCTAAAGAGTTACTTGCTAAAATGACCTCCGGCACTGAAAAGCTTGACCACATGTTAAGCATTGGAAAGAAGCCCAATGATAAGAGAGGGCTTGGCATTGTAGATGATGAGTCCACGCCTTCCTCGGACAAGACAACTTTTGTGAAGAAATTTGTTCCTAAGTTGCCTCCTCCATCTTAACATCCTAGGAGGAAGATTGAACTTGGAGAGTCATCCAATAGTGGCCAAGTGAAGATGCCAACAAAGAGTAAAGGTCAACCTCAACATCTAAGAGCTCCACACCCAAGCTTTCCTCAACCAAGGTTTCACCAACCAAGAAGACAAGCCATGCAAACTCAACCAATGAGGCATCCCAGCCCAGTTCAACAACAAAGAAGGAGAGAACCGGTTCAACAACAAAAATGACATCAAATGCATGACAAGTCTTTAATGACCTCACAAGGATATGGTATTACTCCTCATTTTGTACCTACTTGTCATTTTTGTGGTATTGATAGGCATATTAAGCCAAATTGCTTTATGTACATTAAAAAAATGTAAGGTTGAGAGCATGATGGAAAGAAATATACTTAGAAGAGCTAATATGCATGTGCCTAGGAAACCTAGAGTCAATGATCCTAGAAAATCAAGTAATATGTTGACAATGACCACTAGGAATGAAAATATGTCACCTAGGTGGATTAGAAAAGATGAACCCGTATGCTATTATGCTAACATATCTCTCATAGGTTCAACTAGGTCCAAGGGACTTGGTGGGTCTATAGGGCCTCATGCCCTTCATTGATGTGGTGTGGTAATTGACCCTATGAGGGGAGCTCAAGCAAAAAGAGCAAACTTGCATACATGTTACATGCAAAAATTTGATAAACATTATGTTTCTTCATTAATTACTTGAGTGTCTTAGTTGCACATATATGCTTATATGGTATTTTTATTCAATAAGTGTGAATCATTGCTTTGTTTGTAATCCATATCATCTTAATGTTCAAACATGCATTTTTGGACTATGAGAATTGATAGGGAAGTACTCTTGAATTACCTATAATTTATCTCCATAACATGTGAACTCGATTATGACATGCTTAAAATGATATGCATGAAATGCTTTTGATTGCTCTAACTTGAATGCAAATGTGTGTGAATGCAATAGACAAGACTAAACTCGATAAAGATCTTGTATCCATTCAATCAATAAGGATGTCTCATCCAATTTAGTCTTGTCTCTCTTCTTAATGGCTTAGCAAGACTACTATCAAACAGATAATTCATCCGAAAAAATCAAATAGGATCTTTATAATCCATGTCTTGATTTGCCTTTAAGATTTGATATAGTTGCTTGTTTTATAAAATCCCTGGGAACTGTATCTTGTTGCTTGACAACATGGTACAAATTGGTTTGAATTCCTTTGGAAACTCTTTTGATGTTTGCTTTGCCAAATACAAAGTTATATGTCTTGCATCCAAAGCAACATTTTCACACATTTTTCTTAAAATAAATCTCATTGCTTCTCTTCTAATTAATTAAGTTGCATAAAGTTCTTGTATATGACTATGCAAATGTCTTGTATGCTACTATCTCTCTTTGTTAAAAGTAACCCGGTTGGGGATACTCTTTTGCCTATCTCATGATAAAAAAGGGGAGTAGTGTGTGATAAGGGAGTTTTTAGTAGTTGATTGCATGTTGGGGAGAATTGCTTATTGAGGGGGAGTAACCTATTTAGGAGGAGCATTGCATTACACTTCATTGCAAAATTTTGCTTGTTTTCTTTAATTCAAATGCTTGTATTTTTTATTTCACTTGATCACCTCACATACACTTGTCTTGGAAAGTGTAGCTATCTTATTTTGTAGGGATGTTTATTCTACAAAAGATTGAAGGCTTGAAGATTTAGATTTTAGGTATCTCTTTGCAATGTATAATAACTTTTTGTTGACCTTTAGCTTTTATTTTTTTGTGAGGATCAATTGTAAGTGGTGGTTTTGTCACGAAATAGCTAAAGAAGGAGATTGTAAGTTCCTCATATTTTGATTGGCTTATTTCGTTGACAAACCACATTGGGATTATTTTGTAATGGGTAGCTTAGGTCTCCAATTGTGATTCTTCATCAACAAGCTTCCAAGATCCCAAAGAGCTTCAAGAGAGGTATATTACTTGTGCTTAACTCTTGAAAAGATTAGTTGCACACACACACTCTCATGCATTCTCCTATGTTGTATATTATTGTGTGTGTTATTGCTCTTTCATGATTATATATATTCTCATGCATGTTCTTTACTCACTTCACACTTGCAGAGCATTCAAATAGATTATGTATGTTTGAGAGCCCAGGAAAAGATATTTTATCTCTTACCGTGGTGCAGGTCGCTCCCTATGCACCTGCATGTACTGCGATTCCCACAGTGACTGAAACCAGTGTGTCACGCGTAGGGTACCGCGATTGGTGACCTTACCTCTGCAGCAGTCCTAATCACGAAGTCTTTCAGAGCTTCCGTGCCGTGTGTACTGATCGATCATTATTTGTATATGTTTTTGGCCCCTATTCATCCATTCAATTGCTTGTTTCTCGAGTCATTTAGGGTTTTAATTTGTGTGTTTAAGTATTTTTAGGATGATGGTTCCAAATGATAGGTTTGAATAATTTTAAAGGAAAAGAGCAATTTCATATGATCTCAGGGACTTTTCAGCAAAAGGGTGTTAGTGCTCTCATGACCGCTATGGCTTTTCACAGCGGTACCATTAGCGTTCCAAGAACAATGGTGACCGCTTTGTCAATCGCTGCAAGTTGTGCTCTCAAAGCCACAGCGCTGCACAAAACCTAAAAGACTGTTGTCGAGACCAATGTGGCTATTACAACGGTACTTGCAGCGGTTTGGCAAATCCGTGCGAAGTTAGGAGTCTGATCACGTTTCAGAGGCTGGTTGATATAAATACATGAAGAAATTAGGGTTTTTCTCTCACGCGGGCTCTCGGACCACAAACTGTTTGACAACTCATAACACAATTCTCTCATCCATCTTTACACATCGAAGATTCAAAGACAAAGAAGAATTCAACATTGAAGACTTGAAGAACTCGTTGGAAGGCCTCAATGGGTTCTTTCTTTTCTATCTTTTGTGTTGTTATCTTCATAATGTGTAACTAAATCCATACTAGGGAATCAATATGAACCTCTATGAATGCTCTTTGTTAGAATTGACTATATTTCCATTAATTCAAGATTTGATTTTTTCAATTCATTCTAGATCTTAATTCTTTATTTGTGTTAATGCATGATTATACGCTGGCATGAATTTAGGGTTTTGATAATTAAACAATTAAGTTTAGAGTGTTGATTTACACGTAACCTTAATTAATATTCAATTGAATAGGTAAAACTGATATTAACATTGATTTATGCAAGTAGGTTTTGGTTCATAAGTTCTTGCACTTAATGGGTTCTCGGTTGTAGTTTGCGCCATTGATTTATGGGTAAATTATAATTGAGAACACTTGATTCATCTCATGATCATACGGTAACAATCTTACTTAAGATAAGAATGAATCCTTAACTTGATTAATATCTTTTTTCACATGTCAATTCGAAGTATTGAGTAAACATAGTTGGGGAGCATTAATGACCTAGTTTTCTCACCTCTTGATCACATTCACATATTCTTGTTAACTGCTCTTTTAGATAATTCAGTTTTAGTTCAATCAATCAATCAATCAATCAAAATCTCTTGGATACTTTCACTTGCTTAGCTTTAATTAGAACTAGTTTAATTAGTAAATCATTTTTCCTCGTGGGAACGATCTCTACTTGTCGATGTACTTATCTCACGATTTGTGCACTTGCGAGTTAGGTTTTTATAATACGATTATACACATCAATTGCTCACAATCGGCCAATTGTAATCCTTCATGGTTCTGATAGGCCATAACTCTGATAAAATTGACTGATGAGATCTACAGTCTATACCTATATTCTAATATCCTCCATTTTTTTTTTTATAACTCTGATATCCACTATTTTTTTTTATAACTCTGATATCCTCCATTGATGGAGTAATGGAGTGGATTTTATGAAAAGTGTTTTCTTTTAGAAAAGAAAAGAAAAGAAAAAAAAACGGACATTGTCACTCCAATATTTTCTTCCATCATTTCTTCCCACTTTCTGTCCTTATTTTCTCATCAACCAAACAATAACAAAACACAAAATTTAAACCATACCCAAAAAAAAATCTCATGTTTTCCTTCACTTTCTCACTTTATTTTATCATCAACAAAATAACATAAAAACACAAAATCTAAACCAGATCCAACTAAGAAAAAAAAAATCAATAGCATTAACTCCACAAAACAAAAGTGCAAAATGCAGTACTTCAAAAAAAAAAAAAAAATCAAATTGCAGAATGTTAAGAAAAAATTTACAAAACCTCAAACTCCACAGGAGGTGGATAACTTTTCCTACAAGAGTAGAAATGCCTCCTTTGATTGGAGAAGATCATTGATCTTCTTCGATGGGAGGAGACTATCGTAGATCTCTTCTATTTGGAAGAGATCTACGTTTGATCTTATCAAATCGGAGGAAATCGACTCTCCTCAAGTGGCGAAGGAGATCAACACTGATCTCCTCCACGTCGGATCTCCTCCGGCGAACTCCTCTAACTGGAGGAGACCGACGTCTTCGGCTTTAAAAGGTGACGGTGGAGGCTCTGTAGTGGCGGTGAAGATCTTTTCATTTCTAAATTTTATTTTGAAAGTCAATTTCCATTTTTCATTTTGAAAGTCGAAAACAAAACAGTCAACACTAGATTTGTATTCTTCCCAAATGTTTTTTTTTAGGGATCGATGTGTGTTTTTTTTTTTATAATTTATTAATTTAATTATACTATTGAATTTTTTTTTTAAAATAATAATAACTAAGGGTATTTTAGTCTTTTCAAACCAATAAGACAGTCAAGAGTTAAAAATAACGGTTGACCACTAACAATAGGGGATATTTATATAAATTTAGATAAAATTAAATATAGCTGAAATTATACCTAAACTCGAGTTATGTTTATGCAATTTACCCTTTTTTATTTATTTATTTATTTTCAAAACTACATTTGTGTACTCGTGCTGGCCATAAATTAAAGAAGCAGCGAACCTCACAACAAGTGAAGACAAAATGATGCGTTTACTGACCTCTTACTTTGACCATCACCATCATCAGCACCACTCTCACCTTCACCAATCTCCATTATCAATTTCATACAAACACATGTTAATTATTTTAATTTTATCTCATCACTTTATTCAAACATTTCCTTTTTTTCCTTTTCACCGGCGTTTTTCATGATCGTCTCTTACAATGACAAGAGTGTCCATCGAATCCGATAATGTTTCAGATTCGAATTTCTATTAAAGTACATGGTATTTGATTTTAAAAAATAATAATAATTTCATAACATGTTCCTCGCAATAAATCCGACATTATCATACCTTCGGGTTTGACTAACATGTAATTAGAATAATATCCTTTAATGATTTTTTTTTTAACAATTCCTTCAATGAAGTTAAAAAATAATAACTGTACAAGTTTGTTTTAAATGAAATAATTAATGTCGTAATCTTTCTGGTGCTTTGATTCAATTTAAATAAATTTGAAATCTCTCTCTTCACTTCTACGAAATTATATTACAAGTTTTCTCTTAAATCAATCTCTTCTTTATTATTTATTGATGTGGAGGAGTCTTTATATATTATTAGGGTTTAATTTTCTTTTTTCTTTTGGATTTGTTTCATTATTCATTTATATTTGTTCGAGTATTATATATTTTTCAAGAAAAACATATCGTGTCTTGAAGATAAATGGTGTGCATTCAGCTTGACAATATGGCAATGTCCCCATGTTTGAGTCGTCGCCGCACCTAGATATCTATTCTTATAACACGAGCCTCATCAAACAATGAATTATCTTTCAAAAATTATATATTAAATAAAAAATTTACTTTTGACCGCCTAAAATGATGTATTTTATTACATTAATCCCTCTAAACATAATTTTTTTTTGGCTCTAGCCCTCTGTAAGGATGCATATTAAGGATTAAAAAATTATATTTATTCTTTTGGCACATCAATACACAACTTCTTATATCTTGAAAGAATAAATATAACCAATCATGTGTTGGTGTGAGTGATTCGGCGCTCTCATCCCTTAAGTAAGGTCGTGGGTTTAACTCCCCTTGTAAACGGAGTTACACATATTGGGAGCACTTTACCCCTTAGTGGGCCAACCCGGTGCGAGTCCGGATTAGTCGGGGTGTGGTCTGGGCTGATTGCACCGTATGGTGGATCCGCCACACCCAGAAACTGGATGGTGTAAACAAAAAAAATATATATATATATATATATAACTTTTATTCAATTCTTAACATGTGTCATAACGACACATATTGACATTTTTTTCTAATAATTATCACCAAAAGTAAAAACTATTTCTTCATGGAGTTAATAGAAACTTCCAATATTTTGAAGGAATATTATTTCAAGCCAGAAAATGGCTAATTATACTTCTCCCCAATATTTTGAAAAATGTTGTACAAACATTTTCTACCGTTAGATGGTATCCTTTAACTCTTAACAATAGTGGGCAATTTTTTTTTTTTTTTTTTTTACCAAATAAAGAAATTTCGATTTTATTATTATTATTATTATTATTATTGAAATATCAATTTTTTATTATTTAGAATAAATAAAAAATAGAATAGAGGTTGGAGAAATCTCCACCACTCAATCTCATCACATATGGAAATCTTCTTTATCTCCAATGAGATGGATCACTCCATCTCATCAGAGATAGAATGCCGTTGCCACTCCATCTCCAATGAGATGGAGCAAATCTCTCCATCTCATCAGAGATGGAGCACCACCGCTCCATACCGTTCCATCTCATCGAGGATGGAGATCTGCTCCATCGTCGATTAGATGGAGCATACCCATCTCGTTAGAGATGGAGCAAGATTGTTCAATCTTTGGTTAGAGACGAAGCCATCAACGATGGATCTCCATTTCATTACCAGGTACATTTTTTTTTTTAGAGTTAATACACCAATGGCCCCTGAATTATAAGCAAAGTAGTGATGTGCCCCCTAAACATTTTTTCTTGGCATTAAACCCTATGAACTATCATTTATTGGCAACACTCGACTATATATGCCTCCTCTCATGGGGGAATAAACCCAATTGTTTGCCAATAAATGATAGTTCATGGGGGGTTTAATGCCAGGAAAAAAATTTAGGGGACACATCGCTACTTCGCATATAATTCATGGGGCATTGGTGCTATTAACCCTTTCTTTTAATCGTTGTGTGTTGTGTAGTGTTTGATAGAGTTTTGTTATGTTGTTTTGGATGGAATTTTTTGAATGAAGTTTGGTGAAAATGGGAAAAAGATGATGGAGGTGATGAGATGTATGGGTGGAAATTTGTTTCCAAATTTCAATTGATGAAGATGAATTTTTTTTTTAAAAGTTTTGAAGACCTATTTTTTTTCGGGTTTTAGATTTAATACATTAATGTTTTCTAAAAGATTTTTTAATCTTTTTTTTTTAATTTTTAGTTTATTTAAAATAAAAATAAATGGTATTTTAGACCTTTTTATACCTTTGACCATTGACTAACGGATCCTAATTAACGGTAAGGGATGTTTATACAGTATTTTTCAATTGTCAAGGGAAGTTTGTAAGAATATGTTCAAAACTGTTATATTCATGCAATTTTATTAAATAAATGTTTGTGCAATTCTCCCTTTTGTTTTGTTATTTTGTTATTTTTTTATTTTTTTTTAAAAGAAGACATTATTGGGAGGAGAATTAAATTAATACAATTTAGAAATATTGGCAGAAAAATTAAGGCCCGCCATTGGATCTTGAAGTTTGAAATGACATTCATTATTGGTTTAGAGAGCTGGACATAAGTGAAAATTAATGAAACTTTAATTATTGATTAGTGCTTATGATAACTACAACCTCTCCCGGGCCTAGTCGCCTACTAACCACTTGATGACGTGGCTATCATGTCGGCGTCCGATGCATTTGCGATAGACAGCTCTTTATTTTAAAACATTCTATAGTCTGTTACTTTTGTTCTTCTTTTTAGGGTAAAAATGGTAAAGTTATTATGAAATGAATAAGAACGAATTACACCAACCTCCCCTGAGGTTTGCTAAATTACAGATGAAAACGACTTTACCATTAACTAACACTCACCTCCCCTCCCGTCAGTCAACGGCCGTCTAATCTAACCGTTGACCTTGTGAGGAAGGGTAATTTCGTCATTTAATAACTTATATACTGTACACATCAGATTAAAAAAAAACTTATAAACCAAATTTAAAAAATGGAAAAAATCTACAAAAAGAAAAATCTAAAAATCTATTTATAAATTTTGAACCTAAAAATAATCATCATCATATTTAAGAACATTTTTTTTTTAAAGAAATATAATTAAAAAATTTAATTTGTTTTCAATAAATAGAATTTTTTTTAAAAAGATTTGTCTCCATCGTCCATCATGGTGATGGACAATGGAGATCAAATTAAAAAAAAAAACGAAATTATTAACAAATATATCTAAAAATCCAAAATCTATTTATAAAAAAAGAAGAATTTTTTTTTAATCTTTAAATAATTCATATCTCAAAAACAAAATCCACAAGTCAAATTAAATAATTCATATCTTCTACTATCATCTTCAATCCACAAACCAATAATCCCAAAAAAAAATTCCACAAATTAATAATCCCAAAAGAATCCACCAATTCATAGAGATCAAACTAAAAAATAAAATAAAAAATGATGAACTAGGAGACGAACTCCATCGAAGATCCATCTCCAAACAAAAAATTTCCAGATTTTGTTTTTCTTTGAAAAACAAATTTTCCAGATCTCTCCGGATATTTCCACCCCATCATCATCAAAAGATCCTAATCCCTCCACCCCAATCATCAATCATATATTCACAAATCATATATTCTCCATCCATTCTTCTTCTTCATTGTATTCAAACACAAATACATCTTCAATGACAAACACAGATCAATCTTATACAATCTCAAACACAAATTCATCTGCTTCAATCTTCATCAATCAAATAACACACAAATAAAAATAAAAACATTTCCAGATCTCTTCAACCTTCAACTCCTCTCGCTCGGGTTCACCAACCTGGTCCTCTGGACCCACTCAGAGCTCGATCTCACCTGCCAGTTCGACGTCGAGTCCTTCTCCGTCGAGCGTCCCGTCTACTTCATCCTCGCTGTTGCGAAGGTCGACGGCATCCATGCCAGTGGGTCTTCATCTGCGATGGAATAAGGTTTCCAGCAGTTACCAAAGTCGTGCCTAAACACGGCTCTGTTCAGATCCATCAACAACGCCTAGGCATGGGTCTAGTTCATCATATCCATCTACCCATCTACCCATGCTTATGTGGGTCCTGTTATTGAACTTTATGAAGTTTGTTTCCTGGGTTTTGGATTTGGTTTGGAATTGAAGCTTTAATTTTTTTGAAAAATTTCCTGGGTCTGATGGAAAAAACGAACAAAGGGTTAATGTGAGTGTGGGAGTGTCAATTTTTTGTTGTTGTTGAAAGTTTCTGGTATATTATTTTAGTGGGCAATCTCCACTCTTCTCGCGGGTAAGATTTGGGAAGCAAATGAAATTTGATGCTCTTTGTTTTCGTATGATCCACAATCATCAAAACCCAATCTTCACTGTAATAATCAAATCCACAAACCACAATCGTATTTGATTTTCAATCTAACAATTGGATTACATTTTCGTCACGTTTTCAGCCAACAACGGGATTCCAAAACTCAAGTTCAACATCTAAGTTTTTGGATGAAGATAATGAAGAATAGAATAGGTCCAAGTTTAATTTAGTAGGGATCCAAATCTCAATGAATATATGGATACTGATGAAGAGAGAAATAAGCTTATTTATTTATTATTATTATTATTATTATTTATAACAGATATAAATATGTTTTCAAAACAAATAATGGATAAATGAAAAAAAAAAAAAAAACTGTCAATTTTCTCTTTTGTTTACGAGTCATTGGATTTTTCTTTTATCAATCTAACGGTCAATTTTCTTTTTCTTTTTATAGATTTTTTCTGCTTTTTAATTTTGTTTTTTTCTTTTCTTTTTTCTGTTTTTTAATTGTAATTTGATTTTTTTAATTTTTGTCTTTTTCTGGGGTTATAAAAGTAAATAGACATACTTAGGGATATTTTGGACTTTTATATTGTCTGACAAGGTCAACAGCTAAATGTAACGGCCGTTGACTGACGGGAGGGGAAGTGAGTGTTAGTTAATGATAAAGTCGTTTTCATCTGTAATTTAGCAAACCTCAGGGGAGGTGGGTGTAATTCGTTCAATGAATAATAATAAACAAGAACATAATAACATAAATATAAAATAAGAAATGAGAGAAAATTGTAGCCCGAGAAAATTATAGCCCAAGAAAAGAGATTCTTTTATTTCTTAATACTTCTTAATGGTGTTTGACTTCCCTTATATAGGCTTAGTAGTTACAAACTTGAAAAGATATTAGCAATAAACTTGAGAATCAATGGAGCCATAAACTTGAGAATCAATTGGGTGAAGGTGAAGGATCACAAGTTACATTGTGAGATTAGATAGGCATTCACTTATATTATATTTTCATAACACTCCCCATTGAATGTCCATTTTACATAGAATATGTCTCGTTAAAACCTTTGCTAGTAAAAACCAAATGGGATAAAAAACTAGCAGAGGAAAAAGAGTACAATATTCATCTACATATCAAATTAACCTTTGAAAGTATTTGGGGCACAAAACTACCTTGTTAAAACCTTACTAGGAAAATCCTATGGGATAAAAACCCAATGAAGGAAAAAAAGTACAGTATGTAATATTTTCTCCAAAATCAGTATCTCCCCTTGATAAAGTGATAAATACACCCCCCCCTCGTTCTGACGTGGATGCTTCAATATTTTGCAAAGATATTGCATCCCGATATTATGTACCAAGATTTTGTTTGTTGCAATTGGTACTATATTTATAAATAAATCTACATGATTGAAACTTGTGTGTATTTTTTATCACCACCTTTTTAGAGATCATATGTAAAGAACTTTAATAAAATTGATTTTTGAATTGGTCTAACTTGTTATATACGACATCATGTTGTTTTATTATAAAAACAAAAGTTGAACTTATATTTGGTACTTCAGGACCTAAAGTTCTGTAATAACAAGAGGAGATCATACACCACTTTAAGTTATGAAATAAACATCGAGGAATCCATTCAATGTGTTTTATCCATGGAAAAGTACTTCATGACATTTTCCTTATATATGTTGATTCATGTTAATACCTGTAAGTGCCTCACTTTTGATTGGTGTATTTCGTTGACAAAATCACAATGGGGTTCTATATGTAAGGGTAGCTTAGAATGGAAGAAAACCTCATTGTGTGATCAAGAGCTTCAAGGAATGTAGTTCTCTTGACTTAACTCTATTTTGAAGAGATGTAGTTGCACACACTCACAAATCCATGCATGATCTTATTCTTGTTGGTTGTGTGTAATTATTAATGTGTTTGCATCTTAGTTTGATTTGCCATGTCATGATAGGCATTAGATTGCATTCACATGCCACTTATCACTCTTGCACTTCATGTTTACTTTTCTTTAGTGTGTTGTAATACGTTTCCGAGATGATTCGGAAATGTCTACGCATGCACGATGGTGTGCTTGTTAAGCGTGAAGACCGCTTTCAGAGAATGTCTTGGCTTCTCCTTTGATTTCTCCAAGTTTGGGAAAACGGCGGTTGAATTCGGCGGCCAGACCGCCGAATGAAACTGCCGACTGAAAATGGAATTCTGTTCCATTTTCTGCGGTTGAATCTGCGGCCATAAATTTGACCGTCGAATCATTCCAGTATCATGATTGGAATTGTGCCGTTTCAAACGGCGGCCTGACCGCCGAATGAAACCGCTGTTTTGACCTGGTTGTTTCTGTCCCAAATGTGCGGTTTGATCAGCGGTCATATTCTCGACCGCCGAATGATTCCAAAATGTCATCTGGAAATGTGCGGTTGTGTTCGGCGGCCTGACCGCCGAACCAAACCGTCGATCTAGTGTTTGAGTCGAGATGGTTGGTTTTCTACGGTCTAATTCGGCGACCTGACCGCCGATGTCGCGCTTTCAGGCATTTATTTCAAAACGACATCACTTCATTTGGATCACATATATATATATATCTTGTTTGCCTTGGCTCGGTTTTGAAGAGCAAAAATTACACATTTGAGAGCTTCTTGAGCATCTTCCACTCCAAGGCATCAAGACTCCATCTTTAAGGTTCCAAATCACAAAAACCCTTCATCTTGCATCTTTCATACATCATCTAGCATGATTCTAGGTTGATTTCATTTAGGGTTTTTATTATTGCTCACATGACTTGTATCTAGAACATCATTCTCATATCTATATGTTCTTGTTTTACAAGATAGCCTTTTATCACTTGAATTGATTCAAGATTGCATCTTTATGACTTGACTTAGTTTCAAGATTGCTTTTATTGTGGTTTGTGAGTTGTATTGTGCTAGATAGAGCATGTAGGATTTTGGTTGCTTATTTGGTTATACTATATGCATGTCATCTAGCAAAATGATATCTAGGAATGTCTAACATGTTCATCCATGCCTAGATAAGCTTGAATGTCTAACCTTGCATTTTTAGCATCTTGAGTATTTCACATATTCACATTAGGTTGTTTTATCTCTTCTTTTAGAGTCAAGTCTTGTAGTTACTATTGTGATAGTTTTGCAAGCATGGACTAGATTCACTCTTGAAGGCCTGCAGGTAGTAGTGGTAGATTAGTAACAGTGTGTGGTTTGACGTGGTCAACCTAGGTTGTAATTGCCATTACAATTAGTGGATTGAGGTTCAGGTGTTGCGCACTCATCAGCCCGTGGTTTTTCCCCGTGTGGGTTTCCACGTAAATATTGTGTGTCCTTTATTTTCCGCTTTGTATCTTGTTTGGGAATTTTTCGTAAAATTGACTAATAACGAAAATTGGTTAAAAGAATTGAATATAATCTATTCACCCCCCCCCCCCTAGATTACTTTAGGACACGTTTATATATATTTTTCACCCTAGATTACTTTAGGACACGTTTATATATATTTTTCAATACCAAATGCATTAGCCAAGACCAAATAATATTATTTTCCAAGATTTTCCATCTTAAAAATTATTCCCATTATATAAATAATTTATAAACTTAGCATAATTTTTACTATTCTTTACACAATCAACTTATAATTATTTTTAATAAATATTCACCATAACAAATACATTACATGCATTTTAATTGTTTAATTTTCATTATATAAAATTTCATGTAGCTTTAAATAACTTGCTTCAAACATTTAAATCCTTCAAGGATTTTTATTCATTTTTAAACTAGGTTTCTACAATAAATCTTTTATCTTATTAATTCATATGAAAAATAATTTATATTCAATAAGTTTGATGTCATCAAACATGTGGACTACAGGTCCAAAGCTTTCAAGTTTCACATGAATATAGCTTTGCTTTTTATATGCAAATAACTTATATGTTGATATTACTATAATTTATAATACAAGTCCCTCGTCATTTTTCATAATATACATAGCAAATAATATATTATCTCAATTTCTATACCAATATATTTCATTATGATTAGGTAATTCATGTACCTCTTCAATGGCTTATTCTAATAACTTAATGTTAAATATACACTATACATGTCTTTCTATACAAATATCTCTCCAGGAGAAGTATAATCACATTAAATTTAGTACACGTGCCTCTACTGTGACAATTGAGATTCTTTTATTTTCTTCAACGGTCTCATAGGGGAGATTAACATTTCTATATGACTCTTCAGGATTTTGTTTTCACTTATGAGACTAGCTCTTCGAGAGCCTTATATGATGAAGATTTATCTATCACTTGAGTATTTATTTAAATATGATCATGATCTTTTAAATTCCAGTTCTAGGAACCATCTTTTGAACCAAAATCGTTTTTTACGACTTCATTGTCTAACAGATGATTTTTGCTGTCATTTCATAAATTGTTCTACTGGAACAACCACCCAGGTTTATATATTGGTAGAATGTAATTTTATTATTTTATTTGAATCAACTGAAAATTTATTTGCATATCATGCAATTCACAAGATAATGCATATCTTGTAATTTTATGTCGTTTATTAACTTATTAAAATTCTCCCCCTAACAACGATAAAATTTACTTCAAAGAATTATATGCATCATAATAATTTTCTACATAAACTCATTTATTTTGTCATATTGTCCTTTAATGACTAATTTACATGGTAGCAAAAAATAATTAGTTATGAAATGGATATCCATATAAAATATTTCAATATTTCGATGCATCGTTTACTTTTAGTAAATCTTATTGTCCTTCAGGAATATTCACTAATATGTAATCATATAATATAAGAAATATGATAAATTCTTTTGGAACGAGACAAAATAAATGAGATAGAATATTCGTAAATAAAAGAATATAATAAAAACTTCAATTTCTAAAATTTCATGTTCTTATGTCAAGTTCTTAAAAACTCACAGATTTTTTTGGAACTTCTGGTTCGTGTAGGAATTGCTGGTTCATAAATGAAAAATCATATGTTTAAAGCTTCAGGTTCTTAAAATAAAATCACAATTTTACTTTTCAAATAAAAAGAACTATTATTATATCAAATTTATAACTTCTAGTTCTAATTAAATTTGATATCAAAATTAAATACAGAACTACAAGTCTAATTAGTTTGGAATTGATAACATCGGATTTTAATAAGATAAATATTCAGAACTTCAAAGTCTGATTTGTATTAATATTAAGAGCTTTAAGCCTTTGTATTTTCCTTTTCAAATATTTGAGTAGCCAAATATTCATCTAACAATGGAAATTTAGATCCTCTTTTGATTCAAAACTTCAGGTTCAAATTTCAGAACTTCAAGTTCATATTCAACAATTTATATTCAAATTTAAAACTGCAGATTCTCAATTGGATTTGATTTTGAAACTTCTGGTTCTATATATATATCGATCAACTCCAATAACATTAAGAACCACGGAAAAATAAAATAAAATTTATTTTTTGATGTGGAAGATCCAACGTAGTGGCAATCACAGAGCATACTCATAAAATTAGTCGTGTGGAATAAATTAAATCAAAATAACAATGAGTAAATTATATTGAAATACTTACTTGGATATAATATTTTTAATTGTCTAGAGATAATTTCTTATATAGTAGATCTTCTAAATCTAACCAAATACAAAGTGTTAATTTACATGTAATTTGTTTTCACTTTGTGTCATATATTAGCTCTTCTGGAGCGTTTATTAAAAATCAATAAAATATTTTAGATATACAACATATACACAATTATTGTCCTTCTATTTAACAATTATATAGCAAGAAAAACTTTTATAATTATTAGAAGGTATATTTTACATCATTTCAATTTTCTTACTTTGTTTTGGTGTTATTCCACTTCTGATGGAACAATTTAAATTTCTTTATAGTGATCACATTGACTTCAATAATTATTTGATTATAACAATACCCACAATCATCACTATGACTATATGTAACATTCACTTCACGGAATGATATTGATCAAATTGCGTGATGTCAATAATTTTATAATAAAAACTAATTATTTTGTTCAACCATGAAAAACATGATATACTAATAGTATGCTCATATATATATATATATATATATATATATATATATATATATATATATGTTATTAATATTGCCACTTCTGGAGCAAATTTAAAGCATAAAATATTGAAATATATACTTCTACTTCTGGAACAATATTTGAAACAAGTATAGACTTAATATATTTCATCGATCATGTCTTCATCCTTTGAAACAAGTATAGACTTAATATATTTCATCGATCATGTCTTCATCCTTGGTAATCAAAGCTTTTTTTTAAGCAAATATATATAAGGACAAATAATTCGTTGGTCAGAAGATATTTATATTAGAAATAAACAACTAGACTTTTTTTAACAAATAAAATAAAATATAATTTATGATAAATCATACAATTTACTGGAAAAAAAAAAACAAATATCTAGCATGACATAAAGTTGTTTTCATGATTTGTTGCAACTTACAATTACAAGTTTAATGCTAATATAAATTAAAGCAATATGGGAAATCTTGTCTTTGAAAGAATAATGAGATAGAAATATTATATTACTAGAAGACATGAATGTAAATCAATTTAAAATAAAGCTAACAATTTTAAATATCACAAAATTCAATGGATTATAAAACTACATATAACATGGTGAATAAATTCAAATGTCATTAAAGAAACAATAGAGACATTTCGTTGTTAATAGATGTGTGAAATATAAAAATTTATATTTTTCAGGTATATGGAAATATTAGATTTCACACCTTACATACCTTGATAAGGAGGAAGAAATAAAGAAGAAATAATATTTCATTCATAGTGGTTGGATCTCTTAATGTGAAATATAAATAACCAATAAAAAATAATAGATCAAAAATGTTAGATTCATGTGAAATATAAACAACCAATTATAAGTAGATAGATCAAAAATGTTTGAAAACAAAAAGGCAAATTACTTTTGCACCTTTTGGTCCTACTAATATCGAATTTAATGTTCTATTATATCATAACTTTATAGTTATGATTTGCAATTCTAAAACTCCAGATTCCAAACAAAATTCATATTTGATGAAAATGTTGAATTTTATCAGAACTTCAAGTTCATATATAAACTTCTTGTTTATAATTGAAAACCATGAATCATGAATTTTGGGCTCCAAAAGTAATCACATCTATCAAAATTCATAACTTCGGGTTCTTATTCGATAATTCAAAATTTCATATTTTGATTTGATTGCAATCCATAATTTCTAATGAGATTATGTTAAGCTTTAAACTTTTTGATTTTGCAATCTCAAAACACTAAATTGAGCTTCAGGCTTTTTGATTTTACAATTTTCAGACATTAGATCAAGTTTCAGGCTCTTTGATTTAACAATTATCAAATATATATCAGATTGAGCTTCAAGCTCTTCGATTTTGCAATCTTTGGGTTGCAATATAATTAATTTCATTTTTGCAATCTTTTGGTTGCAAAACAATCATTTAATCTTTATTTTCTTTTATTGGCAACCCAATGAATATTAAGAACAGAATTAAGAAGAGAAATAATATAAACAAATTCTTATTTTTCTTAGCCCAAAATTATAGAAAGAAATACTTTACAATTGCTTGGATCTCTTGGTCTCATCAAGAACTCTCTGCCTCATCAAGAAATTATTATCTCTTATCACTTATCGAATTTGGATCATATGACATCTTGTCTTCAAACAAGAAACTTTCAAATCTGAAACCTGAAATATATAATGGTTAGAGACTCATGCTGATAATGTATTATAAAATGAATAATAATAAACAAGAACATAATAGCATAAATATAAAGTAAGATAGGAGAGAAAATAGTAGCCCAAGGAAATAGATTCTTTTGTTCCTCAATACTTCTCAATGGTGTTTACAACTTTGTGAGACCTCCCTTATATAGGCTCACAAAATAGTAGTTACAAACTTGAAAAGACACTAACAATAAACTTGATAATCAATGGAGCCATAAACTTGAGAATTAATTGGGGAAGGTGAAGGATCACAAGTTGCATTGTGAGATTAGATGGACATTTACTTATATTATATTTTCATAACAAAAGTAAATCTAGTTTGCCATATTATCCATTATTGTCCCCCTAGTTTTAGTATTGACCCGTTTGTCCTTCTGTTATGGTTTCTTAAAACAAGCTTTATGACATGTCTAGAGGGTAAAATGACAGTTTTACCCTCCAAAGTGCTATTTTACCCTTTTCAATTTTTTTTCTTCTGGATCTCCACCAAATCCAAAGAAAATAAATAAATAAATGGATCTCCACCTAATCAAACCAGAACCATAAAACTCTAATCAACATCCTAACCACCAATCACCATCCCAACCAAACCCGGATTCTGACTACCACCTCCACCACCATTACCACAAGACCCACCACCAAATCGAACCTAGAACCACCTAAACCTAAAACACCACCAAATCAAACCCAAGAACCCTAGCTGCCGTGATCTCTCTCTTCTTTCTCGACCTCCCGTTGACCGCCGCGAAACCGAGGAACCACCCGTTGTGAAATCTAGGAACCGTAGCCATTGCCCGTCGCGAAACCCAGGAACCCTAGTCGCCGCTCGTCGCGAAACACAGGAACTTTAGCCGCTGCCTATCGATTCAACTGAATCCAGCCATCCTACCACCCAGACACGAACCTAAGAACCCAGCCACCGTGCAAGCCCAACCATTAAAAACCCAAACTTGGCCACCGAACCAAGCCACCCTCGTTATCAATCGAGAATCACCCAACAACTAAACATCCACCAACCAAAAACTCATCCAATGCAAACCCATCTACTAAACACAAACAAATTGAAGATGAAAAGAGAGAGAGGTTTGAATGAGTGAGAGAGAGAGAGAGAGAGATCGAAGAGGAGATGAGATTGGGTGGCAGCGAGTTTAGGTGGTTGATAATGATAAGATGTGAGATGAGTGGTCTGATGGTGGTGGTGGTCTAATGGATGGAGCTGGGGTTTTGTTAAATTAATTAAATTAATTTATTATTTAATTTTAATTTTTTTAGTTTTAATTTAGTTTTATCTTTTAATTATTTTTAATATTAATCTTTTATTAAAACATTTTAATTTATATTTTTGCCATTATACCCTCACGATTATGATGGAAACCTATCGGAATTGCACAGTAGGGACAAAAATAACGATCAATAGTTAATATTTGGACCTACATAGCCAATACTGAAACTAGGGGGACCGAAACGGATAATATGACAAACTAGAGGGACTTTTATCATTTTTACCCTTCTTTTTATATACTTTGATATTTGATATTTGCTCCTTTTAGAGCATCGCTAACTAGAACTCTATCTCTATCTCTAAACTAGAGTTTTAGAAGGAGAATATTACCTAAATTATTTTCACTCTAACCACACTATCTATCCTTATCTCTATCTCTATCTCTATTTATACTTCTATCTTCAAATAATTTATATTTTCATTATTAATTTTTACTTTCCTCAATAAATTATTTTTATATAATTTTATTTTTCAACTAAATTTTAACAAATATTATCTTAAAAAAATAATAATTTTTGTTTACTTTTAGTAAAAATATAACAATTATAGTCTCCCATATATTTATGTATATTTTTTTATCTAACGATTTTGTACCTAACTTTTACGGTCTAACAAATTTAAACTAATTTTCCCTATCTAGTTATTTCTTTTCTAACTTTTTCAATCAAATTTTTATCATCTAATTTTTTCACCAAAATATCTTACATGTTTTATTTGTTACTTAATTTGTTCAATAAAATATAACCAGGATCATTTTTAGATAGATATGAAAGTCATTTGGATGACCTTATGAAATATTAATATGTTATGTTGCTATTATTTATGTTTTTTTTTTTTTTTTTTTTTTTTGCTTTTTGCTATCCTTATTTTAATATTTTTATGTTATTGTAATTTTCATTTGGAAGTTTTAATGTCACTATTTTTCGACTTTATTTTATTGCTAACTTATAATTAATAATATGCAAATAATATAAAGTATGGTTAGAATAAGTAAATTTTGATAAATAAAAATATTATTATTAAATATTCAATATTAATTCTAATGGTATCATTTTTATGATGATAAAATTTATAAATTAAAAATTAGTATATATTAATTGAATTTAATTAAAAAAATAAAAAGGATATAAATGTCAAATATTTGTTTATAAGGGGGTAAAAATGGAATAGAAAATATGAATGAAAATGTGTTTAATGCAAATACATACAATTAACCTATAGGGGATGAATAGATTATTTATCAATTAATCGATTATGTTACCAAATTTTTGATTAGTCAATTTTAATGGCAAATACCACTATAATAAAATCAATTATAAAATTATAGAATTTAAATGACACTTAATTAATTTTTATGTGGGAAACCTCCAACTAGTTAAAACCCACGGGGTTAACCTCACTAGCCATTTAAGCCACATAAATTCACTCTATGAAAAGTAGGTTACACCTTCAAGTGATATATGGACTCTCACTCTCGACAATCTCAGGCTATATTCACTTCCCACTCACCACTATTAGTTCAATCCTAGTAATATCCCCCGATTCACAAATCTTGGCGTGAGCACCTCCTAATCTACCCTTCAGGCCTTTTATAGCGGGTCTTGCTTGTCAACCACCACTTGTGGCTACAAGACTTCAACTCAATTAAGAGAGTTAAATGTCTAAATGAATGATCAATAAATCCTCAATGTAAATTTATGCTAGACAAACACAAAGATGCTTAACTAGATGTTGATATTAATTGCCCAACAACCTAATTATTAGCTAACCCTAAAAAAATCTCCACAACTTCAAAGATATGCAATTAATGAAGTCTTAAAGGAAGAGAACAATAAATAAAATGAAAATTTGTTCTCACCTAACAATGAAGATGATTAATGAAGACACATGATTGATTTGAACAATAAATGCACATGAGAGAGGATTGGAGGGTCAATCAATAAAGCTTAAAATCTACTAAGTGTAGAGAAATCTACTCAACAACTTAGTTATTAACTAATCCCTCAAACAATCTCCAAACTTCAAAATATATGCAATAAATGTGAAGTTAAACAACTAAAGAACAATTAAGTAGGAGAAGTTTGTTCTTACCTAACACAAGGAGAATTAATGAAAACTCAAGCTTAATAATGCTTGATGATGCTTTAATCACACATGGAAATGAGAATGGAGAGTTAAAAATGCTTTCTTGAAGCTTTCTCACACTAGAACCCTAACCTCTCTCAAGAAACTCTATTGTTTTTGGATTCTTAGATGGAAGAAGAGAGAAAGTGGTGTTTATATAGAGATTCCCGTCAAAACTACGTAGTTTTGATAAAAACCTAGATGAGGTCCACGACCTCATTAATTCTCTAGACAAAAAATGTGGTCCCAAAATGCGGTTCACATCAACATTCCTCTACCTCATTAATTATCTGGACAAAGAATGCGGTCCCAACATGCGGTTCACATCAACTTTCCTCAACTTCATTAATACTCTGAACAAAGAATGCGGTCCCAACATGCGGTTCACATCAACTTTCCTCAACCTCATTAATACTCTGAACAAAGAATGTGGTCCCAACATGCGGTTCACATCAACATGCGGTTCACATCAACATGACCAGACTGTGTGAGCTCCATGTGAGTGTGTTAGTACAATGACCAAATCGAGATGGAACGTCTCGAATAAACACAACACAATCGACTGATGCAACAAGCCTATATATCAATCTACATGCTTAGTGCATGAACATATGAACAATATGAGAGTGTATAAGTGTTACACAACGATGTAGGGACACGTTTGAATGAATTGTTTGTGTGTGCGCCTAATCTTTTCAAGAGAACAAGTCGAGTAGATATACATTTGAAGCTCGGCCCTTGAAGATCTTGGGATGCCGAGAAAGTTCTAGATAACGATGATGCACATGTGAAGATCCTAAACTACCCATATAAAAAGCACCCCAAATGTTTTGAAACAGAAATCGGTCAATAACAAAATAATTGCACTTATAGTGAAAAAGTTGATTTAGAGTTTCATATTTCTAAATTTAGAGTACCAAACAATGAAACTCTAAAAAAAAATCTTAGAAACATAGTTTTAGAGTACGGTTAAAGATGCTCTTACTCTCTTTAGAATTGTGGTAAACATGAAATGTAAACCCAATTTCCTTTGAATCCTTATATTAATGGAATTTCATTTATACTTTTCAAGGCCACGTTTGGTGATCAAGACGAGACTAATCCTAGTCAAATCCCATATTTATTGGCTACATGAAATTGGATCCAATAGTCTCGTGTTGTGGGACTATTGAATCACACCTAGGGATGACAACAAGTTGGACTCAGGTTCGGGTTCGAGTTTTGTTTGGTCAAATTCAAACCTGAATAATTTCATAGTTATAGGTTTGGGTTTTGACAAAACCCGAACCCACAAAATTATTCGAGTTTGGTCTTCAACCTGATGTCGTTTTGAGTATAGATTTCTAATTTGCTATAAATAACATCGTTTTGATATTTTGTTTTTCTGTTTTTTTAATATTCGGGGTCACGGGTTCTAGTTTACATTTTACACCTAAACCCAACCTGTAAAAATGAATAACAAAACTCATACTCGACCCATGCGGTTCGGGTAGATACCTGCGGGTTCGGGTAAAATTGTCATTCCACTTTTTTCTATTTATCTTATTAATTAGTTAGTTCGTAGCTCGCAAGTTTTGAGTGTGTCTCTGTCATTCATTATATTATCAAGATTCAAGAGTAAATTTATTTCATTTTGCATAAGTTGGTTTACAATATTAAACCAATTCAATTTATAATATGAATATATATAAATCATCTTTGTGAGGTGGTTCTTTTTTACAATTATGTAATAGTTTAGAAAATAATAAATTACAGTATCCCTGACTTTGGACAAATTATAAGTGCAACTAATGTTTGTAAAATTCAGCACTTACCTTCCTTATCATTAGTGAGTCTCATTAAGACCTTTTTTAAAAAAAAAAAAATTTTTAAGCAAAACACTGTAAAATAAATTCGGGGTTTTTCGGGGAGGGGGAGGAATGGAGGACTCAAACCCGCAACATCATGGTGCAGGTGTGAGGGGTTTACTACCAGACTAACCTCATCTCATATTAAGAATTTATTTTAATCATTCTAAATACAATAGAATATTACTAAAGAAAAATAGAATATATATATATAATTAAAAATTAAGAAAATTTAAAAGTAAAGACTAAAGAAAATTACAAAAAATAAAATAAAATAAAACATGGGAGCCAATTTATTATATATTTTAATTTATAATTAATTTTATAATTTTATCAAATTTAAATTTATCTTGAATATTTAATGATATAATGATTTTTGATATTTTTAACTTGTGGATTCTTAGTTTTTAAGAGATAAGTTATAATAATTTATTATTTTATTTTAAATATATAAAAACAATATTTAATTTTTGATTAAAAAAATAAAACTGAAAATAATTGTTTTTAAGAAGCCTCATCCCTTGTTGGTTTGACAATAACGATAGTGGCTAGCGATCTCCTCGCTTCATTTGAGAGGAGGTTGGTCATCTTCCTCATGTAAGATGTAAGGAAGAGGTTGGTTGACCTCCTCTGATCATAACCTAGGAGGTGGCGAAGCCGCTACTTCTAGGCTCAATTTAGGTTAGGATTAGGGTTTCAGTTTGAAGATATTAGGGATTTTTTTATGAACAAGGTATTTTTGTTTTATAATAATGCAATTTAAAAAATTAGTGTCAATTTCTTAATGCTGACCTTAGATCAATTGCCAAATCAAACCCTCTGGTTTGAACAATCAGCAAAAAACCCTCTACCATTACTCCATTAGTTGTCTGTTAGTTGACCAAAAGTTTGATTTTATTTAAAATAAGGGTACGGATATTGACACCCTACACACATTTTTAAACATAAATTGACAGATTTTCCTCCATCAAAACCGGATAAAGAACAATTTTTTTTTTTTTTTGGACATCAATAAAGATTTAAGTATTTCACTCTTATCATATTACACTTAATTTGAATGATAGATCATGAAACCTTAAAGATATGCTCGTGTAATCATACAAAATCTGGTTTAAGTTGTCTCAAAAGTGGTAATGTTCGCAGCAACAGTGATTTATAGCAGCACTGAAGGTCTTTTGATCTGGGGATCATGAAGGCATATATAAAGCTTTGTCTCTACTCTATTAGCAGGATTCAAAACATATCACGTCAACAAAATTTAATGTTGAAACCCTTACTGATATTGCTGTCACCCGACCACTAGTAGATGCCACGTAAAGTGTGTCATGGACCTCATAATAATAATGGACAGAATACAAGTTGCAAGGAAAGAGAGCATCATCAACTAATTGAAAATCGATTAAAGAACAAAGCAAATCCTCACTTTTTTCTTTTGCTTCTTCGGCTTTGGAGGCTAGAGAACAACCTTGATAGCAGCATCAAATATGGTCTTAACATTCTGCATTTGCAACACAACATTCATTAGCATATGCCCAATTACCCTTTTCAAGCACTACGTTGATCTTCTGTTCTTCTCCTTCTTAATAAAGTTTAAGGGTTTAAAAAAAAAAAATAGAATTAGAGTTTAATTAGGGTTTTTTTTTTTTTTAATAAAGTGATGTAGTTAAAGAAGTGGGTGTAATTAATGGGTGTAAATAGTATATATATATATATAATTAAACTAATTTGTCCTTATTGGTAAATTCCTATTGGGATATTTTTGTAATTAAAATTTTTATTAACATATGGGTGTGCTTAATATTTTTATGGGTGTTAATATCGGCTCTCTTAAAACAAATATGACAAGTTAAATCCTCTAAATAAACTGAATAAAAAAAATATAAAAAATATAAAAAATATACTAATAATAAAAAAATTAATTTCTTAAAATAATAATTTTTATATCATAAATAAAATATTTAAAATAAAATCTATAAATTAAAAAATTTAAAATAAAAACCAAATAAATAAATAACTTTCCTCTTCAATCATCATTAATAGCATAAATTAAAGAAAAATAATAAAAATAAACATTTTTTTTCAAGATATGGAAACTTCTTCTTCATTTGAAAATGTGTCTAAAACAACCTAGGGGGGGTCAATTACTTACAAACCTTTTTCGATTAATCAATATTTATCACTATTAACCCAAACAAACAAACAAACAACAAAAATCAAAATTAAAGTGCGGAATTAAATGAACACTTGATTTTGGCATGAGAAACCATCAATAGGGAAAAACTCATGGGACTAGCCTCGCTAGTCACTTAGTCACAAAATTCCACTACTTGGATAATTTCTTACAACCTAAGTTGACAACCTAGTCACACTCACACTTCAATGTTCGTAACACAATCTATCTTACCCGCAGGCCTTTAATAGTAAGCCTTAACAAATGCCCGTCAACAAACCCTTGGTTGTAAGACTTCACTTATTTGTGCAACTACCACAGGTAGCCACAAGACTTTGACTTATTAAAGAGAATCAAAATCTAAGGGGGTGTTTGTTTTTTTCACTATAAGACTTAATGCCTCTTATTTCTTAAATTAAGATAAATCAATTTGTTTGTTTTTCCATCTTATATCTTATTTTAAGATATATATGTCTTTTAGAAAAAGTAAAAAAAATTGACTTTTATCTTATTAAAAAAGTGCTACAGTAGAGTTTTTTTTTAGTAAATTTCCATAGATGTCCTATAACAATTCATACATTTACAATTTTATCCACACATAATAAACCCCTAAAAATCAATTTTTCAAAAATTCCTAATTTTGAAGAAACCTTAACACAACCTAACCGACTAAAGGGGGCGACGGTGGCATCACCTCTTGGGACCGGAGAAGGCCGACCACCATCCTCACATTCATTTTTTATTTTTTATTATCAATTTTGAAATTCCCTTAAGCTAGTGTAATATATACCTAGCGGGGGGATGAATAGGTATAGGCCCAAATTCTTCCAATTTTCTTTTTCTCAAATACAACAATGAAATGCACACTTGATGTGTCTTAACAATTGAATTATTTTAACCAACACATGCGGAAATCAATATACAAGTGATGCAATCAATACAAGATATGGAAGATAAAGAAACATAAAAACGAAACTTAACACAATTGTTTTTGCGTGATAAAACCTCAAAGAGGAAATATCCACGGGTTGATACCACAACCACTGGCAAGCAATTCATTATGATGAAAAGAAGATACACACTCAAGGCAATTAACACATGATAAACACCCTAAGCTATCAACTCCTAGTCTACCCTCAAGACCAAGTGAGTCACTTTGCCTACTCTCCTACACCTCTAGAAAGCAACTTCCTATCCAAGACGCTCATGTCTCTAAGAAGATTTCTTGCTTAGCTATCCGGATCACAAAGATCCTAGTCAAGCTTCCCTAGCTTAACCATCTGGAGTATCACACTCCTAACTAAGACTTTTGCTTAGTTATCCGGATCCCCTTGATCCTAACTAAGACTTCTTGCTTGGCTATCCGGAACACTTTCCTAGCCAAGACTTCTTGCTCTAAACAAAGCTTCACTTACTTTGAAAGAGACTTTAACCTTTTGCAAGACAAAATGATCTAAGTGATGCAAATGATACAAACACAATCAAATAGAGAAAGTTGATCACACAAGCTCTATAAACATGCAAGAGATAACTAGAATATGCTATTCAAAACTCAATCACAAAGTTATCTAGAAATCAAAACATGTGAATCAATAAGAACTAGATTAGGATATTCAATATCACACACAAAAATCCTAGTTCTTAGATTATGAAATTAAACCTAAAAATCATCATGAGGCATATCATACAAGTTATTTCTAGAATCAATTTCATGTGAATCAAGTTTAGCTAAAAGATATTTAAATGAGATCACAAAGCTAAAACTCAACAATCAATCGATCAAACAAACCTAGAATATGAATTAACATCATTCTTAACACATTTCATCTATCAAATAGGAAGATTAAAAGAGATGATCAAAAGAGAAAGTGAGAAGAAGATGTTTCACCTACAAATGATGAACCACGAACGGAAATCTGTTCACTGCTCAAAATCACGACATCATTTGGTTCTGAAAATGCTTGGGGTTTGTTCCTCTCTTCAAGACCAACATTTTTGGCTTTTGAATCACTTGATTCGGAGTTCAAAGGAGAGAGTTATGATCAAAACAAGAAATCAAAAACTTGAAGAAATTTCTACACTTTTTCTTTTTCAATTTTTTCTTCATACATATTTGGAGGGAATGAGGAAGATATTTAAAAGAGATGAGGGAGTTTCAGTAGCCAATCAAAGGAGGCCACATCACCAGCCCCGTGTGAGGCATGTGAGCCTTACGGGGCAGAGAGGGGTGCTGGCCTGTGAGCCTTACGCGCCCCTCATGGGCTCCCCCATAAAATGGCATTTGGCCATTTCAAGCCTCTCGCGTTTTTCAGCCGTATTTGGGCATCTGAACTCCAAATTCAAATCCGTCTTCGGATTATAAACCATGACTCCCTCACACATAAGGAAGACTATGAAACTTTGATAAAAGGCTGAGAATTCGACTCGATACATGATGACGAAGACAACACAACGTATGAGAACGTAAAGTAGCGTAGCTTCCTAGTTTGGACTCAAAACCTAATGAATGAGTAACCGAAATGACTAGGACTCAATAAGGAATCATATGAGATCATGTTTAAGTCCAAAACAAAAGAAACACAAACAAATAAATACAAGGTCACACAAGTATGTTATTTCCTAGAGATAGTCCTAAAACATGCAATTCTACAATGTTTGTCAATATGAGACTAATGCATATGCATACTTCAATAAGTGTGTGAATGTGTTATACCAAATGTAGCACAACGATGCAGGGACACACATGAATGAATTGTGTGTGTGTGCGCTTACGCCTTGCAAGAGGAAGAAGAATCTTGATACCTTAGCATCCAAGTAAGCGATTTTCCTCTTGAAGACGATATTTGCATGAGAAGTTGCTTTTCTCCTTTAAAGCTTCTTTTCACCAAGAACCACCTAAGCAACTAACCATTACAAATAAAAAGTGTTTTGCAATGGAATCAAGCCAACATAAATCAAGGATCTTACAAATTTAAAAAATAAAAATTATTTTGTTACAATTTACAAATATCAAAGGATATTTAAAGGTTATAAATAAAAAAAAGGTTAAAATTTTTACATTTTTAATAAGTAATCCAAAATGAAAAACAAATATATCATAGTATCTTAATTTGTAAGACTTATTCATATGTATAACAAATTATAAGACTTTAGATTAAAAAAAAAAAAAAAAAACATTAAGTGAATATACGACAATATCCAAAATGCAACAATGTGTAAGACCACACACAAAACGCCTAACTAGATGTTATGATGCAATTTAACAATGTAGTTATAAAGAATGCCTACATGCCCATACATGAGGTCTCAATTAGATGTATAGAGAAATTCTAACAACATAATTGTCAAATAAACACTTATAAACATTCATGAAGCTTGACTAGATGAATAAATGTAAATCTACCAACCTAGTTATCAATTAATCATGCATGAACATTTATGGCTTAGCTATTTAGGTAAAATCAACCTAATCATACAAGCTATCACAAACAAACCCCAAACATGTCATAACTTCATTAGATATACAATAAATATGAAGATTTGCTAACCTAAGCAATAAATGACATGTCTTGATGAAATAGAACAATGAATGAGTTGAGATGTTTGTTCAACTTACCAAGTGAAGACATTAATGAAGACCCATGCTAGATGAAGATGGGTTTGGGGTTTAGAGAGTAAATAAATGAAGCTTGGAAGCATTCTCTCTTTAAGGGAATTCTTTCTTTTTCTAAAATCTAGATTTTTGGAGTTCTAGAACGAATGGAGGAGAAGATGGAGTTTAAATATAAGTCATAGATGAAACTACGACGTTTTGGAAGAGTTAAAAATGATTCTAGTCAAAAATAGTATTTTTCATGAGACAAGTGTCTCTACACAAGTAGACGAACTTTTGGCCACGAAAAACACTAATATTTTTTCGCTACACAATTTTCGCGAGTCAAGTAAACGAACTGTCCCGCTACCTAGCCCCATAGCACAACAGCTTGATTTTCAAGTGGCTCAAAACATGACTAAACGATATCGAAACTTATCATATAATGTACATCATTGGAAATGTATGTATGTCTACTACATATTCCTTTTTACAAAACAAGATTTTGATGTCTGTAGAAATAGTTATGGTCATTTGAGTGACTAAAGGTCAGATTCGGACAAAAACAAAGTTGCCCTATTTTAGTGGTCTCTTTAGAGATTTCAAAACCAATTCAAACGGTCATGAAATATTACGAATAACATACCGTTGGAAAAGTATGAGGCTCTAGTTTGTCCAAAATGTTTCAAAATTCAATTTAAATCTTTGTATAACATATTATGGTCACAAGACCATACAAAAGTCAATTTTGAAAAAAATTTAAATCATTGAAAACCAATCTTTCGAAACTAGACACTTTATTCCAAACAACCATACCATATCTAACACATATCAAACACATGCATACAACAAGATATCACATTATGAGATGCAATGCATGATCACACAAATCAAATGTGTGAGAGTGTTAGTGATGAGAATAAAGGGGCTGCACCAAAAGATCCATTGCATGTACCAGTTGGGCCAATAACAAGGGCTAGGGCAAAGAGATTCAAAGAAGCACTCAATGGCTTGATTCAAGAAACATGGACTGATTCTGAAATATTGAAGTCCAAGATGGGCCCACATGAAGACCAATGCTTAGTTAACATCATCAAAACAACTAATTGGGCTGAATAAAGATACTTAGGCGTGTGGAACAAGCTAGGGTTGGAGGATTCCGAATTTCAACATATTTCCGTTTTTTAATTATTTCCTAAATTGTAAGGCAATTAAATGGCCGACTAGTTTATTTCCTTAGAGTTTTAGACTTTCTTTTCCGTCTAGGGTTTAGATTTCTTTTAGTATTTAAGAGTTGCATGGATGTATTATTTCGGAACTTTTTGATAAAATTAATATTGAGAGCGTTTTCTCTTTGGTTCTTTGATCTCTGACTTATCACTCACAATTCTCTCTCGTTCTTGAGTGTGGCGTCTATAATTTTCTGATACCGTTGGTTCTTATCTCCATATAGATAACGGGTCGCGGTCCTTATATTGTTCTTTGTTATAAACTTGAATTAGAAAACGATCATTCGTTACCATATATTGGTTCCGGGTCTCACTGCTCTGGGTGAGGTTCACATCAGTTAGTATGTTAACCAAATCGTAAAGAAACGTCGCGAATGAACACAACACAATCTAATGATGCAATAAGCCTAGATATCAATATAGATGATTAATGCATGAACATATGATCAATATGTGTGTGTTAAGTGTTTCACAATGATGCAGGGACACATATGAATGAATTGTGTGTGTGTGTGTGTGTGTGTGTGTGTGTGTGTGTGTGCATAATCTGTTCAATAATCAAGTCAAGTGATATACATTTCGCTCTTGCTCTTGAAGTCATGGAGATGATTGGAAGCTTGCCTTCGAGAACCTAAGCTACCTATTACAAAATAATCCCTAATGTGGTTTGTCATGAAATAAGTCAATCATAAAATAGAGGCTCTTACATTATCACACCATCAGTGTTGCAAAAGTTAGTGCCTAGGGCTAATTAGTCGCTTGTCATCAATCTTCATCTAGGCGGTTTCTGGACTAGTCGGCCCTTGGCGCTGACTCGTTGGGATGTACAGTCTAAGTCGGACCTAGTCGCCATTGACCATCTTGTCTTTTAAAAGAAATTATTGTAATCAAAACATAGAGAAGAGTAAATGAAGAAGAAATAAAAATAATGAATGATCCGATGAAGGTCTACGTATGAAAGAGAAGTGGAAGGGATTAGAGAGAAATTTTTAGATTTTTTTCAAAACATTTTCTTGTTTAACATGAGAGTAAATATAGTAGAGAGTATAAATGTTGACTTTTAAAAAAGTTATCTTGAGAATCTAAAAACCTATCTTACTCTTTAATAGAAGAATGGACTTTTTTTAAAAAAATATTTTTGCTTTTAAATTTTAAAACATAAGAAACTGGTTTTTCTTTAAACATGTTAGTCATTTATAGGTAAAAACTAATAAAAAAAATAATATATAATTAATATATATATAATTCGGCCACCTAGGCAATTACAAAAAAAAAAAAAATAAAATAAAAATCCAACCGTCAATCGACTTTCAGCCCACCGCCTAGGCACTAGGCTGGGGGGATGCCGCCTAACTAGCACTTAGCGCTTTCTGCAACACTAATCACCATCAACATTTTCTTCCTTCAATTTCATCATCATCAATTAAATAAAACAAAAAACAAAAAACAAAAAACAAAAAACAAAAAAAAAATAAAAAAAATAAAAAAAATTAAAGAAACAACAATAATAATAATAATAAGTTGTGGAGAGCATCGGTTAATCTTCATGAAGATCTGGGAAGGAGAAAAAAAAACATTCAATTCACCAAAAATTAAAGAGAGAAAGACTTGGATTATAAAAGAATTGCTTAATTTTATCATATATAGACATTTTACATCCTTCACAGTTCACACACACCATTTTATAGTGTTCTCACTCTCTCTTTCAGTCAACAACAAATGGTGTTGTTTTTGCTTTCAAAGATCTGGTTTTGGGAACCCATATCCTGCGTCTCGTAGACAGAGCAACAAGAGAGTTTCATTTTCTTGGGAAAATAATTTCCAATCGAAATAACCTAAAAACCTAAGTGGGTGTTTTTGGGGAGAAATATGAAGATCTTGAGAGGTGGAAAATGGTAGATCCATGAGAGAATCAAGAGAGGTTACGGGGCTCCATCATCTCAGATGGATCTCCGTCTCCATCCTCCGGTGATGGTGAGACTTGCCTTCCCCTAGCCTCCCTGCTCAACAACAGAGGGAGTGTCATGTGACCCACCCCATATCTGGTTCCAAACCAGATCTGATCCATTTTATTTTTATCAACCAAATATATATATATATATATTTTTTTAAAGATATCAACCAACTAATATTTGATATTTAATATCTGCTTTTTTTTCATTATTATTTTTAGTTCAATTATAAAACAAATCTCTTAAATAATCATATTTCATTATATTTAAATAAGATCAACAAACAGTCAACTAATGGTAGATGGTTTTTTTTACTAATTGTTTAAAATAGAGGGTTTGATTTAACATTTGATCAAAAGTCAGGGGTTATTTACAATTCTCTCATTTCTTAATTATATCTTAACAATTAAGTGAAGAGTAAAAAAAAAATATAACTTTTTAAATGTGATGCTTTTAACTTAAGTAAAATAACAAAAAATTTAAAGCGACTTAATTTAATTACTAAATCAAATTAAGACTTCGGTGGGAAAAAAGCAAGCATGGACAAGTTTCGTTTTTATCTGTAATTTATCTTAACTTAGTGGTCTTAATGCAAGTTGCCTTTTTTTCTCAATTAAACATTAATGATATGAGGAAGATAAATTTTTATTAATTACGGCACCCAATTTTTTAATAATTTCACTCGCTAAGTGCTTTCTCTCTCTAACAAATTAATAATGCAAGATAAGTGGGTCCGACAGGCCGTGTTTCCTGAAGACGTTCGTGGTAGGTCCACCAGTTTGACCATTTTGTGCAACCCAGCCACCGCCTGACCTGGCACTATCAACGGTCATACCGATTTTCCTATACAGTTGAATTCACAACCGTTGATTTCTCAGCGACGGTCACCGTTCCATACTTTCCATATTCCTTGTCAAATGCCTGTGGTAGAGATGGACCTTTATCCCCCATACTCAAATCCTAGGGGGAGGGGGATTTTTGTAGAAAAATAGATAAATGTAGGGAGTTTGGTATATTTTTTTACAAATGAGAAGCTATATAAGGAGTTAACACTTCAAGAAGCCTCCCTAAAAATAATTCATTATTTTTTAATTATTTTTAATTAAAAAAGAAATGTTATTATTTTAAATAAATTTAATATTGGGTTAAAAAGGAATTTGGAAAGAGCTGTTGAATTTGGGTTAAAAGAAGAAAGAATTTGAGTTTAAAAAAAAAAAAAAAAAAAAGAGAGAAAAAGTTGTTGAATTTGGACCGGGAAAGAGCTATTGAATTTGGGTTAAAAAAAAGAAAGAATTTGGGTTTTAAAAAAAATAATGTTGAATTTGGACCATTGAGGGGGGGGGGGGGGGGGGGGGGGACTCATTTTGACCACTCATTTTAATTGAAGAGTGAGAAATAATAAATAAGGAGGATGTTTTGTCTCCTTAGAATTAGGGAGGTTTTGGCCGGGAAAAAATTTGAGGAGGGAAGTAGGGAGGTTGTTGGAGCAATTTCCTGTCCATCATCCATATTAATAGTCAAAGATGTGTTATTTTTTTTGCTTATTGGGGAAACTCTTAGAACCTTGATGAAATCACATCTATTTTTATGAATTTTGATCTGAATTTTTTTGTGAATGATAAGTTCATTGAAATCTATATATGAATAAAATTCGAGAATTTTTCAAGTTCTTTGAAAGCATACAAAGGATTTTTATTTTTTTATGCAATCACAAATTAGACTAAATCTTTCTCAAATGTTAGGGCGAGAACCCGAGGGTAAATAATGTTGTTGTTGTTATTGAAAATACGAAAACTTTAATTTAGTCCATAATTTATTTATTTTTAGGCAATTTAGTCCATAACTTTGAATGAACAATAATATTTGACCGAGGTTTCTATTTTTAGCTCGTATGGTTCCTAAATTTTCAAAAATACATTATTTTTTATCTTCAGTCAAACGTTTCAAACATAATGGAATCAATGGTATTTTTGTCATTACCTTAAGTGTCCTTCATAATAATGACAAGTAGTGATACTTAAAAAAAAAAATTTAAAATTAAAATTTTAAAGCAAAAATCAAAAGTAATGGGGTCTAAGTTAAGAATGTTCATTCTTAACCTTGGAACCCTAACCATCAGTGAGGTTCCATCACCCTTCCTTATACCGGCCATTGTAACTTGTAAGCCACCACCACTCCATCCTTCTCTGATGGTGACAACACTGTGGCAGCACTCCGACGATGAAAAAAGTCCATGTGGTGATAACAACAGTTTACCGCCTCTAATTTGTCAACAATCACTTAGATGTTTTTTTTTTTCTTTCTTTTTAGATTAATTAATTTATTTGAAGTCTTAATAAGACCTTCATTTGTTAGAGATATAGATAAATCTTAAAAATTAAGATACTATAACATGTTTTTTTTTTTTTTTTTTTTGGATGACTTATTACAAGGGATATTATTATTTCAACCCCTGAGGTTTGCCATATTCGTAACTTTGCCCTCTCTAGTTTCAAAAATGGCTGGTCTTCCCCCTGAAAACCAAATTATTCGAATATTTACCTCCTGCCTTTAGGATTTTCGTTAAATAGTGGTTTGACCGTGAAATACCAAGGGTAATATTGTAACTGTGCTAGGAGAACATGACTAGATTGTCATTGTTTAATGAAAATAAATGGAGATGGACTCAACCGTCCATTTGTGAATAAATGGGTTTGAAAAGAAAATTTTAATAATTTAAAAAAAAAAAACTTAAATGGATCTCTGCCATCCATCTTTGAGATGGATGGTGGAGATTAAAGATAATTTACTGATTAAAAAAGATAACAAAAAGGAAAAAAAAAAGAAAAAAAGAAAAAATAAATCTCCACCATCTTATCTCCATTGATGGAGAACACCACCTCTCTCTCTCTCTCTCTCTCATCCCTTTCTCTTTTGAATCCCTATCTTTTTATCTCTCGAATCCCTTTTCTCTCTTGCACCACTTCATCACCACACAACCACACTTGATATCGCACCCCCCAAAAAGTCCACCAAAAAAACCACTCTCTATCTCTCCTATATCTTTCAATCCCTTTCGATCTCGTGGAGCAATTGGACCGTCGCGAAAATGGTTGTGGTTCTATTTAGGTTGATTTGGGACAATTTGGTTTCGGTTGGAGAGATCAAGAGAGAGAGAGAGAGAGAGAGAGAGAGATGAATTATGTTTGACCGGTTTGGATTTTGGGTTTGAGTGGTGGTGGGTGTTTCACTTGTGTGGATTTTGGGTTCTTGGTTCTGAGTGTGTGTGTTTGGTGATAGTAAGGAACTAGCGTGTGTGTTTGTGTGTTTGTGTGTTTGGTGATGGTGATGAACTAGGTTTTGGTTTGATGATGATTTTGAGTTGGATTTTGGGTTGATGATGATTTTGGATTTTGGTTTGATGATGATGATTCTAGGTTTGGTGTTGTTGATGATGATGATGTTGATGAAGTGTTGAATTTGCTTATTTATTTATTTCTAATTATCTCCACTGTCCATGTCTGAGATGGAAGGTAGAGATTGAATCTGGAGATGAACTGATTGTGATAAGTTTTTATTTTTTAATTCTAATTTTTCTTTAAAAAAATCAACGTTATTATTAGTTGATAAAAATGTACTTTCACCATTACTTTCACTGTCAAACCACTATTTAACGGAAATCCTAACGGTAGGGGGTAAATCTTCGAATAATTTGGTTTTCATGGGGAAGACCGGTCATTTTTGAAACTAGAGGGGGTAAAGTTACAAATACGTCCAAACTCAGGTGTGAAAATAATAATATCCCTTATTACAAATTTAGAATTTTTAACTTTTTTCGATTTTTAACCTTCCAAGTTCCAATATCATTTGATATATTGAATCAAAATAATTTTTATTTTTTAAATTAATAAAAAAAATGTAAACTAAGAAAACAAAATAAAAAAAATATAACCAGATCCAGTTCACATCTACTTCGTCTCTCCAAAATCACTCTTAGATAAAAGCTTTCCAATAACATAATCACATTCACCGTCTATATCTCTCCCTCCACCACCACCTATGCGCTGCTTCACCCGTGATTGTCTCTCTCCCTCCATCGCCTTCGTCATCACATCACTCGATCGTCTCTCTCCACCTCCTCCACTATCGCATCACATGGCCATCTCCCTCCTCTTTCGTCGCATCACCTAACCATCTCCTTTTCCTCCTCCATCCGCCGCCAGCCTCCAAACACAAAGGGGGCTGCAGCCTCCTCTCTAAAATCGAATAGGAGAATGTGCAACCTCCTCCCATCGAATGATAGGATGTTGACCGGCCTCCTCCTGCTGGCCGGCCTCCTCCGGTCCCAAGGGGCGGCGCCACAGTCGCTCCCCCCTCCCGTTGAGTTGGTTAGGTTGTGTTAAGGTTTCTTCAAAATTGAGAATTTTTCTCAACTGGAAAATTGAATTTTAGAGTTTTATTATGTTTTGATAAAATTGTAAATGTATGAATTGTTATACGACATTTGTGGAAATATGCTAGAAGACTCCACTGTAACACTTTTTCAATAAGATAAAAGCCAAAAAAATTTACCTTTTCAAAAATATATATATATATATATAAGATATAAATTGGAAAAACAAATAAACCCATTTATCTTAATTTAAATGAAAAGGGGTAATAAGACATTTAACAAACAAACAAACAGCCCCATAGATTTGAGTTGCTTCACCACCACTATTACATTAAGGGTTAGTATTAAAGACCTCCCCTCACCTTTGAACTATTATTGGATGTCTTGCTAAACATATTTTTTTTTCCAGAAATATCCAATGTGGACTAACATTAAAAGGTTCAATTGATTAGTTTTGATGTTAAAACGTCCAAAATGTCCCTATTTAAACTTTAATTATATGAATTGAACATTATACCCTTTACCTTTTACCAAATAAAAACATTGTGTATTAGTCCACAAGATGTGTTTCTGAAATAAAAGCATTTTTATCTAGACATCCAATAATAGTTTAAAGGTGAGGGGATATTTTAAATATTAAACCTTACATTAATCGGTGTCTATTCTACCTCTCTCGAGTCTAGACTAAACCTTACCGTTAATCTAGTTGTTGTGGAAATCATTGATCTCCTCATTGTGAAATTTAAGGTGGACACTCTTCCAATTAAAACCTTGAGTTTTTTTTTATGATCTTTTTATTGCGACTTCTTTAATCAATGTGTGTTATAATGCGGGTCTACCGGAAGAAGTTTATAAGATGTTTGATAAAATGCTGAAGAAAAAATATTAGGTGTAAAGTTGTAATATTTTTTATTTATTCTTAATCATTTATTTCACTTTACACATGTTATATAAATTCAATTGACATCTCTCAAGTTGTAATGTATAGCATTACTTTTAAATTTTTTTGTCAAAGAGATTAAATGATGTATTTAAAAACAATTAAGGGACCACAAGATAAGGTTTAGTCCAGTAATTTGCCCATCATATCTACATCACGAGGTTGTATGTGCGAGAAAATCCCCTTTCCAAAATTCTGAATTATTGTAATATTTTTAATTAGTTTTTTTTTTTTTTTTTTTTTTTTTTTTAAAGAAAAAAAAAAACATTTAGGGACCACACAAGCTAAAAATTGAAAAGATAAGTCAAAAAGTGTCGTTTTATGAAAAGTTAGGGAGTAAGTAAAGTTTTCTCCTTTGAAAATAATGTTGAGTAATTCAAGAGAAAACCATGGAAGTATGGAACACGTATTTTGAGTCATACAACTATATTTTATTAAAAATGGACTCTAACAAGTAAGGTGTGACTTGTGAGCGTGGAGAGATGCTCTAATAGCAGCGGAAAACAGGGCAGGTTTAAAGGAGTTGCAACGCCGTACGTAATACCACGTGTCAAAAAAATATTAATTTGAGTACAGTATTTTAATGGCAGAAGAGAAACACAAGGAAGAAGCAGAAGTGAGTTGGAATTTGGAAATTGGAATACTAAAAATATCGTACCAATGAATATCGGAAAAAAGTTCTACTACATACTAGAGAACGGGATGAGTTGAGATTGTTCTAGTGGTTAAGACATTCACCCCCACACCATAAGGTTATAGGTTCGAGTCCTTTCCTGCCTTTAAAATCTGAATTATTGTAATATTAAAAAATATATATATATATATTAGAGGACGGAGAAAATCTTCATTGTCCGTGTACTGAGAGCACCAGCTGAGTAGTGCACCAGATGAGTGGTGCACCGAGGCAATGATATGTCGACACATAAGTATGTGTAAGGTAAAATAAGAATAAAGACAGAAATGGGCTGAGAGAAATAATGTTAGGCTTTTCAATTTTTTTTCTAAAAATGTTTTCAAATTAAGTTGTATTGTGAGTTGTTAATATCACATCCTTCACCACATAAATTCATGATTTATAAGATATTGACAACTCACCGAACCATATAATTTGGGAAGTTTTTTTAGGAAAAAATTAGAAAACTTAACATTACGCTAAATAAAATAATGATAGAAAGTGTGAAAAGTAAATAAAAAAGTTGACACGTGCTTTATATATTAATATATCAATGGCTGTGTACACAACTCAACTGGTGCACCGAGGATTTGGGCATACTTTTGATCGTCTAGAGTCCAGACCACGCCTTCATCTTCTTTTTAGAGATTTATCATTCATGTCAAATCATACAAAAAGTCTATGTTTATTTTCTTTATTTTTTTATTTTTGATAAATACAAAGGGGAATTGCACAAACACCCCTAAGGTTAGCCATAATTACATATATATGACACTTTTGGAGGTAATGATAGAAAACCTATCTGGCATTTGATAAATGTGACACAAACATCCCTTTATGTTAGTTATTCTCCATCTACAGATGTGGAGCACTCTACCAAGTTGGTTGGTCCGTTTGTTAGAAATCTCATCGATCTGCCATGATTCAAGCCGCACTGTCGCCACCGTTGTGTTCCCCATCACTTCCTTCTACCAAATCGATCGGTCCTTACTGTCGATTTAGCAGTTGCCAGAATCTCACGCGTCATGCACCTCCAATACCAAGTTTTCTGATTGAGGGATTGATAAGGTTGGGATTTTTGATTATTGAGGAATTTGGTGAATGGGATTTGTTGAATAAAGTTCAAAAAATACTCAGAGATACAGTTTTGTTTTTGTAGAATATTTGATGATTGACCATTTTCCAGAAGATAGAAGATGGACATTTTTTATTTTTGAAATTTATGAATTGTTCATTTGTTTGATGATTTTGTTGTATTTATTCAATGATTGTGTGGTATTGTATGAAATTTTTTTAGTTTTGTTTTTTGTTGGGTGTTTGATGATTGACCAATTTCCAAAAGATGGGAGACGGACAATTTTATTTTTATAGATTTTTTTTTTTATTTTGAAATTTATGAATTGTTTGATGATTTTGTTGTGTTTATTCATTATTTGTGTTGTATTGGATGAAATTTTGTTGTGTTTTTGTGATGAAATTTCTCGGATGATGGATGAAAAAATGAAGGTAATGAAGAAGGGTTTTTATTTTTATTTTATTTTTTTATAATTTTTTTATTTAGTAATTATTTAATTATTTAATATTTTTTTAGTTTATAAGAATATAAATAAGGGGTATTTTAGACCTTTTGTATCATTGACCGTTGACCGTTAGAGGTTAATTGGAGAAAACTAACAGTAGCGAATGTTTGTGTAACATTTCTCAAACATCGGGTAGTTTTTATGTGATTACCCCCAAAGTGCTATGTGCGTGCAATTATAGCTAATCTCAGGTAAAGTATATGCAATTCCACAAAGGGTATGGATATTGACACCCATAAATATGATAAGCGCACCCATATTTATAAGTACACCCATGTCTAAAATTAAAAATTAAAACATTACTATAAACACCCATCTTAATGCCAATAGTACCCTTATTTGAATGAATGCTTTCATTTTAATACAATTTTTTTATAAACCCTCATAAGTTATTAATACACCCAATTTTATAAATGATAAATTTTTAAATTCTCTAGACTCGAAAACACGGTCTCGGGAATTCTTAAATTCTTAAATTTCGCGAATCTTTATTTCAAGCCAATTTCAGGTTGCGTATTTACCTCTGACATGCTTATTATATTTATTATATGAACAAGAGTACTTGAGCGTACAGTTATGAAAAGTACTAGCATCTCATTACAAAAAAAGAGTAAGGTAAGGACTAGAACATACGTCTTGCAGAGATCCATGAAATTCACAAACACTGTTTTCTTTGTCCCCTCACGAAGAACGTGTGAAGGTCTCATAACATTTCTGCACCTTTCTTCAGCTAGTTCAGGGTTATTCTCTCTAAGAATGTTGTAGACCCTCCCAAGAAGCTGCAGACATTAAATCAAACAACTTCATCACAAGCAGAAAACAAATATGTAATATAAGCATAAGCATCTTCATGATGGCAAAAAGCAAGCAGAGAGACATTACGAAAGATCATGTTCCTTCACAAACTAGCCGATTAAAGTAACTCAATAATCATGATTCGTAAATATAAGTAATTTAATAAAACATGCCATCACAAATAAATGCATGCGTTGAGACGTTGAGGTCCTCATCTTGGTTTGGATCTCCGTTTTTTTGTTGCAGGTCTCATATTCCATCGCCTTGTGTAGCAGTGTTGTTGCCTTTACCATTTGGGACTAGCCATGAGACATACATAATGAAAAAAAAAAAAAAGTAATTTAATAAAATATCAAGCTGAAGTTGAAAAAATTACTGCAGGACAATACAAAGGGCATTTGGTTTTCAGAAACAATCAAATACCGAGTACACAAAATAAAGTAGATAATTTACAGTATCAATACATACCTCTGTATGATCGGAGTCCTCTAAAAATTCTTGTTCCATTACTTTGTTATATGACAATGGGAGATTTTGGCTCCATTGGGCTTATGTTCTTCTCATTTTATTTATTTATTTATTTAAAAGAAATAGAATTAAGGTTGAATTAGGGTTTGGTTTTTATTTTTATTTTTAATAAAGTGATATAGTTGAAGATATGGGTGTAATTAATGGGTGTAAATAGTATTTTGTTTATTTTTAATTAAACTAATTTGTCCTTATTGGTAAATTCCTATTGAGATATTTTTGTAATTAAAATTTTTATTAAAATATGGGTGTGCTTATCATATTTATGGGTGTCAATATCGGCTTCCTTCCACAAAATACAAAAAAGTCTATGTTTTTCTTGTTTGCTTACCGTTTCATTACTTTTATCTGTAATTCCACTTTTATCAAGCACCAAAATTTAAAGATACCCTTACGATGAATAGAAACTTCAAAATTTGACACTAAACTAACAAATATATTTTTTGGGACAAGGTATATAATTTTGGGATAAAAATACCCTTGCTAACTGGGATACCCCTCAAACGTGATAACAAAACATTTAGAAATAGTTCAAGAGAATCTCCAAGCGGTCTGAAAAACTGGACCCCTTAATTTAATTAAGGGGCTGCTTCCGCCTCCCTTAAATTAAATGGGCTCTACATATAAATGAGGAATATAATTTAGGAACATATAAATAATAATAATAATAAATAATAAGAGTCATTTAAGGGAGCATCATTAGAACACAAACCCCCTTAACGACCCGCTACAACAACATCCATCCTTAAATAAGGGGGTCTCTAAGTGATATCCTTGGAAATGCTCTAAACCATGTAAAACGAGTGTTCAAAGCATTGCATGAACAAATCATGTAGAACGAGCGACTACAACATCCTGCGCTAACTAGATGCATGAAGCACAACACAATCACAAGAATCTAACAATAAATACCTAAATCTAAACCGTAGAGAGTTTTAGAGAAATTTTCATGCCAAAGGAATTTAGATAAAAAAATATATGATGAAATAATGAATACAGTCAACTAAATCCTTACCTTGATTGAATGGATTGCTTCTAGATGAAACCTGTAAGAAAATCTCACTCAAAATGCTCTACAATGGCCCAAGATATGAAAATTTCGGAATTGACACCAAAATGACGAAAAATGACGAAAAAAGACGCTATTTATAGAAACAAAGCACACGTTGTGTGACTGGTTGCGACCTTCGTGCATGCTCTGATTCTACGCAACAACGACTTTTTCGAGCATGCCAAATCCCAAGTAAATAACACTGAAACCTATTGAATAATATATCGATGGAAAGATTTGGATATCTACTTTCTAATCCTTTTTTAGAGCATCTCCAACAGTATTCCTTAGAGACCCCCTTAAATAAGGATAGTTGTTGTTGTAAGGGGCCATTAAGGCCGTATGTGTTCCAACAATACTCCCTTAAATGACTCCCTTAATAATTTATTATTATTATTTTGATGTTTTACTTTGTAATTATTATTGTAAAACAAATTACTCAATAGATAATAAATTATATATGTTGGGATTTAAAAGTTAAATATCTTATGCTTTTCAAAAAATAAAATAAATTTAAATATGTAGAGCCCACTTAAGGGGGCTGAAGCCACCCCTTAATTAAGGGAGTGAACTCCACCAAAACACATTTAAGGGAGTGAACTCCACCAAAACACATTTAAGAGAGTCTTTAAGGGACCTGTTGGAGCTGTAAAAATACAGCTTCTCCCTTAATTAAGCCAAGGGAGACTGTTAGAGATGCTCTTACACATTATGATTTGAATGCCTATACGAAAAATTTATGACCATATAAGTGATGAAAGATCAGCTTAAAAATAATAGAGTTTTTTCAAAAGCTTCGAATCCTGTCCAAACAATTATGATATTTTACGAGTAATATACTGTTAAAAAGGTATGTATGTATAGTTTTTTCAGATATTTTCAAAACTTAACTTGAATCTTTGTAAAAAATTATGGTCATAAAATCATACAAATACCTGTTTGAAAAACCATAAAACATTGAAAACTAATTTCGAAACTAAACAACCTAAACACAAATAAACACCACACATCTAAAACATATTTCCAAACATGTAAACACTCAATATATGACATGTTAAATTCAATAGCACAATGAATGAAATGTGTGATCATAAAATGTGTGTATGCAGTCTTAAATCTCTCAAGAATTCAAAACTTACTTTTAAGTAATTTGTGAACATCCTTTTGGAGACATCAAAGTGCTTGACGAGTTGCTAGATCTTGAGATACGAGCCTAATGAACATCCTAAGAAACTAAAAAATTATACAAGCAAATAAAACTTTGTTATGGAATTAAGCCAACCAAAACCAAATGACCTATATGACACTTTGTTTTCAAATGATTGGAAACAAATAGTAAATGTTTGAAAAAGTTATAAAAAAATTTCATAAGTATATTTATTTTTATTACCATCCATTAAAAAACATCGAAGTTGGTTTAAATTTATTGAATTTTATTAAGATCCCAACATGGAGACATGGAGTAAATCATAAGTGTTAATTTATTTGTTTTTAACTTAGATCTATGGTTATCCATTCATTATGATATTTCATATTAAGCCAAAAGTCAAACAAAAATACAACAGGATTAGACTTGAGATTATCATATATATACAGAAATTCTATTATCAGTTCGAACTGACAAAAGTTATATCAGTTCCTTGCATGTGGGTCACTGGATTTAAATACTTTGACTTGGCTGTATGCACTTGTCAGTCAAAGTATTTAAATCCAGTGGCCCACATACAAGGAACTGATATAACTTTTGTCAGTTCGAACTGATAATAGAAAAAATGTATATATATATATATATAAACAATTTCAAATGTATTAATTTAAACCCTTTCACAAAAGTCAAACAAAAATACAATAGGATTGGACTTGAGATTATTATATATATATTTTTAAACAGTTTCAAATGTATTAATTTAAGAATTAAAATAAGCACAGGCCTACAATATCTACCCTTTCACATTTGTGACAAGTTGGGATGAAAAACGGGCAGATTTGGGTCGAGTTCCGTCTATTATCCACCCCTTGATAACTTTTCCCTATACTTGTCTTTTGCCTCATTTAGGATTGGGATTTGGCCCCATCTATGTAGACATGACGCTGGAATAACCTCACTACAAGGACTTGGTGTAGGCGTACCAGAATAACCTCACAACGAGGACGTCGTCTGACTTCGGTCCGGGTGGTTTGTTACACTCCCAAATATGAGCATGGGCGGAGCCTATGCAACGGGCTTGGTGAGGAGGCACCAAGGCCCAGATCAAGGCATGTTCAGTGGCAGGCCTTGAAAGGAATGAATTGTGAGAGCTTTCGTGAGCTGGAACAATATGGCTTGGTAGAGACAAGACTAGGTAACAAGTCTGCAATGGTGTGGACTTGTTGTGGGCAACGTTGGTGCGTTGCCAGCTTCACTAAGGATGCTTAGCACGCAAGCATGTGAAGTCTGCATGGGGCAAGGATTCCTAGTCAAAGAAGACTTCAGCAGCAAAGCAAGCTACTTAGGGATCAAGTCAGCTTGAAGAAACAAGAGACCTAGTTAGCTTAGGATAATTAAAGTAGTGTTAGCTTTATATTTCCTAAGTTGAGTTGGACTTGATATCCATGACCTTGTTAGCATAGGATATGAATAGATGTGTTGGTGTACACTACTCATCCATGGCTCTTATAAATAGGGCTGATCTCATGGTAAAGACACAAGAGAGAGGTGTTGTGATCTTACCACAAAGTATTGTATATTCCTGATTACTTGTGAGCAATAAAGTGGTTGGGTTGGGAGCGGTCTCCCGTAAGGCTGTTGTGTTGTGCTTATAGTTTGTGTGTGTGCCTTTATTGTGTGTGCGTGCTTATTGTTTGTGTAAGAACTCGGAGTGCTTAGCAAGAGCCTGGTGCGTTGCTGCATGGGTACAACCGAAGTTGAGCGAATGATCGATAAACACAGGAAACAACAGGGGTTGTTTGAGTTGGCTAACTAGAATCTGGAGGTTCTAATGCCTACACCTTAGCAAATTGTTGGGCGATTTTTAGGGGTATAACAAGTGGTATCAAACTCTACCTTGATAAGCGGAGGCGCCCGCCTTTGTTGTGCCTTACTAGAACCTGCTTCTTTATAGTAAGGCTTCAGAAAGCTTACATGGAACGTCGGATGGATTTACAATCTATTCGGTAAGGCCAACCTATATGCCACATTCCTAACTCGTTCCTTCACAACAAATGGCCCATCACACCTTTGAATCAGCCCTTTGTGATATCTACGGTCTATGTACCAAGATCGGTTGAGGAGCAAGTTGTGGCAAATTCATCCTATATCAAACTAAATCAGGAGGTGTTTGACGGATTGGTAAAGAGGTATTGGGTGGAAGATGGCATGTTGTATGCCAAAGGCAATAGGCTATACGTACCCTCTGGCGAGGGATTGAAATATGAACTATTGAAAGAGACACATGACCTGCAATGGGAGGGACATCCTAGGGTAAAGAGAATGGTGGCCCTATTGTCTAGGAGTTACTATTGCCCCAAGATGTATGAAGATGTGGAAGCATATGTCAAGACTTGCTTAGTGTGTCAGCTGGATAAGACTGAGCGGAGAAAGCAAGTAGGGTTGTTATAGCCGTTGCCTATTCTTAAGAAGCCATGGGTATCTATTTAAATGGATTTCATTGTAGGGTTCCCAATGGTTGACGGGTTTCGACCACCATGATACCACTTGTTACACCCCCAATTATCGCCTATGAATTTTCTCGGGTGTATGGCGCCAAATGCCCACAACTTGACCAGCCTTCTTGATTAACACACGCGGAATGTGTGCCGACTACTCAATGCTTGTTGATTCTCTACGAACACATCCCATACTATGATCGCCTCGAAGTTAATCAAACACACAACCTACCATACGCCAAACCCAAGCAGTCCACTGCTTGGTTTGCACGCCCAAAACACACCTTGTAATGATTCGCCCATATAAGCGACTCACCAAGCTTCAAGACTTCGCCCACAAGTTCCTGCACAAAACAATACGTATGCATACACAACTCTAAGGCACACACATATAAGAAAGCACAAGCACTACACAAAGTCTTACGAGAATTGCCTCTCAACCTAACCAACACTCTTTATTGATTAGAAGCCTTTAAGCCCACTTGTAGAATCACCACAACTTGTTGGTGTCTCTACACAAGAGCTTGAACTCATTCACGCTCTTTTAGAATTCTCAAGAACTCACTCACAAGCTTTCTCGAATTCTCTCTCTTTAGCTCACTCACAAGCCAACCACGTTACAATGAGAATCAAGCCCTATTTATATTGTTGCTTGGACAAGTAGTGCAACACTACTCGAAATCCTATGCCAACACATACATGGATTTCCTAGTCTAATGCAAACTAGGTATTTAAAGCCATCTCTACTTTAGATATCCTAAGCCAACTAGGTCTTTTGATCTCTTCACTGTCCGCCTAAGCAAACTTTTTTCCTTGGTCTTCAAGTCTTATCCAAATCCATTCATGATATGGTTTCCTTGTGTCATGTAGACTCCTCATGCTTACCTACCAAGGATATTGAATTCCGCCTAAGCCAATCATTGCCCAACCCAACTAAAGTTGCCAATGCGCCAAGCTTGCCTTGTGTGCACAACATGCTGCCTCACGCAGATCTTGCCCCACATAACTCTTGTTTTCCCGCAACCTTATTTGTTTCTCGTGCCATCAATGTATAGCAGTGCGCACTCATGCTGCTTGCCAAAGCTTTCATGCTTAGCTTGCATTTAGGGATGTAACAAACCTTCCCCACTTGAAACAAACGACGTCCTCATCATTTGGCTAACTTTCTCAACATCGCCTTGATCTAACGCAAATCAACCTATAACGCCCATACACTGTCACCTTTCTTGCACCAGCCCTTACCATGCTTCGCTGCACAAAACCAAGTCACCAGTATTCACCATTTTAGTTTCATCTCGCAATACCAACCCCTCCTAGGTCCGTGCATTGCTTCCTATTTTTTTTCTTTCTTTAAGCTGTGCCACTCATCATGACTTGCATAAATCCTTGTCTCCATCATGCCTTGCCAAAGGTTTAGTTCTCACACACTAAGCCCACCCTTTTCACATACTTCTATGTATGATTTCGGGGAGATGACAGCCATCCCCCCTTTGGAACCATCTGACACTCTCATTGGTAGTACCTTCACACACCTCTTTAGCCCCGCCCTTACTTTGTCCCAATATAGCTTCTCCAGTGAAGCCTTCTCCAATTTCTCCATTTTTTTCAAGGTATGTTAAGCAGCCTTCAAGAAACTAAAACTAGCAACACACCAACGTTGCCTGTAACAAGTCCACACCATTGTGGACTTGTTACCTAGTCTTGTCTCCACCAAGCCATATTGTTACACCCCTAGAAATCGCCCAACAATTTGCTAAGGTGCAGGCACTAGAACCGTTTGATTCTAGTCAGCCAACTCGAACAACCTCTATTGTTTCCTGTGTTTATTGATCCTTCGCACAACTCCGGTTATACCCACGCAGCAACGCACCAAGCTCTTACTAAGCACTCCGAGTTCTTGCACAAACAATAAGCACGCACACACAATACAGGCACATGCACAAACTATAAGCACAACACAACATCATTATGGGAGACCACTCCCAACCCAACCACTTTATTACTCACAAGTAATCAGGAATATACAATGCTTCGTGGTAAGATCACAACACCTCTCTCTTGTGTCTTTACCACGAGATCAACCCTATTTATAAGAGCTATGGGATGTCCAACATCAACGAACTAAAGTCTTTCACATATTCTCTCACGGATCCTGCTTGCTTTAGTTTCTTCAGGTTTTCCCTAGCTAACCAGCTAGTGTTGCAAGGAAGAAATTGATCCTTTGATTCCTTCTTCAGTGACTCTCATGTATCGATCTTTGGCCTACCCACACTAAGATCATCCATCAACCTTGTGTGCCACCATAGCTTTGCGTCCCCTCAAAGGTACATGCTTGTGATGTTTACATGTTCCTTTATAGGTATTCTAGCAACTTTAAAGTATTGTTCGATGTCCCATAATAAGTTTTCCAATTCCTTAGCATTCCGACTACCTTGGAAGTGTTTTGGTTCCGGTACCTTAATCTTCGACATCGGTCTGTCTCTATTGCTGCTAGGGTTATTGTTGAGTGCCCTCTGAAGCACAACAATCGCATCCTGCAGTTCTCTTATGAAAGTTCTCATGGTGTGTTCAATATAAAGCTAGATGGGGGGTGAATAGATTTTATCTAATTATTACCCAATTTTCGCATGCAAGTCAATTTTACGAAAATACCCCTAGCAAGTCAACAAAACATACAAGTGTAATAAGATGCGGAAATAATAAATGACACTTGATGTTTACGTGGAAACCCTCAACAGGGAAAAACCACGGGCTGGTAAGTGCCCCACACTCGAACCTCGAAATCCACTATATGAAAAGACGGTTACACCCTCAAGTGATTCTCGGACCCTCACCCTAGATAACCTCAGGCTGTAGACACTTCCACACGCCACTCTTGGTTCAATCCTTAGTGATATCCCCTGATACACTACTCTTGGTGTGAGCACCCTCTAATCTACCACGCGGGCCTTTTATAGCGGCTCTAGTCCAATTTGCTTGAGTGACCACCTAAACCCGGTGTAGCGACCTAATCCCGGTCTATCACAAACAATACTTACATCTCCGAAGAGATCAAACCCTATGTGAATATGCAATGATATCCAAATAATGCAATAAGAGCTAGGGTACTCTAAATGCTTACCTAGGATTATAAGATGACAATATAATCAATCCTAGATATCACATATAGCTATATGTCATGGCATATAACTTTAGCTAAGTAAAGGATAACCAATCCTAGATACAAAGCTATTATATAAAACCCACAAACATTCAAAGGATTAACTAGTTGATTAAAAAATAATCTATCAACCTAGTTATCAATACATCACACAAGAATGTTCATGGCATAGCTTTTAGGCAATAATGACCTAATCAAATAAGCTATGAAAAATAATCTCAATCAACAAATGAGATCAATTAGCTAGATGGCATATGAACATTAAAGCCTAGCTAACAAATAATAACCCAATCAACACATAATCTCAATCTTATATGTAGAAATTAATCTAAACACATATAAGTAAAATATGAGATAAAATTGATAAGTAGAAACACTAATTATGTAAGATAAAAGTGTTCAACAAATCATACCATGTGTGTTGAAGAAAACCCATGCATTGGCATATGCTAGATGAACCTAGATGATGCCTAGATGATGATTTGTGCATGTGGGAATGGGTTTAGAGAATTAAAGATGTGATCTTTAAGTTTTTTCTCTCAAGTCTCTCTAAATATCTCTCTAGGGTTCTTGGGATGCAAAACTTGTATTCTGAACCAGAGATAAGGATGTATTTATAGAGACCAAAAATAGGGCAGGTGAAAATACAATTTTGCCCTTGAAACGCACCGATCGGCGGTTTCAATCGGTGGCCAGGCCGCCGAATTGAACCGCCGAATGGCTCCCGAGTGGAACAGGGGAACTTCGGCGACTTCGTTCGGCGGTTTCGAAACCGCCGATCCCAACCGTCGTTTTGGACCCGAGAGATATATTTCAATCAGGTCTCATTCGACGGTTTCTAACGGTGGCCAGGCCGCCGAACGTAACCGCCGTTTCACCAAAAATGGTGAAACCAAGGAGAAGCCAAAGGCATCTCCACCGGCGATCATCGCGTAAAACAAAGCACATCAACGTGCACGCGCGGACGTTTCCGAACATCCTTCGGGAAACGAATTACACCACACTAAAAACTAACATACATGAAGTGCAAGTGTGGGTATTGAATGCATCCTAATGCCTATCATGTCATGGCATTATCCATAACAAGATGCAATCAATTCAACATGCAAGAAGAGATATTGAATAAATCAATAAAGCACAATGCACACAAAATATAAACACACCATACAAGAATAAGAGTTATGCATGTTGTGAGTGTGTGTGCAACTATATCTCTTCAAGCCAATGTAAGCACTAGATATATACCTTTGGTGCTTGTCCTCTTGAGGTCTTGGAAAGGGTCTTGATCTTCAACAATCACCTAGACTACCCTTACAACCAAACCCCAACATGTGGTTTGACCACGAAATAAGCCAATCAACAAAAGGGAATCCTTACATCTTATCTTCTTGAACATAGCTTATTCCCTTGCCTTCTTAGCCATATCTCCAACAAATGAGGTGTGCACTGCCTCAATTTTGCTAAGCCGAGACTTTAGGCTTTCGAGCAGATCTCGGTGTGCTTGCTATAGGATCTTAATCCGATCTTTGTTATCTACCGCAAGTATAGCAAGGCTAGTGAAGTCTTCCTCTAGTGGATCTCCAATTACTTTATCTAACCAAGAGAGTCGATCTCTTATGTCATTAGTCTCGAGCTTCAATTGAGAAGAATTTTTGCCAACCTTTTACTCTGATACCACTTGTTACACCCCTAGAAATCGCCCAACAATTTGCTAAGGTACAGGCATTAGAACCGCCAGATTCTAGTTAGCCAACTCAAACAACCCCTACTGTTTCCTGTGTTTATTGATCATTCGCTTAACTCCGTTTGTACCCATGCAGCAATGCACCGGGCTCTTGCTAAGCACTTTGAGTTCCTACACAAACAATAAGCACACACACACAATAAAGGCACACGCATAAACTATAAGCACATCACAACAGCCTTACGGGAGACTGCTCCCAACCCAAACACTTTATTGCTCACAAGTAATCAGGAATATACAATGCTTTATAGTAAGATCACAACACCTCTCTCTTGTGTCTTTACCACGAGATCAGCCTTATTTATAAGAGCCATGGACGAGTAGTGTACACCAACACATCTACTCATATCCTATGCCAACAAGGTCATGGATATCAAGTCCAACTCAACTTAGGAAATATAAAGCTAACACTACTTTAATTATCCTAAGCTAACTAGGTCTCTTGTTTCTTCAAGTTGACTTGATCCCCAAGTAGCCTGCTTTGCTGCCAAAGTCTTCTTTGACTAGGAATCCTTGCCCCATGCAGACTTCACATGCTTGCGCGCTAAGCATCCTTTGTGAAGCTGACAACGTACCAACGTTGCCTACAACAAGTTCACACCATTGTGGACTTGCTACCTAGTTTTGTCTCTGCCAAGCCATATTGTTCTAGCCTACCAAAGCTGTCACAATTCATTCCGTGCAAGGCCTGCCACCGAACATGCCTTGATCTGGGCCTTGGTGCCTCATCACGAAGCCCGTTGCATAGGCTCTTGTTAAAGCATCTTTTAAATCCAATGACCTATATGCAAGGAACCGATATATTTTATATCAGTTCGAACCGACAATAGAAAAACTATATATATATATATATATATAGATATATTTTTTTTACAAGCTTAGGGTATATCGGGAATTTGGAAAAAAGAAAAAGCATGATATTTTTCAATCCCTAGCCATCGTTGTCCCACCCCAATAACTGACCAAAGCCTGTCACTGTTAACTCGGTCCCAAACCGCTCCAACCCTATTGCCGATCTCGGTCCCAAACTGCTCGCCGATCACACCCCGCCGTTCACCACCAGATCCGGTTCCGGTCGCACTTCATGAGATCTGTTTGGGTGATTCTTCATGAGATCCGATTCCAATCGTACTTTCACCGTTACTTTCTGACCGCTAGAACCTGTCTAGTCCGTTGCTCAGTCGCCTAACCACGTCCAACCTCCTTTCTGCTGCTCAGTCAACTTCATTTGTAGTTTTCTTATGTCGTGATCTGGATGCTATATAAAACTTGATATGTATTCCATATAATACTTAAATAAATTGAATATTTGTTGTTTAGTCGTTCTCTCATGCTTGTTTAAACCTATGGCTTCTATGGAGTTGTCGGATCTCTTTCTAGAACTTGAACTGCGAGCTAGAGCCCCTTCAATCCAAACAAACTCTCATATGGATTGACTTTCAAATCCCAAACCAGTAATGAAATCTTATGCCCAAACAATCTCTGCCATCATTGCTTCGGTTTCTTTGACTTCGAAGAAAAAAAGTGATTATGTTGTAGTCAAAGTCAACCCGAAAGCTTACGAAGAACGGTTGAAACTTTACAGCTACTCTCTTATTGGTTGAGTTGTCCTGTCAAAAGGAGAGGAACCATAGAAGATATTGGCTCTTAAAGAAAAACTTCAATCTATTTGGAAAGTGAATTCTCAATGGCGTCTTATCTCTCTTGGATGGGAATTCTTCTAGATTCTTTTGAATTCTAAGGAAGATAAAACACGAGTTTGGGGAATCAGATCACTTCATTTGAAACTTGGAATTCTAAGGCTTCAACCATGGACTCAGAATTTTAATCCCGACACACAGCGCACGGCGAATGCTTAAATATGGGTGCAGTTTTACGATTTACCTTGGGAGTCTTGGCGACCTCAAATCCTTTCAGACATGACACATGGGATCAAAATTCCTCTAAAGTTCAACAGAGCTACCCTAGAGGGTGATTATGGCCACTTTGCACGCATGTTGATTGATGTTGACCTTTCTAAGTCTTTACCTGATTCCATCATGATAGAGGTTAGGGAAGATTGTTTGTTTTTGACTTTTTACTTTGAGAATGTTTTAAGTTTATGCTTGGTTTGTTGCTCTATTGGTTATTCGACTGCCTCATGTCACCAAGCGGCTCGATTTACAGGGAATATCACCACTAAGCCAAAAGACAAGAATTTGAAAAGAGGAAGATCCAGAATTAGACAAGAGTACAGACTGAAACACAAGTCAAGAGATGTTCTGACCTTTTAAGTCTATAAGACTATCAAATCGAGTATTGATGCCATTGCGACTAAACCCGATGAAGCTACAACCTCTCTTCCAAACAAGACAACTTTAGACCCGGCTGCCTCTTCTAGTTCACTCAGACCAATCATTCCTACTGGACAAGGGGAGGCCTTGAAAAACGCTATTTATTTGGATGATTCCGCAGACCCTTTACACACTGAGCATATAGATGTTAATGCCATGATAGATCCTGTTATTGCTCATATGGAGCCCTTGATAGATTCTCCCATGGTAGAGCTATATTTGCACACTCTTGAGGGTGAAGTTAGCTCTGACACTAATAGTGAAGGCATCGAATCAAACTTCAGCCACCCCACAACTTTAGACATCACAGGTATTCACTGTGGAGTTTATTGGGCAAATCAATTGGAAGATTCAGGTTGGAAGGAGGTTATCGCTAAAAAAGGTCAGAAAAAGAAAAAACAAGTTACCAGTGTTGTTTTGCCCAAAACTAGGGCTGTTAAAAATAATTGTGACATAAATGATTGTCCTTTATTGGAACTGTAGAGGTATTGCAAACAGTGATACCTAATGTACTTTGAAAGACTTCTGTTCTCGTCATAGATTGAATTTTGTTTGCATTACTGAACTGTTGTGTGCTTTTGATTCAATTGCTCCTACTTTTTGGTGCTCTATGGGGTTATACTTTATTGGTTATAATGCTAAAGGTACTCTTAGTATGTGGGTTTTTGGGTCTACTGCTTTTCAGGATGCTACTATTGTTCTGTCTCATTCTCAACATATTACTGTTATGCTAATTTGTGTGGGATTGTCCATAAGATCTCTTTTATTTATGCCAGTGTGAACTACATCACCCGTAGATCTCTTTGGAGCTCTCTTATGGACATTGCTGGTTCGGATGATCCGTGGCTTATGCTTGGGGATTTCAACTCGGTTTTAGGCGCTCATGAGACCACTGTTAACGTTTCTACTATCTCTTATGATGATTTATGTGCTACTTTAATAGTTTGTGATCTTGTTGACATTGAAACGAAAGGAGTTTTCCATACCTGGATTGGTCGAGGTAGGTGTGGTATGGTTCTTTCTCGATTAGACAAAACTGTATATTCCCATTCTTTTCTGGATGTCTGGTCACAGATAGCTTGTGTTACTTTGCCTAGATCTCATTCAGATCACCCTTTATTGGTTTCTTGTTCTGCAGGTGTATCACCGGGACCATGACCCTTCAGGTTTCAAGGTATGTGGGTTTCTCATCCCTCATTCCTTAATTTGGTTAGATCGGTTTGGTCATCCTTTATTACTGGGAGTGGTAATGGGGTTGTTGTTCAGAAGTTGAAGCTGTTAAAAAGGCCTTATGGAGGTGGAATTGGGAGGTGTTTGAGGATATTGCCTTGAATGTCACTAATGCTAATGAGAAGGTGATGCTTATTCAGGGTAGGATTAGTACTACAGGTTTTTCAAACAATCTTTTTCGTCTTGAGACTGTCGCTCTTATAGATTTGGATAGTGTTCTAAAACAACAAGAGATTTTCCTGAAAGAGAAAAGTAGAGTCAGGTGGCTTGCTGAGGGTGATCAGAACTCTAAATTTTTTTATTCACTGCTGAAGGGAAAGGGGCAAAAAAAGTCTCTTTCCTCTATTCAAATTGGTAAGAATATTTCTTATGATCCTACTGAAATTGGTGAGCACGTTTCCTCTTTTTATCAGCATCTCTTTTCAGATCCTAGCAACAATAGTTCAGACTTCTCTATAATTCGAGAGCATGTGCCTTCATTGGTTACTGTTATTGAGAATGCTTCGATTCTCTGGGTTCCCTCTTTTGATGAAGTGAGGAGTACGATTTTTATCATGGATCCTCTGAGTACTCCTGGTCTTGATGGTTTCTCGGGCAGATTGTATTCTCATTGTTGGGAAATTATAGGACATGATGTGATTTTAGCTGTGTAGGATTTTTTTCCCACTGGTCGAGTTTTTCCGGGTTTGAAATATAATTTCTTGGTCCTTATTCCGAAAACTCCAAACGCTCTCCTAGTCAATCAGTTTTGCCCGATTGCTCTTGGTAATTTCCTGTTTAAGATTATCATTAAGATGCTTGGCCAAAATTTTCTCTCGCATTATCTCCCTAAATCAATTTGGTTTCATTAGGGGTCGTCAAATTGGAGACTGTATTACCGATGCTTCTGAATGTTTTAATGTATTGAGTAATGGTAGTCGCGGTGACTTGACTTTAAAAATAGACATTCGTAAGGCTTTTGATTCCATTAGTTGGCCTTTTCTCTTTGAAGTCCTTCGGTGTTTTGGCTTCTCTGAGAGTTTATTGGTTTGGTTACAGCTACTTTTTTTATTCTGCTAGGATCTCAATTCTTATTAATGGTTCCCCTTAGGGCTATTTCCCCTGTTCGCGTGGTGTGTGGCAAGATGATCCTCTCTCTCCCTACTTTTTTGTTTGGCAGAAGAATTTTTGAGCAGATATCTTACGCATTTAGTAAACTTGGGCTCTATGACTTCTATCTCTTCTCCGGTTGGGATGCATGCCCCTTCGCATTTTCTCCATGCTAATGATGTTATCCTCTTTTGCCCGACCTCTCCTCAGAATTTGCGAGTGATTTTAGATGCATTTGCACTTTATGGCTCTCTCTCAGGTCAACGAGTTAATTGAGAAAAATCTTCCATATTCTTTGGCAGAGGCATCTTTAGGTCTCGAATTTCTAATTTTCTCTCAATGTCTAGGATGCATAAGGTCGGTGATTCAATGACTTATCTAGGGTTCCCTCTTTTCATTGGTGCACCTAAACGTCAATGACTGATCCCATGGGATGATAAAATTAAAAGTAAATTGGAATCGTGGAAGGGTTTCTCTCTTTCAATGGCAAGTAGGTTATGTCTTATTAATTCAGTGATTATAGGTTCTTTCCTGCATTCATTTCAAGTTTATTGTTGGCATTCATCTCTTTTGAAAGATTTAACTGCTGCTATTCAGAATTTGTTTTGGACTGGATCGATTGATGGTTGTAAATCTATCCAAGTTGCTTGGAAGTTTTACTGCAAGCCTAAGGAAAGTGATAGTCTTGGTGTTAAAGACCTTGGTATTCTTAACAAGGCCATGCTTAAGAAGTTCACATGGAGGATGTTGACTGAGAAGTCCTTCGTTTTCACATATCTTCGGGCTCATTTTTTCACCTAGGATCACAGACCTAGAACATGGTATGTTGTTTCTTTTGTTTGTCCAGGTCTAAAATTGCATTATACTCCCATGATGATTGAGTCTAGGTGGTTGGTTGGTCGTCACTTAAAGGTTCATTTTTGGACGGATAATTGGTTAAAAGATCTGTTGATCGATCTGGTTGAGGATAGGTCTTCATTACAACCTCCTCTGGATTTTGTTATGGGTGATATTTACTCATATGCTACGGGTTAGGATATTTCTGCTTCTTTTCACGCTTCTCACCCGGATGTTGCTTCTGAGATTGAGAAGGTGGTGGTAAGCACTGACCCAGACTTGTTAGTTTAGACTTGTTCCCTAGATGGTGTTGTTTCTTATAAATCTGTTTATGATTCTCTTTATGAGGTTATGAGTTCTGTTTTTTAAGGTAAGCAGATTTGGGCGTCTTTTATTCCTCCTTCTCACTCTAACCTCATTTGGCGCTTGTTTCATGGTAAGATTCCTATGGACATTGCGTTGCGTGCTAGAGGTTATATTTCTCCTTCTCATTGTCGGTTTTGTTGTGCTGCAGAGGAAGACTTAAGGCATCTGTTTCTTGACTGTCCTTTTATTCATGGGTTGTGGGATGCTGTATCCTCTTCATTTGGTCATAAGCTTAAGTTGGATGATACTTGTTTGGACCTTTAGCATGAGGCGATGAAGGTTGTCTTTAGCACTCAACTGAAAGCTCTTTGGCGGGCTTCTATCATCACGGTTTTTTGGGTGGTGTGGTTCCTCCGAAATCAAGCTACCTTTGAGGGTGGCAAGCCTGTTTTTATCGATGCTCTTTCCTTGATTTGGCGTTCTGCTCCCGAGGCAGACTCTCTTCAGTCTGGCACTATGAAGAATTTAGTGGATGAGCTTCAGACTCTTCAACGGCTTCATGTCTCCGGTCGTCCTTCCAAGGCTCCTAGCATTTTAGAGGTTAATTGACACTCTCCCCCGCCGGGCTGTCTTAAGGTTAACACGGACGAGGCTGCTTTTGGTAGTCCTAGTCTTGTTGGTTGTGCAGGGATTTTTCGCACATGCAGGGATTTCGTTAAAGGTTGTTTTGTTATTCACCTTGGTGTTTGCTTTGCTTTTGAGGCTGAATTGGCCGCTGTCATCCACGCTATTGATTATGTTTGGACTTTTGGCTGGCGTCGGTTATGGTTGAAGAGCGATTCGACTTTTGTAGTGGATATCCTTCATTCTAGATCTCGTAAGCTTCCTTAGCGTTGGTAACCCACTTGGGATAGGTGTTTGAGCTTAATCTCTCAAATGGACTTTGTTGTCACTCATATTTATCGGGAAGGTAACCAAGTTGCAGATAGTTTAGCTTCCAAGAGCCACAGTGTCGTCTCTCCTACATGGTGGTAGACTGCTCCGAATTTTTACAATTCTTTTATTTTCAATGATTTTTGTAACAGACCATCTTTTAGGTTCTGTTGATATGTTTTCTTCTTTTGAAAACTTTTCTCTTTTGTTCTCTTTCTGTTTTCTTTAATAAAATGTTGGGATGGGGTTGATTCCGATCCACAACAACCTTATATATATATATATATATATATATATATATATATATATATATATACAGTCTTTCTATTATCAGTTCGAACTGATATAAAATATATTAGTTCCTTATATGTGGGCCATTGGATTTAAAAGATGCTTTGACAAGTGCATGCAGCCAAGTCAAAATATTTAAATTCAATGGCCCACATACAAGGAACTGTAATATCTTTTGTCAGTTTGAACTGATAATAGAAAAATTGTATATATATATATATGTATATATATATAAAGTAATGCTACTTTGCCCAAATTTGGTGCCCAAATCTGGTGCCCAAATGACGTGGCAACACTCTCATCCATTCATTTAGATTGTATTGGATTTGCTTGATGAATGGATGAGAGTGTTGCCACGTCATTTGGGCACCAGATTTGGACACCAAATTTGGACAAAGTAGCATTACTCTATGTTTAATTGCACTAAAATTAACAAAAATATTGTAATTACACATATAACCCCTCTAACGCGTTGACTAATTATTAATTAATGAAGGGGAATTGGTCTTATTATTATTATTAAATAAATAAATAATTTATCCAATCAAACCTCGCTATATCAACTCTGATTATTATTATTATTATTATTATTATATTTAGGGTAAAACCGTAATTTTAATATTATATATATGTTGTGGCCATTTAGGTCATTCTACACTAGTAAAATAGTAAAAGTTTTCCATAATCTCAATAGTACAAGTGTAATTATATAGAAATTTAAGTGTTTTGTGTCATCATCACATTATAATTTATAAAAATGTAAAATGTAACTGGTCAAACAGTCTTTCTAGTCAACTATTTTAAATCAAGGGAAAACAAAATACTTTCAACCATCCTATTACAACAGTTGACAATTAAATTTTTGGTCATAAGGATAATCTTGACGTATTTCTGAAAATTTGAATACCCAAAAAGCTAATAGGTGTGACAATTCTCCAAAAATTTAGGTCTAAATTGTAAATCCTGCTTGTAACAATGTATGGACCAATCCGCCACACATATCCACAAATCCATATATGACTTGAGTCTATGATGTGACTTGTGAGTGATGAAAACAAATTATGGACAAAATGGCTGTAGACATATCAAATATATAAATGGTAGTGTAATCAGACAAATTGCATTTAATTGCAAAAATACATTCCAAATGACAACTCAATATAATGTATATATTTTCGGTTAGATTCAGATCCAATAATTCATATGCGAAGACCAAATGAGGTTGGTCCGGTAACCGGTAGTATACCTCTCACATCTACACCTATGGGTTTAAATTTTTTCCCTCCCCCAAAAATTCCGAATCATATATATATCTATATCTATATAATATAGTAAAATGGAACCTCACCTTGACACGTGTCGTCGTGTGGATGCTTTGGCATTTAATTTTTATTGATTAGTAGGTGTAAAATAGGAGGAGATTTGGTTCTTATTGTTATTTGAGTCAGTTTTTAAATTTGTTAGCTGTCCAATTATTGTTATTTGAGTCCGTTTATGAATTTTTTTAGCTGTCCAATTATTGCATTAATTCACATAGTTATTATTTGAGTCGGTTTAAGAAATTTTTAGCTATCTAATTCCATTATTTGACTCATAAACTCTTCATTTTTATGCCAATTAATTGCTTTTGTTTGTCTATAAATTCAATTCATAAAGACTCTTCATTTTTAGATAGATAACCCTATAATTAATGGGATAATGAATAAATTATCAAATTAATTAAAAATAATAATTAATTCTGATAATAATCCCCTAACATTTCATATTCCATACACTCTTCATTTTTCAGCTAATTAATTGTTTTTGTTTGCCTATAAATTCAATTCACAAAAACTCTTCATTTTTTAGTCAATTAATTGCTTTTGTTTGCCTATAAATTCTTTTTATGTTCTTTTCATGCAATTAATCATAGGTATTTTTGGGTTCCACCAAAATTGGGTTCGGGAAAACATTTGTTTTTGCCATCACTGCCATCACAGTAAGTGGATTTTTTTTTTGTTGTGATTTTGTTGTTTTTTTTTTCCTTCTGATTTTGTGTTCATTCCTTTTTTGTTCAGTTTTTTTTGTTGTTGTTTTGATACGTAAGAGTTCATTTTTCAGTCGATGGTTTTGAAGGTTCTCATTTTTTTTTTTCCATCTCATTCCATTGACTTCATCACATATAAACTCAAAACACCCAAACGGTGGGGGACAGGATGTCATTGAGTGGTAAGAGTAATTTCTACATTTTTTTTTTTAAATATTTGGTTGAATAATTTTAATCTTTTAGTTTTTTTTTATTTTTATTTTCAATTCGTGATGATTGCCAAAGGCCTATCTCAAACATCATTCTCAGGTATCATTCTCTTATCAAAACAAAGCATCTCTATATGTTTTTTGATTCAAACACTTTAGAAGTTTTTTGTTTATTGTTTTTTTTTTTTTAGGAAACATTTTAGTAGTTGTAAATGTAATTTTGGACTGATTATTGTTTTAATGTATTTTGGAATATGTAATAAGGTGTTCACTTAGCTATGCAACCCTCTGGTAAGGCTAACATCCCGCTCATCACCACCAATGTAGAAAATCAATGAGACCGGTTGAAAATTCAATAGACAGACTATTACTACAAATAAATATTAGTGTTATAGTCTCTGTTTTAAGTCTAACAATGTATATTTGTATTGTCTCAAATATTAGTGTTATAGTATTTGGTTTTAAGTCTAACAAGGAATATCTGTATTGTCCCTTTAAAACACTGTATCCACCCGGGTTTTCGGGTATCCAATACCCGGATTTGTTTTTAATGGAAATTTGCACTGATTTTTTTCTATAGGTTTTTTTATTAATACTATTTTTAGCCTTTTTGTTTTCTTTTCTTTTCTTTTTGGTTTTTTAGAATATATTAAGTATGCATTAAATACACTATGATTATTACCAAAAATAAATGCTTTTGAATTTTAATTATTCTTATAAATGATAATAAATAAATATTTTTCAAAACAATATCAATTGTAATACCAAATTAATGGTAATTCCGTTTTTTTTTTTTACGGAATTAATGGTAAATTTTAAAAACATAGCAATGGTAATAAATTAATGATACTATAACAAAAAATTAATAAATAATAATTTTTATTCAAATATTAACGGTACTACATTAGAACATTAATTATTACATTCAATTCAATAGATTCTTTTTCTAAATATATGAAATTCACTCATAATTCCACTACTATTTGCCTCTCCATAAAAGTCTTCGCCTTTATTTAATTTTTATTGAATCATCTAAGAGACAAACGTGTGAAAAAAAAATAGAAATTAGTTTATTAAAAAAAATGGAATATTTTTAGAAAATAAGTGTGAAATATTACATTATTTGGTAAGTTTAAATTAAAAGACAAGCCATAATTTGCCAAAAAATTTTTAGTAAATAACCGATCAATAGGTAATCAAAATGCAATCCCGTAATCAATGGGATAATGAATAAGAAGGTTTACAATATTTTGGAAGTTTAAAAGATAAGCTATAAATTTTATTTTATTTTTTTGCCAAAGCTATTAAATAGTTATTAATTATAATAATTTTTAATAATATAATATTTTTTCCTAAATCCAAAATCTACACATAATCAAGAGGCAATCATGTAATTAAGGGGATAGTGAATAATTTGTTTTAACCAATCTCATAATTGATTTTTAATTATTAAGTTTTTTTTTTTTTTTTTGAAGTATTACATTATTTGGTAAGTTTAAAAGACAAGCCGTAACTGTTTTTTTTTCCAACAAGCCATAAATTCGTATTAATTATTTTTTGTTTTTAAGTATTATTAATTAGTTGTAATATTTCAAAAAAAAAACAAAATGTACTCTTAATTAGTTATCTATACAATAAATATTATAATATTTGGTAAGTTATTAATTGCAATAATTTTTAACAATATATATATTTTTAAAATAAAAAATCTATAGGTAATCAAGAGTCAATCACGTAATTAATAGGATAGTGAATAAATTCTCTTAACCAATCTCATAATTGATTTTTAATTATTAAGTTTTTTTTTTTTTTTTGAAATATTACATTATTTGGTAAGTTTAAAAGACAATCCATAATATTTTTCAAACAAGCCATAAATTCGTATTATTTAGTTTTTTTTAAAGTATTTTTAATTAGTTGTAATATTTCAAAAACAAAAATGTATTGTTAATTAGTTATCTATACAATATATATTTTAATATCTGGTAAATTATTAATTGTAATAATCAAGAGTCAATCACATAATTAATGAGATAATAAATAAATTCTCTTAACTAATCTCATAATTTATTTTTAATTATCAAGGTTTTCTTTTTCTTTTTTTGTTGTTGAAATATTACATTATTTGGTAAGTTTAAAAGACAAGCCGTAATTTTTTTTTCCAACAAGCCATAAATTCGTATTAATTAGTTTTTTTCTTTTTAAATATTTTTAATTAGTTGTAATATTTCAAAAAAAAAATGTATTGTTAATTAGTTATCTATACAATATATATTATAATATTTGGTAAGTTATTAATTTTAATAATTTTTAATAATATAATTTTTTTCCTAAATAAAAAATCTATAGGTAATTAAGAGGCATTCACGTAATTAATGGAATAAATTCTCTTAACCAATCTCATAATTGATTTTTAATTATTAAGTAATTTTTTTTTTTTAAGTATTACATTATTTGGTAAGTTTAAAAAACAAGCCATAAATCTTTTTTCCAACAAACCATAAATTCGTATCTATTATTTATTTTTTTTTCCAATGACGTTATGCTATGTCTATGGCATTTGGTTTAGGTGATCGAATTAGCTTGCTTAGAAGAAAAAAAATCAAACTTTATCAAATTTTAAATTTTATGTTATTGAGAATTGACTAACGAAACTTTTGGTGAATTGAAAGCATCTTTTTAGAAATACATATAAATCAACTTATTTGGTGTTCAATTGTATCTCTCTAATCAAAATATTATTATAATTCCCCATCTTTCTCTAACCAATATATATTGTAATGTTCTAATATCCACTAATTTTCTATTATTAACTATATTAAATTTCTGATATAACTTAATGTCATCAATGTACATATTCAATTGATTATATAGAAATATCACACATGATAATCTCTATTAAAATGTTTCATATTCCACTAATAATTCTTCATTTTCCCATGTTTTCTAAAGTTTTAAATTCCACTAATAACTCTTCAATGTCCACCGTTTTCTATAAAGAGCACTCACACGTGTCAATGCTAGAATAGAGTGATACATTCTTTTGTGTAAATGTACATATTCTTTTGATTTTGTTTTGTTTCCATTCTTTAATATGTTAATAATTGTATAATTTTTTTTCATTTTTTTTACCTATATAATTATTTTTTTTTATTGAATAATACCTATATAATTGTTAGAGATTAATTTTATGTTTTTTCCTAAAAAAGAATAATTTAAATAGAAAAAAAAAAGTTAGAGATCGGTTTTTATTTATTTATTTTTTATAAACACTCACTGATATTTCAACTGTTGATTTGGATTTTATAAACAATATTTGATCTTCTTTTTATTATATCTTCTTTTATATAATTGTTTTTAAATTATTTTGAGTATAAACTAATATTATGTAGTGTTGCATGCATACCTGTTATAAATATAGAATAGATTTCTATTTTAAAAAAATTATATAAGCAATTTTTTTTTTTAAAGCTTGAGATCATTGTTTACGGTTTTTTTTTATTTTATTTTAATATTTACTAATATCATACAATATTTTCTTGATATTAATTGGAATAGATAAAACATAGAAATTACTAAAGAAACAAATAAAGAAATCAAAAAATAAATAAAAATTATAGACAAGGATAAAAAAAAAATTAAAAAAGTTTAAGCTATTGATTTCTACTTATCTTATAATTTAGATTTTATGGACAACAATTTATCATTTTATCTACTTATCTTATAATTTAGATTGAGCTTAGAAAACAAAGTAATTAAAAAAAAAAAAAAATACTGAAACCGGAAATTGTAGATAAAGATAAAAAATTAAAATAAATAAATAAATAATTGAAGATAAAGATAATGTTTCAACCTTTGATTTCTATTTGTCTTATAATTTGGATTTTACGAACAACATTTACTCTTCCTTTATTATATCTTTTTTTTTTAATATATAATTATTTATTTTTATTTTTTTGAATGTGAACTAATATTATGTAGTGTTGCATGCGGACTTGTTATAAGTATATAATAGATTCATGCTTTAAATATATATATATATATAAATCTAGAGAAATACCTCATGATTGTTTTTCATCACTAATGCATCAAATATCTTAGACTAATAAGTTAAATCATTAAAATATTGTTGTGTTACATTTTATAGTTCCCACACATCGTGTGGGATGCAATCTAGTATATATAATAATAGAGTTTCACAGCTTCACATGTCGCTGTGAGAGAACATTAACATTAAATAATAATTATTAATTAGTTGTTAATTATAATATTTTAATATTGTAATCTACAGCTATATAAATTCTTCCCACCTCCCCCTTTTCGCCTCCCTTCCTTAATCTATTCCTTTTTTTTTTTTAATGCTTTGTCATTAAATTTAAATTCAAGATATTTATTAATTAATTATAATAACTAATTGAGATCTCTGACCTTTTTTTTTATATATATATAATAATAGAGTTTCACAGTGCCATATATTGTCGTGAGGGAACTTTAACATTAAATAATAATTATTAATTAGTTGTTAATTATAATCATATCATATCATATATAATAATATAATAATAGAGTTTCACAGTGCCACATGTCGCCGTGAGAGAGTTTTGGTATTAAATTATATATTTACATCTAACTTTAAAATAGTTAATCCATTAATTAAAATGAATTTGATTTTACCTAGGAAGCTCTTAGTTATCCAATGCCATTATAATTTTAATTAAGTAACCATAATTTTTTTTTATAAATATTATTAATCAGTTATCTATATAATATCTATCTATATTTTATATAATATTTAGAATTTAAAAAGACATGAATGAATTAATTATTTTTACTAAAATCTATATTATATCTATTTTTCTATTTATCTAGATTAGTTATTTATAGACATAATAATAAGAAAATATGTAATCTAATAATAATCTTCTAAGATCCATTTAATGTGACCGGTGTAGGTTCAATGGTTTTTAACATTCAATAAATATTGCATGATAATATCAATTATTGAGATGTTTCACATTCCACTTAATAGCCACAATACAAAGAGTCGAATTGGAATACCAGTAAATGTTTGCCATCAATTATTTAATGCAAACTATTCCACTTCCATAAACTGAAACCATGTGATTTTTCTATATATATAGCTTTACAATCCATATTCACTCTAAAGGCGAATGTTTAGACTCTTCTCAATTATTGACTCATGAGCAGCAGAAAAACGCAGCAATTATTGACTCATGAGCAGCAAAAGGGGTTTGAATTGAATATTTTACTAAAGAAAATAATAATAAAAACGCAGCAGAAAAATAATTAAGGAAAATAAATGGAAAAACCCTAGTTAGGACCTCTTATTCACCACTAAACAATCATCCAATCCATAGATAATAATGAAGGTAAAGATGTTAAACATGATGAAGATATTCACAACAAGGCGGTGGGTGTTCCACACAAGTTGTATCGATTCCCTCTTAGTTAGTATGTAGATTGTATGGTATTTGCAAAAATACTTGTATTCAAAATTATAACATAGCATGGGTATTTACTAGATTTAATAATCAGAACCCATTAAGAACCAAGAGAATATGAATATCACATGAACCCTAAAACATGGTATTTATTCTAGGTTATTCATAAATCAATTTCCCTTAATTAGGTCTTATTCCAATTAATTGTTGCATGCAAGAATATGTTTGTCAGGTATTCAAACTATATCCCACAACATAGATCCTAAAATCATGCTCCTACGATGGCCAATTAAAGAAACAAAGATAATAGAAAAATAATTCTTATGGAGAAATTGAAATCATCATGCATGGAAAATAATACTTCATTAAACAAAACTTGTCTATGAAATTGAATTCATGTCTAGGGCTTCAAGTTAGCCCTAACTAACTAAGAAATTAGCTAGAAATAAAAACTAGAAAAATAAACATCTAAATTGAAAATACCTACAAGGTTATACTTAACAACCTGGGGGGGGGGGGGGGGGGGGGGGGGGGGGGGGGGGGGGGGGGGGGGGGGTGGAATAGGTTGACACCTTAGTTTTAAAAACTCTTTCGTGATTTATGTCAAAACCTTGGTAAGCATACAAATTAACCTTTAACATGATTGTTATGAAAAAAACAATTAACACAAGTATGCTCAATTCACCACCCTTAGTCTACAAAACATATACCAAGAAACAATGTATCTCATATACAAGTATATTCAATGAAGAGCACATTCCATAAGTTGTACTTAGAATATTACAATGTAAGAACACTACAACTTGCTAGTGAAGAAACTATATTAAAATTAAAATAAAGAATACCTGTAATTCAATAATGTCCAATATATTACAAGTATCAATCAAAGAATATTTATACACAAAAATCAATGAATAAAAGAATTATATTTACAATTATGATCAAAATGAATATGCTTACAAATCTCACTTTACAAAATCTTGTTTCCAAATAAAACACAAGTGAAGATTGTACTACAAGATTAAAACATACACATATACAAATATAAGAGAGAGAAATAGAAAGAATTAACACAAGAGATATATGTCTTGACACCCTAGTTTTAAAAACTCTTTCGTGATTTATGTCAAAACCTTGGTAAGCATACAAATTAACCTTTAACATGATTGTTATGAAAAAAACAATTAACACAAGTATGCTCAATTCACCACCCTTAGTCTACAAAACATATACCAAGAAACAATGTATCTCATATACAAGTATATTCAATGAAGAGCACATTCCATAAGTTGTACTTAGAATATTACAATGTAAGAACACTACAACTTGCTAGTGAAGAAACTAGATTAAAATTAAAATAAAGAATACATGTAATTCAATAATGTCCAATATATTACAAGTATCAATCAAAGAATATTTATACACAAAAATCAATGAATAAAAGAATTATATTTACAATTATGATCAAAATGAATATGCTTACAAATCTCATTTTACAAAATCTTGTTTCCAAATAAAACACAAGTGAAGATTGTACTACAAGATTAAAACATACACATATACAAATATAAGAGAGAGAAATAGAAAGAATTATTTGACACCCTAGTTTTAAAAACTCTTTCGTGATTTATGTCAAAACCTTGATAAGCATATAAATTAACCTTTAACATGATTGTTATGAAAAAAACAATTAACACAAGTATGCTCAATTCACCACCCTTAGTCTACAAAACATATACCAAGAAACAATGTATCTCATATACAAGTATATTCAATGAAGAGCACATTCCATAAGTTGTACTTAGAATATTACAATGTAAGAACACTACAACTTGCTAGTGAAGAAACTATATTAAAATTAAAATAAAGAATACCTGTAATTCAATAATGTCCAATATATTACAAGTATCAATCAAAGAATATTTATACACAAAAATCAATGAATAAAAGAATTATATTTACAATTATGATCAAAATGAATATGCTTACAAATCTCACTTTACAAAATCTTGTTTCCAAATAAAACACAAGTGAAGATTGTACTACAAGATTAAAACATACACATATACAAATATAAGAGAGAGAAATAGAAAGAATTAACACAAGAGATTTTTTATCGTGGTAAAACCTCCAAGGAGGAAGCATCCACGGGTTGAACTACAACCATTGGGTACTATATATATTGGATGATAGATTAAAAATCCCTCAAAAGTGACCAACCTTGATCTACTTCCTATTGGAGTCTATGTCTACCCAATCCCTATTTGAAGATACAAAATCCCTCAATGATGCGAAGCCACCATATATTGGAGTCCATACCAAACCAACATCGTTGGAAGATTAGAAATTCCTCAAGAGCCAATGCACATCCCATGCAACACTCTCTATTGGAGTCTATGTCTAACCAAACACCCGGCCCTACCAATATTGTAGCCACCTCCCTATCCAAGGCACTCATGCCTCTAGAGAGCCTCCCATGCATAGCTATCCGAACTTTCCTAATCCTAGCCATGACTTCTTGCTTGGTTATCTGAACCTCTTGTCCTAACCAAGATTTCTTTGCTTGACTATCCGGATACCTTATCCTAGTCAAGACTTCATGCCTTTTGCAAGGACTTCCTAGTGTGATCATGTGAATCCAAATGATGCAAACAAGCAATACAACATAGAATATGTGATTAATACATTCCATAGAACAACTAGACCTAAACATGTGAGAACACAAGTTATAATAGTCTAAATGCAAAACTTGAATTAAACCTAGAGCATGTGAAAAACACCTAACACAAATAGCTCATAGTTTCATTCACACAAATAACACTTGAATAAATCATATACATGAAGCACAAATTCAAGATGTTACAAACATACATAAAAATGCTAGAATCACAAAATATATTCAATGAATATTCTAGCCAATAATTAGAGCAAGGATATAATGACAAATCAATTAAATCCTAGATAGCTCTAAAAACACATACAAATGAATTAATCCTAGATTTTATCAATCAAAGGATTAAAACACATTTCAAGGATTATTAATCATAAAATGATTCAATCAAGTCACAAATAATCCTAGATATCAAACTAATCACAATACTAATCACAATACAACTCTTAATCATGTGAAAAACCTAAAATCCAATAAACTAGTTCACATATGTCTCTAATTAGACTTTTGATTAGGTTTGATTATGAAGCTATCTTTCTCAATAGAATTCACCATACATATAGAAGAAGAAACCCCAAGCATATTGAAGGTTATAAAAGAAGAAATCTCAAATATATGACAACTATCTTGCAATCACGATCTGGTTCGGTTTTGATGGTGAAACCACTTGGAAACTCGATCAAATAGCTACAAGACCACTTGGAAAAGGTAGAGGACTCGATTACGAACAATCTCCAACTTAAATCAATCAATTCCGACTTCGTATGAGAAAGTTATGGTGTTTGGAAGGTGAGAAAAAGTTGAGAGAAAATTCTGGAGTGGAGAAATTCTAATTTTTCTTCTTGAAATGAATGGGAGGGAAATTGAGAATTTAAAAGAGATGAAATAGAGGGAGAAGATGGACCAATCACGTGCAGTCACATCACCCAAGGCCGTGTGGGGCACGTGTGCCACACGTGGGCAGAGGGCTGCTCTGGCCGTGTGGCACACGGCCTCCACATATGGCCACCAAACTTGGCCGTTGGTCATGCTTGCTCCTCTCGCACATCGCTCGCGTTCTTCGGCCGTATCCAGGCATCTGAACTCTAATTTCGAATCTATTTTTGGATTACAAATCGTGACTCCCTCACACAAAACGATGACTATAAAACTTTGACAAAAGGTTAAGAATTCATCTCGGAAAACGACGACGAAGACAACTCAACGAATGAGAATGCAAAGTAGCATAGCTACATCGTTTGGACTCGAAACCTAATGAATGAGTAACCAAAATGACTGGGACTCAATAAGGAATCATATGAGATCATGTTCAAGTCCAAAATACAAGAAACACAAACAATTAAACACAAGATCACACATGTATGCCATTTCCTAGACATAGTCTTAGAACATACAATTCTACAATGTATGATAATTTGAGTTCAATGCATGAGCATACCAAAACATGTGAATGTGTTATATAAAATGTGAACAACCATGCAGGGACACTTATGAATGATTTATGTGTATATGCCTATGCCTTGTAAGAGGAATGAGGTCTAAATATACCTTTGTTGAGCAATGTAGCATATTCCTCTTCGAAGACACCATCTTGTATGAAAAGCAGCCATGTCTTTCTTTGAAGCTTGAATCATCATAATCTAAGACCACTAATCAATATAAGAAAAACATCGTTTTGATATGGAATTTATGCCAAGACAAACTAAGAACCTAACATAAACTAAAGAAAGGTAGAAGAAAAGAATGTTGATGGAGTCTTCAATCTTCAATCTCCAACTCTCCACACTTGACTCTTGGTATTTATAGGTGATTCTCTTTGTAGATTCCCAATTTGCTTTGTTGTAGGAAACACACCAAGTAGGAAAGATAATTTAAATAAGGAATGGGAATCCTTTCCTAACTTGGATTTCCTCTTTGGATGATTGACTTCTAATTTGAGTTTAGGAAGTTTCCCAAACATGTCTTGATATTCTAAAGTCATTAGGATTTGATTAGGAAAGCTTTGGGACAAATCTGACTCAATTCGGAGTGGAAATCGGTCAAAAATACGTAACAACGCTGCCTGGGTCGCTCCGGAGGTCACCCGCGTTCTGAACCGTGGAATTCTTCTGCTCTGTACTGCTACCAAGGTCGCTTCGTAGGTCATCATGCACGAACCACGGTCTATACCGAGGTGGGCTTTTCCAGCTCTGACATTTGGTTATTAAATCGGTCATAACTTTCTCTAGAAAACTCAGATTAACGAATCGTAAAGTGCACTAGAAACTAGACTTTCGGGGCTTTCCGAAAACATGTAGATCTCAACCTAAATCTATCTGAGGAGGGAGATATGGTCTTCACAAGTTGGATGTGCTACATCGGCATTTCTCCAAACTTTCTCTAAAATCACATTTTTATCGTCAAACTCACTCCAGGAGCTATCTTCTATACAATCTCAACAAACACGTTAAAATATTCAATTATACTCAAGAACATAACACAAAACATAGGAATTAGGGGTCTCAAATATCAACATTTATAGACCTAACAAGCAACTTTTAAGGACCCACGCAACCAATGATCACAAATTGGTGACCAACCTCCAGCATTGCTTAGCAAGGAGGGCTCTATTTAAGGCAGAGAGATCACGAAAACCTAAACCCCCAACATCTTTATTCTCACACAGCCTAGACCATGAGCACCAATGAATCTTCCTAGACTCCTCAGAACTACCCCACCAGAACCGAGCGCACATCTTCTGAATATTCAAAATGAGACCCTGCAAAAGCCGAAAAAAGGGACATAGAGTAGGTTGGAATTGCTTGAATAACAACCTTCAGAAGCACCTCTTTATCACCTATAGAAAACAACTTGTTACTCAACCTCGGACTTCATTTCACACGCAATCCTTTATGTCAACAAAAAGCTCCTTTTTATTCCTACTAGCAAAACTTGGGAGCCCCAAGGATCGCTCATGACAGGCCAACAACTTCACACCCACAATATTTGCCAACCGGTTCTTTTACACCCTACTAATATGCTTACTCATACACATAGCAGATTTGCTGAAATTTCTAACTTGCCCTAACGCCTTTGCATAGTCATTCAACATATCACGAATAGCCACACACTCTCGCCTCAAAGCCTTAGAGAAAAGTAGATAATCATCAGCGAAGAACAAGTGAGAAATTGTGGGACTCGTCCTGTTCAAGTTATTGACTCAGGAAATAACCCACAAAATTTGTTGAAAAATGTGCTATATCCATATTTTATTTTTCACTATGGATAATAAATGCAAATTTTGCAAATGCGGGCCAAACTTTTGGAAAGTTGGTGTAATAATTACTAATTAGGCTTCAAAAATAGGATTGAGATCCCCTACCCATCTTTTTTTTGCTCATCTTTCAAGCATCCGCTGACATGTGGCAAACAAGCAAAAGAATGGCTAAGATCCCCTTACTTCATTTTTTTCTCTCCTTCTTCTGATTTCTTTTCCTTTTCCTTTATTTTTTTCCTCTCTTTCTCCTTATTGATCTGTTTCCTTTATTATTTTTTTTCGTTTCTTTTTACCGATTGATTTTAGCGTCTCTTTCCTTCAAATCCAAATCCATTTCCAATACTTCTTGTTTTAATATTTATTAGACATTATTTATACATCTAAAAACTGAAAAGTGCCCTGCCAATCTCAATCAAATCTACATCTAAAAATTTGGTTTTGGGCAATAAAGTATCACCACACCTCAACTTCTGTCAAGGATGATCATCAACAACTTTCATGTTTGATAAAAAAAAAAAACTTTAGTCATGTATACAAAACAGTTGTAATGTTGCATTCTTACAACTCTGAATAAAATAATACTAACACTATGTTTGGTAGGAGGGAGGGAGAGTATAAGGGATAGATGAATTAAGAGGGAGAGAAAGTAGGAGGGATGGAGAGGATAATATAAATCCTCCATGTTGTTTGGTATTGAAAAGAATGTTGGATGGATGGATGGATTGGTATATAATTTATAAAATTACTATATTGCCCTTTAAAAAATTGGAGGGTAGTATAAAAATGGAGGGCGTTTTTGTCTTTGCCCTCTCCCATCACTCTCCCCCCATTGTGATCCACCCATCATTGGAGGGATCCAATATGGTGGGCCCATAAGGAGATCTCTTCCCTCCTCTCCTCCTCTCCCCCTCTCCCCTCTTTTCTTCCTCCAACCAAACAAGGGATTAGAGCTCTCCCTCCAACCCTCTCCCTCCCTCCATATTTCCCTTATACCAAACATAGTGTAAAAATCATTCCAATAAAGAAGAGCTATTTGAAGTCTAAGAATCTTGAAATGCATATGTGAAATTCTGCATATTTTGTTGAAGCAATGCTTGAAAATTTGGCTGTTGAGATCACTCATAAGAAGTATTTGCCATTGGATTGGATGCACTACAACTTTGCAATTGTTGTTGGAACTGTGAAAGCACATGTGATAAATAATTATTAAGTAAGAAAAATAAAATGTAAATTTACTTAAATTTGAAGGAAATAAGATATTGAAAAATACTTACAGAATAAGGATTATAAACTATTGATTGATATTGAATATTACCAACCATAGGAGATAATTGACTTTGTGGCTATACAAAAAGTAATATTCAATAATAAAAACCCATCAATATAAATTAATTAATTAATATTGAGTAAATTAAAAATGCTTTACCTTATACGTTGGAGAGTGTGACAGAGGATAAGGAAAATCAACAACCATAGGAGACAATTGACTTGGTGGCTGTACAAAAAGTAGTATTCAAGATTTCAAATTTATCAAATGAAGTAACTGATATTAAGCAAATTAAAAATGATTTACCTGTTTAGATGCTTTAAAGTGTGAAAGAGGATTTGATAACTTCTTTCTCTTGGCTAAAGCTTTTTTCAAAACTACTTTTAATTCTACGTCTTCCTTTTGATGTTTCCTTCTTCTTTAACCCTTTCGCTTTCACCAAATTGGAATCTTGAGTACAATTCACTTCATTATTGAGATCTTGAGGTTCACGGTTTTTCTCATGAATATTTCCTTCCATTTCTAAACATAGAATATTTTCAACTAATTTTGCCAAGTTGTTTGCATACTCATTTGCTACATTATAAGCTTTTTCACTTTCAGAAACCCTACTTGATATCCTAGTAAAGACAGAACACAAGGATCTGTATCGACATGTCTGTTGCAACTTAGGGTCTGCCTCAATACTATGTCCATGCAGGTATTGCACAGATTCAACTCGAGCTTGTTTTGTCCACCTTTTTAAGATATAACTGATAGGAATTTCTTTGATGCTCATTCGTTCTCTAAGAACTATGATGACATGACTACATAAGACTTCCTTAATCTCAAACATCCTACAGCTGCAAGACAAAGAATCGTCACTTTCTCGTATTACTTGTCGCTTCTTCGAACTGTTTTCCGTATCAACCGTGTAAAACAACTTCCTATCATCCTCAACATAATTAGTTATAACCAATTCAATAGCTTCTAATAACTGCTCTTGGAATTCTTTAAAGATTGCCTTCCTGTAAACTTCTCTTGCTTGAGACAACATTTTACAAGGAATTTTCAAACTCACCATCTTATAACACAAATCATTTTATATTGTTTGTCATTAACTAATCTCTCAAAATGCATACAAAAATTTGCCACATTAATACCAGAATTCAAATAATCTTTCAAACTAGCATTGAAACTTTCACTAAGTTGTGTGCTCCTCATTCCAACTGACCATGCTCTCCTGACATATGCATAAGCCCATTTCGCTCTCACGTCAAAAATACTACTCAACCGATTATTATTATGCACATTATATTGATCAATCATTTGACTCCAAGTAGTTAAAAATTCTTCTTCCTCCTCAGTATCATTCATAAAAGCAGATAACACATCTTTCACCCTACTAGGACCTCTAAACACACTATTCATATGTTTTAAGGCATTTTGCATTATATGCCATGTACAAAGCGTATGGTATGTGTCAGGCATCACCTGTAAAATAGCTTTGACCATAGCCGCATCTTGATTCATGAAAATTGTTTTTGGAGTCTTTCCAGACATTGCTTGCAAAAATGTTTGAAATAACCATACAAATGAATCAACGGTTTCATCATACATTAAAGATGCCCCAAATACAATGGTCTTTCGATGATGGTTTAGCCTAACAAACACCACAAATGGTCGATTTTGTTTGTTAATCTTGTAAGTTGCAAAACTTACTGTAAGGATTTCCATTTATTGATTGACTTATTTCGTGGACAAACCACATGTTGGGGTTTTGAATTGTAAGGGTTGTTTAGGTGATTGAGGATTGTTGTATATATAATTTTGTCAAGCAGCCACGTCATCAAAGGAATCAATAAATGTCGAAGAATAGGTTGCCCCGTCACTCATCGACCAGGTCAAAGGAGAAAATGTGGACCAGTCAGTATGTAAACGTCAAGACAATAAAGTCAAAGGTGTGGTCGCCAGAGCTAGATATGTACTCGCCAAAGATAGAAACATGGTCGCCGAAGGGTAATACCCAGGAGGAGAGATGTTCGCCGCATCAGCGTACTAGGTACAAATCGACTCGGCAGAAACACGAAAATAAACCCTAAACTCCCAGAAGACTCACGATAACCAGAAGTCATAGGAAAGGGCAGAGAGAACAAATCCTAATCCAATACAACATGGGACTCCCAATGCAAATCCAAGAGAAAGTCCTACTACCAACACGACAAGGATCGAGGGAAAAACCCTAATTAACATGTATAAATAGAACCATCTATCCCATGAGGAAGGGGTTCGAAAACCTAAAGAGAGAAAAGCAATTATTCGAGAGATTTGAATGTGTAACCGAAATAAAGGAACTATAGTGATATTTTCTTGTCCTCCGGGACGCCGTGGTTTTTTCCCATTCAAGGGTTTTCCACGTAAATTGGTCTCTTGCATGCATTGATTTTCTTTCTTAATTGACGATTGTTTTGATTTAATTGTTGGTCGCGTGGTAATCCAAATTTCACCGTCAACAAGGATCAAGCTCAAAGGCCCTTTCAAGACCTCAAGGTGACAAACACTTCAAAGGTAAATTTCTAAGTGCTTACTTGCTTTGAAGAGATGTAGTTGCACACACTCACAACACATGCATAATTCATATTCTTGTATGTTATGTGTCTTTATTATGTGTGCATTAATGTTCATAAATCTCTCTTCTTGCATGTGTAAATTGATTGCATTTTATGATTAAAATGCCATGTCATATTAGGCATTTGGATGCAATCTCCTTCACTTGTTTACTCTTGCACAGATTGCATGTGGGTGTGAAGGAAGTAGAAGTGCGCTGGTCACTCTACCCACGCACAACCAGCGCAATGCACTGGTCGTCATGCGTTGGACTAACGCACACACCAACGCAAGTTGCCCAGTTGTTCGCCGCTGGTCGTGCGCTGGTCCACCAGCGCAGCTCACTAGCGCATAATGTCATACCTAACGTGATTTTTCAAAACGACCTCACTTTGTTTAAAACATCTATATATATAACTCTATGTTTTTAGGTCATTTTTAAAGAGTTAAAAATCATCTCTTTAAACTTAGAATACTTTTCAAGAGAAAATCAAATCAAGAACTCATTTTTATCACTCAAAAACCATTCTCATATGCATCAAAATATCATCTAGCATTTTCTAGCATAGTTAGGATGCTTGCTTGCATGGGTTTTGGTCAACACACACTCTTTGGTAAGTTATTCACTATTATCTTACATAATTAGTGTTTTATTTATCATTGACATCTCTTATATTATTTGTATGTTCTTAGAATATATTCTAGATACAAAATAGAGATTGTTGTGTTGACATGATTGAGTGTTGTATTTTGATAGCTATTGTATCTAGGATTGATTATCCTCTACATAGCTAAGCTTTATGATATGTCATTTAGCTCTTGATATCTAGGATTATATTTATTGTCATTTCATCATCCTAGATAGGCATCTAAGGTTACCTAGCTTTACTCTTTGAATATTCATACATATTCACATAGGCTTCATTATCTCTTCATTGAAAAGTAAGACTTGTGTTTCTATCGGGGATTAGGTAGCTTAAATCACAAACAATTGGACTAGGTCCACTCATACCAGGATTAGGTAGTTGAGATGATTATTAATCAGGATTAGATCATTAAATCGTGATTAGGTTGTAATCATTTCAATTAGTGGATTCGAGGTTCGTGAGTGGCACACATAATAGCCCGTGGTTTTTCCCGTGAGGGTTTCCACTTAAACATCAAGTGTTATTTACATTCCGCACCATATTACACTTGTTTGTCTTTTTGACTAGTTAGGGGCATTTTTGTAATATTGACATGTATGCGAAAATTAGGTAATAACGTTTAAAATCTATTCCCCCCCCCCCCCCCCAAGATTAATATTAGAACACACCTTAATTTGTTTCACTTACAACATCCCCAAATTGACTATAATTAATTATCATTCTAGCATCTGCCTAAAAATTATTTGTGATTTGCTCCTCATTGTCTAATTGCATCGAATGAAAAAATGATGGATTTTTCAATGTCTCATCAGAAAAATATTTTAATACACAACCTACCTCTCCATAAGCTAATTTTCTTTGTCTTTTTGATCTGGATAATTCTTTTGGTCTTGTTTTGTGTAACCAAGACACTCTCTTCCACCCACTTGCCTACCCATTATCTCATATGTAGACTTAGGTGAAAGTTCAGCTTCTTCGGCCAAATCCACTTCAATTGCTTGTGAACTGGTTAATTTTCTTTGAGAAGGAAGCATATGAGTACACTCTTGCATTACAAGTGGATGATTGTGCCCTTCTACAAAATGATTGACAAAAAAATTATTTTCTTCCTATCCAACTTAATGCATAATTTATGTTTGTATAATTTATGATTGGCAAAATGATTGCATAATTTTTCTTCCTCCTTACAACAAACAAAAATCCTAGAGGTGATTTCACTTGTATGTTTATTCTTGGCAACTGTGTCTCTTCTAATACTGAACCCATTCTTCGTCCATACTAATTATAAAACTCATATGCACATTCATCTGAGTCAAATTCCATACCAAATCTAGGCTTCCAATCAAAATCAATGGTATCCATTTTAAAACAAGAATATTATCCAAAAATTTAAATACACCTGTAACAAAAACATACAATCAATTGCCAACGTTGAACATCAGTTGCTATCCAAAACATACAATCACCTAAAAAAATGTACTGTTAACTATTTCTAATAAAAAAAAAAATCAGTGAATTATCGAAGCAAAAAAAACATCAAGGATCCAATTGGCAATGGAAATAAAAAGACTTTACAGACGTACAGTAAGACTTCACTTTCCATTCAAAATTATAGCTGTTCTCTATACATTACTCAAATGCTCTGCTTCTAGCAAATCATTACTTTTCAATTATCAAATTGACAAGGAGTCCATTGAGGCGTAAACCCATAAAGAATGAAGGGGAATTACAATTCAAAACTAGTTAGCTATTAAATGAGCTTAAATCAATCACAAAATAGTTCAAATATTTTGGACCAGATGAAGAAACATTAAATGAGCTTCTAGTCGAAACAATCAAGAAGTAAAGGTTTTAAGATGAGACCCTTTCCTCATATAAACCAGATTCAGTGAAGTATTGAAGCAAGAAAACAAGTAAAAAATTGTAGAGAGCAAAAAGAAACATACGGTGGAGCAAAACCTAATCGTCGGTGGCGAGACAGAAGGGTGGTTCTAGGTCTAATCGTCGTCGAGATGAGAGGAGGATTAATCTTGTTCGCGACGGCCAGATGAGAGGTAGGTCACAACGGCGCGATTGTTGTGGATGGTGTGGGGACCATACGAGGGTTATTTTTTTCATTTGAAAGAAACATACGGTGTCGTTTCAGGAAAAAGAGAGGAAAAAAAAATAAAGTAATGGGATCTCAGCCATTCTTTTGTTTGTTTACCACATGTCAACGGATGCTTGAAAGATGAGCAAAAAAAAAAAAAAAAATGGGTAGGGGATCTCAATCCTCAAAAATAAATCAAACAATTTCTAAAAGTTGGTGTAATAATTAATCATTAGGCTTCAAAAATAAACCAAACAACTTTTAGAAATTATTGGCAAAATGAGGTTGGCCTAGTAGTATGCTTCTCATGTCTACACCATGAGATTATGGGTTTGAGTTGTGTCCCCTCCCCAAACCACGAATTATATATAATTCTATATAAAAATATTTAAAAGATAAAAATACGAATCATAATAAATATATGACCCTTGGCGATGCCCTCTTTGGTGGCTGAAATAAAATATCCATATACATCAACATCCAAATTAAAATGTGAGTGAGACAAATGAAAGGGAAACATGACCCTCCACTTTTAATGAATACGTCCATTTATCACATGGAATGCTGTGGTTTAGTTAGTATATAAAAAATATATGAAAAAAAAAAAGAAAAAAAAAAGGTGAAAAAGGTAAATTCAAATAGAATATATAAATCATGATGATGATTATGATCAATTAAAGATTATAAATAAAAAGAACGAAATCTTTTAGGGTTTTATTATGGAGTATAACTTTTGTTTGAAAAGTTAAAAGTATTGGTCAATACATCCAAGTTCAAAGAGATAAGAGGATTCTTGTTAATTTTCTTTTCAGGAGATTTTAATAAGATTCGGGACCAGTTTGTGATGGAAAATAACCCAATTATCATCACCATCAGGCATCAATCTTTATGTCGACCTTTGAAATTATATATCACATCTTGTCTCTCACTCTTGATTTTGGTGATTAAGACAACTTCTCGATATTCATCATATGTATTATTGGGAGCAATATTGTCATATTGAGCAAGGTTTATAAGAACCGAAGGATCCTTTATTTTAATTTCGGTAAAGATCATGATAAAATCACATCGAATTATTTTTTAATGAATTTTGATTTTTTTTTTTTTTTTTGGATAATAAATCTATTGAAATCTACATACCAATAAATTTTGAGAATTTTCCAAGTATTATAATTATTTTTTAAAAAATTTCCTATATTTCTTCTATTTTTTCAATGCCTTTATATTTAACAAAATCATGATAAATATTTATAGTGCTTGAAAAATTCTCAAATTTTAATCATAAATAGATTTTATTAAACTTATCATCCATAAAAAAAATTCAGATTAAAATTTATAGAAATCGATGTTATTTTATCAAGGTCCTTACCGAAATTAAATAAGGAATCCCTCATTTGAAGGTTTACTAATTAATGCCATCTTTAGAGTGAAAAGGGATTAAAAAAGGTTAAAATTAGGATTAAGATATCTACTGAGCTGAGAGAGCTCTAAAGTCTACACGATATGTTGACATGTTTTTCATAAGCTTGAAAAGTTTAGATTGTATTTCTTTTTCTTAATTCTTTTTTCTTTAATTTAGTATCACACAAAAAAAAAAAAAAAAAAAAATCAGGAAAAATATTAGCACAATAAAGGATCTTTGTTCCTAAAAATTAATGGTGTGGATTTCGATCATACTATATCTGTAGGGTATATCAAGTAATATTATATTGTTTAAAATTTTGCTCATATATTATAACCAATTGTTGTGACAATTTGATTTGCAATTACTGTATTTAGAGTTGGGCATGGTTTGGTTCAGTTCGATTTTGGGTAAAACTGAACTAAACCAAAAATATTTCGGTTTTTAAAAATCGAAACTGATTTAAACCGATTAAGGTTAAGTAACCAAATTGAACATGTTTTTATCTGTATTTGATTTTGGGCCTAATGGGCTTAATAGGTTTAATGGGTTTTTTTACATGTTTTTTTTTATAAAAAATTTATGGGTTTTGATACTTATTTTGGCCCATTACTTTTTTTTTTTTTTTTTTAAGTATTACATTATAAATTAGGTTTTTTTTTTTTTTTTTTCTTTTTTTTAGGGGGGGACTCGAACCCTCAACCTCATGATGCAGGTTTGAGGGGTTTACTATTGGGACCGAACTCATCTCGTCGGGCCAATACTTGTTGATTTGCTGCTTTTCATTATTTTTTATGCTACAAACTCAATAGCCAAAAGACCCAAAATCAAGCATAAATAAATAAATAATAATAACAGTTCAGTTTAGGGGTTTTTTTTTTTTTTTTTTTCAATTTAACTTAGTATATATATATATATAACAAATCAACAATATTCATTCATAACAAAATTCAAGAATGTTAAACCTGTATTAGGCTAAAAATATATACAGTTCAAAATCAAATTACTTAAAAAAAAAAAAAATAATAAATAATTATATACCAGACTCTGGCCTTTGGCCTTTGGACCATAAATTACATTAAAAAATAATAATAATAATTATACGGCTAGGGGTGCGCACAATCCAAAGGCCAAAGTCTTGGCCATTAATTAATATAAATTAGTTATTTATATATTAAAATATTTGGCAATTTCAAAAGAATTCATTTATTTATTGAAAGTTGAAACCATAAAAAACCATTGAATTAATAATTCAATAATAAATAACTAATTCCTCCAAATGGGGAAATGGGGGGACCTATATCCATCTCCATTCCCTAAACGTGCATCTCTAGTTGAAACCATAAAAAACCATTGAATTAATAATTCAATAATAAAAGCAGGTAAATAATTTGATTGTTCCATCATTATTAAATGCTAATTCATGTATGCTTATTACTTACTTCAAATTCATTGGTTTCCCGTTTTTGATTGTTCAACTCTTCAACTTCATGATAGCTCTGTGATTGAATTCGTGTTTTTTTAATATTCTTTTGTGACTTAGCAATACACCAATGTTTATACGTGTCCTCACTTTATTGTTTCATGCTTTTACTCTTTTCTAATTTATTCCTTCGTATTTTCAAGGACCAGTTTACCGATAACTAAAATCCAATCCTTAGCCAGAAAGGACTTCGAACTTGTTCCAGGATTGTGCAGAAACAACACAAGCACAATATTATGTCCATAATTGTTGTGTTGTGCCTCGTATGGGCCTTGCAAATGTGGACTATGCCGGCCCAACACAACCCATTGTAAATTAATCTTTTTCTAATCTAATTTCACAATTTATATCCATATTAATAGTTATTATTATTTTTCACCATCAAAAGAAAGAGAGACTTTTAAAAAGATAATATTTTAATAATTTTCTATTCAATTTCAAAATATTATTTTAAATAGTTCTATCCCATATTTCACCAAACAAAATATAATATTAATTTAGTTTAATCTAATTTAATCCAATCACATCTAATTTCAATGAATGGTGATCTCTCTAAAACTGAAAATACACCCTAAAATTATATAATTTCAAGAATTCGAACGTTACCCTTAAATTAAATCATTAATATTTTAAGGATGACTCTATTGCCACTAAAAAAGCTTCTCACCACACCCATAAGATGTTAATAATTTAATTTGAGGGCAATGTTAGAATTTTGAAAATATATAAATTTTGTGTGTACATACAATTTTAGAGGGTGGTAAATATCGCTATTCTCCCCGTAAAATAGTGTAATACAATCTCGTGCACCAAACACAACCGAAGGATGTGGGCCGAAGGATTGGTAGGTATATAATGGGCTTGGCCCATTACAAGCTTAGACGTGAGCCCTGAATGTATCTTTTTTTCATATCTTCAAACAACCCTTTTATCACAGGCAACCATGGCTGTTACTCTACCCATTGCCAGCACCGGTACCGGAATCCCGTCTTCCGGTGAGTTCCAGCGTCTGGGCCGTCTGGAACCGAAGCTCTCACACAAACCCAGAAAGCATTTTGGGTGGCCTTTCATTAATGACAGACATTTGCTAAATTGCAAGTGCGTTTGGCACATATACAGAAGCAGAAACTTGAAGAAGCTCAAGCCAAGGCATTTTTCGTATTGCAAGATCGCTGCTGAAGATAGCTCTCTCTCGGTATGTTGAATTTAAGATTTAGAAGTTGTCAAGCTCAGGAAACAAACAAATACTCTTTGTTATCTATCTTTTGGACCAAATTTTGTGTACATCTTAACTATAAACAGTTGTCTTTCAATTTGCTATATTTTTGCTTAAAGGTCTTTAGAAATTTGTCATAGTCCCTGTGTTTACTGTAAAAAACTTATCTCAATTTGACGTCTAGGATATAACGTTGTTTGGTTTGCACAAATTTTCAACTATTGTGAATGGGAAGAAAGTTATATGAAATGAATGTAATAATGAGAGCATTATTGCATTGTATTACAATTCCTCTAGTGTGAATTTGGTAGTTTTTCAAATTTTCTCAGGAAAGGAACAACATGGAGCCAGAGAATAGACAAGATAGAATCGGGATTGAAACCTTCAAGTCGGTCACAAAGAACAAAAATTTTGTTCCTGACTCTCAGTTTGCACAGCCAGATGGTCTTCCTCCATTGGTTAGCGCACTGAAAGCTTCGGCCAAGCAAAATGCTGCCAGTTTTCACTTCCCGGGGCATAACAGAGGGCGTGCTGCGCCATCTTCATTAACTCAGCTCATTGGTTTAAGACCGTTTACTTATGATTTGCCTGAGCTTCCAGAGCTCGGCAACCTCTATTCCCCGGAAGGGCCCATTTTAGAGGCACAAAAGCAAGCAGCCAAGCTGTTTGGAGCATTAGAGACATGGTTTTTGGTTGGTGGTACCACTTGTGGCATCCAAGCAGCAATAATGGCAACTTGTTCCCCTGGAGACTATCTGATTCTCCCTCGAAATTCTCATATATCAGCCATTTCCGCCATGGTATTATCCGGTGCGATACCAAAGTACATCATCCCTGAGTATAATTGTGACTGGGACATTGCTGGTGGTGTCATTCCATCACAGGTGAGTCTCAAGTACTGATTTTAACAGTTATAGACAGTATAGATTAAACTATTATGTTTTTACCTTCTCAAACAATCTCACTTGAAATTTTTTGAGAGCTTTGATCAATCAAAATGGTTATATATTTATCGGATTAGGATTCTCTGTAATGCTAATCTTTGTCCTGGCCTCGAGAGATCTAGTGACATTTGTAATCCATGGCTAAGATTTATTTCTTTTATTATATTCACTTTCATTATTATTAAACGCAGTGAATTATCTTTAACTATTTGAGGTCAGCATAAAGATTAAAGATTAGCATAGCAGAGGATCTGAATCCATATTTATCATGTTTAACGCTATATTTTATCAATATTCAATTAGATAAAAAATGGATGTTATTACAGGTAGAAAAGGCAATCAATGAATTGGAGAAAGATGGCCGAAAGGCTGCTGCAGTTTTCGTCACTTCTCCTACATACCATGGTATATGCAGTAACTTGAGTGAGATTTCTAACCTGTGTCATTATCATGAAATTCCTTTGATTGTTGATGAGGCTCATGGGGCACATTTAGGATTTCATCCCCAGTTGCCTTTTTCTGCTCTTCAGCAGGGGGCAGATTTGGCAGTTCAATCCACTCATAAAGTTTTATGCTCTCTTACACAGTCATCTATGTTACACTTATCGGGCAATATTGTCGATAGAGAAAGAATATGTAGGTGCCTTCAAACCCTTCAAAGCACAAGCCCTAGTAATCTGCTTTTAGCCTCGTTGGATGCTGCTAGAGCTCAACTTAATGAAAATCCAGAAGCTATATTCAATGAAGCATTGGACTTGGCTACTGAATTGAAAAATCTTATAAAAAGTATTCCAGGTATCTCAGTGCTTGACTCATCAAGCTTCCCTAACTTTCCTGTAATTGAGCCCTTACGGCTCACTTTTGGTTTTTGGCAACTTGGTTTATCTGGTTATGAAGCAGATGAAATGTTATACAGGGAGCAGATGATCATTTGTGAACTTGTTGGGATCCGATCGATCACTTTTGCAGTTAACCTTGGAACTTGTAGGGAGCATATTCAGAGGCTTGTCTCAGGCATAAAGCATGTATCATCAACTTCCTTGTCTGTTGGAAATTTAGTGAAGAGAGTGGAGCATAGTGCTTTGGTGCCCTTTACGGACATTAATATCAGTTTGAATCCGAGAGAGGCCTTTTTTTCCGGTAAAAGGAAAGTTGGTATCAGCGAGAGCCTTGGGAAGATATGTGGGGAGCTAATATGTCCATACCCACCTGGGATTCCGGTGATGATCCCTGGCGAGATTATTACAGAGAGAGCTTTGGATTACCTGCTTCGTATTAGAAGCAGCAGTAGAGAAGCCACTGATCCTTCACTCTCTTCCACCGTCATCGTTGGTGCTTCTGATCCTTTGCTATCTTCCATCATCATCTGTGACTTGTAGTTCACGGAAGGGAAATGGTCGGAACGGAACTGCAATTTTCTGTACTCAGATTGAAGTAGCATCAATTGGGTATGTATATATATATATATATATATATATATATATATATATATATATTATAGGAAGAATATTGAGAAGTGAACATGGTCCATTCAGAATGTCAATAATCTAAAACCATAAATAGGTCATTAGGTCTGTATTCATATTTGTTTTAGATTGAGTGATGGATGATTATTGATATTTGTTTTAATTTTTCCTTAAATTTTCCACCATTTCTTCTCTAATGTCCTCTTTTTTCATATGATTTTCATCACTTTGTATTCTAATTTCTATCCATACCAAGTCTGTGTGTCTTCTTTTTTCTGTTCTACATTAGCTGATATTGGAGAACTAACTTGGCTCCAACATTTCACAACACCTCCATAGCCATCAGAACCAGCGGCAGTTGATCACCACTGCAAACACCAGCTTTTTGACATTGTTGCTGGTTCAAGTGAGTTCAACGACCTCCATCATTTAGATTTGAGCTTTGCCTCCATTGTGTTCTGCCCCTGGGCTGCTTGTGATTCAACGGAGGGATTCTCTGCTTGTTTGGGAGAAGGTGTCAATCCTGAATCCTCCTTCAAAATTTAGAAACATTTTTTTTTATAAAAAAAATATATATTAAAATTTTAAATTTAAAAACAGTAAAAAAATAATTAAAATTTTAAATTGAAGATAATTAAAAAAAATTAAAATCAGTTTTTTATTTAAATTTTAAATTTTGAAAATGGAAAAAAAAAATAATATAAATTTTAAACAAAATCGACCCTCTTCCCAAGTCCCAAATATATAAAAAGGAGTGATGAAAATTGTAAAAAAAAAATTAGTCACGACTATGGTAAAGTCATGACTTGTCACCTTGTGGGGACTTAATTTTTATGGTTGTCATGACTCATGCTTGCATACATTTTAATTTGGTTTTAAACTTCGTTACCGCCATAATTTTTCCTGGGTTGATCAACTCCTTCGTCGCTTTTTGATTGCTTTGCTTCTAGAGAGACAAGACACATATAGCATATTGTGTTTTAATAAGCAAGGAAATTGTTGTCTAAAAGTGTATTTTAAGTGATAAAGTTTTGAGAGAATTCCCTATTTTGGGCCAATCACAGTTTATAGTCTTAAAAAGAAAGAAAACGACGGTCTGGTGACAAGTGCTCCCAATTTCCTCTTGAGGACATTAAAAGTATAAAACGCTGGAGGTATAGAAGTTGATAATCGATTATTTTTAGTAATAATAAAAGTTTTATAAATAATATTATAAATGATAAATTTTTTGTAACTAGTGGGGTGTCTTTACACCTAATTTCTTAGCACACCCATTATTAAAATGTAATAATAAAAGTTTTACTATAAAGTATAAAGTATAAACACCTACAAAATACCAAAATAATAACAAAAAAAACCTTAACTCATCTTATTAAGTATTAACAATGTTGGATGGAATGGCAATCAAAGACAGTTCTAACCTGGTGGTGTGTGTTGGTTCCCTAAGTCTTTAAGTATGTTAAGAGTTTTCTTGCGAATCAGTTTTGTTAAAGCGATTGATTTTATTCGTTGAAAATATAATATAATGTTATTGTAAAACATAGAGTATTATGTTTAGATCATCTCAACTTAAATGCTTATTTTGTTGAACTTTTTATTGCCTCAAAATGTCTCCAGACGCCTATTTGAGTTTTTTTTAAGTTGTTTGGTTGGGATTTTGAAATTGTCTATTTCTTTTTTCTTTTTTCAAAAACTTTATTTCTAATAAATCTACTACAAGTAGATCTTTTACCAATAGATGTTTTTCAAAAGCCCGACCAAACAAGTTAGAAGACTATTTCAATCGGGATTTTATCGGTGCTCGGAGAATCCGAACTCTTTGGTTTTCGGGATTTATATGGTAAATATTAATCTCATTTCTTTTAAAAGCATGACCGACGAAAGTATTCAATTTTTATTCGATGATAATGTAAAACGTATTTTATATTTTTCTCGTTTTTTTTCGAGTGTATGGCCGATGGAAATGTTTCCTACCGTTTTTGAAAAACATTAAACGGCGTTTGTAAAACGATAAGAAATGTTTCTAAATTAAAAAAAAGCAAATCATATTATTAGATCAGCTTTGTATTATTATTATTATCTCTCTCTTTGTCCCTCTTGGAGTCTTGGGTCTCGTTTTAGGTGTTTTCTCTCTCTAATACCGAGGAGAGAAGACGGAAGGAAGAAGGCAAGAAGCAGAGGGAATCTCGATAATAACTTTTTTGACAATCCATCTTACCACGCAACGCATTCCGTCTTCATCATCAGCTCAGATCTCTGTATTTTTCCATCTCTCTTCGTTTTTAAGAAATTTTTATATATTTTTTTTATTGATTAGATTGGATCCTCGCCCTTCTTGTTTATATTATTAGTGAAAGAGCCTAATGTCTGCATTTCTGTTTTGTCTTTTTATCATTTTTATTTGCATTTAGAATGGTCGCATGAATAAATTTTAGATCCAGATACACTTAGTTGTTTTCGTTCTGGTTAGCTAGTATACTACTTACTAATATTTAGCAGGGTTAACTAATAATTTGTCATCATTTCACTGTAAAATTTTTGGCTGGATTTGAATTTCTGAATCCCGTTGAAATAAATTCTAGAGGGTCTTTTTTGATTGAAGCAGTTTTTAAGGGGGATGGATGGAGTAGCTGATTAGCTTTGTTATGGTTGAAACTCATCACTTGATCAAGTGAAGAAATTCCTTTTATTCTATTATCTCCTGTAGGCTGTTACAGGTTAGTTGTTGATTGAGTTGTATCCCCCTATAGAACATTTTATGGATATGGCATTGTTATGATCCGTTTAATCCATACAAACATTGTGAAACCTTTTACTTTGTAAATGTATTACCTCAGCTGTCAATTGAGAGGAAAAGGCTTATATTTGGTTGATTCAGTACTCCACTGTGGTAAGGCAGAGGGTAATATCTTTACTATGTGTGTTATTTGTGAGAGAAATTATTCATTGCCCAGCTGCATTATTTTCTGCCTTACTGCAAATTACTGAATTGGATTATGATGCTGTCAATTTCCGTGGGCTGTTTGTGCAACTTCTCTAGTGTAATAACTAATAACAGTTAAATGTGGTCAACTCTGCTGTCCAATTGACTCCTGCCTTTTTTGAATTACAAAATTACATTAATGTATCCTCCTATTGCTTGCTGGCTTCATGAATTAAGATGCTTCTTGCCACTTCCGTCCAATATTTTAAAAATCGGCCGAGTTAGCCACCCCGAGGCACGCCTCACGCCGACTCGGCCCTCCAATGCCTTGAGGTTGGTGCCTTAAGGCTTTTTTTTGAATGACCCCGCCCATAGTTATTAAAAGTGCGCCTAGGCACCAGGCACCTACGGGCGTAGCTTTTGTGCTTGAAGGATGGCTAGGCGCAGCCCTTCGAGGAGGCGCACACCTGGCTGTCGTAGGCACGCACCTGGCGTCGCCTAGTCTCACCTAGTGAAAAACACCTGTTTTTAGTACGAAATCACCTGTTTTTAGTATGAAATTTCAATTTTCTTTAATTTCAATTGACCCCCGAGTGCGTTAGTGTAGCGCAACAAAGCTAATTCAAGCTTCACAACCCAACATGAAGATGCATTGATGATGTTATGAAGTTGGTTTTGTTTGAGTTAGGGATATCTAGAGCCTAGAAACTAATTTGAACATCTTTGTTGTTAGTATGATGATTGCATGTTAAATATTTTATGAATTATGTAGTGTTAATGATTGTTTGTAAAGTTCTAAACCTTATATTTATCTTAGTAACTTGAAATTTATAGGATAAATTAGGTTATTACAATTTTTATGAATTTTCCCATTGGGAAATTCATAAAAAGCTATTGCGCACATTTTTTGACAAAGGTGCGCCTCGCTTCACTCAGGTGCACCTCAGACTCTAGGGGCCCCTTGCGCCTTGATGTGCCTAGTGTCTTTAACTATGACCCTGCCTTGGGGTGATGAGGCGACTGCCTCTAGGCTAAACCGACTTGAGGCGGTGCCATTTAATTTTCGTTTTTGCCTTTTGGGTGGGGGAACAGTGTAGTTTTGGTGCCATTTCATTTTGGTTTTGGGTGGTGAAACGGTGAGTTTTGGAATAGGGTTTTTATTTTTTTAAATCAAAACTCACCGTTTTGAGTTTTGTCTAAGTTACAATTAACTTAAAAAAAAAACTCTACATCTCATCAAATGTCTGCTTCAAAAAAATAGAACAACACTTCTACCCAAATAAATGTACAACACCACACCTCACTCAAATCTCACATTCAGCCCCACTCAATAAAACTATTTTAGAATCTATCATTGATGTTGATTGTGTACCGTTTATTTAATGTTATGGATGATAAACTATTTTAGTTTTGTGTTTTTAATTTTTTGGATTATTTAATATTTCTAAATTGAGGCGGTCGCCTCGTCTCACCAGTACAAAACTCCTTGAACCGCCTCACACATTTTAAAACATTGCTTATGTCCTTTATAGTTGCAAGTTTTTAGGATAATAGGAGTTGTCATGAAGTGTCACAGCTGAAATATGGCATCAAAAACAGCTATGCATCAGCTCCACCTCTTACTTTTACTGAGAATCCATAGAATTTTAATTTTTTATGGCAATGAAAAAACATGTAATTTGTCTCATAAATAATGGGCATCAGTCCTTTTGTAGGACTGGGTAAGGCAGATCACTAACACAAGTTACTGATTAAGGCTCTTTTTATTAATGTAATTATGTTGCTTGATTAGATTTATCTGGTTGTTTGTTTATTGCTTATGCAGGTCTCATTTCTTGGGGTTTATTTTAATTTTTAATTTTTAATTTTTTTAATTTTTTTTGGGAGGGATGTTAATTGTACATGCTGGTGACATTTTTGTTGTGTTAATGGTGACACATTTGTTGATAAAGTTTTTGATGTGTATCAATTACACAAAGAGAATTTGTAGAAGAGAAAGAAAGAGATTTAAGAGGAAAGGTTTATTTTCATTCATAACATACCCAATCTCAATCGTATACCATCAGCTTTTATAGGCTTTAGGTTCGAGAGAGTTACAAGTAAATAACAAGTGAATAACAACATCCACTACTCAACATAAAAATAGGAATATGCTCCACTATGTGATCATGGAACTGCACCACTTCACACGTGGTCATGAGCACTCATGAATTCCCAATTTATCAGGAAACAACAACAAAACTAATAACTGTAAATAACCACCACAACCCACAATCAGGTTTGGTTTCCTTTCCCCCACGTAGCATGTATGGCACGATTCTAGCCATATCATTCCTCCCCGCTCAGATAATCCTTGTCCGCAAGGATAAACTCAGGATATGATCGAGAAAAGCGCCATTGATTCTCCCAGGTAGCGTCTTCGACTGGAGCACCCAACCACTTAACTAGGATCTCTGTTCTCGGGCGGTACCGACCTTTTTGAATGATACGTTTGTCAAGTATGACCTCTGGTTGAGGAAGCAGTGTAGAAGCTTCCGAAACCGGAGGAAGAACTGGAGAGGCTGGAGGTGTAGTTCCCACATGTCGCTTTAAAAGGCTAACATGGAACACGTCATGGATCAAAGAACCAACCGGCAATTCTAACCGATAGGCAACTGGACCAATCTTAGCTAACACTCGATAGGGCCCAAAATAACGAGGGGATAACTTGAGAGAACGCCGAAAAGCGACTGAATTTTGTCGGTATGGTTGAAGCTTCAAGTAAACGTAATCTCCGACATTGAAGACCACTTCCCTACGCTTTTGATCCGCCTGAATTTTCATCCTATCCCGGGCAACATTCAAATTGAGGCGCAGATCCTGCAACAGTTCAGTTCTACTGCGGAGGAGGTCATCGACAGCTTGGACTCTAGTGGTTCCCGGAACATAAGAGAGCATAGATGGGGGAGGCACACCATAAACGGCCTCGAATGGGGATATTTTGGTGGCAGTATGTACTGAAGTGTTGTAACTGTACTCGGCCCAAGATAACCATTCCATCCATTTTTTGGGTTGTGTACTTGTAAAGCAACGCAGATATTGTTCCAATGTGCGATTAACAACCTCCGTCTGACCATCGGTCTGCGGATGGTAACTGGAACTCATCGTCAAGCTGGTACCGTGCAATTGAAATAGAGTTTTCCAAAATGAACTCACAAATACCTTGTCCCTATCACTCACAATTGATCTCGGCATTCCGTGAAGGCGAACAATGTGATCAATGAAAGCTTTAGCAACTGAGGATGCCGTATATGGATGTTTTAGCGGAACAAAGTGAGCGTATTTAGACAAACGGTCCACTACCACCATGATGACAGTAAACCCTTGAGAAACCGGTAACCCTTCAACAAAATCCATAGAGATGTCAGTCCATACCTGTAGTGGAATTGGTAATGGCTGGAGTAGGCCGGCGGGTTTTGTATTCTCATGCTTGCATCGTTGACAGACGTCACAGTTCTTGATATGTTCCTTAACGGATGTACGCAGCCCGGGCCAAATGAAGCTTCTCTTGAGACGACTGAGAGATTTGTGGTACCCAAAATGTCCCCCAGTTGGAGAGGCATGATGTTCTGTCAAAATGGCAGGAAGTAGAGATGAGGAAGGGCTCAAGCACACACGTCCCTTTTTGTACCAAACCCCATCACGTTTAAAATAAAGCTGCTGAGTTTGAGCTGAAGTTGGGTTCTCGAACTTCAAATAGAAGGGGTCTTGGGACACCTCTTGTTGGAGAACTGACCACCAATCAGCTACTGGCATGGAGATGGCCGAGCAAGCCCATTCGGCGACCCGTGACAGTGCATCGGCTCCCTGATTTTCCTTCCCCTTTTTGTAATGAATCGTGTAATCATATCCCATGATTTTTGGCAACCAACGTGCTTGAGTGGGAGTTGTAATTCTCTGCTCTAACAAATATTTTAAGCTTCGCTGGTCAGTTCTAACAATGAATGGTTTGCCTAGGAGATATGTGCGCCATTTACGGATAGCTTTCACGATGGCCAACATTTCTTTCTCATATGTTGATAAAGCGAGTGACGAACCTTTGAGGGCTTCACTATAAAACGCAATCGGACGGTCTTCTTGTATTAGGATGGCACCGATTCCTACCCCACACGCGTCGCTTTCGATAATGAAAGGTTGTGTGAAATCTGGTAGACGTAACACAGGGGGAGACATCATCGCTTGTTGGAGCTGATTGAAGGCCACAGCGGCCTCAGGATTCCAATGGAATCCGTCTTTTGTCAACAATCGGGTGAGTGGGGCTGCGATTCCGCCAAACCCACTGATGAACTTACGGTAGTACCCAGCTAATCCCAAGAACCCTCTGACGCCCTTGGCCGTGGTCGGAATTGGCCACTCGTTCACGGCCTTGGTCTTTGCTGGATCCACTTGCACTCCCTCATGTGAAATCAAGTGTCCCAAATAGTCCACCTGCATGACTCCAAAACGGCATTTCGATTTTTTTACAAATAGGTGGTTAGTTGACAGGATTTGTAGTACCGTGTGGAGATGGGAAAGATGATCCATCCATGTGTGGCTATACACCAATATATCATCGAAAAACACTAGCACAAATTTTCGCAAATGAGGCCTGAATAAATCGTTCATAAGACCTTGGAAGGTGGCTGGGGCGTTGGTGAGGCCGAATGGCATTACAACGAATTCATAGTGCCCATCATGTGTTCGGAATGCGGTTTTTGGTATATCATCCTCTTTGACTCTGATTTGGTGGTATCCTGAACGCAAATCAAGTTTTGAAAAATACCTGGCGCCGTGCAATTCATCCAATAGTTCGTCTATGACCGGAATAGGATACTAATCTTTTATTGTGATATGATTAAGAGCTCTGTAATCTATGCAAAAGCGCCAACTCCCATCGGCCTTTTTGACCAGAAGCACTGGTGATGAAAATGGACTACAACTGGGTCGAATGAGGCCAGATTTGAGAAATTCTCTTACCATTTTCTCAATCTCACTTTTCTGATAATGTGGGTACCTATAAGGTCGGACGCTAATGGGGGATTGGTGCGGCTGTAATGGTATGTGATGATCATGTGGTCGCTTTGGTGGTAGGCTTGTTGGTTCATTGAAAACTGGTTGGAACTTTGTGAGGAGCTGTGTAAGGTCATTTGGATGAGCTGTGAGGTTTTCATTTACTTCAACTGGTGCAATCTGTAAAAAGAATCCCAAGCCTTCTAAATTTGCAAGCTCTTTGTCACGCAAGACTTTGTGTGGAGGTTGACATAGTCCTTGAAATATTTTGGTGGTCCCGTCTTGATGGAAACTCATTGTCAGTTTTCGGTAGTTCGTTTCAATAGGACCAAGGGTCTCTAAGCATTGAACCCCTAGTACTGCCTGACAAGCAGCCACTGGAAGCACGTAAAAATCCGCTTGTATGGTGCACCCTTGAATGATCATCGTAAGGCCCAAACATCGTCCGCTACACTCAATCTGCTCACGGTTAGCTACCATAACCCGAAATTTTTTGTCACGCATCACTGGCAGCCCCAACCTGGACACCACAGATTGATCGAGGAAGTTGTGTGTGCTGCCCCCATCAATCAAGACTGTAATATCTTGGTTTTTTAATTTACCAATCACTCGGATGGTTTGGGGGTGATTAGTTCCCAAAATTGCATGGAAGGAGATTTCCGGAATTGGTTCCGTGTCTGGTAATTCATCTACTGTATCATCGGCTTGTAATTCGTCACTGGTGGGATTGTCCTCGATCATGAAGAGTTGGGGGCGTTGACATCTATGTCCCGGGATGAATTTTTCATCACAATAGAAGCATAAGCCTCTCTCTCGCCGATCCTTGGCTTCCTGGCTGCTAATTCTTCTAAAACCTCCTGGTGAAGTCGGGTTTGGTTTAGTGATGGGTGGTGGTCCTAAGAGGCCAACTGATGTGCTGGGGTTGTTTTTCTGGTGCGATGCTACTCCTGTTGTTCGAAAGGCTGAAGTGGATTTTCTATGCAGCTGGGTTCGCTCCTCTACCAATCTTGCAATTCCGATCGCATCCAGTAGTGTTTTTGGCTGTTGAATTATGACGTCCAATCGGATCTCGTCACGCAGCCCTGCAATAAAACAACCAACCAAGTAGTTTTCTGGTAAGTCCTCAATGCGCTGGGATAACTTCTCGAACTCGGTTTGATAAATGTTGACAGTGGTGGTTTGTTTAAGGCGAGTGAGGGCCACTGAAGGATCTTCATAGTCTGTCAGTCCGAAACGATGTAGCACAGCTTTTGTGAATTCTGACCAATTGAGATGTCCCCTGTATTTACTTAGCCAACGGTGCCATTGGAGGGCATCATCTTCCAAGTGAAAAGAAGCTAGCTGAACTCTTTGTTGATGGTGGATATTCTTGAATTCGAAGTACTGCTCGGCTTTATATATCCATCCGTTTGGGTCTACACCATTGAATCTTGGGAATGAAAGTTTGAGCTGCGTGTAGTTTCGATCGGCAATTTGGTTGGAATGGGAGATGTCAGGTTGTGATAAATTTCGAATGACAGGTTGGTGGGATGGACAGGGTTCTGGTTGTATTGAATTTCGGTGGTTTGATGTTTCAGTTTGAGAAAATGAGTTTACGTCTCGTTCAACGAAATTCTGGATGTTGACAGAACAAAGGGCCTGCAACTCAGCCACAACCGTTTGTAGGGTCGCATTCATTTGATCGATGTTGTGGTTGATATGGGTGATGTTGTTGTTGGCTTGGGTGATGTTGTTGTTGGCTTGGTCGATTCCCGACTCATGACGAGCCAAGGTCTCGCTCACCTCGCTTCGAAACTCCGTGTTTGTTTTCGCCCGTGTCTCCATGAGCCAAACCTGGCTCTGATACCAAATTGATGTGTATCAATTACACAAAGAGAATTTGTAGAAGAGAAAGAAAGAGATTTAAGAGGAAAGGTTTATTTTCATTCATAACATACCCAATCTCAATCGTATACCATCAGCTTTTATAGGCTTTAGGTTCGAGAGAGTTACAAGTAAATAACAAGTGAATAACAACATCCACTACTCAACATAAAAATAGGAATATGCTCCACTATGTGATCATGGAACTGCACCACTTCACACGTGGTCATGAGCACTCATGAATTCCCAATTTATCAGGAAACAACAACAAAACTAATAACTGTAAATAACCACCACAACCCACAATCAGGTCTGGTTTCCTTTCCCCCACGTAGCATGTATGGCACGATTCTAGCCATATCAGTTTTCTGGCATTCATATTTTGCTTTTGAAAATATTTAGAAAATGATATTGGACTTCTAATTTGTTCTTTCAACCATTGGTGCACTGCATATAATTTTGTAGCCTATCAATTTTTTGTTATGAGATTTTGGGGTGTTGATACAATAGAAATAGGCTTATTTATTTATTTATTTTAAAACGAAATAGGCTTTTATTGCATGTAGTTTTTGGTTTAAAAGAAAAGTCTTTTGGACTTCTGATGCTGATTTGATTGAATCAAGATGTACTTCTTTGTAAGCTTCATTGTTGATATTTTGATCTCTCAAGAATTTCTATTATGAAGTTTTGTTGTGTTTCGCTCAGAATTGTTTTCTGTACCAGGTGGTTAAGCTTACTCAGATGAAGTCACGTTCTGAAAACACGTCTGTTAGGGTGAAAAATGAGGCTAATCACTTTATTGGCTCAAGTTTGGCAAATAACCTGGATAATATTCTTCAGGATCCTATAGATGTTTCTTCGTCAACCACATCATCATCGTCGTCATCATCATCATCTGAAGATGAATCTCATGAAACACAGGATGAAGATGATCAGAGTAATGGAAATGCTAATAATCAATTGGTGCTTTATGATCCTGCAGCTAATGGTACTGGTCAAAGTGAACCTGGCCCTGAACCTATTCAGTACCAGCGTCCAGCATTTGGAAGATACTTAGGTCCAAATATAACACCTAGAGTTTTGCCATCTGTTGGGGCTTTCACTGTTCAGTGTGCCAACTGTTTTAAATGGAGACTAATCCCAACAAAGGAGAAATATGAAGAAATACGTGAACATATTCTAGAAAATCCTTTTATCTGTGAAAATGCTCGTGAATGGCGACCTGATATATCATGTGACGATCCAGCAGACATCTCCCAAGATGGAAGCCGGCTTTGGGCAATTGATAAGCCTAATATTGCGCAGCCTCCACCTGGGTGGCAACGACTACTACGGATCAGAGGTGAAGGAAGTACCAAATTTGCAGATGTGTATGTCTCCTTTGCTATTTATTTTTTTTTTTTTTTCAATGTTAAGAGTTTGTAGATTAACCGGCTATTTTCCACCTGAAGTTTATTTATGCGTAATTTGGTCAGAAAACTGAAACAGGACTTTGAAGAGACAATGCTTGTAAGCAAGCATATTTCAGCCTAGCCATCAACTCTGTTGTAATGTCTTCTTTATTATTTTCAGGTATTACGTAGCGCCGTCTGGCAAGAGACTTCGTTCAATGGTTGAGATCCAGAAGTATGCTTTTGCCGCTTAATGAATTATTTCCTGTATTGAGATTTCATGCTTTTGAAGTCTATTTTATGGGTGTTCATTTGATGTGGTTAGAAGTATTCTCTCCTTCACTTATTTTTGTTTTTCTAAACTCCTTTCTTTGTGCTTTTGATTTTGTAGGTACTTGATGGAACATCCAGAGTACACCAGAGATGGTGTAACTATGTCGCAATTTTCATTTCAAATCCCCAAGCCTTTGCAGGAAAACTATGTCAGAAAGCGCCCTGCCCGTGTGATTGATAATGATAAACCTCTTGAACCTGGTGAAGGTATGAAGAAATTGATGTATTTGAAGATTTTCATTTAACTTCTTTTGTTAGTGAGTAAGAAAGAAATTATTTATTTTTTCCTGTTTTCCCTAGATTTTTTTTCTTCTGTTTTCCATCTTTCTGATGCATTTGATTTTTTTTCTAAATGCTATGTAATATGAAATTATTTATTTCATGACGTCTAAAATGTTTAGAAACCAATTCTGTAAAAATGGAACTCTATTCCTGAAAAGCATCTTCTCCGCAATAATAAGGAAAGCTTTTTTATATATTTTAGGAAATTGCACTCCTTTTTCTCATATGTTAAAATGTGAAGAAAGGCAGTTTGCTTGGAGCTTTTCGCTAAGGTCTTGCGAGGGATTTTCTAGTTCTTCTAACTCATCTGATTAAAATATCTCCTCTTAACCCATCTTTATGTTTTACACTTGCTTGCTACAATTTCCTAGCAGAGTTTGGTTCTCCCGAAGCATATGTTTGTTTTCTCGCGTCAGTTTCTCGTACTCTTTAGAATTTTGTCCTCTTCTGCTATTAATATTGTTTCACTTCTAATTTTTTTACTGAGAACTTGGTGATCTCGTATTAGAAACCCTGGTAACATGATGACTTCTTCTGGTAACTTTCATTTCACATCTTGTAAAAATTGGATCTGGTGTTCTAACTTTCAGTTGAAGTACATAAATTTTGTGTTATCTTGCTTCTAGCTGTATCAATTCCTTGTTTATGATGACTGGATCTCTTTGATTCTAAATTGACCTCAGCATGATATATGTAGAATCCATACAGTACCTAACTAATGAAAGCGACCTTGTTTTGCTGTAGTGAATCCCCTAGCATGGGCAGGTCCAGATAACAATACAGACTTGCAGCTTGGGAGGCCAGCTCTCTTGCCTCCACAACCCGACACTCCTGTTTGTGATCTGACTGATCTCGTTCCTCGGCCTGCCAAGCAAGCAAGGAGAACATCACCAAAACGGATGTATAGTGGTAATCCAATCTTTAATCAGCACAAAGTCTGGGTAGAAGAGCCTGGTCAATCCAGAAACAGTGGTTATGATCTGTAAGGCTTACTTTAGATCCTCATTTTGTTTTTTGGTGACAAGGTGGTTAATGCTTGTTTTTGTCTTATAAAATTCACTCTATAGTACTAGGGTATGCCGCCTTATGAGGAACAGGAGATGGTGTGGTATAAGCTTAGTTTTGGATGAATGTGTGAAAAAACATACGAAAATGAAAAGTTAGATTAAAATAGTTTTATTCGAATCAACTTGAACTTACGAATTATGATTTCTTTGTACCTATATTTGCATCCATATCTGTATGTATGTTGGCGCGTTTAGAAAATTATAATCTACTGAGGTTGAATTATTTATATTGTTTTAATTGTCTGTACTGCAATCCCCTGTTTAGCTTAATTCAATGATAATTAGGTAAACATGTTTACTGGGATTCTGTTTTATGAATCGAGATATACGCTTAACTGTTGTTATTTTTCTTCTCATTTAACTAAGCACAATTTGGAATTGCAGAATCTTGAATAGGAATCTAGGCATTATTGTGCAGCTGTTATTGTACTTTTAGGGCACTGTTAATTTTCACAGTTTCTTGGATCATATTTCCTCTTTTGACACTCCATGCATGAATTTCTTCTCTAGGCATGGAAAATTGGAAAGGAATCCATGTAGGAAAGGAATCCATTTCCTAGATGGATTCCTTTGTTTGGTTGTCATATGGAATTCATCATGGAATCCTCACTGTTTTGACCAAAATGTCTCTCATATATATTAATTTTTTAAAAATATATATATTTATTGGAAATATTCAAAAATTATTTTTATTTATAATTTAAAAGAATTCATAATTATTTTAAAATTAAAATTAATTATTTTGCAAAATATAAATTAATATTCGAAAAAGGAAAAATACTTAAATAGAATTAATAATAATAATAATAAATTGAAAAATTCATGGTGGCCACTGGAGGTGATGCCGGAGGAGGCAACATTGGTCACCTTCAATTGCCTCCTCCGGTGAGGATACCTCCTTCGACGAAGGATGGAGGCGAGTAGATCCACAATTGCAAATCGCGATGGAGTATTTGTCCTCCATCGCGATTTGTGATGGAGGTCACAAAGGAGGAGGCCTTCGCCTCTTCTGGTGATGGAGAAGTACCAGTCATTGGTCATGGATTCCTAGACGAATTTGGTGCACTTGGATGGAATATAGCTTCAGATTTCGATGTCGTTGGTCTCGATGGAGAATCTCCAGCTGTTGCAGTAGAGTTCATCATCGTTGACATGGATTTTATGATTGTGGATCTAATTATGAAGGCTCGCAGCCTCTTTCGATCTGCAAACAGAGGAGGCCCTCGCCTTCTCCAGCGATGGAGGCTAGGGCCTCCGATGTCGCCTCCGGCGGTTTGAGACTACGACGACGAGGCTCCGCCGGGGGCCTCGCCATCTCCGATTTCGAAAGAGGCTAGCGACTGTGGCTTCTGTTTTTCATTTTCAAATTTAGTTTTGAATTTTTTTTTATTTAAAGACAAAATGGTAACTTCAACATTTTCAAGGATGGTGGAATCCAGATTCCGATCTCAAAGAGTTCGAAATCCATTTCAGCTAATTTGATGGAATTATGGTTCCATGGTTAATTAAGGCAAAACAAACAATGGAAAAGGATTCCCTTTCCTTTCCTACCCAGATTTCATCAACCAAACATCACCTCATTGTAGCAGTTATTGAACTGTACCCAATGAGAAGTTGAGAACACTGCACTTTTAGTCATCTATTAACAAAAATATTGCACTTTTAGTGATCTGTTAACAAAAATATTGGGAAAATATGATTTTCTCACACTTATATTAAGGCCCTGTTTGATTTTTTGTCTGAAGACTGAACAGTGCTGAATGTTACTAAAGACTGAATAGTGATTGAAAACTGAAAACTGAAAACTGAAAACTGAAAAACATGTTTGTTTTTTTTCACTGAAAACTGAATATAAGTGATAAGTTGTTTGTTTTTTTTAAGTTATAAATATCTGAAAATAAACACTTTTACATCTATACCCTTCTAACTATTATTTGTTATATATTTACATTTAATATATTATGGACAACTCTAACATATAAATTAATTCTAAAATAAATTTATTTAGTTATTAATAATATTTCAAATTTATATTATTGTATAGAATCTAATAATTACTAAGCTATTAGCTAGTGACATTATAAAACTAATGGGCTACTTCATGTGTATATTACGGTCAAAATGAAGTTCATCAATATATATATATGAAACAGCAGCTTTATTGAAAGGAAAAACAAAAACAACCCAACCACACCACAACAAAGAAGCAAAAATAGGGCAGCCACAAAAACACAAAACGCCCGGCCACAAGTTCATCAATATGTTCTTATTAGCAATCTACTTCGTGTGTATAATTTATTCTTTAATTGATTTGGAATAAACTTGGATAATTATATATTTTATAGATTCCATGTAAAAAAAAAAAAACATTATAGAACAAGTGGTAAGTTTTGGAAATAGATTAAATTAGTGAGGATAGTTTTGGAAGTAAAACTTTACATTAAATTCTATTGAATTTGTATTAAGTGAAAAGTGAAATTTTTTTCACTTTTCAAAACAAGTGATTTTAGGAGTTCATTAAGTGATTTTAACACTTAAAAAATCAAACAAAATAACTGAATGGAACACATTAAGTACCATTCAGTGTTAAGTGGAAAAATCAAACATAGCCTAACTATAGGTATCATGAATCTTACACACGGTGGTTTTGGATAGAAGTTGATAATATAATTGATATTTCCAACAAAATTTTAATAATAATTTTAATGAATTTTGAAACCATCTAAAACCACTTGCATCGTGCCATCGTGTCAATCCAATCACATATGTTCGGAGTTTATATTTTTCCCAGCAAATTTTAAGTTTACAATTTTGGATTAATGTCTCTAGAACCCTTGTATAACGTTCAGGCTTTGGCCAAAATCTACATTAATAAGTGGATTTATAATCCAGATATTATTATCATTTTTTAAGATCCCGACATTATCTTAATGACGCTTTTATTAATCGGGGAATCAAATTAAAAAAAATCAAATTCTATTAAAAAGGGAATAGAGGGTAATCAAAATTAAGTTGCTAAATTTCATTCTATTTATTACTAATCAGGAATGAAAATGAATTGAATTCAATTAAATAGGAAACAAAGTAGAATCAAATTAAGTTACTAAATCTCATTCTATTGATTACTAACATTTTAGGGTTTAGAAATGATATCAAATTAATTCCCTTTCTAATGTTTACAAAACTAAGAAATAAGAAAAATACCAAATTGATTACAAAAGTACGCTTGTTACTAAATTCCATTCTATTGATTACTAACGTTTTAGGATTTAGAAATGAAATCAAATTAATTCCCTCTCTAGTGTTTACTAAACTAAGAAATAAGAATAAAACCAAATTGATTATAAAAATATGCTTGTGTATATAATATGTTAATTTTTATTTTGTTTTTGTCAATTATCAATTCACAACAAACCTAGATGGGGTGAATAAGTTTTTCTAAACTTCTTCGGTTAATGACAACTCAATTCAAAGATGAAACAAGTAAAAGAAAAGGGAGCGTTGACGTAATGATTTTTGCATGGAAAACCCAAACAGGAAAAAACCACGGGACCAATTTCTTTGGACCATTTTTGTCGCAAAAATCACTGATTGATAAAACAAATACAGATTGATTCACTCAATCACACAACTTTTGAACTATTTTATTCTACTTAACCGCAACCCTTTTACTATTGATCCGCGACAACCTTTGCTTGCCAACTTCGTCAAGTTATATAATAGGGCAACATGTTTTTCATTCATTATTATCTACTATTACACACAAAATGAACTAATTGAATCGCCCTTCCACTGGTACGACAAAACATTGGTCAACAATTAGGCAACAAAATTTGAATAGTTCTTGTAATAAAAGCAAAGGTTACACATGCAAGCATTGCATTTAGCTGAAAATGAGGGCCTGTTACTGTAATTAACCCTTTCTTACTTGCAGGTTTCACTATTAAAATCAACTATTCGTTAAGCTATTTTACATCCCTAATTCCCTATAGGCATCTCTTTAACATTAGTAATTGAAAACCAGAAACTTCTAGACTGCGATTAATTGTAAGTCAATCTTCTCAGCAATCAAAGAGGTTTGATATTCTGCCATAAACATCGCATATACATGTTAGAGTTGCAAGTTGCAACTGCCTTATAACCAACATGATCACAAACCACCACCATTAACATCAAGCAGTGAGTTCAAGTGAAATACCTGACAGTGATGCAAATATATTAAAATTGGAGCTATGCTTTACTGATCCAAACTCTGGAAGAAACAGAAACAAAAGTTTTCCACTTCAGTGATTTATTATTCTTGGCATTATATTTATTCAATAAAATTAAATCTCTATGTTAGCAGAGTGGTCACTTTCAAATAAATACACAAATCAGCAGACATCAGTACTCAAGGAGGACTACTGTATATTTTTAACACCAAAATGCTTAAAAATTTCTTTCTTTCCTTCCTCAACCTTAAAGCAACCTGTAAAATAACTAGTGACACCACTTCATTTCAAACCTGGCTAATACAAAACTTACACTCAGCTGCTCATATCAAACATTGTCAACTAAAATGATGTATACATTAAAAACTGCCTAATTCCCATATTCATATCCATTACATCTTTTAGCAGTATTACAAGAAGCACATAATTCAAAACTTTCACTCTCTTTTATTTGAGCCTAAATCATGTAACTACTACCCTCAATTTTCATTCAATAAATGGCAAACCCAACAGAAAAAGAGGCCGGACCAAAAATTATATATCTTTGCCTTGTGCCTAATGTTCTCGGCAGACATATGAAATCATGCACATTTAAACCCAAGAACTTAAGTCTCGAGTTGTCTCAGTTGAGACGACTTATTTCCTTCTAGTTTTCAGAAGTGATGCTGGCGATAAGAAAATACAAATCATATTATATATTATTTTCAACACAACAAATGAGATCTACAAAATTAAATACTGCTTCAAAGAAAATTGTTGAGTTCAGGGTGCTTTCCATACTCTAGAAATAAAAATAAAAATAAAAAGATACAATTAAACCCAATTTCTCATTTCTATTGTATTGCTTTTCTAAATTCAGTAGGCAATCGAAGACAGACCAGTTGATAAGGGAACTGAAACAGAGGAGCTTTTTCACTTGCATTCTCGAAATGAACCTCACAGTCTGCAGGCGAACTATAAACACCAATGCAATTTAGACTAAATTCACATTCGATCATACAGTTACAGCACAAGCCACAAAAGACCAAAGTGCTACATAAAAGCCTAAAACTTAACATGAAAAAAAAAAATACAATATATCAATCAAATATTTAATTTAACAAAAAAGTCACAACAATTCCCCAAGTAAACAGTTAACTTGGTTGGATCTCCTGCAGTTAATTCCTCTCAAATCTCAACTTAATTTAATTAGTGTTTGTGCACATGTATGCTAAAAGGAAACAAATATGAATATAATATCCACAGATCACTTGTAGAATCCATTGAACAGAAACTGGGAATTAAGAATTTCAATAAGATATTATACTAGCACGGATAAATCATTAAATCCAAAAGTTACAGAAAACCCAGAAAGTATGATAAAATAGAAAAAGCAAAATCCCTAATTGCCCAGATCATATGATGTAGTTTCGACTAATAGAAAAGAAGAAAGGCAGAAGAGTAAACATATCAGACAGGACTGAGAAGCTGATAAAGCTGAGGCTTGGGATCGGAGTTCATGCCGATGATAATGACAAGAGGAATGAAACCGTAATGAGTGATGACTTTAGCCTTCTTCATGGTCCATGTGCTCCACTCCTTCACACAATCCGTCATTGATTTCTCCTCTGCACCTTTAGCTCCCTTCACGCTCTTACCTTTGCTCTTCAATGTAACCCTAGAACCCATTCTCTCTCTCTGTCTTCTTACTTCTTAGGTTGGCTTAGAAGTAAAAACCCTAACAAGTTTTTATTTATTCTAATCAAATTTCTCTGTTACGGAACTTACGGTACAAGGCCTTTGTCTATTAGCCGTTTGATTTGGTCAGCGTGATCAATGGTTTTTAACGGGCTTTCACTTGGGCACGTTTTGACCCCCTGTTACGGTAACGGGCTTTCACGCTTTCACTTAGGTCATAGGTGGCAATATAGGCTATCGTATCCTATTTGTATAAACCCAAACATGGTCATTTATATTTTTGCTCAATCTGAACACCGCCCATTGAGTTTATTGTATTATTGGTCGAAATTCAAACACGACTTATTAAATTAAGGGGTAATTGCACAAACATCCCCTAAGGTTTGATATTATTACACAAATATGACAGTTTTGATCATATTAACAGAAAACTTACTCAACATTTCATAAATGTTGCACAAACATCCCCTTTCGTTATATTTATATCGTTAACTCTTAACTGTTGAGGGCAATATAGTCTTTTTGACCAAATATAAAAATTCTAAAATAAATATAATTTAAAATTTTCAAGAAAAAGAAAAATTAAAATTAAAAAATGTTACATTCCCCATCTGTCATTTGGAAGGATATGTAATGATTTTTTTTTTTTTTTAATAAATGCATTGAAAAAGGTGAATTTAGTTTTTAAATAATAAAATATAAATAAAAAAATAATTAAAGACCAGATCCCCAAATCTAGTCCATGTTCAATGTTGAGGAGGTTGGCGGTGGGGAGAACGATGGTGAGAAGGCACATGCGCCTCCCTATGTCAGTGGTTTAAGGAGGCTGGCACGAGCCTCCTCCCTGTTTCGATGATGTGAGGAGGCTGGCGGTTTTGGTGGTGTGGGGCTGTGCGAGCTTCTCTTCTGGTTGAGTGTTGCTAACCGGCGGTGGATGTGGGGAGAACAACGGTGGGAAGGTAGGGGAAGATGGAGGGAACAGTGGTGTCGACGGCAGAGACGCGTGGAAGGAGGGGGTGGCGGCAGTGAGGGAGTCCGTTTAGCCATTGGAAAAAAAAAATCTGGAAATGCTTTTTTTTTTTTTTTTGGGATATTTTTTTTTGTAGGAAATTGTTGTTTTTATTGTTTGTGCAGTGTTAGAAGGATTTTTGTTGTGTAATTGTGGATGAAATTTGTTGAATGAATTTTTTTGGTAAGAATTTGGATGAAGATGATGAGATAGGATAAAGAATTTTGGTAAGAACAAAGATGAAGATGAAGATGTTTGAATTTTTATTTTATTTTTTCCGGATTACAAATGTTTGGGAAGACTATCTTGCATTCATTTTTTTAAAAGGTATTTTTAATATATTATTTTTATTTATTTAATATTTTTTAATTTTTAAAATTAAATAATAGTTAAAAAATTCTTAAAAATAAAAATGAGGGCATTTTAGGCTTTTTGAATATTTGACCATTGACTGTTAGAAATTAACGGTTCCCAACTAACGGTAGGGGATGCTCATGCAACATTTATGAAATGTCAGGTAAGTTTTCTATTGATATGCCCAAAACTGCCATATCAGTGTAATATTATCAAACCTCAGGGGACGTTTGTGCAATTACCCCTTAAATTAATGGGTTATCCAATAAGACCTATTTAACCAATTAATTTATAGGTTATCAATCTTATGACGGAGAATACCACCTAAATTAATAAAAATAATGGGAAATACATTCTCTTTATCATGAAGACTAGCACTCTTTAATAGGTAATTATAAATAAACCGTAAAAGAGAGATGAATGAATTTAAAGTATGTAGGGTTGATTTGTTAAAGAAATATAAAATATTTAGGATCTCTATATATTTAAAAATTATATATTTATCCTTGATATTTAATCGTGTTAGAAGGTTTAGGAAGGGTTCAACCCAAACACAACATATTTACTTAATGGGTTTAACGTGCTGATCCGTTAATGATTCAAACCCAATAAATCCTAACCTAAACCCACAAATATTGTGTCGAGACCTATATTGCCACCCCTACCATTAGATGGCTGCTTGAAGTAATTATTTTCATTTTGACTTTTAATGTTGGGTTAATTAATAAATTGGGTGTAATAGTAATGATTTTAGAGATGACCATATCAACACCCTTTAGGCTCGTTTGGCAAACTGTATTAGATTATACTGTATTATTCTTATACAATCCTGTGTTAAAATATTATATTGTATTAACTAATACAACCTCTCTACTCTGCTCTGTATTAGCTAATACGACATCCACGGTATTAGACCAATAAAAATGTATTAGCTAATACAATGCAATGAACAATGTAAAACAAACCAAACATTGTATTGTATTATTTTAATACATTTTAAACTCCTAATACAATACAATACAATACAATGCAGCGCACCAAACGCACCCTTAGTGGGTTAACTATGTATAACTAAGGGGTCGTTTGTTTTTTTGTCTGAAGACCGAATAATCCTGAATTTTACTGAAGACTGAATAGTGACTGAAACCTGAATCTGAATGACATGTTTGTTTGTTTTTTCCTCACATCTGAATGTACTGTTAACATGTTTATTTTTTAAAAATAAAATTTTATGAAAAGAAGTAATTTTACATCTATACCTATGTTAAACAATTATACATATAATATAAAATAAAAACAATACAAGAATAATAATTATATATGAACACATATGATCACGATCTTCTTCTTCGATTACAAATAAACTTTATTTTTACTAAGAAAAGAAAAGGATTTTTTTTTTTTCAAAAAATAAAAGGGACAACAGGAAAACTCACACAAAACACTCTAAATATATATATATATATATATATATATATATATATATATATATAAATACATCAACCTAATATCATAATAAAGTATTGATATTAAACACCAATATGAGAAGTGATTATGGTTCTTTTTTATTTTTAAAGCTATTTAAAATAAGCAATATATTAAAATAAAGATTTCTATACAATATATAATTATGATGAAATTAGATATGGAGATGGATGACTTTCTCTCCCTCTTGAGTTTTCTCTCACTTTTGTAGCCTTGTCCATGGATCCTTCAAAAGTATGTCCGTGGAATTTCCTTGCCCCTCTCTCAAAAGTTCCTGATACTTTACCGCAGCCATCATCAAAACCGAAAACTTTTGCAGCTCTGCTCAAAACCGATGAAGTACATGTTCAACCAAATCTTCTCCTGGTGCCAGTTATGAAAGGGGACATCACGTGTGTTCACATCAGCCAAAAATATGTCCAAGAAAGATTGAAATACTGTCAGAAAAATCTTTTCGGAAGTCTACTTTTAAGAAAAGGTTATGTACCTTTAAAGCCTGTTGAGTTAAAATCTGTATTGCAATCGATTTGGCAACTCAGAAATCCTTGGAAGCTTACTTCGTTTCCAAAAGGATATTTTGATATTCATTTTTCTAGTGAAGAAGATTTAAAAAGGGTTTGCAGTGGAGGGTCTTGCTCAATTTCAAACGGTATTTTTCGTATTTTTCAATGGCAACCGGATTTTAATCCATATAATCAACAATTATCGCATGCTCAAGTTTGGGTGAGGTTTTACGGTCTATGCTCAAAATACTGGCATCCAACTACAATCATGGAGATTGCACGAGGAGTTGGCATCCCTCTGCAACTAGATCAAGCTACAAGGGATCAAGCATATGGGTTTTATGTCCGAGTTCTTGTGGACATTGATTTAACTTCGAATCAACCATCCTTTTTTAATGTAGAGAGAGATGACCATAGAGGTTTTTCTGTCGATGTTATATATGAAAATCTTCCAAAGAGGTGTATGAAGTGTAAAGCTTTTGGTCATGATTCTGCTAGATGCCACCAAAATAAGGAGATTAATTCTAACAGAAGTCGATCGCGATCAAGAAATCCAAGGCAAACTTACCGGCCTACCAATGGCCACCATAATGGGCAGGTTGTCGTGGAGGAATGCAAAACAATCCCACAAAATCAGGAAACGATAGAGGAAGAGGAAATTGTGTAGATTCAAAATTTTAAAAATCCCGTAATTAATGTGGAAGACAAAAATGGCAGCATCCAATTATCTTCACATTTATTTGAATTAAATGTGATTGATACTCATGAAGTGAATCGGGAAACAACGGCCAATTTTCAAGTTGACAAATTTGGGTCTCAAGAAGATGACCTAATCTGTGAAGGGCAGTTTCCAGTTACAACTGACACATCTAATGCACTTGCGGAAGATCATGATCTAATTGAGAGTTTTTCTCCAATTCAAATTCAAGCAGCTGAACAATTTCCTAATCAAAATGTGGGAATTAATGTTAATATCTTCAATGATTTGAATACCAAGTATTTAAATCAGGAAGATAATAATAAGAATCATCAATGTTCTCTAGAGAATATTTGCATTAATAACATAGTGATTCTTGACAATCCAAATATTTCAAACTTCCAGAATTTTGATCAGCAAGTTTTGGATGAGGTTTCAGGAAATAAAAGAGGAAAGATTAATTTGGAGCATATATCAGAAGACCAAGATATTAATACTTCAAATTCTAATCATGGTCCAGTAGATCCCGTGTTTGACAATAATTGGATTCTCATAGTGACAAAATCAAAAAGAAAAGTGAAGCCAACTTTTAAGATTTTATCTAATTCCAAATCTCAAATGAGTAAAAGAAGTTCTGCAGTTTCACGTATTATCGCTAATTGGGCCGCACATTATGAGTCAGAATAATTAAGTTCATGTTTTTTTTTTTTTTTTTTTAAGGCATGCGTGCCTTTTTAGATTAACGTGTTTTAGGACATGCGTGCCTTTTTTTTCCACCTTTTTATTTTTATTTTTATTTTTATTAATAAAAAAGCTCTATAGAGCTTGTTGCTTTAATAAAAAAAATGATGAAATTAGATATATGTTATATACGGAGGATAGTATCGGAAGAAAAGATTTTAGATTACATTTAATGCAATTCAGTGATTTACAATTAAGTTAAAAGTCAAGATTTTTTACTTTTTATTTTAAGTTGTTTTTTGGTATTTTTAAGTTGTTTGACCACTTAAAAATACAAACAAAACAACTTAATAATTATGATTCAGACCCATTAAGTTTTAAATGAAAAAAACAAACGCCCCCTAAGTTTTTTGTGTGGCATATACGGGGAACCTATATTTTTTATTAATAAGGTCACAGAATCAAAGAAATTCAGTTCCCATACACTACATATGATCAAAGATGTAAATATCAATTCGGGGGGTCCAAATTTCTAAAAAATATTGAAAATATCATCAATCGGAGATATTCAACAATATATATATATTTTATATCGATACCTCCAAAATACAAAAAATATCCGAGGATAAATCGAGAATAGTATCGATATTTACATCCTAACGTACAATGCAGTGATGAATTTCAAACTAATCTTTATTGGTACAGTTACAACATCGAACAGAGTTGAGGCAGTTGGAATAATAATCAAAGAGGATAGTAAGAAATCCACCTATGAATCATGGCAGAACACTCCTTAATTTTGTGCTCAGCGGCGAAGTGACCAGCACCCTATATACAAATACAACAATATTAACATTACAACAGTATTCTTGCTTAATCTAATCTAATAAAACACTAAAAAAAAGGTTTAATTGTCTTACCTTGACAGTTGCATATGTTAAGCCAAAGTCGGTATTCTTCGTAAACTTGGTTGTATATCTGCATGAACGATGAAACTAATATAACGATACTAAATATAAGACATTAACGAAAGATAGTCCTGGTGAGGTTTGAAACAAACCCAGCTATTTGAGCATCAACAGACCAAGCTCTCCAACTCTCATTCAATGTCATATTAAGAGACATAATCCATTGCTGAGTTCCAATGTGTGGAATTGCCATGTCAACATCTCCACTAGCGACATCACAGTATTATTATTATTAGCTATCAACTCAACTACATTGGAAATAAAGCTCTTCATTTGCAGAGTTTCATATACAATTAACAATGATTATACCTGTATATAAGGACTCGAAGCTTGGTCTTGGAAAGCTTTCGATAATAGTCAACCACACTTGTGACATCATGAGTATAAATTCTATTTAAATTGTCGTTACAGTATTGCCAAGGGCTTTTTGTTCCCTGATACAATGTTATCCCACAATGTTTACGGTAAGAAACTGAGAAGCATTCCAAAAATATTTTGAAAAACTCTGGAACCATTTTAACTTCGTAATATGATGTTAATACAATACAATATTGCACATACCTTGTGCACATGAAGCGCTTCTTGGACAGACTTATCGTTTGCCCAGATGTAGGAAAAAACATGATTATATTCCTAGTAAAAGATACAGTGTATTTAATTAGTTCAAAACTTTACTAAATTCAGATAAATATAGTATTTGATGAATGACGGAGAGAGAGAGATTTACCCGGCACCAAAGTTGTGTACCATTAGGTTTTGAACAGAAGAAACCTGATCTGTACTTGTCTTTGAGATATTCTCGAGCCATATTTTCATCATTTAGTTTTGGCAACATACTTATACAGGAGGGTTCAAAAATTTGGACGGTATTTATTTTGTTGATAAGCTGCAAATTGAATGGTTACTCACTCTTGATGGCAATACAATTAATACTGTCATGAATATATATATATATATAGTTTTTCCCTTACCTCATTGACAGAATCAATATCTGAAGCACATTTTTTGCTTCGGTTAGGAGCAATGAAATTGCCATTGCAATTTGTTTTGGCCGACTGGAAAGTATGAAAAACATTAGAAGGTCTTGGACTAGTATCCCATGCATGTATAAGACGCTTTTAAGGCATCAAAACATTTTCATGTCACCATGAAAAGATGCAAAAAAAAAAAAAAAAAAAAAAAAAAAAAAAAAATCATTTTTTAAATAAAAATCAATATAAATGTTGCAATCTTGATTTCATTGGGATGCTTATAAACCTTTGGGTTAATCAGATCATACATTAATTGACAAGTTGCCTTTAATGCTCTACCATAATGCCGAACTGAAAGAAAAATAAATAAAAATTGAAAAAATGGGGTTTAGCTAAATGTTACTGGCCAGCAACCGGTTGCTATTGGATTGTTCTCATTCAATTAAATTAAATTCAATAGTTTCTAATGTCCACCATCTAATAGTCCTGCTATAAAATTACCATATCTTTAATAAAATCACCTCAAAGAGTTTATCTGGTATAAGTGACATTCGGTGAGCAAAAGGGATTCTTGAATTAAAATCAATGTGAATGTCTGTCCCTGGATTCCCAATCATGTATCCCTGAAAAAAAACAGTTATACTCAAGAACAATTTAGAAAAAAAAATAAAAAAATCCAATACTAATTAATGTTAAGAAGAAAAGATAAATGACTGACATGAGAAAAAGTAAATTTAAAATTCTCCAAATTTCTTTCTACCTCTTAATTTTCTTATTTCCATACTCAAGGAAATAATCAAATAAACATGTAATAAATAAGTTGGGTTAAATGATAATGATCTACAAAACTGTACAAAAACACAAACGTACCTTGAGATTAAGCACCGGCAAATGTTTAACTTGATTACCTACAATTTAGAGCTCATTTTGAGAAGAAGAAATTTAAAGACAATTGCTTTTACTCCATCAAAATATAGCACTATTCATTTTCATGCATCCTACCTTTTATTATCTCTTGCACTATCATTGGAATAAGATTTCCTGAATATCCTTCACCAGCAATGTAGAATTGATTTCCCAAAAATTTGGAGTGTTCCATGAACCACTACATAAAATTAACCACTAAACTGAACTTAAAAGTAAAAGGACAAAAAAGTTTCTAAACAGAATTAGAAAAAGGAAAAGAAAAGAATTGTTCTTTTATGTTGTGTTATTGTTTAATAAATATTTAGGTTAGAGTTGAAGAGTCTGACACAATATATAGCATTTTTCATATTTTGTTCCAAAAGTTACACATAAGGTAAGCACAACAAAAAGAACATATAACAAAAATGATAATGATGACTATGATCAAGATCATTATTATCATGACGGATGCCAATATTCATAACCATAATTCATTAAATATTAATGATAAAGTAATCTATAAAGACTATAAATGATCCAATTGAAATAATTTAAAATATGAAAATCATTAGTAAAAAAAAAAAAAAGCATAGATAAAGTGATAACTCAAACTCTCTGAAGATTTAATCATCTGAACAAAATTATTAATTAAGCTCATATTCGAATATAAAAATTATTCTAAAAATTAATGAACACAAACTTAAAATATGAGTAGTTAAGCTGCCTAAATAGTTATAATCATGTTCATCAAGCACTATAATTCTTTACCTCCACTAAAAAGTGGTAAGCATGTGCCACAAACTTGTAATCTCCCATATTGTATTCTTGATAGGTTTTTGAATAAGAAAATCCAGTACCAACAGGTGCATCCAAATATATAATGTTCAGTCCCTGAAAACAGGAAACATACATTTTAATGACTGTCCTTCATTTCTCTAATTCGAACACAAAACAGATCTAAATGGGACAAACTTCCAATATCATTAACAAAAATATCTAATAAAAGTATGCCGCAGTTGTATTTTTTCTTAAAGCTTATCGTTTAATCATTTCAACTTAATTTCAAATAACTGGTAGTCCATTTTAAGAAGAGAAATGGTGGCAATAAGTACTAATGTTGTAGTCATTAGATTAGAGTCATGATTTATCACTTACTAATCACAGTGTCATAAAGATAGGCAAGTCAAGTGTCAACTAAACATGCAACCAAGGTTAAAGTCACTGAAGTGATAAAATGTATAGTGTATGTTGCAGAATTTTTTATCTCATGTAAAACATTTCAATGAAGTATCTGTTCTAAAGGATTAAAGCAGCTTTCACCTGAGTCCATGTATATGGATTTAAAACAAGTGACGGTAGACCTCCATTGTAATCTTTAATATCGAAAGAAAGTGGTCCTGTCCAAAGCTCAAAAATGTCACTCATGCACAAGGTGTGGACACATTTGGCCAAAAAAATATGGCTAATTGAAAGATGGAGCAGTTAACTAATTGTAAATTCACAAAACCAAGGCAAACATTCCTTGCCATAATTACATTTTCAGAAATAAGATGGTAAGTAAAAGAAAAAAATTACCACTTGCAAAGAGAAATGAAGCAAGAGCAGAGCAACCAGGGCCTCCAGCAATCCAAAGCAAAAGAGGGTCTTTCAAAGGGTCTTTTTGAGACTCAACAAAGTAGTAAAATAGCTGCACATCCTTATTTTGACCTACTCCCACATACCTGCATTTATCAATAAAAATCACGCAATTACTCAATACTCATTATCTATACACATAAGCAATAAATTGGAAAAGAAAGACTTACCCAGTTTCAAGAGTGAAGGGTAGATCACCATTGTAACCTGGAAGTCTTTTCACAAGGTTTCCACCATTGACAGCTATCACTAATAATACCAGTTCTAGTAGAACAAAACCCAGAAATTTCATGGCTCGGTCGAAATCCCAGAAACAGATACAAGGGTTTTGTTCCCCAGCAATCTATAAAGAGAGTTTCATTTCTGTCTTGTAGCTTTGCTGGCATCATTGATGATGGAAGCTTGGACAAAGACACTCAACGTATATGCCAAATTAGGAACAAACAAAAAGCTCGACGCAATTCAAGTTAAAAGAGTATTAATTCTTTCTGGTACTTGATTTGCTGATATCAGTGATGATGAGAGCTTTAGCATTGTCGTGCCAGTATTCACAATTTTGGCCTTCGTCACATGCCTTCTGTATCTATCTCATGAGCTATAACGCTAGCCGTTCAAAATGGCAAATTGCAGTAAAGTCCTCTCACATTTGATATATTGATGTATGTGCAATCTGATCATACTTTTTGACAAAATTATAGAATACTATCATTGAGTCATTGACTAACTCATTGACTGTCAGTGTTAGTGTCAATGGTTGATCGGTTAACTATTGCGAAAAATTTAAATTGCCTATAAATATCAATTACTATAATCATTTTTTTTAATTAAATGCTAAAAATAATAAAATGTTTTAAGAAAAACATTGGAGAAATCATCTTATCTTCAATTGGCCTTATATTTAAAAACTTTCTTAGTCTATAATTTTATTTTATTTTCCCTTTTTTAATTTTTTTATATATAAAATTTGATTCATTCATCTGTTAAAATGACCTTATTAGTTATTACCCTCCTATATCCTAAAACCTACTAACATTAACGATCGACGGGTTAGTCAAAGGTGTTTTTCTTTGGTAATTTTAGCAAAAATACGGTATGATTGCAAATAAATCAAATGTTGAGGTGCTTAATTACAATGTACCCCGTTCAAAATCATTAATTGTTCATCTGCCCCTTATTTTCTTTTAAATTCTAAAAATGTATTGAATTTTATTAAAATTTAACCCCAAATATTTGGTTATTTAGACTTATGGTCAAGGGCGAAGCCAAGACTTAGGGGTCGTTTGTTTTATCCACTTAAAACTTAATGAGTCTGAATTGAACTCATTAAGTTATTTTTTTTGTTTGTTTTTTAAGTGGTCAACAACTTAAGAATATCAAAAAACAACTTAAAATAAAAAGTAAGAAATCCTAACTTTTAACTTAAACAAATCACTAGATTACAATTAAAATATTTACTTTCAAGTCTATCCTCCTAAAGAAGATATATTTCCAAAATTATTCTAATTTAACATGGTTTATAATTCTTTCTTTTATGTATAAAAAAAAAAAAAAAAAAATTCTTTCTTTTAACATATTTCTTATTTTAAACAGGTTTTAGAAAAAGAAAAAGAAAAAAAAAAAAAAACTCTAATCACTTTTCATACTGAAATTTTTATGAGATTGAACAATTGAATTTCTTTTGCTCCTACCAAATCCTGGTAAGAACTCTGTATTTTTTTTATCTAACTATTCATCTAGTGCTCAATAAATTTGTCTACCGTATTGAGTAGATTCCGTGGCTTGAAGATATTATAGAATATATATATATATATATAATTCAAGAACCTATTTCAAAAAAAAATTCAAGAACTTTTTTTTTTATTATTTGGTTTCTGGTGCATATTGAACTTGAACTTTTTTTTTTTTAACAATAAATTGAACTTGAATTTTGTTTGCAGAACATGCAAAATTATATTCTTTGATAAATTTTTTGTTTTGTTAAATTGAACTTTGTTTGCAGAAGAACATACAAAATCTTATAAAGAATGGTGCATGTTAAATTACTCATTTTAATTAGTATGGGTATAAATGTAAAATTACTTATTCTCTGACAATTTTATTTTAAAAAAACAAATATGTTGACAGTACAGTCAGATGTGAGAAAAAAAAAAAACATGTCATTCAGGTTCAAATTTCAGTTCTCATTCAGTCTTCAGAAAAATTCAGGATTATTCAGTCTTCAGACAAAAAAACAAACGACTTATTGTCCAAGTGGGCTAAATTAAGTATAAAGATTTTTTTTTGTTATACCACATTGTGCTGCTGAATGAATGAACGTAATTTCCAAATTTAAAGTATGTACCTAGATAAGAAAGATATAATGATCTTTATCCTAAAAACATTTAAAATGATTCACTATAAAACAAAGAAAAAGATAGTGAAATAAACAAAATGCGTACTTGTTTGAATTTTAGCAAACAAAGTAAGATTCAAAATTTGTTTGTTTTATTTATAGAATGAACGGAGTAGAAATGAAAACTTTAATATGTCTAAATGTCAATAAAAATATTGAATATATCACCCTAATGAATCTATTGAGATTATCTCAATTAAATTAAGTTATAAATTAGACTATTTTTATGACTTATCAACTATCAAACAATATTAATTTTGTCATTGTCTTATATTTATATTTTTACTGTTTTAAAAACAAAGAAAATAACAAATTAAACTTATTAATTATTTTTTTTTTTATAGAAAAAGCTAGTCTAGGCTGAAGCCCAGGCTAATTTCTTAATACCTCCACGCTCCACCCCTGCCTTACGGCTTACCTTCACTTAATTTTAAAATATTTTTATGATGGCCTAATACATTTCTCAAGTAGGGATTTGTATACCTTATTAGTTTGGTGCGAGTTTGAGGCAACTTCAAATTAGGCACTTTATTGGTATGAGTGAATATTGTATTTGTTTAATATTTATATCATTGATTGTGACATAAGCAATACCTTAGTGTTTTCATCTTACATGATATGGTGTATGCAAGTTAGATAGCAATATTATAAATAAAATAAAATGACAGATATACTCCTAAGCATTTAAAGTTTTAACATTAACAGGTAACGGCAATGGAAGTTTGTGTAATAAAATACAAAACTTATATCTGATTGTAAATAGATCAAACCTCAAGGTAGGTTAGTGTAATTTGTCATTTAAGTTGTTCTCACGTGACAAGGATTGAGCTGATTGGATCCCACCAAGATCTCAGATAAAATAAAAATAAATAAAATATCCAATATATTTTTCTTTGTGCTTTGGGTGCCAAAAGTAATGAAAACCAGACACAACCATTATAATACAAAGCTTTGTCTTCTGTACAATTTACTAGTAGATCTGTACTAGGGCCAAGTGACATGATTTTGAAAATATAATTATCTAATTTTGAGGCAATGTATCTTCATAGTAGTAGATATGCTCCATTCATCAATAGTGTTTTATAACTAAGCATTTTCATCTGGTGATAATAATAAAATGATGGAAGAATAACTGAGAATAGGGTAAAGATTGCCATCAAGGAACTGAGAATACTGTTTAATTGCTGTTTCCCTGTCAGGAAGGTCACTGGAGAGGAAGTCATACGGTGTGGGCTTGCTGGTGTCTACCAAGGGTTCCCATCTATATCCAGGCCGTTCTGGCAGTGAAACAGTTACAGGCAAGTGACTGGCATTGAAGGCTATGTAGATTTCTCGTTTCACAGAGTCAATCTGGTATGAAATTCATATGAGCATCAACTAAATTATTTAACTGGGAAAAGACATGTTTTGTCACCTTAGGCCATGAAGTAAGAAATCGATGAAATTAATTGAACTATTCATAATTTAACAACCAGACAGCAAATGGAGCCAATAAACAAAAAATAATTCAAGTATTCAAAATGAAGTTGAAGGTGCAATTAACAGTTACCAGAGTGAAAGCCACAAAACGGCTTCTGTCAGACCAATCTGGCTTATCTGGAGTATGACCATGCCATTGCAGCCTCTCTGCTGTTGGGAAGTCCTTTAAGCCAAGTGACTCACATTCACTGCAAGATGGTTAAGGAAAATGATAGCAATGTAAAAAGATTAAACCGGAAAGCAAACTACAGAATCAAAATCACTAAAATCAGTAGAAACTTACTGGCGGAACTTGGTCACAAGGCAGCAAAATCTGAAAAATTCTGATGAAGACTCTTCCTTTTTATCCCACCTGAAGTAGTTCATCTGCATCATGACTGACAATTAGTCATCATAATCAACAACTGGGTTTAATAGAACTGCCAGACATCAACAGGGTGTAGAAGATCACATCATTATCATGGCAATACGTATTGTTGTTCCCCCCTTTTGTGTGACCATATTCATCCCCCATGGTAATCATTGGGACACCCTGGCAGACAAAGATCACTTAGTAATCAGATGAAAGAAACACAAAAGAACAAATTATTACATTTGCACATTTCTCCTACTTATGTTAATCACATTTGCTATGGTTAGATTCTTGTTATTCTATTACTTGGACATTGTATACGAATCATTTGAAACCACTATTTCATCTTACGGAATATCTCACTGCAACTCTTTTTTTAAAGCAACACAGACCATTGTGTTTGATAACCTTTTTTCTTTTGCATACTGCAAAATGGACATGAGCATGTTTTTGTTCCCCTGATACTGATCCAGAGGTTTCTACTTCTTATCCTCTGTATTCTAATTCTTTTCATCGACTTCTTGTCCACCTCTACCTTGTACCTTCTTTCTTAGTAGAATAAATTTTGCTTCTGATAAAAAGAAAAAAAAATGACAACCTCTCACTTTCCATTCACTTAAAGAGCAACATGTGGGTAGTATGGCTTTTTAAAATTATTTTTTTAAGAAAATTGTTTTTATTATATAACATTATAACCATTCAACTCAAATATAAACCCACCCCCAACCCCAATCCCACCTTACCAAGCTAACTAGTACCCACTAGACAGAACCAAATAAATAAAATAAATAATGATGATTTGTATTACTTGTCCTGACATGGTAAGGTCTCGGGAGCAGTGTGGAGATACAGACATGGATACAAGTAATATTAAAATCTTGGAGCTTTTGATTTCCTTATCGAGTTTAATTTTCTCAAACTTTCATCAATGGGTACAAATACTCTAAAAAATTGAATTCTTTTGCTATAACTGTGGCATGTGAGTTGTCAACATCAAGTAAATAATATTTTAATAGCAACAACCAATTAAATATAGATGTTCAACATATTTTAATGATTTAAATATTTATAGAAAAATTATTAACATACTAACGAAACTCATGTTTCAGATTGGGAATGTTTGGGACTTTTCAACCACTCCCAATACAAGCTTGACAATTCCGAAACCTAACTTGCTAAAATCAAGGTTAGGCTTAAGCTAGATTGGGATAATTTGTCCAAGCATCTCTGTTCTACAACTTGCAATTTACCTTCTTATGAGTTATGACCGAACAAATTCATATTTTGTTATTATTCTTCTCCGTATATGAGGTAATTTATAGGAGAAATACAACTAGGAAAGAAGAAATCCTATAATTAAGATAATTGATTCCTTAATCAAAACAGAAAGAGAAATACAACTTAGGAAAAAATTAGGAAATCTTATAATTAAGCTAATTGATTCTTTAATCAAAACAGAAATCCTATACATTAATGACAAATATTATAACAATGACAGCTTATTTTTAGTTTGTATTCATGGTACAAATTTTAACCCGGAACATATCATAGAGTCAAACTTTAATAAACTATAGTCAAGCATCTACAATACTAATGGCATATATTTACTACCATATGCTCTACACATGTATCAATTATCATTCAGTGACAGGTTGATCGGAAGTCATTAATGGTCCAAAATACAGATAATGTACGGAAGATGAGTAATTCATATTAAATCTTACTTGGGAGACCATGAGGCAGATGAAGAAATTTCGCATTTGTCGTTTTCTCAGTTTCTTCACCAAAATGCTTGCAAACTCTCCTTCCTATATGTAATTTGTAATTAACAGAATGAAGACTGGAATCTTAAAATAATAGAACATCCAAAACGAGTTCCCATTCAAACACAGAATAATATTGTGTCTGTCTTACAGAATATTGTGTCCAACAGTTTTAAAAAGCTTCAGCAGATATCCACAATTTCCGATAAATGCATATCTATGAAAAATTCAAATTTCAAAGGTACTAGATTGACGTGTGTGAATAATGCTTAGTGATCTATTACCTCTATAATTAAGTAAAGCCCTTACAGATTTGAGAAAGTTAAACTCCAGACTAATTTTATTTTGAATAAGTCCAATTGGGTTCAAAGGAAATTATTGTAGGGAATAGAAAAGGAGGATTGCATTTTATTTATTTCAATAAATTATTGTCCTTTCTGATCATAAAAAGAAACAAATTACTTACTCTTAAATAAGAAGCAATCATGCAACATATCACATTGAAAAATCGAACAACCAAAGGAAAACAAAATATAAAGTACAATCATCAGGATACATAATCTAGTTAATATCTACCTGTCCACAGTTCCAGCTATTATTATGTATCTCTCCATCGTTGTTGTCTTCTCCATTTGCCAAATTATGTTTGTTATTATAAGTCACTAAATCAGCCAAAGAAAAACCATCATGTGCACATATGAAATTGATACTGTTCCATGGTCTTCTTCCTCCCTCCTGATTTGGAAAAAAAAAAAAAAAAATTCCAAAATATAAAATTTAGGTGGACATAACAGGGGATCCAAAGAATGGCTTACGATGCAGGATTCTCAAAATATCAAAAACAAACATTAAGTTTTAGTTGTTAACAAAATATTTACCTACCGAAAAAAATTTGAGACAAAGAGACCATTAAAATGAAGGTTTAAAGTCATAAGCACTGAAAGGAAATACAAAAAACATGAAATACCTGGTATAAATTGGGGCTTCCACATAGGCACTCAGCAAAAGCACCAGAAAAGCCATTTGTACCCTTAATAAATTGCCGCACTACGTCACGATACTGAAATCAAAATGAAAATACAAATCAAATCATAAATGTTATCTAGTAGATATATAAGATGTAGATAATATTATTAGCATGTTTTGCCAACACGGTCAAATATGAATAACCAAACGAGAAATTTCAACAGATAGGAATGGATGGCCTGATAGGACAAAATCAGCTGAAAGATTAATGAAAAAGATCCAAAGAAGTGAAGACCTTACTATTAACATCTGTTGGCCAAAAAGAGAAACAAAATACGTAAATATTGACAACTAAAAGCTATAAGTAAATCATAATTTGTTGCTTTTCTGAGCTTACAATTTACTGGGTCCTGAACTTTAGATATTAGTCATGTAAGTCTCCCTAAAAAATATGGAAAGTCCATAAATGAAAAATTGATAAATTGGACAAGGATTATAAAGAGTAAAGACTCCATGAAGGTAAAATTTCTAATGACTTACTGAGGAGAATGAATATTAAGTTGATAAATGACTATAGTCATGGCATTATATGATCCTCCATATGCACCCACCTTATGAGAAAGAATTATACAAGATTCTAAATTCTTACACTCTTCAGATAATTTCAATATAAGCAGGAACTAGTTACCAGGTTTTGATATATATGCTCAATCTACACAAACTTTTTATTGGAATACTAAAGCAACAGAGAGTCTGAGACATTATTTACTTTTAATTAAACATACGGTTGTTAATGAACAAACAGATCATAAGTGTAAGACCTTTCCATCTCCGTGTCAACGAATTTAGGATGATGTACGGGATTTTCTGCAATAGGGATGAAAATGAACATGAAAAGTAGTTTGACATGATCACCCATCACCGTACATTTTGAATACTCTTTTGCAGTCAAGTGTTTTACATTCGTCATCTTCCGGTCAAAATAAATTGGGACATAGGAAAAAGATTAACAAAAAAATTAAAAGAAAAAAAAAAAACAACAAACAGACCTTTCCATTCCATTCTGACCAAATACCCCAGTGCGGAAACATGCCAACTTGATACAGGCCACCAGTATCCCATGCTTCTGCTATAAGCTATATGAAAGAGACAGATGAGGGCTTGGGTCAGTTAATACTTTTTATAATAACAACACATCAAAACAAAAGAGTATTGGATGCATTTAGAGAAGCTGCTTGGGAAGGACTAATTTACTTAGACACAAGTATAACTGTTATAGGCCTTTAGCATGGTGTGCAAGCATTGTGCAGCTAGAGAACTCTGGAGGTAGTGACACATTTTTTCATGCAAGAAAGCTTTTATCTAGCAAATTATATTGCTGCAATCAAGAGATACTCATATTTTAAAAGACTATTAATCAGAATGCCACTAGTACATTTGCTTTCTAAAATGTAATAAACCACAATAGATAGGTCTTCTCCTATTTTACAAGATAGAGCCACTCTGATAACAAGAAATAGAAATGAAGTGAAAAAAGATATGTCCACGTTTTGTGTGTGCATGAATACACAAGCAAATGCTCCAGGAAATCACCGGAATCTATAATCTAGAACTATTTCACAAAGTATCACAGTTTGGATCAAAAGTGCATTCCAATTATCTGAACTTTATGTAGAACACCTACACTATAGTACTACTTAGGTTTTATTGAAAAGTACAGAGATTCACAGAAGATAAAATCTTATTGAGATGATGTACTTTAACATTGGTATGGCAGATACTAAAACCAGAAGATCTTTGGGGTTTTTTGAAGTGCCTTAAGAAAAAGGGGCAATATAAAGGGGTTGTCTGAAACCAATTTTCCAATCCTTGAAAACATTAAAATTGAGAATGCATAACCAGTTTGCCACTCAGTTGACAGCATTAACTGTCTCTTACTCTGATGTACCCCAGGCCCAAGGTGTTATGAAAGATATATAACCTCCATTTATAGTGAAAGGATGTATTGAGCTTAAGCACCATTGCAATCCCCTCACCTATTAGCTCAAACTTTTGGGTTTAATGATTCCTTTAACATAATTGAGAATTTCTCAAACCCGACTACCCTTCTGTTTCTCTCCATTTCTTCTATTTCTCCTCTCCTATTTGTTCTCCTTTCACCACTCTATCTCTTTTATCCTCTTTGCTATCTCTTTTTCACTTCTCTTATCTGTTTCTCTCTATTTTCAGTTATTTTCTCTCTTTTTTTTCCCTCTTTTTCTCTCCTCTTTCGCTCTTTTCTGTTTTATATCAACAAATATATGGTAAATACCCTTGGAGCAAAAGATCACGATCTTTAAAGGAGACGAGAGAAAGATAATTACTGAATATACCTTTACTCCACAAAGTATTGAATCGTTACTTATCATGTCAATCAATGGTGGGCTGCTGAGAGGAGTGCCGGTAGTTATCAAGTCACCTTCTATTGGAATCCCATATACATTGATAGCATCCCAGAGACTTTGATGAGTAAGAAAACATAGAAATAAATTAAAAAAGAAAGTACAAATCAGTCTTCTGTGTAAATTGACAGGGCATAGGATATGTGGCAGACAGCTAAGCAAATAACCTGCTACCCCTGGTCATGATAGAAGCAAGATCAAAGCGAAAGCCATCCACATGCATTTCTGTAACCCAATATCTGTTGCAAAAGAAAGAAATATGAAGACTTTCCAACCCATGCAATAAACTAATAATAAAGAAAAAGGGTTGCAACAAATATATAAACTCTGGAGTTCTAACTGTAGCATGACAGAAAAAAAGAATCAATACTTAATGAGACTGGTTTGGACACACCTCTCCCCTTTGCTAAGAGAGTGATATGGGTGAATTCAACAGGAAATAGCAAGAAAAAGACGCTGTAAAAGAAATACTAAGTTCATCAAATAAAATAAAGCTGTTTAGCACAACAAATGTATGATATCAAAGTATAAAGTGGAAGATCACAGAGCTTAGCTCATAGGCTAAAACACAGAACAATTTAACTTATTCATGTTGGCATGACAACCAATATGCAAGACAATGATATGTATGAACTGAGGGATCGAGGGTCAAGGATTTTTAATTAAGCACATATACCAAGAGATGAAGCTTCAAAGAAATTTTCTAAACAATAATTGTTGTTTGGCTCATATAGTAGCTTCAAAACATTCCACTAACATGCTTTCACATCCAATTAATTTCTAAATCCATTAAATATGCATACATCTGAATAACTAGACAAATCAAAAGTCTAACGATGACTAACATTTAAAGGAATTCCTTGCAATATTGACAGACATTCTCCGTTCATCATTGGTAAAACAAAATCTAAATGAAACCAATAACAACTGTGCAGTAATCTGGTTACACTAATAAATCTACCTTAAACAATCCACAATAAATTGGCGCACAACAGGATGGTTGCAATTGAACGTATTCCCACAGCCTGAATAATTATAATATTCTCCCTGTAAAATCATAAAATAAGATTCAAGTTAACAATAATTATTGAAATCGTCAATAACCACTATACTCAAAAGCTTAAGCTGCTAGGAAAACATCTAACAATAGTATTTAAGCACTCTTACTAACACACACCCTCATGTGTAAGACCAACGGCACGTGAGCCAACTCCAAACACAGATTCAAACTCTAAACAAATACAAATTTAATTACGTGGGGGAATCAAACCCCGGCACCCCCAGTAGATCAAGAATCAAATACCATGTCAATTACCGCTAGACCCAAAAGGTTAAGTTGTTAGGAAAGGGTCCATCAATAGTATTGAAGAACTGTAGCTAACAGAAATAAAAAGATAAGATTCTAAAACAGTATTTTGGATTTGGAACTAATTAAACTCAAACTGGACAAGCTAGCTTAAAATGTTAACTCCGGGAAATATACTCAAAGCATTAATCCCCCAATGAACACTGTGTGTCAACTTTTGCAAAGTAATAAAACAAAAGCAATGTTCAATTCAATTTAAGCAGTCCTCCTAGAGGATTAATCTAGGAAGGTTGTGAATTATCAACACGACTGCATAATTATGAATTTATGATCTCAAATTTTTCAGATGCAAGAATCATGTGTCTTTTAAGGTATATAACATATAGAAGTAATAAGTCAAAGCTATACCTTAGGGGCAAGCATGTAATAGACACTGTTATCAGCACCTCTAAAGGACAAAATAGGACCTTTCTCGTTCCCTTCAGCTGTGTGATTGAAAACGACATCCATGATCACCTACTCAAGTAAAATTAGATGTGAAAATTTTTAACACATCTAAAATGAAACATAAAATATATTGAGATCGGCTATCACCTCAATCCCACGTTTATGTGCTTCCTTAACAAGGAACTTGAATTCATTAATTGCATCTTGGCCACAGTTAGATATGCCAGCAGATGAATATCTTATCATAGGAGAAAAGTAATTGACTGTCGAATATCCCCAAAAATTCACCCTGCCAAGAAATTAATTCAGAAAAGATATAACAATGATGCTCTAACATGTTTCTGAAATTTGGAAAAATGATAAAAGTTGAAAAACATCAGTTTACTATATTTCGTACTTTCTACTAGATTTTACATTGTCAGTATATCCTAAAAATTAGATTCTCGATAAACTCATATTGGCATAAAGTTTGTCACAAATATCACTTTACAAAATTGTTGGTATTGCCAAAATAACTTCAAGAGAAAGGGTAAAAATATTGTACTTATAATTGCCTAAGACAGAATTATAGCTGAAGTACTCAAGCTCATTGAACTGATGACATGGCATCAACTCTATACAATTTATCCCAAGTTCCTACAAAACAAAGAAATACAAGTAAGTAGTATAACAATCAATAACGACCAACGATAACAGTAAATGAGTCCAAAAACAGTTTTCAAAAATTAGGATACAATACGGAGCAGTTTTCAAAGAACTTGAATTTGCGGCTGTCTCTGCTGTCATCTTCCGATAGCCTTTTTCCATTTCACAAATTTGAAAACATCCCAAACATGTTTGGTACCATTTCTTGGAAAATGGAATTTGGAAAACATAAAATAGGGGAAAATTTGATTTGGTTGTTTTCAATATTTTTCATCTCAAATATTTTCTCTTGAGCTGAATTAACATAACTAATAACTTGACAAGATAATCCTTAAGGAGAAAACTTTTTCATCTCTTGTCAACAAGCCACATCTGACTGTATCATTTTTTAAAAAAAAAATCTTATGCTTTATTGAATACAGATACCAAATGCACCATTGTTCTTAGTATTTTGATTAAGACAAGTATCCGAAAACAGTTATCAAAATTTAAAAACATGACCTTCATTCATCTCTGTTGAATAAGCTTTATACAACTTCTACATAGATAAGACTTAGTAGAAGATAAGATAATATGAATTTTAAAAATAGGAAACTAACTCTAACTCCCTAGACTCGATCCCTATAGATGAGGAATCGGTTAGCTAGCTTTCTAACTCCTAGAAATACAGCTACATTACATATTGACATCATACGGTACTAATAATAAATAATACACTATAAACTTTCCACATAAGCCGATCATACTATTCATTTCATCCGAGATAAAACTTGACAAGTAATCCCTGTAGATTAATCTAAAAGTACAGTAAAGTCTACCTTCAAGTGATCAAGCTTCTCCACTAAACCAAGGTATGTTCCAGGAAATTCAGTCCTGCTTGATTCATGCTTTGTAAATCCTCTCACATGCATTTCATAAATTATAAGATCTCTCTGTGGATACTTCAGAGGTAAATCACCTTCCCAGTCAAACTGAAGATCAAATGGCTGAATTACATAAATGTTGCAACAGTAATCACATACAATATTGATAACAGCACAACAAAATTTTAAATTGTGGTGAAATTGTTACTGCAATGCTAAACTTACTTCAAAGAAATGAGAAATCAACACTGCACCTTTTAAGTGAAAAGGAATGAGGAATCAACAGCAAAAAGAAAGCACATAAATCAGTTTTCAAGCTTATCCTCTTATTGACTAATATGTTATATTAATTTAAACTACAAAACAATTATTATCTTTTATTTAAGCAGAAACAAAAATTGCATTTAAAAATGAATTTGCAGAGGAGGAAAACCAGAACTAAACAAAGACCTAACTATGAATGGTGAACTCAATATGTACAATTCTCACAGCTATAAGCTGAATTGGTTCATATAAATCATCAAAAAAGGAATAAAAATATTTAAGCCACGACTGCCTCCAAGTTTTGCTGGATGACCAAAAAAAGAAACATCCTTGAAAGTTGGCAAAGCCAGTACCAAAAAAATGATGATTTTTCTCAAGAAACATCCTTGAAAGTTGCCTCCAAGTTTTGCTGGACATTTTAATTCTTTTTTTCTTTTCAAGTGAAAACATGTATCTCACTGCAGTCAAATATATCTCAACCTATATCTTGATCAAGATCGTGTAGACCATGAGTTAAAAAAAATGAAAAGGAAAAAGAAGGATGATAATGTAAAAACCTCAGAAGAACACAGATTCCATTGGTCTAATACACAGATCATCAAAAGATTCAGTTACTAGAGCAATTGCAGCTAATATGCATTGATACCTACCTCATCTTCACAAGATGGTATCCTGCAGGCCATTTGAGGCCAGCAGTTTTCATCGGGTTCCAAAACACCGAACTGCCCTCTGCTTATGACTGCCTAGATGTAAAAGCAAAATCAGTGTTCATCACACATTCACACCTGAAACTGAGAAAAGAGTTAAACAAGTTCATGTATAAATTGTATCATCTGGATTCTTGAGTTACTTGTCTACCTTTATTAAGTGAAGTGAAAAAGGCCCTAGAAAATTAATATCCAAATAACTAAAGAAACAGAATTAGTGACAACCAACTTTTGCATAGGGATCCAATATTATCTGCGAAGAATCATAGTATTGTCCTTCTTTGGGAGAAAACTTTCCATCAAACTTGTAGCCATATAGCACGTCTTTAAAATCTCCTTTCAGAAATACATGCCAGACATCTCCAATTTTATTAGTCAATGGATCAAGAGAAATCTCTTCAGTGACTGTATTCTGCATGAAAATATTGGCAAAGGTTAGCCATACGAATTACTACGAAATTCTGGTTTTGAATTACTATGAAAAAAAAAAATCCAGTTATTGAACAAAGCTATCCCAGTAATATCACATGTCACAATCTCTAAAATGGTTTCAGCAATTGTGAAAAGCAACACCTTAATATATAACAAGTCAAAACAAAAAGGGACACTACATTATTGATTATACTATACTCAAATAAGGTTGATTAATCACAAAATACCTCTAAATGCACTATTCCCTCTTGTCAAACACAAAAACGAGAAGAAAAACTATAACAAAAGTTAAATACTTGTCTTTTCTATGTGGTCATACAATATCAGCCATTTCCATAGTGTGAGCATGTTTGGAACCCAAAACTCAAGCTTAGGGATTGAACTAACAGGTATTCACAATTATAGATATTAAATTTACCCATAAAAAAATTGAATGAGGAAAAAAGAATATATATAAAAACCTGATGCAAATCCGCGAGAGTGATCAAGCAGAGAGTAGCAGAAACCGCATTGCTGGAGTAAATGGAAAAATTGACTCCACCATCACGAGCAGTGGCGCCAAATGGAGTCGGGCAGCCTTCTGAAACCTGAAACCGACGCGAATCGGGTTTCTCAACAACCGCAGTCTCCACCATTGCCCCACCACCGCCGTCATTTTTTCTTGCTTTGACAACCAATGGTGAGTCCTGTGTGGCGAATTTGGTGAATAAATCGCCAAATGATTCTGAATTACAAGTATTTTTTCTCTTTTGATGGTTGTTATAGAAAGATGTGGGCTTGAGATTCAACTTGTTAAACGCTTGAATGTTGATGAGATTAGAACCATAGAGCAACCGCGAAGTAGACTGTATTAAGTCCATTGATGTGATTTTCAGCGAAAGAAACTTGTATTCATCAATATTTCTTCATATATACATTTTGTGAGAGAGCGAGCGGGAGAACTGAGAGCGAGGAGTGAAGTTGATTTGGTATACAAATATCTGATCCCAGACCTTGGGTAGGTCCCATCTTCATAGTGCTTTTCAAGTGAATTTCATTTTCAACTGCTGTAAATACACTGACCTCCCATCTCTTAAAATTGACTAATAAAATCAAATTACCCTTATTTATTAAAATTTAGTAACGAAGATAATCATATATACAGTCTTTCTATTATCAGTTCGAACTGACAAAAGTTATATCAGTTCCTTGTATGTGAGCCACTGGATTTAAATACTTTGACTGACAAATACATACAGCCAAGTCAAAGTATTTAAATCCAGTGGTCCACATGCAAGGAACTGATATAACTTTTGTCAGTTCGAACTGATAATAGAATTTCTATATATATATATAATCTTTCTATTATCAGTTCGAACTGACAAAAGTTATATCAGTTCCTTGCATGTGGGCCACTGGATTTAAATACTTTGACTGACAAGTGCATACAGCCAAGTCAAAGTATTTAAATCCAGTAGCCCACATGCAAGGAACTGATATAACTTTTGTCAGTTTGTCAGTTCCAACTGATAATAGAATTTCTGTATATCAGTCTTTCTATAATAATATACTTTCACAGCGCCGCATGTCACCGTGAAAGAGTTTTGGATTTAAATGCTATACAAATGGTTATTAATAAAAACAATAATTCAATTATTTAAACTTTTTAAAAATATATTCTCTTTAATGGTTATTATCATAATCACAAAACATCAAACTCCATCATATTCTCATAAAATAAAAATAGTTTCTTCTCACAAGGAGAGCCATGTGTCCATCATAAAAGCCTTTATTTTATTTTATTTTTTTTTAAAAGATAAAAATATTCAATTATAATATCCATAAATGCCTTAGTCATTCTTCTCATAATTGTGAATTATTACTTATGTAATGCATTGATCATTCATCTCATTATAATCACTATCGGTTTTTGGTAACTGATTATATTCATGTACTTATAATAAATATATCATATATCATATATATAATAATAAAGTTTCACCAGCGACATATGTCGTCGTGAGAGAAGTTTGATATTAAATATGGTTAATATATAATACATTAATAACAAAGCAAGAATGCCTTTTTTATTAAAAAATATAATATTCAATAATAATATTAATAAATGCCTTAATTATCAACATCATAATTATGAATTATTATTGATTCAATGCATTGATCATTCATCTCCTTATAATTACTATGAGTTTTTAGTAATCGATTATATTCCTCTACTCATTTCCTTATTAATGAGTTTGTACTGCCTTTATATTTTTTAAATATTATTACTATTTATTTATCTTTTGGAATTCTTTCAATTAAACCTATTTAATAAATGATTAAATATATTTAAGAATATTATTAATAAATATTTATCTTTTGGTATTCTTCCTATTAAATCACTTGAATATATAATTAAATATATTTTTATTAAATATTTAAAATTCTTTTGACATTCCTCCAAAAAAATTACCAACTCTACATCTATACATGTAAGTATGTAACCCTCGATCCAATCTCTCAAACTAAATCACTGTAAATACTATTTCTGTTGTTTTTTGTGGTCTGTCTCACTAAAAAAATTTCATGTTTAAATATCTCCAGTACAACCTTTTTTTTTCTTTTTAATCTTTTATGTTTATAATCTAGATTTTTTATAATTGTAAACTGCTCGTGTTTATTTTAAATGATTATTTCTTTCATTCGATCATTAATTTCATGTGTTCATACATATTTTTATATATGTACCACTAATTTTGTTTAATTCCCCCGGTGTTTTTTAGGAGATTTCTATAATTTTTACTACAACCATTGTTATCACTTAAAAGGTACAACATTCGAACCTTAATCATGATTGTAAATCTCTCTCTCTCTCTCTCTCTCTCTCTCTCTCTCTCTCTCTCTCTCTCTCTCTCTCTCTCTCTCTCTCTCTCTCTCTCTCTCTCTCTCTCTCTCTCTCTCTCTCTATATATATATATATATATATATATAATCTTTTAGAATTCATTCATATATTTTTAACCAATTTTTTTTTTATCCGCTACTAATTTAGTTAAATTCCTAATTCCTAGAGTGTGTTATTAAAGTTTTCTTACTTTTTTGGCTCTAACCATTATTATTATTATTTTTTGTGAATTGTCTCCCTCCGTTTATAACCCATATTTTATCTTCTATGTATCTAATATATTATTTAAAAGGGTTAATTGCACTAACTTACCCTGATTATTATATAATTGCACTAAAACCTAAACAATTGATATAATTACACAGACTATCCCTTGACCCGTTGACTAACGGTTGACCACCGTTAGTCAACCATTGAAAAGGGACAATACCAGTTTCACCCTTGCCCTTGTATTTGTATTTAGAGAATAATAATAAAAACCAATAAAAAATTAAATAATAAAAAAAACCAATAAAAAATCCATTCTAAATAATTAAAAATGATGCATATTAAAAAAACTTGTTAATATAATTAATATTATAAATAATTAAAAAACAAAAATAGAAATATAAACATTTTTAATTAAACTTGAAAAACATAAATTAAAAAATAAAAAAGAAATAAAAACAATTATCATCATCATCATCGACCATCAACTTCACCAGCAACATTCATCACCAACTTCACCAGCACCAAATCTAAATTCATCACCATTGATTCATCCCCACCAGAACATCAAAACCTAATCAGTCAAAATCCCAGTTCATCTAGAAAAAAAAAATCCAATCCCAGTTCTCTCTCTCTCTCTCTCTCTCTCGTTCATCATCAACATCAAAACTTCCCAACACCCAAGCAACGACGGCGGCAATGACCAGAAGCGATGGTGACCGAAAGCAGCGATGATGACGACCAGAAGCAGCGACGATGACGATCGAAAGCGCGACGACGACAACGACAACGACAACGACTGTATCTCTCTCTTCTTCTTCTTCTTCTTCTTCTTCTTTCTCGGCTTCGGGGTGGTTGACAGTGGGTGGTTGATGGTGGTGGTGGTGGTGGTGAGATCGATCGATCGATCTAGAGAGAGATGAGATGAGATCGGAGATCGGTAGGGTAGAAAGAGAGATATGTGGTTTGATTTGGTTTCTGGAAAAAAAATGATGATGATTCAAGCTTGATTTGGTTTCTGGAAGAAAGAGAGATATGCATAGAAGAAGAAGATCAGGCTTGATTTGGTTTCGCGGAAAGAAAATGTAAATTTCTTTTTTAACTGAAAATTCAAGCTTGATTTTGCAGTTTAATTTATGTGGTTTTTGCTGTTTATGATTTGGTTTATTTGAGATTTAGATCTTTTTGTTGATTAATTGCTAATATTTTGTGTAATTAATAAGACTGATTAATATTCTGGTGGTGTTTAATTGATGATGATAATGATGAATTAGGGATGGGTTTTTGTGTTTGATATGATTTCTGGAAAAAAAAAAATTAGGGTCTTAATTTGGTGGAGATCCTTTATGTTTTAATCAGGCTGACATGGTGATTTTTAATTGGACAACATAATTTCTTTTGTTTATTTATTTAATGAAACTGAGATAAAGACTAAATTACCCCTCATTGTTGTTAAGTAACTGTGGTCAACCGCTGGTCAACGGTTAGAATGTATGTTTGTGTTATTATGATAGTTTTTATGGTTTTAGTGCAATTATACATATAGTTAGGGTAAGTTAGTGCAATTAACCCAATTTAAAATTGGAAACTTTAAACAAATGTGGAATAAAAAATATAATCACAAAATTAAAACAATCTGTGTAAAAAAAAAAAAGTTTTCAATTTTTTTTTTTAAAAACAAATTTGGAAAATTAAAAAGTATTCAAAAAATCAAAATAATCTGAGTAAACAAATAATTATAACAATATGGATTAAAAAGAAAAAGGCTAATTTCACTTTTTCCTTTACAACAACAATAATAAATTAAATCAAGTGAATAATGTTATCAGAAAATTAAAAAACGCGGAATAAAAGTAATCAAATAATTTTAAAAAACAATCTGCCAAAAACACTATCAGAAAATTTAAAAAGTTAATGAGTTATAATATTTGTAATTATATTCTTATTAATTACTAATTAATGTAATAATGTTTTTTTCATGGTTAAATAGATAGAGAGTCACGACCTTTATAATTATGTTAAACATAAGTACCAAAAACATTTTCGGAAAATTTAAAAAGTTAAAGAGTCACACTACCTTTATAATTATGTTAAACATAACTACCAAAAACATTTTAGGAAAATTTAAAAAGTTAAAGAGTCACACTATTTGTAATTATATTCTTATTAATTACTAATTAATAAGAACATAATTAAAAAGATATAGAGACACAACTGTTATAATAATATTAATAATGATTATTATAAATATTAGTAAACCACTATCTATATTATGAATTTTAATTTAAATAATATCATTTAATATGATTAATTCGAATTTAATATTTGAATTTTGGGTTCAAATTTGCATTTGACTTTTACTTTTCCCAATTGACATGTGACTCTTATTAAATAAAATCATAAATATCGGAGACTTTTGTATTTTTGAAGAGTCTATAGACTCTAAATTTTTTTATTTCACTATAAAACATACTCTGCATACAAAGATCCTAAATTTTTCTTGGGAGAAATTTGTTGGATTGCAAATTTGCAATTGAGCCACCATTTCAGTAATTATGTTGCTTTACCACGTTATTCAATATACTTGGCACATTAATTTAGCCTAAATAGCTAAATTATATTATGAAATGAAAAATTAAGATAGAAAATAAAAAAAAAGTAAAAGCAAATTTTAAATATATTTTTTAACAAAGCCCGTGTATCGCACTGGTTGACAAACTAGTATTAATAATAATAAAACTTTATTTAATATATCACGGTGGTGCATAAATAACAATAATGGAGTTGTGATGATCATCATTGTAATTGGGACTTGGGGTATCCTAAGGCACGTGATACTTTCTTGTAGCAAATTAATATTCATTAACACCATTATTTTTATGAGAGAAACCTAATGACCTAACTTTTATTAAGGCCAAAATTAGTTTAGGATAATTTCAATATTCCCAATCATGTTGTCTATAACACTAGATATTAATAACATAAGTGTAATACTTATTAATGATTAATAATTATTAGAGTAAGAGAAAAATACGAGCAATTTGAAAATTATTTTCCAAATGAAACATTAGAAATCTTATTTGGATCAAGTAGATATATTAACACAATACATTATATTAAAAAAAAATAAAAAAAAACAATACACAAAATGGGCTGGCCCAATAGATTCTAAGGGTTGCTGTTAAGTTGCCCCCACCTATTTTCTAAGTACCCTATTTCTAATAGGGAATTTTAGCAAAATTACCCTTGGAGAGAAGACATGTGTGGCATCCAAAACCAAAAACAACACAAACTTCACCGGCTAAATTCATCAACTCAAATTCAATCTTCTTTAGTTTCAATTTTAGGTGGAAAAAAAAAAAAGTTTGTTTCCATCTTGTGAATTGTTTCATTGATTCACAACTTTGATTGATAAAGTGATATTGAACCCAATCCTATAAATTTGTAAAACTTGAAACTAATTTGAACATATTTATGATGGATAATATATTAATGATGACATTTTTTTTAATAAATTTATTCTAAAATTTTAATTTATTTCAAACTGAATAAGTTGGTTAATTTCAATTTTACAAATATGAGTCGATTATTATTAATAAAATTTCGTTAATTTGAAATAAATCTTAAGTTGTTCAAGTATTTATTTAGTTCAACAAATTTATTGGACAAGTTGATTTGACAAAGTAAAAGCGTTGAACAACTCAAATCCACGACTCAAAGTTGCTCAAAAGGAATGATTTTTATTAATGAAATTAAAAGATAACAATAATTAGTCGGATTATTGCTTAGATAGAAAAACAATACTAATTCAACTAGGATTCGAGATATCTAAATTTGACTAACATATCGCATACGATAAGCTCAAAATTTAACAAAAAAAAGGTAAATTTGAATTGTTGGTAAAATCCAATGGAGCATTCTTAATCAAACCCAAACAAACAAATTTTAACATCTCAAAAGTTCTGTGTAACATAAAATGATAAGAATACCAAAAATTGAGCTTTCTACCAAAGGTGGCACCAGCCTCTCGTGCATCGAATCAGTGAAAAGTTGTTTGCGTTTAAAGGCTTTTGAATGGAAGAGCTTGAGAGCTTCATCAAGTTTCAAATCCTTTTGATCAAATACACCTTGTTTTCCAAACTCTTCCCCCTAACATTGGAAAGAAAGGAAGAAGTATTTCTTTTGTTTTACAAAAGAAAAAGCCAGAAAAGCCTAAAGCCTAAAGCCTAAAGCCTGTGAACTCATAAACAAAGCAATGTTTTCAGACAATCATTTTTCTTCATCTCTTGTTTTGTTTGCTTTTGCTGAAATCCCCCTTCTATATTCTCAAATCAATCTTCAAGTCTTTTTGGTGTATATGAAAATAATTTTGTTAAAAAAAAATAAAATAAGATGATTGATATTTTCCCAACAAAGACACATTAGAAAACCAATCAGTAGAGGATTAAACCAACTCAACTACATTCCACAGCATCCCAGACACTTAAAAAAAAGGGTTTTATTGAAAACTAACCCCTTTGGGAGGTTGAAATTGAAATCTAACTTATTTTTGAAAAACTTGCAAAACTAACTCTTTTTTCATGCGTAAGTACCATTTTACCCTTACTTACTAACTTTTCTCTTTAACTCATTCTATACCTATTATTTCCTTATTTTCTTCACTTCTTCCTCTCCTCACCACCACAGACCTGCAACTCTCACTTCTTCTTCCTCTCAAATTTTTTTTTTTCTTTTGCTCTCTCTTCCTTTGCAAGTACAAATTAAGCAACTCCACCATTGAACAAGTAGAAACAAGCAACTCCACCATTGAGCAACTCCACAAGGGTTCCTTCCATTGAAGCTTTGAGGTGAGTTTTTTTTTTTTTTGAACTTTTACACTCCGAAATTCCAATTTACTTGAATTTGTGTAATATTTTTGTGAAAATAGTTTACATTTACATAATAAAGCATGGGTCTTGATTGAATTTGATGTTGTTGTGATCAATTTAAAGTTTATCCTTAAATTTTGAGTTTATTTCTTGTTAAAATGTCTTATTTACTTAGATTTGTGTATTAGGGTTCTTTATTTTTGTGAAAATAGCTTACATGGATGTAATAGAGCATGGGTCTTGGTTGAATTTGATGTTGTTGTGGTCAATTTAAACTTCACAACCTAAATTTTTAGTTTATTTATTTGTAAAATGTGTTATTTACTTAGATTTGTGTATTAGGGTTCATTATTTTTGTGAAAATAGCTTACATGAATGTAATAGAGCATGAGTCTTGGTTGAATTTGATGTTGTTGTGGTTGATTTTACATTATAGTATTGAATCTAGACAATTGAAACAATTTTTTTGGAATGTGTCCAGCATTGTTTGGAAATTCCCAACAAGCGTTAGGAATTCTCAACACCCGTTAGAAATTTGGGTTTTATTGAAAAGTAACCCCTTTGGAGGGATAAAGTTGAAATCTTACCCATTTTTGAAAAAATTGCAAAATTGACTCCTTTTTGACAATTTTGCCCTTTTTAATGCATTAAATTACAATCATACCAATACATTGTAAATCCCTTACCTGTCTTCCAAATCGAACACACCTCTCAAAGCCTCTCAAACAGACAAACCTCTCAAAACCTCTCAAACAAACAAACCTATTGAAATCTCCAAATCCCTAATCTCTGTAAAATCGACCAAGCCTTCTTCAACAACGCGAAGGAGACTTGAAGAAGACGACGGCGCGACTCAGACGACGACGGCGTGACTCACAGAGGTGACCTTGAAGATGACGACGGCGTATTGACCTTGAAGACTACGGCGACGGCGCGACTCACCTTGAAGACGACGACGACGACGTGACTGACAGACGACGTTTGGGCTGTGGGAAACTTCAATAAACCTAAGGTGAATGGAACAAATCCCTAATTTCCCTTTGGTTGTGTGTTTTATTTAATTAGAACATATTTAATTAGAACAAATCTCTAATTTTATTTTGGAGTTTCAAAAATCCCTAATTTGAATGACAGAAATGTTCAACATTGACTCAATCGTTCTGGGTTTCAATCGTTCAGTGAAGTTTTTGTCCAATGAAGTTTCAAAAATCCCTAATTTCAAAAATACTAGTTTTTGTCTAGTGAAGTTTCAATCGTTCTGGGGTTACATTAACATTGACTGAATAATTGCAATAAAAGCTTCTTCCTTTTTTTTTTTCACCCACATAGCTTATATTCATTGTTTAGTTTCTGGGTGTAGTTTTGCATATGCTTTAGCTTGATTAATGCATGTTCTTGTTTTTATTTTTTGGTATCGTATTAATAAAGTTCTTATCCGGGTTTGTGTCTTTACCATATGAGACATTTAGCTTCTGTGTTGATGAACAATTTAGCTTGTATCTTTGGATCATTGTGATATATATCTTCAAGTGAAGTTCATTGTTTAGTGTCTGCTTTAGCTTGATTAATGCTCGTTCTTGTTGGTATTTGCATCTTTTGGTTTAATTTTGGCATACTAATGTTTGATTTGCTATATTGTTGGGTTTAGTGATGTTTGAATGTTTGGAATGGATGTTATAGTGGTTGTGTACTCTAGGTTTGGTATTTTCAACGGCATTTTGGTTTTCTAACTACGTTCGGAAATCACAACATCAACTAACAACTATTGTGAATTCCCAACTTTTGTTAGGAATTCCAAACTCTTGTTAGGAATTCCAAACTCTTGTTAGGAATTCGTAACAGAAGTGGAATTCCTAACAGAAGTTAGGAATTCCAAATAGTTGTTAGGAATTCCAAACACCTGTTGGGAAATCCCAACTGCTGTTAGGAATTCCCATCTGCTGTTGGGATTTTTTAACAGTAGTTAGGAATTCTCAACAGGTGTTTGGAAATCCTAACAGCATATGGGAATTACCAACTGAAGTTGGGATTTTCCAACAGGTGTTTGGAAACAGCAGTTGGTTGTGTAGGTTTGGTATTCTGAGTAGCATTTTGGTTGCCTAACGGGTGTTAGGAAATTCTTAACAGATGTTAGGATTTCCTAACACCCGTTAGGAATTCTTAACGTGTGTTAGGAAATTCCTAATGTGTGTTAGGAAGTTCCTAACAACAGTTAGGAATTTCCTAACATCCGTTAAGAATTTCCTGACACCCGTTAGGAATTCCTAATGGGTGTTAGGAAATTCCTAACTGTTGTTAGAAATTCCTAATAGTGTTTGGAATTTCCCAACACCCGTTTGGAATTTCTTAACTCCCGTTTGGAACTCCGAACTCTGTTGGGAATTTCCAACACCATTTTGAATTCTAAACTACAATAACAAATATCACCTTAAATTGCTTATTCGGTTAAAACATTTGTACTAATATAAATATTTTATGGTTTTATGTTATATTTCAGGATATTTAAATGGGAGAAGAGGTGGAATTGTTAGTAAAGGCTGTAGAACATTTCCCGGTGAAGATAAAAGCACTTCGTCAGTGGCTGCTGTAAAGTGCATTAAGGAAAAGTTGACGGAGGCGCAACTATCCCTCTTCCGCACAACATGCTTTGTGAAACTTCTAGAGATGAATGACCTTAAGTTTTCCGGGCAGCTGGTACATAATCTGAAAGCACAAAGGAAGTTCAAGAGCAAGACGTGACAATTTCCTCATCCATCTAGATATATTCAAACTAATGCAGTATGACATAAAACTCCATTATATAAGTTGTTGCCCATCTGTTTTTCACCTGGGCATTTAATGTCTTTATGAGAGTAGCAGCCTGTATGTACTATAGAACATGAATCATTCTACAACTCTTTTCATCATGTAATGGCTATGTAAATCTTAGCTATTTGTTTTAGGGTTAGGAGATCATGACAGTTCCACACTCATTTACGCCAAGGTCGTCGATTTGTATTTGTTATGCCTCCGAGTTAAAACTGCTCTGTGAGGTATGTACTTTGTAATATTTCAACCGCATGGTTCTTACAAAGAATTGGCAAATTTGGAAGATAAGTTTGTGAGTTGTGAATTTTGATAATCCTATTTTACCTTTTCATTTGATTAATGGGTTTGTAGTAGTAATCAAGTGTTTTTTGCAATGAAAGCTTCCATGGAAGAAATGCAACCAAGTTTTCATTTTCTTAAAATTTGATTTCAGGAAATAGAGAGTGGATTTTTTTAAAGCATTTCACCAAACATACAGGTTCCAACACGCAAGAGAATCATCAAACCAACAAAAATATGAAAAAAGAAAAAAGGAAAGTAGATATAGCAGAGAACAAAAGTATATGCAGGAGAGATACAAACACTGAATTATATGAAGAAACTACATAACTTATTGAGATTTTCAAAGATTGCTGATGTCCTAGATATATTTATTAGTTTGTCCCATTGCTGCATGAAAGCAATATTTATAGCAAGAGGTTTGTCCGAGAAATAAAAAGGTAGCCAAAGAAATCGCGCATCTAGTATTTCTTGAAGGCCAACTCCTTCACAGCCTTGGCTAGATGTTCCTCATTTTGGACATTCTGGACCCATTTTGCATTTATGTGGACTCTCTCAATGCTTTGCTTCAAGGTTCTAGCAACTGAAGGCTTCGTACGGCTTGCAAAGAACTCCTCCACTTCCTTAGCCTTCTCAAATGAAGCAAACTGAAAGGGAAGGGAAGCAAAACAACACAAAAGAACATCAAGACTAATCACAAATATCCAACAGTAATAACAAGTGCCATAAATATCGGTGAAAGTCTACCAAGTGCCATGTTATTATGCAATCTCACTAGCACTAACTGCTTATTGGTTATGCAATTTTGGAGGCAGCATTCCATTTTCAGAGTCTGAACATTCATAATCACCAAGAGCTGTAACTCAAATCAAGCATCTTATTGAATACCTTGCTCCAAATACCTGGATCTCTAGAACATCAGCTTGCCATGTTTTATCATCATCTTTCACAGCCACTACAGGGCTTCCTTGAAAATATAGGATTTTTGGGGTCCATAATGTTATACTGTCGGATATCTCCATGAAGCCAGTTCACAAAGTAAAGAAAACGATCATCAAGAGAAATCAGAAAATCAGTTATAAGTCCAGGCATTTCGGGAAGTATCCAGTTTTGGACTTTCAATGGTTCCATTGATATTGCCACCTGCAGAAGTTGATAGTAAATTACTAGATGTTGTGCACAATAGGGACTTTTTTAAGAGACAACATACATAAGCTTACAAATACTCTCACACAAGCATTTTAACAACCTCTTCTCCCATTATATTAACTTGAAATATAACATAATACCAAACAAAAAATCAGTACACATGTTCTAACTGAAGTCTTCCTAATCAAATAAATAAATAAGCATTTTCAAGTGTACTTAGTAATTCTTACTGCAGTTAAGAATTGCAGTAGGAATTACTAACTGCGGTTGGGAATTCTTAACACCCGTTAGGAATTCCTAACACCCGTTAGGAATTCCCAACGGGTGTTAAGAATTCCCAACTCCTATTAGGAATTCCTAACGGATGTTAGGAACTCCTAACACCTGTTAGGAATTCCTAACGAGTGTTTGGGAATTCCTAACTATTAACACCGGTTAGGAAACCAAAATGCAATACATAATACCAAACCTAAGAGTACACAACCACTACAAAATCCAATCCAAACATTCAAACATCATTGAAACTCAACCATAACAATGAGATGGCAAAAACGCCAGTAATAAAGCAAATCAAAAATCACTATGCCAAAATTACCAAACACTAAAACACCCAAACATTGTTGTCATCACCAAACACCCCAAACAACCATAACAATCACATTGTAAAAACACCAACCAATATACTTGTTCTAATTTTAGGAACTTTGAACCCAGAAATATCGAAAACCAAACATCACAAACACCAACCAATATACTTATAATACTCTTAACATACTCAACCACTACAAGACCCAAAATGTGTTATGGTTGGCAAAAACACCAACCATAACAATTAGATGGCAAAAAAAAACACCAAACACCACGTACTTGTGAGCACCAAATTTAATTTCATTCCACATAATCCCAATCACGATTTCTGAAGCTTGGTACAACATAAACCAGTTCAGAATAAACAAGATTCCTTGAATTTGTTATGTTATTTAAAATTTCTCTTCTCATCGAAGCATCAACCTTGATTCAAAACAATAGCATTACACCAAATACAGACACATCAAATGCCTTGACAGTAGGGATTTTTTTCAAAAGTTCAGAAGTTGTAATTCAAATTAGTGATTTTATGCAAAAATTCTACTGTCAAGAAAATTTTTTCAAGCTAAAAAAAAGTAGGGTTCTAATTAAAATTAGGGAATTTTCAAACTACACAAATTGAAGCAGAAATCTTCACAAAAAATCCATGCCAAGTAGACTGGATTACCAATCTCATTGGTACAGATCACAACACAACACCATAAAAAAAAAATCAAAAATTGAAAAACCATTCGCCTTTTTTTTTTTCTTGAACTTTCCCAGAACCCAAATGGAGTTGCCGTCGCGTCGTCGTCTTCAAGCTTCCGTCGGGCCGGCGTCGTCAAGCTTCGTTGTGCTTCAATAGAGAGAGAGAGAGAATTTGTTAAGGATTTCAGAGAGCAGAGAGGGCTTTAGGATTTAGGATTTAAATAGTTATGACATAATGTTCAATCAAGACCCATGTTCTTAGCTCTAATTGTAACTATTTTCACCAAAATAAACAAGACATTAACCACCGATTTGTGGAGAAAACTAAAAAATAAGTATTAAACTCACATTTGAAGCTTTGAAACAAGAATCCCCTTTTGTTGGTGAAGAATGGAAATAGATTCGTGATGATGATGAAGGAGTTCGAAATTGTAAATGATAAAGAGAGGTAGAGAATTTCTAGATTCGGTTTAAAAAGATAGGGTAGATAAAGAAAGAGAGAGGTGAGGAAGACGGTAAAGAGGGAAGTGAAGTAAAGTGAAAATGTTCAAGTAAGGGTAATATGGTACTTGTCCGTGGAAAATGAGTTAGTTTTGCAAGTTTTTCAAAAATGAGTTAGATTTCAATTTCACTCTCCCAAAAGGGTTAGTTTTCAATAAAACCCTTGAAATTTCATAACAGCCGTTAGGAATTTCAAACACTTGTTGGGAATTCCTAACAGCCGTTTGGAATTCCTAACCGTCGTTGGGAATTCCTAACACCTGTTGGGAATTCCTAACCCCTGTTGGGAATTCCTAACCACTGTTGGGAATTCCAAATGCCTGTTGGGAATTCCAAACAGCTAACCGTCGTTGGAAATTCCTAACTGCTGTTGGGAATTCCAAACGCCTGTTGGGAATTTCCAAACAGTGTTTGGATTCATAATATTTTGTAGATTCAATATACCATGAATTTATAATATTTGTTTAGGAATTTAATAATAAATTTCCTATGCATTTGAAAGGTGGGTTGCATGGATAAAGTCTGATTTGTTGCTATGCATTTATTCCTTAAAGCTTTATACATTTCTATGATCGATAGTGAGCATTAATCTTGTTCAATGTTTCTACTCGCATGAAGCAAATACAAGACTGCCTTCTTTCGGATAGTGACGATGAAACTTGAATTGCCTAGCATGATGGATAAAACCCAATATAAAAATATACTTAAAACCCAACACTGTTAATATTCAGCATTATGCAATTAAGTTAATGTTCAACATTATGGAACCTTGAGTGGCATGGCATGTAGATGAAGATGATGGATACACATGTGCGAAGATCTATATCCTATCGTGGACTATTACCTAGCATACTACTACATACAGGAATTTAAGCCATGAAATAATTTTATGACTTGGTTCATACATAATTTTAAGCCATGAAATACTGTACTACTTACACAATATATGACTTGGTTCATGACTTCATGTCAATAATTGTATTTATAATCCTAAAATTCAATTTGAGCCATGAAATTTTATGTAATTACATTTCTGTTTCTAATTCATTAATTGGACTGTGAAGCAGCAAGCATGCACATTTGGTAAATTAGCAGACAAAATACTCCTGCACCAACCAACAAAAACACATTGTTTCACAACCACTAAATACAACCAACTATTTCCCCTTTAAATTTATTTTATGAAGAATATAAAAAACCATTTTGGTTTTATGTACTGTTGATGAATATATAGGTGCCATACACGACCCAATTCCACCTTCGAGAAATGTTCTGTAGCCTTTAATAACAATTCCACCTCTTCTCCCATTTAATTATCCTGAAATATAACATAAAACCATAAAATATTAATATAAGTACAAATGTTTTAACTGAATAAGCAATTTAAGGTGATATTTGTTACTATAGTTCAGAATTCAAAACGCTGTTGGGAATTCCCAACAGCTGTTAGGAGTTCCCAACAGCTGTTGGGAATTCCCAACTGGTGTTAGGAATTCTTAGCACCAGTTAGGAATTCCTAACAGCTGTTGGGAATTCCAAACTGGTGCTAGGAATTCCTAACACCAGTTGGGAATGTTGCGAATTCCGAACGTAGTTAGAAAATCAAAATGCTGTTGAAAATACCAACTCAGAAGCACATGCAAGGGGATTTGGTCACACCTTGCAAATCAAACATCAAACACCAGCAATATAGCAAATCATAGAAGGCCATAAGGCCAAGCACCAAACAAAAAGACAAGCTATAATCAGCATTTCATCTTCATGACAGCAGGCTCAATAACCCTTTGAATATATATTCTAAATATTATTAACAACAAAGATTTATTCATGAACCCAAACATTTTTAATGAACCCGAACACAATAAATATGAAACACCCATCAACAAAAGTTGTAAAGCTTGATTTGACAATAAAATTACCACAAAATGTGAAACATATCTCCCTTCATCTGCTCATATAGACACACATAAACATAGATTAAGATACAGGCCTTTTTTTTTTTTGAAACTGCTTATATAATTAAAAAAGTATAGAGCCACCAAGAGCCTTACAAACACCAAAACCAAACCACCTGCAGACTAGACAAAAAGCAGGGGACAAAGCAAAACTGAAAACAAAGCAAAAACCACTAAAAACACGACACAGGAAGCCAGAAACTACCCAAAACTCAATCACAACAGCAACACCTGCACAAGCCAGAACACTACCTAAAACTCAACACAACAGCATCACCAAAACCACCCAAACCACCCAAACCACTAAATACCCCACTCCAGCCTTTCTTCAAGAAGACCAGACCCTCCCTTAGCCAGGCAATCAACGTATATAAATATAGGGCTAGGGATTCACCTTCAATACACAATAATTCAAAAATTAAAGAGGGATTCACCTTTTTCTTGAAGCCAATCGGAGTTAAAGGTGCGCCGTCGTCGACTTCAACCTTCCGTGCGTCGTCGTCGTCGTCTTCGACCTTTAATTTGAGTGAGGTTTGGTCGATTTCAAGAGGAAGTATTTGGGTTGAAGAAGGCTTGGTGGGGTTTGGTCAATTTCAAGAGGAAGGTTTGGTCGATTTGAAGAGGAAGGATTTGGGTTGAAGAAGGCTTGGTGGGGATTGGTCGATTTCAAGAGAAAGGTTTGGTCGATTTCAAGAGGAAGGATTTGGGTGGAGATTTCAAGAGGTTTGTCTGAGAGGTTTTGAGAGGTTTGGCGTGCTCTTTCAATTTTAAGAGAGAGGTGTGCTCAATTTCAAAGACAGGTAAGGGATTTTACAGTGTATTAGTAGGATTGTAATTTAATGCATTAAAAAGGGCAATATTGTCAAAAAGGAGTCAGTTTTGTAATTTTTTCAAAAATGGGTTAGATTTCAACTTCATCCTCCCAAAGGGGTTAGTTTTCAATAAAACCCTAAAAAAAATTAACATCCTCAGGCAACCAATCCTGACAATAATATCTACAAAATTTCATTGACATTACCTTGTATATATATATAATATACTTTCACAGCGCTATATGTCGCCGTAAGAGAGCTTTGGATTTAAATGTTACACAAATGGTTATTAATAAAAACAATAATTCAATTATTTAAACTTTTTAAAAATATATTCTCTTAATGGTTATTATTATAATCACAAAACATCAAACTCCATCATATTCTCATAAAATAAAAATAGTTTCTTCTCACCATGAGCGCCATGTGTCCATCATAAATGCCTTTATTTTTTTATTATTTTTTTAAAAGATAAAAATATTCAATTATAATATCCATAAATGCCTTAGTCATTCATCTAATAACTGTGAATTATTACTTATGTAATGCATTGATCCTTCATCTCATTATAATCACTATCAGTTTTTGGTAACCGATTATATTCATATACTAATGATAAATATATCATATATATATATACAGAAATTATATTATCAGTTCGAACTGACAAAAGTTATATCAGTTCTTTGCATATAGGCCATTGGATTTAAATACTTTGACTTGGCTGTATGCACTTGTCAGTCAAAGTATTTAAATCCAGTGGCCCATATGCAAGGAACTGATATAACGTTTGTCAGTTCGAACTGATAATAGAAAGACTATATATATATATATATATATATATATATATATATATATATATATATAATATACTTTCATAGCGCCACATGTCGCCGTGAGAGAGTTTTGGATTTAAATGTTACACAAATGTTTATTAATAAAAACAATAATTCAATTATTTAAACTTTTTAAAAATATATTCTCTTAATGGTTATTATCATGATCACAAAACATCAAAACTCCATCATATTCTCATAAAATAAAAATAGTTTCTTCTCACAAAGAGCGCCATGTGTCCATCATAAATGCCTTTATTTTTTTTATTATTTTTTAAAAGATAAATATAATATTCAATTATAATATCCATAAATGCCTTAGTCATTCATCTCATAATTGTGAATTATTACTTATGTAATGCATTGATCCTTCGTCTCATTATAATCGCTATTAGTTTTTGGTAACCGATTATATTCATGTACTTATGATAATCATATCATAATTGTTAATTATTATTTATAATGACTAATTGCAAACCATTCATCTTTTATAAACCGGTGCCTTATCAAATTCTATCTCTCTTTATATATGCTATATATAGTACACAGTCTTACAATGTACATAAACACAAAAGTCCAAGATGGCATGATGGCATGTGAAAAGAATTTGGAGAATCAAAAAGCCATCGACAAAAGGTTAATTAAACACTCAATTTTTTTATTCTCGAGAAATTTAAATAATTCTAATGCAGTAATGCTTTATATATTTAATTCGAAAAACTGTACGATTGTAGCAAATTTGTTTTTAATTTTTTTGCAGGAAGCCAGTTGAATACAAACAAGAAAGCAATGATGATCCAGGTAATTTTGTGTGTTATTTCTTTATTAAGTTTTTTCCTAAATTTTTGTTGCTTTCGGTACATTAATTTTCATGTGAAGTTTTGTGATTGTGTGTGTATGTATATATAGTGAAGTTAAAGCTTCCAATGGACAAGAACAGAAACAAAATGGTTTTGGCAAAAACTAACAATTTCTTTGCATGTTGGAACCGTTGTTAATCTCTTAAAAGAGAAAAGTTTGGTGGGTGCCCTATGTTTATGAGAGCATTGAAAATCTCAACGAAACCTATATTCAATCAAACCAAAATAGCAACACAGTGCGAATGCTTGAATTACATATGTATGGAAACATGCCTTCAAGAATCCATGATAAAGAATTTTGTAAGGTGGGAGATTTTGATTAGTGAATACAAAAGCTATGAAGCTGTACGGGCAAACCTATCATGTGTTCATCATATTCATTTAAAGAGCAGTTCAATGACACAGCTATATAGGATTTGTGATGAGATGGTGCTGTAAATAGTTTGTGTGGAGAAATGTGTTTTGTGAAATAAAGAATAATAATTGATAATTGATTGGAAAATTTTATTATTTTCTCTTTACAATTACAATTACAATCTACTAAGATGTATGTTATTATAACGTTCTTTCAAATTCATAATTTTAGAATACAATTACAACCGAAGGGTTAATGAATTACCATTTATTTTAAAGATTTGATTTATAAATCAGTTTATCTTGGAATGAGTAGCTAAGCATTGCTAACATGAGATAAGATTGAAACAAAAGTAGGAGACCGTAAACGATGAGAGTTGTATTTGACTTTGTTTGGTTGGTACATTTTGGCATAAATACAGAAAAATCATATGCCACCCGTCATGTGTCTCCTCATCATAATTACAAAAATCATACCTCATATTATATAAAATAATTTATCATATATTCATATATTATCATCCTAATATAAAAATAATTTTCTTTCAATTAGATTCTGTCATGTGTCCCCTATAAAAATCATATCACGTATTACATAAAATACCTTATTATATATAATAATATAATAGCTTATTGTGGAAATTGCCAAAAATGACCACATATATTATGGAAAATTCGTTTTTAACTACAAACAAAATTTTAATTGTTAATAACCATGTTTTTGAGAAATTATTGGAAAACCCTCATATAAAAACCATCCCCAAAACACACACACACACACACACACACACACACACTCTCTCTCTCTCTCTCTCTCTCTCTCTCTCCCTCTCTCTCCTCTCCATCCCGTCGCCCATCGCCGGAGTCGTCGTCAACGAATTGTCTGGGGTGCACCGGACATCGTCGCGTGACCCTCACGAACCAACGGCACCGTGGTTTGTCAAGCACAGCGCTGCTAGTTCATGCAACGACCAGGCGACGTTCGGCGGCTTTGTGTGACGTCCGACGTCCAACGTCCGGCAATGTGGTCTGCAACTGGTTCAATTGGTTCAAAAAAACCTAATCCTAATTTCAATTGAGGAAGAAGAAGGGGGAAAAAAACCTAATCCTAATTTCAATTTAGTCCAGATTTCAAGTTTGGACATTTCAATTTAGTCATGATTTCAAGTTTGATTCGAGATTTAAAAAAAAAAACTATTTTCAGAGGTACTCTGGTAATTTATAGACATACACTGAATTTTTTTTTTAAAAAAAGTGGTTATTAACAATTAAAGTTTCAAAAGTGGTTGCTAACAAAAGTTTAATGTTTCAAATGGTTAGTTTTGAATTTCTCTCTGTCGCTTATAATTAGCATATATAAAATCATATCACATATTTCATATAAAATAACTTATAATGATCAATAAGTCATGCAAATCACAATATCAAAATTAATAAAGTAAATAAAAAAAAATTAGTTTAGAATTAACCAAACTCCTAACAACTCATGATCAATAATGCAAAAGTACACTACGATTCCAGTAAGAACTCAAATGATAGATCTAATACTGGAGCCTAACACAGATAATTTAGGTTTTCTTGGATAGTGGCTATTTTATTTGTTAGTCTTCAAGGGAATAAATGGATATCATATATTCTAACATAAGTGGATTTGATTTAATATTTTATTAAAAAAATTAATTTTATTTAATTTTATTTTTTTTGGCACAATTTTAATCCATAAAATATCTCTATTTTTTTTTTAATTTTTTTTTATTTATTTTTTTAACAAAGCCCATGCATCAATGCATGGGCTGCACACTAGTTTTTATAAAAAAAAAACAATTAAATTAAATTAATTGAAGATAACCATTTCAAAGGAATATAAATTAAAAATAATTTTAAAATGGAAAAACAAAAAAAATATTTCTAAAAATTTTAAATTAACTTCATTTTTAAATATAATTTTGTTAATATTTTTAAAGGTTAGTTATTGAAAATGAAATAATTTAATAACTCATTAAATAATATTTTTTAAATTTAATATTTTAAAACAATCAAACAAAATTTTTAATTTAAAATGAAAATAATTTTTAAAAATTAAAACATTTTTTTATTTACTTTAAAAAATAGTAAAAAAAATTATTAAAAATGAAGATGATTTAAAATTTTAAAAAAAAATATTTTTCCAAATGAATTTTTTTTTAATTTATATTTCATTGAAAGGATTATCTTCAATTAATTTAATCAATTGTTTGTTTTTTATAAAAAAAAAAAAAAAGATTATCTTCATTTTTAAATTTTAATAAATAAGGGAAATTTGGTCTTTTTTAATTCAATTTTAAGATTAGGGGACGTTTGAATAGATAAATATATACTTACTCTCTAGTTGCATTTAGACTAGTATATTTACCCTTTTCAACTATAAGTGTATCAGCTCAGACCCACTAAGGAGATATTGTCCACTCTAGGCTTCACGCACGTATCCTTCACCCTCACAGATTTGCTTTGGATCATGGACTTCACGCAAGCATCTTTCACTCATGACCTAAAATGCATCTATTTAATTATGAAAGACCAAGGCTTATATACAAGTCATGAACCTCACTCACTAGCGATATGAGATGTGACAGTATGTGATGCAGCGGCAGACATGGCATTGGATTGCATTGAGGGATGGGATCGCAAGAAGGCCAAGTGAGGTGTCAGAGTCGGAATGGCATGAAACTTTCATGGTTGAAGCGAATCGTCGAGATCTTCAAAAAACATAGCTATGCAGTGAGGCATGTCCTTTTTTGGCCGAATTTCGTCGTTTAGGCTCCAAAATTGATGTTTTTGCCGTTTTAGGAAAGTTTCGTTTTCGCAATAACTTTAGTTTTCTAAGTCCGAATCGACTTCCGTCAATTCTGGCTTGCTTAGAATTCTTAGTTTTATTTGTTTCCGTATTTAGCTCAAATTTGCCTTTTTTGGTAATTTTCGTCAATTAGGTTAATTAGGCCGTTTCCTTGCTCAACAAGGTTTCAGATTATGGTTAGGGTTTGTTTACTTTAAATAGACCTGTAAGCCGCTTTTGCTATTCAGTTTTCGTTTAATAAAAATTACAGAAAATTGTTTCTCAACTATCCAATTACACATCCTTTATGCGCGAAGATTGTCGTATTTGAAGCCTAGTATCCTGGCATCCGTGCGCGGATCAACAGAGTATTAGTATGTTGTTTCTAATTGTTTCTTGCAGGTTTTTCTTATAGACGCTTCCGCTACACCAGTATGGGTTTTAAAAGGAAAATTTGAAAAATGCAACTTTTTTAATCATTTGTTTCATTTAAAAAGGAAAGTGTTGTATGTGAATTTTGATCAGCCAACACGTCATCAAATTAACAGAAGTATTAGAGAAGAGATATACCATGTCGACAAAAGTCAACCAGTCAAACCCGACAAAAGCCGACTAAGGACGCATCATCTAAGCAAAACTCTCGCCAAATAAATAAACAGGTAATATGGAATGAACTTTAAGGAGGATGGCTCGACCAAAAGAGAACCTTGCCAAAACGAGATTCTGGTCGGCCAAGATATCTCCCCAGCGAAGATCACTTGCCCGAATCAGGATCCAACACGCATCAATATTAATGTCCGGCGACTTGGAAAGGTATCTCACCAAGATATAAGGATCAAGAGTCACATTTCAACAAGGAAACAAATGTATTCCTTTCCCAAAGCAGCAAAGTCCTAAACAAGCACAAAATCAGCCACATTTATTATAGAATAAACACCAGACGGGAAAGAGATCCAAACAAGAAGAATCATAATGAGATTCTACCAGTCATCTACTTGTATAACAAGTTTAAGGTTATAAATGAATATGTAAATACAACCCATTTCTTGCTGTAAACACATAGAAAACTCACAAACAAGCACCAAAAGAGATAAGTGAGTTGAGCCCTGTAATCCATTTTCTAATAGTGAAAATTACCCCTCTCTGTCACCGACAACCGCGGTTTTTACCTTTCTTAGGGTTTTCCACGTAAAATTGAGTCTCTTTTTCGTCTATTTGATTTTTCTCCATTAATAAACTAAAAATTACATCCTTGATTGGTTGATATTTCCTTGGCAAAAAATCACCGTCAACAGAAAGAAAATTTGTTAAAATGTCTCTAACTTAGATGGTCTGATTTTTCCCAATATCTGTTACTAATGTTTGATGAAAGTGATGGTTTTTTTTTTTTGGATACTATGGAAGAGATGGTTTTGGGTTGCATATAGTTTTCATTGTTGTATTTCCATTACACTTGGCTATAGAGTAATTTTCATATGTAGTAATTACATAAATTCAGGGTTTTTGGGGAGGGGGGGACTCAAACCCACAATCTATCTCGTGTTGTAAGTGTGAAGGGTATACCACTACATCAACCTCATCTCGTTGATGTGACCGTAATGAAAAACAAAAAAGTGAAACAAATTTCAATACTCTATATATTAGAACAATACCACACATTCTACTTTATTCATTATTTTTCTCTACAAAGAAAAAGAAATTCATTTGTATATTCTACTATCATATTTTACAAGAACCCTACAAATTTCCACTTGAACTCATCCCATTGTGATTCAATCAGCCATACGTTCCTCATCATTCTGTCACAAGACGCGGGATTGATGAATAACCGGAAATAACCTCGTTGTTCCTCCTCCCATGAGAGTTTCAAAACAGTGTGCACTTGTAGTTAACAAAAATCAATTAGCTTGACCAAGTAAAAGAAGCATATAGATACAAATATATACTGCAGATACATGCTGCACAACCATGTTTAGAAATAAACTCGAAACTAGAGTACTAAACCTACACAAAGAATATAATTAGTAGATCGAACAGAAGCAATAGAAGAAGTGCGTAAAAATTAATGTAACTAACTGATAAATATACCCGAAATGCGTAAGGTAATCCTATAAAGCTGTACCTGCCAACATTTTGTTTCACTTCACAAAAATCTCTTCAGTTCCATCAGTTTCTACATGATCTTCAACTACGTACTACTTCAAAACATTGTTCTGTACTCAATATATATAAATATTTTAAGCTGCATCACAATTCACAGACTACAAAAGAAAAACACCACATAATATAGATGTATATAGTTATAATTACACTTCAGATGGCTTAGTTTTCTGTGTACATCACGGAGACATTCTTGATTCAAATCTTTTCGACCTCTTTCACAATAGAGTTGAATTTGTTCAGATCTTTTACGACTGATTGCAATTCCTTCTTTTTTTTTCGCATGTATTGCTTTCTATACTTGCAATCTTGTGGATATTTTATGACTGACTCTAGTTCCTTCGTTCCATCAACATTGCATGCATCCTTGGCTTCGATACCTGCACTCAAGTCGCCACCATGAGAAAGCGCATTTTACTATATGTCAATGTGTCTTGTACAATTAAATCAAAGAGTACTTACTATCGCATTCACATGTTTTGATTAAACGACAATTATTCAATATAAAGATCGCGATGATTTGATTAAATACAATAAGAAGGTTTAAATTTATGAGTTGAAAGGTGGTGCATTCGATGAAGATGTAATTAAGTCACTAGTGTTAAAAGTGAAAAAACATATAAAAGGTGTAAAGAGAAGAAAATAAGAAAACTCAAAGTTTCTTGAAACCAAGTAACTTAGAAATCACACTACTGCGTGTATATGTAATCATCTTCACTTCCATTTTCGAAAAAAACTAGAAAAGTTCCAATAGACTGAGCAAACCTGCAGCATTGGTTGCACCATTCTGGCAGCAAGAAGTTCCATTGCATTTGAAATCACAGCATGGAGTTTCAGTGGTTCTTCCGAGGGCTGACTCTGAGGAGCCATCGTTTTGTTCTTGTTCATCCTTTATCATAACATTCTCAAAAACAGGTTCAGGATCTACATCGTCTGCAATTACTTCTGGAACCTCACGTAATAATCGTAATTGTTCTTCTGGCTTCTGAAGGAGCTGTAGGCTATCCAGGTATTCACAAAACGTATACGAAAAGACAGTTAAGGTTCAATTATCTTTCGAAAATGCAATATCCATGTGAGTACTTTGGATTGGCCACGTCATTGGGCACAGAAGAAATTATGCTAGGAAACAAACTACTCAACTGAAAGAAAAAAAATGTCACTCTTTAGAATAAATATTTAGATTTGATATCTAGTTCTTTATTTTTTGAAGTTCCAAAAGTAGTTTTCTTGCCAAAAAAGTGTTGATTCTAGACAAATTCAATGGAGTAGATGCTAGATTGTACTAACAGTTAGAGAATAAATATTTGCATAACAAAACTATTTCATTAAAGGATATTGTTTTCTCCATCCTTTCTCATTTGCCCGATCAATGCGTCTTTGTAACAAAACCAGCTCTCTCAAAATCCACTATTGTTTTCTCATGAAAATGCAAAGATGAGAATATTAGAAGAAAGTTAATAAAAACCCATATTAATCATAAAAACACAAAATATAAAGGATTGTTAGAAGTATCACAAAAATGTAAATCAGAAACACATACATTATTTGTTATCTCCGCATGCAGACTTCTGGCCTTCTGTTCAAGCTCCACCTAAAAATCAACACAACATTTTTGTAAAGACTTTATATAACAAATGCTAATTCTAATAGAAATTTGTGATTTTGTTTACAACTATTACACATCACATCCATATTTAATCCCCGGTACTCTGTCCTTAACTAGTGCAAAATTAATTACTATGAAAAAAAATGCTAATTTTCGGCATGAACCACATAGAATACAAAGTAATCGAAGAAATTTCTACACCATCCTCTATTTTTTTTTTCAGTACACCGTCTTGGGGAAAGACTCCTATCTCTAAAAAAGTGAAGTCCATTGCTTAAGTATGAAAAAACTTACAACAGTTTGCCTTTTAAGCAAGCCATTTTTCACTCTTTGACGCAAATCCTCACATTCTTCCTGCAAAATAACACCAATTAAGTCAGTATTTGCATGCACAATATATAAAAATTTAAAACTAACATAACTGTCAATAGCTTCTTGCAAGTTTAAAGACTTTTCTTTATTTATTTATTTATGTTTTTAGATAATTAACAAACATTTCCTCGAACAATTGAAAAAGATAGTAACTGGGGAAGCATTCACAATTTCACATTCTATCATACTGGAAAAGGAAAACAAAACATTCTCAATTTTGTTTGTTTTATCAGAAACAAAACTACATATCAAGGGAAAAAAAATGGACAAGGGAGGAGAAAATTATCTTTCATTAGAAAATGAATATTCAGTCATAAATCAACTTTGAACAACCAAAGACAATCCGATCATCATAAACCTTTTCTTTTGTCTAAATTTGCAGTCACTGTATTCAAAACTTAAACCAATAATAATTGATACAGAAAATGAATAATCTCAGTATGTCTTGAATATGTTTTTACCTCAGTGAAGTCATCATCCGACAGCTTGCAAATTGGTACCTCTTTTACCATATTGGAAACCTGAAGCATGATTTCTGTGTTCATGGTAGAAGTTTTCTGTACACCTGCAGTGGCATATGAAGAAGGTGTGCAGCAGAATATCAACTATGTAATCAGACAGAAACAAGTAATATAAACAGTACTGGACTTATATATATTTGAAGGACAACATAGTCTCATCTAATCTGATGTTCAGGGCAGTATGCAATTTAGTAAACATATTACAAAGAAATCAAAACTAATCAAGCCATACGAATTGAGAATTTAGCATTCAGATTACTTGGAACTTTTCAACTTCTACTCTTATGTGGAATGTGGCTATGATTGGAAGCAAGTTCATGGGAAAATAGTTTATAAATTCACCAGAAAGGTTTCTAACGTGTATGTGTGATATAAGCATGTTACCTGATTAAGGAATCTCTAACAAGCATGTCACCATAGCATGATCATTTAAGTTATGCAGCTAATCAAGTGATGCACTAATCAAACAACTATAGTTTTTGATGACACGGTTACCTATAACTTGTACGAGCATGTGAGAATTTTTCTGCAGATGGTCACATTTCACTCTCAAAAAAGTTCCAGTTACTTTAGCCTCAAAAGTTTCAAGTTGCTTTGATATCTCCTCTACCAAACTCTTCCTCAAGTAGAGAAGCTTGATGTTTTTAGGGACTATAGAGGCAAAACAGCTTTTTTGAAACTTCACAACTTCTGCCTTTTTATTGGACTTTTCATTAGAGCTCGATTGCTGCTGCCTTTTCCGAGGCAGCAAGTCATCCTCATCAATATTTTCAGCACAGAATTCCAATTCGTCCTCTGAGAGTTCCAAATTCTCAGCAAGATGGGGTGTCAGAAGATTATATATGCTATTTCTATTCACTGACTTCCTTCCTAAAAGTGCCTGCAGCCTTGCATCAAAATTGATTTTCTTCCGTATTTCTGGGTCAAAAAGCTTGTTTTTTTTGCAGTATTCAATAATGATATCCATAACAGCATATTGTGACATTTCTATGCTTGTATCTTTGCCAATGGATGCAAGGAACTCCAAGAGTGGTTCAGATCCCCATCCAATGAATTTCTTTTTGTTTGACTTAGCCTTGCTTTCCATCACGGAAAGCTGCCTTTTCATTCTCTTCCTTCTCCCTATTTGCTTGCATCCGTCTGTATCATCATCAAATATGTCAAGTTGAAATTCATCATCAGACTCAGACTCGCTGTTTCCATCTTTCACTTCGGTTCCCCATCCAATGAATTTCTTTTTCTTTGACTTTGTCTTTCTTTTGGTCACGGAAAGCTTCCCTTTCATTCTCTTCCTTCTCCCTATTTGCTTGCATCTGTATGTATCATCATCGAATATGACAAGTTGAAATTCAGACTCGCTGGTTCCATCTTTCACTTCGGATCCCCATCTGATGAATTTCTTTGTCTTTGACTTGGCCTTTCTTTTCATCGCGGAAAGCTGCCCTTTCATTCTCTTCCTTCTCCCTATTTGCTTGCATCTGTCTGCATAATCATCGAATATGTGAAGTTGAAATTCATCATCAGACTCGCTGGTTACTTCTTTCACTTCGTCATGTTCATGTGAATCTGAACCCTTCTTCAACTGGTTATATGCTAAAATGACTTGTTCAGAAGTTAAACTTTCTTTTTTCTTTACTTCCTCCCAGTAATCGTAAAACAAGAACTCAACTGTGTTTCGATCATAGAAGTCTACCTTGCTCTGTAGAATCCAAAAAGAAGATATTAGTAATTAAAAGCTGGTGGGAAAATAAAGAATAAGAATGCTTACAATTCTATACAGCCAAACCAAGAAGAGCACCTGGCACTACTCCCCTTCCAGAAAATAAAGTAATTATATAGATGAAACAAAAGTAAACAATTAATACTTCTAACATGCTATCTAGATTGATTGATATGTTGAGACAGTGGAGAATTATGGGTGCCAACGCCATTTGGAGTGGCTAGGGGTGACACAAACGGTATATCTCTACTGGTTGTGTTTATGAGAACGATCTTATGAGAACGATCTTAGCTATGATACCATATAAAATAATAGAAGAGAAGGAGGATTTTATTATATTAAGCTGCTTATTACAAGGTAAGAAAAGGCATGGCAGCCTAAGATCTAAAACACATTACATGAAAACATATCAAAATAATAATATAGAAATGAAAACATAAAATATTTCCTAATGATATCAAAATTCACTAACAATAGGTACAGTCTATCTCTAAGTAACCTCAAGCTAAGGTAATCACTTAATTATCTTAACTATAGTTCATACTTGCATTCTTTCTCTCAACCACTACCGAAATATATGTAAAATGAAGATGCCAATGCATTATCACCTCTCTCTACAAAAGAAAATCTTTTAGCAGAAGCAAAAGCTATTGATTATAACCAAAGACAAATTGTCTGAATTACATAATAATTAAGTATCATCTCAAGAACTTAATACGGCATCATCAGTTTCAAGGCAAATGTATTTTAACAAATTCCAAGAAAACTAAAATTTAAAGAATCTTCCAGAAATTTTAGTACCCCATTAGAATCGACATCCTTCTTTTCTTCTATAAGCCATGCAAGCTCCAAACAGCAATCACACAACCCTTTGTTCTTTCTAATTACTGCAAACTCAGCATCATTGAAGCAGTAGCTGCATACGGCTTCTGGGCAGCAAAAGCAATAAAATTTTGGGGGTTGATTGCAAACCCTGCAACGATGCCAATCTGAAATGTAGAACTTAGTATGTTACAAGCTAGCACTGAAAAGTTCTACAAGATGCAAAAAAGTACTAAAATATATGAAACAGAAAGAACTGAAAAAAAAAAATTGAACAAAATCGTGAGCATACTTTTGTTTTTGCAAGTGGGGTAGCTTTCGACTTGGTTACTTTTTAAGGTAATAAGGAATTATGTTATCCATTGAACTTCACATATATGAAAAAGCAGAAGACTCCTAAAATTATTCTTTCGAACTAGTTTAGAATCATCAATAGAAGCACTAATTTAAAACACACATACATGCATGCACACGCGCACTCAAGTGTACAAAGACAAACTCTAACACAAACACAAAAATATATATAAACGTATACATACAGACATACATCTACATATACACACAAAGATACTTGCATACATGTACACATGCTACATATCATAAACTATGTTTCAAAGCACTTGACAAGTAAAAAAAGAGTTCAATGATAATGATAGGCTAATAATAACTTACCGCAGGTCCATCTTTCATTATTCTCCAACAAAGTATCATCTTTGTCTACACACTGAGGATGACAAGCTTTTAGACAGTCCCTGAAAACAATGGATATTGCAATTTTCAATTAATAAAATAAACAATGGAATGTTTATGTCAGTAATTTGGCTTAAGCTGGTGATGGAATTTTTTAAAGAAAATACTCAAGCATCCTCATTGCCCCAACTTCTCAAAACAAAAGGACAGAAAACAAAACAAAAAAAAATAAAAAAAAATGAAATTACAGAAAAGAGAAAAGTTGAATATCCATAGGTGTTCATTTATTTTCAAAATTGTCACTCATTTATCGCATCATATCTGTACTTTTTTTTTTTTTCGTTTTAGTACTGAAGTACTATTATAAGTAACGAATGCAGCTGCTATATAAAGCATTACTTAAAAAGAAATCAAAATAGGCTAAGGCATCACCCATGTGATCATGGACACTGTGTAATGACAAAGACAGAATTGCCCTCCATTCCCCCATAAGAAATGTAAGAACCAGAGGGTCAATCTTGAGTTTTACACTTTCTCCTCTATGTTTTTCAAAAAGACAACATTTCTTAAGCCGTTAAACCAACAAAAAACACTAAAAAGACAAAATACTTTCAACAATATTCGGGGGATACGAGGAACAGTGTCTATAAAAAGCATACAAGATCTTTTAAACTTACCCATAATCACAGATTCTGAGTGATCCTCCGTCCTTACAAACGAAGCACCAATCCTCTGCAACTAATTCCTTGCTCAACTTCTTCTTCTTCCTTTTCATGGTCTTCAAAGCTCTGATTTTTCAGTCAAAATCAACCTCAGAATGTCGATTCAATAACAACCCACTTCTTTGATTCACCGTTTGTTTCTTCTTCTAGCTCCTGCAAAAAATCAGGAAAATCATTTAGAGACTCTGTTTCTATCAGTCAAGAGAAAATTTAAAAACAAAAACAAAATCATAACTTGGAACATACACTACTTCAAGTGTGTTATTTATTGAATGATCAAGAACCAAATTTGCTAAAAAAAATAAAAAACAATACACAATCTTGATCTTAAAAAATCAAATGAACCTCGGTGCATGAACTCCTAATGTATAAACTCTCTCAATGGCTGACACAGGTCACAACCCCTCTTTGTCTTGTCAAATAAAAACCCAGTATGAACAACTAAAAATGCAGATATGGTGCTTTAAAGACAACCCAACACAGTAAACAATCACAAAATCACATCTTTGAAGAGAGAAGTGAAAATGGTTGAGTTATGTTTTAACTTGTCACTCAGGTCATCAGGTGCTTGAAGGACGAGAGAAGAAAGCTTCTAGAACTACTCTCCAAAAGACAATGCCTAGAAAATCTCTGTATTTTCTCAAGAGAGAAACAACAGTTTCATAATCATTACCTACTTTGCTCGGACTTTTTTTCTTGACAGACAAGAGTTTGGCCAAGTAGTTTACAGACTATAAATCTTTGTGTTTTCACAAGAAGGATTTAATTAATTTTTGGAAAAAAGTTCTGTTTAGGAGTTAGCTTATTAGTGAAGTTACAATTAAATGTTGTAGTTACAATTAAATGTTATCTGACTATTTTTGATGTTTTTTTTTTTTTTTTTTTTTTTTCCCATTTTTGGGTTCTTTTGACAGGACAGCTCTTGATCGGCAAGAGAAACAAACGTCAAAGTGACCAACACCACAACCAGTTGACTATTGTTGTTGTTCATGTAAGATTCTGATATGGTCACGTAGATGTAGTAGTTTATTATGTATATACATATATATCTTTCCGGTACAGGATTTCCCGTACGGAATCCTCGATTGCTATCAGTACTTATTGGATTACTACCAGTAATCCAATAAGTACCGATAGCAATCGAGGATTCCGTACGGAAAATCCTACACTTGAATTTTTTATTTATTTATTTATTTATTTATTATTTTGGAGATCCAATTTTTTTTAATTTATTTTAATAAATCTCCACTGTAAGATGGATGCCGGTGATCAAAAAATTTTAAAACAGACTCAAAAGGACGGAAATATATTTATGTTTGTTAAGTTTAACTAACGACATGGGAGATCATTGCCGGTTTTTGATAAAGTTGTTTCCGGTTATAAAAGGGAAAACCTCAAGGAAGTTGGCTGTAATGGACTCTTTGGGGATTTATATCGCCAATTACAAAAACTTTGAATTAAAGGAGGATGTGATTGTAATGAAAACAAAAAAAGTTAAACAAATTTCAATACTCTATGTATTATTAGAACAATACCATTCATTCTACTTTATTTATATTTTTCTGTACAGAGAAAAAGAAATTCATTTGTACAAAAACTCTACAATTTTCCTCTTGAACTCATCCCATTGTGATTCAATGTGTGCCATGTTTTCCTTAAGCATTATGTCACAAGACGCAGGATTGATGAATTGCCGGAAATAACCTCGTTGTTCCTCTTCCCGTGAGAATTTCAAAACAGTGTGCCCTTGTAGCTGTTAACAAAAAGGGTTTTATTGAAAAGTAACCCTTTTTGGAGGGTGATGTTGAAATCTAACCTGTTTTTGAAATTATTGCCAAACTAACTCATATTCCATGGACAAGTACCATATTACCCTCACTTAAACATTTTCTCTTTACTTAACTTCCTTCTTTACCTTCACTTTTATTTCCTTCTTTTCATCACTTCTTCCTCTCCTCACCAACGACTCTCATTCTTTTCCCTCTCCAAATTTTTTTTCTTTTGTTCTCTCTTCCTTTGCAAGTCCAAATTAAGCAATTCCACCATTGAGCAAGTAAAAACAAGCAACTCCACCATTGAAGCTTTGAGGTGAGTTTTTGAGTTTTTTTTGAACTTTTTCACTTAATATCTGAAATTTATGTCTGATTTTCTGGAATTTGTGTAATTTTTTTGTGAAAATAGTTTACATTTACATAATAAAGCATGGGTCTTGATTGCATTTGATGTTGTTGTGATCAATTTAAAGTTCACAAGCTAAATTTTGAGTTTTTCTTGTTAAAATGTGTTATTTACTTAGATTTATGTATTAGGGTTCTTAATTTTTGTGAAATTAGCTTATTCCTCATGTAATAGAGCATGGGTCTTGGTTGAATTTGATATATTTGTGGTCAATTTAAAGTTTACAAGCTCAATTTTTACATATTTGAAGTTGAAAAATGTGGTATTTACTTAGATTTGTGTTTAGGGTTCTTTATTTTTGTGAAAATAGCTTACATGAATGTAATATGGCATGGGTCTTAGTTGAATTTGATGTTGTTGTGGTTGATTTTCCATTATAGTATTGAATTTAGACAATTGAAACTTTGTTTTTCGTATGTGTCCAATACTGTTTTCCAAACAGCCGTTCAGAATTCCTAACGGGTGTTAGGAATTCCCAACGGGTGTTAGGAATTCCAAACTGGTGTTAGGAATTCCAAACCAGTGTTAGGAATTCTTAACTGCAGTTAGGAATTTCCCAACGGGTGTTAGGAATCCCCAACTGTTGTTAGGAATTCCCAACGGGTGTTAGGAATTCCCAACGGGTGTTAGGAATTAGGAATTCCTAACGGGTGTTAGGAATTCCTAACTGGTGTTAGGAATTCTCAACTGCAGTTAGGAATTCCTAACGGCTGTTTGGAAAATTCCAAGTAGTGTTTGGATTGATAATATTTGTAGATTCAATGTACCATGAATTTATAATATTTGTTTACGAATTTAATTATAAATTTCCCATGCATTTGAAAGGCGGGTTGCATGGATAAAGTCCGGTTTGTTGTTTTATATGGCGGTGAATGGAGTAACAGTGGTGGGAAGTTCAAATATCAATTTGGAATGTGTAAAGTAATTTCAGTTTCAAGGGAAACGTCGTATGAGTCATTACAAAGTCGAAGATCCCGATCGATTTATTATTCTATTATTTCCTGTTTTTCTTTGTTTTTTCGCCAGATTTGGAGATTTTTTTGATCTGATGAATGTTTTTTGTTTGGTTATGACAGTGTAGATGGTGGTTTTAGATACTCCAGGAGCGACGGTGCCTCAGAAAGTAGCTGGAGGAGTTAGATCGTACGGTTTGTTATGGTGGTGGTAGTGACGACGATGGTGGTTTTTGGTTATGGATTTTAGGATCTATGTTACTTGATTGTTACTGCTTAAATTTGGGCTCTCTTTTTTGATAAATTGTCTTTTTGATTGCTGGCCACTGGGTTTGTTCATCATGTGTCACCGAACAAAAAAATAAAAATAGATATTGAAATGAAGTTATAGATCTTCTTTTCGAAAAAAAAAAAAATTCCAGTTATTTTGAAAATAATTTTACATGACTCAACTAATACTTTGTTCTGGTTCCTGGTTTCTTTCACCTTGTTTCCTTATTTAGATATTTCCCCTAGTAAACTGTTTAAGAACTCATAATTTGTTGATTTGTTGTAGTTTTTGAAGAATGAATAATTTTCAATTATCAATATGTATATTAATCACCAAATACAGGTTTACCTTTCTTGAATTTTGTTATGAATGAATATTGTTATATACTGAAGTTAAACTGAAGTGGTATCATTATACCATACAAAATCAGCAATTCAGTAAGCCCATATAAATCAAGATTTAACTTAAAAACAGTTAAAATAATCACTAAGCCCATAAGGCCCAATAGGCCCAATAAGAGATTATAGACCAGCTGCCCGGAAAACTTCAAGTCATTCATCTCCAAAAGTTTCCCAAAGCATGTCGTGCAGAAGAGGGAAAGTTGCGCCTCTGTCAACTTTTCCTTAATGCACTTTACCGCATACGTTGACGAGGTGTTGTTTATCTTCGCCGGGAAATGTTCTTCAGCATTTACTAAAAATTCCACCTCTTCTCCCATTTAATTATCCTGAAATATAACATAAAACTAAAAGATATTTATATCGATGCAAATGTTTTAACCGAATAAGCAATTTAATGTGATTTTTGTTAATGTATTTAAAAATTCAATTATAAATTTCGGAATTCCCAACGGCAGTTGGGAATTCCTAACGGCTGTTGGGAATTCCTAACGGCTGTTGGGAATTCCTAACGGCTGTTTCCTAACGGCTGTTGGGAATTCCTAACAGGTGTTAGGGATTCCTAACAGGTGTTAGGGATTCCTAACAGGTGTTGAGAATTCTCACAACAGGTGTTAGGAATTCCTAACACCCGTTAGGAATTCTCAACTGATGTTAGGAATTCCCAATGGGTGTTAGGAATTCCTAACAGGAGAATTCCTAACACCTGTTGGGAATTCCTAACAACAGTTAGGAATTCCCAACAGATGTTAGGAATTCCCAACAGGTGTTGAGAATTCCGAACATGTGTTAAGATCAAACACTACTTTTTACACATTTCTTCTCATGGAATTTACCATCTATAAAGTTGTATTTGTAGTGGAATGAAACTTTTGCATATATTTTCACAACCAACCTGAATATCTCTTATGAATATACAACATATTGAAGCTGAATTTGCATTTTTTGATCATTAGAAATATAAAATAAAGATATTCTGCAATAAACAACTAGCATTATCCAGGAACCTAACTTATATAATCATTTATTCAACACTACGAAGTATATATCAGCCTAACTCCCGCACCAATGCCACCCTCCCGGTCCTTGCCACCTTCATGAAAGAAGCGATTTTAAATTTTTAATAATTTGAAAGTCAAAGAACTAAGAGAAACTAAACACAATGTCACCAAATTTCTAGACTCAAGTCAAGCAAGAATCAGACAAGAAAAGATTTCAAACTTCCACTCAACAGTGATGTAATAATTCAGATGCAATATAATGAAGCTTTGCGAAAACTTGAATCAGAGGACAGACCTCACAAATCCCGTAGGACTCTAGTAACGTCTGCAACACAATGATCTTATTCAAATCACCTGTAAGCTGAAAGAAAAATATAGATAACTAAAGCAATAGCAATACTTGCCAACTGCAGTTAGGAATTCAAAACTGGTGTTAGGAATTCCCAACTGGTGTTAGGAATTCTCAACTAGTGTTAGGAATTCCTAACGGGTGTTAAGGAATTCCTAACGGGTGTTCTGAATTCCCAGCGGGTGTTAGGAATTCCCAACATAAGTTAGGAATTCCCAACAGCTGTTGAGAATTCCTAACTATTATTGTTGCGATTTCCGAACACAGTTAGGAAACCTAAATGCAATTGAGAATACCAACCTAAAAGTACACAACCACTACAAGATCCAATCCAAACATTCAAACATCACTAAACCCAACAATATAGGAACTCAACCATAACAATGAGACAAACCAATAATAATAATTATAGAATAAATTACAAATCATACATCAAAATGAAACATAAGCATATCATGTCCAAGAGTTTTTTCACCATTGAAAAAGGATGTCAAACTTTCTAAAGCTGTCCCCAAAGTTTCTAAGCTTTACATAGTAATAGCACTTTGTCTTATATTACAGTGATTATAGTACTAATTAAGAAAATAGGCACAGATAAAGCCCCCACCGGTTATAATAACACTTGTGAACCTTAAATTCATGGGAATTCTTTCCATAATATTGATACAAAAGAGCACACAAAAGCATTCAGTTTAGCCAAAAATACATGATTGAAAAACAGAGAAAAAATGTTGGTTTCCAGATTGTAGTTTCATATAACCAACTCAAAGTGCATAAATTTAACCAAGTTACAAACTATGAAACAACAAACACATTAAAAATGGCACAATATGAAACTACCAAGGTCCCAAGTGAAATATTCTGAAGTCTACCTCAGCGAATTTTGGTCTTCTTCTGGCCTTATAGCTGGATTGCTAAGCAAATCTTTTTCCAACACCAAACAGATATGAGAGTCGGTATTAAAATCCAGAAGGAATTTACTACAATGTAGTATGCATAGTAATAGTATGTACTATGTACTAGCTGCAAAGTTATCCCCTTCCATGTAAGCAGTTATGAAATAAACAGCAGTCCCATAGAGCTGCCCAAGAGAAATTGCAAACTGAAGTATGTAGCTGTAGGACTTTCCTTTAGCGATAGCATACCTGCCAAATATCAGCAACCATTTGCACCATCAATAACAAGGAGTTTATATCATACATTCATTATCAAGAAAAGGATACCAACAAGATTGTACTAAAGCTTTGAGCAAAGAAAACAAATCCCAACCGAAATGCCAAGCAAACAGGACATATAATCAATTCTCTCTACCGTACTAAATCTACCAAAGATTTTTCATAATTCTAAGCATACTATATCAAAGCCAAATTCTAAGCTAGGAAAACAGAGCTAATTAAGCACATATGAAAACATAGCCAATTGAGCTCATTTGATCAGTTGTTAATATATTTGTTTGGCCTATAACATTACAAACGTGGTACCAAAGAAGGATATTATCACAAGTATTCACATTTTAATAATAATCCAGGCTTTGACCACTTATGAGATTAAAAAGTGGCACTAGTTGTTCACCTAACAAGTCAAATTATCTGTTATGTGTACAATTTGATCAAAAATATACACATATATACAATCATGTATCGGAACCAAAACAGAAAACCAACCAAACTTTTCTTCACTTGAAGATATATACAATGAAGTTCACTTGAAGATATATATCACAATGATCCAAAGATACAAGCTAAATTGTTAATCAACACAGAAGCTAAATGTCTCATATGGTAAAGACACAAACCCGGATAAGAACTTCATTAATACGATACCAAAAAATAAAAACAAGAACATGCATTAATCAAGCTAAAGCATATGCAAAACTGCACCCAGAAACTAAACAATGAATATAAGCTATATGGGTGAAAAAAAAAAAAGGAAGAAGCTTTTATTGCAATTATTCAGTCAATGTTAATGTAACTTATAAAGAACTTCAAACCCAGAACGATTGAAACTTCACTGGACAAAAACTTCACTGAACGATTGAAACCCAGAACGATTGAGTCAATGTTGAACATTTTTGTCATTCAAATTAGGGATTTTTGAAACTCCAAAATAAAATTATGGATTTGTTCTAATTAAATATGTTCTAATTAAATAAAACACACAACCAAAGGGAAATTAGGGATTTGTTCCATTCACCTTAGGTTTATTGAAGTTTCCCACAGCCCAAACGTCGTCTGTCAGTCGCATCGTCGTCGGCTTCAAGGTGAGTCGCGCTGCCGTCGTTGTCTTCAAGGTCAGTACGCCGTCGTCATCTTCAAGGTCACCTCTGTGAGTCATGCCGTTGTTGTCTGAGTCGCGCCGTCGTCTTCTTCAAGTCTCCTCCGCGCTGTTGAAGAAGGCTTGGTCGATTTTACAGAGATTAGGGATTTGGAGATTTCAAGAGGTTTGTTTGTTTGAGAGGTTTTGAGAGGCTTGTCTGTTTGAGAGGCTTTGAGAGGTGTGTTCGATTTGGAAGACAGGTAAGGGATTTACAATGTATTGGTATGATTGTAATTTAATGAATTAAAAAGGGCAAAATTGTCAAAAAAGAGTCAGTTTTGAAATTTTTTCAAAAATGGGTTAGATTTCAACTTTATCACTCCAAAGGGGTTAATTTTCAATAAAACCCAGCTTGACCAAGTAAAAGCCGTATAGATACAAATATATACTGCACATTGTTGTAAGAAACCGCACACACATGCAAATCAGATAATTAGAAAGCAAGAATAAAAGAAAAGAAGAACACGAGATTTTATGTGGTTCAACAAAAGGCTACATCCACGGAGCGCACCAACACTCAAATTCACTATCAGAGTTAATTACAACCCTTCAGTCTCTCTACAAGTTGTTCTCTCTCTATCAATTTCTCACACCTCTCTAGGTCTTATAATAATGTGGAGAAACATTAGTATTTATATCGGAGCATTAAAGTAGCCAACACCTACAAGGAAACAATTTTTTTTCCACCCAAGTTTTCCTGGCGGTCTGCAGCCCGTGCACTGTACCACGATAAGCCTCTATGATGCACCGTTCAGAATACCGTGGTACGCATCTTCTTTCTCCTGCCACAGTATGTACTGTGTAACATCTCTGATGTTTGCCACTCCTTGTGCCGCGTTATACGTATCGCGCTTTATGTAGCGGTCTTCTTCGAGAGAAACCTCTGTGAACTTCCGCGGTTGGTGTACCGCACTCCATGCAGCAGTCTTCTTCCAAATTTCATTTCCCAAGCCGATTTCAAGCTTCACAAACCCAACACACATACATGCTTCTTCCCAAAAATTTCATGCAGTTCTTGTGAACTGGTGTTCCAGTACTCCACCAGTTATTTATTCTTGGAGTAACTAACTGATTCACAAACTACAAAAGAAAAACACCACATAATATAGATGTATATAGTTATAATTACACTTCAGAAGGCTTAGTTTTCTGTGTACATTACGGAGACATTGTTGACTTAATTTGTTCCCAGAATTGCTTCAAATCTTTTCGACATCCTTCACAACAAAAATTGAATCTTTCACAACAGAGTTGAATTTGTTCAGATCTTTTACGACCGATTGTAATTCCTTCTTTTGATTTCGCATGTACTGCTTTCTACACTTACAATCTTGTGGATATTTTATGACCAACTCTAGTTCCTTTGTTCCATAAACATTGCATGCATCCTTGGCTTCGATACCTGCACTCAAGATGCCATGCACCATGAGAAAGCAAGCTCTTTGGTCACATTTTACTATATTTTAATGTGTCTTGTACAAGTAAATCACAAAGTCATTATCATATTCACATGTTTTGATTAAACGACAATTATTCAATAGATCGAGATGATTTGATTAAATACAATAAGAAGGTTTAAATTTACGAGTTGAAAGGGGCATTCGATGGAGTTGTAAAGTCACTAGTATTAAAAGTGAAGAAACATATCAAGGGTGTAAAGAGAAGAAAATAAGATAACATGAAGTTTCTTGAAAAAAAAAAAAAGTAACTTAGAAATATTCATGATATCACTTCCATTTAAAAAAAAAAAAAAACTAGAAATGTTCCGAGAGACTGAGCACACCTGCAGCATTGTTTGCACCATTCTGGCAGCAAGAAGTTCCATTGCATTTGAGATCACAGCATGGAGTTTCAGTGGTTCTTCCAAGGGCTGACTCTGAGGACCCATCGTTTGGTTCTTGTTCATCCTTTATCATAGCATTCTCAAGAACAGGTTCGGGATCTACATCATCTGCAATTACTTCTGGAACCTCACATAATAACAGTGATTGTTCTTCTGCTGCAGGTTATCCAGGTATTCACAAAGCATATACGAAAAGACAGGTTAAGGTTCAATTATCTTTTGCAAATGCAATATCCAAGTGAATACTTTGGATTGGCCACGTCATTGGACACAAAAAGAAATTATGCTAGGAAATAAACTACTCAACAGAAAAAAAAAATGTCACTCTTTAGATTAAATATTCAGATTAAATGTCACATTATTTTTGTAAAGATTTTGTATAACAAATGCCACTTCTAACAGAAACTTGTGACTTTGTTTACAACTATTACAGAACACATTCATATTTAACCCTCGGTACTCTCTCCTTAACAAATGCAAATTATTTACCGAGGAAAAAAATGCTAATTTTCAGCATGAAACCACATTATCGAAGAAATTTCTACACCATCCTCTTTTTTTTTTTTCCGTACACTGTCCGCTGGAAAGACTCCTATTGAACAATTACAGATTTTCGAAAGATTATATTGGGAAAATAAGTAAACTTTAAACAATACAGCGCAAATGGAGTCTCAAGTTGTCCTAGTACTATCTCTAAAAAAGTGAAGTCCATTGCTTAAGTATTAAAAAACTTACAACATTTGCCCTTTAAGCAGGCCATTTTTCACTCTTTGACACAAATCCTCACGTTCTTCCTGCAAAATAACACCAGTTAAGTCAGTATTTGCATGCACAAGATATAAAAATTTAAAACTAATATAACTGTCAATAGCTTCTTGCAAGTTTAAAGGCTTTTCGTTCTTTATTTATGTTTTTTGATAATTAACAAACAATTCCTCGATCAATTGAAAAAGATAGTAAATGGGGAAACTTTCACACTCTATTATACTGGAAAAGGAAAACAAAACATTTTTCAACTTTTTTGTTTTATCAGGAACAAAATTACATATCAAGAAAAAAAAAATGAACAAGGCTTTTACCATATTGGAAACCTGAAGCATGATTTCTGAGTTCATGGTAGAAGTTTTCTGTACACCTGCAGTGGCATATGAAGATGGTGTGGAGCAGAATATCAACTATGTAGCATGACAGAAACTAGTAATATAAACAGTGGACTTATATTTAAAGGAATACATGCATATTACAAAGAAATCAAAACAGATCACTTGAGAATTTAGCACTCAGACCAATTGGAACTTTTCAACTTCAACTCTTATGTGGAATGTCGCTATGATTGGAAGCAAGTTCATGGGAAAATAGTATGTAAATTCCACCAGAAAGGTTTCTAACGCTTAAGTGTGATATACGATGGTTAATTTGATAACATAAGCATGTTACCTGATTAAGGAATCTATAACAAGCATGTCACCGTAGCATGATCATATAAGTTATGCAGCTAATTGATTTATGCACTAATCAAACAACTATAGTTTTTGATGACACGGTTACTTATATCTTGTACGAGCATGTGAGAATTTTTCTGAAGATAGTCATTTGGGTTGGATTTCACTCTCAAAAAAGTGCCAGTTACTTTAGCCTCAAAAAGTTTCAAGTTGCTTTGATAGCCCCTCTACCAAACTCTTCCTCAAGTAGAGAAGCCTGATGTTTTTAGGGACTATAGAGGCAAATCAGCTTTTTTGAAAATTCACAACTTCTGCCTTTTTATTGGACTTTGCATTAGAGCTCGATTGCTGCTGCCTTTTCCAAGGCACCAAGTCATCTTCATCGACAATTTCTGACTCGAATTCAAATTCATCCTCTGAGAGTTCCAAATTCTCAGCAAGATGGGGTGTCAGAAGGTTATATATGCTATTTCTATTCACTGACTTCCTTCCTAAAAGTATCTGCAGCCTTGCATCAAGATTGATTTTCTTCCATATTTCTGGGTCAAAAAGCTTGTTTTTTCTGCAGTATTCAATAATGATATCCATAACAGCACATTGTGACATTTCTGTACTTGTATCTTTGCCAATGGATGCCAGGAACTCCAAAAGTGGTTCTGATCCCCATCTGATGAATTTCTTTTTCTTTGACTTAGCCTTTCTTTTCATCACGGAAAGCTGCCCTTTCATTATCTTCCTTGTCCCTATTTGCTTGCATCCATCTGTATCATCATCGATTTTGTCAAGTTGAAATTCATCATCCGTCTCAGGCTCGCTGGTTCCCTCTTTCACTTCGTCATGTTCATGATTCTGAACCCTTCTTCAACCGGTTATATGCTAAAATGACTTGTTTAGAAGTTAAACTTTCTTTTTTCTTTATTACCTCCCAGTACTCGTAAAACAAGAACTCAACTGTGTTTTGATCATAGAAGTCTACCTTGCTCTGTAGAATCCAAAAAGAAAAGATATTAGTAAGAAACCGGTGGGAAAATAAAGAATAAGAATGCTTACAATTCTATACGGCCAAACCAAGAAAAGCACCTGACACTACTCCCCTACCAGAAAATAAAGTCATTATATAGATGAAACAGAAGTAAACAATACTTCTAACATGCTATCTAAATTGATTGATATGTTGAGAGAGTGGAGAATTATGGGTGTCAACGCCATTTGGTGTGGCCAGGGGTGGCACAAATGGTATGTCTCTAGAGGTTGTGTTTATGAGAACGATCTTAGCTATGATAACATATAAAATAATAAAAGAGAGGAGGATTTTATTATATTAAGCTGCTTATTACAAGATATGAAAAGGCATGTGCAATTAGATGAATATGGCAGCCTAAGATCTTAAACACATTACATGAAAACATACCAAATAATATAGAAATGAAAACATATAATATTTCTTAATAATATCAAAATTCACTAACAATAGGTACAGTCTATCTCTAAGTAACCTCAAGCTAAGGTAATCACTTAAATACCAAATTGTTCATAACTATAGTTCGTACTTGCATTCCTTCTCTCAACCACTACCGAAATATATGTAAAATGAAGATGCCAATGCATGATCACCTCACTCTACAAACGAAAATCTTTTAGCATAAGCAAAAGCTATTGATAACCAAATACAAACTGTCTGAATTACATAATAATTAAGTACTATCTCAAGCACTTGATATGGCATCATCAGTTTCAAGCCAAACGTATAAACAAATTCTGTGGAAATTAGTATGCTTGAACAAACATTAGAAATTAAAAGAATCATCCGGAAATTTTAGTACCCCATTAGAGTCAACATCCCTCTTTTCTTATATAAGCCATGCAAGCTCCAAACAGCCATGCAACCTCAGCACCATTGAAGCAGTATCTGCAGAAGGCTGATAGGCAGCAAAAGCAATAAAATTTTGGGGGATTATTGCGAAAGCTGAAACGATGCCAATCTGAAATGTAGAACTTAGGATGTTACAAGCTAGCACTGAGATGTTCTACGAGATGCAAAAATGTACTAAAATGCAAGAAACAGATAGAACTGAAAAAAATTGAGAAAACTTAATAAGATAGTGAGCAAAATTTTTGTATAACTTGAACAAAATCATTAGCTTACTTTTGTTATCAACGGTCTATTGCAATTGGAGTAGCTTTCAACTTGGTTACTTTTAAGGTATAATAAGGAATTACATTATTCATCGAACTTCACATAGATGAAAAAGCAGAAGACTCCTAAAATTATTCTTTCAGACCAATTTGGAATTGCCGATAGAAGCAGACTAACCTAAACACACACACGCACTCACGTGCTCAAAGACAAATTCACAAACACATACATACATACACAAACATATATATACATGCATTAAACATATACAACTACATGTGTACAATGATGCACATATAAGTACATACATAAATGTATGCATACAGACATACATCTACATATACACACAAAGATACTTGCATACATGTACACATGCTACATATCATAAACTATGTTTCAAAGCACTAGACAAGTAAAAAAAAGAGTTCAATGATAATGATAGACTGATACATGGAGAAGGTATCCTTAGGTGTTCATTTATTTTCAAAATTGTCACTCATTTATCGCATCATATCTGTACTTTTTTTTCTTCGTTTTAGTACTAAAGTACTATTATAAGTAACGAATCCAGCTACTATATAAAGCATTACTTTAAAAGAAATCAACATAGGCTAAGGCATCACCCATGTGATCATGGACACTGTGTAATGACAAAGACAGAATTGCCCTCCATTCCCCCATAAGAAAAGGAAGAACCAGAGGGTCAATCTTGAGTGTTGACAGTTTCTCCTCTCTGTTTTTCACTCTTATATATATAAGTTCGTTTTATAGGTGAAAAAGACAACATTTCTTAAGCCGTTTAACCAACTAACAACACTAAAAAGACAAAATACTTTCGACTATTAAAGCAATCTGATAACTGCAAAATCAGATTCTGATTTTAACAATATTCGGGGGATACGAGGAACACAGTCTATAAAAAGCATACAAGATCTTTTAAACTTACCCATAATCACAGATTCTGAGTGATCCTCCGTCCTTACAAACAAAGCACCAATCCTCTGCAACTAATTCCTTGTTCAACTTCTTCTTCATCCTTTCCATGGCCTCAAAGCTCTGATTTTTCAGCCAAAATCAGCCTCAGAATGTCAATTCAAGAACAACCCAGTTCTTTGATTCACGGTTTCTTCTTCTAGCTCCTGCAAAAATCAGGAAAAATCATCTTTAAAAACAAAAACAAAATTACAACTAGGAACATAGAGATAAAAGAGTCTACAATGATACACAACTTCAAGTGTGTTATTTGATGAATGATCAAGAACCCAATTACTAAAAAAAAAAAGATAATTAATTAAAAAAAATACACAATCTTGATCTTAAAAAGTCAAATGAGCCTAGGTGGATGAACTCCAAATGTCTAAACTCTATCAATGGCTGACACAATCACTCCTTGTCTTGTCAAAAAAAAAAAAACCACTATGAAACATAACCAAACATGCATACCACCACCAAACTAACAATGCAGATATGATGCTTTAAAGTGCTTTAAAACAACCCACCTGAGTTGTGTTGTGACTCAGGTGCATAAAAGGACGAGAGAAGAAATCTTCTGGAATTATTCTCTAAAAGGACAATGCCTTGAAAATCTTTGTATTTTCTCATGAGAGAAACAACAGTTTCATAATCATTGCCTACTTTACTCCTACTCCGAATTTTTTTTTTTTTTTACCATATCTATTAATTCAGATCAAGTTGCCACTGATATGTGAGTCATTTGCTTAAACCTCAAACTCGTTCATCTACCGGCTGAGCTACGTCCTGTTGGCTGAGCTACGTCTTGTTGGCTAATCTACTCGGACTTTTTTTCTTGACAGACAAGAGTTTAAATCTTGTATTTTTCGAGGGAGATTTAATGAATTTTTGGAAGAAAAAAAAAATAGTTCTGTTTAGAAGTTAGCTTATTAGTAAAGATACAATTGAATGTTATTTGACTATTTTTGATGTTTTTTTTTTTTTTTTCATTTTTGGGTTCTTTTAGCAGGACAGTTTTTGACAGAGAAGCAAACGTCAAAATAAATATGATAAGCGCACCCATATTTATAAGTACACAAATGTTTAAAATTTAAAATTAAAACATTACTATAAACATTCATCTTAATGCTAATAGTACCCTTATTTAAATGAATGTTTTCATTTTAATACAATTTATTTATAAACTCTCATAAGTTATTAACACACCCAATTTTATAAGAGAGTTTCTCCTTACAATCCACAAATTATCTATTCATACTTCAATTTAATTTTTTTTATTAATGACAATTTTAACCTAAATTAAAATTACTAAACAAGACAAAAAAAAAAAATTAAAAACATTCCAAACTAATTATTAAATTATTAAAAAAAAAATCTCTCTCCTAAATCATTAGATTAAATATTACGTATTAAACTCTCTCTACTAAATATGTTATTACCATTTTAAACACTCTCTCCTAATGAATCTCTCTCCATTTTTCAAAAAAAAAAAAAAAAAATCATATTTCCATACTTTCTCGATCAATCTCTGATTAATAGTTAAAGAAAAAAAAAACTTATGAATATTTTAGTTTTTTACTAATAGAGTATATATATATTAAAAAGTCAATTTATAAAAAAATAAAAATAAAATAAAATAAAAAGATATATGAAAACTTGAATTGTTTCAACTAGATTCGATTAAACTCAGAATTGCTAAGACTAATGAAAGAATTAAAGTTCTTTAGACAATCACATACCTATAAGAGTAACAAAAATCATTTTCATATTTTGATTTTTTTTTTTTTAATATATACGTACATATGATTCCTAAAAATCAAGCTTATTAGTAAGTTTTTTTTTTTTCTTAATTGTTAGTCTTGCTTGAGAAAGAATGGAGATAGAAAATTAGAGATGTGTATTGGATGAGAGAGTTTAATATGGTAATTAAAAATTTAGGAGAGAGTATTTAATATGTAATAATTAATTTAATGATTTAGGAGAGATAATTTCTTTTTTTAATAATTTAATTCAAAAAAAAAGATAAAAAGGAAAATCTAACAAAATGAAGTGTCTTTAGAATTTTTTTAAATTTAAATTTTGAGAATTGAGTGTTTTTAGAAAAGAAGTGTATAAAGAAAAAATTGGATTGTCAAAAGAAACTCTCATTTTATAAATGATAAATTTTTAAGTTCTTCAGACTCGAAAACACGGTCTCGGGAATTCTTAAATTCTTAAATTTCGAGAATCTTTACTTCAGACCGATTTCAAGAAGCTGAAGTGAAACCTCAAATGATGCATAACAAGCAATTATTATCCAAGCAACAACAGTGGGTCTTGGCCATATGTTCATATGTTAATAAACCATTGCAGGCCATGTTGCTTCAAGTAGTTCCAAGTTTCGAAAACAGGCCCATCAGCATGTACCATCGTATACCATCTGCATGAATTAGTGAACCCGTATTGTATTGAATTCAAAACATTGTAGTAAAATTTACATCTCAAACGAATGATTTGATTGTGTTTAGAAACTCTACGAATTTGGTGAGTATTATTATATAGTTGGATTTCAACGAGATAAGTAGTTTACATTGGTTTTGTACTTCTTCTTCCTTTTTACAATTCAATTTTTCCCACTTGTTCCATTACTTTGTTATATGATAATGAGAGATTTTGGCTCCGTTGGGCTTCTGTTCTTCTCGTTCTTTTAAACAAAAAAAAATAGAATTAAGGTTGAATTAAGGTTTTTTTTATTTATTTATTTTTTAATAAAGTGATATAGTTGAAGATATGGGTGTAATTAATGGGTGTAAATAGTATTTTGTTTATTCTTAATTAAACTATTTTGTCCTTATTGGTAAATTTCTATTGGGATATTTTTGTAATTAAATTTTTTATTAAAATATGGGTGTGCTTATCATATTTATGAGTGTCAATATCGGCTCCCATTAACAATAAGGCATATATATATATAAAGGAAGTTTCCTTACTTAGCCTACAATTAGGCCTACAATTAAGGCTATAAATGCTAATTAATTAATTCCTAACAATTAGCTAATTAATTAGTTAACTAACAATTAATTTACAAGTAAACAGTTATAGAAAATTAATTCCTAGAAATCCTCCTAGGATTTTACTCATAGAATTACTCCTTAGTCAACACTTTCTAACACTCCCCCTCAAGCTGGTCGAAAAATGTTTTCCAATGCCAGCTTGCAACATAACTTGTCAAATTGCTTCTTTGGTAAGCTTTTCGTGAGGATGTCTGCCATTTGTTTTGTGGTGGGTAGAGAAGGCATACAGATATGTTCACTATCTATCTTTTCTTTAATGAAGTGCTTGCTTATCTCCACATGCTTGGTTCTATCATGTAGAACCGGATTGTGAGCTATGACAATTGCTGACTTGTTGTCACAATATAGCTTCAAGGGAGAGAAAACCTGAACCTTTAAGTCTTTAAGAAGCCTTTTTATACAAATTACTTCACAAATTCCAAGGGTAGCTACTCTGAATTTTGCCTCGGCACTACTCATTGCTACAACTCCATGTTTCTTACTTCGCCAAGTCACCAAGTTTCCTCCAACAAAAATACAGCAATCGGATGTAGATCTCCTGTCTGTTACACTGCCAGCCCAATCTGCATCTGTGAAAACTTTAACCTGAAAATGACCTCTGTTAGCAAATAGTAGTCTTTTCCCGGGTATCCCTTTTAGATATCTTAGGATTATTAAAGCTGCCTCATTGTGTTCTGGTCCTGGTGAATGCATAAATTGACTCACCATGTTGACTACAAATGAGATGTTAGGTTGAGTGTGAGCTAAGTAGATCAGTTTCCCCACTAATCTATGATATTGTTCACGGTATACTTGACTCTCTAGTTTAGCGGCCTCAAGTTTCAGATTTGGTTCTATTGGAGTTTCTGCAACCCTGCAGCCTGTCATCCCAGTCTCTCCCAATAAATCTAGAATGTATTTTCTCTGAGAAACAAAGATCTCACTCTTGGACCTAGCAAACTCCATCCCCAAAAAATACTTTAAGTCACCTAGATCTTTGACTTCAAATTCTTGAGCTAGCAATTTTTTTAGTCTTCCTACTTCCTCAATCTCATCTCTGGTCATGTTAATGTCAACTACATAGACAATTAGAATAGTCTTCTTACCTCCACTCGAATGTTTGAAGAAGAGTGTATGATCCCCTTAGCTTTGATTGTACCCGAATCTTCTCACAACCTTTCCAAACTTCCCGAACCAAGCTCTAGGTGACTGCTTCGATCCATACAAGAATTTTACCAGCCTACATACTTAACCATTCTTGAATTCTCTCTCAAACCCACATAGAGGGGTCCATGAATACCTCTTATTCTAGATTGCCATTCAAAAAAACTTTTTTTTATATCCAACTAGTGTAAGGACCAATCTATATTTATTGCATAGATAGGAGGATTCTGATAGTGTTGATCTTGGCCACGGGGTGTAAAAGTCTCCTGGTAGTCAAGGCTATAGGTTTGAGTGAAACCCTTGGCAACAAAGTGGGCTTTGTGTCTTTCTAAGGATCCATCAGCTCTACATTTATTTGTGAAAACCCACTTATATCCCACAGTTTTCTTCCCTCTTGGTAACTCGTCAACAACCCAGGTTTTATTTTTGGCTAGTGCATTCATCTCTTCCATAACAGCTACCTTCCAGTCCGGGTGTCCTAGGGCTTCTTGTATGTTCCTAGGGATGAATAGGTGGGAAAGTTTTAAAGTAAAGGCTTTGTAATTTTCGGATAGTCTGTGATGTAAGTTGCGCAGTGGAAAAAGAATTGAAATTAATCAATAAAATTAAGAACAATAGGTTTCAAAAAAAAAAATTATCGTCTTCTTGGGACCTTTTGTATATACACGAATATGAGGAAGAGATTTGTTTGTATATACAGGAATATGAGGAAGAGGTTTTTATTTTTTGTAAGGGGATTAAATACCCCTTTTTATTAGGGGGATAGTCGATGAAAACACATTTTTCGGCTCTAGCATCAAGTTTAGACCGAAGTAAGTCTGGCATATGCACAAAAAACTTTAAGAGGAAGATTAGAAATCAATCTGTTAACCGCCAAAAATAGCAGTGACCAAAGAAGAATTTTCCATCGGCACTAGAAATATTAGTCGGGGTAGGAAGCAACAACAGGAGAGACATCCAGATACCCCTCCTACCTATAGAAAAGCTATGGTATAGACTCCTACCCGCCTCAAGCAAAGTTCAAGGCTTCCAAGACCTAGAAAGCACCGGAAAACCTCGAAGACAAGGCCGCAGAGACATTACTATCACGAGGTGCCTGGTATTTGTCTACATCCAGGTACCCCGCTACCTCGGTATCCTGGTAGCCCGATAACCGGTGCCCTAACACGGTCAAGCATCAATCAAGAAAAGCAAGAAGATGGTGAGGTACTTGAGTACCCCGATCTGCCAAAAAGCTAGCAGTAGGCACTTAGCAAATCCTGGTACTCTGACCCCGCTTGAAGTAAGGAGCAAGTACCCCGAATAGCGAGCCGAGTAAAAAGACAAGCATTAAATGCCATTGTTTGATAAAATACTACATGCACTCCCGCCATTCAAGAGTCTCATTCAAAAACAAAGTCAACTCTTTCAGTTCTAAAAGGAAACACTTGATTTCGGGGATCAAGACCCGACAAATCCGTGAATCGCTAAATGAAGAGCCTGTAAATTGCTAAAACCCTAGACCAAAGTTCTAGGGGTGCATGGCAAGGCACGAACCTATATATTGATCGTATCACCACAGAGGGATCAAGAAGAAGAAACCCTAGTGATTTTCCACTTATCGACAAACACAAAAAACTCCATCGCCATTGTCCTTCAAATTTAGTTTTATCTTAGTTCATGTATTGATCGTTAGGCTATCAATCTATTGTAACCATACTATATGTCTATTTTGAATAAGATAAGCTGAGTATTCTCCCTACCATATGTTTAAATCCATTATTTCTTACTACAACCGTATGCCAACCTTAGTAGATATTTAGAAGGCAAAGGGTATCGAACTACTTGATACCCCGCCGACCAAGATCTACCCCGATCCTGGTCCCCCATAAATTGTTAATTGGAAAAAGCACCCCGGTGGTAATTTTTGGTTAACACTGTGGCGCCGTCTGTGGGGACAAACTCCCCATCCTTAATAAGCTATCAAACTCTACCCAGAAGAAGCAGAAGATGAGACTCCGGTCCTCTTAGGGGCAGCACGCCACCTCGGGACCCCATTCCCTTACTTCCACCCAAAGAAATCAAGGGAAAAGGAAAGGAGCAAGAAGCCAGATCCTGGCACCAGTTCCACCACCAAATCCCGGATCAGCACCACGGGGCCCCACGGTCCCAGAGGCAAGCCGGGATGAAATGGAGCAACATGCTGCCGCCTTTATGGAGAGCATCCGTCTCCGGATGATTGCCCAAGGAATACCCTTTGAAACACCCAGAGTCGCGGAAGGGGCTAGACCGAGTACCCGGATACCGGTCTTCGACAGACTCGGGCCGCCTATACCAGAGCCAGATCGCCCTGGAGATCTTAGACCTCGACTGGTTAAATCAGCCTTTGAGATCCCACCTCGAATGATCCAACCAATAACAAGGCCAGTAGCAGAAATGAAGGATACGCAGCCCGATGTCGGTGGCAGTACTGGATCTAAGAAGAACCAGCAGGATACCAGACCTCGGAGGGAGGAACGCAGAGAGCCTACTGTGGTGTCAGAAACTTTGGACAACAAAGGTTCTATAGCCTAATCCAAACATGACGGATCCAAACGCCTTGAGGATTAGATGGCCAAAATGGCGAAGGAACTCAAGGAATTGAAGAAAGAGAAACATCGGGGTACCCGGAAGAACCTCTTGGGGGAGATGAATGCACCTCTCTCCAGAAGGATTCGAGAAGCCGAGCTACCCCTAAAATTTAAGATGCCTACTGAGAAGTATTTCGGATCAGAGGATCCCATAAGCCACATGGAGAGCTTTGTCTACCAGATGGAAATCCATAATGCTACCTGGTCAGCCATGTGTAGAATGTTCCCTTCCACTCTAATTGACTGTGTGAAGACTTGGTTCATAAAGTTACCCACAGGTAGTGTGGATTCGTTTACCAAGCTCACTACAGATTTCTGCGCTCAGTTCCAGGGATCAAGCCTCGCCCCAAAGACCCTGTCCTACTGCAGTATGTGATCCAGGAGCGGGGTGAAACCTTGAGATCCTATGTAGAGAAGTTCCAGAAGGAAGTGATCCAGATGGGAGTGTTTGCTGAGAAAGAGACCCTTGCCAATTTTTGGAGAAACTTGTGGGCCGACAGATTGTTCCGGTCATTTGCCAAGCATCCACCTGAGACCTACCAGGAGGCCTATGATAAGGCGCTGGAGCAGGTGGATATAGATGAGTAACTCCGAGTCAAGGTTGAACATGATGAAGCCCGAACATCTAAACGGTCTAAGAAAGAGTCTCCAAAATCAGCACCTGCAAAGAAGTTCCAGAACCTTCCTCCAAATCGATCAACGTACAGGCTGCCTCCTCCTCAACACCGGGAAAGATACCCGGCTAGAAGGACTCCTCCCCGGGCAACACCTCCACTTAGAGAAGTAGCCCGGGTATCAAGTGAGGAAGACTAGTACAACCACTACACTCCTCTCAATGCCTCTCGAGAAACCATATACCTGGTTATTCGCGATAAAGGCTTACTCAGGAAGCCCGATCCAATGAAGGTCCTAACTTATCAAAGGAACCGTTACAAATACTACAATTTTCATGAAGATGTCAGGCACAACACATTCGAATGCTACAGCCTCCGCAACCAGATTGAGGAGGACTTTTAGTCAAATTTTTGCAACAAGTGCAGGATAGCATCAAGGTGGGAAAAGAGGTGCAAAGGGAAGTGCGAGATACAGAGGAGAGGAGGAAGGATGAGGAAAAAGATCTGATGCAACAGATTTAGGTTATTCATACCATTAGCGGAGGCCCGACTCTAGCGGAGACTTTCAACAACGCAAGAAAGAACCATGCTAAAAAGATCCCAAGGCTAGCCGCTGGTCAGGATGTGTTCCGGGTATCCAAAGGATCACGAGAATACCCACGGTCCGCTCAGATTATTTTCACCGAGGAAGATGCTTACAACACAATACAACCCCATGATGATCCAATGGTGATCACAGTACAGATTGCCAATTGCCGGGTTCACCGCATCCTGGTAGACACCGGGAGCAGCGTGGATATCTTGTTCAAGGGAGCGTTGGAGAAGCTCAATCTGAAGAACCCTTGCTACAATAGTTGCACTACCCCTTTGTACGGTTTTACAGGGGACTCCGTGATACCAGTAGGAACACACATTTTGCTAGTGATAATTGGAGAAGCTCCCCTTCAGGAGAACATCATGACAGAATTCATTGTGGTGGATATCCCGTCTGCCTACAACGTAATTCTGGGAAGACCTTTCCTATCGGGAATCAGGGGAGTCCTATCCATTTATCACAACGTATTGAAGTTCCCGATCGGAACCGGGGTAGGAGATGTCATGGGGGATCAACAAGCAGCCCGCACCTGTTATGCTGTGTCGGCCAACCTTACCGCATTTGCCAAGCAGTACTCTCATGTGACTCGTGAACTAGGCCACAGGATTTCATAGCTGGATGGTCATACAGAAAAAAAGCGGGGGTAGAATTGGCAAATACCCTGCAGAGCAATCTGGAGACATGGATGGTTACCCGGAAGATCACCCCTGGAAAGTTGATTACCTTAAGAAGTTTTGTTCTTAAAGTTCGAGGAGAAATGATATCTCGGTTGGTACACTTCTGATGTATGTACCCCGATTTTGCTTTGTATTTGCTTTTGAGAAATTCAATAAAGTCAGCTTTTATTCTCCTATGTGGTTCTCCTAAGTTCGCCTAGTAAGCTTTCGCCATTTTTTCTGATCTCAAGACCAGGAAAGGCCACATGGCACTCCTGTTGCCTTGGTCGGGGTATACCCTCCTCCAAGAAGGATCTGGTGCTTGAACGCATAAGAGGCATAGTTGCTTGCCAGAATCTACCATACTAAGACCAGGAAGGCCTATACGGACCTCCTGAAGCCTCAGATGGAGAAGCCCCCTCTCCAGGAGAAACCTGGTGCTAAAGTGGCCTTAGTCGCTTACCAGGACAGATCGCCAAAAGATCAAGACGTCCCATTGGGATACTCAATGCCTTACTACGCTATATTGCCATATCTCCACGCGGAAAACCTGGTGCTAAGGTGGCTTCAGTCACCTACCAGGACTGATCACTAAACGGTCAAATTACCTAACCGGGATACTTGACACCTCACTCCTCCATGTCACACATGGGATCCTAGCAACTAAGCGCCCTTGATTGACTAACAGGACCAATCAGTGGGGACCCAGGTCACCAACCTAAAGTACCAAGGAAATTCATCAAGGTATCTTACTCAGACAAACAGTGGTTAAATCAGAGTATCTATGCAGTTTTGGCTTTACAACCGGGAGGCGATCCAACCAACCGGATGTGTAGAGCAGAACAAAGCTTTCTAACCAAGATAGTTCCACATCTAAGCACGTCTACCTAGCTGAGAACGCATCCGACTAATGCTAGGGGGACTACCGTCCCAGAATGGCTACCAGAAAACAAGACAAGTAAGAATCCCCCTATGGCCAACCGAGCGAGACTGAAGCTATGAGTTATAATAGTCTAAGTAAGTCTTACTTGAATCACACCCAAGCATACAAGTATCATCCTACGCCGGAATGTAAATTCTATAGACAAGCATATGAGGAAAGTAAAATAGAATGATTGTAAAAAGGAAGAGGAGTTCATTCAATTAATCAGGGTGCCCAATCCCCATTCACAGGATAAAAAAAAAATAACCGACAGCTAGAAAGAAAATTAACAAAAGGAAATTCAACGTTTCATTGTTTGTCCCCCACCAACCCATCTTGCCTGGATCCACTTTCCTCCTTGTGTTTTTCATCACCTGCAGCATCATAAGTCTCCTCAGCTCCTGTCACAACCCCTCCTACAAGAGGATCCACTATCTTAGCAGGATGCACAGAATCCCACCCTAAGTCACTAGTACAGCCAGGGGACTCTGAGTACCCTTTTCGACAGATTCAGAAACAATGGCAGTTTGAGAAGGACCTTCCTGGTCTTGATCTTCAAATTGGGCAGCCCGGGCCATAATCTGATCTCGATCCCAATTGAGGGTGGTCTGCAAGTCAAAGGGAGGAGGAAATGCCTTGGCAACTTCATATGAAGCAGTAAAATACCATCCCCAAAGGTAGAATCCACTCGAGATTCCAAAATGCTCATGGAACCCCGTAGAGACCTATTTTCGTCCAAAAGGACAGCCATCTCCGCCTTGACAGTCTCCCTTTCAGCTCGGCGACAGGTTGATCTGACAGTCTCCATGTCATAGACGTGTATTATCCGCTTCAGCTCCACCAAGGTAACTTTCCTACGAGCTTCAGATTCGGAGGCAAATTGGACCAGGGAGATAACGTTTTCCTCAGCACGGGCTAGATCATGCCTGATCTCCTCCAAATTAGCCTGAAGCGCCAGGTTGGCCTCCTTCAAGGCAATGACCTATTGCCCCATAGCCAAGGAAAATTTGAAACCTTGCAGAAGAATAGGAGTAAGATAGACTACCCACAAGATAAAACTTATACCCAACAAACTAAAGGGTCAAGACTTATACCTCGGCAAGCAGAGAAGCCCCTTTTGACGCCAAGATGTCAACGGGCAAGGAAGACACTGACTGCAAGCCCCCACCAGGACAAACAGCGAAAAACTTAGAAATGATTTCCTCCTGGCTACAATCTCGTGACCCCGATCCAGAAGGAAAATCGATGGAAGGAGTGGCCTTAGCAGCGTCAACCTTCATTTTTTCCTTCCAAGCTGGGAGCTGGACCGGAACAAGGGGGAGGAGGAGAAGAAGTAACCATTATTGCATGTGGGGTAGTAACCACTCTTGAAACTTTTTTCAGAGTAGGGAGCGTGCCAGCATCTCGCTCAAGGATGGACGTTTTGCAACCTTTGTTGGAGGAGAAATGGGAGAATGTGGGGGCAACCCCGTAGATGCAGGAGGAGTGGTTGATCCGAGTGGTAGAGACCCGAAGGCAACATCGATATCGGGAGGAGAAAGGACAGGAGAGTTGGCCGGAAGGGGATCCGGATGTATCGGTCCTAGAGAAGGAGAAAAAGGAAAAGAATAAAGGAGATGGGTAGCAGTAGAAACTGTCAGAAGAATGATTAGTAAAAAAAAAAAAGGGGGACAAAGACAAGGCCTATCGGGGTGAGCGAGGGAAATCCTCAGATACCGCTCCAACCGAGCACCTTCAAATGGATCACAAGTGGGGTAACTCAAATTGGTATAGTTCCTATCCTGGATCTTCTTGAGAATCCTCTCAGATTCTGCAGAAAGCACACCCGGACTCCACTTATCTTTCGGGGAAAAACGGGTAGGAACCGGATACTCGACCCCATCCAGGTACACTGATTGACCCCAATCACCCTCAACCATGACCCATTCATCTTTCCAGGGCGGGTTGAACTTCACGTTTGCCCCAGGAACAACGAACTGCATCTTGTTCTTGGGCCTCAGATAGAATTGACCTTGGGGAACCATGCTCGTCACTTGGTAGATATAGCGAATCTCATCGAAGCCGGGCTCTTTTTCCACACCTTCTTTATCACACTGCTCTTTCCAGAGCACCAAGAACCCCGTCAAGTTCTTCCAGAAGCCAGGTGAAATTTGCAGTGGGGCTAGTTCTAAAGCAACAAGTAACTTGCGAAGAGAAGGATGAAGAGGAAGCCGGACTCCACACTCAAAAGCCACCACAAGAATTAACAGGCAGCCTGGAGAATGAGCGTATACTTCATACCCCCGATGAGGGAGAGAGAGGTGGATAGCGTCCGGGATCCTATAAACTCTCCTAAGCCGAGCTAGGGTGTCGGCCTTGCAAGTTGAGTCCGGGATGATACGACCTTCGTTAAAAGGGAGGAGGGGCCCAACAATAACTCCCGCAGAATCCACGACAGGGATATCATCCCCCTCATCCCTTTTGTTGTCATCGTTACCAACACCCTCATCTTCATCCACTATTTGGACCGAGTCATCAGGCATGTTGTGGAAACCCGACCCAATATGGGGATTCCTAGTAGAATGACGACGCTGAGATGGGATACCCTCACCAGTGGCGTCGCCTCCACCCCGACCGTGTTTCTTTCCCCTGACTAACGAGGAACTCCCCGCTGAATCCGTCTGTTGCACGTTCAGAGGACCATCAAGGCTATCAGGAAGATGGGCGGAGGCCGAGCGAGAATTTGAGGAAGCAGGTCAAGGAGGCAGAAAGGGCAAATGAGCGTCCTGAGTATAATTGGGAAGTTTCGAAGGAAATGCCATTATAATAGAAAAAGAAGAAAACCCCAGTTCTTGATTTCACAAAAGAAGGGAAAGATTCTAGTTCTTGATTTCAGAAGATAAGTGAACGTAAACAAGAGAGGAGAAGAGGGGTGTATTTATAGATAGGAGTTAGGCAGTTATCTGAACGAAAAAGGAAATATGGAGTAATGGCTGAAGGTATGCTTGAACGGTTACCGGAGCATAGAAGGAAAGATGAAGTAATGGCTAGAGACGTGTAAGAAACAAACCCGAGAAAGCCGCGCCAAAAACTGCCAGTTTGAATGCACAAAATAATCACTTCTGGACACGTAGATTAACATTAAATATCACCGTATACGAGGAGGATTTCCTCCTTAGTATTGGAAGCCAGCCATACAAGATTAGATAGAATAGAAAATCCTTCAAGCGAACTAGAATTCCTGACTCCAACACCAGCAAGGTACCAGTGTTCAAGTCAGGGGGGACTTCTGTTAACCGCCAAAAATGGCATGGACCAAAGAAGAATTTTCCATCGGCACTAGAAATATTAGTCGAGGTAAGAAGCAACAACAGGAGAGACATCCAGATACCCCGCCTACCTACAAAAAATCTATGGTATAGACTCTTACTCGCCTCAAGCAAAGTCCAAGGCTTCTAAGACCCAGAAAGCACTGGAAAACCTCGAAGACAAAGCCGTAGAGACATTACTATCATGAGGTGCCTGGTATTTGTCTACATCCAGGTACCCCGCTACCTCGGTATCCTGGTAGCCCGATAACCGGTGCCCTGACACGGTCAAGCATCAATCAAGAAAAGCAAGAAGAGGGCGAGGTACTTGAGTACCCCGATCCGCCAAAAAGCTAGTAGTGGGCACTTAGCAAATCCTAGTACTCCGACCTCGCTTGAAGTAAGGAGCAAGTACCCCGAATAGCGAGCCGAGTAAAAAGATAAGCATTAAATGCCATCGTTTGATAAAATACTATATGCACTCCCGCCATTCAAGAGTCCCATTCAAAAACAAAGTCAAGTCTTTCAGTTCTAAAAGGAAACACTTGATTTCGGGGATTAAGGCCCGACAAATCTGTGAATCGCCAAAGGAAGGGCCCGTAAATTGCTAAAACCCTAGACCGAAGTTCTAGGGGTGCATGGCAAGGCATGGACCTATATATTGACCGTATCACCACAGAGGGATCAAGAATAAGAAACCCTAATGATTTTCCACTTATCGACAAACATAAAAAGCTCCATCGCCATTGTCCTTTAAATTTAGTTTTATCTTAGTTCATGTATTGATCGTTAGGCTATCAATCTATTGTAACAATACTATATGTCTATTTTGAATTAGATAAGCTGAGTATTCTCCCTACCATATGTTTAAATCCATTATTTCTTACTACAATCGTATGCCAACCTTAGTAGATATTTAGAAGGCAAAGGGTATCGAACTACTTGATACCCCGCCGACCAAGATCTACCCCAATCCTGGTCCCCCATAAATTGTTAATTGGAAAAAGCACCCCGGTGGCAATTTTCGGTTAACACAATCTATTATTTGGAAAAAATTGTTTAAAACAATGTAGAGGTGTCTTATGGTTCAAGATACGAGAGGGAACCCTATTAATAAGGTATACACTTGTTAGAACAACATCCCCCCACAAATATTTTGGGACATGCATTAAAAGCATGAGAGGTCGACTCACTTCTAAAATATGGTGGTTTTTTCTTTCCACAACCCCATTTTGTTGGGGTGTATGGTGACACATAAATTAATGTTGAACTCCTTTCTATTTTAAAAAATTCCCAAGATATTGGTTAAAATACTCTATACCATTATCACTTCTTAAAATACTGATTTTAGTATGAAATTGAGTTTCAATAAGAGTATAAAATTCTTGAAAAAGTTTTTTGACTTCAGATTTGGAGTTTATCAAAAAGAGCCAACATAATCTAGTGTGGTCATCAATAAAAGTTACAAACCAACATTTCCCATTTTAAGTGGGAATTTTAGACGGCCCACAAACCTCACAATGTATTAAATAGAAGGCCGTTGAGACCCTATAGGGTTTGGAGGCATAAGGCTTGTGAGTACTTTTAGAAAAACAGTAAATATCACACTGAAATTGAGAAAGAGATAAATTTTGAAATAAAGTCGGAAACAATTGTTTTAAATAAGCAAAACTTGGATGAACTAATCTGAAATGTTAGATCATTATCTGTTCTTTTACAGGCAGAGAACTTACATCACTGTTTGAAAACAAAGCTGACTTATTTATATTGTCTTCAAAATAATAGAGCCCATTCTGCATCTTAGCACTGCCAATCATTGTCCCCAAAGTTTGTTCCTGAAATTTACAGAGTGTTGGAGAAAACACAACTGAACAATTAGAGTCAAGAGAGAGTTTGCTAACTAATAATAAGTTACAAGAGAGATTAGGGACATGTAGGACAGAATTGAGAGTGAAAGTGTCAGAAATCTTGACAGAACCTGTTCCAGCAATGGATGACAAACTACCATCGGCAATATGGACCTTTTTGTTGCCATAACAGAGTAAATATGTATTAAACAAAGAGAAGATACTTGTCATATGATTTGACGCGCCAGTATCGATCAAATAGCTCGTAGAAAGATTACCTGTTTGGGCAAGAGAAGCACTAGCAGAAATAGTTACCGAGTTGTCATTTTAGATCTCCAGTGAATGATCAATTGTTGCCCCAAGCATCTCAAACATTGCTAGATCCCCCTCTTTGGGTACAGTCAACTCCTGAAATCAGACTGCCACTCGTTGTCACAATCGAACCCAGCTTGTACATAATACCGGTTGGTCTCGTCACCGATCAGCAACCCATCTAAATGTGGGGTAAGTGTTACCTTGTTGGACACAAAGAAGTTCATCCCAAGGATACAGTCGTTGTTATCCAAGGGTATGACTAGTAGGGTACACACCCCACTCCATTAACCAATCCGAACATGAACATCTAACAATCAATCCACGGATATAGATACACCTTGAATCTTGCCAGAGTAAGGTTGTGGCTGGATGCCTAACCGGTCCACCACGGCTTTCGCCAAAAGATTCCGTGAGGAACCAGTATCCTATAATGCAGTGAGGATTTTTCCATTGATTTTCATAATAACCCATATCAGTCCTGAATTTAGACTTGAGTATGTAGAAAAAATCACGGAGTTAATTTCAGACATGAAAAAAAAAAAAAAAGTACTGTAGCAGATACTGTAACAGCACTGTAGTGGGTACTGTAGCAGCACTATAGCGGGTAGAGAAAAAAGAAGAAAAAAGAAGAAAAAAATTGAAACAGTAAACCAAAATAGCTATAGGCTCTTAACAATTTAGAAAGTAGCAAAAGAACCCTAAACAATTTGTTAAGGCTCTGATACCAAGAAGATTTTATGTATTGATTGAATATTCAAATAGTTACAATAGGGCATATATATACAAAGAAAGTTTCTTTACTTAGCCTACAATTAGGCCTACAATTAAGGCTATAAATGCTAACTAATTAATTCCTAACAATTAGCTAATCAATTAGTCAACTAACAATTAATTTACAAGTCAACAGTTATAGGAAATTAATTCTTAGAAATCCTCCTAGGATTTTACTCCTAGAATTACTCATTAGTCAACACTTTCCAACAATTAAGATTATTATTATATATTTATTAAAGTATAAAATTACATTGAAATACATAAAATGTCATAGTACTATTATAATAAAGTTAATAAATAATAAGAGATCGTTTAGTTAATAAGTAATATAGTTAAATACAACCGCGTCAATGTGGCTTAGTGATAAAGAGCGCTCATGGCGAGATGAAGTTGCTCTAGTTGTAAAACCCTTCACACCTGCACAACGAGGTTACAGGTTCGAGTCATCCCCCTCCCAAAAAAACCCCGAATTTATGTATAGTGTAATACTTCAAAAAAATATAATAATACTGAGCGCTCATTCGGTCTAGTAATATCTCAAATCTAAGTCGTCATACCCCTAAGTGGTACATAATAAAAAGTATGGAGAGTTAAATATAATATATTATATTTAAAAAAATTAATTAATTAATTGTAATTTTGTATAGCAACTTAAACGTTGAAGTCAACATGAAAGTTATTCCGGGAACAACTATTCGTTGAGAACAAGTTCAACGTTAATGGAAACCATTTTGACGTTCTAATCAATGTTGAAGTTGTTCGTGGAGACCATTCAACATTAACAAAGGGAACAACTTTTAATGTTGAAATCAACGTGAATTGTTATACTCAATTACTCATTATCTTCAAGAGTTTCGATTTTTTCCCAAATTTTAAATTAAATATTTGTTTGGTATATGTGCAGCAGGGCAATCGTTGAAAAACCAGATGATGCATTACTACACAAATATGACTTAAATCATTTATTTTTTGTTTTGGAAAAATAATAAATATTTGTATTTCATATATTATTAATATAGCAATATTAAGATTATTATTATATATTTATTAAAGTATAAAATTACATTGAAATATAGAAAATGCCATAGTACTATTATAATAAAGTTAATAAATAATAAGAGATCGTTTAGTTAACAAGTAATATAGTTAAATACAACCGCGTCAATGTGGCTTGGTGATAAAGAGTACTTATGACGAAATGGGGTTGGTCCAGTGGTAAAACCCCTTATACCCGCACAATGAGATTGCAGGTTCGAGTCATCTCCCTCCCCAAAAATCATCGAATTTATGTATAGTGTAATACTTCAAAAAAATATAATAATAAATAGCGCTCATTCGGTCTAGTAATGTCTCAAATCTGAGTCGTCATACCCTAAACGGTATATAATAAAAAGTATGGAGAGTTAAATATAATAGATTATATTTTAGTTTGTATTTTTTTTAAAATTTAAAAAGTAAGACGTTCTAACCAACGTTGAGGTTGTTCCTGGAAATGGAGACCATTCAACATTAACAAAGGGAACAACTTTTAATGTTCTTTTTTACAATATCTATTAATTCGGGACCATATTATTTTTTTGAAAGCTTTCGCCATTGGTAGGATTTAAGTCACTAACCTGAGAGTCATTTGTCCAAGCCCTAAGCTCGTCTATCTACCAGCTGAGCTATGCCTCTGTTGGCGAATTGTTATACTCAATTACTCATTATCTTCCTGAGTTTCGATTTTTTTCTCAAATTGTAAATTAAATATTTGGTATTAATAATTTCCACTTACAAATCGATTTAAATATTACAATAATAATTTCTAAATAATTAATAATAAACTTCAAAATTTCTTAAAAATTAAATTTTAATAAATTAATAAGTGGTCAAATATAGTAAGGGTAACAATACATCTTCAAGTACCTTAAAAGAAATAACAATACATCCTCATATATATATATATAATGAATAATTTTAGTATGTAAATTACAATAATTAATTTATAAAACAAGAAAAAGGATTGGTTCAAAAAACAATAAACTCAATAATCAGAACCTTCTTAAGGAATTGTGGATCCCTAGCTCCTAAAAGATATAGTTATTCATAAATTAAGAAAATGACCAATATATTCAAGCATAAACTAGGCCAAGGTGGCTATGGAGGAGTTTACAAAGCTAAGCTACTAGACAATCAAAATGTGGCAGTTAAGGTCTTATATGATTCGAAAGGTGTTGATTTAAAACTCTCTTATTGATCGTGTTTTGGGTTTGAATCCCCCCTACATGCAATCTGTTAACCAATCGACACATGAAAATGTTTCAGAGCCCATTATGAGTTGGAATTATTCTTTTTCACCAAGAATTAACTTTGATTTTTATGTTCTGTATTGCAGGAATTGCTATAGGACTTAATACAAAAGCGTTAGTAGGTGAGATAACATGATTTTGGTCTATTTTTTGGTGGCCATGATGAACGATTCTGAATTTAATTTCTTCTAAGATTTCCCATCATTATGGTTCAACCGTTTGATGATTGTCTTAAAGAGTTTCTATTTTTTTCCCAAATTGTGACAGTAACAAATATAAAATTTGTTGTACGTATATATTCAACTAAGAGACATGTCAGCAGAATAGGCGGAAAACAAGGAAGAAAAAATGATTCCACGTCATTGGTCAACTAGTCAAAGGAGATATTGACCATTTGCCATGTCACCTAGCCACATCATCAAGATCAGTGAAAACCAAGAGTATATTCGCCAGGGTACTCGCCGAAGACCCTTACTCAGCCAATACCTACTCGGCCAATACTGGAAACGTAACCTTATTTTAGTATACCTTCCAGGATACGATTTCACCCAGTTACAAGGTTTGAAGCGTCACACTCCAATAAGGAGATAACCTTATCTCCTCCTGGAGAAATCTAAAGAGGAAACAAGTCCTAATCAGTCCACAATGCAAGAGTCCTAATACGATTCAAATTAGCAATTCCACCACCAACACGGCATAGGCGAGAGGAAACCCTAACCAGTCCAGTATAAATAGAACCATGTAATCTACGGTAAAAGGGTTCGGAACCTTGGAGAGACAAGAGAGCATTGTATGAGAGAGAGAGAGAGAGAGAGAGAGAGAGAGATTATTGAGTGCGTAAACTCCCAGCGATTCAAAGTATTATTTTTCTGCCCTCAAGGGCGCCGTGGTTTTTTTCCCTTTCTAGGGTTTTCCACGTAAAACTCGTGTCTTGCATGCATTTATTTACATTCTTGTTTTCATAAACGTGATATTATTGTTGGACGCATGGCAATCCAGAATTCACTGTCAACAAAATTAAAATTGGTAGGATCATCTTCGTTAAAAAAACACCTATTTTTTCTTAACTCTTATATATCCATATTTCTCATAAAATAATATGCAAAATATCATCGTCACTAAAAAAAAAATCAATTTAACATTACAACAAGTGGAATTTACAAAATAGTAGTTGTATTTTTTTTTTTTAAGGAGTTACATTTCAGTTACCAAACCTCTATTCAAGTATACACAACACCATTATAAGTCCACTTGTGTACACACAAAAAGAGCCAAAAGTCACACCAAAAGAAAGTTTCTATAAACACCAAGTTTGGGAACACAAAATGAGTCTACTTTTCATTTGAATTGCAATAATGTTTGTTGGTATATTTAGTTAAAATGAAATGCCATCACAATAAACAATTTAAATTTTGTAAAATCAGTAATTGAATTGTTTGAAGTTGAACAAACCGTAAAGAACAATTCAAAAACATTCATCAGCCTCCATATAGAAACCTGGTGATCTGCTCCATTGTTGTCAAACAATTTAAGAGCTCGTATTGCCTCTCTTCCATACTCAAATGTTAATGTAGAATGTAGAATAAACTGTAGAGAATAATATTTGTAAGGACCTCTATTTTGTGATTGGCTTATTTCATGACATACCACATTAGGGATGAGTGTGTAATGGGTAGTTTAGGTCATCTTGATGATTATCAAGGCAAGCTTCCAAGCATCTCGGTGACTTCAAGATCAAGAGCTTCAAAAGGTATATCACTTGACCTTGATTCTTGAAGAGATTAGGTGCACACACACACTTGCATACATCTTTATCTATCGTGCATTTGTTACCATGCATGTGTGTTTCATTGATTCGTGCATCTATGTCATTTAGCACACACACACACTTTTATTGCATTTATATGATTGCATTTGTGTTTATCTTATTTGTGTGCTTATATGCTTTATCATCATACTTATGCATTTTCATATATTGCATATCTTTTGTGTGTCACATGCTTGATGATTATTCATGATGTTATCCTTTCCCATGCATGTTAATTATTCACAACCACACTTGCACTTCATGTTAGTCTTAAGTGTGGTGTAATTCGTTTCCGTTTGTGTGATCGGAAACGTCCGTGCTTGCACGATGGTGTGCATGTCTTAGCGCGATGGTTGACCACTTGAGAAGGTCTCTTTCTTCTCTTGGATATGAGTTAGATTCAGTTTGGTTATTTGGAGTAAAGTGTCTAATTTCAAAAGATTGGATTTCAATGATTTAAATGTTTTTCAAAACTGACCTTTGCATGGTTTTGTGACCATAACGTTTTATAAAAAGATTGAAATTGAGTTTTGTAAATTTTTGGACAAACTAGACACTCATACCTTTCCAACGGTATATTATTCATAATATTTCATGACTGTTTGGATTGGTTTTAAAATCTCCAAAGTAACCACTAAAACAGGACAGCACAACTGTTATCCGAATCTGACCATTGGTTACTCAATTGACCATAACATTTTTTACAAACATTGAAATGTCATTATGTAAATTGGAGTAGAAAGAAGACTTCCATACCTTTCCAACGATATATTATACGAAAGTTTTTGATGTCGTTTGGTCATAGTTTGAGCTGCTTGAATCTCGAGCAGAAGCTGAGCGCTAGTCTAGCGCTGGTCATCATGCGTAGCTCGGATAGTGATTGTGTGCTAGTCGTGTGCTACTCGACCAGTGCCAGACCAGAGCAAATTATGGGATTTGGGCTGTTCTTTTCCAAAACAACATGGTTTCGTCTTGCCCTATTATATATGCATTCTCTTTTTCTTTTGCTCGACCAAGAGCTCAAAAATTTACATTTTAGAGAGAGGAAGAGCTCCCCTAGTGAGAGAAAGTAAAAACTTGCTTCTTTAACTCTCCAAACCCAAAACCCATGTGCATCTAACATGTTTCATACATCAATCTTCCATGGGTCTTCTTTATTCTTGACTTGGTTAGTAAGAACAAACATTTCATCTTTGTTTATTGTTCTTAAAGTCCAAGAGTTCATTTTTATTGCATATTATTTGTAGAAATCTTTTATTGAATGCATTTATTAATGAATGATGACATGATTGGGTTTGTATTTTGATAGCTTAATTGATTAGGTCATTTTTGCCTTAAAAGCTAAGTCATAAACATTCTTGTGTGATTTATTGATGACTAGGTTGATAGATTGTCTTTTAATCAACTAGTTAAACTTTTGAATGTTTATGTGTTGGTTGTTGACAATTAGGTTGCTAGAATCTCTTTGCATCTAATTGAGTCCTCATGTATGTTCATGTAGGCTTGTTTGATAACTAGGATGTTAAATTGCATTATCTATATCTAGTTAAGCATTTAGTGTTTAGTCTAGCACTCTTTGCATTTGTGCATCATTATTGCCATATTCACTTAAACTTTTTAATTCTCTTCATATAGTCAAAGTCTTGTGGCTTATAGGTGAAGTTGCACAAGCATTGTACTAGCTCCTCTATAAAAGGCCTGCGGGTAGATTAGGAGGTGTTCACTTGAGAGTGTAACTTTCTCTTCATATGGAGGTTGTCTAAGGTTGGTCTATGTTTGCTATAAAATGCCTGCGAGTAGTAGTGGTGGGTTAGTAACCGAGAATGGTTAAGGTCAACCTAGGTTGTAAATATCATTACATATATTGGATTCGCAGATCGTGTGTGGCGCACATATCAGCCCGTGGTTTTTCCTTGTTGAAGGTTTCCACGTAAATATCGAGTGTCATTTAAATTCTGCACTTTACACTTGATTTATTTGGTTGTGTGTTTGGGTTTTCATATGTTAACATTGACTAATCGAAAAATTGATAATAATTGATTAACAACCATTCACCCCCCCCCCCCCCCCCCCCCCCCCCCCCCTTCTAGGTTGTTTAGACACACGTATAATATATTTTCAATATTCTTATTATTATTTCTCATAGAATATGTAAAGTATATATACATGACTAACGGTTGGTATCCTAGTGCAAGACTAACAACTGATAGTTTGATGGTATTAACAACTCTAACTACTAGATAGATAATTACATGATTAAGTATATACAAGATATAATCAAATAACTATCAATATAAATTATTATCAATACGCCCCCGTAAGATGGTGGGCATGTCGGAGACACCAATCTTGGACCGTAGTAGAGTGAACCTTGTCCTGGATAATGGTTTGGTAAGTGAGTCGACCAGCTGGTCTGAAAAGGAGACATGTGACACTCGGAGTTGACCTCACTGAACTTTTTCACGAACAAAGTAAAAATCAATAGCTATATGCTTCATTCTCGAGTGAAATACTGGATTAGAGCACAGATATGTGGCACCAACATTGTCACAGTAGATTGTCGATGGATGAGCATTAGTAATTGATAGTTCACGCAAGAGATTAGAGAGCCAGAAGACTTCGGCGGCAACAAGAGTTACGGCTCTGTATTCTGCCTCTGTCGAGGATCAAGTGACCAACTGTTATTTGCGAGAACACCACGAAATAGCATTCGTTCCAAGAAAGATGACATAGACACTAGTAGAGGTGCGATCATCCTGGTTTTCCGCCCAATCCGCATCAGAGAATCCACGTAGTGAAATCGGAGAGTCATGACGTAAAAGTAGGCCATAACCGAAAGTTCCACATAGGTAACAGAGAAGGCGTTTAGCAAGGGCCTAGTGACCAGTTGTTGGGCGATGCATAAACTGAGCAAGCTTGTTCATGAAAAACACGATGTCGGGTCGAGTAAATGACAGATATTGCAAGGCCACAATTACTTGACGAAATTCAGTGGCGTCTGTAAGAGACGTGCCGTCAAGAAGTTTCAGAGAGTGGTCCGTTGGAAATAGAGTCAAAGCCGGTTTGAAATCAAACATTTTGGTGCGAACCAATAGATTAGTTACATATTTTTGTTAAGAGAGAAACATGCCATGTGAAGAGGGGAGAACCTCAACCCCGAGGAAATATAACAGCGAGCCAAGGTCTTTGATTGAGAATCGATGAGCAAGTGTACCCATAAATTTTTCCACTAGAACCCCATTACTTCCAGTGATGATTATGTCGTCAACATACACCAATAAAAAAAGAACACAACTATTAGCATTAAAAATGAATAGAAAGGAATCGGACTTAGAGTTGACAAACCCGGTTTAGAGGAGATATTGACGAAGCTCATTGTACCATGCCCGATAAGCCTGTTTAAAACCATAAATGGCTTTCCTGAGGTGACATATGTGTGCAGGATAGGCGGGGTCTATGAAGCCCGACGGTTGAGCCATAAAGACATCCTCAGACAAATGCCCTTGAAGAAAGGTATTTGTTATCCTGAAAAATCCTTCTGGATTTTCTGAACAACGGTCAGCCAGGAGGTACTGGTGCCCCTCAGCGGGGTCATGAGGGTAAGGAGAGGAGATGGCTGTTTGTGGCTCTGATATTGATTTCTGGTTTTTGGTACCGGGTACCCTGTCCTTGATACACGGTACCTAGTCCGCTGTACCCTGCCTATCGTCCTTGGTACTCGGTCTCCTCTTCAGTTCTCCTCTGTAGTTCCCCAATGCAAAGAGGAGTAGATGCTCCTCAATGATGCGCGTGGTCACAAAGGATGGGACCACCCGTACATGACTCTTCCCATGCTTCGGTTCCTTCGGTCGGGGCCGAAACCCGTCCCGGTTCTTCTAGCTAGTCCAATGGCGCTTTGGGGCTTTTAGAGTGTGCAGGAGCATGCCCCCTAGTCCCGGTGTCGAATCCTTATAAATGGCATCGGGCTCCCTTGGGGGAGGTGGTAGGGCTTGGTTGGTCCTCTAGTGAGTCTAGCAGGGCTCCTCTGGTTTTTGGCATGGATTTGACCTTGCCCCACTAGCTCTAGTGGTAGATCCTCTATAGGGCTGCTCGCTCCTATAAAAAAGGTACGGGGGAGCTCCTCGGCTCCCTGGTACCCCGACTCCTCTCTAGCGGGTTCAGAGGGTCTTTCCCTTTTTTTTATGTGTGCCTTGACATGCAAATAGGTGGATAAGAGAGCTAGGACCAGTAGGGTTAGAGCCTAGCTTCCATACATGCATAATAAAGGAGATAGAGGGGAGAATGACAATTTCTTTGTTAGAATTGGACTGGCCTAGGGGGAAAAAGCATCACCTGGGATCATATGCTGAAAAACCCCTAGGTAGTATCCAGTGGAGAGGGAGGCCATTCTTCATATATATATATTCATAAGGAGTGCTCCGGAGAGCTTACACAAGTAGCAAAGTAGTACAACATAGATGCTCCAGAGAGCTTACAATAGTCGATAAGTAGCAGGAACCAATGTAGTATATTATCTAGAAGATAAGTAGCTTGTCCATCTTGCTATGGAGGGGAGCATGGGGGCTCCTCTTGGAGAGGTACCTCCCTCTAGTTGTATGTTCCCTCATGATGGCAGAGCTGCTGGAGAACACACCAAAATAGTCGAGAAGGGGGATTTCGTGGAGGTGCCCAAAATGAGATGGAATTTGGAGGAGGGATGTATCGGGGTTGCCCCTTTCAGAGGAGGTACCTCCCTATGTGGTAAAGGTACTGCAGAACATTCTAAAATGATGTAGGAGAGTTACTTTGTGGAGGAGGAGATAGTCATTTCGTGGTGGAGGAGCCAACCTTTGAGAAGTGCCTAGGATTTCACTTATATAGTGAGCCTAGGTGTTGATATGGAGGGCATGTGCTTGGCACACGTGGGCACATGCTTCCCACAGGCAAACACACTCTTTAAGTGGTGTAGGACGCGCCACATCAGATTTAAGGCATATGTGGCGATGGTGTGGCGATGACGAGGCGCTTTGGTGGCATTTGGGTGCCTTTCCATTGGAGGGAGATGTCTAGGTGGCTTCTTGACCAAATGACCCTCACATGGGACTGTCATAGATCCATAAATAGTGCTGGAAAGTGGTCAGAATGTTACGGAAAGGTCACCATCAGTGGGCCCATTTTATCCCCCAAATTGGTGGAAAGCCTTCATGTTGTTTTTAATTCAAACCTGATGGTTCCCAATCACTTTGACCAACATTATCTCATGAAATACAGTTCATAAAACATGTGGAGGAGCTGCTCCATTTAGAGGACCCGGTACCTCGGTACCTCGGTACCCCGGTCCCCTGTACCATGGTACCCCGGTACCATGGTACCTCGTGTAGGTATAATGTATGAGGAATTTGCTGTAGAAGAGTTACACTAGTGTCGACACACTACCAAGAAGGAAGGATCCGGTACCTAGGTACCCCGGTACCCCAATACCATGGTACATTGGTACCTAAATATAGGTCTAATGTAGAGGGGCCTTCAAGTAGAGGAGATGCACTGATGTCGTAACGCTACTAAGAATGGAGGATCCGGTAGGGGAGACCCCATAGGAGTGATTCGGAGGGGATCTAGTAGTGGAGCTCTCGTGGGGGAGGCCTAAAGAGAGGTCCTCCTAGTTGGATGCCTTGAGAATTCTCCTTTGGATAAATAACCTGATTTTATGGTTAACAGTATTATTCACATCCAGTTGATGAATGGACCAACCACGAGAAACGGCAACACTTAGCAAAACCCGAATTGTGGTGGTTTTAATCACCAGACTGATCGAAGGTCTCAATGTAGTCAAGACCCGACCGGATGAAATCCCTTAGCTACCAAACGAACCTTGTATCGAGAGATGGAACCATCCGGTGACCTTTTAATGCGAAACACCCATTTGCACCCTACAATATTGTGAGCCAAGTGTAAGGGAACCAAGTCCCAAGTGCCATTCTTAATGAGTACATCGAATTTGTCTGACATCGCTCTTCTCCATTCAAGAACCTTTAGAGCTTGAGAGGCACAAGTTGGCTCAATTTGTGCGGGTGATGACAATACACTGGTGAGAGATAGTTTTGTGATTGATTTGTGAATGTTATTCTTCGACCTTGTGATCATGGGGTGGCTGGTGTAGAGTTCTAGTTCGGTTGGAGGTGGGTTTGTTGCTGGTTCGATCATCACTGGTGAGAAGGTGAGATTGACAGGTGAGCAGGTGAGGGTTACAGGTAATGGTGCTGGTTCAAGGAGGAGATGGACTAACCTGTTACCAATGGCAGACGAACTTGTTATGGGTGGGGGTTGAGTTGTGGTGGGACGGGTGCCGTAACTCGAGCTCCGGAGCTTGGTGGTGCTGTCGAATGGGAGGTCCCATACAAGAGAAAATTCGGTGACGTGTTTGCATGTCTAATAGAAACTAGGACTGATGGTGTGAGTTGGGGTAACCAAGACGTATATGTATCAATGTTGGAACGAGGGACTTGACAGTGGAGACTAGTGTAGGGAAATACAGGCTCAACGAATGTAACATGTCAGGAGACAAAAGTACAATTGTTTTCTAGGTCTAAACAACGATACGCACTTTGAGACAGAGAATACCCAATAAAGAGACAGGCTTTAGACTGAGGCTCTAGTTTGTGAGAGTTGTACGGTCTAATCCATGCGTAACAAAGACACCCAAACACATGTAATTTTTCATATGAGGGACGCATAGAAAATATTTTTTCAAAAGGTGTCAACATGTTGAGCACCGATGTAGGCATCGTATTTATCAAGTATACGGTTGTGGTGAAAGCATATGACCAAAAGTGAGTGGCATTGATGCGTGAGTGAGTAATGACAAACTTGTTTCTACAATATGACGATGACGTCGTTTAGATATGCCATTGTGTTCAGGTGTATGTAGTGGTGTGGTGAAGTGTGATATGCCATGACTGGTAAGTGTTTGTTTTAAAACAATAAATTCACCAGCACTGTCGCTGTAAAAAGAAACAATGGAGTGGCCAAATTTCCATTAACAATTTAAAACGTTTGAACACATCATGGACATCAGATTTATTTTTCAAGGGATAAAGCCATATATTTTGTAAAATAATCAACAAAAATCACATAATATTTATAGCAATCTTTGGAAATAACTGGAGAGCTCTAGACATCTAAATAAATCACCTTAAGCAGTTTTGAACTACAGATAGTTGAAAATGAAAAAGATAGTTTATGAGTTTTATTACATTTGCGGGCATCACATAGGACACTAGACTTATTAGACGACAAAATAGACAGTGCTTGGGAAGACACTAACTGACTTATTATTTTGGACAAAGGATGACCTAAACGGTGATGCCAATCAGGAAGGGTAGCTTTGACACATAAGAAGGCAATAATGGACTAAAATTCTTACTGAGCATGAGACGACCATTCGTAGACACTGTTCTGGTCCATCCTTGCAGGAGCTGTACCCCGGTACGGAGATCTTTCACAATAAACAACAAAGGTGAGAATTCAATGGAAACTTAATTAGCAGTACAAAACTGTGATACAGATATTAGGTTTTGTTTCATAGTTGGAACATATAAGACATTAGATAATAAAAAAGATGAAGTCTTAGAGGGTAGATGAAGAGAACTAGTGTGTGTGATGTTTAAACCTGAACCATCACTAATCATTATGTCATCAGAGCAGCCATATGGAGAGTGGAGTGACAGATTATTGAGGTTAGTGGTGACATGATGTAAGGCACCTGAATCAAGTAGCCACTCAGGAGAGGGAGCAAAGTTTGGAGTGGCGTAATTTGCACGGGGTTGCCAATGCCTGGTAGACTGATTTAGAGGAGCCCGAGATTGCACTAGATTGAGCATGAACATTGAGCATTGCTTTGCTATGTGTCCCTGTTCACCACATAATTAGCAAAAACCACGATATTGTCGCGGTTTGTTTGAATGATTCTGAGACGACCTGGAATGTTGATGTTTAGGATGAGGATCGGCTTGCTTGGCATGATTGTATAACTGATTTTGTGACTTGTTGAAGCCCGCAGCCAAGTTGTTGTTGCGGTTGTGGTGGCTGCCGGAGTGGTTGCCGGGGTGTCTGTCGGACGGTGGTCGAGCTACATAATTTACCGTGATAGGCAACCACTGGTTCTTCACGGCCTCTTGTTTTAGTACTGCCTCAAAGTTTATGAGTTTCTCATGGAGTTCCTTGAATGATATTGCTGAATCACGAGCATGGACAGCGGAGGAGATATATTTGAATTCGTCACCTAAACCATTCAAAATCTTAACAGTTAAATCTTCAGAGTTTTCTGGTGCGTCAAGTATGGCTAGCTCATTTGCAACGCTTTTAATGTGTTGCATGTATTCGGTTACAGTTTGAGCTCCTTTGATGACACTGGTAAGGACACCCTTGAGATGCATAATGTGGCCTCTTGAAGGCTTCACATAAGTATCGGCAAGTGTAGACCACACATCACAAGCGGTTTGAGTGGAAGCAATAAATGGAATAATTGATGGAGACATAGAACCAAGAATTGTATTCAGGAGTAGTTGGTCTTGTCGGATCCAAATATTGTGAGCGAGATTGGGTATTGCAATATCGTTTGTTGTTACGATTGCCGACGGGCATGGCTTTTGGCCATCAATGAAGCCCATAAGGTCGAACCCAATAAGGAGGGTGTGGAACTGAAGTTTCCATGAACGATAGTTTGTTGCTGTGAGTTTCAGTGGGGCTTGAGCAGCAATGTTTATGGAGACGATGGTGTTTGAGGAAGAACCGATTTCATGGGAGGAAGAAGAAGAAGAAATTACGGTCACTATTTGTGAGGAAGAAGATGAAGTGGTGTTAGTCACGGTGGATCAAGGACTCATTTGAGTTAATGAAGCTCTAATACCATGTAGAGAATAATATTCAATATGTAAAGTATATATACATGACTAACAGTTGGTATCCTAGTGCAAGACTGACAACCGATAGTTTGATAGTATTAACAACTCTAACAACTGGATAGATAATTACATGATTAAATATATACAAGATATAATCATATAACTATCAATCTGGATTATTATCGATATATAAATTAGGAGTGCAACAAGAGGCATCCATTTCAAGGGACCTAGTAGTGCAACAAACAAGATTTAACCTTTTCACGTGGGTGGCTTGAAGCTTTGAATTGATTTTAAATGATTTTATTTATTTAAAAATTAATTTAATATAATTTTATACTTATTTCTCACGAAAGATAATTATTTTCAATTATATTTTATTCAATCATATGTTATATCAAACAAGAGACATTATTATTTTAGTCTAATTTCGTACTGCACCAAACACATCATAATAATAATAAAATAAAAAAATAAAATAAAAGCAATGAAGAAACAGAGTTCTCTTCCAACAAAAAAGAAAAAAGTTTTTCCAAGTTTTTAGTTTAAAAAAAATATAAAATCAAAAAGTTGACATCAATTTAAAGTTTAAACAAACAATATCTAAAATAACAATATAGAGCTGTCCAACTTTGAATGTAGGACCGTTGAATCTCCTAGCAAATCCCTCCTGCTCAACTCTAGAACTAGTTTACTCCATTAATCCGTTATCCATTATCCAATTTATTATTGTCAGTCGCTAGTGCACACCACAATAGTCATCAAATTTCTATGAGAAATTCGTTTCAATTATTTAAGCACAGAAGTTTTCATTCATTAACCAGCACACTCAAGCAAATCATTATACATAGTCGCAAAGCTAGAATAACAAGCAGACACTACCCCAAACCATAACCTTGATTCAAGCGTATATAAAAATACAATTTGAAACCTTATTTTGATTCTTTTGAATACAAAGAACACATCCAAAATTCTGAATTAAGGTTTATTATTATTATTTTTTTAATAAAGAGGTATAGTTGAATATATGGGTGTACATAGTATTTGGTTTATTTATAATTAAGAGTAATTTGTCCTTATTGGTAAATTTCTATTGAGATTTTTTTGTAATTAAAATTTTTAATAAAATATGGGTGTGCTAATCATATTTATGGGTGGTAATATTAGCACAATAATGCTACTTTGCCCAAATGTAATGCCCAAATGATGTGGCAACATTCTAATCCATTAATTTAAATTGTATTAGATTTGCATGACACCAAATTTTGGTAAAGTAGCATTATTCATATCGGCACCCAGTACTAATTACTTCGGTCCAATCCATTCCAATCTAATCCCATAAAAATAGTCCAATTCAATTCTACCAACACAATCCATATGTAATTTGTTAAAAATAGGCAGATCTTGAGGTTCTGGTTACTGTACGTCTGTACATTGTAAGCAGAAAAACTGATGGGTATCATACCCAGCATCTCATCATTAAGTTATAACCGTTAGATGATGAAACATCTCATCCAACGGTTCAAAACAAAGCAACGATTAAGACAAAGGATTTACTACCTGTTTCACCGGTCAATTAACCAAAAGTCTGCCACATTTCGACTTTACTTTCTCTCTCTCGTCTCATTTCACAAAATAAAAATAATAAATAAATAAAATGTTGAGACAGTTGAGTCAAATGAATAATATTATTTTATTAATAATAAATATTTAAATTGGTAAAATTAATATGTAATTGAATAAAAAAATTAATATATAATTGAATAAAAATAAATATTTGGATTGTTGACGTTTAGTGATTTCCAAGACAACTCCAACATTAGTTAGAATGTTAAAGTTATTCCCACCAGCATTGAAGTTGTTCCCGGAAATGACTTTGACGATGATCAAAACTAAGGGTGGACATGGTTCGGTTCAGTTCAGTTCGGTTCGGTTCGGTTCGGTTTTGGGTAAAACCGAATTGATTGAAACCAGTTTAAATCGATTACGGTTTAGTAAAAACCGATTAAGTTTTAGTAATAACCGAATTGAATTGAACTGGTTTTTAACGGTTCAATTCAATTCGGTTTTAGGCTTAATGGGTCTAATGGGCTTAATGGGGATTTTTTTATAATTTTTTTTTATATGATTTGCAATTTAAATGGGCTTTGGATCTTGATTTTAACCATTGTTGATTTAGATTTTCAAACGATATGAAGTCATGACTGAATTTGAAAACATGTATTTTTGAGATAAAATCTGAACTTTTTTTATTTTTTTATTTTTAAGACTGAATAGTGACTGAAACCTTAAATGGAATAACTTTTTTTTTTTTTTTTTTTTTATCAACTCTGAATATAATGTCAACTTATTTGTTTTTTAAAGATAAAATTGTTTAAAAATAAGTAATTTGACAATTATACCCTTGTTACTATTAATTGTTATGTATTTTTATTTTATATGATACAAACAACTAAATACAAATAATTTAACAAATCTTAAACCATTTTGATGTAATAATTATAAGATATTATTCATGATTAATATATGATAATTTTTTTTTAAATGATAAATAATGACTTAGAAATGATTTTGAATTTAAAAAAAAAAAAAACAAAAATTGAATTGAAGGTCCAACGATAGTGTTGAGAGTGACAATGTGATTAATGTTTTTTTTTTTTTTTTCAATGTTTATCACATTTAATAGGTTAAAAGAAATAAATTTATATAATATAAAAATATGATAAAATTGGCAATATGTTATCTTTGAGAGGATAATCTTGGAAGAAAATATATTAAATGCAATTCAATGATTTAGAATTGAGAGTTTCTTTTGACAATCCAATTTTTTCTTTTACACTTCTTTTCTTAAAAACACCCCATTCTCAAAATTTAAATTTAAAAAAATTCTAAAGACACTTCATTTTGTTAAAAGATTATTTTTTTTATCTTTTTTGAATTAAATTATTAAAAAAATAAATTATCTCTCCTAAATCATTAGATTAATTATTACATATTAAATACTCTCTCCTAAATTTTTAATTACCATATTAAACTCTTTCTCCTCCAATACATATCTCTAATTTTCTACCTCCATTCTTTCTTATGCAAGACTAACAGTTAAGGAAAAAAAAAGAAAAAACTTACTAATAAACTTGATTTGTAGAAATCATATGTATGTATATACTAAAATAAAATAAAAACTCAAAAAACAAGTATTTTTTTTTTTAAAATCGAAATATTAAAATGCTTTAAATTCTAAGTTTAATCGAATCTAGTTGAAACAATTCAAGCTTTCATATTTCTTTTTTTCTTTTTTTTTTCTTTTTTAAATTGACTTATTTATATATATATATATTACTGTTAGTAAAAAACTAAAATATTCATAAGTTTTTTTTCTTTAACTATTAATCAGAGGTTGATCAGAAAGTATAGAAATATGATTATTTAGGAGAGAGATTTTTTTTTTTTTTTTTTTTTGGTCTTGTTTAGTAATTTTAATTTAGGTTAAAATTGTCATTAATAAAAAAAATTAAATTGGAGTGTGAATAGATAATTTGTGGATTGTAAAAAGAAGCTCTCTTTAGAATTAAGTTAAAAGTTGTATTTTTTTTTATTTTAATTGCAAAAAACAAACAACCTCTGACTATTCATTCACAAAAAAACTTAAGAAATAGAAACCCATATTTTGAGTGAAAATTGTCAAAAATGACCACATATATTATGGGGAATTTGTTTTTAACCACAAACGAAGTTTTAATTGTTAATAACCATGTTTTTGAGAAATTACTGGAAAGCCCTCATATAAAACCCCCCCTCAAAACAATGTCTCTTTTTTTTCTCTCTTTTCTTTCTCTCTCCTCTCCTCTCCTCTCTCTCCCCGATCTCTCTCTCTTCCCCTCAAAGCCATCGCCAGCGTGCTCGTGCGGCGTCGCCAATCGCCGACGAAGGCGTCGCAGAGCACCGGCGACCTTCTGGGCTGCACAACAACGCCGTCGTCATGCAGCTGGGCCATCGTCGCTGCTGCTTCGCGAACGAAGTGGTAGGCCGTCGTCGCTGTTGCTGCTGCCGTCCTTCTACCCGCCACTGCTCTTGTCGTTCGCCTGGGATTACGGCCATCGGAGACCCCCTTGGCCAGCCATGGATCTGCAAAAAAGGAGAAAAAAAAAAAAAAAAAAAAAAAAAAAAAAAAAAAAAAAAAACCTAATTGTGAATTTTTGGAATTTGGGGAAGAAGAGGAATCAAGTTTCACATATTTCATTTTAGGCATGATTTCAAGTTTCAAATATTTCATTTTAGGCATGATTTCAAGTTTCAAATATTTCATTTTAGGCATGATTTCAAGTTTCAAGTTTCATTTTAGTCATAATTTCAAGTTTGAACATTCAAGTTTGTAGCCATGATTTCAAGTTTGAGGTATTTTAAAAAAATATATATAATAAAAAAAAAAAACTAATTTCAGGGGTATTCTAGTAAATTATGGATATATAGTGAATTTAAAAAAAAAAAAAAGAGTGGTTATTAACAATTAACTTTTCAAAAATGGTTACTAACAAAAGTTTAATAAATCCAATGGTTATTTATGGTTTTCTCTCTATTTTTGAAGATTAAAAACTTCACTGACTATTCATTCACAAAAAAACTTAAGAAATAGAAACCCATATTTTTGAAGATTAAAAACTTGTTTTTTTATACAGTAAGTCGGTCAATAAGACAATAAGGGGTCGTTTGTTTTTTCCACTTAAAACTTAATAGGTATGAATTAAATTTATTAAGTTATTTTGTTTGTTTTTTTAAATGGTCAAACAACTTAAAAATACCAAAAAATAACTTAAAATAAAAAGTAACAAATTCTTACTTTTAACTTAATTCTAAATCATTGCATTTAATATATTTTCTTCTAAGATAATCCTCCTAAAAATAATATATTTTTTATTTTATCATAATTTTATACAGTATTATACAAATTTATTTCTTTTAATCTAATCACATTATCACTTTCAACACCATTGTTGAACCTCCAATTCTATTTCTTTTGTAAAATCAAAATCATTTCTAAATCATTATTTATCATATTTTTTAAAAAAATATTTATCATATCTTAATCATGAATAATATCATATTATTATTACATAAAAATGGTTTATGAATTGTTAAATTGTTTTTTTTTTTAGTTGTTTGTATTATATAAAATGAAAATACATAACAATTAATAGTAATAAGGGTATACATGTCAAAGTACTTATTTTTAAACCATATTATCTTTAAAATAAAAAAAAATAAAAAAAGTTGACACTCTATTCAGAGGTGATAAAAATAAAAAACAAACATGTCAATTAGTTTCAGGTTTCAGTCACTATTTAGTCTTCAGTAAAATTCAGGATTGTTCAGTTTTTAGACAAAAAAACAAAGGGTTCAAAAATTAAATAGCACTTTTTAGGGGAGGGCTTGTGCAAATAGCACCACTTTAATAAGTGTTGTTTTAATAGCACCAAAATAAATGATGAGACCAAAATACCCCCACTTACTCTTTTCCTTTTTATTTTTTTTCTCGAAAATTAAAGACTTATTTGTAGTTTCGAGACTTATTCATGATTTTTTCGAGACTTATTCATGTGTTTTCGAGACTTAATTCAAGTTTGTTTGGGACTTATTCTGTTCAACCTCCATTAATGGTGACAGTGACGATCCGACGACGGCGCCAGTTGACTTTGGAAATAGTTGGATCTGGAAGATTGAACGATGCCGAGTTCGTTGGCGCCATCGGTTTCGTCAGATTCGCGATGGATCGTCATAGATCAGACGATGAAGATTCATGACGGTTTGGGTTTTGCTTCGTTTCTCTCTCTACACAACTTGAAAATGAAAACGAACACTTCGGTTACAATTATTGGCACTCGATGAACGTTTTCCCGGTGGTTTTGCCTGTCAACTCGCCGGTCGGCGGTGGCACCTCCATTGAAGCTCCATCAATGGAGGTTTTGGAAAACGGAAGAATAAGGTGAATGACACACAAGAGAAAAGAAAAGAAGCTGAGGGGTATTTTTGTCCAAATTCCATTTTTAGTGCTATTAAAACAAGAGTTATTAAAGTTTGATAGTTGTACAATTCAAAATTTAAAAAGTGCTATATACCCCTATTTCCTCAAAAAACAAACGACCCCTTAATATTCATTAAAAAAAAAAAAACTAAAAAAAAAAATAGAAACATATATTTTTGAAGATAAAAAACTTGTTTTTCATACGGTAAGTTAGTCGGTAAGACAATAAGTATTCATTATATAAAAAACTCAAGAAATAGAAAACCTATATAGTACGGTTTATCGGTTTGGTTTTAGATATCCAAAACCGAAACTGAATCGAAAACAATTCAATTTTCAAAACTGAAACCGGTTTGAACCAAATAAGTTATATGAACCGAATCAAACACCCTTTTTTTGGTTTGGTTCGGTTCGGTTTAGATCGGTTTCGGTTTTTGTACCCACCCTTAGTTAGAACGTTAAAATGATTCCCACCAACATTGAAGTTTATTTATGTTTTTCAAATTTATTAATATATTACAAATAATGAAATATATATGTTTTCATAAATCTTGCAATTTAATAGAATATAATTCATGATAAATGTAATTACACTAAATATTATTATCATGTTAATAATACTTTCAACATTTCACTATTATCAATATAATTATATTAATTACTAATATTTACTAAATTCATCAATGACATTTTCAACTTGTTAAAAATGTTTAATATTTTCCGTCATAAATGTAATTATATTAAATTACATTAATTATTAATGTAATGTTAATAGATTTTTCATTATTGTACATATAATTATATTACTTATTAATATTGTTTTGATAACATTTTCAATTATATTATATTTTATATTTTTTGTTTTTTTGAACTATTATTTTATATCTATTTTAATCATTTATTAATGTGTAGTACTACATTGATAAATGTAATTATATTATTTATTAATTTAATCATAATATGAGTTCTTCAATATTTTAATATAATTTTTTATTGATAAATATATAATAATAAACTATAATTATATATATATATATATACACATATGATTTAAGTTCATCAATCAGTTGAGAATCGATTGCTACACTGTGCCTCTTAGCGTCTCATCAATTTTATAATTATAATCACTTCGTCGAATACCCACACACATATGATTTAAGTTCATCAATCGGTTAAGAACCGATTGCTACACTGTACCTCTTAGCGTCTCATCAATTTTGCAATTATAATCATTTCGTCGAATACCTTGTAGTTTGACAATCTATTATTTATTTCAAACATAATAGTTAGAGGTTTTATAGACTTGTTTTTACTAAATTCTTAATTAAATCCTAAATTTTAAAGTATAATCAATACAACAGAAAAAGACAATATAATTATATATTTTCAATAAATATATTTTATATTTATGATATAAAAAAATATTAAAAATTATGTACCGTATAGATATTCGTCATTTATAATATTGTAAATGTATGAGTATATTTTTAAAAATAAGATTCATAAATTATAAATAAAATTATTTAATTTATTTGTTGGTTGGATTAGAAAAATCTAACCCAATCCAATCCAACCTAATCGGGTTGGGTTGACGGGTTGGTGCCCATTCCCCATACCTAGTTCCCTACACATAACACAGCCTACTAGTTGGCAGGAAAAGTAGGTTGCCATGATACATAGTATGATACCCATCATTTTCATGGTGGGTATATTAGCCGAGTCCAAATCTCGGTTGTTGTCCAGCTTTATGAATTATGATGAAATGACATTTATCCAGATTTTACTGCACTGTCTGTCTTTCTCACTCACATACACAGATACTCTCCAATATACAAAATCTTCTCGTGGCTTTAAGATTTAGTTTGTGAAAATCGGAGCAATTCGAGAGATGGGTGGATTTGGATTGTCGTGGCCTACTGAAGCCGAGGTAATAGTCTTGCAACATTCACCGTGGTGGTCTTAACATAAATAGCTCTTCATTGGTTGAAAACTTGAAATGTATATCACCACCTGGGTTTTGGTTTTCAAGCTGATTTGATCTTATGATATTCAATTTTACTGACTGTTTAATGGTTCCTGAGATCCTGCATTGTTGATTTTCATTAACTTGATTTTTAAGAAACTAATAATCTCTTTTTCCCCTAATTTTGTTTAGCCATTGTTTGGTTTATTACCTTAAAATAGATTTTTATTGCTTGAGGAGTTATGTAGATTGTTTCCTGCTATTGTAATTTGATTGTATTACGTTTGTTGAATGCTTTTTCATCACAGGTAGATGAAATCAGGAATAAGGTTTCTCAAATGGCTGGGAAAAATGCTGAGGAAGTTCGAGTTGTAGTCTCTCCGTACCGTATTTGTCCGTTGGGAGCTCATATTGATCATCAGGCTAGTTACATATGCTTATATTGGGTGGTTTTGCAACTACTGTAATCTTAATGATTTGTTTACTGGAAATTAAAATTAATATTCTCCAGGAAATATTATCATTGTTCATAATTGTAATTTAAATTGTCAAATTTAATCAGTATATTATTTGATTTGTGAATGCTCTATCGCTCAAAATTTCAGAAATTGAATATGGTATCTTAGCACATTTTCTTGTTGTTTTCAGGGGGGAACTGTTTCAGCTATGACAATTGATAAGGGAATCCTTCTAGGGTTCATACCTTCTGGTGACACCCAGGTAAACATGAGATAATCCTTTTACTTTACAACTACATGAAACAATGAGGACATGTTAAAAAGTCTGAGTTGATAAATTGTTTACTCATTTTGCAATTCTTACAAGTCATCATTGTCTGGAGTACAACTTTCACAATATAGAAATATTTTAAGATGTCAAGTCAACGTCTTTGTTTAGAATTAAGAAAAGGAAAGAAACTTGTCATTGAAGCGATTTTGTAAATAATTGCTAGATACCCAATTGTTTAAGGACCCCAGTATTTGATTACAATCATTTATACTTCTATGGAATCAATTAAATTGTTTTCTGATTATGAAATTAAATGCATAGTTCGAGAAGTATCTAGTTGCAAGAAGCATGTTCTTGGGTTGCACATATTTAAAGAAGATTTTCTTATTTTATCTTTGAAATTATTAAGAATGTTTCTAAACGTATGAAATGTGATCGATAGATTACAATTCTGGAAGCTGCATTATATTTCATAATTCAGATCCATGAAGAAATTATTGGTTCCAATGTCATTCATTCCTGAATATGAAACATCTTAGTGTAGGTTGTACTGCAATCAGGACAATTCAAAGGAGAAGTTAGGATCAGGTATGTGTATGAGTTAATGTAATCCATTTATCATATTTTACTGTTTGCAATGTTTAATGCTGTATATGCTGCAAATTATTATAACCTTGCAAGCATATCTGAAAATCAAGCTAAAATAATTTAAGTTTTTAAAATTAGTATATACTTCTAGCTCATATTGGTTAGATCCTTCGTTACCTTATCTGTCAAACAGTCAAAGAGATAACTTGTTCAAAATTGTAAACCTGAAAAATAATAAGTATACCTCAGCTATAGCTCTTCTCTCATTGTAATATTGTATAAATGAAATTCATCTCATAAATTAACATCTTGAATTGTGCTTGCATGATGTGTTTTTACAGCAATGTTCTAAGCTTTGTTGTTGGTAATCTTCCAGAAACCACTCTTTACTTGAGCATATAACTTTTATCTTCTTTCCTATCCATGCATTCCGTAAAGCTAAATGCCTTATTTAAACTTTAGAACCACTCTTCAGCAAGTAATGAATCTTGGGGTGTGCCCTCGGCTTCGAGGAAGTAGGATGGAGCTTTTTGAATTGCTCCACCAATTAAGTAGCTTGATGCAGGACAAAATTTGGGTCTGTTTTTAGTGATTTGTAGGTAGTGGTTATGAATAAAGTGGCAAAATATGAGTATTAGGCATCACATGTTGGATAAGTGATTTTATCACACAATCTCAATTTTAAAAGCTGAAACTTAATTTTCTGCATTATGTAGGAATTGAATACAGCAAACAGACTCTTAGAAAATAAATAAATAGACTTGTGAAATCAGAACACCAATGACTCTAAAACAAGACTTTGACTGATACTTTAAGACTCTTTGGAAAATTAAAACTCCTAAGGGTTTGTGAAAGAACTTTGAGTTGACATTTAAGACTTCTTTGACTGACTTTCTGATTTCCGATACTAATTCTGGACTTCCAAAAACTACACGCTTCTTTTGGCTATTGGGTTAAATACAAAAAATCCTTAGTAAATCATGCAAAGCATGCGAAATTAAAGCTTGGGCCTTAAAATCTTTCTTCTTTTGCCAGTGTACTCAAAAGTGTGGCTGCCAGTTGTCTCCATTATTGTTCCTCCATTTACCGTTTGGACTTTGACCGTGCTGTTCATCCAGGCCCCAGGGGACTTTCTTATGCTGCTTGCGTATTAGGCGGTGCCAACTGCCAACTATGATCTAGAGAATATTTCTAATTATTACAAATACCGGTTTTGTGGTGGTCACAGTTCACGTAAAAGGGTTTTTCTCATTATAAAATCCATTAATTTTACCAGTCTTTGTGTATACTCCCTATAGATATGTTTTCTCAAGAACAAAGCCTGCATGCATGAAGAACTTCTACATCTCTTGCTGTACTATTTGTTGTAACCTATAATTTGCTATTCATTGCTGTTTCCTGGCCCTGTTTTGAATTGTATACAATAAGAGTGGGGCAAGCTAAACAAAAAAACAAGTCATTAAAGTTTATAGAGTCAGAAGTTAGAAAGAATTTGGAGGTTTCCTTGCAACTAAGACTAAAACTTTATCTCATTTGAAACGTATAAAAAGAAAGAAGAAGAATTCATTGCAGCTAGATGCCTGAAGAGAGGCCATGATATGAACTTTATATTGTAAGCTATATCTGTATTCTCATCTTAGAGTCTTCAAAAAGCCATTTATATCTTTCTTGCTATAAGATCCAAAAAGTAGATAAAACAGCACACTTCCACAAAACTGTTGGTTTTATCCCGGCAAATAGAACAAAATCTTGCAGGATATGCTAGTCCAGTGGAAATTAGTAATCTAAACCACAGATTTAGAGTTATTGAATAGTGAAGACTGAAGAAATAGTGATTAATTTTTCCTCCATCTTTTCTGTGCAAAAAGCACCATTAAGGAAACAAATAGAAAAAAATATATTCTTCTTTGAACCATACCACTGGTTTTGATCTTCCCTTGGGCTGTTGTCTAAGCCAAAAACTTGATTTGTGGTGAACTGTTGATTACTCTCTCTGTAATGGATTTGTGATAGTAACTCTCTGATCATATCTGTGGATTTTTATTTTCTACCAATATGACTTTTTCCATAAGTGAGGATTGATGAATTTTATGTGTGAATTCACTTGCATGCATTATAGTATATGAAAAATTCGCATTGAACAATTGTTTTCTGTTATGGTTTTTACTAGAGTTGATGAAATTCAGCGACCGAAACATACCGTAAAGGAAAATTATTCAAATCATGCAAGTGAATCTGGCAAAGTGGAAGAAGAGTGTAGCTGGGGAAATTATGCTAGAGGAGCGCTTTATGCACTGCAGAGTAGAGGGAACAATCTTTCCCAGGTTAAATATATTTCCCTGTCATTATTTTATGAATTTCATCGTTGCTTTTATGATATTGCCTATCCAAATGGTCAAAAGAACTAAAATATTTGGTTTACGATGAGCCAGTGTTTTCCTTTGAAAGGACACGGTAAAAGATAAATAGTATTGGTTTGCCACAAATGTAGGGCACTGAACATTAAGGCACAATTGGTTTATAAATATGTAAAAAACCTAGGTGAATGATGACCATGGCTAAATTTTTATCTATTTTGTGTCTTTTGTAGAAGTGAGTATTCTTTTCCGGGTCAAATAATTCTGTAAAATTTAGTGTACAGTGCTTGACTTGTGTTTGGTGATTAGTGATCACTATCAGGTTACTAAATTTTTTCAACGGTCTGTTGAGTTTTCTAGTGTCAATATGTTCTGAATTAACATTATTGGTTTTTAATGTGGATCAATTGATTTCATTCAAATTTGAAGTAAAAAGGATGAGTCAATTTCGTAGTTATTTTAGATTAATTTGTGCCACATTTCATGAGGTTAATTGATCACTTATGCAATGCCATAATTTGCCATCTCATTTCAATTTTCATGCTGCATTGCTACAGTAATGTGATGCAGCTTGGCTGATACTCTACTGTCATTTTAAGTAAAATTTACATGTTCAGAATCTGTTTATAATATGTTGTAATCATTGCAGGGCATTATTGGTTACATTTGTGGTTCTAAGAGTCTTGACAGTTCAGGTCTTAGCTCTTCTGCTGCTGTAAGTTTGCCTTTTGATGCTGCTTTTGTTCCAGTATATCAACAGTTGAGAAGTTTAATCTACAATACCTGGAATCTCATGTGTTTGTGAATGATTTTTTTTTTCCCTTAATTTTCTGAATAGCATTTATTAGAAACCCTCACCCTTTAAAAGAATAAAAAGGGAAAAGCCATTGATTACAGAACAAACTCAAACTATAAAAAAGAAGCGTCAGGAAATTTTCCATCAATCATGGTGACATAGTCAAATTGAAGAGAGATAGAATTGACTTCAGCTGCTCATGAGTATGCATGACCAATGATTTTACATGATAAAATAAAGTGGATTTTTTTTTTTTTTTTTTTGAAGTTGGCAAAATGCTTAAAATAATAGAGATTTATAATAATGCCCATCAATTTGTAGACTTGATTTTTTTTACCCAAACTAGGTTATATGATCCGAACTTCCTCTGTCTTCTCGACTTTAGTTACCCAAAACATTTTTTACCCACTTCAATAGTTCAAGCTAGTTCAACCTATAATTATTATTATTATTAAGTCATACATTTATCCTGGAAAAAAAAAATATATATATATATATATATAGGAGATCCATGTTGCCTAGGGATGGAGATCCCGCAGATCTTCATTGTTGATCCAGATCTCCATTGTTGAAACAATGGATCTCCACCGTTAGATCGGTGGAGATCTGTTGTTTTTTTTTTTAATATCTTACATTTTTTATTATTTTAACTTTTTTTTTTCATTTAAAAAAAAAAAAAACTGTTTTTTTTAAGAACTGTTATTTTAAGTATTTTAACTTTTTTTTTAATCATTTAATTAATATTTTATATGATTTTGTTTTTAAAATTATTATATATTTTTTGTTTGTTTGGTTTTTTAGAAAATATTTTTTCCTTCTTAATTTAATTTGTATAAAGTATTTTAATATTAAAATCTTGAAAGTATTTGAGAAAAATTCAAAAAAGTAAAGGTGTGATAACAAAATCATTTTAAGGAAAAATTGACTTTTCAGTTTGTATTATATATTAACAAGGGAAAAATCGTACTTTTATAAATATAGTTATAGTTGACCGTTAGTTTTTTGATCAAAGGGACTAAAGAGATGTATTTTGGAAAAAGTAGTGACTAAAGTTGCTAATATGACAAAGACGTTTAAAAAGTTGACACTTTGCCAAAAAATAGGGACTTTAGTGCAATTTCCCATAATAATAATAATAATAATAATAATAATAATTGTAATGTACACTTTGGGTGTGACCACAAGGTCTTACTTTCAACGGTTCACGTGTGTGAGTGTGACCTCCGAGTCATGTATGAACTGTCATGCCAGTTGACCTTAAAGTATCCTTGAGGTCACATTCATGACTTCTATGTTACACTCAAACTATATATCATAATTATTTTTATAATTGGACCGAAATTCTTATCGTAAATTCATAACCTTAATCAATATGGAGTAAGCTCAATCGTATAAATGGTTGGAATTCATACTTACTTTTTTTTTTTTTTTTTTTTTTTAAAGTCTTTAAATGGGTCAAAAATGTTTTGTAACTAAAATTAAGAAGACGTGCATTTTAGTCCTAACGTCCCTAGTTTTGGCAAAAACACAAGTCTACTTATTGATGGACATTATTATAAATCCCTATGTTGCTTTGGAGTTTGGACATTCTTGCCAATTCCAATTTTTTCTTTATTAGGAGAAAAATATAGAGAAAATTTTGAAAGAGGAGAGATATTTAATACAATAATAAGGAAAGCATTACACAAAGGAGTAGACAAATGGAAGTTGTCATGGCTTTAGCTCTTATTTGAGTATTGTGTGTATCCTGTTGAGGAGAATTGGTGTCTGTTATTTTACTGTGGCAGGTTGGAGTTGCTTACCTATTGGCTTTTGAATGTGCAAACTCTATGGAAGTATCTCCTGTGGATAACATAGAATATGATCGGTATATCTCTTCAACATGAGTTATTTATTTAAATTTGTTTATTGGTATGCCTCTTTTATTATCTTAGAAAAAACTTATCTCAGTTTCTACTAAGAAATTAATTATAAAGAATTTATTAGTTCTTAACACACCAAAATGATTTTTTATATTGAAGAAGACTCTACGGAAGCATTTATAAAGGAGTTGAAATTGTACCCCGCTAAGCAAATTCTCAAAATTGTATGGTTCAGCCTATAACTAGTTTTGAAATGTTAAAACTCAGAAATAGCAATGCACCACCTATTTTACTGTTACTTGAAAATTGCAGACCTGCTTAATAGAGTGACCTGCTAATTGTCTTTCTTTCTGCTTTTATTTGTATTTTATTTCACCCAGGCACCCTTACACTTGAGATTGTACACTCTAAATTAGGCCTCAAAATTGTTGAGTGGTTCTTAAATATTGAAATTCTTGTTTTTTTCAATGTAAATGATGCTATCCTTTTCATTTGCAATGCACCACGCTGTAGCTAATGAGACAATGATGCAGTTCTCAGTGGCTTACAATATCCAAGTGATTGTAAGTTGGCTTATTTGACCCTCAATAGTCAATACACCTCCTAAAGTGGGGTAAATTCTAAATTGGTATTCACAAAATATTTTATTAGCTTTATTGCTGGCTATTGTATCTTCATGATCTTGTGATCTTCCATATCCTGTAAAAGCACTTGATCTAACCTAGACAGTTACAAACCTATGTGCATTTTGAATTTGGATTTGCCAACTAATGACTTTAAACCCTAACAATAGGACAACTTTCAGACTAATCTGTGTCCATTTAGCGTTTTGAATTGGTTTGAGAAATAAGGGGAAAGTTTAGCTGGAATTGAATCCAGGTTGTTTCCTAGACAGTGAGAAATCCAGGATTTGTGGGTTGTTTTGATGGTTCTGGAGGCTATCTTTTAGCTGGTAAAATTAGGAGAAGAATTTCTAAATGGTATTGCCTAAAAGAAGACAACAAAGAGATAGGACCATTACAAAGAATTAGAGACAGCGAGAGAGTAATTCTAGTACATAAGCTTTGAAACAGCATAAACCTTGCTTGTTCATAACTTGAAATTTGACCCAATATGACAGAAATTAAATTGCATAACTCATCGTTATCAGAAGCTCAAATAACTTCTTGATGTTACAGATCTACTTTTGCTCTCCTTTGTCTTATCGCACTATACCTTTCTGTTTTAACTTTTTGTCTGCACATTCAGGTTAATTGAGAATGAATATTTGGGTCTACGGAATGGCATATTGGATCAGTCAGCTATATTGCTTTCAAGCTATGGTTGTCTAACATGCATGAATTGCAAGGTAATGTATGGTTGTTTGGGTCTACTTTAAATGTTCTTCAGAATTAAACTCATTTAATCTCATCAATTCCACTTGATTAATTGCTGAGTCAATTTTTAGCTCATTGTCTCGTGGACTTTCCATACCATGACTATTCTTCTGTTACATGGTTACACAGTAATTCAGTATTTGGTGATTTTTTATTATTTTTGGTCTTTACAGTTATTTATTTTTTTGATTTTTTTTAAGTACTAAGTAGGCTCATATAATTGTTCTAATTTATATATATTCCTTAAAACATTTGCATTGTTAATATTTGTTAAATGTCAAACTGTACTTTATTTTGGTTGACTTCATATTTTCCTATCTTAAAGTTATATGTTATCACTACGGTATTTCATGAATCTTGTTTGGCATGTGTAGACTAAAGAATACAAGCTTATACAGCAACAAAAGTTTCAAGAGAACCACAAAAAGAAATCCTACAAGATATTATTGGCACTTTCAGGCTTGAAAGGTGCCTTGACTAACAACCCTGGATATAATCACCGAGTTGCTGAGTGTCAAGAGGCAGCAAGAGTTATTTTGTGGTATGATCCCTTCCCTTTCCATTGTGGTCATACTTGGAAATTGTCTTTTTAATCCATTTTTCCCATTGACTCTGTTTAATATGCCTGTGCATGTGCATCTTTTAGTCCAGGCATCTTAAGGAACAATTATGTGAGCAATATTGATGCATATGCAAAAACCTTTGCATTTCTAATGCTTACCATTCTCAAGTGGGCTTAATGTATAAATGGAATGAATAAGCTTGATAAACCCGTGAAAGAAAGTGAGAGATGATTACAAGTGGTGAAAAACAATTGCACAAAAGGAAGTATAAGAAGATGATTAATAGCTATGGCATTTGTTATAGAAGAAAATTAAAATAATTAAATTCAGCAATAATGTTGGCCATAAGAGGTTCAAGAAAAAGCAAATTAAAAATCAAGACATGTTACAGTTATGGTCTAAACACTATATTAGGTCTGGTTATAATTTTCCATGATCTAATATAGATACTATTTTGGTTATATATTGAGGTTGTCCCATTGGAACTATGCTGGCTTCTGCTTATTTTTTGTTCTTTAGTCCAAAGAGTTCCCCTTTTTACTCATGGGATATGGCCTTTCTGGTTTTTTCCAATTTCAGTTTGCTGTGTATGGATTGTGTTTCATTTTATTTTAATCTGAATATACATTGTAAATTTTAATTTGTTTCTGTTAAAACTTAAAAGACTCACGGTTAACATAAATCCAACATTTTAAATATCACTTCCTGACTTACATGAATTGATCTTATATCAGCTAATTTTCCTAGATTTATTTGTATATGGTGTTTTTCTACATACTCTTTTCTGGATAATAGCACACTGGTGTTGATCACATTGTCTTTTCTCTTGTTCTGCAGTGCATCTGGAAAAGCTGAAGTGGAGCCTCTGTTGTGCAATGGCTAGTACTTTGACCTTATTTTTTTATTTATTTTTTTATTTTTTCCAAGTTTGATCTTCATTTTAATTTACAACTTATAAAGATTTATATACCTATTTGTGGTTTTTGTTTCAACAGTTGAGGAAGAGGATTATGAAGCTCACAAGGTAATTGAATTACCTTAGCTTTTAGCTTTAGAAAGCCTGTGACTATTTGTATGGTCATTTGAAGGTAGAAAAATGCAGTAAAACAACACGAAATTCACTTTTACATGGTTATACTTAATTGAATATTTTGATTTGGACTTTTTCCCTGGAATAAAAATCAGAACTAGCCCCTAGAAACATTAGGGATTTTTTTTAACCATGTACGAAAATTGAACGGTTTATAACCACGTTTTTGAGCAATTACCAAAATACCCCCATCTCCTCTTCTCTCTCATCTCCCACCGATGCTTCCTTCGCCGACGACTGCACGCCTGGGAGTGTGCCGCCTGGTAAGATGCCACTGGAACAAGTGCTGCCTAGGCATGCCAACCGCCCTCCCAGCGGCACTGTTCGATTTGGAGAAAAGACAAAAAAAGAAGTATAACCCTAGACATGAAATTACCAAAACATCCTTCTAAAGAGGATGTGTTGGTAATTTTCCTGTCAGAAATTTAAAAACAAGGTTTTCGGAAGAAAGTTTCAATAATCTTCTGTTAAAAAAAAAATCAAGGTTTCATTTTTTTTTCCCAGGTTTCATTTTTTTTTCCTAGGTTTCACGTTTTTGCAAAATAAATAAAATAAAAACGAAGTTTCAGGGATATTGTTGTAATTTTGGTTATTGACCAAAATAAAATTTACAATGTAGTTATTAAAAATTTTTGTATGTGGTTGGAAACAAATTTCTCATAATGTATGTGGTTATTTTTGGCAAATTTCACTTTTCCCCCAGTCGAATAGTATATGTATTTCTTATTTTTGTTAAAGAAAGTAGTACAATAGCATCTTTATTCTTGTTTACTATTCTATATTTGTTGGCTATCACAATATCAAAATATCTTAAAAGTTTTTAAGATCAATTTGAAAAATGATGTATTGCATTCAGTGTGAAGCATAGAGTTATTGCCCCTGAGAAACATTTTAGGAAAAAAGAGAAGAATACATATTTCAACCTACCGTGAGTTAAATTTCAACCCAAGACTTCTTACACGACTGTGAGAATCTTACCAACTGAACTAGCACATATATTCCAGATTACTCAAAAACGTATGCAGTTTTATCTGCCAGGGCCATCATGCACCAGTCAAAGCATCCAATGTTGCCTCAGATGCTTATAAATAGGACACCTATTGTGCTTATTATCTGTACCCATGTGATCAATAATACTTATTAGTTTGTATATGTAACTAGGTTTCTTTGTTGGACAAGAGTATTCTAATTTTGTAATTCATTAAGTTCTCTTAGATGCAGATGAAGCTAAGAGTTTATTTATGAACTTCTTCTGGTTTAGTAATTTGCTTGCTACTTTTATCTAATCTACAACTCTCTTTTCTGTATAGAGCAAACTAGACGCCAATCTTGCAAAAAGAGCAGAACACTATTTTTCAGAGAACAAACGGGTTATCGAAGGCACTATGCTCTTATTCTGTTTTATTTTGTATTTTTCAACATTTATGATAATAGTTAGGTTTTGAGCATTATCAAGATGTGTTGTTGATATAATTGATTGTTTCTAGGACTTGAAGCTTGGAAATCTGGTGACTTGGAAAAGTTTGGAAAGCTCATCTCAAACTCTGGTCTAAGTTCTATTCAGAATTATGAATGCGGTATGATGTAGCTTTCTTTGTTGCTCCTCTACAGTCTCCTTTAATCATTTTCTAGGGCTGGTTCTACTTTTGCTAGTGTCTAGCGGTAAACAATGGAAGCATCTTCTTTACGGGTTAGTGATCAAATTCAGGGCCACATATTTTAATGAGTTTTAGGGAGTTTTGTGGGATTTAGTTTCTTTTGTCCACAATCAATAATGATATTTGACTGGGTGTCTGGGTATCTGGGTTTATAACTTGACATATGCATTTAATTCTGTCATTTTTTTTTTTCATTTGATTTGTATTCTATGCTTAATGTCATAGCCATGTGGTTATAGCTCAACCAGTTCGTCTTGAGCTAGAATAAAATAACTAGTTTAGCCTATACTTGTTGCTGAGGTAGCATCAGCTTTGAGTTGGTCTTTCCTTGCCCTTGAAACTCCGACTTTATCATGATCATAGGATCAAGATTTTCTGCCTTAAAAATGGTAATTGGATTACAATATTGCCATCATTAAAGGGCGTCCTTCTTTAAGTTGTTATGTACATGTGGAGCACATGCATTTTCATTTTATCTGTTTATCACCTTTGATCCAGAGATCCTTTTAGGCTTTTTCTTTTTCATTTGTTTTTATTTTTTAATTTGTGTGTGTGTATACATGTATTGTTTCTTCTCTTTTTATTGTGTTGTGTTTTATTTTTGAAGTTTCCACTGGTTAGAAGTTGCAGTTAATTGAAGTGAATTCGTAATACTTGGAGGTTGTAATTATTTTATTTGATTATGTTGGATACTTTACATTTGCGATAATAGAACTGTTCCGCTTCAGTGTTTCCAGTATGATCAAACATCAACTAGTTTTGAATTCATGTTTTTTATATCAACTATAAGTGGAATTGTTTTGAATGAGATTTTGTAAAGCTGTTCACAGAGTACTGTCATTATTTAAGCCCTTGATTGTTGCGTGTATCCTTTAGACTTTGATCTTTTTGTTGCTGTATTATGTTATCTGAGACTGATGATATTCATTTTATTATGGTTATCGAAAAGGTTCCGAGCCATTGATTCAACTGAATGCGATCCTTCAGGGAGCTCCCGGAGTATTCGGTGCACGGTTTAGTGGTGCTGGATTTAGAGGATGCTGTATTGCATTGGTAGATGCCAATCTTGCAGAAGAAGCTGCATCATATATCAGGAAACAGTATCAAAATCTCCAACCCCAGTTAGCAAGCCAAATAAACAAAGATGCAGCCGTATCGATTTGTGAAGCAGGGGACTGTGCTCATGTAATCTGATTGATTTCGATCAGCTATTTGATCCATCTATTCTTTGAAGCCATTGCATTATAATTTCATTTCTCCATTCCGTTATTGAATCTTGTATATTGTCTCGAATTGCTAGTCCATGGAATATAAATAGAACAATAAGGCCCCATTTGGTGCATGAGATTTGATTGGATTGGATTGGATTGGACTATTTTTTTGAAATTGGATTGGATTGGATGACTAAATTAGTTCCGTAATGTGTTTGGTGCAGTACGGATTGGATTAAAAGAATGTCTCTTGTTTGGTGTAACATGGAATTGGATAAAAAAAATAGATTAAATAAATGTAATTTTTGTTGATAACCTCGACGAAATGAAGGAAAATTTATTCAAAGAAAAGAAAAAAACACAAAGACAGGGACATAAAAACCTTACCTCTTAAAGGAATACATCATGAAAATGGTAACAAGGAAAACCCCATAAATCAGTAAACAAAAAGGATTGAAACTTAGCGGGAGGGTGATCCCAAAAATTAAACTCTAATTATCGCAAACCTAAATTAGCCAAATAATTCGCAACTTGATTATCTTCGCAAAAAGTGTGAGAAAACTTAACATGCATGTTACATAACCTGAATCCATTCAATGAGAATAAAGCTCCTAATGAGGAAGAAAATTGTTAACCGCCAAAAACGACTATAAAATTAAAGAAGCATTTTTCCCGATACTCAGTACCGGGACCTTGACTGAACTCGGTCCATATAAAACCCGGTCCATATCAAACCCGGATCCCTCCTACAGCAAATTTGTACCGAGGTACCTACTGGGATATTAGAGTACCAGATCCTTAATTGAGCAGCAAATCTACATAAGTGCTACTCCTCTATACTAGAGTACCGAGGTACCGAGATACCATGGTACCGGGGTATAAATGGTATTGGATCCCTCCGAAGGAGCAGTTCCTTCCATATGAAGAAATTAGAGTTAAATAATACTTCATAGGCTGGAAAAGTCACTAAAGGCGTTGGTGGGACCAAAGGTACACTTCAAGACAATTTGATGGCTTAGAAGTGAAGCCTTTTAACCAAATAACGAATCAATAGTGAGGGATTGAGCCAACTCAACTTATTAAAGGATAAATGAGCTTTTCTCCATGAGAAGAAAGGGGTCAAACGAACCAAGACGCGTTAGATTTGCATATGGGGCAATAAGGGAGGTTACATGGGAGTTTTTCACCAATTTAGAAGGATAAAGGGGCCCCACGACCTGCAGCTTTTCAGCTGCTTCCCAACAACATTTATTACTCTTTAACATCCCCATGTGATGGTCATTCGGTCCAAGGGCCACCTAGGTACCTCTCTCTAATGGAAAGTCACTAAAATGATACGTAATTGCCTCATCATCGCCATATGTGCCCTACTTCCACATGACACATCCTATACCATTTGAGGAGTGTGTTTGCATGTGAGAACCATGAGCCCACATGTTCCAAATGCATGCCCTCCACATCACCACTTAAGCTCATTATAAATGTGAGGAACATGGTCTCATTTTAGGCCTCCAGGCACTCTCTCATTTTGTGGCTTTGGCTCTCTCCTACATCATTTTAAAGTATTCTCCAGCACCTCAACCTCTAAGAGAGACCATACACCAAATGGGAGGTACCACTCCAATTAACAGCCCCTATGCATCTCTTCTCTAAGCTCCTTCCTTTTGGACTTAAACTCTCATTTACATTATATTAGGGTGTTCTCCAGCAACCTCACCTAGAAATAAGCCTCATTCATATGTTGGAGGGACCTCTTTAAATGGAAGCCATCAAGCTCCCCTTCTAAGACAAACAGAAGTGCTACTATAGAACAACTGGTTTTCTAGAGAAAACCCCTAATTGGCCTTTATGCCACTTAGTTATTTATCTACTAAAACCCCCTACAATCAATTCTAGGGAGGTACTGTAAACTCTCTGAAGCTCTTGTGTTGTAATACTTTGCTACTTGTGTAAGCTCTGTAAATACAATAAATCCTAACAAGCTCATAAAAGCATGTCTTGTTCATGTATATATAAAGAATGGTCACTCTCTCTTCCGGATACTACTTAGGGGTTTTTTAGCATATGATCACTTGTGATGCTTTTTCACCCTAGGTTAGTCCAATTATATCAAAAGAATTGTCATTCTCCCATCTCTCTCATTTATTATGCATCTATGAGGGCTAGGCTCCGACCCTATTAGTCATAGCTCTCTTATCCACCTATTTGCATATCAAGTCATATAAAAAAAAGGAAAGACCCTCTGGACCCGTTAGAAAGAAGTCGGGGAACCAAGGGGCCGATGAGCTCCCCCGTACCTTTTTTTTTACGGGAGCGAACATCATTCTTAAGGATCTACCATCATAACTAATGGGGCAATGCCAAATCCATGTAAAAAACCAAAAGAGTCTCGCTATACCCACCAGGGGACCTATTACCAAGCCTAACCGGTACCGTTGAGGGGAGCTGATGAGACCCGACACTGGGACTAGAAGAGCCTGGTCTAGTACACCCTGGAATCCCTTAAAGCGCCTTTGGACCAGCTAGAAGAACCGAGACAGGCTCTACCCTTGACCGGAAAGACCGGAGAGTAAAAAATCACTACCAGGTGGTCTCATCCTTCATGACCATATCTATTTCATTGAAGAGCATTTATCCCTCCTCCTTGCATGTTATTTGGGTCGGGAAACTACAGAGAAGATCTAGAGAAAAGACTAGGTACCTAAACCGGGTATCGGGACCAAGAACTAGGACCAAACCCCAACACCAGCAAGTGAACCTCAAGCACCATGTCTTTTCCTTGTTCTCGAAGCCTCGACAAGTGGGGTGCCCATACCGCCCCCCCTTCCGACCTCAAAGTACTGTACCTCGCGGTTAAATGTTGTACGGAATGTCAAAACCATATTTTTTGGGTAACATTTTGTCGTCGTCTATGGGAAACTCACTAGACCAACATGGCTTCCTTATCACTACATAGGCGTATATTTCATTATCCCTTATACATTATCACTTTACATGTGATTTAACGCATTACACTGCTATTTTCACTACATGTGTATGCCATGATGCCATGATACTTTATTTCGCCTTATTAGTTTCTTTATTACTAGTGTGATTACATAAAAAATTTGTGTTAACCACAAAATTTAGTCATTTATCCAAGGGAGAATTATTAAGGCATCTATCTAGGAGAACCTTCCTTTAGGCTTCCCCCATAAGAGCTCCCCAACGAGATCCCCTTCGGATCTCTCTATGAGACCCACTTTACCGGATACTCCCCTCTTGGTGGCCAATCTACACCAGTGCAACTCCTCTACATGAAATCTATTATCCAAAAATTATCGTTAGGACTTTCCGTACAACAATTAGCTAGGAGGTACTGGTGCCCCCAACGAGGTCACGAGGATATGGAGAGAAGATGGGCACTTACGATTTTGATATTGATTTTTGGTTTATGGTACCGGGTACCCTGTTAGTTGTCACTGGTACCATGTTTGCCGTCTCTAGTACCCTATCTGTCGTCCTTGGTACCTAGTCCGTGGTACCCTACATGTCGTTCCTGGTACCCGGTCTCTTCTCCGATTTTCCTCTGTAGTTCCTGAATACAAAGAGGAAAGATACACCTCAATGATCCAGGTGGTCGCAAAGGATGGGACCACCCGTAGATGACTCTTTCCATGCTTTGGTTCTTCCAGTCAGAGTCGAAACCTGTCCCGGTTCTTCTAGCTGGTCTAATGGTGCTTTAGGGCTGTACTGGAGCAGGCTCCACTAGTCCCGGTGTCAAATCCTCAAAAAAGGTATGGGGCTCCCTCGGGGAGGTGGTAGAGCGTGATTGGTCCTCTAATGAGTCTAGCGGGGCTCCTCTGGTTTTTGGCATGGATTTTGCCTTGCCCCGCTAGTTCTGGTGGTAGATCCACTATAGGGTTGCTCGTTCCCATAGAAAAGGTATGGGGGAGCTCCTCGGCTCCCCGGTACCCCGACCCTTTTCTAGCAGGTCCAGAGGGTTTTTCCCCTTTTTTATGTGACTTGACATGCAAATAGGTGGATAAGAGAGCTAAGGCCAATAGGGTCGGAGTCTAGCTTCCATACATGCATAATAAAGGAGATAGAAGGGAGAATGACAATTGTTTTGTTAGAATTAGACTGACCTAGAGGGAAAAAGCATCACATATGATTATATGATGAAAAACACCTAGGTAATATCCAATGGAGAGAGGGAGGCCATTCTTTATATATATTAACAAGGAGTACTTCGGAGAGCTTACACAAGTAGCAAAGTAGTACAACATAGGTGCTCCGGAGAGCTTACAATAGTAGACAAGTAGCATAAACCAATGTAGTAGATTATCTAGGAGATAAGTAGCCAAGTAGAATATCCATTTTCGAAGGAGGGAAGCATAGGGGCTGCCCCTTGGAAGGGGTACCTCCCCATGTGGTAGAGGTTTTGTAGAGCATTCTTAAATGATGTAGGAGAGTCATTTTGTGGAGAAGGAGAGAACCATTTCGTGGTGGAGGAGCCAACCCTTAAGAAATGCCTATGATTTCATTTATATAATGAGCCTAGGTGGTGATATGGAGGGCATGTGTTTGGCCCATGTGGGCACATGATTTCCACATGCAAACACATTCTTTAAATGGTTTTTGACGTGCTATATCAGATTTAAGGCATACATGGCAATGATGTGGCGATGACGAGGTGCTTTGGTGTCATTTTGGTGCCTTTCCATTGGAGAGAGGTGTCTAGGTTTCTTCTTGACCAAATGACCCTCACATAGGGCTATCATAGAGCAATAAATACTGCTGGAAAGTGGTTGAAAAGTTGTTGGAGGTAACCATCAGTGGGCCCACTTTGTCCCCTAAATTGGTGGAAAGCTCTATTATTGTCTTTAATTCAAATTTGGTGGATCCTTATCACTTTGACCAATATTATCTCATGGAATACAACCCATAAGACATGTGGGGGAGCTGCTCCATTTGGAGGATCTGGTACCCCGGTACCTCGATATCCCGGTACCTCGGTATCCCGGTACCCCGGTACCCTAATGTAGGTCTGATGTAGGGGAAATTTGCTACAAAAGAGCTGCATTAGTGTCGACTTGCTACCAAGAGTGGTGGATCCGATAAGGGAGATCATGTGGGAGAGGCCCAAATGGAGGTTCTCCTAGATAGATGCCTTGAGAATTCTCCTTTGGATAAATGACCAAATTTAGCGGTTAATAGAAGTCCCTTTAGCCTTTAATGTTGGAGATCTTTGGAGACGTTGGAGGCTTGCCCTGAAATCACATGGAGAATTCTCGTTGAACGGATCCAGCAACCAACCGAGGCCAAGACTCTGGATCCCTTCTTGAGGGGACAATACCCATGCTCAAGGCATCAAAGCTACTTTTCTGAGGGGCCCGGTACAAGGATGTGGTGGGCAACCAGGGCCAGGACTCTGGATCCCTTCTTGAAGAGACAATATCCATGCTCAAGGAATCGAAATTGCTCATCTGAGGTACTCGATTCTGGATGCGGTGGGCAACCAAGGCCACGACTCCGGATCCCTTTTTGAGGGGACAATGTCTATGCTCAAGGTATAGAGGTAGCTCGTTCGAGATACCTGGTTCTTCTTGGATACGGCGGGCAACCAAGGCCACAATTTCGGATCCCTTCTTGGGGGGTCTCGTACCCGGCCCAAGGCACTGAGGTAGCTTGTTCGAGGTACCTGGTTCTTCCTGGATACGGTGGGCAACCAAGGCCATGACTCTGGATCCCTTCTTACGGGGGTCTCGTACCAAGCCCAAGGCATCGAGGTATCGTCCAAGGTACCTGGTAATTCCTGGATGCAGCGGGTAACCAAAGCCAAGACTCTGAATCCCTTCTTGGGGGGTCTCGTACCCAGTCCAAGGCATCGAGGTAGCTCGTCCAAGGTACCCGATAATTCTTAGATGTGGTGGGCAACTAATGCCACGACTCCGGATCCTTTTTTTTTTTTTTTTTTTTTTTTTGGGGGGGGGGGGGGGGGGGGGGGGGGGGGGGGGGGGGGGGGTCTCGTACCTGATCCAAAGCATCGAGGTAGCTCATTCAAGGTACTCGGTTTATCCTAGATACGGTGGGTAACTAAGGCTACAACTCTAGATCCCTTCTTTGGGGGTCTCGTACCTAGCCCAAGGCATTGAGGTATCCCGTCCGAGGTACCCAGTAATTCCTAGATAAGGCGGGCAACTAAGGCCATGACTCCGGATCCCTTCTTGGAGGGTCTCGTACCCAATCTAAGGCATCGATGTAGCTCATCCGAGATACCCAGTAATTCCTGGATGCAGCGGGCAACCAAGGCCACGACTCTGGATCTCTTTTTGGGGGGTATCGTACCCGGCCTAAGGCATCAAGATAGCTCGTCCGATGTACCCAGTAATTCTTGGATACAGTGGGCAACTAAGGTCATGACTACGGATCCCTTCTTGAGGGGACAATACCCATGCTCAAGGCATCTTGAGGGGACCGGACCCTTATCAAGGAATAAGGCGCTTTATCGTAGACCAGTCACTCAATCAAATTTCCAACAAGACGTTTTCACTAAAGATTGGACACTCGATCAAATCTTCTTATGTAGGGGTCACCGTTCTTCGAAAGTTTACTCGAGAGAATGATGAGCTTTCGGCCCCAAAGTAATGTTGCTGGTTCAGAGGCTTACTCGGGCATTAAAAAGTACCCAACCACTGAAATGAGGTTTTAGGCTCCACTAGAACAAATCGGAACCTCGGTGGCTCACTTGGGCGTTGAGGGGCTCGGTGAAATAAGTGAGGAGACACCTTTACGATGCTGGTCCAGAGGCTTGCTAGGGCATCAAAAAATCCCTAACAACTAAAATGAGGCTCTGGACTCCACTCGAACGAACTGGAACCTAGGTGGCTCACTTGGGCGTTGAGGGGCCCGGGTGCAACAAGTGAAGAGCCACCTCCATCAAGCTGGTCCAAAGGCTTGCTATGGTATCAAAAACTACCCAGTAAGAGAAATGAGGCTCTGGACTCCATTCGGACGAACCGGAACCTAGGTGGCTCACTTAGGCGTTGAGGGACCCGGTGCCACAAGTGAGGAGTCATCTTCATGATGCTGGTTCAGAGGCTTGCTAGGGTATCAAAAAGTCCACAACAACTTAAATGAGGCTTTAAACTTGGTTCGGACGAACCGGAACCTAGGTGACTCACTTGGGCGTTGATTTGCTCGGTACAAAAGGAGAGGAACCACCGGCATGATACTGGTCCAGAGGCATGCTTGGGATCCTAGAAATCATCAGCAACTGAAATGAGGCACTAGACTTGGTTCGGACGAACTGGAACCTAGGTGGCTCACTTAGGTGTTAAGGGGCCCAATACAAAAGAGAGGAGCCACCAGCATGATATTGGTCCAAAGGCATGCTTGGGATCCTAGAAGTCCCCCAGCAACTGAAATGGGGCTCTGGACCCTCCTCGAATGAATCAGGACCATAGTGGCTCACTTGGGCGTTGATTGGCCCGGTACAAAAAATGAAGAGCCGCTTGTCTTGCAGCAATGCTACTACTCAAGAGGCTTGCTTAGGCATGTAGGAGGCCTCATCAAATGTGGGAAGCCTCTGGGCTCTCCTCGAATGGATCGGGACTTCGGTGGCTCACTAGGGCGTTGAGTAGCCCGGTACAAAAGGAGAGGAGCCACCGACAATATACTAGTCCAGAGGCATGTTTGGGATCCTAGAAGTCCCTAGCAACTGAAATGAGGCTCTGAACTTGGTTCAGACGAACCGAAACCTAGGTGGCTAACTTGAGCGTTGAACAACCCGATACAAAAATAGAGAAGCCACTGACATGATACTGGTTCAGAGGTATGCTTGGGATCCTAGAAGTCCCCAGCAACTGAAATGAGGCTCTAGACCCTCCTCAAATGAATCGGGACCATAGTGGTTGCTTGGGCGTCGATTGGCCCGGTACAAAAAATGAGAAGTCACTTGTCTTGCAGTAATGCTGCTGCTCCAGAGGCTTGCTTAGGCATGTAGAAGGCCTTAGCAAATGTGGGAAGCCTCTGAGCTCTCCTCGAATGGATCGAGACTTCAGTGGCTCACTAGGGCGTTGAGTGGCTCGGTAGAAAAGGAGAGTAGCCACTGACATGATACTGGTCCAGAGGCATGCTTAGGATCTTAGAAATCCCTAACAACTGAAATAAGGCTCTGGACTTGGTTCGAACGAATCGGAACTTAGGTGGCTCACTTGGGTGTTGAACGGCCTGATACAAAGGGAGAGGAGCCACCAGCATGATATTGGTCCAGAGGCATGCTTGGGATCCTAAAAGTCCCCAGCAACTGAAATGAGGCTCTAGACCCTCCTCAAATGACTTGGGACTTGTAAGCTTAATGAACGCCTACTATGTTGATTGTCTAATATTTCGCCTTATATTTATTGCTACTGAAATATGTTTGACATGTGAAGTGCATCTTGTTTTAGATCCATAAGATCTAACTAATTTGTTGCCATACAAGCTTGACTTTCTACTATTGAGGTGATAGATTCACTAGTCATGGCAAATTATTCATTATTTGAGATGTCCTTTCTCTAAATATGTATATATTGCCTATACACCACGAATGGTGCTATCATTGTTATTTGATGAATTTTGTTTGTTGTGGAGCAACTATGGTGTGTAGGACTCCTAATGGATCCGGTCTCCTATACTGCCCCTTTGTAGCGAAATCCAGTCCTATACTTGTGGAGCACTCCTATAGCAGCTCCAGCCTGGAGGGCTCCTCTACAGTGGATATGCTTTGGTACCTTTAGACTTTAGAGCTCCTATGCAGCAGAGATGTACCTATCCTGCTTCCTTGCAGCAAACCCACTCCGGTATCAAGAGAGTTCCTATCCAGCAGACCCACCAGATCTGCACTTATATATGCAGATCCCTTCTTATCACCTGATCCATTCCTCTAAAAGCTCCTAGGTAGCAATTCTACACATGTACCCAATAAGCCAACTTAACCGTGAGGTTGTGGGAGCAGCTACAAAAGAAGACTAATGGCTCATCACTTTTTGTACCAAGTTTATAAACGCCCAAGTGAGCCACTGTAGTTCTGATTCGTTCGAGAAGGGTTTAAAGCCTCATTTTAGTTACTAGGAACTTCTAGACTCCCAAGCATGCATGTGGACCAATATCATGCCGGTGGCTTATCAATTATTGCATCGAGGCCCATCAACGCCTAGTTGAGCCGCCAAAGTCTTGATCCATTCAAGGAGAGCCCAGAGGCTTTCCACATTTGCTTAGGCCTCCTACATGCTTAAGCAAGCCACTAGAGCAGCAACACCGCTGTAAGACCAATGGCTCCTCACTTTTTGTACAGGGTAGGTCAATGCCCAAATGAGCCACTGTGATTCCGATTCGTTCGAGGAGAATCCAAAGCCTCATTTCAGTTGTTGGGGACCTCTAGGATCCCAAGTATGCCTTTCGACCAGTATCATACCGGTGACTCCTCTCTTTTTGTATTAGGCCCCTTAACATCCTAGTGAGCCACCAAAGTTCCGATCCATTTTAGGAGAGCCTAGAGGCTTCCCACATTTGTTAAGGCCTTTTACATGCCAAAGCAAACTTCTGGAGCAGTAGTACTGCTGCAAGACCAGTGGCTCTTCACTTTTTATACCGGGCCAGTCAATGCCCAAATGAGCCATTACGGTTCCAATTTATTTGAGAAGGGTCTAGAGCCTCATTTCAGTTGCTGGGGACTTCTAGGATCCCAAGCATGTATTTGGACCAGTATCATACCAGTGGCTCCTCTCTTTTCGTGTCGGGCCCCTCAATGCCCTGATTTTGTTGATTTTGTTGATTTTGAGATACTAATTTCATTTTGGTTGATTTTGAGTTTTCAATTTAGTTTTTATTCTGAATTTATTGTCAATTTGATGTGAATGTTGAGTTTGTTGAATCTAAATGGGGGTTTGTTTGAATATGAAATTGGTGGGTTTTGGTTTGTCCAATCGGAGAAGATGAACAGTAACATATGTTGAGAATTTTTTTTTTTTTTCAAAAAAAAACTCAAACTTATTTGTTCCATTTTGAGACTTATTTATGAATGCCCGAGACTTATTACACTTATTCAAGACTTAATTTATGAATACCCGAGACTCATTACGATTATTCGAGACTTAATCACGAATTGTCGAGACTTATTCATGCATTTTCGAGACTTATTACTGTGTTTTTTTTTTTTTTTTTTTTGGATACATATTGGTGTATGTGATGTTTTCTAGAAATGGTTCAATTTTTACAAATGGTTATGAGGCCTGAGCGGACTTCAATCTTTACTTCCTTACAAATCGTTCTCACACAAAATCGTTCAGTGAGAACAAAATAAACAAAACAAAAAAAAAAAAAAAAAAAGAACTTGAGAGTGATGAGTTCATATAAGAGGAGAGGATGGGCCAGTTTGGTATTGCTTTTGAAAAGTTAAAATCAGCTTATTTTATAATTTTAACATAAAATGATGTTTGGTAAAACTTCCAAAAATGATTAATTGATAATCTGACAAGTTTTGACAGTGATTTTGAGAAGTAGGTTAAGGGTTACTTCTTGAAAGTGATTATGGAATAATCTATTTTAGCATTTAATGAATCTTTTAAAATATCATTATTATCCTTATGAAATCAAATTAATATCATTTATATACCTTGTTTCATCTAAAAATCAAAGATTCTAATTAAATATTGATTTAATTTATAAAATCTTTTTAAAATCTTTTTATTGTTTTTATGAATTTTTTTTTTCCAATTTAAATATTCTACTTAAATATTGATTTAATATAATATAATTAATGAAAAAAAATGAAATAAGATTCTAAAATCATGTCTATTTTAGTAATTGTAACTAATTTCAGCACTTTTAAAATAGAATCACCAAACATATATATACTGCTTTTGAGCTATACAGTAGTTTTAAAAGTATAATTAACCAAACATCTGCTGATTAACTTCACAGCTAATTATTCATTCAGCACAGCTAATAGTGATTATTATAAAAGTTACAGCAATACCAAACTGACCCGAAGAGAGAGAGAGAGATTGTCCGAGAGAATGGGAAGAAAGAGAGAGAAAAATGCAGAAAATTAAAAAGTAAAAAAAAAAAACAAGATAAAAGAATAAATGGGGGTATTTTTGTCTCACCACCAATTTTGATGCTTGCCTTTAAAATTTGACTTATTAATCCAGTGTTAGTTTCAAAAGTCAAAGTGGATTTTATGTTATTTAGGTCTATTTCCTTAGCCGTAATAAGTAGTTAGTCAATTTTGTGTGGAAGATAAAACACTACGCTTTTGTGTGTGGGATGGACACTTACTATATAAAAGAATTGCATTAGCTTTCAAGATGATTATGATAAGATAAGTTATGAATAAAATTTGAAATATCTTAGATAAATAAAAAAATAAAAAAAATAAAAAATTTGTTCTAATTTTGGGCACTAAGATAGTTGAATGGTGATGCGGTTCTAGCATCTAAGTGCTCAAAGTGGGAAACCCAATAATTTCTTGAGGGAAAAATCTTGGGTGCAACCAACGGGATGCACTATCTCCCACTGTAATCCTATCACGACTCGTGTCAAATTTTGTCACGTGTTAGGATCACATCTAAAGATGCATGATGATTCCGCTACACCAAGAGACGAACCATAACAGGGGTTAGGGTGGGTTAAAGCCCACCCAGGCCCATCTTTAAAAAAAAAAAAATTAAAATTGAGACAATTATAGAATAGTCCTTATAATTTGTTTAATTATCTATTTAGATCAATTATATAAGAAAATACCATACATATCCTTTCACTTCTCTCTCTCTCTCTCTCTCTCTCTCTTTTCAATTTTTACTCACTTCCCACCACTTCAAATAAAAAATACTTTTTTATTAACTACTCTATCCCATTATCTAAATTTGGCTTCATTATCTAAAAAGGTTTGGTTTTCAAATTAAGTATATTTTAATGAATTATATATATTTTATTTTGAAATTTTAGTGTGGCATGAGCTAACAAATGAGGAATTTATTTCAATTTTTTTTTTTGATGTATTAGATAGCTTCGGGGTTTTTTTTTTTTTTTTTTTGAGGGGGGACTCGAACCCACAACCTCGTGGTGTAGGTGTGATGGGTATACCACTGGACTAATCTCATCTCCTCTAATTTTATTTCAATTTTACCTTGTTAAAGTTGAGTTAAAACTTTTCAAAAAATTCTTTGGTACATTATTAGTAACCTTACACCAAAAATGTATATTTTAAAATGTATATATTATTATTTCAATTTTACCTTGTTAACTATTAGGTGCATCTTTATTTTTTAATCATTAAAAAAATTTCATTCCGTAGAGGCTTATTAAGAAGATTTATTCTAACCCCCTAGCGATGAATCCTGATTACGTCCCTGACTACACCTAAGTTTCTTTCTATTTTTGAGATGCCGAATTGCCGATAGAGAAAAATGTTACATTCCTAGAAGTTTCACATGGCAACAACTTTGTTTGTGTCAATCATCATCAAATTTCTATCACTATATTAATCAATAAAATTTCCTTGTTAAGGTTTTAAAACCATCGACCAACCAATCCTAAATATTGATCATCATACGTCTCCCCTCAGCCCGGCTTTCTTGATTGATCATTACTTCAATCATACCACATTAAATACTAACAGTATGTAAATTTTATATCACTATAATTTGAATTATTTTCCCCAATCTATCTTACATTATCCTGACTAAGGTTTTTGTTAGCATTGACATATCATGCATGATTGTATATTAATTATCAATTTGGGGAATAATTACTCAAATTATATAATCTATAGCATATTCCAACACGTCTTTGCTATTTTGTAATCGTAAATCATCTACGGATATCGTCTTAACTCAAACAATGTGTATTTCGTCTTCCATATTAGTGGTGGGGTTAGAGTTTCACCATGTACATTATATAAAACTGTATGAGAATCGAGTTTTATCTCCAGTACTGTGAGAGTAGATATTTTAACCACACATGTAGTGGTCCTCAAAGGAAATCATTTTCTTTTCAATAAGAGTATTAATTGTAGTATTACTGTCTCATTTTCTTGAAGAAAAAAAAAAGAGATCTCTATCTAGTAATTCTTAAAAAAATTATTCTCACTCTCAACAACAAGAAGTACTATAAAAAGTACAAAAATTAAATTGGTTATAACTACATCTAATTACTATTAGCAATTCAAATAATTTTTGTTTTTCTTCTTTTTATGAAATGCACGCTAATAAGAGTATTCAACCTTTCTCAAGACTCACTTTGTTAAAAGTGAAAATGATATGTATTTTTTTAAATATTGTTTTTAAAAATGCAAACGTATTGATTGGCATTTGTTAAAAACCATTTCCTTAAAGTGAAAATAATGTAAATATTCTTAGTAAATTTTTTGAAAATAAGTAATGTATTTGTTCAAAATGAATTTTTATTTTTTTTTATATATCACATATGGTGTGATGATTCAACCTTGGGATATTATCAGACTGAATTAACACATTTTATTACTAGGTCAAATTGGGCAATTGTTCAAAATGAAATGTTAAACGGTGAAAACAATATATATTATTTGTTTTTGACCTTGTAGCTAGTTATAATTGTTTAAAGTAGTGTTTTTCATTTTAAAAACAACTTTTCGAAAACATTGACCAAATAACATGTTTAAATTGACCGAATAACATGATTAAAGTACTAAACAATATTTACAAACAACTTTACATGCACAACTATTTATTCCTCCTATTGACTATTGAATTGTAACAAACAATGATTTCCATGCAGCCAAAAACATATTTTGCTATTATCAAAATTCTATTGTTTTTTTCTTTCACGCACCAATTTGATATAGAATTTTTTGTTTTTGAAAGTTGACAGGATTGTCGGTCAGAGATTTGCCCGGGATCCGATAAGATTGGATTCTATAAGTACAATTCAAAATACAACTCTCACTATAAAGGAGATATGTCTACGTCGTTTACGATTTAATGGGTAAAAATGGACATATATTTACATTACTAAGATTTTAACCCTAGTGGTGAAACTTCAGTTTGAAGTCTCCGACTACCGAAGCAAGGCAAGCTTGGCCGTCCAATTTGATATATATAAATGGTTTCATTGTTTCAAATCCGACCCTTATCATGTATGGCTTTAGGCTTTAGATTCTGCGCCTGTCGTCCTTTCGAACTTGTGACAATGTTTCAACTTTCAACGTCTAATTGCTTCATTTATAATATTTAATATTTTATCTATATTCTATCATTAACTAGTGGCCTTTATGCGGATCCAACTAAGTTTATTTTATTTTCACATTTGTTTTATATAACATAGGTATACAATGAGAGAAACATGGCAGCATATGCACCATGCATTTCTGGCGAAATTACATTCAAACACTTTGAGGTTCTTACAATGAATTAACATTTTTTTTAATAGTACATTAATAAATTAACATTGATCTTAATTAATAATAACTTTTCCTTACCTCTGAAAATTTTGATTTCTGACATCAAAAGGAGATATTAAATATTTTAAAATTTTATTACTTTAAATAGGTCAATGACTGACTATTGATGTTTGTCCAAAAATACAAATGGAAAAAATGATACATACCACCATTGGCGGACCCAGGAATTTTAATCAAGTGGAGCACTTGAACAAAATAACAATTATATTATAAAAAATATTAAAAATTAAGATCATAGTAAAATGAGTTTTTTTATATAAAGAAGAATTGATGATATACTGAAGTTTATATAAAATAAAATAAATAGAACACTTACTCAAGATGAACTAAATAATCTTACGTTCAAAAAAATCAAAGTAAAAACAAGAAACACAAAATTAAAAATTAAATAATAACAAGAAAAACAACATAAACAATTAAATTGCAATATTTATTCTTCTTAAAATAATAAATTACAATCTAATTTTATAATAAGAAAAAAAATTTATATTTATAATGAATTCATTTTAAATTTATACAAAAATAATTGATTAATAAATATTACTGGACATGTTTTTGATTTTTTTATTCTTCTAATTATTGGTAAATTATTGATTTATAGATTCGAAATAAATTAAAACTATAAAATAAAGAAAATACCAAGGATAAAATAAAATGAATCATAATAATAGATGGACTATTTTAATATAATAAATTAAAATTTGAGATTTTAGTGTTTATTGATTGGAAACTAAAACTATTAGAAATAATAAAAGTTCACAATAATAGATAATTTAACATAAAATAAATTGAATTAAGTAACCACAAATTGAAAGTAGTTAAGAAGTTGACAATGACGGAAAAGAGAAAATAAATTGTTTTGTTTTAGAATAAGATGAAAATTTGAGAAAGAAATTGGAAAATATAGTAAAATAAAAAAAGGCATAAAAAATTATTAAAATTACATTATAAAATTAAATTGGTAAAATAAGATATTCATTTTCCTTGAAAAAAGTAAATGGTGGGACTTGAACCACCCGACTTATACAAAAAATTGATGGAATACCAATTTTACTAAGAGCTATTTTGCTATCATTATTGTTATTTAATATGTATATATATTTAATTGAAAGCAAAATCAAATTTTTTTTTTTTTTTTTTTAATTTTGAGGTAGGGCACGGGCCCCACCTAGCCCTAAGGTGGGTCCTCCCCTCCATACCACTATAATAGATCTGTTCTATATCTAGTACGAACCCATCTTTACAGATGGAAATGAGATGTGTTTGGGGCGGGGTGGCCCTCCCCGCATCCCGCCTCCCGCCTCATTTATTTTTTAAGAACTTATCCCTAACTTTATAAAACCCCACAATAGATGAAGCGGAGTGGGGCAGGGCGAAGTAAGCTTTCCCTATACGCATCCCATTTACCCCATTTAACCCATATATCAAAATAATTTATTAAAATATTGTCAAAAATAATTATTTATTAAAATAATAAATATATAACCCATGAATATGATATAATATATAAAGTAATTTCAAAAAACTATTGAAAATCGTGTTATAAACACAAATCTCAAAACTAAACAAATAAATTCAATCATTTTAAAACATAAACATTGAACTAAAGAAAAAAAGAAGAAGATAGTTTTAAGTGGGGCGGGGTGGGGCGGGGATTATAAAACTCATCCCCGCCTTTTATAATCCCCGCCCCATACACATTGCGGGTTTTACTATCTATTTCCCGCTCCATCCCTACCAAATTAAAACCCATCCCTATTCCATAAGTGTGGGTCCCCACGAGACCACATCCCCGCAGGTTATTTTACCATCCCTACCCATTTATAGGAAGACTTTCATTATAGTCCTTAACATCTAACGAAATATTACATTTTGACCTACTATTCATTTTCTTTGCTCTCATGCTCCAAAAATTCTCAAATATATATCAACTTAATCTAGGGATGGCAAAAATCCCTAGCCCATCCCAAACCCGTGAGTACCTGCTTCGTTTGGGGCATGTTTGGAGCGATTCAAAATAGGTATCAAGTCGGGTTGAGTCAAATTTTTTGACATGGTCAGATAATCGGACCTGGCATGAGGCAAACCATTATGCTCTAACCCACCCCATTTGACCTGTATATTTATAATTATTTTTTAAAATATTAAAAATATGAAAGATAAAAATAAAACCCAAATATCTTTTTTATCTCTTTGCCGATTTTTTTTTTTTTTTTTTTTTTTTTTAGCTTTTTACCGTTGGTAGGATTCAAGCAGCTGACTTGGGAGTCATTTGTTAAAACCTCAAGCTCGTTCATCTACCAGTTGAGCTACGCCCCTAGGAGCTAGTTGTGCTTTATGTTTGAATTTAAGGTTTAGTAAACTTGAATGTTGTGTTCTATTAAATTTAGGGATATTAAATTTAGGGAGATTATCAATTTAGTCCCTAGGTTTTAATCAATTATCATTTTTAAATGTCTTTGTTATTTTAGTGTATGTGATCCCTAAGTTTTCGTAATTACGTCAATTTTTTAAAACTTTTTTTAGAGATCTGGAAAGGTCTTCAAAAGCTTTTTAATTTTTATTATTCCATATCTCTTCAAAATCTTTTTAATTTTTATTTTTATTTTGTTTAAATAGATCTGGATTTCTAGATCTCTTCAACAGGTTATTACTTTTTTGAAATAATGATTTTCTAATTATTTATTTTTAATTAAAATACTAATTTTAAGGTAAAAAAAAAAAAAAAATAGTCTTCAAGTATTTCATATATACAGATTTTATATTATCAGTTCGTCTTGACAATAAATATATCAGGACGAAGAATATGGACCACTAAATATACATACTTTGACTCAAAGTGTATGCACTTGTCAAAATTTCTCCATAATCTATGGTCCACATTTTTCATCTTAATATATTTATTGTCAGAACGAATTGACAATAGAAAGACTGTTCATATATATATATAGTTTTTAAGTTTTGATCTCCTCGTCCATCTCTAATCCATCTTAGAGATGAACGATGGAGATCCATCTTTTTTTTATATATAATTTTTTGCAATTTTTTTATTTTTGATTAAAAAAATCAGATTAAATGTTAAATTAATTGAAAACTAAAATATTCTCTCTACCTTTTCATCTTCTTAATTTATAAAAAAAAAATTAAAAAAAAAATCATATTTTTATTAATATGTTAACCATTTTTTAATTTGTAAATTTCACCATAAATCATCTAAAGGATCCATAAAAAGGATCTCATTCCAAAGATTTTTATGTATCTTACCAACTATAAAGATTAAAGAATTTTTATGTAACAAACAAAAAATCGGAATAAAGAATCTTCGTTTCATTTCATGGTAGAAACTTTGAAGCAAACATTACCTTTAATGTAAATTTACAAATGTATCTCACCAACTAGTATATTTTTAAAACAAATGAGAAAATTGCACAAACTTATCTCGCGTTTAACGATTGCAGGAAATGACACAAACGTGGTCTATTTATTAGTTAACCACAATTATAACTTAACCATTGACATAATGGTAAAAAAAAATTCTAAAATAATCTCAAACCTTTTTATAATCACATATTCACATACATACTTAAAGAATTACTATAAATGCCCCCTACTATTTAATTATTATACATTAACCAAAAATAATAAAATAATAAATAAATAAATAAATAAATAAAAATTCTCACAAGTGGAGTTGATTGCTAATAATAGAGATTAGATCTCATTTGAGGGATTTGGATCCTCTTCTTACCCTATCTTGTCCTCACCTTGTCCACACATAAATCAGTGGTCTTAATTAATTATATTTTTGGTAGAGTAAAAATATAAAAATTAATTGAAATAATTCAAACCATTGGCTTGTTATATTAGATACGTGACAGTAGATTATGAAGGTGAGGATGAGGTGAAGGCAATTAAGGTGATGAGAGGATTCAAATCCCTCATCTGAGATAGTAGAGATTGAATTTTACTACCAATGGAGTTTTTTTTTTTCTGAATTATATATTGTGGTCAACTAAAAGTAAAGGGTATTTGTATCATTTTTCACAAAATGTTAAACACTATACTGTATTTGTAAGACTCAAGGGTAAGTTTGTGCAATTATTATCTTTCTAAATCTAATGCAATGCCACTGACGGCTGCCATGAGTGGCCCATGACTGTGAAACAGAAAACTCCAGCCCACTCAGATCCCGTACCGAGAGAAAAACTTACATGGGACGGTCTTATTAGCGTAGCCATTTAGCAGTTTGAAAATATATTTTTACGTTTATATCATAATCGACACAATCTCATTAAACGGTCTCACCACGTGGTAGTTAGTGAGACCGCCCCATGCAAGTTTTTCTCCGGTCTAGGTGTGTGTCCGTCTATAAAAGCCCTTCCATTTTCTCATTCATATCATGCTCATGAGATTGTCGATCTTTCTCTCTTGAAAGCATGAACCAATTTTCTTGTTTTCCTCCCAAAATCGCTTGTTTCATCAGATCATGCTTTCGTTTCTGTGTATTCAAAGTGAACCCCTTCTGGGTTTGTCTTTGTTATTTCATAACTCTCTCTGCAGTAGGATTCTTAGCTTTAAGTCTCACAAACACAAAAACTAACTCCTTAAAGCCAAAGAATTTGGATTTCTTCTTCACCTCTGTCTCAGCTTCCACAGATTCAAGCATGTCCACTGTCGAAATGGAGGTTTTCTCCAATACCCAACTCATTATTATGACCATTCTCATGTTAGTGGGTGGTGAGGTTTTCATATCCATGCTTGGCCTTCATTTCTTCAAATCAAAGCTTCCCAAAAACCAACAATCTATTTTGGTTTCTAATAATAAGCCTCCAAATTCTTCTCTAGATAGCTTAGAAAATAATAATAATATCATCATCATCAAGTCCTCATCATCAAGTAATGATGATGATGATGATGATATTCTCAAGTGTATTTCTATCAAGCTTTTAGGTTATGTTGTGTTAGGTTATCTTTCAGTAGTTCATATAGGTGGCTCTATTTTAATATATTTGTATATAAGGTTGGTTCCAAGTGCAAAACAAATTTTGGACCAAAAGGGTCTTCAATTACAAACCTTCTCTGTATTTACAACAGTTTCAACTTTCTCAAATTGTGGTTTTGTCCCTACAAATGAAAACATGATGGTTTTCAAAAAGAATTCAGGTCTCCTTCTGATTCTAATCCCACAAGTTTTACTTGGAAACACATTGTATCCAAGTTGTCTTCGTTTAGTCATCTGGGTTTTGAAAAAAACAACAAAAAAATTAGAATTCGATTACTTGTTGAAAAACTCTAGAGAGATAGGATATTATCATTTGCTTTCTGGGGTCCATTCGTGTCTTCTAGCAGTGACTGTTTTAGGGTTTATATTTTTACAGTGGGTACTGTTTATTTGCTTGGAATGGAATTCATCAGAAACCATGGATGGTCTGAATTCGTATCAGAAAGTTGTTGCTTCATTATTTGAGGTGATTAACTCGAGATATGCAGGTGAATCTGTATTCGATATCTCCATCATTTCTCCAGCAATTTTGGTGCTCTTTGTTGGTATGATGTAAGTTATTATTCTATTCTCAATCTTATTCTGTTATTATGTTTAGTCTTGATATCACCTCCACATTTGTTTGTTTATTTTTTCGAAGTTGACGTTACCTAGAATATCCACCTTCTAAATCTTATTATTCTAAAACTATATTAATATTAATATTAATTTATATATGAGCCCCCTTTAATGTGCCGGTGCACGGTGTACACATTGTGATCATACCTTTTTTTAGTATGAATAAATTCAGTGGCGGATCCAGGAATTTTAACTAGGTGGAGCACTTGAATAAAATAACAATTATATTATAAAAAATATTATAAATTAAGATCATAGTAAATGAGTTTTTTTTTTTTTTTTTTTTTTTTTTTTTTTTAACAAAAAATGAGATTTTTTGCATAAAGAAAAATCGATGATATACTGATGTTTATATAAAATAAAACAAATAGAACATCTACTCAAGAAGAACTAAATAATCTTACATTCAAAAAAATAAAAGTAAAAACAAGAAATACAATATTAAAAATTAAATAATAACAAGAAAAACAATATAAACAATAAAATTGCAATATTTATTCTTCTTAAAATAATAAATTACAATCTAATTTTATAATAAGAAAATTTTATTTTATATATATAATGAATTCACTTTAAATTTATACAAAAATAATTGATTAATAAATATTACTAGACATGTTTTTGATTTTTTTTATTCTTCTAATTATTATAAATTATTAATTTATTGATTCGAAATAAATTAAAACTATAAAATAAAATAAATACTAAGTATAAAATAAAATGAATCATAATAATATATGGACTATTTTAATATAATAAATTAAAATTTAAGATTTTAGGGTTTATTGACTAGAAACTGAAACTATTAGAAATAATAAAAGTTTAAATTAATAATAGATAATTTAACATAAAATAAATAGAATTAAGTAACCACAAATTAAAAGTAGCTAAGAAGTTGACAATGACAGAAAAGAGAAAATAAATTGTTTTGTTCCAGAATAAGATGAAAATTTGAAATTTTTTTTGGAAAAAATGGTAAAATAAAAAAAGGCATAAAAATTATTAAAATTACATGATACAATTAAATTTGTAAAATAAGATATTCATTTTCCTGGAAAAAAGTAAATGGTGGGACTTGAACCACCACCACCAATACAAAAGGAAGACAAAATACCAGTTTTACTAAGTGTCGTTTTGCTTTAATTATAGTTATTTAATATATATATATATATATATATAATTGAAAGCAAAATCAATTTTTTTTTTAAGAAAATTGAGGTAGGGCATGGGCCCCACCTGGCCTTAAGGTGGGTCTGCCCCTAAGTATGATCACGTGCAATTTACATGATATCACATTAAAATTTTGTCTTATTTTAGTATGATTACATGGAACTCATATAAATAGATGCAGTGATGTACGGTAGAATGTTCCTTAACATATGTGTGTTTGCATGTACGCGCGTAAGATGCTTCTCTAAGTGCAAACCCGAGACATAATTTATATCTGGGATCACTGATTATCTCATGGTGAAAATGGATGTAAATAACACTTTTTGTAGCTGATTTTGTGGGCTTAGCACCAAAATATTTGCACCGATAAAAATGCCCCTCTAAGTCATGCACTTTATGATAAGATGGGATTGATCCAGTGGTACATCCCTTATGCATACACCACAAGGTTGTATTTTTGAGTCTCTCTCCCTCTCTAAACTTTGAATTATTGTAATATTTCAAAAATAATAAAATAAAAAAAAAGCCACCCACTTTATTGTCTCTTTCCTTTTACTTTCTTCTTTCTTCCCACATCAGACACATTGAAAATGTTTTTCTCACAAAACTCTCTCTCAATTTGAAAACATTATATCCACTTTTAACACTTCGATCTCTGTCTTGAAAATTTCCACCTTGTAAATATCGTGTTTGGTTGTTGTTTGAAATAGGATAAAGAAAACTATAGATTTGTTGTTTTTTTTTTCTTTTTTGCTTTTTTTAATCTTGTTTTCCTTGCTATTTTTTTTTTGTATCTACATATTCTCTTTTTCTTTTTCTTTTTCTTTTTTCTGAATCAATCAATTCAAAAAACGTGTTTGTTTGCTCTTTTTTTTAGGTATCTCCTTTTTCTCTCTTCTAGTTTCCCCTTTACGGTTCTCTCCTCTGGTTTCTAACCATTTACGGTCGCCTCTCTCTCATTTCAAACTTCAACTCACGTATTTGTGTTTGAAGGTTATTTTTGTCACAAACACATGTTTGATGTTATTAAAACTTAAGTTAATAACATAAGAGGAATTTTCAAGTGAATGATCTTTTACTTTAATTTCAATAAGGATCTTGACGAAATCACATTGATTTTTATGAATATTGATCGATATTTTTTTTGTGAATGATAAGTTTAATGAAGTTTACTTATGAATAAAATTTGAGAATTTTTCAAGTACTAGAACTATTTATCCTGATTTTTTTAAATATGAAGGCATCGAAAAAAGGGGAGAAATATAGGAAAATTCAAAACAAAAAATAGTTCTAGTACTTGAAAAATTCTCAAATTTTATTCATATATAGATTTCAATGAATTTATCATCCACAAAAAAATTTCAGATCAAAATTCATAAAAATCGATATAATTTCATCAAAATCCTTATACTGAAATTAAAGTTCGGGATCCCTCATTTAAACAAATTTTGCCACCAAAACATGAATTATTCTTGTCCATTCTATGTATAGCCTTAACTAGCTTTCTAACTTTCTAATTACAACACAGAAGGCATTTTCCATTGTAATGTGTCTCAATTAGCTTTCCAAGTATTCTCTCATGGGAATATATGATCTAAATTAGTTCGCTATCGTGATTATCAAATTTAGCAAGATATTAAAACGTATAGTCATTTCATCGAAGTCAGAAATTGGAAATTGCATATGTTCGTTTGGCTCCACATGAATATATATATATATATATATATATATATCTATATGTATGGTTTTGTTCTTTATTCTCATCATCTCCGGCCAGTTGGGTTCCATATATATCCAAACGAATAAAATAAATGATATTTTCTTTTTATATGTGTAGGTATCTCCCACCATACACTTCATTTTTGCCGACGAGATATCGCGAAAACGATGATGAGAAAAAGAAGAAGACATTTTGGGAGAATGTGATATTCTCACAACTTTCATATTTGATCACCTTTATAATTCTAGTGTGCATCACAGAGAGGCACAAGTTGAAACAAGACCCTCTCAATTTCAATGTGCTTAATATCACCATTGAAATCATAAGGTAATTATTAGTGCTTTCATTTTAAGATAAATAATTATTTATTAGAATCTAAGATAAGATATTATATTGAATATATAATAATGTTGATGTTGATGTTGATGTTGATGTTGTAGTGCATATGGGAATGTGGGATTCTCAAGTGGATATAGTTGTAAGCGACGACTAAAACAAGATGGGTTGTGCAATGACACGTGGTATGGATTGGTTGGACGATGGAGTAATCAAGGAAAATTGATCCTCATCTTAGTCATGTTCTTTGGAAGGATTAAGATATTCAACATCAAAGGTGGTAAAGCTTGGAAGCTATCCTAACACACACCCAAAGAGATTTATAATCAATCATGTTGTAAATTGTAATCATATATATATATATATATATATATATATATATATATATATATATATATATATATCCAATGTTATGTAATCACTCAAGTGGATTTTTATCTGAAATTGCATAAAGTATAAACCTCACCTATCGATTCAGGGGTAAAATCGTCCATTTGAATTATTAATTATTTAAATAATACATCATTTAAAAATATAGAATATGAATGGAGGGGATAATATCTCCTCCATCTATAAATTAAACAAAAAATAAAGAAAAAAAAGGAGATAGAGCAATCGCTCCATCTCCTGGATGCGCGATGAGTAGATTTCCTCATGTACGAGGGGTGATCTGCTCCTTCGCACTAAGGTCATGTTTGTCACATGGTATATGATAGGATATGATATGACTGATTTTAGTCTTATATCTTATATTTGTTGTTTGCATGGGATGTGATTATTTAATCATATGCATGCAATTTATCCCACCAAATGTGGGACTAAAATTAGTCCCACCACTTTATATTTTTATCTTTTTTATTTTTTATTTTTCTCTTTTAAATTTATTTTACTTTTTATGTGATTAAAATATAAATATATTTTAATAATTAATAAAATATTTTATTTTAAACATTTTAAAAATAAAAAAATCAATTTTTAAAATAAAAATAAATATTATTTTGTTTAAAATTGGTTTTAAATATTTTCTTTTCTTTTCAAAATTTAATTTAAATAATTAATTTAACTAGTCCAATTCTATGCAACCATTAAAAAAAATTCTTCTTTTTTTTTTTTATGTCTTATTATAATATTTTAAAATATTAATTAAAAATGTTATTTTCTTTAATATTAATTATATATTTTTATTTTTAAAAAATGTAAAAAATTTATTTATTTAAAAATAATTTAATTTAATTTTATATTAATCAATTTCACTATTAAATATAGAGTAATTGGCACAAATCCCCCCTCGAGTGTATGTGAATTTGCATGTTGCCCCCTAAACTTTTTTTGTAGGCATTAAACCCCCTGAACTATTGTTTATTGGCAATCATTTGGTTTTTTCCCCCCTGAGGGGGCATTTTTACTCTTGTTCTGCTAATAAGCGATAGTTCAGGGGGTTTAATGCCTAAAAAAAAAGTTTAGGGGGCAACATGCAAATTCACGTACACTCGAGGGGGGATTTGTGCCAATTACTCTTAAATATATGATAATTTTTTTTTTTTATCCAATCTCATAACACACCAAACAAAAAATAGGACTATTTTAATCCAATCTCATACAACATTAAACACATCATAACACTAATTTTAGTCCAATCATATATCATTCAATCCAATCCAATCAAATCCCATGAAAATAATTTTATCTTATCATGCGCACCAAACGAGCCCTAAGAGTAGAGGCTCCTTTGCTCGAGGTGCAATATGATCCTTGGGAAGGAGCAAATCTTCCACCGGTGATGAAGTTGTTTTTCTTTTTTATTTTGTAAAACAAAAAAAAAAAGTTTTATATTTGTGGACTGCTGATTGTGCTGATAAAAATTGTCTGTGGTTTGATGATTTTGTTTTGATAAAGAAGAAGTTAGGAAGGGATGTTTGGGTGGTGTTGGATTTTGGGTGAAGTTGGGCGATATTTGGGTGATGAAGATGGTTAATTTGGATAAAAATTTGGTGTTTAAAGATTGAAAAAATGAAAGAAAATAAAAAGGAGGAAAGAATTTTGAAGAAAAAAAAATCAATAGATCAATTTTCTTTTTTAGTTTTATTATTTTAAATATTAATTTTAAAATGAATAAATAAATAATCAAATGTATAGGGATGGCAAAATTCCCCGTGGGAACGGGGCCCCGCGGTGACCCGCACTTTTGGGGTGGGGATGGGTTTCAATTTGGTGGGGATGGGGTGAGGATTGGGATAGATAGTCTAACCCGCAATGGGTATAGGGCGGGGATGGGTTTTATACTCCCCACACCGCCCCGCCCCGCTTAAAATAATACTTAGTTAAACTACGTAGTTTCAAAGAAAATATATATATATATATATACACATTAGCCATAACTTTACATCTCGATCTTCACCGTTATTTAACATAAAGTGACAAAACAAAATACTATTAAAAAAACCCAAATGGAGTTGATCGTATGAAGAGAGAACTAGAGAAATAAATGCAACTATTAGATTATTAGCATTATGATTTTCAAACATTTTGACTTCATACTTTATGTTTATATTTGAAAATGATTGAATTTACTTGTGAGAATTATGTTTGTGGGATGTTTTTTAATAGTTTTTTGAAATTATTTACTACTTTATATATTATATTATATTCAATGGTTATATATTTATTATTTAAATAAAAAATTAAATATATAAATGGGGTAAATGGGCAGGGATGAGGAAAGCACTCCCCGTTGTACCCCGCCCCGCTCCAACCCGCTCCATCTATGGTGGGGTTTTATGAGGGGATGGGTTTTCAAAAAATAAATGGGGTGGGGTGCGGGGAAGGCCACCCCGCCCCGAACCCGCCCCATTGCCATCCCTACAAATGTATTTTATTTTAGTCATTTCAAACCAAACATGTGGTCAACTAACGACATTGGATGTTTGTATAATTTTTGTCTTAGACAAAACAATGAAACATCATACATGTGCAATTACACTAAATGTTAGGGGATTTATGCAATTTATCCAAAATTCTATGGACATGATGAATTACAATTTATTTTTTTTCCTTTCTCTCATCCAGCTGAACTAATGATACCATTTCAAATCCAAACTAACTACTAGTATGAAATTTCAATTTGGAAATGACATCGTTCAAACATAGACCCCAAATTAACTTTCGATTCATGTCATTCCCAAACTGCGGCAAGGGACAAATAATTCTTGAAGTTGGTAGTATTGATTGTTAAGATTTGCTTGTTTTTTGTTTATAATTTTTCTAATTATAATCAGGTATCTGCATAAGTTGGGTATTACATAAAAAACATGAACGAAATAAAAAGTGACTGTTCTATGATGATGAGCTGCCAACGATAATATTATCATAAATACAGTCAATAATAAGTTTTGTTCAAACTTAGATATAAAACTGGAGTGTGCTAAGCACTAAGTTGAAGAAACCTTAATGCCGTGGGATGCTTGGCTTCAGAGAGCTTATCTGGTTTTAAAACTTCAACAATGGTACCGTCGACAAGGAGGCAAACAATATCAGCAATCCTTTGTATTTGTTTGATGCTGTGAGAAACCATTACAATTGTCATTCCTCGCTTCTTCTTCAGCTTCATTATCACTTCCTCTATGTTTTCTGTTGATATCGGATCCAACGAACTAGTTGGCTCGTCCAACAACAATACCTTTTTAAAATACCATATTGTTAGACTAAAATGTGTCAAATTTCTGCTAAAAGCTTGACACAATAGATAAAAATGTATTGAACTCAACAAAATGCTTATTGTTGAATGGTTATAGGCAACATATGAATAAGGTTACCTCCGGTTCATTGGCTAGAGTCCGAGCAAGTGCAACTCTTTGAGCTTGACCTACCGATATCTCTCCACCAGTTTTGTTGAAGAAAGAGGAGTCGAGGTCCGCAAGAGACAGCAAGTTGTGAACCTCATTGTCAGTTAATTTCTTCCCCTTCAATTGTGGTCCATATCGAATGTTATCAGCTACTGTACCTGAAGATTTGATTCTAATAGTTATATAATAGTAAAGCATAATGGTTTTAATGAATAAATATGCATATAGTCATAACCATGATTAAGATGCCAACCTTTATCGCTCCTTGGAAGGTCAACAATTAGCATTTCTTTTGACTACATATTGGAAAGCAATATCTCATCTCTATTCCTTGTGTTACAATATTTGAATTCTTCAAACCCCAAATTTAGCTTGTAAAAAAGTAACTATGAAACAAGAAAATGACGCGAAATCCTATAACAAAAATGGACTGAGTGAAGGAAATACAAAATTCTAAAAGTTATTCACATGTAGATGACCTTCAAGCCCACCAATTAGTCATCACTAAACTCAAAAATAATGCTAAGCAGTAGTATTAACCTCTAAAACACCCCTCTTTGTGCAAGTCACGGTGGTGTGCTGTTACATGGACCATTCACAAATACAAATACATGTTCATCTATATATATATATAGAAATAAACACAATTGTAGCCACAGACACTAACCCAAACACTAGCGGAAATCTGGCTCTAATCTCGTGTTAAGTTGCCACTATGCACAAAACCAAAAGTTCAAACTTACAGATTAGGAAATACATAATAGTATTATAGTAAGGCATAATAATTTGAATGAATAAATATGCATATAGTCATAACCATGATTCAGAATGTTTCAGATGCCAACCTTTATCACTCCTTTGAAGGTTAACAATTAGCATTTCTTTCAACTATATATCAGAAGTGATATATCATATCTATTCCTTGTGTTTCATTATACAACAATATTTGAATTCTTCAAACCCCAAATCTAGCTTGTAAAAAGTATCTACGAAACAAGAACATGACGTGAAATCCTATTACAAAATTGGACGGAGTACATAAATCTAAAAGCTATTCACTTGTGATGACCTTCTAGCCCCACCAATTCGTCATCACTAAACTCAAAAATAATGCCAATCAGTAATATTAACCTCTAAAACACCCCTTTATGTTGAAGACACATTGGTGTTCTGTTACATGGACCATTCACAAATACAAATATAAGTTTGTCTATAAAAATATATATAGAAATAAACACAATTGTAGCCACGGACACTAACCCAAACACTAGAGGAAATCCGGCTCTAATCTCGTGTTAAGTTACTACTATGCCCAAAACCAAAAGTTTAAACTTATAGATTGGGAAATACATAATAGTATTAAGAATAGATATGGACATAAATAATAGTATTAAGCTCTCACACAAAGTGTTTCAGTCCTTACATGAGTGTAGGAGGAAGAACCTACTTGATTTCAATGTCTTCAATCTACATCAAAAGCTTGCACACTAACACTAGGGAAATTGAGACCAAAATGCAAACAACTCAACTATGATTGAAAAAGCTCACCACTAAAGCAAAGAAACAAAAATCACCTCCCTACAAAGGGGTCACAAATTCAGTAATTAATGGAATCTAACAAATTGATCATATTCAGAGTAAAATTGAAGAAATTGAAGAATCTATATCGAAATTATGTCCTAATTTGAGGTCAAAATTGGAAGAATCTACCTTATCTTCAAATAATGAATGAGTGATAATTAATTGAAGTTGCAAAATAACAATAATTATTAATTAATAAGAAGCTACCTTCAAACAGAACCGGAATCTGGAAAAGCATGCCGACTTTACGACGAAGGCTGAGAACATCAAGATCAAGTATATCTCGATCATCGTAAAACACAGTACCGGAAGGTGGTTCCCACAAACGATTAAGAGCTCTCAAGACCGTTGATTTGCCACTTCCACTGGGCCCTACGATTCCCAATATGACGCCCTTTGGTATGTCCATGTTGATCCCCTTCAAAATCGGAGCTCCTGCGTCCGACACTTTTGTCAAATCTCGAATACGAAATCTGGTTGCGCAGACATCTTCTCCTGGTTGTTGTATATCCACCGTTAAGAGATGCTCTCGAACCTCATGGTCCTCATCTGAAAAAAACAGAGAACATGAAATTAAGAAAATGAAATTTGTATTTATGATAATAATATTGAACAATTATCAAAGAATTATATAGATTTGGTAGATACCTGGAGAGGACTGCAGTTGTGATTGATCAATTGAAATGTAAGACATGAATAAAAGAGAGAGAGAGAGATGGAGTATAGACGTTGAGTGATGTACTGAATTTATACATGGTAAATGAGAAAAGGCCTTCCCCAGATTACACAGAATATTGCCATTGCTCTCCCTCCTCAGTCCTCCTCACTCTTCAATAGTCCCTGTCCTGAGTATTTTTTATTTTTTATTTTTTTATAGACAAAATTTAAAAATAGTCCTTACATTAATGAAAAATTAACAATTAGCCAAGTAAACCGGAAACTTTACTTTCTTTTTTTTAGCTGAAATAGAAAAACAAAATGGAAATTTCCTTCAATCTTACAAGTAATACCAATCAAATAGGAGAAACAAAATAAGCAAAGTTTGAAATACTCTAACTGTATAACGCTAGAATAAGAAGAGAGAGAAACAAATGTCCCTTGGTTGAGTACGTGTTGTCAAATTCCATGTACAAAACATATTTAGAGTTGAGGTTCCGTCAAGTAACTCTAGATTAGACCTTTTCATGGAAGATGAAAAAGATATTAACTGAAGATTTGAAGATCAAGAATTCTCATGAAGTTAAATATCTGAAGATATAAAGATCAAGAATATTTATAAATTAGTTGAATATTCAAATATGTGAAGATAATATGAAGACATTCTTTACATGATTTGAAAAATTATGCATATGTCAATGTCAAACTAGAAGAATCTCCGCACAGGCCAAGTTGAATTTAAAAATATTTATATAAAGAGAAAGTTATAAGGATGAATTCTTGAGAAGATCTAATGTTGGTTTCATATGAAGAAATGAGTTGAAAGTTTCCGATTAGTGTTGTGTTGTTGATCAAATGCTTCAATTATTCACTATGGAAAACCCATAGGTTTCATACAACTTTTTCAGCAAACAATAAGTCTCATTGGCCATTTAACCGCAAAATGCACTAGCTTGGTAAAATAGATACACCTCAGATTGACCCACCTGATCTAACCTCTCTCGATAGTATCATATTCTACCTACTCGCAAGCCTTTAACTAGTGATTCTCGATTCTTTGTTTATCAATCTTCGTCACCTACAAAATTGCAAGACTTCACCATTGTTTCCTTGAACACCTAAAAAAAAAAAAAGGGGTTAGATTTGGTGAATTCATATAAATAAAATCATTCAAAAGTTTGAAATAAAAATATATCTATATATTTATGATATGTAACAAAATACAATAGTATCCAAAATTTGATCAATTTTCATTTATGGATTTTAAAATTTAAGATCCAATCCGATCTAATTATGTCCTGAAATATTATCCGATGGATTGAATCGAATTTAATGAATCCTATTGGATTGAATCATGCACATCCCTATCATTAAGTTATTGTAAATTTGTAATCATTCTTGTAAGTTGTAATTAAGAAATTGGAAGGACAAAATTAAACGTTTCATACATGAGCCGAGCTTTGACAAAATTGTCTAATTAGAGGGACTACTATTGCGCATTGTTGTGTGCAGTGCCAAACATGCATCACATGTTTGGTTCCAGAGTCCAGGACCTAGATCCCAAATCCTCCAGACCCAGTCTCTCATCTCTTACATGAATATTATTTCTGATGATGATTCATGATTGGCCGTTAAATCCATAAAAACCACCTCTACTTTTTCTCTGTCTGATGATGTTCACATTTTCTATGTTTTGATCAGTAAATCCATTTTTTATTTTAATTTCTTTGTTTTTGTTCCTTCTTCTTCTATTATAAATAGATTATAATAAAGAAAAAAAAAATGAGAAAAATCGAAGTCGTTAATTAGATGCTTTTGTGGTCTCATCTTGTTTGTATGTATTGTCTAAACTCATATCACAGAATCTCTCACCGGAACCTCATTTCCCGGCTAAAATTCCAATATACCGTCACGACATGGCCGTTTTCAAGCCTCTAACAAAAACCCCTTTCTGGGTTTTCTTTCTCTTCTTCTTCTTCGTCTTCCTCGTCAAACCTTCCTTTGAAGAAAACGATTCAAGTACTAAAACTCCTCCAGATACGAATATCGGAAATATAGCCACAACAAACAATCCATCTCCGTCACCTCCTCCGCCTTATGAAGAACAAGAACTAGACACCTCACCATTTAAGCCAAGCGTAGCTGTGATTATCGGCGTTTTAACCACCATGTTCTCTATAACCTTCCTTCTTCTTCTATACGCCAAGCACTGCAAAAATGGAAACCTCGTCATTTACAGTACCAATCACGCAGGCGACGTCCCACCTCCCTCCTCCTCCACTGCGAGAAAAAACTCCGGCATAGACAGGACGGTGATCGAGGCACTTCCGTTGTTCAGATTCGGGTCTCTCAGTGGCCAAAAAGATGGGCTTGAATGCGCCGTTTGTTTAACAAGATTCGACCCAACAGAGGTTTTACGATTATTGCCCAAATGCAAACATGCATTTCATGTCGAATGTGTTGATACTTGGCTCGATTCTCATTCTACTTGTCCACTTTGTCGAAACCGAGTTAACCCAGAAGACATTCTCTTGATACAACAAGACGTCAACATTTTTCATCCTGCAGAGAGCCAACAGCTTTCACCACAGAGAGAAGATCTGGATTTTGATAAGGAGAGCCCTGTAAAAAACTTGACGGAGTCAGACCCGGCCGAGTTGGACCCGGGTTTTCGACGAGTTTCAGGTAGACACTCGTCAGCCGGAGTTACCGGTACCGGTAATGGGGAGGAGTTGAGTTGTTTGCACGATACGACGTCGTCTAGGAGGTCACTCGATAGCGTTAGATTTACGAAGAGTGAGTCGGTAGCCGTCGGATGCTTTGACCGTCCCAGAAAAGACGGGCTATTGTTAACGGATGGATTGATGGCAGATAGGAAGAAGAGTTTCGAGCGAAGATTTGAGCACCGGATAATAATATCCGGTGGGTTCCACCAAAGGTGGAGCGACGTACAACCGTCAGATCCGTTGTATCTACGGTCAGAAATGATCATCAGTGATAGCCATAGAATTTCATTGGGATCGTCAGTTACTAGGAAACAACAGCAACGTCACAGTCACAGTAACGTAAATGAAATCGGTAGTAGTGGTACTAGCGGTGGCGGTGGCGGTGGCGGTGGTGGCGGCGGGTGTAGTAGTGGCAATAATGTAATAAATACGAGAAGTGTGTCGGAAATCACGGGGCTTAGCAGGTTTTCGAGCAGAGAGAGTAATGGTGGCATTAACAGGAATCGTAATAGACAGCGACAGGCAGGGCTTGTATCCAGATGGTTGGCTTGGATGTCAACACGGTCCCAATCACAGACAGCTGGACGGTCGGATCATAATACTCATACTAGTACCTTCGTGTAATTAATTAATTATACACCACACCCCACTGGATCAAAACTATTCAGATTTTATTTATTTAATATCAATTTTGTCTTTTTCTTCCTCTTTTTAATGTGAAATTATTATTTTACAACTACGGAGTACCACACAAATCCTGTCTAAATTAAACGACGGCAACGGAAGAAGAAGAAGAAAGGAGAAGGGATGTATATTCCAGAATCCAGACAGACAACCACTGATACCAAAGAAAGCTCGTGGATCGAAGAATAATTTTTTTCAATTTATTTATTTATTTATTCATTTTATCAACTTTGAACTTTTGAAGGGGATGGTATGGTAACATCAATTGTCTTCAACCAATGACAATTGTTGATGAGAAACATGAATGCTGCATCATTTGCTACATTGATATTCTTTTATATTGACAATGCTTTTTGGATTAATAGATTTTGTATTCTAAAAACAATTTAAAAAGAGGGGATGCTTGGCAGCCAAAAGAAAAACTTCAATGGATCCGTCCCACCACCATCAGCTGTGAAGCTGTGGGACAGACCAATGAGAAATGTCACAGGTATAAAGAAATTATTTGTACACCTGTTGCTTTTATGGACAAATTATACAAATTTACTCTGGTTATAAGAATAATTACACTAAAAATGATAAAAAATCATAATGACACTAAACTCTCCTTGACCCATTGACCCATTGAATAACGATTGACCACCGTAAGTCAATCATAGAAAATGCAAAATGCTGGCTTTGCCTTTGTTTCTAGTATTTTGAAGAGTAAATTGCAACCAACCTCACTGAGGTTTGACATTTGATAACAAAAAACAACTTTATACTTAATTGACAACGACCTCCCCTACTATTAGTCGAAGTTAGTCAAACATAACAGAGATAAGGGTATTTTTATCCTTTCAAGCCTATTTATTTATTAAAAAAATATATTTAAAAGTTTTAAATCTTCACCATTTATCTTGGTAAAAAAAAAAAAACCTTAGGGAGGTTGGCTGCAATTTACTATATTTTGAAATATTATATTAAATAAAATAATGAATTAAAAATCAGAAAAAATATGTATATTAAAAAAAATCAAACAACTGTAAAAAAGAAATCATAATTTAAAAAAAAAAGATATGCAAAAATCAAATAATTAAAAAAAAATCAATAAATTATTACAAATTCAGAAAATATATATATTAAAAAAAAAAAATTGATCTCTCCAGATCTCCATAGAGATCAAATGGAGATGACATATCTCCATTAATTGAGATTTTGGTTCCAAATCTTTTTCAAAAATGGAGGAGATACGGATTCTCCATTAATGAAGATTTTTGTTCCAGATCTCCTACAAAAATAGAGAAGATCAGGAACCACATCTTCTCCATGGAGAATCTCTATTATATATATTGTTATCCTGAAAATCCGTCGGATGTTTTCCCGAGATAACCTGGACCACGGTGTACGAGGTGCACCGCAGCTGGCCCGGACCGGGTAGGGTGAAACCCCCTTGGACCGGGTACCAGGGACCGATACTATGTAGTAGGACCGGTCCTACAGGGTGGAACAGAGGTTGAGGTAGTGTACTAGTGTGGGAGGTGCGACTAGCACACCTTTGGAGGGGTAACAAAGTGGGCTTTTTATTACTCAACAGCGGAATACAACATACATCAGTCTACATGTACCACCTGGTTATTACAAAGGGGTTACTAGCGAGATGGGGATACAACATGCATGAGTCCAAACTAGGCGGGGAGTTCATTCAATAGGTTGCATACGGGAGCTTTATATAGATGAGACAGCAGCCAAATAGCATACACATAGGAGCTTTGACTAAGCGGGGCAGTAGCCAAGTAGAATACACATAGGAGCTTTGACCTAGCGGGGTAGTAGCCAAGTAGAACATACACATAGGAGCTTTGACTAGGCGGGGTAGTAGCCAAGTAGAACACACACATAAGAGCTTTGACTAGGCGGAGTGGGAGGTTTCTCTTTTTTTTCCAGGCCCCCTCTCCTCTGTGGGATGTAGGGGCATTTTATAGTGTCTCTGGTCGGGGGGTAGGTGGAGGTCCTCTGTTTGGGCGGGAACCCCCAGTTAAATCCCCACCATTCCCTATATCCACAATGGTGGTCACAAGGAATCAAGGATCAGGATTGCGCCCTGCTGGCTTTGCCTTGGCGGGAGCATCCGTTTTGGTAGGTGGGGGCCCTAGTTCCTAGGGCGCAATCGGCGGGGCTGATCCCAGCCACTGATCTCGGGCAGGATCGGGGTTTCCACACGCCTTGGAGGGTTCCGATCGCTCCACTTAGGCCTCAGGCCCAAATCAGAGCCTCTGTAGGGCTGAGGTGGTGAAAAGGTGGCGTTTCCACAAGCTTTGATTGGTCGCAAGGGGCCTTCGTGGTAGTGGGAAGTCGTTGTCAAGGTTTTGGCCTAGTGGGGGACAATGTCAGCGCCTGTCCCGCTGCACCCTGTCAGGCGTTCCCTTCCACCATTTCCTTCTTCGTGCTGGCTGCATTTCTGTAAGTATTTTGCTGAGGAAACCAGTATCCTCTTACATGTAAGGGATAGTTGACCTCCAATTAGGGCTGAGATGGAACGTCATCCAATCATTGATGTAGCGTGGCTAGTGGGCGATCTCGACCGTCAGTTGCTGTATTTCCTCAGTCGTGCTTACTACTTCCTTATTAATGAGGTGACATTAGTGCCTTGCAGGTGTTCTCAGCACCCTTTTCGTCCATGTGAGTTGGAAGCAGGGGCTGGCGTCAGCCCTTACGGAACAGGACGCGCTAGCGAGCTCCTAGGGGTTCTTCTAGAGAGGACCACTCGAATCGTAGGAGGGTGCCGTGGGGGACGAGGTAGTGACCTTTGTGGCGAGTATGGCTACTAGAGCGGAACCATCGCTGGAAGACGCGGTTCTTCTTATTGGGTGATGGAGCGGGACCCGGGTTCTCGATGGGTCGTGGCTTTGGAGGCGGGCTCCCGCCTGGGTCAGGTACCCTTTCTTCGCAAGCGCTCTCATGGGAGGGAGCCGGTTCCGGGTCGCGCAACGCTTAACCCTAGCGCGCACGTGAGAAGGCGCGGTTACAAAAGGGCCGGGTCCTTGTTCCTAACAAGCGGGCTAGACTAATCAGGAGTGCCATCGTGGTATGCAATGAAGCGGTTTCGTCCCCCAGTGGGAGAAGCTCTTCCTTGAATTAATTGCCTAAATTTTTGGTTAACATATATATATATATATATATACAGAAATTCTATTATCAGTTCGAACTGTTCGAACTGTTCGAACTGACAAAAGTTATATCAGTTCCTTGCATGTGGGCCACTGGATTAAAATACTTTGACTTGACTGTATACACTTGTCAGTCAAAGTATTTAAATCCAGTGGTCCACATACAAGGAACTGATATAACTTTTGTCAGTTCGAACTGATAATAGAAAGACTGTATATATATATATATATTTCTCTAATCTTTTTAAATAATTTTCATTGTTTGTGTTTTTGGATGAGATTGTGATAGTAAATAAGATGAACGGTGGATAAGAAAGAAGCATAATTATTTTGGGTTGCGATTTGTTTTATATTGGGTTGTGATTTGCTTTGTTTAAGGGTTGCAATTTGGTATCTGAAAATTGAAAGAGATGATGAAGCATATATATTTATTATTATTATTAATATTATATATATTTCATAAATTGTTATGGCTAATGTGGCAATATGTTATTAGGCACTTTTTTTTCTTTTTCTTTTTTCATTTATTCATTAACACTGAAAAATACCAAATTACCCTTTACTAGTTAGTGACTAACGGTTGTAAATGGTTAGTCAACCGTTAGTTAATGAGTAAAAGGTAAATTAGTGTTATTATAATTGTTGTTAACTAGGAAAATAGGAAACTAATTCAAGGAATAGCTTTTCCATTTAAATGACCTCACCTTTCCCTAGCATCCCCCTAAGGAAGCACCCCGAGCCACTCTAAAGCGCCTATTGGGAAGAAAGACCCGGTCCTCCATGTGCCGCGCCCCCTCCGGGACACACCGGATCTAAGCACGGTTCAACTGAGATATGGGGTGCTCCCCTAGAATGCCTACTGAGAAGGAAGACCTGGTCCACCCAAGATCCCGCCTACAAGACGCGGTCCATCAATGACCCGGCTCCTCTCGAACGCCCAATGAGAGGAACTACATGTTCCAGTATAGGACCCGCTCCCAGCCAGCGATCCGGTTAGAAGCCATCCTAAACAACGCCTACCCAGTCCCTCATAACACACTCCTACAACCTGGATGACACCCCCCCCTCTAGAAGAACTCCTTGGGACTTTCTAGCGACCCTTGCTCCGGAAGGGCTGACGCCAGCCCTCACCTTAGCTCACATGAGATGAAGAAGAGACTGGGAGCACTTGCAAGGCCACAGCCCCAGTTCATTAATGTGAAACAGCAATCACGAATGGGGGAAGGAAGGAAGGCAGACAACCTACGGTCGAGATCATCCGCTGGCCATGCTGCATCAACGGTGGAACCACCCTCCATCTCAGCCCTAATGGAAGTCAACTATCCCATACATGAGAAGGGATACTCTGTTTCTCCAGCAAAATACTCGCAGAAACGCAGCAAGCATGAAGATGAAAATGGTGGAAGAAAGAGCCTGACAGTGTGTAGCGGGACAAGGGCTGACACTGTCCCCCTTTAAGCCAAATTTTGACAACGACTTCCCCTTATAACAACGACTTCCCCCTACAACAACGACCCATCCAGCCAACCAACCAAAACCCCTGGAAACACCACATGTACGCCATATCAGCCCTAAAGAAGCGCCTGCATGGACCTAGGGCCTAGGTGGAATAATCAAGACCCTTCAAAGAGTGTGACGACCACGGCCCCGCTCAAAACTAGGGGCTAGGATCATGCCCACCAATTACGCCCTAGGGACTAGGTCTCCCACCTACCAAAACCAAGCCCCCAACAGAGGAAAAACACGATGGAGCGATCATAGCCCTTGGTTATGTACCATCACGATTGCTGACAAGGGGGGACGGTGGAGATGTAATCGGGAGTTCCCGCCTAAATAAGCTGCTTCCACCTACCCCTCAAGAAGGGACACTATAAATACCCCTATGATCCAAGAATAAGAGGTTGGCCTCTGAAAACCAAGACATATACTTGGCTACTACCTCGCATAGACAAAGCTCCTATGTGACATCTACTACCTCGCCTAGACAAAGCTCTTATGAGTGATATATTTGCCTACTACCTCGCCTAGACAAAGCTCCTATGTGTGTCCTACTTGGCTACTATCCCGCTTAACCCAAGCTCCTATATGTATCCACTTGGCTACTACCCCTCCTGACCCAAGCTCCTAGGCATGATCTACGTGGCTACCACCTAGCTTAGTTAAAACCCCTGCGAGCTAGCTCTCATTTAGCGAGAGTACCTTACCTCTGTCCAATTTGCTTTCGTTGTAATTATAGAACATGTAATGACTCATAATATACCCCATCGTTAAGGAATAAAAAGATTCCTCCTTCTCGGCAGTAAATTGTACTTATCACACCCCTATATACATAAAACTCAACCTCTTCTCTGCTCGTAGGACCGGTTCTACTGCATTGTACCGGTCCCTAGCAACCGAACCGAGGACTTCCCCCGGCACCTACCTCGGGAAGCGAGGAACCATCCTTTACCCGGTCCGGACCAGCTGCGGCGCACCCGTACGCCGTGGTCCACGTTATCCCGGGAAACTCTCGACGGATTTTTCAGGATAACAATTGTTTTTACCCATTTAAATGTAATTATACATATAATCAGGGTAAATGTGAAATTTGCCAATAAAAAATGGGTGTACATATAATTTATTTGGGTGACAATATCTACACTCTCAATTAAATTTATTAAATAAAAAAAAACATTGAAAATAGGCAAGGATCTCCCTCTCTTTGCCTCCATCATTAGAGGAGGCTTGCACCTCCTCTTTCACTAGAGGATCCATTCTTCTCTATCGAAGGAGTTAATGTGTCAATGGAGAAGAACTTCTCATCGGAGGAAGCCTCCATCGCCTGGCAAGGCTTTTCTTGATGGCCACAGATTTAGTTTGCATTTTTTTAAACTTTGTGTTTGTTTAATTTTTTTTTTCTTTTAAAAAAAATGGCCATGTGGCAAATTATATTTGGATTATATATATATATTTGGATTACAAATTAAGAATGCCTTTGTTTGATTGTATTGCAATGTGATATTTTTTGTATTGTTTCCCCACAACTAATGGTGGTGAGACAGACTCATGGAAGATTTTTGTTTTTGCAGCTAAATATTTAACTTAGAGTATCTCCAATGGTAATGTGGCTTGTATTTGAAAAAAAATAGTGATATGTCAACATTGTCAAGTCAATTGCTTTATATGTGGCATGTAACTAAACTTGATAGACATTCAAATAAAAAAAGTGGTCTCCAATGCTTTACTTGTAAAATATATGTTTTTAATGACGTGTCAATTTATTATTGGTCTCCTTAAATATACTTTATAATTGTTGAATAAAATAAGGTAAAATACAAGAGTAGTTACTGACTGGGCCAACAAAACGGCCGTCCAATAGACCGTCTGAAATCAGAGAGTCATGTTGACAACCTCTAAAAAAAAAGTTGCCACCTCATCTTGAAGTTATACTAGAGAGGTTGCATTAGAGATGGATTTTTTTTAACAAAATTGATGTCCTTCCTACGTGGCATCTAATTTTTTCACAACCCACATTAGCATTGGAGATGCTCTTAACATGAAACGGTAGGTTTATTCCACTCAATAAGAGTTGTTAACCGGAAAAATAGGCAATTAATTCAAGGAAGAGTTTTCCCCATTAAAGAGCCTCATCACTCCCTAGTACCCATCGCGGAAACATCCCCGATCGCTCTGAAGCTCCTAAGGAGAAGAAAGACTCGGTCCATCACATACCGCGCCTCCCTCCCTGGCACGCCGGGTCTGGGCGCGGCTCATCAAGGAACCGGACTCCCCTAAGAACGCCTATTGAGAAAGGGGACCTGGTCCACCAAGGATCCCGCCTCCCAGACATGATCCTTCGAGGACCCGGCTCCCCTAGAGCGCCTAGTAAGAAGAGGAACCTGGTCCAATAGAGGGCCCGTTCCCAACCATCAACTCGGCTAAGAACCATCATAAGTAGCGCTTACCTAATCATATATAACTCCCTCTCGCAACTGGAACGATGCACTAGAGAAGAATTCCTTGGAACCCTCTAAAGGGCTGACGTCGGCCAGTTTAACCAGCAAGCCACAACCCTTCCAAGAGCTGACGCCAGCCCTTACCCCAGCTCACATGGGATAAATGTGGGACTGGGAACAACCTGCAAAGCTTCAGCACCAGCCCATTAATGTGAGGCAGCAAACATAAGTGGGGAAAGGCAAGCAACCTACGGTCGGGATCGTCTGTTGACCACATTGCATCAACGGTTGAACCTCCCTCTATCTCAGCCCTAGTTAGAGGTCAACTATCTCATACATGAAAAGGGATTCTATGATTCCCCAGCAAAATATTCGTTGGAACCCAGCAAGCATGAAGAAGGAAATGGTGGAGAAGTGAAAGTAAATACAATAACGCTCGGTGTGTTCGATATATATATCTAGAGGGGGGGGGGGGGGGTGAATAGATTTTAACTATTATTACCCAATTTTCGCATGCAAGTCAATTTTACGAAAATACCCATACTAGTCAAAAATACAAGCAAGTGTAATATAGTGCGGAATTTAAATAACACTTGATGTATACGTGAAAACTCAACCACTGGGAAAAACCACGGGCTGTTTAGTGCGCCACACTCGGACCTCGAAATCCACTAATCGAAATGGAGTTTACAACCTATGTAGACCTCATCTAACACTCCGATCAATAACCCCCCACTTCTACCACTCGGGCCTTTAAAAGTGGCTCTAGTCCTAATTGCTTGAGGCCTAAGCAACCTTAGCCTCAAGACTTAATTCTCTATGAAGAGATTATGCAACCTATGTGAATATGTAAAATACTCAAAATGCAATTTAGAGCTAGGTTACTCTAAATGCTTACCTAGGATAATGATATGCAATTAATTCAATCCTAGATATCAATAGCTAGATGACATGTCAAATAGCTTAGCTAATCAAGATTAATCAAAAACCTAATTAGCTATCACAATACAACACTCAATCAATTCATCACAATTAATTCTCTAATCTTGTATTTATCATATGATCAAAAACATACAAGTAAATTAAAAGAGAATATGCTTGATAGTAAAAATACTAAAATAAGATGAACTAAATCAAAATCTTACCAAGCATGTTGTGATGATGCAAACCCAATCATGGATGAATGCAAGATGAACTTTGATGCAAAAAGGATTTGATTTGAGTGTTTAAAGGTGAGTTCTTGATTTGATTTTTTCTCAAAAATCTCTCTTTTTAGTTTAGGGTTCTAAAGACTCAAATAACTTTATCAGAGAATGAGAAAGTAAGATATTTATAGACATCAAGAATTAGGCATGTGAAAAGACAAGTTTACCCTTGATACGCACCGATCGGCGGTTTCAATCGGTGGCCAGGCCACCGATCATAACCGCCGAATTGAACCCGAGAAGAACAGGGGAACAACAGCGGTTTCATTGGGCGGTTTCGTGACCGCCGATCCAACCGTCGAATCAAACCCAAGAGATTAAATCGATTAGGTATGAACGGCGGTTTCGAACGGCGGTCGTGACTGCCGATCGTGACCACAGAATTGCTCCAGACACTTCTGGATGCAAACGGCGGTTTCATTTGGCGGCCAGGCCGTCGATCATAACCGCCGATCACCAACAGAGGTGAAAACCAAAAAGAAGCTAAGGGCATTCTCCGTGGGCGGTCTTCGCGTAAAACCAAGCACATAGAAGTGCACACGTGGACGTTTCCGAACACTATCGGGAAACGAATTACTAAGCATATATACACACAACAAGATATAACAATCAAAGTGCTAGTGTGTAAAGTGACATGTGAAGAGAATGCACACAAGATCAAGTATGCTAAGTGTGTGTGTGCTAACTAAATCTCTTCAAAGAAAACCAAGCACAAGAAATTTACCTTTGGCGTGCTTGTCCCTTGAGGTCTTGAAAGGGCCTTCGAGCATGAAGTTCAAACACCTAAACTACCCTTACATTATCAACCCCAACATGTGGTTTATCCATGAAATAAGCCAATCAAGATATGGGAATCCTTACAAGGAGGGTGCCTGACAGTGTGCAGCGGGACAGGCGCTGACACTGTCCCTCCCTAGACCGGATTTTGATAACGACCTTCCACTGCTGCAAGGACCCCATCTGACCAATTAAAACCTCTGAAAACACCACATGTTCGCCATATCAACCCTACAGAAACGCCTATATAGACCTAAGGCCTAGGTGGAACGATCAAGGCCCTCCAAGGCGTGTGACCACCATGGCCCTACTCAAAAGTAGAGGCTAGGATCAGCCCCGCCAATTTCGCCCTGGGGACTAAGGCTCCCACCTACCAAAACCAAGCCCCCAACGAAGGAAGAGCCCGGTGGCACGATCTTAACCCTCGATTCTGTACTGTCGCGATTGTTGGCAAGAGGGAACGGTGGAGATGAAATCAGGGATTCCCACCTAAATGAGCTACTCCCACCTATCTCCCTACCAAGGACACTATAAATACCCCTACATTCCAAGAATAAAGGGTTGGCACTTGAAAACCGAGACTTCTACTTGGCTACTACCACGCCCAAATCAAGCTCCTATATGTGATCTACTTGGCTACTACCCCGTCTAAATTGAGCTCCTATGAGACCATCCTACTTGGCTACTACCTCGCTTAACTCAATCTCCTATATGTGATCTACTTAGCTACTACCCCGCCTAAATCGAGCTCCTATGAGACCATCCTACTTTGCTACTACCTCGCCTAACCCAATCTCCTATGTGTGATCTACTTGGCTACTACCCCGCCTAATTCAAGCTCCATTACGTTATTTCACCTAGCGACGAGTTACTCTTAGTTCCAACTCCCACACATGATAATGTACTTAGCAGTCATGCTCTTCCCCTTTGTTGTAATAGCTCGCCGTAGCAGGCGGAGCGATTTGTAATGCATCCTATCACTAAATAATAAAAAGCCTCCTCATTTACTGTAGCAAGCTACCCCGGTCACACTCCCCATATAGCATAAATATACTATCTCAACCTCATTCCCCCTAGCAGGATGGATCCTATTGCACCTGTATCGGTCCATGGCAACCGGATCAAGGGTCTCGTCAGGTATCAACCTCGGGAGGTGAGGAGCCACCCCCTACCCGGTCCGGACCAGCCGTGGCACACCTGTACGTCGCGGTCCAGGTTATCCCGGGAAAATCCCGATGGATTTTTCAGGATAACAAGAGTTATACAAACAAGATAGTTATCTAGTGAAGAATAACTTTTATTAATATTTATGAATTTTTTTTTTATGAAATTCAATTAAATTCAATGAATTTTGATTTATTTTTGTTATCCTGAAAAATCCGTCGGGAGTTTCCCGGGATAATGTAGACCGTGGCGTACTGGTGCACCGTGGTTGGCCCGGACCGAGTAGAGCGTGGCTCCCCTCCTCCCGGAAGGAGTTATCGGGGGGGGGAAGCTCTTGGTAAGGTTACCAGGGACCGATACCAGGCTCTTAGAACGGTCTTGCAAGGAGAGGTAAGGTTGAGACGTGGTTCTTCAGGGGACGTGATAGGGAGTAGGACTTGCTACAATAAAGGGAATGACTCTTTATTATTTCAACAAGTTATGTACATCAAGGGCTACCTCTCAGGTCAGAGAGCCCACCATTATAAAGAAGGAAAATAGATATGAGGGAAACTATGGCGAGGTTGTGCCACGAGGGACGGATACTCATTGTTATCCTAAAAAATCCATTGGGGTTTTCCCGGGATAACCTGGATCGCGGTGTACGGGGTGCACCGCAGCTGGACCGGACCGGACCGAACCGGGTAGGAAGGATCCCCCTTTTTCCGATGCAAGGGGGGTCGAGGGGACACCTGGGCCCGGCTACCAGGGACCGGTACTATATAGTAGGACTGATCCTACACGGTAGAACAGAGGTTGAGGTAGCGTGTTATTTTATGTGGTGCGATTGGTATATCTTTGGAGGGGTATAAAGATGGGCTTATTATTGCTTAATAATGGAGTACATCACACGTCAATTCACATACAGCAACCGGCTATTACAAAGGACTTACTAGCGGGATGGGGATACAATAGGTGAGAGTTCAACCTAGGTAGGGAAATGACGCGATAGGTTGCACATGGGAGCTCTGTCTAGGTGAGATAGTAGCCAAGTAGAACACACACATATGAGCTTTGACTAGGCGGGGTAGTAGCCCAGTAGAACACACACATATAGGAGCTTGGACTAGGCGGGGTAGTAGCCAAGTAGAACACACACATAGGAGCTTTGACTAGGCGGGGTAGTAGCCAAGTAGAACGCAAACATATGAGCTTTGACTAAGTGGGGTAGTAGCCAAGTAGAACACATACACATATGAGCTTTTACTAGGCCAAGTAGGAATGTTTTTGTTTTCAAGGGCCAACCCCTTCTTCTGTGGGATGTAGGGGTATTTATAGTGTCTCTGGTAGGGGGTAGGTGGAGGTCATCTGTTTAGGTGGGAATCCCCGATTAAACCTCCACCGTTCCCTCCTATTCACACCGGTAATCATAAGGAATCAAGGATCAGGATTGTGCCCCCCTGGCTTTGTGATCGGTTCATTTCTATACATGTTTTAGGCCCCGAATTCCTATTATTTATGCTTTGTTCTCAAGTAAATTAGGTTGTTTAATGTGTTTGTTGAGCATGTGTAGGTCCATTCCATTCTAGTGGTGTTAAATCTTATTTTGGAAGAAAAAGAATCAAAAGATGGAGAAAAGGAGCAAATTGGAAGAAACAATGAAAAGATGATTTTCGGTCTACAGGGTGGACCTCGGTAGTTTTAGCAATATTTGACCGGCTTAGAAGCTGCAGCTGGACTCCCCTAGGGGGTTTTGTCCTCCTCCTGTTACGATCTTGGCGAGGACACCTGCTCGATGGTTAGCCCCTCTAGGTATCTGTTCAATCTTGATCATTTGGAATGCCTTGATCGCTTGTTGTACTTTCTCTAAGTAGGTAGACATATTGTCGCCCTTAACTTGGTAAGACCCGACCACTTATTTCATGATCAACTGTGAATCGCTCTTGATGGCGAGGAACTGGGCTCCCAATTCTCGGGCGACAGTCAAACCAGCGAGGAGTGCTTCATACTCTGCTTTATTGTTTATAGCTCTGAATTCAAACCTTATGCAGTGAGACGTCTCGACCCCCTCCGGATCAACCAGCACAACACCTGCCCCACAACCATGCTGGTTGGAGGCTCCATCGACGAATAATGTCCAAATGCATGCCGAAGGGGGCCACTCCTCCCCGGGAACCGGGATGTTATTGTCTGTCGGGGCAATGGGCTCTTTCTCATGGGGGAAGCCAAGGTTCCCGCTGAACTCCGCTACGAAGTCTGCCAGTGCTTGTCCTTTGATTGCGACACGGGGCTTGAAGGTAATGTCATATTGGGTCAGCTCGAGGGCCCACAAAACTAGCCTGCCTGATACATCAGGTCGCTGCATAAACTGTCGGAGGGGGAGGTTCGTAAGTACCGTCACTGAGTGGGCTTGGAAGTAGGGGCGTAACTTGCGCACCGCGACGACCAAGGCGAAAGCCAGTTTCTCCATCTGGTTGTAATTCTTCTCGGCCTTGCTGAGGGAACGGCTCACATAGTATATGGGTCTTTGGATCCCTCCCTCACATTCCTTTACAAGGGCCGCGCTAGTCGTTGTGCTTGATACGGCAAGGTAGAGCTGTAAAATATCACCCGGTAGTGGCTTAACTAGTAGCGGGGGGTTGGGAAAGTAACTCTGGAGCTCCCTAAAGGCGCGTTCGCTCTCCTCATCCCAGTTCATCCCTCTCCCCTTTTTAATAACTTAGAAGAACGGGACGCATCTGTTGGTGGACCACGATATGAACTTGTTGAGGGCAGCGAGTCGGCCAGTTAGTCCTTGCACCTGCTTGAGAGTAGTGGGGGACCTAAGTTCAAAGATTGCTTTGATCTTTTCGGGGTTCGCTTCGATCCCCCTTTCATGGACCATGAAGCCCAAAAATTTTCGACCGACACTCCGAACGCACACTTGTCCGGATTCAGCGGTATTTGTTTCTATCGGAGCACTTCGAAAGTCTCCCTGAGGTGGTCGGGGTGCTGCTCTACCTGCTGTGACTTGGTTATCATGTCATCCACATAGACCTCCATGGTGCGACCAACCTGCTCCTTGAATAGCTGGTTGACCAGCCTCTGATAGGTGGCTCCGGTGTTTTTGAGCCCAAAAGGCATCATTTTGTAGCAGTACAAACCTTGGTTTGTGATGAAGCTAGTCTTCTCTTGGTCTGAGGGGTGCATGGTGATCTGATTATAATCGGAGAAGGCGTCCATGAAACTCAGGGTCTTGTTGCCCGCAGTCAAGTCAACAAGCTGATCAATCTTGAGGAGGGGGAAACAATCCTTTGGGCAGGCGCGGTTTAGATCAGTGTAGTCTACACACATTCGCCACTTCCCATTGGTCTTCAGGACCATAACCACGTTAGCTATCCACTCAGGGTACCGCGCCTCTCTGATGAAGTACCGCTACAGAGGAGCTTGTCCACTTCTTCTTATACCGCTACGTTTCTGTTTGGGTTGAAATACCTCTTCTTCTACTTCACTGGTTTGAAGGTAGGATCCACATTGAGTCGATATGCTGCAAGGTTAGGGGGGATGCCGGGCATCTCCTCATAGGACCAGACGAATACATCGTTGTAGCCCCGGAGCACTTTCTGTAGCACAGCCTTGTGTTCTAGGGACAAGGTGGATCCTATATTCACTGTCTTATGAGGGTTTTCTTCCCTTACCACAACCTCTTCCAATTCTTCAGCCGGCCCTCCTCTCTCTTCCTCCGGCATCTCTTCCTCGAATGTATCCTCTTCAACATCCAGCTGCCCCGTCACGCTTCCCAGGTGCTCTTCTCCTGTGCTATGTAGCTCTGCGCTAAACATGTAGCTTGCTTCTTGCGGGATGCCTTTCGCGCTCGATTCCCCCTGATATTTTTCTGTTGTGATCTGGGAGCACTGTTTGATTAGCGTAGAGGGGTTTGATGATACAACATAGCATCTCCGGGCCATCTGTTGGTCCCCTCTCAGGATTCCAACCTCTTCTCCCACCCAAAATTTCAAGACGTTGTGGTACATTGATAGGACTCCCCTAATCTTCGAGAGGAAGGGTCGTCTTAGAATCATGTTGTAGGCGCTTGGAATGTCCACTACCACGAAATCGATCATGTTGTTAACCTGTCGAGGCGCTTCTCCTATAGCTACCGGGAGTATTATGGAACCGGCTGGCATTAACGAGTCCCCAGTGAAACCATAGAGGGGGGTTATGCAACTATAAAAGCACGGTCGGCGGAGTTGGCATCGATCCAGTGTCTCTTTGAAGATGATGTCTACGCTACTCCCAGTGTCAATCATGACCCGGGCTACCCGGTTATTTGCCACCTGAATGGTGACCACCATTGGATCATCATGGGGCTGGACCGTGTTGTAGGCGTCGTCCTCAATGAATATGATTTGAGCAGAGCTGGGGTGAGGCGAAGCATCCCTGCTAACTCTCAGCACCTGGCCCCCTATATCGTGTCGTGGAATCTTCCTGGCGTGGTTCTTTCTGGAGTTGTTGGAGGTACCAGCGAGGGTGGGGCCTCCACTGATAGTGTTGATGATCTGGATTTGCTCCATCAGGTCTCTTCCTTGGTCTTTTCTCCGTTCTTCTGGCTCCTTCATCTCTCTCTGAACCTGCTTCCCCGTCTCAATCCCATCCCTTACTTGTTGGAGGAATTCCACCAGCAGACCACCTCTCACTAAGTTCTCGATTTGGTTACGCAAGCTGTAGCACTCCGAAGTGTTGTGTCCTATGTCTCGGTGGAAGTCACAGTATTTATATTTGTTCCTCCTATATGCTGGGAGCTTCATGGGGTCGGGCTTCCTCAAGAGCCCATTGTCCCGAATTGCTAGGTAGATTGTTTCTCTCGGGGCATTGAGCGGGGTATAGTTGGTGTATTCTTCTTCTTCTGATTAGGCGATTCCAGCGACCTCTCTTACAGGCGATGGCGTCATTCGATTCTTCCTTGGTGGGGATATTCTCCTGAAGAGAGGGTGGGGGGGGCGGGGCCTGCTATGGGGTAGCGGAGGCAAACGGTAGGTGGACCGGTTTGGAGGATTATTTCTGAACTTGGAAACCGGCTCCTTCTCCTTTCTTTGGTTACTGGCGTCCCATTTTTATCGTTTGCTGGAGCGTGACTCGTCATGCTCTATCTTGATGCGGTACTGCTCGTCTAGCTGCACTTGCTCCAGAGCCCGACTGTATGCCTCTTGATAAGTTTCAGGCTTATCTTTGCTGAAGGAACGCCATAATTTCCCCACTCAGAGATTTTTCCTGAAGTTGGTGAGAGTTTCCTTCTCGGCGAACACCCCCATTTGAATGACTTCCTTGTGGAAGCGCTCCACATAGGATTTGAGCTTCTCCCCACGCTCCTGGACTATGTATTGTAGCAGGATAGGGTCTTTAGGAGGTGGCTTGACACCCTGGAACTGAGCACAGAAGTCCCTTGATAGCTTAGTGAATGAGTTGACACTGCCCGCGGGGAGCTTTCTGAACCATGTCTTGGTAAAATCCGTTGGGGTGCAGGGGAACATTCGGCACATGGCCTTCCGGGAGGCATTCTGCACCTCCATCTGCTGCACGAAAGATTCTAGGTGGCTTAAGGGATCTTCCACGCCTGAGTATACTTTTTCAGGCATTTTGAACTTCGGTGGAAGGGTAGCATGTCGAACTTCCCTTGATAATGGGGCGTTCATCTCCCCGAGGGGGTCCTTCTTCATCCCCTTGTACTTGACCTTGTCTTTCTCCAGCTCCGCTAGGCGCTTTGCCATCTTATTCATCTGCTATTCCATGCGGTCTCGACCTCTTTCCCTTGATTGGGCTTCAGCTCCCTCCTCCCTGGCTTCAGTCCCGGAGGCGACTGATGCTCTATGACAGGCCTCCTTGCCTCGCCTCGCCTGGGTGGGCTCCAGTTCCTGCTACGGTTATGTGTAGCTTCGATCGTGCTCCCGGTGCCAGATATCTCATTTGCTCCCGTCTTTGCGGGGTGAGCTGGGCTGCCTATAGGAGGCGGTGAGGTTCGAGGAGCGCCTATTTTCGATCGGGCTCTCCGTGGTGTTGGTGCTACCACTCGTGGCATAGTCCCGGTGGGCCTCAACCGATCGAAGATAGCTTTACCGGGACCCAATCTGTCAAAAACACGGGCCCGGTTGCTAGGTCCTGCCTCGCCATGATGCGAGCCCAGCAGCTCTTGTCGCAGTCCCTCTAGGAAATTGGTGACGTGGCGGTTGAAGGCACTCTGTGGATGCGGTCCGGGAGAAGGAAGAGCTTCGACCGCGACAGCATTGGCTTGGACGTGCCCCTCCACCCGCGGTAGCTGGCCTTGAGTTGGGGTTCTTTCGGAGGATTCAGCTCAGTGGGTTGCAAGGTAGGAGCGAGGCCCAGATGGGTCGGCCTGATTCGTGGATGATCTCAACCTCATGTTTGCTAGAATGACTAGAATGCTTTTGATGGTAAGAGAAAGACACACTGCGTGTGAGTTTCCCACAGACGGTGCCAAACTGTTATCCTAAAAAATTCATCGGGGTTTTATCGGGATAACCTGGACTGCGGTGTACCGGGTGCACCGCAGCTGGACCGGACCGGACCGGGTAGGATGGATCCCCCCTTTTTCCGATGCAAGGGGGGTTGAGGGGACACCTGGGCCCGGTTACCAGGGACAGATACTATGCAGTAGGACCGGTCCTACACGGTGGAACAGAGGTTGAGGTAGCGTGTTATTTTATGTGGTGCGATTGGTATATCTTTGGAGGGGTATAAAGATGGGCCTATTATTGCTTAATAATGGAGTATATCACACGTCAATTCACATACAGCATCCGGCTATTACAAAGGACTTACTAGCGGGATGGGGATATAACAGGTGAGAGTTTAACCTAGGTAAGGAAATGACTAGATAGGTTACATATGGGAGCTCCGTCTAGGCGAGATAGTAGCCAAGTAGAACACACACATAGGAGCTTTGACTAGGCGGGGTAGTAGCCCAGTAGAACACACACACATAGGAGCTTGGACTAGGCGGGGTAGTAGCCAAGTAGAACGCACACATATGAGCTTTGACTAGGCGGGGTAGTAGCCAAGTAGAACGCACACATAGGAGCTTTGACTAGGCGGGGTAGTAGCCAAGTAGAACACACACACATATTTCAACGGCCAACCCTTTCTTCTGTGGGATGTATGGGTATTTATAGTGTCTCTAGTAGGGGGTAGGTGAAGGTCATCTGTTTAGACGGGAATCCCCGGTTAAACCTCCACCGTTCCCTCCTATTCACACCGATAATCACAAGGAATCAAGGATCAGGATTGCGCCCTCCTGGCTTTACCTTGGCGGGAGCATCAGTTTTGGTAGGTGGGGGCCCTAGTTTCCAGGGTGTAATTGGCGGGGCGGATCCCAGCCACTGATTTAGGGTAGGATCGAGGTCAACACACGCCTTGGAGGGTTCCGATCGCTCCACTTAGGCCTCAGGTCCATATCAAAGCTTCTGTAGGGCTGAGGTGGTGAAAAGGTGGCGCTTCCACGAGTTTTGATTGGTCGCAAGGGGCCTTTGTGGTGATGGGAAGTCGTTGTCAAGGTTTTGGCCCGGCAGGGGACAGTGTTAGCGCCTGTCCCGCTGCACCCTGTCGGGCGCTTTCTTCCACCATTTCCTTCTTCATGCTTGCTACGTTTCTGTAAGTATTTTGCTGGGGAAACCAGCATCCTCTTGCATGTAAGGGATAGTTGACCTTCAATTAGGGCTGAGATGGAGCGTAATCCAACCGTTGATGTAGTGTGGCTAGTAGGCGATCCCAACCGTCGGCTGCTGTCTTTCCTCAATCGTGCTTACTGCTTCTCTTTAATGAAGCGACACTGGTGTTTTGCAGGTGTTCCCAGCACCTTCTTCATCCCATGCGAACTGGAGGCAAGGGCTGGCGTCAGCCCTTATGGAGCAGGAGGCGCTAGTGAGCTCACGGGGGTTCTTCTAGAGATGATTGCTCGATTCGTAGGAGGGTGCTATAGGGGATAAGGTAGTGACCTCTGTGGCGAGGCTGGCTACTGGAGCGGATCCGCTGCTAGAGGAAACGGTCCTTCTTATTGGATGACTGAGCGGGAGCCGAATCCAAGATGGATCGTGGCTTTACAGGCGAGCTTCCCACTAGGTCAGGTACCCATTCTCCATAAGCACTCTTGTGGGAGGAAGGCCGTCGGGTCGAGCAATGCTTCATCCTAGCGTGCCTGTGAGTAGGCGTGGTCAAAAGGGGGTCGGGCCCTTGCACCTAACAATAGGGTTGGAGTGACTAGGAGGGCCACCATGGCAGGCGATGAAGTGGTCTGGTCCTTCAATGGGAAAAGCTCTTCCTTGAATTAATTGCCTGAATTTCTGGTTAACACTCATGATCCTTCTTGAGGCATGAGTAGGTTCGACGGGATAGTAGTCAAGAAGGATAAACACATGGGAGCTTGAACTAGGCGGGGTAGTAGTCAAGTAGGTGTCTAGGTTTTTTTTTTTCTCTCCAACCCTTAGTTCTTGGAACATCGGGGTCTTTGGCAGATGGGTAGGTAAGAGATGTTCATTTAGGCGGGAATTCTTGGTTTTATCTCCAGCGTTCCCCTTACCAATTCTTGAGGTGGCAAGGGATCAAGGGTTAGGATTGAGCCACCAGGGCTTTTCCTTTGTTTGGGCCTTGGTTTGGGTAGGTGGGAACCCTAGTCCCTAGGCTAAAATTTCAGGTGTTAATCCCAGCCTTCGCTTTTTGGTAGGACCGTGGTTGCCACATGCCTTTGAGGGCCATGATCGTCCCATATATGCCCTAGACTCATATGGGTGCTTCTGTAGGGCTGATATGGCGAGCAGGTGGCGTTTTCGGGGGTTTTAATTGGCCGGATGAGGTCTTTGCAGTGGGGAGGGGTCGCTATCAAATTCTGGCCTGGTGAGGGGACAATGTCAGCGCCTGTCCCGCTGCACACTGTTAGGCACCCCCTTTCACCATTTCCTTCTTTATGCTTGCTGGGCTTCTGTGAGCATTCTGCTGAGGAAACACAGCATCCTTCTTCATATAAGAGATAGTTGACTTCCAACTAGGGCTGAAGTGAGAGGAGGATGGGCTGTTGATGTTGTGTGGTTCCCATATGATCCCGACCGTTGGCTGTCTATCCTTCCCCATTTGTGCTTCCTGCTTCGTATTAATGGGCTGGTGTTGGGATTTTACAGGTTGCTTCCAGTTTTTTCTTTCTTCCATGTGCCCTGGTGCGAGGGCTGGCGTCAGCCTTTGGAGGGGTTATTACCCGATTGTTCTGAGGAATTCCTCTTAAGAGGATCGTCCACCACCCCCCTCCCATCTCCTGCTGTAAGAGCGGCTATATATGGCTTTACAGGCTCCGTGAGGTGTCTTTTGGTAGTGCCGTAAATGGAAGGTGGGCTAACTAGTGGACCGTTTCCTTCTGCTCACTAGGTGCTCTAGGAGGGGTCAGGTCTTTAATGGGCCGCGCTTGGGAGGCGGGCCTCTAGGGGACCATGCCCCTTCTCTCATTAGGTGCTCTAAGAAGGCCGGGTCCTTAGTGGACCGCGCTTGGGGAGGCGGGGTCCCTGGTGGACCAGGCCCCTCTTTCCATTAGGCACTCTACAGAGGCTGGGTCTTTAATGGACCGCGCTTAGGAGACGGGGTACACGCTGGTCATGCCCTTCTGCTCATTAGGCATTCTAAGGGGACCGTAGGGTTCCACTACATCTTAGGTGGTCTAAGAGGACTGGGAATGCTCCAGTCGTGGCATGTATCAAGGAGTGGTGGGATATTCTGGTTGGAAAAGTTCTTCCTTGAGTGAATTACACATTTTTTCGATTAACAATTTTTTTTTATGAATAACAAGAACGGAAAATTGCACAAACATTCTCAAAACTTTGGCCATATTGCACGCATATGCAACTCATATATTAATTACATAGACAACCTTCAAAATTATGGACTAACGGTTAACTAATTTTGTGATTTAACAGTGAAACGGAAATTCAGTATTTTTGTGTATGCAAATAATAAATAATGAAAAGTTAAACATGCGTGCAATTATTTATAAGAACGAATTACACCCACCTCCCCTGAGGTTTGCTAAATTACAGATGAAAACGACTTTATCATTAACTAACACTCATCTCCCCTCCCGTCAGTCAACGTCCGTTTAATCTAACCGTTGACTTTGTGAGGAAGGGTAATTTCGTCCTTTCATAACTTATATACTGTACACGTCAGATTAAAAAAGAAAAAATATTGATACAAAGGGAAAATAAAAAATAAAATATATTTATATACAAAAAATAAAATAAAAAATTATACCAAGGCAAAATATTTAAAACCCAAATTTTATCCAAACCCTAATCATCTTCATCATCTTAAAATCCAAATTTTATCCAAACCCTAATCATCATCATCTTCTTCCAAATTTTATCCAAACCCCAATCATCTTCTTCCAGTCATCATTTTATTCAAACCCAAATTAGAAAAGAATATTAAAAATATAAATTAAAAAAAAAAAGAACTAATTACATCAACTGTGTTTTGGTTGTAGCAGGAAGATGAACTGCGTTGATCAGCAAATCATCATCATCTGTTTGTCTCTTTCTTCAACAAACACCACCATTTTTTTTCATTTAAAATAGATACATTTTTTATTTAAAAAAAAAACGAAATTAATGTGTGGTTGGGATTTGGGAAATTAACTTTCCTTTTTTTTTTTTCTTTCATTAAAACAGATCTTTCATTCTTCTCCACCAATCACTATCTTCTTCTTCTCCACCACCATTTCCTAGCCAAACCGTACCTACCTCTACTCATACACCAAACCCTAGCCGCCACCCTAACCCACCAAATCACTCCAACCACCACCTCTACAAGCGCCGATCGTCATCCAAACGAAAAGATCGGCGCTCGATCTCCTCCTGGACGCGAAGATTGGCACTCGATCTCCTTCCAAATGAGTAGATTGGTGCTCGATCGATCTCCTCTCGCCGCCGATCGTCTTCTTTCCTTTTCTCCTTTTCTCCTTCTTGTCTCCATCTTCTTTATTTTGACAGATTTGGCTGTTATTGGGTTGTGGGATGGTGGTGGTTTCTGGATTTTGGTGGTTTGGGTGGGCCGCCGGCGAGATCGTGGGATGGTGGTTCTGGATTTTGGTGGTTTTGGTTGTTGAATCTGATGGTGGCTATGGTGGATGGTGTTGGGTTTGGTTTCGAATATATGGTGGTTGGGTTTGGTTGTGAAGCTGTTGGTGATTGGGTTGGGTGGTGTAATTCTGGGTTTTGAACTTGATAAATTGGTGAATTATTGTTTGGTTTGTAAATTATGGAATTTGATGAATTTTCTGATGATGATGGTCGATGAACTCGATGAACTGGAACTTGATTATTGTTTTGTTTTTTTTGTTTTTTTTTTGTTTTTTAATTTTGTTTTTGCAAATTTTCAAACCCATTTTTTTTCAATTAATCTCTATTTTTATTTAAAAATTTTAAATATATATTTTTAAATAGCTGGACCAGCATTTTTTTTTATAAAAAAATCGTTATTTTTTTAATTTGAATCTTTACTCATAAAAAAATTTATAAATCTTATTTAATTTAAAAAACATTATTAATTTTCAATTAATCTTATTTTTTAAATAAATTTCTTTTTATTTTATTTTATTTGTAATATGATTTTTTATTTATTTTAGTTTTTGTCTTTTTCTGGGGTTATAAAAGTAAATAGACATACCTAGGGGTATTTTGGACTTTTACACGGTCTGACAAGGTCAAAGGCTAAATGTAACGGACGTTGACTGACGGGAGGGGAGGTGAGTGTTAGTTAATGATAAAACCGTTTTCATCTGTAATTTAGCAAACCTCAGGGGAGGTGGGTGTAATTCGTTCTATTTATAAACTCGGGGCTGTTAATGCAATTAATCCAACTATGGTAGTTACAAATGTAACAAAATTTAGCTAAAACCTAAATTGACCCAATGTCTAAAACCATGAGCCGAAAGCAGACGCAAAAGCAACTCACACGTATCGTAATTATCGAATGGCTACGTGGCAGCGGCAGTGTTGTTGGAAAAGTCTTTAGCTTACAACTTAAAACTCCAAACGCATCTTCTTCTCTAACTAAAACACTAAAACCAAAATCCACCAAAGCTTTCTTCTCCAAATCTAGCAGACTTCGAAGAATCAAAGAATGGCGTACGTAGATCACGCGTTTTCGATATCAGATGAAGATATAATGATGGAGACATCTTACACCGTCAACAATCGGCCTCCGATCAAGGAGATCGGATTGGCTATTGCTCTTCTCGTTTTTGGCACCGTCGGCATCATTTGCGGCATCGCCATGGCCGTCAACAGAGTTGGCGGTGACCGAGCCCACGGTAACGTCTTATCAATTTTTGTATTACTTCTTATTATTGTGATTTGTGCACTTTCATTTATTAATTAATTTTTATTTTTGGGGTTTTTTTTTTCTTCTTATTAGGGCTTTTCTTTGCAATACTGGGTTCGATCCTGTTTATACCGGGATTTTATTATACCCGGATTGCATATTATGCTTACAAAGGATACAAAGGCTTTTCTTTCTCCAACATACCTGCCGTTTAGCTGATATTTGTATGCTCTCCTGTTCATGTACAGATCTTTTCCTCTTTTTTTTTTTAATTTTTTTTTTCAAATATTACTTGTTCAATCTTCTCTAGTTTCGTTTGAATAATGATGTGTATATGAGTGATTAATGTTGTGAACAAGGGCCGTATATTCAGTTTCTACGTCTCTCTATAGTCATATTGTGATTTATCCAGTCATCTTTGTTGTTCGTGTTATTGACATAGTATTATTTAAAGCTTAGATTTATCTGTATGTTTTCATGAATTTATTATTTCATTTTGGCGCTTCAATTGTTCCATTTTCACTTTTTTCCTCCATTATTACATACTGTTTCGCTCTAAGGAACCAATTTGTTAATATGCAAGCTATTGCGGAGGGGCAACCTCTATTTATTACACTAGGCTTTAGAACATAGTTTCTTTTATAGAAATTATTCTTAAGATTCTAGGAGTCAGCATATTTGTCTCTGAAGTTTATATAGGCTCCTCTTTGTGGAAAGTATATTTTTGTACAAAATAGCAGTGATTCATAGAAGAAAATAAATACAGAAAATGGTGGGAGAGGGACAGTAATTGAATTGGGGAGTGAAGGATCAGTTTCAAGCAAGTGATACTCTAGCTTATTACTACTACTACTAGTCTTTATATTTTTTGTGTTTATAATTGGGAAGAAAGGGAAGACGCCAGAGGATAGCGCACTAAGTTAATCTGATGAAATGCTTTCTGAGATCATTTCAATTCCTTCTGGATAAGAGTAACACTTGTTCAATGGATAAGCAAGGCTTCAGATTTGGAGGACACTTCTGGTTGAAACTGAAGTGCAAAGTGAAAGAATAATAAGGTTCTAAATGGTCTATTGTTGTTCCTTGTGTTGTGTGCAATTGTTAAGCAGTGTTGAAAGTTGGGTATCCTGAAATGATCTTCAACTAATGTAAGACTTAGTGAGTGGTGGATACTGGGAGAGAAAATTTGGTATAAGGTTCTAAAATGTCTTAAAATAGCTGTCTTTCAAAGACCTTTTCTCGCTATAGTAGGTTGAGGTTGAGGCAGGGTTGGGGTCATAGTTATTAAAGGCGTTAGGCACTAGCGGTCCCTGGAGCCCGAGGCGCAAGGCGCAAGGCGAGGCACGCGCCCGACTAAAGTCAAGCACACTTTTTTTAAAAACATGGAAAACATTCATAAAACATTTCAAAACCTAATTTATCCTAAAAATTTATATAACAAGACAAGAATAATAAAAGAATGAAAATGCACTCAGTCATACTAAGATTCAAACTTCAAAGTTTCAAATGCAAACAACCAAACCAAACACATAAAAAATAAAGGATGTTCAAATTAGTTTCTAGTTTTCTATTTTCTAGCAAGGTCTTATTTTTGGCTTTTCGACTTTTTGGGCTAGTTTTTTGGCTGTGGGATGTGGGCTGACTTTTGGGCTTTAATTTTCAAAAGCCCACCTATTTAAAGAGGAAAAAACCCGTTGCCCGTTACCTACGACGGCTGGGCGCGCACCCGGATAAAATGGGGTGCCCGGCCTAACTACAGGCGCAAAAGCTGCGCCCGGAGGCACGCCTTTAATAACTATGGTTGGGGTTGGTGAGCTCTCATTGAGTCTTGTAGATTCTGTGGAAGGTATTTCTTGGTGGCTTTGCAGAAGTTAGAGGTAAGGAGTCTTTCAAGCTTGCAACCTACATACACATTGAAGCCGTTGTAAGTGGAAGGTGTGGAATTGGAATTGCTTTTCTTGGCATGTTAGAAGCCTATATAGGATAACTTTTTTGAGGTGAGGAGGTTAGGCTTTCTTCGAATTTTGAAATTAGGAATCTGATAGCATGCTCCTGCAAATTGTAGTTGAACAAGATATTACTAATTATCAAATTAATAATATTTTAAAAACCTTACTTGGAACAAGATCAATCACCTTGTGTAGAAATTTTAATCAGTCCCAAAGGAATTTGTAGCTGCTCAACATATTTTCTTAGGGAGTTTCAATTTACACCGCAAAATGAGGTTTTCATTTCAAAACTTGACTTGAAAAATTGATAAAAATTTTGTGAAGGTATAATTTGGCAATAAACATGGACAAGTTAAGTTCATAGATGTTTGGTTGCTTTTATGGGGATATTATCTGAAGGAAAAGATATTCATAGGAATCAACGGGACGATGCCAACTTGCCCATGTGAGCAGTTGAGCATAGTAGTAAGATATGCTTTTCATTACCTCTTCATGCTGACAAATTCAGAAAGATTTGTTGATCTTGATTTTTGAATGGAGACTTGGGAGAGTGGTCAGCCCCCAATAGTTGTGACTTGTGAGTACTACAGCTCAACTTGCTGCTTCACATCTGTGTTCAAAAAGTTGTACATAATATTCAAAGTGCAGTATGAGCCCTATGAGATTTCAATTGAACATTTGTAAAGATTATTGTTCTTGTGCAACTTATAGAAGATATTATAGAAGAAATCAATACCCAAAAGGTCCGAGATTCAAAATGAGCAGACTTAATGAGAAAGATGACATGATTTTGAGTTCCTTGTAGCTTTACTTTACCTTAGGAGTCTTTGAAAATCATATGATGGAACTTGCAAGTTCAAAACCTATACTGTAGACGTTAAAGTTTAACAAACACTGGCACAACTGTTCCGAATTGTTGGGTTTCATATAGATTAGATGTTTTCCAGCACAAATAACACAATTTTTTTAATGCTACAGCCTACAATGATTTTTTAATGCAGTTTTATTTGATTATATCCTAATCCAGTCTAATCTTAAATGTACCAAACAAAATATTAGAATTTTGTTGTTGGTAGCTTTCTGTTGGGTGTCAAATATCATTTTGTGGCTATCTTTGATTTTTCGGTGTATATATTGGTTAAGCTTGTTAATTATCTCATGAAAGATCTTGCTTAACTGCTTTGTGATGTTGGTGTAGCCTTTTTAGCTGTTTCCCTAATTATTGTTTGATTGATATCTTTCTTTATCAATCAACCGTAAAACTTGCAATTGATAGACACATGCAAATATTCTCGTGACAAAAAAATAAGTTATTATGGATGCCGGCCATCTCATCTTAGTTTAGACTGTCGTTCTTTACTAGAAGATCTAAAGTATTCTAGTTCATCATCTTCATCTCATCTTATGACTAGCTTTTTTTATTTGTAGTTATAATATAAGACATTTGCACACTATGTAGCACGGATACGGCACAATACGGAGATACAGTAAATCTTCAAAAATTAGGATACGGATACGGTAGGATCTGTCAATTAAAATAATATATATTTATATTTAAAAAATAATAATAATATATAAAAACATATTTGATAATTCATTCAAAATAAAAGCATATTCAGAATCTAAATAAAACATGTCACATAACTATATAAGTCATAACAATGTAACATATTACATGATCCAAATAAAATATGCCACATAAGTCGAACATATTACAAAATCCAAATAAAACATACGTTACATAAATCATAACATATTACAAAATCCAAATACTACATAAAAAAACTCATAAAACATATTTTAAATTCCTAATTAACTTCATTATCATCATTCATATTGTTAAAGAATCTAAATAATTCGGCCTTTTAACTCTGTTTCATCAAGAGAAAGGTTTGTAATCTCAAGTATCCGGGTATTTTCCATGTCAATGGAATCAAAACCAAAATTTCCTTACAATTTCATTTTGACTCCTAAAATTTTGAAATTATAATTTGACCCTGTTTTATACTAAAATAATTATAATCTTGCCCCAAATGTATCCTCCAAGTATCCCCCAAGTATCCTCTAGTCAAACTTGTGAAAAAGTCAACGGATACGCCATTTGGCGTATCGGATACGTATCCTGAAGTATCCGAGGAGTATCTGAACTGGATACGAGTTCGATACGAGTTACCTCCACCAAATGGATTATCCGTGCTTCCTAGAATTGCACATCTTTTGTTATCTCAACTTTGCTTGACTAATAATGTACATATTGAATCACTTACTCCTATCTCGTCTTGCTTTAATTGGATTTTTGTGAATGTATTGTATGGTTTCTCCATTTTCTATTGATCAACATGTAATCTGGGTTAATTTGATAGAAAGTGATGCGTTTTGAAAACATAAAATCTTTGTATAAGTTTTCACGTACGTGATATTTTTTTTTTGAGGTTGTGAAAAAAGAATTTTATTGGGCATTTGGAAGGAAAATCAAACCTAACATGCTAATTTCACTAACACTTAGGAAGCTACATTAAAGTATATCCATGGGGGGTTATTACTAGTATTTATTTGGTGCTTATATTATAATTTTAATTATAAATTTTACCTATGGTGTGCTAATTATTGGGCCTACAAACAATTTAGGCGAGAATTCATAATGAGTCCCTATATTATATGGAATTATAAATTTAGCCATCCCCAATAAGTTCAATGTTTTTGTTATGAAAATGCCTTTAAATGAGTTATCCAACGCTTAATGACAGAAAACCTATCTGATGTTTGATAATGTTGTACGGTGACAGAGATTGTCTCATTCCTCATTGCTAGCAGGTGAGGTTGAAGATGATATATAAGTTTTGGTCTCCTTTAATAGTTTAATTAAGTAGACACGTTTTGAACCATAAATGAATTACGTTTGAGTGAAGTTTATAATCCAAAACAATTATGTTAGGGTGAAGGATGTGTGTGAAGCTCACGATCCAAAACCATGGTCCAAAGTATATCCATGATGGTGTATGATACGTGTATAAAGCCCAAATCGGATAATGATGGATATCTCAGAATAAAATGACTTGTTTAAAATCATGGGACCTATCACTTTGGCCTTGGTTTCAATGGGAGAGCAGCTTTCTCTAATTATTCTTGTGTCGCGCACTAAGTTTGTAGTTGCAAACTCCTGTAGTGCAATTGCTTGGGGCCGATTGTGAGCCATATATATTATTGTTTGTGTCCTCCTGACTGTTTTCACTATCAATTTGGACCCAGCAATTGCCTTTTGACTAGTTAGACGACGCCCAGATCCATTGATTCATTGAAAATTATAGTAATTTGAATTGTCTATACCACTAATGATTCTTTGTATTAAGCCATTTGATGTGTATAGTCAAGTCTTTATAATATATGGGTTGGCCCATGAATTACAATTAATACTGGTGTATTCGATTAAAAGTTAGTCATCGCCGGAATCATGCTTAGGGAATAATTTACTGTAAAGTTAATCCGATGACTGTTTCCGTTAAAACAGTTATAAGACTCAAAAGCAGTATACTGCCCTTAAAAAAACTGTTAATGCAAATATTTGATGTAAAAAAAAAAAAAAAAAGTAACTTTATAAGTATATTTAATATAAAATAAAACAAATTAAAAAAATATGCTTATATTTTTTTTAATAATTCTATTAAGATACGAAGATTTGATGTTTTTAAATATCAATATTAAATTATTATTTTTTAATAATATTGATTACTATGTAATTAAAGTTGGGATACAAATGTCTTTATGCTAAAATTAATGAGGATGATTCCGCTTTTTAAATGATTCATTAAATCCCACATCATATTATTTCATAATCACAAATTTTGTAAGTTTTATTGACATTTGTTTCATACCAAAATTATTAAATAAGTTATTTTAACTTTTTAATAGCAATACCAAACGAGGCCCAAAATGATATTTATAAACTTTCTTTTATTTGTGTTCATGCTTGTATTAGAATAAGTTTGTTTGCATAATTATCGAGTTTCATATTTTAGTCTGTAGTATGGTCAATGCTTTAATTATTATGATGCAAGGATTCTCTTTTGTTTTTGTTTCCTAAGTTCATCTAATAGCTTTCCACGTTTTTTTTTTTTTTTTGTTCACTTGAATCTGTTCAATTTTGTTTTGAACATCTTTTAATTGATGGGATTAAATATTATTTTGAAAGATAAAAGCTCAACAATACATGTGCAGTGACCCATGTGCAGTACAGAATTATGAATGTAAGAGACAAATGTTTTGGCCCATTGTCTTTGGAAAAACTTACACAAGGGTCTATCTTTCATATAATTCCTGGTCAATATTTGTTGATCATTATCTAGATGACAACAGGTCTGCAGAATATTTATTATAATTATATAATTCATGAACATGTTGTATGTTATTAATTGAATGTTATTACTGTTAACCAAGTAGTCTAAGAAAAGAGATTATGTTCATTTTCCGGTTAATTACAAATCAAGAATTTAGTTCACTTCCTCTCGTTAGCATTCATGATTAGTAATTTTCTCTTTGAGGGCACGTTTATTAATCGGGAATCAAAAAAACGAACTCGATTCCTTAGGTGAAAGGGGAGAATTATGTTCCATTTCCAGTTAATTAAGTTCTCTTTCCCTTGTTAGCATTCCTGATTAATAATTATGTTACATTCTGTTTTTTCCTGTTAGTATTCCTGATTAGAAATTATGTTCCATTTCTAGATAATTACAAATCAGGAAACGCCTACCCCAAAGAAAATGATTGGAATGTATATTTTATCGGTCAAGGTATGTTATGCATCACATAAAGAAAAAGACATTACAAATAGTGGAAACAAAACTATTTTCATTATAATTATACATAGTTGGTCTATTGATATTAAGATAACTCCTTCAATGAGGAAAGTTAAATAGCAATCTAGGGTTTGGGATGTTTTGGAGTTGGATTGGGATGAGTTGTGACACCATGATAGTCGATGTGGTAAACAGTCTCATCATCATCATCCACTTTATCTGCTGCACCATCTCCTCTTGATTGTTTTCTCTCATCATTATCATTTACCTGCATTTCACACTATTCAACTCATCAATTCTTCACACACTTCAATTATAACACATACATAATTGATTTCACATATTATGTCCAAGTTTTCCCAGATGTTAGAGATGAAATTATGCCACTAAAAAGCTGAAACTATGGAATGAAGTACCTGGAATCGGTGGCATGGGCCTTTGTGATTTGAAGATGATATCAGCACTTGTTTTCTTGGGTGAAAATTAGTTGAATAAGCAGACGATCCAATGTTGTTTTGGATGAAGAAAAAGAAAGCAAATGTGGTGAGCATACACAGAGAAATGAAATGCAGAGATTTCATTATTTTACTATTCAAATCAAACAAACCAAAAAAAAAAAAAAAAAAACTTGGAATGAGAATTGATTAAATGACCTTTTACATTTATATATAAACCACACCACAGCTTACAAGTTACAAGTTACAAGTTAGAAATGCAATTATTGGTTTGAGGGACCGAGGAGGAAAACGTGTCTCAGCCCATACTTATGATTCTGTTGTTTACAAGAGTGAATGTGGCCCATCAACAATTCAGACTCCTCGGGGGACAAGGTTGGTCACTTTCATCTTTAGACCGAATTGCAGTATTGCACAAACACCTTCGATATTTCATGTAATTGCATGTATATGTAGTTTTTTTATTGAAATTGCACAAACTTTCCATGCCGTCATTGGTTGATGGTTAAAGTTAAACCTTGACTATCTTGTCCATACTCCATATAAAGTGTCCAAAATGCACCTAGTTTATATTTTATAATTAATTTTGTGATTTTCAATTCTGCTCCTTTTAGCCTTTAAATCACTTCTTTTAACTCAAAAACCATCTCTAGGATCGATTACATACAAAACACTCACTAAACACATAAAACAACCAATTTCACAAGAAAATATAACATAAAAGCATGGTAAATAAGGGGATAATATATATATGTAAAATTAATGGTATAATCTATGTCTATCTTTGTGTTGTTGTTGTGTTAAGCCGAGTACACCACATCCAAGGTCTAACCATCTTTGTTTTTGTCCAACCTTTTGTGTTTGTGTGGTTTCGCATGCATATCCATACATTTATTATACCTAAGACTTAGAAATGAAAAAAATACAACTTGTGGTGAGTTGGGGTAGACTCGATGAAACCTCAAGTACTACTTTTATTGGGTTAGGAAGTTTGTTAGGAGACACAAATCCGAGGCAGAAGACATGATAATGTGGTGATACACAAATCTACACATAAAGCGATGAAGGAGAAGTGAGTCCTAGATGACGTTCTTAGGAGGATAAGTTTTAGGTCTAAGGAAAAGAAATTTACTAGGTTAATCGATATGAGTTAGTCTATAGGTGGCCATCACACCACCAAAGTAGAGTAAAACTAAGCACACCATTTGTATGTAACATCCCAATAATTAACTAGAAATAAAGACTTTAAAGGACAATTTTTTACATAAATGAATAAATAATAGTAATAATAAGAATGGGTCAGAATCATTGTTTGGTATTTTTAAAAAAGAGTTACCATATTGAGAATCTAGTGTTTTCATTAGTGCATATTTATATGCCTCTTCAACCCTTAATGGTTGTTTTATTATAATTTCAATCGTGTTAACAATTACTTGAAGTCTAAGAGTTGGAGAATCGAAAGAATCCAAAAATCATGTGAGTTTTTGGATTTTTAATACATAATTATTAGGAGATTTATGTAGTGTAATCTTTAAGATTAAATTATTGGACAGCAAATACATCCATCGTATCACTACAAAAAAAATGGTCTTTTCCGACGGCTAAATGCCGTCGGAAAAGATCATTTCCCGTCGGAAATACGATTTTCCAACGGGAAAAGGCCGTCGGAGGCCGTCATAAATACGCTTGTTGGAAAAAACCATTTACCGACGAGCCGTCACAAATATTACCATTTCCAACAGCTATGGCCGTCGGAAAAGATAAAAATGCCATCGGTAATAGTAATTAAGGGTGGTCAAAATTACTTGCATTTTCCGACGGCTTTACCACTATTTCCGACGGCTTATTGCCATCGAAAATAGTCGAATTATAAAAAAAAAAAAAAAAAAAATTGTACGACTCTACTTGACAGCCGCCACCTCACCCGACACGCGCCACATCACCCAGCAACGTTAAATCCATGAAACTCATGGGGTTCGAACCCTTGACTTGAATGACAATAAGGGTTACCCTTACCATTTTGCTGTAACTTTATATATGATAAATTTTACATACTATTTATATATAAGCTATTGATATTTTTGTAAAATATCTAATTAAATATTTTTTTTATACTATTTAAATATAACTATTGAGATATTGTTTTTTAAAATAATATTTTATTGAAATTATTAGAGTTTGTTTTAAAAAATCTGATATAGTGTCACTAAACATAACTAAAAATAACTAAATGTTCTTGTGATTACTAATAATTTTACTATATTTTATATTTAGATAATTTAGTAAGATGTTTCCATAAAGTAATTCGAATTAAATTTTAGCATTTCCGATGATACTTTTTATGTTGTTAGAAAAGTGAGTAATATTGACTGCTTATTTGACTATTTTTGAAGGCCCAAAAGTAGTCGGAAATGCAGTACTGTTATTTATTTTATTTCCGACGGCACAAAAAGTCCCACAAGTCATCGGCATAACTCGACAACTTGACACAACCCAAATCAATCTTGTAGGTGTCATGTACGAGGGCGTCGTAATGTTCCTTGACATCCCTACGTGACTTTCTAGACAGTTGACTGGCGATATTTTGCCATCGAGCAATTTTTCAAGATAAAATTGCTTATAATAAGAGGGAGTTCCTAAATAATGATGTCAATATCTCACAAATCCCTACATCATAACCCTGACAAATGTTTTGTGTATTTCTGTTACATCAAAGTGTTCACTCCTGATTTTTGCACATATATGTCATTGTCCAGATAGCAATTTAAGGAAAATCAGGTGTATTAAATGCTTACTACGAAATAGAGTTTATATAATTATTTTATCTAACTTTTTATTTTTCAAGAAAAAATAAATCATGAAATTTTGATTTATACAAATTATTTGAAGAAACTTTATATAAAAATATGTTTTTGACACTTAAAAAAAAAAATTAATCTTTTCCAAAAAAAAAAAAAATTAATCTTTTCCGACGGCTAAATGCCGTCGGAAAAGATCATTTACCATCGGAAATAGTCACATTTTCGACGGCAATTAGGCCGTCGAAAATGTTGGATTACTTTTTCCTCATTTCCAATGGAACAAGACTATTTCCGACGGTCATTTAGCCATCGGAAATGTCGTATCAGATTTTTACTCATTTCCGACGGCACTGATATGGCTGACGGAAAAGGTACTATTACCGATGGCAATTAGTGCCGTCGGAAATAGTTCGTCACTGATAGGGCTTTTTTTTGTAGTGTATTGAAATAGAGGATTTAGAATTACAATGATGAAGTAAGAGGGTTTTGTAATGTTATTGGATTTTTCATGAATGAATATTTGAAAATCTATATTTGAGCATTAGGTGAAATACAATTTCAACTTATTTTGCTAATATTTTCATGATTATAATTTCAAGCATAAAAAATATAGATTTCCACTAGTGTTTTAAAATTTGTTCCCATTTTTTTAATGGAAAATTTTAATCAATTTAAAATGTTAAATATTCAAGTTTTGACGAATTTTCAAAGTCGGTTTTGAATGACTGGTTTTTCTCTATTTTAATACTATAGTCTATTTAGGTATCTAGTATTTATATATTAAATGTTGTGATTTGTTATTTGTATAAAAATAGTGAAATATTTTTTCAAGTAAGAAGAGTTATTGTTGGAATTTGTCTTACATATTCACAAAACCCGAAAACAAAGTATTTATGAAATAGTATTTGATATCTAATGTTGTTGAAATAATTATTGATAACTTGTCTATGTGATTAAAATTTGATAAAAATAGTTCATAAGCTATATGTCATGGGAGATAATTCACAACAATTAAACATTAAGTTAAGTTTTATCATAATTGAACCATGGTAAATCATATAGCTAAGAGTAAATTTTTTACAAGGATATGAAAGCTTTACTAAAAGTTCATTTATATGATTTATTAGGTTGTAAACTCATTCATGACGTATTATGTTTTCAAATGTATATATATTACATATTTGAAGATTTTAGATGATATATACTTATAATTTGGAATGAGTAATTAGTTTTATTGTTTTCTTGCTAAGTTTTGATTGTGTTTGAGAATGTTATTTTATGACTTCAACATGATAATAAAAACATTTTTGAAAGAAAACTCAAAAGTAAACACTTTTGATCAAATACATGAAATCAAGACAAGATGAAAACAAATTATTTTATCAACCACTTGAAAAATAAAATAATCACATGTAAGAAAATAAAATAACAAAACCTAAATCTATTTGATTATGTCTCATCTCAACCTTAGATGAATTAATTTGACCTAATGTGACTCCTAATAGACTTAAATAAAAGTTTATTTAGTTTAATTAAATAAATCATAAAATATAATATTTATATATGAAATACCAGAAAAAATAAAGAAAACCTATTAGTATCAATTTTTTTTTTCCATAAGGTTGTTGATGATCGAAATCAGTAGATGCACGGGGACATAGCTAAGCTGACACCTCCTTAGCACCCTCATCATCTACCTTATCTCAACGTATTATTAAAAAAAAAAATGACAACATAAGAGTTAAAGCAAAACAAAGAAAACAAGTCAACAGAACCTATATGAAGCTCTACTACAAACATCATCAGAAATAAAAGAAGTGTACAAGTCTGGAGCAGTCCACTACTATGAATGAGTAACGATAATGGGGCACTTGAACGCTAAACAATCTGCTTCTCGGTTGCCCTCCCGATAAATATGAGTGGCAACAAAGTCCATTTGAGAAAGCAATCTCAAACATTTATCCCAAGCTAGGCGCCAACACCAAGGAACCCTACGAGACTTAGAACGAATTATGGTCACCACAAAAACCGAATCACTTTCCAACCATAACTGACGCTAGCCAAAAGTTTCAAGCATAATCATTTGCATGGACGATATCGGCCAACTCAGCCTTAAAAGTAAAGCAGACACCAAGAGGAATAGCAAAACATCCTTTAACAAAGCCTTTATAAGTGTGAAAAACCACTGCATAACCAGTAGGACCAGTATTACCAAAAGTAGCTCTGTCCGTGTTAACCTTAAGATAACCCAACGGAGGAGGACACCAAATAACCTCTAAAATTGTTGGGCCCTAAAAGGACAATCAGAAACATATAGCCATTGAAGAGTTAGAAGTTCATTCACTGAATTCTTCATCGTGCCATACTGAAGCGAGCCTATCTCACGAACTGAAAGCCAAACCAAGGAAAGAGACTCGGCAAAAACCGGTCTACCACCCTCAAAGGTGGCTTGATTCCAGAGAAACCACACTACCACAAAGACTGTGATAATGGAAGCCTACCAGAGAGCTTTCAATTATGTGCTAAAAGTGACCCTCATCGCATCTTGCCAAAGATCCAAACAAGAACCATCTAGCTTAATATTATGTCCGAACATAGTGGACACTACATCCCACAACCCACGAACAAAAAGACACTCTATAAAGAGATGTAATAAATCTTCTATTAGTACCACAAATAAAAACGTCATTGTGTTTCATGGTTGAATGCTTTTACTTTTTGCTATGTTTTATTAAAATTGGCTAAGCACAAAACCCAACTTAAAACTTGGAATACATTGTTGTCATTTTTCATGTTTACATCACACAATTAAAGTTGATAATCATATTGATGTATTGATTCATGTATTGAAGAAGTTTTCAACTAACAATTTAAACCTTCTAAAGACAATAGGAACATCAGATTTATTTTTGAGAGGATACAACCATGTATATTTCGAAAAACAATCCACAAAGATAACATAATATTTATTTTTGTCAAAAGATTGAATGTGAGCAGGACCCTAAACATCTGTAAATAAAATTTCAAAAGATTTATTACTTGTCAAAGTTGATATCCCAAATGGTAATTTGTGACTTTTATTACATAGACACGCTGAGCAATGAGACACGTTAGTGTCGGACTTGGTGACTGGAAGACTATGAGACGAGATAAGCCTATGTAAGATTGGCTGGGAGGGATGACCTAGACGGCAGTGCCAAGACTGAAAGGAGACATTGTGGTGAGAAGACACGAAATATTGGTGAGCACCGGAGATGGAGGGACTCGAACGACTCGACTTTGGCCACACGTAGAGGTTTCCTTTATTTTGGCCGCGAACCAAGGATGCCCCCGTGGTCAGATCCTTCACAAGAAAATAGTCAGGAAAAAATTCAATAGATGTATTATTGTGTGAGCAAAATTGTGACATAGAAACCAAATTTTATGAGATGTGTGGTGAACATAAGACATTCTTAAGACGAAAAGAATTAGTGGGAGTAGATAAGGAAGTGGAGCCAATGTGACTTATAGGAATTGTTTTACCGTCCTCAACCATGATATCCTCTGTGCCGCCATATTCTGAGTGTAGAGACAAGTTTTGAAAGTCAGATGTCATGTGGTGAGAGGCACTAGTGTCAAGAACCCAGTTGTTTTGAGGACTCAGCTGATCGGTTGTCATGTGATCAGCTTGAGGCCAAGCTTGAGAACCAGGTGGTGGGCGAGAGTGACAGACACGAGCCATGTGACCAACTTTGTCACATAACTGGCAGATCGGCCAAGACTGGTTGTTAATGGTGAGGGGACGCCACTGTTGAGAGAAGTGAGGGGAGTGGCTTGGCCGGTATGAGCCACCTTGGCTAAAGAAGTTGCGGCTGCCACATGTATGAGCTGATCCAAAATTCTGCTGGTGGTGGTTGTAATTGCTGTTCCCGCTGCCACCTGATTGGTTGTGTCCCATATGTGGTGATGAATTTCATTGATAGCCATGACCCCTTCGGTTAGATGTTCTCTGGTTGAACCGTGCCATTACCTGTGGTACACCTTTTTTCGTATCTTCCCGTTTGAGAAAAGCTTCATAATCAAGTAACTTGTCATATAATTCTTCGAAAGAAATTGGTGAGTCTCGAGCTCGAATAGCAGAAGCAAGTGGTAGATAAGTTGGACCCAATCCATTCAGAGTGTGTATAACATCTGCACCATCATCAACTGAGTGACCAATTAATTCAAGATTATCTAGTATGTTTTTGATTCCCTGCATGTAGTCCGCAACAGATTTGTCAGATAAACTGACGTTCGTAAGGGAATCTAAGAGTCCAAGTTTACGAGTATTCAACCGATTGGCATATGTGGATTTGAGTTTGTCCTATGCTTGAGTAGAGATGGTGGAACGAGTGACAATAGATTGTGCGGCACCGGTGCAAGTTACCTGGATTGCATGTAAGAGTAGTCTATCCTGGCAAAGCCAAATGTGGTAGTCCGGGTTCGGAGTGGTTCCTTGAGTTGCTGGTTCCGCAGAACTGTTTAGGGGGGAGGGGTTGCAAGAACTTCTGGAGGACATCCTTTGGTGCCGTCCAGATACCCCATAAGGCTATAGCCAAAGAGGAGATTTTTGAATTGTGATCTCCAGGCGGTATAGTTTCCTCCCTTGGAGAATTTGATTGGAATTTGTGTGGAATTGATAGCAATCAATGATTGGAGTTGATTTGTGTTGTTAGTCCTCATGAGAATAATAGGAGGAGAAGCGGCAGAGGAGGTAGCCGAAGTAGAAGAAGTCATCGTTGAGGTAGAGGGATGACTGGTGGACGAAGAAAAAGATGAGGATTCGAGCGGTTAGGGTTTTAGTTTAGGGTTTTAGGATCTTTAGGTTGTTACACAGATTGCTCTGATACCATAATATGATTTGATATTCGTGAAGAGTTAATCTTACGTTTTCATTAATTGATAGCAATATATATACACATTACAATGCTTATAATAGGAAAGTATTAACTTAATTACATGAGGTAATATGTGATAGCTGATGTACATTAGCCGAACTAAACTACTCGAGTTCTGGTGAACCACTGCTTCTATCAGATAATGCTCACATTAATATTAACATGATTTATGTTTATGTTTAAATTAATGTTTACATGATAGAACTTAAAGAACACATAACATAATTTTTAGTTTGCATGATTGGATCATTTTAATTTTGGCTAGTTAAGTCTTAAATTTGAAATACACATATTCTCCCTACGTCTAGGTGTCCACACATCTATCAAGCTAACTAATAATCGGTACTAACAGAGGCAGAATTGGGCCTGGCTAGGGTGGGCTACATCCCACCCTAGTTTTTTTTTTTTTTTTTTTTTTTTTTAAATTAAGTTTTTTCAATAGTTCTATATACATCCCATTCAGCTCTAAGTACACCTCAGACCCACCCACCCCCCCCCCCCCCCCCCCCCCCCCCCCCCCCCCCCTAATTCCAATTCTAACTTAACTTACCATATTTTTCTTTAGAGTGACAGTATTTACACTCCTGGAAAATCGTATGTGCTCCCCTTTTTGTATGCACACCTCATTAAATTTTTTTAAATGCTATAATTTGTGAGCACACCCCACATATTACTAAAAATATCCTTTTATTTTAACTTTTTTGTTAAATACTAAACTAATAGAATATTACTCTTTCATAAAAATAAATAAATAAAAAATAAATAAATAAACTAATAGATTATTATAAGAATTGAATCGGTGATATAACCATGGGATTGGGATTGTCATCGCTGTTTTAATCATTTTCGTTTAGTGAAAGGCAAATCATTTCATGCACACACTTAGAATTCTAGAAATCAATTCACTTAAACAATGATGGGTCGATAAATAAATCATAAAAATAGAGGCATTTATCCAGTACTGGAGAAGAAGCAAAGTAATGGCGAGCAAAATGGGTGAAGTTGTGAGCAACAAGCAAACAAACAAGTGATATTGATTATCGAAGAACTATGTGAATTGCCTAAAAGAATCAGATACGTATTTGAGCAACGGTTCGATTTGCTTGAAAGTTGAACAAGTATCTAATGTTGTTATTATTAAGAGTCTTTGCTTGTCCTGTGAAGGCTGTGATCCATGTGAAATACAAAGAAGATCCTAAGTTTGCTTCCTACTCAATACTCACCTACCTCTGTAACTACTTCAAACACAACAAACCATTTTTTTTTATTCTTTCTTTGGGTATTTTATTAAGGGCAATTACCAAATTGGTCCTGGACTTTTTTCTTTATTCCAAGTTGTTTGCGACTTTTACAAAAGTGACCAAATTGGTCCCTAACTTTTTATATTATACCAATTTCATTTCTCAATTAACTTTCTGTTAGTCAAACCTAACAGTCAATGGTATTTTAGTCGGGCAATTACCAAATTGGTCCTGGACTTTTTTCTTTATTCTAAGTAGTTTGCGACTTTTACAAAAGTGACTAAATTGGTCCCTAACGTTTTTATGGAGTACCATTTGAGTCCCTAACTTTTAAGAAACAACCAAAAATATCCCTTATCATTAACCTCGGTTATTTATACCATTACTTTGACTATGGTTTACTTTTAAAAGACTAAAGTACCCCTCAAAACTCTAAAGTTAAAAATGTTTAAATAAAAATAAAATAATTATTTAAACAAGAATGTAATGAAAACAAAATAAAATAAATTATCTGCAACTCTCTCATTGATTCGAAAATCACTACCGAACTTGGAAACACTTACTACCAACAATCAGACCCCTTAAAAAAAATCAAAGGTTGGCAAATCCAGAATCGGCCAGTGCCTCAAGAATTAGAAATCTCATATCTCCGATGGAGAACACTAGACAGAGATTGGGGGAGATTTAGGGCAACTTCGTGGATGACATGTTTTCTGGTTTGGCTCGGAGTCAATAGGGTTATTCTCTCAAAAATGGGTCTCTAATGCTTATATACTGAAGGCATCTCCATGACTCCATCATTGTCTGGTTCAAGTTCTTGAAAATGAGTCATTTTTTGGGTTCAATATTGATAAATTTTTTTTATAGAAACCTGTATAATTTTTTGGGTTTTGTATCGATGAAAAATTGAAAAGATATGGATTGTTTTTCGAATCAATGAGAGAGTTGCAGATAATTTATTTTATTTTGTTTTCATTACATTCTTGTTTAAATAATTATTTTATTTTTATTTAAACATTTTTAACTTTAGAGTTTTGAGGGGTACTTTAGTCTTTTAAAAGTAAACCATAATCAAAGTATCGGTATAAATAACCGAGGTTAATGATAAGGGATGTTTTTGGTTGTTTCTTAAAAGTTAGGGACTCAAATGGTACTCCATAAAAACGTTAGGGACCAATTTGGTCACTTTTGTAAAAGTCGCAAACTACTTGGAATAAAGAAAAAAGTCCAGGACCAATTTGGTAATTGCTCGACTAAAATACCATTGACTGTTAGGTTTGACTAACAGAAAGTTAATTGAGGGATGGAATTGGTACAATTTAAAAAGTTATGGACCAATTTGGTCACTTTTGTAAAAGTCGCAAACAACTTGGATTAAAGAAAAAAGTCCAGGACCAATTTGGTAATTGCCCTTTTATTAACTTTAATTTTTGTTTTTGTAATTGCGGTTTGTGAAATTAACATATTTAATATTTTTAATAGTTTTATTTAAGGGCAAAGTTGTAACTTTGAAAAAAATACAAATTCGGGGTTGTACATACAATTTTACAGGAGTGTAAATATCGTCACTCTTTTCTTTATCTTAATAACAGCCCAATAACTTAAAAATTATGATTCAAGCCTATTGGATTTCCTTAACCAAGTGAAAAATTAAATTGGGAATTTTAACCTTTTAATAACTCAAAAATCAAATGGGAAATTTTAAACCCTTAACAAGTAACAACTAAACAAAAACAGAAGCAATAGAGTTACCGTATAAGTTATAACTTAATCTCCAGGTCTCCAACTATCTTCGGTCTCCACTCTCCAAGAATTTCAATTTTGTGAGTTTTCATAGCTTTTGGATTTGTAGAGGTATATAGACGTTGACAGGAGAAAACCGTAAGTTTTATTTTATTTTTATTTTTCTTTTTAAGTTTATATTGTAAAATTAATTGTAGAATTGTGATGATAATTTTGATTTTTAGTGATTACATTGAACAACCCAGGTGATTACGTTGGTGATTAATTAATTGTGATGAAAATTAATTGTTTTTTTTTTGCTTTGTTTTGTATTTTTGTGGGGTTTGCTTGTGGTTTGTTGTTGTGTTAGTAACGTCTTGGTTCTTTGTTTTTTTGGGTGTGTGTTTATGCCCCTGTTTGTAGCTTTTGTTTGCCTATGCTTTTATAAAGCTGGCTATTTTCAACAACAAAAACAACGTAGGTACCTAGTTTTTGTACAATCTGGTTTTCGTTATAATTGTAAAATTAACTGTGTATATATATATTAAAAACACATAATATGGCAACAGGTCAAACTAATTGTATATTATAGTATACCGAATATATATTAATTCATTAGTTTGTATTATTATATATTAATCCAATGAATAAATGATATACAACAGTCAAACAATTATATATCAAAGTATTGATTTTTTTTTTTTAACTATCGAAGTATTGAATTTAATTTACTATATATGCAAAAAATTTCTTTAATAGGTTATAATGTCTGATCATCGTCAAACTACCAAAAGTAAACACAAAACCATTGATTCATTTTTTAACAAACTTAGAGACCAATCAACAAGCAATACACCAATTGATAAAACAAGTTGTGATGAGTTGCATAGTTCTAAGCTTCAACGAGTTGAAACCGGAAGAGTTGATGTTAGTTCTTTTGATATGGCATATGATCCGGGATTACGTAAACCAATATGGATGTATGATGTGAATCAACAAGATGAGGTTCGAAGAGCCTCTATTGACATGGGACTGTGTCAACCTAAGTTAGATGAGTACGAGAAGATCTGAGATAGAAATCAATTTCGTTGTTTTCAGTATCCTTGGTATGCTCAATTTTCTTGGTTAGAGTACTCCATAGCAAAAAACAAAGCCTTCTGTTTTCCATGTTTTCTTTTTGATAAGAACTCATCAAAGTTTAAGGTGTTTACGATTGATGGTTTTGATAATTGGAAGAGGGTTAATAATGGAAAATTGTGTAAATTTAAACACCATGAAGGAGAAGATAATTCACTACACAAACTGGATGTGCAAAAGTGAGACAATTTGAAATGTCATTCTCGACAAATTGATTAAGTAATGATTGCACAATCTTCACAACAAGTCGTAGAGAATTGTTTTCGACTCAAGACTTCGATAGAGGCAATTAAATGGCTTGCAAAGCAAGCATGTGCATTTATATGCCATGATGAATCGAGAACCTCATCCAATCGTGGAAATTTTATTGAGATGATCAAATTTTTGGTAGGTTTTAATGAACACATTAACAAAGTTGTGTTGACAAATGCTCTGGGAAATTTCAAGTTTACATCTCCAGCCATTCAAAAAAGAGATTTTGAAGATTCTTGTAGATAAAATAAAGAAAAAAAATTTGAGAGGAAGTTGGAGATGTTAAAATTGTATTCTTGTTGATGAAGCATTTGATGAATCGAATAAAGAGCAAATGGCTATCATTCTAAGATTTGTTGATTATAATGGATTTATCTAAGAGCGTTTTTTTGGTGTTGTTGGAGTTGAAAACACCAATGCTTTAACTCTTAAAACTCATATAACTGAAGTTCTTACCAAGTATAATCTTCAGATTGGAGATATGCGGGGTCAAAGGTATGATGGTGCTAGCAACATGTGTGGTGCCTAGAATGGTTTACAATCATTGTTCCTGAATAATTGTCCATATGCTTATTACATCCATTGTTTTGCTCATCGGTTGCAATTAACATTGGTTGCTACCTCAAAAGATATGCATGATGTCTGGCTTTTTTTTTTTTTTTTTTTCTCAAAGTTGAATTTGATAATCAATTTTGTTAGTGCTTCACCTAAGCAACATTTTGAATTAAAATATGCTTGGGAAATTGAAATAGCAGATTGTTATCTTCTGGATAACTTGAGACTGGTATAGGAGCTAATCTGATTCATACTTTAACACGGCCTCGAGTAACACGATTGAGCTCTCATTTTGATTCTGTCAACGGATTAATTGATATGTTTGGTTCAACTTGTATTGTTCTTGAAAACTTGATTAAGAATGGGCTCAACAACAATATAAGGGGATAAGCTAAGGAGGCTGTAAGACCCATATCATGATTTGGGTTATTATGTTTGTGTTAGTGGGTTGGGTAATAATTATTACCTACTATAGTATGTCTCCTAAACCTATTGTAGAAATTTTTACCCATTCTATTATATCTCCTAAGTCTATTAGTAATTATTGTTTGGAATATTGAATGGTTTAGGAAAGACTTTTTGGGTAAGTGGGTGAGAGTTAGTAGATGAGTGTTAACTTGGGTGTTAAGTGTTTACTTGGGTTAGGTGTTTACTTTGGTGTTAAGCTTTGGTTGGCTGGCAAAGCATTTAAGAGGCTTCATTTTCTTCTTTTGTTCCTTGCCGTTGCCCTATACATAAGAAGAGAGAAAATCAACTCTCACATTTGTGGTCAAGAATGTTTTTTTTTCAAGCAAGAAGAAAGGCTTTTCAAGGTGTGTTTCCCTTTGTTTTTATCTGTTTTCTTACTTACTTCAGTGCTTAGAGGAAGCAAAGTTAAGGTTTTGATTAAGTAGGAGTCCTATAAGCATATTAGGGTGATTGTTTGGTTTCATTTTTCTGATATCTGTTTACTTAAGGCTGACCAGTGCTAATTCCGAAAATTATAGATAATTTATTTGTGATATTTTTGTAATTTGGCTTTTGAGATTTCGATCTAGACTATCTAATGTTGTTACATAAATTTATTTCATTTTAAAATGATAAGTATTGTATTTTTTTATGAATTTCTGAGTTTGAAGCATTATTGATGAAAATATCAGTTTTGTTATATAGTTCGATTTTGAAAATAGTTTTTGTTATAATATACTTATTTAAAAATTGTAATATTTGGTACAGATGTTTCAAAATTGGTTTAAAGGGTTTTGAATTTATTTCACTATTTTTGGGGTTTTATTGAATTAGTTATGAATTTTTGAAATCAGGTACTGCAATCTATCCAATATAAGACAAATTCTGGAAACTAAAAGTATAAATACTTTAAAAAATAGATACTTCAATGATTTTTCTTTGAAACTTTTATATTTGAACCTTATATGTGTTATCTAAACTATTTTGAATATTTCATATCAATTTGATTTATGAATAATTTTTAAAAATTCAAATGGTGAGTAGTGTTCAGATTGTTCAATATCAGATAGATCAGAATACTAGTAGATTTAAATTATTTTAAGGTACTTACGGATTTTATTAAATTTTGAAAATATTTATATACGTATATGTCTATCTATCTAAAGTGTATTTGCAAAATATCTGAATTTTCTGGTGAGTGTAAAATAGATTAAAAATCTTACATCGAACACTGTTCGGTTTTCAAAACAACACTGATTAGTTTATAGTAATAGGATTTCGGTTTGTGAAACATTATAACAACCCTTATTCCAGTCCTAGACATGGTTAAGCCTCTGATATTTGTATTATTATATGATCTTAGGCTAAGGATTGGATAATTAGCTTTGTGGGCAATTGCTCTTATTTGGATTTGCTAAGAGGTAAGTATACTAGACCCATTTTCGAAAACGGAATCACAATGTTATATGTATATGAAATTTGTTTGTGAATGTTTTCGAAATATTTTCAAATTGATTTGAAATATGTTCAAAATGCTTTGAAATGTGATAAGTATGCATTTTGAAATGTGAATATATGGTACCATACAATGTGTTTCTGCTAGGCTACTTTTGTTTATTGTTGCTAGTAGGCACCTATGTGAATTTGTGTGGAGCCTTATGTGATATGTGATTTTATATGTGTGTGGTATATGAGAAGTGCCATCTAGAGTACTCTTGGGACTAAAGAGTTTTCACATTCATGTGTCGACGTATTAGTGTATGTGGGAGGACTCGTCGCTGATCACAACGAGGGTCTGGCTCTTACCTTCGGGCATGAGTGTTTGTGTTTTCAAAAAAATAAGAAATCCTCACTTGCACTTTCCCTGTATACATTAGTTGCCGACGGGTAACTTTGGCTCCACTTTGTGATATGTGAAAAGTCCTACTATGCAATAATGGCTAAAAGAAACATAGCAAAATTTGATAAGTATATGATTCGAATGATTTATGAATTGTGTTTTGAAAGATATGACTTTTTATATTTTGAGATATTTTTGAATATGTATAAAATCATGTTTAGTATGCTTACTGAGTTTCTAAACTCACTTAGTACATTGTGATTCCAGATTCTTGAGATTGTGTTCCGCACATAGCATGGATTGGCATCTCAGCGGAGCTTAGTTTTTGGTTCCCTAGGTGATAGGAGTTTATTTATCCTTCAGAATGTTGCTAATGTTCTTTTTAATTATGAGATTTGGGAATATGTAATTGTACTGAATTTTTCAATTCCGCATTTTGTAAGCTATTTGTAAGAAAGTAAGGCCACGTCTTGACCTTCGGGTTGAGGTGTGACAGGGGCTTTAAAAGCAATAAGAAGTTTTGAATTTGTTTTCATCATGCAATTGATGAATGAAGTTATGGGATCATTGATATACTATGTCAAGCCTTGCAACGTTAATTTCAAAACATCTTGAATGCACTATATTTGGTGAGAAGTACAAAAATCATTCTTCATGAATTAAGACAAGATGGTTTGGATAAGTTTTTCAGTACTTTGGTATCCTTTTGTGAAAGACAAGGAATTGATATACCAGATATGAGTGCTCATTACATAGAGGGTATAGGTCGTTCGTGTCAACAGCAAGATCATGTTACGGTTGATCATTATTACCATGTTGATGTATTTAATGTTGTAATTGATTTTCAGTTGATAGAATTAGGTACCAGATTTCCAGAACAGACATTGAAACTTCTTACTCTAAGTTTAGCTTTGAATCCTACTAAAAATTTTGAATCATTTAATATTGATGATGTTTGTAGTCTCGCCGAGAACTACTATTATGGTGATTTTCCTCAAAAAGATTTTGATACGTTAAGAAGACAATTGCAACATTATAAGAATGATGTGATCATTCATGCAAAATTTAAGGATATGAATTCACCCTCTGAATTATGCCAACTGCTAAGTGGAACAAGAAATTCGCAACATTATTTCTTGATTGACAGGTTGATTCGTTTGGTGTTAACTCTTCCTATTTCTACAGTAAGTACATAACGTGCATTTTCAGCTATGAAACTTGTCAAAACTTCTTTGTGCAACAAGATGGATAACGAGTTTCTTGAGAATTGTATGATTGTTTATATTGAAAGAGAACTTGCTGATACAATTGATTCGGATTCGGTAATAGATGCTTTTGCTTCTTTGAAGCCACAAAAGTCAAAATTTAAGTAGAATCTTATTGTATTTATATTACGTGTGTATTTCCTTTTTATTTTCTTGTGTTTTTTTCTTGGTTAGAATATGTATTTGAGGGTTATGTTCATTATGTCCATTGACTAGGTGTACTTTTTTTTTTTTTTTAATCATTGAAAATTTTCTCGTATCGTCGAGATTCACAATCAAAATGATTTGTTTTTATTATATAGTGTAATTTTTTATCTATATGAAATTGTCGACAGCCCACCAATAAAAAAAAATCTGGTTTCGCCCTTGGTTACTAGAGAAGGCCATTCTAAACATTGAATGTTGATCTTGGACTATGCTTAATTTAATTGTTGCGGTGATTTGATTGTGTTGCCTATTTGCTTAAGCGTTTACTTTGTGTTTAAAACATGAATTCTTTTAATTCTTGTATTACTCAACGAAAGATGATTTGAGTTGCAATTTGTACAACAATTAAAGTTTGGGGTTTAAAAAAAATGTTTGAATGATATATTGGGTTTTGATTGGGTGGAGGGGTATGGTGGATGAGATGGGTTGGCATTTCTATCTAGGTTGCTATATAAATGCATAAAATGAAGAAGAGATGAGTGGTTGGATGATAATTTTGTTACATAGAAAGAAATGTATTTAATATAAAACATATAATGAAGTTCTATACAATGTTTTAAGATATCATTCAACCACTCATCTCCCCTTCATTTTATGTATTTCAATCACAATCTAGGTAAAAATAGTAATCCACCTCTGTTTCATTTGTAATGAGGTTTAAGTGTTTAAAACGGGGTGGAAATTGGGTTTGGGTCAAAATTTTAGACCCGACCGAATAATTAGGGCAGGGACCGGACAACACTTTCTTATCAAGCTCACCTTGGTTATCGGATATTTGTTTCTTTATTTTCTATATAAAATAAAATTTAAATACTTATATACCTCATTTTCTAAACCCTAAGCCCTTGTTTGTTACATGGGGTGAGATGTGATAAGACTAATTTTAGTCATGTCTCTCATATTTATTGTTTGCATGAGTTTTGATTTTTTTTAATACCATTCAAGCAACTTATTCCACATTTGTGGGACTAATTAGTCCCACCCCCTTATATATATATATATATATTTACTTTTCAATTTATTTTATTTTTATGTAATTAAAATATAAATATCTTTTAATGATTAATAAAATATTATATTTTAAACATTTTTAAAAGAATAACTTTCGATATTCACAAATAAAAATAATTATTATTTTGTTTAAAATTGGTTTTACATATTTAAATTATAGAATAACCCAATAAATAAACAATTTTAATTTTATTCAAACTTCAATTTAAATAATTATTTTAACTAGTTCAATTATATGCAGCCATTTTATCCACGTGAGGTGGGGCTATTTAGTCCCATGTTTTAAAAAGAAAAATACATCTTCTTTTATTTTTTAATTTAATTTTAAAATTATATATTTATTTAATATATCTTATTATATTATTTAAAATTATTTTCAAAATATTAAATATTAATTAAAAAAAATGTTATTTTCTTTAATTTTTTTATAAAAAAATTATTTTAAAAAAAATAAAATAATTAATTTATTTGAAAATAATTTAATTTGATCTTATATTAATCAATTTCACACCGTATTAAATATATGATACAATTATTTATTTATCCAATCTCATTTCACACCAAACAATAGACATAACTACTTTAATCCAATCTCATACAATGCCAAATACATCACGACACTAATATAATCCAATCCAATCCAATTCAGTCCAATCCAATACAATCCTGTGAAAATAATCATATCCTATCACGTGCACCGAACGAGCCCTAAATATATAATGCACTTCACAACAGCCGTTTTCTCGATTCTCCCACCAACCATTATCATTGTCTTGTCGCACCTCTCTTGCTAGTTGTAACTCGTTCATCATTCGTCTCTCACCAATCTATAAGGATTGGGAAATTAGGGATTTGATAATTTGGGGATTTCAGCAAATTAGAGATTTAGTGAGTGTCCATAATAAATAGCATGTGTTAACTGTAGGGATACATAGCCATTCGGCTAACAGAATGTAAATGGGAAATGATTCCTTACAATTGACTCACATTAACTAACATAGACTCTCAGGGAGAGATTCCCTACCGTTAACACATGCTATTTATTATGGATACTCACTAAATCCCTAATTTGTTGAAATCCCCAAATTATCAAATCCCTAATTTCCCAATCCTTACACAATCTCGATCTCTCTTTTTTGCGCACATCAAATCTTCTAAATTTTGTGAAGCTCAAAATGGTGATTTTTTTTTTTCCAAATTTTTCCTACTCTGCATCTTTGTTTATTAATTTATTTGTAAGAGTTGTTATTGATTTTCTTGTTTCATCGATTGTTACTTGACTTGCTTTGTATGTCATTGATCCCATTTGTAAATGTCTAGTTTGATTTTATGTAATTGATAACTGAATATTGAATATAGATTGATCTTTAACTTGCTTTGTTTGTAATCAATTGTTTTGCAACTGTTTTATTTTTTAAATGTTTAAATATAAATTTTATATTGTTGATTATATATTTAAATTAGCTATTATTATTGAAAAATAAATGGATACATGTGTGCAAATTAAGTGTCTATGTATATTGTATTTCATATGAAAAAAAAAAAAAAAAAAAATTTTTGCAAATTAACTTAATTTTTGTGCAAATTAAGTGACTAAGTAAGAAGGTTTAGGTAGGCATATGTGTTCACATTAAGGTCCTATATAGTGCATGAGCAGGATTCGATATTGACATTTGATGAGATGATCATACTATTATACTAGATCAATTAGTTGCTAAGGCAATCGATGTTCTTTATATTTCAATCCAATAGAGTAAAAAAAAGTTCATAGTTTAAAATTTAAACAAAAAAAGGAGAGAAAAGAAATCATCGAGCTCTCTCATAACCGTCTAATATTTCGTACTAAACATGTATAGCAAACCCTTGATAAGAGAATGAGAATGGATTGGGAAAATAATAACATTCATTTGATATCAATTTACACTCAGAAAGGTAGATATCCAGATCTTCATTGATCCATGGAGATCCCCATCATCGGCATGGATATCTACACGACTACACCCTTTGCTTTTCATTATTATTTATTTAAAAAAAATGTTTTTTTTTTTTAATATGGGTTTCCACCGTCTTTGAGATGACGGTTGAGATCCATTGTTTATTTATTTATTTAAAAACATATTTTAAAAATAGGCTAAAAGGATGAATACACCTTCCATTAGCTTCGATCAAATTTGACTAACAACATGGAGATTATTGTTCAGGTTTTGATAGAGTTGATTCCAAGTGTAAATTGTCATACCTCAGGTACGTAGCCAGTAATTTGTTTATTATTATTATTATTATTATTTTTAGAATGAGATAAAATAAAATTATTTAAAACAAATTGAAATAAGTGGAAATGGTGGGAAATGTCACTCTTTTGAACTCATTTGGTGACTTTGTCAGTACTTCAATAAGTTAAGTTTAAAAGGCACCAATTATGGTGAACTACCAAAATTGCCCTTAGTTCTTCATTTATGTTATTCTGTTTATACTTTTCTCTCTCCACACTTCCAAAAAAACGAGACTGGTTCTCTCCACTTTCTCTCTCCACAACGACTCTATTTGTTTATAGAAATAAAAATTCAAGGTTGGATCGACTTTCTTCTTCAACTTATAAAACGTTTGGACGTGCTTCAGTACAAGAAGGTAATATTTCTGGCAAATACTTATGTTAATTTGTTTATATAGAAAACTGTAATATCTTTTGTTGGATCTCTGAGACTTTTGTTGCCTTGACCGAGCCTTTTCCAAGCCTTTTCTTGCCTTCATCGAGCATTTTCCTTGTTTTTGAAATGAATAAGTATGGAGCCTTTTATACAAATTTTCGAGCCTTTTATTGCCATGACCGAGCCTTTTCCTTGTGTTGTATATATAATTTCGCCAAGCAGCCACGTTATCAAAGGAGTCAATAAATGCTGAGGAACAGGTTGTCACGTCACTCATTGACCAGGTCAAAGAAGAAAACGTGGACCGATCAGCATATCAAGTCAAATAAATCAAAGATGTGTTCGCTAGAGCTAGATATGTACTCGCCAAAGATAGAAGCATAGTCGCCAAAGGGTAAAACCCCAGGAGGGGAGATGTTCGCCACATATGTGTGCTGGGCACAAACCGACTCGGCTGAAACATGAAAATAAACCCTAAACTCCCAGAAGACCCATGGCAATAAGAAGTCGCAGAAAAGGAAAGGGCCGAAAACACATATCCGTATCTGTTACAATATGGGAATCCGAGTACGAATCAAAAAGGAAATCCTACCTCCAACAGGACAGGATCACGTAAGTAACCCTAGATTATCATGTATAAATAGAACCACCTATCCCACGAGGAAGGGGTTCGAACTAACCAAAAGAGAGAAAAGCAATAATTGGAGAGATTTGAGTGTGTAACCGAAACAAAGGAACTATAGTGATATTTTCTTGTCCTCCGGGACGCCGTGGTTTTTTCCCATTCAAGGGTTTTCCACGTAAATTGGTCTCTTGCATGCATTGATTTTCTTTCTTAATTAACGATTATTTTGATTTAATTGTTGGCCGCGTGGTAATCCAAATTTCACCGTCAACAATTGGCGCTAGAAAGAGGGGGTCGCTTGAACAAAAACTTCGAGGAACCCTTACGAATTGAGAAACATGAACAACGACAGTGACAAAGATGGTAACTCCAGCGGAGATCTAATTGTTGAGCCAACAGCGCCGACAGGAGATAAGGCGGTGACGATTGGGGAACAGTCATCAGCAACGGCAGGAACTAGGGCAGCCGACCCCGGGGTTCTGCAGCACTTCCAAACTGCATTGGTAAACTTAATCAATGAGGCAAGCAAAATAGGGCTTTCGCTTCCCATAGGATTGGGAGTTTTGTCTCCCTATGAGTTAACTACTCCGGGAATCCCGCCGCCCGGAAGACTACGGTCGGAAGTTCACATCGCAACCCCTGATGCTCAAGCGAGACAATCCACTAAAGAGACTCCCCAGGGTCACCTAGAGGATTTCGAGGGTAGGAAACAAAGGAAGGGAAAATGTGTGATGAATGAAGAATCTAGGGAGGAGCAGGACCAGATAAGAACACATGGGATCAATTCTAGTGACACATACCAAAGGAACCGGCGGAGACACCGTTCTATCTTGTCTGAAGGTAAAAGTCCTCGTCCACGAAGGGAATTACTATCTAAAAGAGCACGACGGAGAAGATCCGAAAGCATAGAAGATAGAAGGAGCCTGGATGATAGAGGCAATTATGGGAGAATGACAGTCAAGAGCAGAATCGATCCAACAGGAAAGCCAACTGGTCAGCGAGATGTCACCTTACAAGAGCTATCAAGGAAGGTTTCAGTGATGGCACGAAGGTATGGTCGCAACGTATCTTCGGATGATGAGTCGGATAGCCCATTCGTTGAAAATATTGCTCGCACCCAATTTCCGGACAGATTTAGAATGCCAACCATTGAGCAGTATAAGGAGAACAGGGATCTGAAAGAGCATGTTCACCGATTCCGCAACATTATGGCCCAGTATTCATCCAATGACGGACTGCTATGTCTCACCTTCCCGTAAACATTTGGCGACCTCGCCTCCAGGTGGTTTGGAAGACTTCCATCCGAAGTATAAGCGGTTTCTCGAACCTCAGCAAAGCATTTATAAGGCAATTCATGGGGAGTGTGCAGAGAAGAAAGTCGCTTGCTCATCTATCAAACTTGAAGCAGGAACGCAATGAGTCGATCAAGAAGTATCTAGCAAGATTCGGGAAGGAGGTTGCTCAAATTGAAGATGCTAGTGATGTAGCTGTTATTGCCGCTTTCACCAATGGGTTACAAAGAGGGCGATTATCCTTTGACCTGCGAAGAGATAGACCGAAAACTTATGAGGAGATGATGGAAATAGCTGGCGACTATGCACTGGCGGAAGAGGAAGAAGAAGAAGTAGCGCAAGGGGGTAGTTACGTACACGGACACAAACCTGACTCAAAATCAGAACATAAGGATGACAAAAAGATACAATCACGTGACCACCAGAGAGATGAGAAAGGCCAAAAGGGGCATCCAATGGAAAGCAGGGGAAACACTCGAGCCAATAGGTTTCGAGGAAGGTACAACCATTACACCCCTCTAACCGGCGATCAGGAGGAAATACTTTCCGTAGTAGAAGACAAAGGACTCACCAAATACCCTCGGCAGCAATCAGCAAATGCCAGGAAAGATACAACTAAATACTGCCAATTTCACAAAGATCATGAGCATGAGACTTCAAAATGTTTTCAGCTGCGTGATCATATTGAGAGCTTGATCAAAGATAGGCACTTGAAGGATTTTGCTTTGAAAGGGGACAAGCACGGTGGTCGCCAGGACAGCCACTAAGGAAACGGACAGGATAGAAAGAGTCCAAGGAGAAACAGCCCTAACGCCACCATAAACACTATTTTTGGCGGACCTCATACTGGGAGAAGCAATCGAGAAAGGATGTCAGAAGTCCAAGAAGTAATGTATGACAGCAGAAGCATGGAGATCAATTCTGTGCAAAGAAACCCCAAGAAAGGAAGAGAAGGACATGACCCCATAATATTTATAGCAGAAGACTCAAACGAAATTGATGCAAAGCCGAATGATGCAATCGTAGTGGGGGTTCGAATAGCACACAGGGATGTCCTTTGAGTAATGATTGACAACGGGAGTTCAGCTGATACTCTAAGTGCTAGGGTATATGATGAGTTGCGACTGGATAGAAAGGACCTAGAACCCTTCCATGTGCCGTTAAAAGGTTTTGGGGGCGCAGAAGTAAGATCATTGGGGACTGTGAAGCTACCGGTGAGGTTTGGTACAACACCATGTAGGCGAACAATCCTGCTAGACTTTGTTGTAGTCGACATCCATAATTGGCCGTATAATGCTTTGCTTGGTCGACCGTTTCTTAACAAAGCTCGAGCCGTCACTTCAACCCAAGCATTGAAAGTAAAGTTCCCTACAGAAGTCAGAGTCGGAGAATTGAAAGGGTCACAGGAGATGGCACGCCGCGCCAACCTGTCAATCTTCAAGGATAAGGCAGGGATGGAGACATTAAGCATATTTGAGGTAAACAAGGAAGTGTAGGAGGATAACCCGAAAACTTTTGAATTGGACCCAAGGGACAAAACGAGCAGAGAAAAGGAAGAGCCAACTGAGTCGATTGTTTTAAACAAAGCAGAGCCGGATAAAACAGTCAAGATCGGAGCAAGACTGACTGAACGCGTTAAGAGAGATGTGACAAACTTGTTGAAAGAGTACAGGGATATTTTCGCTTGGAGCCATGAAGACATGTCGGGGATTGAAAGAAGTGTGATTTCACACAACTTGGCTGTGAACGAAAAATGCAAACCAGTAGTACAAAAGAGGAGAAGCTTTAACCCAGAGAGAAGTGCGGCAATAAAAGAGGAGGTGTCCAAGTTGCTCGCCGCATGATCAATCAGAGAGGTTAAGTACCCGGAATGGGTGGTGAATGTAGTTTTAGTGAAAAAGAAGAACAGTCAATGGAGGATGTGCGTCGACTTCACCGATCTGAACAAGGCCTGCCCCAAGGATAGCTTCCCTCTACCAAGAATTGACCAGCTGGTCGATGCAACAGCTGGACATGAAACATTAAGTTTCATGGATGCATACTCAGGATATAACCAGATAAAAATGCACAAGCCAGATGAGGAGAAGACAACGTTCACCACAGATCAAGGGTTATACTGTTACACAGTCATGCCATTCGGCTTGAAAAACGCTGGAGCAACTTACCAGCGCTTAGTCAACAAAATGTTCGCCAGACAGATAGGAAGAAATATGGAGGTTTACGTTGACGACATGCTGACAAAAAGCATCACAGCAGATAAGCCTTTTATTGCTTTGACCGAGCCTTTTCCTTGTTTTTGAAATGAATAAGTATCGAGCCTTTTATACAAATTTCCGAGCCTTTTATTGCCTTCACCGAGCCTTTTCTGAGCCTTTGAAATGAATAAGTATCGAGCCTTTTAGAGAAATTTTTGAGACTTTTGAAGTCTTCTCTGAGCCTTTTCAATATCCTCACCCGAGCCTTTGTAAATGTAAGATGGGAAAATATTTTTTAGTCCTGTGTTTTTATTAATTGTTAGTGATGAATAATTTGACAGCATCATGAATCGGGTTAGGATTGTAATATCTTACAACGGTCGATGGGAGCAGTTTCCCGATGGAAGTCAGAGTTTTATTGGATCCGATAACAGGGGAATGTATCTGTCAAAGAATATGACTTACGAAGAATTGTTGGCGATCGTGCATACCATTGTGAAATACGATGAAAATAAATTCACTGTTGATCTGTCATCAATATCAATCATTCCTGGCAGTACATGTCGCACATTTATAAGGAATGACGACGATGTCCAGTTTATGCTGGGGGAAGATCGAGTGATCCCTCAAGTATGTGTCAGTGTAACTGAAAGGACTGTTGGAGATATGATAGGGAATGATATTCCTCGTCCTGAAAATACCCAACAGTTTGGATCCTTTAGCGGTAGCAACCAAGGGTTCACCCAAAGGAGTGCCACCGAAGGTGGGGAAAACATGTGTGGTGTCCCACCGGTAACGGTCAACCATACAGATGTAGTTGAACCTCAAATTGTTAATGTGTTTGGGTGTCGAATTGAGCAGTACAATGAGCATTACAATGAGCAGAACAATTACTTGAACCATGATGTGGATAATGATGCAACTAATGAACAGGTTGATGATCTGCAAAATGTGGATGAAGAGCCTGAACAAATTCAAACACATAGTAGACGTGTACAAGGAGTTAGTTGCACTGCACCAGATATGGCTGGGACTTCCGAGGTCCGGTATAACGTAACAGCATCTGAATCTGATAATATGACAACGTGGGTTATTCTCGGAGCAGATGTATACTCGTTTGGTACTGGTACAAACAGCACCTTCGCAGCGCAAGAACCTAGAACCATGATTTATAAAGGTCAATTTTTTCAGAGTAAAAAGGATTTGAAAAGGCTAGTTAGCCATTTTTCAATGCGGCAGAACTTTGAATGGAAGGTGAAAAGGTCGAATAAGACAACTTTACATCTGGTCTGCATCATTGACGAATGTACGTGGAAATTAAGAGCGGTGAGGAGAGATGAAGGGACTTACTTTCAAGTCAGAAGTTTTGTCAACGAACACAGTTGTCCGTTGGAGGAGATTCACCGTCGGCACCGACAAGCTAGTGCAGTCACAATCGGAGAAGTCGTTGCCCCTAGACTTCAGCAACATGATGGACGTCTCATGCGTCCCAAGGACATAATTACCGATATGAAAACAATATATTGCATCCAAATCATGTACAGTAAAGCACATGATGCCCTGCAATATGCATTGTCATTGAGCTATGGAACACATGAAGAAACTTTCCAACTGCTGCCATCTTTTGCATACATTCTCGAACAGTAAAATCCTGGCACAATCACGGACTTACAGTGCCCAGACGATGGTAAATTCCTTTACTTTTTTATGTCGTTATGGTCCTCAATTAGAGGTTTTCGGAGGTGTATGCGTCCTGTGATTGCAGTTAATGGTACCTATTTGAAGGGAAGATTCGGGGGTACAATGTTTGTTACAACTGCACAAGATGGAAACGAACAGGTGTATCCAATTGCTTTTGGGTACGGTGACTCAGAAAACAACCATTCATGGGAGTGGTTTTTGGAATGCTTGAGGGGGGCCCTTGGTCATATAGATGATCTGGTTTTCATTTCCGATCGTCATGAAAGCATTGAAGCAGGGATTTCTACAGTGTTCCCTTATGCAACCCATATGAAAGTCCTCAAAAATACTCGAGGTGTGTTTATCAATATAAAGCTAGAGGGGGGGGGGGGGGGGGGGTGAATAGATTTTATCTAATTATTACCCAATTTTCGCATGCATGTCAATTTTACGAAAATACCCCTAGCAAGTCAACAAAACATACAAGTGTAATAAGATGCGGAAATAGTAAATGACACTTGATGTATACGTGGAAAACCCAACCACTGGGAAAAACCACGGGCTGTTAAGTGCGCCACACTCGGACCTCGAAATCCACTATATGAAAAGACGGTTACACCCTCAAGTGATTCTCGGACCCTCACCCTAGATAACCTCAGGCTATGGACACTACCAATCGCCACTCTTGGTTCAATCCCTAGTGATATCCCCTGATACACTACTCTTGGCGTGAGCACCCTCTAATCTACCACGCGGGCCTTTTATAGCGGCTCTAGTCCAATTTGCTTGAGGCCTAAGCAACCTTAGCCCCAAGACTTCAATCTCTCAAAAGAGATGCACAACCCTATGTGAATATGTATGAATATTCAATTAATGCAATAAGAGCTAGGGTACTCTAAATGCTTACCTAGGATTATAAGATGACAATATAATCAATCCTAGATATCACATATAGCTATATGACATGGCATATAACTTTAGCTAAGTAAAGGATAACCAATCCTAGATACAAAGCTATCATATAAAACCCACAAACATTCAAAGGATTAACTAGTTGATTAAAAAACAATCTATCAACCTGGTTATCAATACATTACACAAGAATGTTCATGGCATAGCTTTTAGGCAATAATGACCTAATCAAATAAGCTATGAAAACTAATCTCAATCAATAAATGAGATCAATTAGCTAGATGGCATATGAACATTAAAACCTAGCTAACAAATAAAAACCCAATCAACACATAATCTCAATCTTATATGTAGAAATTAATCTAAACACATATAAGTAAAATATGAGATAAAATTGATAAGTAGAAACACTAATTATGTAAGATAAAAGTGTTCAACAAATCATACCATGTGTGTTGAAGAAGTCCCATGCATTAGCATATGCTAGATGATCCTAGATGATGCTTAGATGAAGATTTATGCATGTGGGAATGGGTTTAGAGAGATAAAGATATGATCTTTAAGCTTTCTCTCTCAAGTCTCTCTAAATATCTCTCTAGGGTTCTTATGATCAAAGACTTGTATTCTGAACCAGAGATAAGGATGTATTTATAGAGACCAAAAACAGGGCAGGTGAAAATACAATTTTGCCCTTGAAACGCACCGATCGGCGGTTTCATTCGGCGGCCAGGCCGCCGAAATGAACCGCCGAATGGCTCCCGAGCGGAACAGGGGAACTTCGGCGACTTCATTCGGCGGTTTGGAAACCGCCGATCCCAACCGCCGTTTTGGACCCGAGAGATATATTTCAATCAGGTCTCATTCGGCGGTTTCGAACGGCGGCCAGGCCGCCGAACGTAACCGCCGAGTCACCAAAAATGGTGAAATCAAGGAGAAGCCAAAGGCATCTCCACCGGCGATCATCGCGCAAAACAAAGCACATTACCGTGCACGCGCGGACGTTTCCGAACATCCTTAGGGAAACGAATTACTCCACACTAAAAGCTAACATACATGAAGTGCAAGTGTGGGTATTGAATGCATCCTAATGCCTAACATGTCATGGCATTATCATATAACAAGATGCAATCAATTCAACATGCAAGAAGAGATATTGAATAAAACAATAAAGCACAATGCACACAAAATATAAACACACCATACAAGAATAAGAGTTATGCATGTTGTGTGTGTGTGTGCAACTATGTCTCTTCAAGCCAATGTAAGCACTAGATATATACCTTTGGTGCTTGTCCTCTTGAGGTCTTGGAAAGGGTCTTGATCTTCAACAAACACCTAGACTACCCTTACAACCAAACCCCAACATGTGGTTTGACCACGAAATAAGCCAATCAATTAATGGGAATCCTTACACCATACCATATATTGCTGGCATTTTGGTGAAAATATGAAGAAGCGATTCCACAAAAAGGATGTTGCCGACATAATGGATAGTGCTGCTAGGTCGTACAGTGAAATCCAATACGATCGCCACATAGAGGAGTTACGTAAGCTGCACAAGGGTGCATACGATTATGCTATTGATGCTGGTCCACACAAGTGGTCTCGCGTTCACTGTCCCCAAAGAAGGTACAGCTTGATGACTACAAATGTTGCAGAGTGCATAAACTCATGCTTAAAATTCGCACAGCAACTGCCACTAATGACACTGGCAGAGTTCATTAGGAATATGCTACAGAAGTGGTTTCACGATCGTCATACAGCTGCACAGTCCATGCGTCATCGATTGACCGATGCAGCACATGGGGTGATCCAGAAACGGGTCGAGAAATGCAATTATATGACCGTAAATGCAGTTGACTGGAACATATTCTCCGTCAAACACAAGAGAAAACAGTGGACGGTTAACTTAGCCCGGAAGACTTGCAGGTGCAACAAATTCCAAATGGACTTTTTACCTTATTCACACGCACTCGCAGCGGCAAGGTACATGACAAGTTACATTTAATGTTTTTCTATAACCAAACGTGAGTCTCACTGTTTTCATTGTTGCAGGGAGCGGAACTTGGATTTCACATCTCTGTGTGCGGACTACTACAAGAGGGAGACACTTATTGATGCATACTCGGTTTCTATTATGCCTGTTGGCCATCCTTCTTCATGGGTGGTTCCATCCGATATCGCAGCGCGGGTGGTTTTAAATCCAAAGACGAAGAGACAATCAGGTCGCCCCATGGAAGGTCGACACGCATCGTCTTCGGAGAGGACAACCACACAGTCGTGTAGAAGATGTGGACAACCAGGACATAATAGCAGGCGGTGTTTGAATCCGCCTATGGTTAATGAAGGTCCCAGGACAATTGTCCCCGATGATTACCGTCGCAAGTGTAGCATCTGTCACACAATAGGACACAACAAACAAACATGCCCTCAGAAGGACACGCCAGTGGAATGAATGGAGCCGTACAAGAGGAAGACGATCAAACATAACAAGGCAGTACAAGAGGAAGATGAATTGCCACCAGAAAAGCTTGTGATTGAGAAACATGTCTCCAACTTGATGTCTTCCAACATCGTTCAGACTTTGGGAACCATGATCGATACAATTGTTTTATGAGACCCTTGGTTCTTATGCTTTTATGTAGAACTAATATGATTGATTTTATGTTGGAGAAAAGCTTGCGATTGCTAATGTGTTCCAACATCATTCAGACTTTGGGAACCATGCTCGATACAGTTGTGTTATGGTTTTATGTTGAATAATTTTTAATTTATTTTTTCCTGAAATTGATTTGAATTTAGTTGTTTGTGTAATGTCATACTGGATCCTTTGTTAATTGCAAACACTTAAAAAGAAAAACAAATTATTTTTTTTCATTACTGAAATGTTATGTACATAAACTAAATCATTATCTCGAAGACCAGTCCTTCGAGTTGCAAAAAACCTCCACAGCCATCTTCTCTCGAATGGTGGTCATATCATTTTTCGACCAGTCAAAAGTATCCCTGTTCGCAGCCAGATACTCTATCAATCTTAAAGTATGAGCACCACAGTTACCCCTACAATTCACCACATGAACAACCGTTACAATGGAATTATATGAAAACGAATTTGGATAAAATCAGATCTTGAAACAGTCATACCCTGTGTCCTGTTGTGGCACACGGTCTGCAGACACATAATAAAAAGTGAATGCCCTAGTAGTCTTTGAGTACGTCATATCACCCCTCCGTCTGCGATTGTGAAAGTTCACCGCATGCAGCATCGGGGGTAAAAAATACCGTAAGCACACGAGCTGCATTTTCCTGTGGCTGAATGGAACCTCCTGTCTGTACGAGTCAAAAAGGAAAATATTCCCTCCTGTGAGGTCGATGCTGACCAGGGCCCAATGCGTACGTCCAAGGTTGCACGGAATCAGAACCTGCAGGTTTAAAAAGCAATGTGCGATCAGCGTGACATTTATTTTTCAAAACTTTAATGGAAAACATGTAAAATAAACACTCACGGAGTCAACATTGTGCCATGGTATGTTTCCTAGCGAAAGCATGGTATGTTTCCTAGCGGGAGCAGCCCACGTACCACCATAAGGTCTTCTTCGGACCACTTCTACTTCTGTGAAGACCAACCAGTATGGGGTCTATCAGACCCACTTCCCATCTTTCTATCCCAGCGGTTACATAACCATGACTGTACAAAAACGTTAGGTTATAGATGTATGAAACACATCAATGCACAAGCAAATACCGTACAATTTAAACACTTACATAAAACTGTGAATCCAGTATGTTGATCCTCAGACCGTAGACAGTGGGAAATGCTCGCTGACGCTTCCGTAGAATCTTCAAGTAAGCGTCAATGTGCTGAAAGTTTGAACATTTTTATTTGTTAGGATTGTACAATTGTTGTAACAACATATACATATATTACAGTTATGAACATACCGTATCCTCCAACTCCATAAAGTTGCTTTGAAACCGGTGGAACCAAAGGACATCGACTGGCAAGTGTAGATCCACATCACGCCTGCATAATTGTTGAAGAAGTTAGATAACGAAGTCAAGTCAGTTTTACTAAGCTGTTTTAAAATAAATACAGAGATTGTAATATCTACGATTATACTTACAATTCCCCTGTCAGGTTCCTCTTGTACGCTTGGTACGCCTGGTACGCCGCTAGATGATCAGGATCTATCAGTTCGTGGGGCACCCATACATGTGGTGGCTATGGCATAGTCCTTGCCCTCTTCGGCCGACAAGGGTCAGTGTATGGGCTTCGCTCCTGCCAACCTCGCCTGCGAACCCGATCCTGACGTTGAAGGGGTGGGGGACTCCGATCCAAACCACGGGGATCCACCAAACGTGTGCTCTGTATAGAGGAACTCTGTCCCCATGGATCGCCAGCAGGGGTGCTCTGTATGGAAAAACTCTATCCTCGTGGATCGCCTGCAGGGGTGCTCTGTATAGAGGAACTTTGTCCTCATGGATCGCCTACAGGGGTAAGCCCTGCCCCGATGGGTGCGTCAGGACTGAGGAACTCTATCCCCGTGGAATGAATGGAAGGATGTGCTGCACTAGGATCAACCAGAGGGTGCGCAATATGGAGGCACTCTGTCCCAAGTCCTAGGGATGAACAACATGATCTGATAATACCTGATGAGGTACCTAGTCTATCTCCATATGTACTGTCTCAGTGTCATCAGTACCACCAGTAACCTCCTCTCTTGGTGTCACACCTAGCCCCTACTGATCAGACACTGCCTGCGTACTAGGGTGCAGCTGACGCCCAGTCTGTAAGTCTGCTCCGTCCTGATGACTACCAGTCCAGTCTCTATCACTGAAGTGTCGGTCTTGGTCATCGATCGACGGGTCATGAAATGGTGGGTCATCGGACCGTCTGCCTTCAGTAGGTGTCTGCGGCGTCGAACCCTTAAGACCCCAAATCAAATCTAGCAACTCCTTATGCTGTTGATCTCGCTTTTTGTCAATCATTTGCACTTCATCCCGTAACTCTCGAAACGCATCCAGCAGTTCAGTATACCTACGGTCCTGAAATGAAAAAAAATAAACACGTTGTGAGTACTAAAAGTTTCCAATTGTTTTCAGATTAAATACTGCGGTGTAACTACTTTTACGTACCTCTAGATGCCCTCCGACGCCTCGTCGTGAGTGACCTTCAGGTCGAGGCTGTGTGAGCAACACAAATCAAACTCCCCTATGCCTCACGGGACTCCTACTGCGACCCTCCACGTCAGAACCATCTGTATCACTGGGTCCCGAATGCGGATACTCAGTATCACTGGGTCTCGAATACGGTCCTTCAGTATCATTGGGTTCGGCAATCGTACGGTGTTCGGCATTGGCATCGACATCATACAGACTGCCTCCCTCCTCAATGCCCTCATAGTACCGTTCAGCCAGCTCTGCTGGTGTCGGCACCAATTTCAACCTCGCAAACATCTGAAATCAATGTTAGACCATTTGTAATCGTATACATACTATTAACTATTAACGTTAACATAACAGATACTTACCTTTTCAATGAAAATGGAATCCAACTTATCCCCCCTTGGTCGCTGACTCAACTCCCATTTTAGAATACGGGGGGATAGCTTGATTTCCCTACGGGTCCCACAATCTTCGATGGCAAGATCGGGGATAACCTCAAAAGCAAATATCTGCGTAATAGATAAGTACAATAATAATCAAACACATCAATCATATGAAAATAAAAAATACAATTAAAGTATGGAATTAAATTCTAAATTCTTACCAATAGTGCATAAGTACAACCGTATATGTTATACGTCTCTACCTTGTGTACTTCAACGCCCTTTTCTCGCTGTTTTCTTTCGAACCGTTCCTAACGACCATCCAACGCATGCTTGAACCCATAAATAGATCGCCTATACACATGCCCACCCCACGAGAATGCATCAAAAGCGTCCAAGTTCTCGATTAGGCGAAACTGCCATAATGGGACTTTCTCTCTCTCGTCCAAACCCATTAGTATCCAGTTAAGCATATACAGTAAGCATAGCTTAACCGCATCGTACTACTCAGCAAAATCACCGGTCCGTACAACGGCTCTCAGCTCTCCAAACTCGACCTCATCTCGACCCTCAAAGTACCGCTGGTGTATGCCATTCTGTACCACATCATAGATCGACGTGTCGGGAAGTTGTCCGAACTTCAATCCGGTGATTAGACAGAACTCAACCTTCGAGAACCGGACCGAATGCTTTCCTAAAAGAAATCTCATCTCATCTCATCTCATCTTCCGGCCCGTCGTGATACAACTCACGAATAAGCAATCGATGGACAATGCCAGCTGAAAACTTCATGTTGCGCTGCATCCGAAGAAAATGTCCAAAACACGACTCAGTGTACCGACGTCGTTCTTCGATCGCAAGATCTTCAGGTACACTGTTAAGTGCATTTTCGATATCTCTAAGGTGACCGAAATGGTCATGCCGAGTTATTTTCCCCGGGTACCTTTCTTCCGCTGGAGTTTTCAGAAAATCTTTCAATGGATTTCTCATCTGCATATTCACATAAAAAAAAATAAAAGAAATTAATATATATAACTTCATGAAAAGGCTCGGACACTGAAAAATAAAAGTCATGGAGACTTTTAGAAAAGGCTCGGAGTGAGGTTCAAAAGTCTCGGAGACTTAATGAAAAGGCTCGGGTACTATTAATCAAAAGGCTCGGAGACTTTATAAAAAGGCTCGAAATATTATGTAAAAAGCTCGGATGAAGGTTTAAAAGGCTCGGAGATTCAAATTACAAAAACCTACATCATATTATTTAAAAGGCTCGAATGAAGGTTTAAAATGTTCAGAAAATGCTCGGATAAAGGTTTAAAAAGCTCGGATGAAGGTTTAAAAGGCTCGAGATTCAAATTTCAAAAACCTACATCATATTCTTTAAAAGGCTCGGATGAAGGTTTAAAAGGCTCGGAGAAAGGTTTAAAAGGCTCGGAAATGAAAAATTACAGAAAACCTAATCACATTACTTAAAAGGCTAGGACGAAGGTTTAAAAGGCTCGGAAAAGGCTCGGATGAAGGTTTAAAAGGCTCGGAGAATGTTCTATTCATCGTCTTCAACAAAATTTTTACAGAACTTTAAACCTAATCAAACAAACCTAATGAACAATAAATCTAATCAAACCTAATCTATATGTCTAACCAAACACCAAACATCAAACACAAATCAAATTAACAACAACAAAACGCGTGAGAGAGAAAGTTCAACTCACCACTGGACGCTTGGAGTCGAGAGGGGTAATGTAGCACCACCGCCGGTGATTCGCCGTCACTTTTTTGGCCGGATTTCTTGCACCGATAACTTCTCTCCCAACTGTTCTCTCTCCCTCAAGTTTTTTCTCTCACGTTTCAAAACACACAAACAGACAAAATAGGGGTATTTTTGTCTGGTCACCAAGATTGATGCCTTTTAAACTTAGATTATTAAAGTGGTGCTATTCTTACAAAAACCCTCCAAATAGTGACATTTAAATTTCGAACCCTTGAAATAATACATATAAAGTTTTAACTTTTAAATAGTTAAAAAGAAAACCGCCTTAATGAAAATGACACACACACGTTGTTATAAGACGTTAAATGTCAGATTAGTATATTATTAGTAAAATTTCAAAAACTGGATTTTGTTTTCTCTAAAAATTCCAAACCCCCAAAAACCCCTCTCTTCTCTCCCTCTCCCTCTCTCTCTCTCTCTCTCTCTCTTTTCAAGATTTCTTTTTCCCTCTCAATTTTTCGCTCGATTTGCTATTAGGGTTTTTATTCTTTTCTAAATTTTGCAATCGTTTTTTGCTTTTTCGATCTCTGATTCATGGACACTCTTCTCGGCGATAAAGATCGAATCGTCTCTACTGGTATATATCTTTTTGTATATATATTTATCTATCTACCATTGTTATTATGTGTGCTAATTTGATTCGTTCATTGTTTATTAATGTTTCTGATTTGTTCTTCCATTGTTTATTGTTCAATTTTTTTGTTAAAACGCGGATTTATGGTTTTGAATGTTTTGAAAATTCATGAATGCATTGTGTGAGATTTAGTGTTTTTCCGAGGCCTTGAACTGTGAGGAATGCCATTTGGGTTTCGTACATTTGAAACCAATATATTGTTAATTTTTGTTAGTTTTAAAATTTTAATATGATTTCTAATGTTTGCTTCAATTTAAGGTTCAAGTATAATTTGCTGTTTCTAGGGTTTAGGAATTTGGCATTAATTTGGGTGGAAATTATTCTACCTCCAATTAGGGTTTAGGAGTCCGTTAATTAGTATTAACAGAGTATGAAGCTACTGCTATGCTAGATCTTGTTAATAAATTATTCATGTATGCATTGCAAAAGGAGTTTTACTCTTAATAATAATGTTTTGAGACTTCAAATTTATCATTTCAAAGAAACTGTAGACCATATGCTTCTATAGAAGCAATACCGTGTTAATAAAGCATGTGAAGACATGGTGATGTAGTGATTATGCAACAGAATCTACTTAGCTTTGGGGTTTGACATGGTTGTGGCACTGGTTTGCTCATTTTGGACTTTACTGGAGGTGTAGCTTTGGAACTTGAGTCCCTTTTTTTTTCCATTGTGGAATTTGCTGTCTGGTTATTGTTGGAGCAGTTGTACGCGTTCCAAGAAGGAATCTGACTTCTTATGTGACAAAACATGTATAAGGATTCTGACTCCTCTTGGCATGAAAGATTTTGGTAGACAATTTTTTTGTAAGAGATTTCTCCAATATTTTTTTTTGCTCATTTCTTGCTGCTTTCTGCTTGTATGTTAATGTTATATGGGTATTGATTGGAGTTAGACCTGTGGTTCATGTAATTTTTATTCCAATGTTTAAATGCAAATTGCTTTCTTATTGATCTTTACCATTGGATTAATAATGTTGGCTCCCCTGGCTATTTGTCCGTTCTGAGTCTGCTGCATGGGCACGAATGGATTATGCCTGTACTGGGCATGTGTAGCTTTTATGACCAGCTTGTAATTCTGCTGCCTTGTGTTTTACTGGGTCACTGATTGTATTGATGTTGGATGATGACTGATATATGTGCATGCATTTTCTTTCTTATCTTTTTTATTTCTGGAATCTGTCTGTGCTACAGCAATGCATGTGTGATTGGATATATTTTCTTTGTTTTTTGCTTACATATGTTATTAGCTTGTCAACAGTTGCTTGTGATTTCTCTGTTTTATGTGTTCTATTAAACTACTGAACATTTAATGCTGGGTACAGGAGAGAGACCTGTAAAGGCAGATTCTACAGAACAGGTATTTGATTGAGAATTCCTTAGTAACTTTGTTAAATTATATCTGTTTCTCTATCTTGGTAAAATGAAGTGAATGTTTTCCATTAGCTCTTGCTCTTCATTTTGTAATCTATTATCAGCTTCTTTCGCCCAACGATGAAAGGATTGTTTCAACAAATCCTTCTCCGGATGCAGTCATAGGGCCATCAAAGGATGTTTTGGAACAGCCAGAATCTTCTGATAGTGGAGATTTTAGCACTGTCCGCCCACAGAATGCTTATGCTTCTCATGAACAAAATTTATCATATGGTGGGTAGTTTCTGATCCTTGTTGGTATAAATGGTTCAGAACTCTGACACTTAAATATTAATGTCGGTAGACACACTGCTAGTATCCATGTGAAATTTATAGAATATCAATTATCAGTATTCTTCATTTAGCCATTTTGGATTTTTGGACAAGCTTTTTTGTTTTCAATAGAAGATTTTAAGCCTTTCAGGGAATCAAATCATTATTTGACACATTGTAATTAAACCGTCAAATTTGAAACTTTAAAATGATGAAGTTGATAACATTCCAATTTTGTTTGGCACCTCTTGCATAACTATGTAAAACATCAATGGGATCATATTCTAAATTCTCTTTGGATTCAGGTTATGGAAATAGCACTACTTCTTGGGATGGGTATTCTCACTATGTCGATGCTGATGGCTTGCAGATATCACCGGTAAGGATAATTTCCCACCTGCATCTTTTTAAATTTATTTTGTAGATTATATATGTATATGGATCTCATTTTGACCAGATTCAGGTTATCTACAATGATAATACACCCTTGATGTTCCACTCTGGTTATGGCTTCAATCCTGAAATGCCATATGGACCATATTCTCCGGTTGCTACACCACTGCCTTCTATAATGTTTGACGGTCAGTTCTACTCACCACAGCAAGTCTCATTCTCTCCATCTTATTACCCGCAACATGGTCCTCCAGGTGCGCCTTCTGCTGTTCCAGTTTCTCCATCTGAGCTGATGACATCAGAAAGTAGTGGCGACAACTTGCTTTTTGGGCCAGGATCAGGTTATATTGTACCTTTTGGATCATTTGGTGGAGGGAATGTATCTGGGAATTCTGTTTCTAATCCTTTAACTTCTCCACCAATTTATCCTCAACCAATGGGCATACTTGGGTCATATGAGCAGAATGTTGGACAGGTTTGTTCTCATATGATATGAAAATTGTTATATTTTGAGGTAGTTCTCCTTGAAAATGAAAATTTAATATGATTATTGTTTTTTTATGTTATAATATCTCTCATAACATCAATGGCCGCCCTAGACCACTCACCAGAGGTGTCAAGGGGACGGTCTAATCGAGGTGGGCCATATTGTTTTACATACAGCCAGGCTCGCTGCCTGGGCTATAAATTTTTGCTGCACCCACTCTGGCTCTTAAGCCCTGGCAAACATGACTCCTTTGCCTGCTTGAATTGGCCAAGGCTGTTGGGCTTTATCTTGCTTTAGTTTTTCCTTTTCATTGTTTAAGCCGGTATGGTTCACCGGGCTGGTGAGCCTAATTAGCTGAGACTGGGTTGGTCAGCTGTTTAGGGCTTGAGCTGGCTTCTACAGCATTGTTATGGACATTGGACGGGGTCAAACTGCCTAGCACATTTGACACCTGCAGTCATTTTTATATGTCATGAGCACCTATACCAGTGTTTTTTTTTAATTCTTTTTTTTTTTTTTTTACGAAATATATATGAAGCATCTATCCTAGATTCCTAGTAATATTACTCATTTATTATCCAGAAATATGCAAATCATTGTAGATCCTGCCTCTTGTAAAGGGTTTTGCCTTACCACTTCATGGAATTCTGAAAACATTGTACATTATGGATACAAGAAAGTATTATTTGCTCTGTATGACCTTAGTTCTTCGATTATGTTCTCTGGTTTTAAAAGTAGCAATGAGCTAAACAAGGCTCAGATTATATCAAATCTTTTGATCTAAAACAGACATGAGATATTGAATATATCATTTCCACTAATAAAATGGAGGGTGCGTCTCCAGACAATGCAATGGTGCTTATAGAGTTGAACTGACAGCCGAATTTCCACATGCTTTGCACACTGTTGACATGAGCATGTACTTTAGAAGTGTAATGAACATACTGTTAGATCGTTATATGTTGAAGAGTTTCGATACCTCATAGTTTTCACCTTTTCACCCTAGCCCTTATGTCCTCTTATGCAGCTTTTTGCTTCTTCAGAATTAAAAGTGGTTTTAGCCTAAACTTAAGGCAGTGGTGTAAACTTTGTTATAAATTGAAATCAGAATTTCACACTTTCCATCCATTTATTTTTATTATTATAATTTGCTCTGGTTTTGAACGCATAATTACCATAGATGTTCCGGTGTTTTTTATCTCTCTATTTTCTTTTGTGAGATTAAGAAGGCCAGTTTTGAATTTTCTTTTCCTTTTTGAGTTAAGTATGTTCTTTGATTCTAATATCTTACGAGCTTATAGAATTTAGTGTTTTAGACATTGACATTATATAGCTGCATACTTTCCAGCAACAAAGACCTTATAATGGATTTGGATTGGCATCAAGTTCTTCCCCTGGAAGCCATCCACATGGTGGCCCTTATCGGAGCTCTTACTTTGGGAATAATGACAGAATGCGACTTGCTTTTGACAAGGGCAGAAGACGAGACAGGGACCAGGATTCGATTTGCATTTCAAATGATTCACATGGTATTGACCGCAATCGAGGACCTAGAGCTTCAAAGATGAAGGGCAAGAGCTCCACCGACCAGAGCTGTTCTTTCGGTAATAGCAAGAGCATTTCATCTTGCTCTGGAATTAATCTTGAATTATTCAACCGACTGGATTTCGCCACCCATTATGAGAATGCCAAGTTCTTTATCATCAAGTCTTTTAGTGAAGACAATGTTCACAAAAGTATTAAATACAATGTTTGGGCCAGCACACCTCATGGAAATAAAAAGCTAGACGCAGCTTATCACGAAGCAAAGGAGAAAAATGGCAGCTGTCCAGTCTTCCTGCTGTTTTCGGTATGTTACTGTGTGCTAAAGTCTGTAAACTTCCTTTTATTTTTAATGCTTATATGTATTGGAGCAATTTCACTGGTCATGGCTCCTTCAAATCTGAAGAAGTTAAGGAAGAATATTTGCTGCAGTACAAAGAATGACAGATGATTGGGACGGTTTGTTCAATAGAGATGTTCATGAAATAGGTTGATTGGTAGATTATATATTTTGAAATTATGAGTCCATTTTTGTTTTTTATTGCTATAATGGTGAATGGTCACAGCTTTTCAAATTGTAATTCAATATTGCTTTTCCATAGTAGAAGTCGTTTTTTTTTTTTTTTTTGTAAACCCTTAGTCCAGTTAAAATCTAGTATCCTTTCTTCTATACTTAACAAATTATTATTTTTTCAATAATAAAAAAAGTCCCTTCAGTAAGCATGCTATCCTTTGTTTTGAAGTGTGTTTTTTCTTTTGAGGCAAGCATAGTACAATTTGTGGATACTATATGTACTATTGATTGGGCCTAAAAGTTGCCCATTTGAAGGTTTGTCAGTGCTTCTTGTTGTCTCGTTTCTTGTTTCCTATCAACCATCAAGTTATTCTTGTATCTGGCTATCCCTTGTTCGCAGATGCTTTTGTTTTTATACTGTGATGGGTTGTTCCACGTCTTTCTTAAAAAAAATTATTATTTGTTTTAGTTGCCTATTAGACATGATTATAGGAGACTTTGTGGTGAATTTTCTTGCTTTGCTGTTTCTTTCATGACATTTCCTTAAATTCATTTATTTTTTCTGAAACATCATTAATTGATAGCAGCATGTATATCTTTCTTCTTCTTTTAAATCATTGGGAAGTAGCTTGTTGCTACCTCAATTATTCTAACTGATTTTGCTCTAATGAGACTTGCATCTATTTAGCCTCGTAGTTGTCTAAAATTTTGGCAACTTTGTGCAGGTCAATGCTAGTGGACAGTTTTGCGGGGTAGCTGAAATGGTAGGACCTGTAGATTTTGAGAAGAATGCTGAATACTGGCAGCAAGATAGGTGGAGCGGGCAGTTTCCAGTTAAATGGCATATTATCAAAGATGTTCCCAACAATCGATTTCGACACATGTTACTTGAAAATAATGATAATAAGCCAGTAACTCATAGCCGAGATTCTCAGGAGGTAGCTGTTTATTTATTTATTTATTTTCTTTGGTTTAGTTCTTTCTTTACTTTCACATTCATATAATATTTCTCAACCATTATAGAATGTCCTGGTATATATATAACTATTTATACTTTGTTTAGGTTCAAGATTATAACTTAGGTTGTGTGTAAATGTCATATATCCTTGTGATCATATCTGTCCCCATGATTTATATCTGTGGGACTTTGTCTGCAGTACAAATAATGCATTGGAATTTGTCTTTATAGTAGTTTTCCAATTGTCTCTTTTAGAGGAATTTCATAACTAGGTAGATGTTGCTTCATATTAGGAAAAAATATTTCAGTGTGAAAAAGTTAAAAGATTCAGAGTCTTTTTATTTTTTTTATGAACCCAATTGTATATTTTCCTGATAACTCATAGCCAAGTGTTTTTACATACTTTTTAAAGTATGTCGTCTTGTGCCAGATGTTGAGCACTCCTTGCTATGTGTCTTCTCTGTCCAAACCATCTTCATTTTAATTGAATGATAGAGCTGTTGTCTAAACTTTGTCGCAATACCCTATTTCCGTTATGATGAATATGCTATTTTCAACTTTCTGTAATTAATTGTTGATCTTGGCCTTTTCTGCTTATCAATTAGCTGACATTGTTATTTATGCTGATATATAATTAGGTGAAATTAGAACAGGGTATTGAGATGTTGAAAATTTTTAAGGATCATGATGCGCACACATCTCTCCTAGATGATTTTGATTTTTACAATGAGCGGGAGAGGTCATCGAAGGAAAGGAAGACTAGACAACAAACTAGCATGACAAAAGATGTGACAGATTCTCTTGCTGATGACTCCATGAGTTCAATTTCAGATAATTTTACTCGAGCCTTGCAATTTGAAGAGAACGTTAAAGAAACAGCAGCTAGTGATAGAGGTGCTACCTCAAGAACTGATGTTTTGATCTCACTTTCTGATGATTCCATAAACCAAACTTCTGATAGCTTAACTGAAGCTGGACAGACAGAGGAGAAGATTAACAAAGAAACATTTGCAGCTGAAACAGGCGGTGAGCATAAGAAATGAGTCTGTCAATCATACTTATAACAACTAGAAGCAGAAGCAGTTAGTTGTAGGTGTGGCAGAATCTCTAGCGTGCTTACCGTAACCCAACAAACTCCTTGTTCTGATGGTGGTTCTACATTTTTGCTTACTGACACCATTTGTTGGTATATCGGACATTTCGATGATTCAGGCTGCAATCTGACTAGTTATTCATTTTGCTTCTTTATTTCAATTTTTCTTATCTTTTGTTTTTTTTCTTGAGAATTGTTGAGGGCAGTATGGAATTGATCCGGACCTGCCAAGGCAGGAAAGCGGTCTTATATCTGACACAAAATGTACTGTTGGAGATTAATGTAGCTGCTTTTCTAGCAATATGATGGTAGTCAAATGTGAAATGTTGTTTGTTGGAGTAACGTGTATACTGTACACTATGTGCCTGATGCCTTGTTGGGTCTCATTTTACTGGTTTTTTTGGTTAACGAAAGGATTTGTAAACTTACCCAATTTGGGAGGAAAAGTAATAAAGAAATACAAGTAATGCAATTGCAGTGTCCTTTGTTTCGTGCATTTCAATCATTCAATTTGTAAACTCTATTGTTCTTTTATCTTTGTTCAGTTATTGTATCACTTTTATCGAGCTTTCCTTGGCTCGCTTGCCTCTGTGTACATCGATTGATTTAATCTCAAGTAATCTGGGTGGCTTCTGCAGAGTAGTTGTAAATGTTACCTGCTTTTCAAGTGTGCTACATTGAGTTGGAGCAACTATTTATTTTGACAGTTTCTTGTACGGTAAGTATAAAAAATGAGACAACAAAATTTCTATCTAGATATGTTCCACATTTTTTCTTCTTCTTCCATACATGTCTCTTTAGATTTGAGTTTCCGATCAGAAATAGACAACAAACACCATGTGGATATTACCTATAGCTTAACCTGCAACACCTTTTACTCTTGTGCAAGAGGACTTGAGTTCAAATCCTGCGATGGGCATCCAAATCGTTAAACCAATCAACCAGCTCAAACCAAACTGATTTAAGTGTGTTGCTTTGGTTTTATTTTTTATTAAAAAAAATAAAAATAAAAACAAAAATAAACTTATTGGGTTGCTCAACTACAATCCGATCGATTTGGGTTGGTTTGTGAGCTGCATTTTATAATGTAATCATTATCACTAATCCTTACTAATGAATGAAATTCAAGCTTCTAAATCAATTCATCTAGTAAAAGATGACATCAAATTGAAAATCTAACCTTATTTTCCCCCCCCCAAAAAAAAAAAAAAAAAAATCCACTTGACAACACACAAACGAAACAAACCAAGCAATGGGTTGATTCCTATACACCGGCGAAGATGGCAATGTTCAGCGTAAGTATGGTGATCAGAGTTGTGATTCCGTTTAGCCGCTTAAAGGTTGACTGGTCGGAGTTATCATGCATAGGATGAAGTGTTTCTCTTTGTCAAGACAAGTTTTGGTTTGGATAAAGTGAGGGCATTTTTGTCCAAAAAATTGGTTTGGATAGAGAATACAAAAGTTAGTGCCAACGGGTAGTTTTGTAATTTCACTGATTTATTTTTTTATAGACAATTTCTTATACTTTGAGATAGATTTTATAGATAAAATAAGATTCGAAATATGAAGGGGAAGTGTACAACCACTTGAGCTACGAGTGGATGTGCAATTTTACGTGGTTTTACTAAGTTTCCTAGATTAAATTCAAGCAACTATTTTTTTTTTTTTGGTTATATTTTCTCTTAGTAAGATCTTTGAAAGTCTGAAACAGCATTATGGTATTGCACCGAAAAGATAAAAATTCTCTGAAATTTTGTTGAACTACAAGTAAATAAGATATTTGAAGTTTAAATTTATGTGTTTGATGGGTTAGTGTACCACATTTAAATTATTGTGAATTTCTTGTAAGCCTTATTGGCTAACGAAGCTACTTGGATTACATAATTTGTTGCTTATTAGCTAATTCTATTCTTGAGATCAAAGATACAACAATCCACAGTATGCTTTCAACTTTCAAGCTTTTCAAGAAGAATTCTTACTTCTCAGAAACAAAGTGGCCTGGCTTCCATTTCATAACCTAAATACTGTATTTACTTTCCCTTCAACTTTACAAACTTACTTTATTTTGTTCCCAGCTTATTCTATTTCTCACTACTGGAAACTATCGCTGTGCAGGGCTAATTAAGAAGTTCTCTGAAAAGTAAATGTCAATACATATTGATTTACATGTTCTAGTAATAATTATATAAATGCTACATTATGGTAGCTGGAGCCTAGAATGATGTAAGTGGCCGAGCTCCAATAGTATCTTCGCTGTTTCACATTTGAGGAGTGTGCTTTTTTTCTGTACCAGCTTAATGGAAAGATCCTATTCCATTTCTTGGTTTCGAACTTGGGATCCGGGGTTATGATCAACATTCATAGTGATCGCATAATGCTTTCGAGTACCATCACCATCTCACTCTAATTGAGTTGTAGGTCTCTATGTATTTGCCGGCTGTGTTGTTCCAACTATTGTCAATTTCCATAACCTTCTGCACAATGCTATTCCATTCATCTGTTTCTGCATCAATAAATAAAGACAATAATTGAAACTTCCCTAAGCAAAACTTGTGCCAACCACTTGAAATAGTTCCAAAGCCATCGATTAACTTTAACAGAAGCAGCTGAATGTAATAAAGGGAAACTAGAAAGAAAGAAAGATAACGATATTTTAAGTCTAGGAAAGAATTAGTATTGCTTTCAGAAACCGTAAGCCAATTTAGAAAACTATCATGTTAATTGGTCAGGGAACACGAGGAAATGTTTTCATGATTTGTGACACAGTAGTATAAGCATCAACCACAGTATAATTAGCATCCCTATCAAGTTCCATTAGACTGATTTGGTGGTGAAGACAGAGGTTGTAGACCACAAGACAACAAGATATTTTAAGGGTCAAAACAAACTTAACTTACTCTCTCTGTAGTGTCTAAATGCACGGTCTAGAGCGCAATTTAAGGATCCTTCATCTATTCCTTCAAAGACAAACCTGAAAAATAAACATGTTATACTGGTGAAATTTGAGCACAAGGAAATCTGAGACATACAAATATAGTAATAATTTCACTTTCAATTTATAAGGATCGTGACCGTCTGAATGGAAGAATTAATCAATCCATTAATCTCATTCCATATTCTTGTCGAAGTATTTTATTTTTGACATCCTGCTCTTCTTTTATGAAGAAAATGAAATCATGAGTGTAGGTACTCAATTATGGAACAACATGGCAAACTTTAGAAGTGACACATAAACTTCAGATAAAATGGGGCCATACTTGTAAGAGTTCATAATTTAGTGGTAACATATTAGCTGCCTCTTCTAAAAGATTTTCCATTATCTAAATTTTGTCGGTCAATATGCTTCTTCCAAAAAATTAACAGAGAACAAACTAAAAAACCCTCTCGTGCAAACATTCTGTTACGTTTGATTGTTAAGTTTTTTTTTATCAAAGGGGCTATTTTGATGTATTTTTTAAAACTTATGGACCGAAAAAGCTAATATGCATAAGTCATGTAAAAAAAAGACTTATGGTGCACAAGACCTAGGCCAAATATCCCAAGGTAAAGTGATTTGAACCAAACCGTAAAATTCAAATAAAACCTAGTTGAATACCAATTAGATATCAACAGCACAATGTGTAGTCTTACTTCAAGAAAAGACATGATAACATTTCAGAAGCATCCAACTCATATACAAGTTTCATCCAAATGTTCCAGGAGAACTAAAGCTATATGGTGCACAAGACATAGGCCCTTTTATGTTGATCGACTCCCAAACTTCCACACTAACCAAGTTATTTTGAAGTCCTATATATTCAATCTAGAACTATTTCTAGCAAATTGACAGTGAACCCCTGTATATAATTTATATTTTTTTCCCTTAAAACATTATGTTCTCTCCATTTCATAGTCCTTCCATGAAACGGCAGATCTGCAGTGAAGCCTTGTATAGCACTTGGCTGTCATCTAGAACTATTGATGTAGGACAGGAAAGAGAAATAGAAAAGCGGAAGAAAATAGACTTCAGATGGAGAGAAATTAGAAAAGAGTGGGGAGAAAATCAGAGTAAAAAGAGAAAAATAGAATACAGGGAATAAATAAGTGGAAAATAGAGGGAAGAACTCTATTATCAGATATTGTTAATCAACCAAATCTGTCTAAACAAATAATTAAAGGACCTATTTATTTGCAACTAAATCCAATCCAACTTGAACAAGGGAAAGATAAACCTAATCAGCTCAAATATGTTTTAAAATAATTCCCAAATCAACACAAATAAGTAAAACTGTAAAAGATCCTATTTCCTATAATAACCAAAAAATCTAAAACGGGTTCTGCATTGACTATCATCCACACAACAATTTGCTAAAGAAAACAAATGATGGTCTATGCTTTTATAGTTATTATGCACTAGTTAGATTACAGAATTTGAAGGGAAGCAGAAATATAGTGCAAAACTCTTTTAACAATGAAATCTCCATAGTATAAAAAATAGAGAACATACCCATTGGCCATCTCACGGTTTGATGAATCATCCATATCAAAAACAGTGTCTGCAAGACCACCAGTTTTTCTAACTACTGGGACCTGAAATAATCATTTTTCGCCAATTCAGACCATCAGCAGACAGTCGCTATACCAATTCGTATTTTTTTTCTACTCTACAGGCGTTTGTGTTGGAATACTATTGTAGGCCCCTTTCCTAATAGTTTAAGCTTTTGGATCTAGGGGTTACTTAACAATTTCAACACAAATATAGAACAAACAAGTAAACAACAGAATTTTACACAAAATGGTGTATCAACTAGCAAATACAGGGCAATTTAAAAAAAATAATAAAAGGCGAACAAAAGATGATATATAAAGTTAATTCTTACTACTATATATTATATTGCACGTTCTAATCATTGAAAATGGTGCATACCGCTCCATAGCGCATTCCAATCATTTGGGCAAGGCCACATGGTTCATAAATGGAAGGAACTAATACCATGTCTGCTGCAGCATAGAGCATGTGGGACAGCTCCTCACTGGACAACAAAGTCAACCACAGACAAAGAAAAACAAATCCATGAGTAACCAAAAAACAGCTATAGTCCAGTTTAATAATATATAAGAAACTTTAAAATGCCAAGGCATCCCAACTGTTACGAGAAGTTTGTATGCTGCCTACAAAAAAGTGAAGTCCTAAGTACTTAAAAGAGAAAGAGAAAAATAGAGAGAAAAGAAGACGGAACAAATCTCAAGCAGCTTTGAAAAAAAAAAACTTGAGTAAGTCATGGGACAATGTAACCAGTTTATATTAAATTCCCAGGTGATTTACCTATACATCAGTAGGATCCGGATGCTAGAACCTTGATTATGCTGCAAAAAGTTTTAATAGAAGTAAGTTTGTAAGCCCATCTTGTTTCTAGCATTAAAAAAGATAAATAAATATAAAAACAATTTAACAAGTCCATCTTGCTCCTAGAAGACTTTAATATTGCATGAACAATCAAATATCTTTTTTCTCTTCAGCTTTCTCACAAATATCCTTCTTTTAAACATTACCTTATTCAATTGTGTTTACAAATTACAACTACAATTAAAAGTATTTCTGGTAATCTTTTATTTATTTATTTTTTTTTTATAGGAAACAAAAATATTTATTCAAATATGAAAAAGTACAATAGTGAACCAGTAGTCCAACCAAAACAACCGAACAAAACTAAAATTTACAAGGAATTCAATAAAAAATAATAGCCTTCCAATCTAACATGATGAAAAATAGAGAATTGTCTATAAATTCTTCCGATAGAGAAGCTAAATACTAAGCTTTATCCCATAAAAAACTATACTTTTGGTAATCTTTAACCAAACAGTATACATAAGTTCGTTAACACAGAGAAATCCAAAGAACTACATAGGATGTCAATACAGAAAGTAATGGGTTGAGTAGAGTCATTTCAAGGTATGCAAATTCCGTGATTTTACAAAATTAGAGCAGGACAAGTTGATTTGGGAGATTTGCCAAAGCTATAGGAGACATGAAGTTTTGGCAGAGCCAATGAGTTAAACAGTCACCAATTAGTAAAAGTACAGCCTTGAGGCTTGATCGTTTATATAGATTATATAATTGTGACAGATGATGACCTTGAAGAAATAGAGTGGCTCAAGAGACAATTGTCTACAGAATTTGAGATCAAAGACTTGGAAAAGCTTAAGTAGTTTTTGGAGATTGAGGTAGCTCACTCGAGAAGAGGAATTCTAATCTCCCAACAAAAATACATTCTTGATCTTCTTTAGGACAGGGATGCTAGGATGCAAACCAGCTGCCAATTGAGCAAAATCACAAGCTAGGATAGGCTACAGAGGATGCAGTAGTAGACAAGGGGAGATATAAGATGTTAATTGGAAAACTTATCAATCTATCCCACACAAACCTAACATAGCATATGCAAAGTGTAGTAAGCCAGAAAAGAAGTTCATCTAGAGGTTGTTCACAGAATTTCACTCCAGCGAAAGGAATCCTCTTCAAGAAAGGAATGCCAATACGTTATAAGGCTAACCAATAATATATAAACCACTTCAAATAATATAAAAATACAACTCAAATGAAAATTTAACAATCTATTAGCAGTAGAGAATCACTCAGAATTTGTGGATGCAAGCTACAAGGAATGTCACTGCCAAAATATTCAAAAATTAAATAACAGTCAACATAAAGAAGAATCAACAAGATTGATAAGCCTTTTCAAAAAAAAAAAAAAAAAAAAAATTAAAAAAAAAAGAAAAAAAAAAAGAAGCAGAAATATACAGAGGTGATGCAAACACCAACTGGTTATCACACCAGCTTCATTGGATGGAAAATTTAATCCTGATCTTTAGTTTAATCCATAAGACTAGAACCTTAAGTATATTACCGAGTTTGCAAGATCTTCAAATTCTCCTTGCACCCGAGCATCAGGAGCCTTTCCCAGCACAATCATCTGACCACCCTGAAAGTAGATCCAGTTTTAGAAAACAAGGAATTATCATATCATGAATTTTCAGAAAAGGAGAATCAATTAAATATGCTACTTTCTGCTGATTTCCAATTTCTAAAATCATGTGTGAGATAGGGTATGTGTGTGTGTAGTTTAATTTTTGTATTAAAACTTTTTACTTATGTCAAGGGAAAATTTATTTAGCTATTGCAATGTGCAACATTGTAGTCAATGCAGAATGGCTGGTCAGGGTCATGGCAATCACACTTGTCACTAAGGTTTATAGAATTTAACTTCCATGTGCTGTTAAATGAAAAATTCCTCACATAAAGAAGGAATTTCATTCTTCTACGCATAGACCACCATATTATTGCTTTAGTCTGATAACTGAAAGATATTAATAAAAGTATTCCTTCCAAAAGGAAAAATAGCAGGTACTGTCCGGTTACAATTTAGCTTTTATCATACTTGGACACAGGGTAGTAGTCATAATTACTAATTGTGTAGTTCCAAAATATATTTAAAAAAAATGTTGAAAGTAGTTTTAAGGATAAAGGGCATATTATATACAATATTACAATTACAGAGGAATTTTTCCGTATCTGGTCTTAAAGAGACACAAGCACTCGTCATATTGTTGCCAATCAGGAATATCTCTCAGTAGCTTTACACACAGAGAGAAACATAAATTTACAATATCAAACTTACAAGTTCTTCGGTACGCTTAATTGCTTGAGTAATCAAATGAAGACCTTTTTGAGCAACTAGCCGAGTAATACAGACAATCAAGGGGACATTGTCTGTTATATGAGGCACAGGGTCACCGGCTAAAGTGCCTTCTGAGACCAGACCTAACCCCCTTTGGACATAGTATTTACATATCTTTTTGCCCTCAGGTTTTTGAGCTGAAAGAAATATCACAAAGACATAAGTTGAAACAAAAAACTAGAGCATCTTAGGATTTTAAGATTTCTTCAAGGTTTTTATATCATATTTAATATAAATGATAATAATCACAGAGTTTAGGACAAAGCAAAAATTGGTATTTTATGGAATTAAATATTTAACCGAAGATCTTCCCATCCTAAGACAGCTCAATCATAAGAATAACGACTCTAGGAAAAAGATCTTTAGTGGCAGGTGTTGATGCATGGAAATTATCAACAACCAATTCGATTAATCAACCAGCTTTCTCTTATTACAGTTGTGAAAATTATCAAAACTTATAACTCCAAATCTCAGATCTTTCTCACTCATCTTCTTTGTATTGTTTTTTTTCTCTTTTTTCTTTTTTTGTTCTGTCTTTTCTCCTGGTGAGCTTCACCTTTTATAATGTTCTTCGTGGGGACCTTTCAGATCTAGAAAGGAAGGATACCCTTTTCAAGTACTTTTTTAGAAAACTTCTATCAATTTCACTATTGACCAAGTTAGCATCCCAAATAACTATGAATTATATATGTAATCGTAACTCTGTGATGACAGCATGCCACACACATAGAAACACAAACACAGAGCACAACAATTCTTCCATAGGATTTTCTTCCCAATGTAGAGACGCAATAAAATTTGTCACTTTTCATTTCTTCCAAGTTTGCTTCCAGGAACAGTAGCTTCTATTATTATACTAAGCTCGTTTGGAGAGAACAAATACTAAATGACAGTAGAAAATAACATTACCATGAAAATTGGCTGGCAAGAAAACATCAGTAGCTGGGTCCCAGATGACAGTATCTATCCCATTCAAAATACCAAAGTACCTAAATAATTACACAACACTACAACGTCAAATTACTCAAATATAAGAACAACAAGAAGTATTATATATGCAATCACAAGCAATAAAAAAAAGCAACAAAGCAAGTTAATTAGTAATTGTGATACAAAACACAACATCAGACAAGCATAAAACATCATAACAATAGAAGTATCCACTCAAGGTGAGTTTCCCTATTTCAATGCTCGTGTTTTGGGAAAGAGACCATCACATAGTTCTGATTTCTGAATACCACTAGAAATATAAACCAACACCAAAAGATGCTTCAATAATAATGCAATCTATTGGTTTGAAAAGAATATAGCAATGCAAGAGTGGTACACATGATCTATTTTCTTTAGTAGAGTAAGACCTAGTCATCCGATCTAAATAATTTGATCATGAAGCACTAAATCCTAAATTGCATTGATTTCAGGAATGGAGTTGAGAGAATCTCAGAATGAATCAACTCTATCTTTTGTGTAAACATGGAATCAGATGTCCGAACACACATGCACACGAGTGTGAGAGCTACGTTAGCCATTAGATTAAACCACTGGTGTACAAAGATTTAAACAAATGACAGTCTTAAATTTTGCATTTAATATTCTGAACAACATAAGTAATAGAACACGGAATCAGTTATTCTCAAGGAAGCTCTTCCTTGCTCTAAATATATCTACAAAACAAACAATATTCAATTGTTCATAAATGGAGGAACTTCACCGTATTGGAAAAGATATGACATATCAAAGCATTTGCACTATCAATTTCATCTAACTAGCCAACACTAGTTTTAGTGAAAAATGAAACATAAACAATAGGAAGGAAACATTTTTAACCAAGAATTAACAGTAAGGCAATCATCTGATTAATGGCTCTAGTAGCTAAAACAGTGGCTAAACATGGTAAAAATGAACTCTAGAAAGGAAACGTGTACAGAAACTTACTTGTCACGATTACTTAACAATGTGCTAGCTAGCCATCCAGAGCAAAGAGTCTCCTTCAGATAAGTGGGAGAGACTGTACTGGAGAGAAGAATAACTTACTTGATTAAGGTATAAATAAGATGAATTTGTGTGCATGTGTATATTTAAAGTGAAGAATATGTATACGTGTGTGTATTTTTCAGTGAGCACCCCCTTATTTTACTAACTTAAGCATCTCTTCTTTTTAGGCTAAAAGACAACAATTTCAAATTCAGATTTGATATTATTTTTTTCTTTTAGCCAAAAAGGAAAGATGCTGATTTCATTAAAGGGGGTTCTCAAAATATATATCAGGTAGAATCCCGAGTTTTTAATTTTGTCATTAGCTAACTTATAACGTATCAAGTTCACTACAAGACAAAAGTTCATATATAAAAAATATATTTACATGAGAGATTCCTTATATAAGGATCCATAAGGACCTTGATGATATTCAACAAATTTTGAAGAGATTGTTTTTATGGATGATTAAAAAAAATATACTTGCAAAAATATTTTTGAAAAGGTTTTGGGCATTGGAACTATTTCCCTGTTGATATTTCATGTCTTCCCTTTTTACAATGTTTTATATATTTTTTTTAAATTAGCAGAAAAATGTGCCCAAAACTTTTATTCCAAGTATATTTCATTCTTGTTGTCATCCATAAAAAACATCTCATCAAAATTTATTGAAATTCAATGAAGATCATTAAGGTCCTTACAGATTCTTATATAAGAGATTCCTCACCAAAGAATGACTATATATATAGACACGCACACAAAAACTATATTTTGTCTAAGCAGTTCACTTTTTTTGGTTATGCACCCGTATGTCTGAACATGTTAATGATTTTGGTATATGAAAATGATATAATACTTGGAACCTCAAGTGCGGTTTCTACTTTCTAGTACATAAAACCATGTGGCCCATGGAACAAATTTAAGTTGCTAACTGCACCTCGTTGGTGGGTTAAACACCATAGTCTCAAATAACCAATAATTGTGAGTATTATCATGTTGAAGCTGACTTCTACACATAAAGAGTGACTTCAACTGCCTACTAGCTGCCCACCAGGAGAGTACAAATATAAATTAAGCTACAAGTCTACAAACTAAAGTCCACCATGAAGGCAAAGGAATACCTAATGACTACTACCTTGTGAAAATTACGTCACAGTGAAGTTATGTGTACAAGCAAGCATATCATCCGCTTTGGGGTGCTATGTTATAATATATCAAATAACAAGTTGAGTTGGTCATCTTATCCCTAATATTGTATTCTGAACCTACATCAACTCTAGCTTTTCTCTTCTCTATAACCACCTAAACCTCATAATTCATTTCTATTGATTTATTTTGATTGGATTCTCACCACCTTCCTAACATGGCAGCATTAGCTTCAAGGGATCTTAAAAAGTCTCATATAACATATCCATAAGGATTAAAAGAGGAAAAAATCCATCAAAGCAGACTTTCATCTATCAAAATCAAACAGACAAGATTTTATAATTCCCTGAATGCAAGATAAAACAATCTGGTTGGGTGTGCTGTTTCTCTTTTCACCAAAGAGTATAACATGATTTTAGAAATCAATGCCTCCAATTCAGGCCCAAACCAAAACAAAGAGTATCTAGTCACAATTCAGTATAAATATGCATGTGTGACTTCAATCAAACAAACAGCATATAGATAAACATTTCTGCATACCCACAAAATCTGTGAGGGCACTTACACCACAGCATTGCTATACACGATTCCACCTTTGAGTAGGCTCAATCTCTCAGGATTGTGGCCAATAGTTCGATCATCCATTGCCTGTCATGTTGGAAGAATTAGAAAATAAACATCAGAAGAATACATTGGAGCTTAACAAGACAAAAAGGTGAGACTCTTAACTGAAAAAAGAAAAACCTAAAAAATGTTTATCATAATTTGAGTCTCAAAGGACTTAGAACATGAAGTCAATAGCTAATTGAAAGATTCCATATGTTTTCCACCATGCATGGACTGAGACTAATAGGTAAGAGATTATGAGAGAACCCCTTACTTTTTCTCAGGGAGTCATTTGCATGACACAAAATGTATCCTTGGGAATTCAAGGTAATGCCAAATGAGACTTGTAAGAAGTAACAAAGCTTATATAGCAGGATCTGAGAATTCCCATTCAAAATGCTTTTACTAGATGACTAAAATCACAAATTGACATTTTAATATATATCTGTGATAAAGAGCTTACCTTGTCCACACTTGCGTATATTGATCCATCAAGACCACATTTACTGAGTTGATCTTTTCTGTGAACAAAAACAGAGGGGTTTTTTAAAATAAAAAAATATTACAATAAATATAAATCAAACTCCTACCCGCCTCAGTGTGATTGGGACTTGAAGCCAAGACTTCTTGTATAACGACAAGAGATCTTACCAGCTAAGTTAGTTGGTACCCACATACCTTACATTGACTTTAATAACATAACTGTTGCAAAACTTCAGTCACATCATTTGACTACTGGTTTGATTAAATTAATTTCATCAGGTATATCCAAGTCAACTTGGATCTTTATTCAGGTTCTTCTCATCATATAACTAGTTATCCCTCCTCATTTAGTTCTATTATTTTTAACATTCTCTATCTGTTATAATCACAAATAGCACTTCCATGTCATTTATAGGAATTAGATTTATTATCTCTTGGAATTAATCTTTTTTCCTTTCGTTAACTCACTTTGAATTTGGTTTTTGTCAATCAACTATTTGAATCCACTAACTCTATTTATTTCTCCTCACTAGTTGTGTTGTGCAGGATCCTCATTCCAAGAAGAAAGTAAGATAAGGGGGGTGATGTAAGCATTGCGAAAATTGCATCTTCAATTCTTCTGTTTCTTTTTTGATAAGAAACAGAAAAATTACATTAATAGAATGTTACAACCCAAAATGTAAAAACCTACAGCTATACAAAAGTCGCATCTTAAGTTTGTTGGTACTTTATCTATTGATTTCTCTAAAGTCTATAGTCTTCTATTTTTTTTATGGCATTCCTTTCTTGTCCACATTTTTAGATCTTTGTTTGCAGCATTTAGCCTCTGAGACTCTGACAGCCACAGCTCTGCCTACATAATTACAAGCCATCGTGTTTGATATCCAGGTCCATGTAAGCTTATGTTACCATATCCATATTAATAAATTATGTGATTTTGGAAGGAAAACATCAACCAAAGTAGAAAAGTTGTAAATTGACGATAATCCAGGGTGGCTGGTGAAATTTGTAAAAGCTTATTTTGAGATCAAGATGCGTAAGTTGAGGGTAGTATTTCTTGACTGCATAGATTATGTCAGTCATTGTTGTCTTGAATGAATTTATCAATGTTTGAACTCGTGGTGACATTGAACATAATGGTCTTTATGTTTCTTTGAGTCCTAAAGATCAGAAGATTGTGTTACAGGACAAATCAAGCTACTGATAACTATAGGAACATGATATGAGAAGTGGAAAATATGTAGAAAATAATATCTAAAAGGGTAAAAAAAACAACAATAGCAGTAACTTACCCACACTCCCCGTAATGCTCCATGTTGTGGATTGTCAATACTACTCTTGGTTTCTACAAAGTACAAATTTAATTTTACAATGACTTACCAAAATGAGTATCTTCACAAACTTTTGATCTGCTGCAAAGTATAAATTCTACAAGGATTGGAAAAGCAGAAAGTAGATACCTTAAGGGAAAGATTTTGGTACATATCCCAGTAAAGCAAGGGTAAAGCGCCTGTTTGCCACTCATGGACATGGATGATGTCAGGTTGAACTCCAGCCACCTGCTAAAAAGTATTTTCTTAGATATTGGAAGACAAAGATTTGGGAACTTGAAACTTGAAAAGATAAAGTCAACAATAGAAACCAAGCTCCAAAAGATTTTGAATAACAGTAACAGAAGTATATGAGTTTAAACATCACCAACTTAATATATTCTAAATCCAACTTTTTCTGAAGTTGGATGGGTAAATATAGAAGTTAGTATTTTCCCTGAATACTACCAGTAAATGGAAAAACAAAAATGAAAAAACAGGATTTGTACCCAACTCTTTTATTGTTATGGTCGTTTAAGCACCATAAAACTCAAATATTCTTGATACTAAGCTTATAAATTTATAATTCTGCAGCCAGCTTGAGGTAGAAAATTCAGCAACAAAAAGTTAGCATTCAGTAGGTTTTCCGAATGTTGATGTCTAGATTATAATTTATACAACTAAAGAGATAGCACTGAGCATTAGTTCACAAACCTGCATCCATTCTAGGCAAGCACGACTGAGAAACAAATATGCCTCTAGCTCATTGTAGGAACCTCCATAAACATTTTGCCCCTTGAAGAACTCATTGGATGGTTCAATAAATATTACTGGGATGCCAGAAACTACCCCACGGTAGGCATTAGTTGGTACCCAGTTACCATCATAAAAAGTGTTATATTCAGTGATCAATGCCAAGTCATTAATCTGCTGTTTCTCAATACACTCATAGAAAGGAAGCATAACATCTACTGCATGGCCATGCGATAAACACGCCCGAGCAAGACCAGTAACAACATCACCAAGACCACCTACTTTTGCTATCGGTGCCATTTCAGCCGTAACATGAATGATGTGAATGGGATTGGAATCCTTCTCTATGTCAGTTGGAACTTGTATGCTAGCATCCCTAGACGGAAATGTGTTCTTCCAAAATGGTATTTCATCAGCAGGAGAAGGCCACACAAATTCCTCAGAACCAAAAACAGCTAGGGTTCTCTGTTTGGTTGCAGACCCACAAAACATAGAAAAGCTTCGATCAAATATTGCCTACAATTATGCTACTAATGGAAATTGGAGCAAATTAGAACAATATAGCACCTAAAATTACACTAAAGAGATCATTTTTTTTCAACAATGACTATGATTTCAAATAAAATTCACTTATGAGAAACAAGAAAAAAAAAATACCTCTTTGGGGGGATTAGAGTGAGCAAACAATGGTGGAGCATTGAAGTTGGCAGAAGAGTACAACATTCTTGTTTTTCTTTGCCTTACAACCCTCCTTGAAATTGAATTCAGAAAGCATGTATTAGACAAATTGCCCACTAATGCACACTCCATTTTCACTCTAATTAGTAATTATATCCAGAATAAACACATCACATTCATCAACTAAAACATTGCTAAGAAAATTAAATCAAGAACCGACGAGCAAAAAGAAGATTTCGAATGACTATGCACCGCAAAGTACAAACAGACAAAATATGTAAATATATACATATAAAGTTATCCTTGTCTCCTAGACTTGTACTCTTTTTCTCTAACTATGGAATATTCGACAGACCTGAAATATCAAACAAAATCTATTAAGAAGAATGAAATTGAATATTAAAATAAAATTGGGAGGAATTTACAATCTGGTCCCTGAAGTTTTAAAACATATCACTTTTTAATATTATATATGCATATTTAGTTTCTTTAATCCTCAACTTGGAAAAAAAAAAACGTTAAAAGGGTCCTTTTGATTATAAAATTAAGAGTAATGCTATGTACAGTTTTTCTATTGTCAGTTTGTCCTGACAATAAATATATCAGGGCGAAGAATGTGGATCACAGATTATGGGAAAGTTTTAATAAGTGTATACAATTTGAGTAAAAGTATGTAAATCTATTGGTTCACATTCTTTGTCATGATATATTTATTTTCAGGACGAACTGATAATAGAAAATCTGATGTTATATATCACACCTAAAATCATAATCTTTTCATCACAACACATATGGCAACTGATGTGTCAATTGGTGAGTGGATACACATTAATAATGATTTATCTCATTTATCCATGTATCCACTCACCAATTGACGCCTCAACGACCATATGGTGTTTTGATGAAAAAGTTATGATTTTAGGTGTGATATCTAGCATTACTCTAAAATTAAAGGTATAAAATAATAGAATCTGTGATAGTATTTATTTATTTTAAATATATATATATATATTACATAAATTTAGGGATTTTTTAGGGAGGGGATGACTCGGACCCACGACCTCATGACGTAGAATCTGTAAAAATATTGAGTTCAAAAGCTTTTACTTTGCTCTATAAGTTAAATATATAATTTAAATTTTAACTATGATTAACCACCACAGTAATCATAATGCTCCAAAGATTTTCATTAAAAAAAATAATTACTCCAAAGATTTTCATTAAACACCATAGTAATCATTATTTTAGTTCTATTATAATTTTACCACCAAAGTAAAGGAACTGTCTGTTTAGCCCTTCATTAAAAGCTTTCAACTACAATAGTTACTTTTTTTTTTCTCACTCTCGCCCAAAGATGGTAATATGGGCCACAACCCGGCGACACAACACGATATTTGAGGGTTTTGGTTAGGTCTTATTGGGTTCGGGATACTAATGGGTAAACATAGTAAACTCGTTAAGTAAACGGGTCGTGTTTGGGGTTGAACCCCTCCTAACCCGTTAACTCATTTAACACGATTAAATATCAATGATAAATATGTAATTTACAAATTAGAGAAACCCTAAATATTGGTTTAACAAATAAACCCTAAATACTTTTAATTCTTCCTTCTCTTTTTATACGGCTTACTTATAATTACTTATCAAAGAGTGCAAGTTTTCAATCGAGTGTCCAAAGAACAAGTATTCTCCGTTATTTTAATTAAGTAGGTATTCTCCATCATAAGATTCATAACCTATAAATTAATGGGTTAAATGGGTCTTATCGGATAACTCGTTATTTTAATGGGTTGTGTTTGAGTTTTGACCTATGACACGATAAGCTTAATGGGCTGTGTTTAGGTTGAGCAAAAAAATAATGGGCTATGTTTGGGTTTATACAAACACGACATGATAACTTAGATTGCCACCCTTACTCGCCCTTTTCTCATTGTCCACGCTGTTTCTCACTTTCTCTCTCCACAAATATCATTTTTCTCTTAATTTCAACAACTCAAAGCTAAGGTCTTAGTTTGGGCATTCAAAAACACTAGATCATTTACTCGATTTCATAAATAATATCATTGTTGAAAAGAGGCCCAAAATTCTCTAGCACTCTTTAAAGAGGCATTTTTAGTGATAGGCATTAGTTTTATAATCTGAGTTTAAATAGCACCAAAGTATAATGATGGGTAAATATACCCCCATTTTTATTTTTATTACTTTTTATATCATTTTTTTAAACGAGAATAGGGGTAAATAGCACTCTTTACTTCTCTACTTTTGTGATTGTCACCAAGTTAATAACTTAAGTTAAAATGGCACCAAAATATGTTCGGAGACAAAAATGCCCTTTTTGTCTTCTAGTCTTTGATTTTGCTAACTTTTTTCTCTCTTAAGTACGTCTTTTCTTTCTTTCTTTTTTCTGATTTTTTTTCTCACTTCAGATTTGTTCATATTTGAAATCTCTAACTAGAGTTTTTGTTTCATGCCTTCGACGTTAAAAAATTAAGAGTTTCGTTATTACCTTCATGTTTGTGATTTTTTTTTTTTTTTTTTTTGGTTAGAAAAATTGGTTGAAACATGCAAGTGATTTGATACGTGAGAATGAAACGTAGAAAAGGAATTGATGGGAAGAGTTAAAAAAAATAAAAATAATAAAAATAACATAAATCTGAAAAGAAAAAAAAAATAATTTGGAAAATTTTCCAAATAGGTCTTTCCGAGACTTATTTTTGACTTTCCAAGACTTATTTTGATCTTTCCGAAACTTATTGTGGTATATCCACCACTTATTTTGGTATATCCGAGACTTAATGCCTAAAATTGTTTTTGTCATTACAAAGTACAAACAAATAAGTCTTGGATTTTAAAAAAAAAAAGCACAAGACTTATTTTTGTGATTGTGTTTTAAGGGTATTTTTGTCAGAAACTCATTTTTGGTGCTATTAAAACTCAAATTATTAAGTTAGTGATAGCCCTAGAAGTGGATGAGTAAAGGGTGCTAGAATTTTTTTGATCTCTTGTCAACATATTATAGTAGTAATTTGAGTTTTTATAGCACTAAAATCAGGTTTGAGACAAAAACTCTCTTTGCTCATTCCTTAAACCAAAACCACAAAATTCAAAGTTGAGAAATAAAGAGTTGGAAGTTTAATGTAGAGGAAGCTTCTATGAGAAAAACTCACACGAACAATTCGAAAAGCAACCTATTATTATTCTATTGACCCTCACAAAGGTACCGAAAATGGAAGATAATTAGAAAAAATCCCTATTAGGGTACAAGGCATTTAAATAGGAAAAAAAAAAACTAGAAAAAAAAAAAAAAACCTAAAAACCCTAAAACACTAGGAAACCCGAAAAACTAATAAAAACAAATAAAATAATCAAATTTTCCAAAAAAATGAAATAATTGAGAAAACCCCTAAAATTGAAACTCCTAAACTAATAAGACTCAACACCACAACCGGCATATCAAAATAAAATCCCTAGAAAAAGTTATTCCGGATTCAAACATTTTAAAAAATGGCAAAAACGCGATTTCGGAAGCTGAGACAATGAAATTTGGCCATAAAAGCCTCTCCTACCATGCGTAATTATCGTTCATTGGCCCATTTCCACACAACTTTTGTCCTTTTCACACCAAAATCTACAACTTGACATTTCTTTTGTTTTTAGCCCTTTACCTTTGCGACGATCCCTTTGCGCCATAAACTCCAAGCCTTGGTTGTTGCATCAAAGTTAGAGAGATAAATGAACTTACTCCGATGAGAGTGATAAAGATTCTGATGTCAACGCTGCGAATACTACCTAAAACGAATCAAATGTAAAGAAAAAGGAGGGGGATGCAATGCTTGAATTTGATAATATGTTACCTCAAACTTTATTCTCATCAAGATGATTCCAACGATATATATGGGTTAGGAAGCACAAACACGCCAAAAATGGATGTGGATAAGTGTCGGACACGGACACGCGTGGATACATGTCTGACACGCCATTTCACGTGTCCATTGACTTTTCAGCTAGTTTGACTTCTGAACTCGGCTGGGATACAGCAAGGACACATCATGGACACGGTATGGACATGTTTGGGGCAATTTTGTAATTATTTTTGTAATAAATGAGGTCAAATTTATAATTTTAAAATCTACTGGGGTCAAACTTGAATTTAAAGAAAATTTCTCTAATTAGGGTTGCTAGTTTCGAGTTTCGACTATCTTCATCTAATTCTCTCAAAATCAAAATCATTGATGCCGCCTAGTCAAGAGAAAAAAAAAATTGAGAAAGAAGAAGAGAAGAGGAAGAAAAAGTAAGTGAAGGAAATAGAAGATCAAAAGAATTTTGAAAAAAAAAAAACACGTCTCTTTTACACGTCTAAAAAAATAGATAAACCAAATAGTAAAAAAAGAAAAGAAAAGATAAGAAAAGATATTGTGTTTTCTTTTTTGTGCTATATAACTATACCATACAAATTACCAAACCAAATACATGTCTCTTAAAAAAATAGATGTTGTAAGAGTGTAAAACACTAAGACATTAAGATAGTCGATTTTTTTTTTTTTTTTTTATATATAGAATTTAAATGATTAGACTAATGTTTGATAAATTATTACTTCTTAGTTTATTCAAAAAATAGATAATGACATACTAATGTGGACTGTGGAGTGAATACTTAGTTTATATTTTATATAAATTATTATTACTTTTGTTTTTTCAGAAAATGAGTGATATACGAATCTCTTCCGACTCTATTGGCACTGCTAATATAACAACTGAAGATGAAATTGCTAGTGCTAGAGCTTTGAATGATCATGCTCCACTATGGAGGCATGTTACAAAGCTTGATAAAATGGGAAAGGTGGATGAAATATTTCATTCTGATGCAACTTTTTCATGAATGTTTATAAAAGATCGTACTATAGAGTGAAAAGTCACTTGTTGAAAATTAAAGGAGGTGGGAATGCAAGTTGTTCTAGAGTTACAAATATAAATATATCGGAAAACCAAAAGGTAATAGAAGAAGCGGAATTAAGTGTGAAAGAATATTTACTTAGGCAAGTTCCTTACCCACCACTTCCTCACATAATAAGACTATTGGTTTTTCTAACTCTAGTACTTATTATGGATTGAATTTCGGTTTACCATCTCTTGACCCAAAGATGAGGAAGGGAATAAGTGGACATCTTGAGAAGGCCTTCAACATTGGTGTTAGAGAACAACTGGATGTTGAAATTGCAAGAATGTTTTATACGGGTGGGTTGTCATTTCACTTTGCATGAAATCCTCACTATGTACGTGCCTTCAAAAATGCATTTTGGAGTTATGTCTCTCCAAGTTACAACGCATTATGAACTACACTTCTCCAAAAAGAAAAGAGTAACATTGAACGGTTGTTAGAGCTAGTTAAGGGTACTTGGAAAAAAAAAGTGTAAGTGTATATAGTGATGGATGGTCAGATTATCAACGAAGACCTTTTATTAACATTATGGCCGTTTGTGAGAGTGGACCAATGTTCTTGAAGGCCATAATTGTGAAGGAGAGCAAAAAGACAAGTTCTTCATTTCTAATTTGCTTATTAATTCCATTTGAGAGATTGGTCATGACAATGTGGTGCGGGTAATCACTGATAATGCCCTAGTTTATAAGGTAGTGGGACTTCTTATTGAATCAAGATTTCAACACATCTTTTAGACACCATATGTAGTCCACACCCTCAATCTTGCCAATAGTCCTTCGTTCATCAACATGAAGAATTTGACTATTGGTAATTTTTTGGTTGTTTTTGTTCTGCCCCCTGTTTTCTAGGTTGTTTTTTTGCTTCCCTTTCTTTGGTTTTGTGGTAGCGTTTTAGGTGTGTTGTATGCATTGTTGTTTCTAGCCTTTGTGTTCTCCTTGGCCTTTTGTTGGCTTTAATATATGAGCTTTTAAAAAAAAATATTGAAATATTTTAATGCTGATTTTTTATTTAATTATTAGAACCTAATTAAAGTGATTCAAATCAAATATATATATATATATATGCAGGTTATCAGGTATTTGACTGATACAACTACAATAGACGTAAATGCCATAAACCTACATGGCTTCACAACACTTGATTTTTGCACTATTAGGAGAAATGATGAAACTGTTTGGAGGATTGAGAACTCGCTTATAAGTGTTGGAGCAAAGAATGCCAAAGATATTGTACTTGACTCCACTGCATCACAGTCTACTACTGCATCCACTCATATGGCTACATAGCGAAATAATGCTACTACTTCACAGGCTATTGCATCACATGCACAAGATGATGGTCTTTGTGAAAAGCTTGAATGGATTAAGAAAAAGGAGTGATTCATTAATGATAGTAGCTTCATTGGCTGCTATAGTTTCTTTCTAAGTTTTTGTTAATCCTCTCAATGGGGTTTGACAGGACACCAATCTAGGTTTACTGGTCACAGATGACCTCATATAACCAAAACGTGCACATATAGCAGGGACTTCAATTTTCGCTTACTATTACCCACAAGATTATAGAAAGTTTATGCTTTCTAACACCACCGATTTTATGTCATCCTGTTTCATTATTCTATTGCTCGTGAGTGGGTTACTAATATCACGCTAATTTTTAGTGTGGATTCTCTTGGTGATAATCTGGATAGCGATATCATCGATGGCAATCAGTTATGTGATTGTCGCCGGTGTTCTATGGACTATCGACCCATTATTGGCTTTGTAATTGTATGTATGGTTTCTTTTTACGGCGGTTCTTGTTCTTGTGCATCTTATATGTGCTACAATTAAGATCATAAAATTTTAAAAACCATATGTAGTGTGGATTTTGATATGTGCAGGCACGAAAAAGCATGTAGTTATCTTTATTTTTAGTTGTTAGTTTGGTTCCGTTGGAGTATATATGCTAAAGTGGTGGTTGATTGTATCAATGGTGATGGTCATTTTGTTATAGAGATGGGTATACTGATAGAAGAGATTAGCAAGTTGCTGCAGTGCATTCCAGAAAGTGTTATCATAAGGTTAGTGTCTAGAGGTGCTAATCAATTAAGTTGCACACATGCATGTTAGTTGGATTGGCCTTGTATGAGGATCCTTTTGTGTTAGTGGACATTTACTGGTTGACACTTCTTTTAATTTATGTGTAACGTTTGTTTTTCAATTTAAGTGTGTACGGTTTGTTTTTCAATTTAAGTTATTGATTGACGAATATATATATATTATACATGTGTGTTTTATATTCTAGCTGTGAAAAGAGTGAAAGAACTAGTAATTACGTACATTAAGTAGTTTAATTACCATGTTTTGGGGCTTATCAGGATTGTAGAAAATCAATAACATTTTTGGGTTTTCAATATAGAAATAAGCACATTCTTCCATGAAAATGGAATCGCATTCAATGTTGTCAATATATCTTTGTTCATCAACATTTGCTAAGCAATTGGAAGTTATGGGCATGGTTTAAAACTACCAACATCATATGAGTTGCGCACTTCAATATTGAAGGTGCAAGAAGCCAATACGCAAGCAGTCGTTGATGAGGTTAAGAAAAAATGGGATCAAACAAAGGTGTCTATAATGTCGGATGGGTGGAAGGATATGAAAGGAAGGCAGATGATAAACTTCCTCATAAATAATCTAGATGGCACCATTTTTTTTTTAAATAGGTTGATGCTAGTGATGTAGTTAAAGATGCGGCATTGTTGTTTAAGCTACTGGATGACATAGTTGAAGAAGTTGAAAAAGACATTGTGGTTCAATTGGTGATGGATAATGCATCGAACTACAAGAAAGCGGGTGAAATATTGATGGAGAAGAGGAAACGATTATGGTGGATGCCATGTGCTGCTTAATATGTTGATTTAATACTTGAGAAAATTGGAGAGCTACAACAACATAAAAATTCTCTCATGAAAGCAAATAAGGTAACTATTATTTTAGTACTATTAATATATGCTTTTTTTAGTAGAAATAATTTAATATTTGTTAATGTTGTTATTATTGTGCTATAATAGGTGAGTAACTCCATATACAATCATGAATAGGTGTTAGCTTTGATGGGAATTAAATGAAGAAAGAATTGATCCGACCCGGTCCTACATGATTTGCTACGGCATACTTTACCTTAGAAAGTATGTACAATCTGAAACAGCCTTTGGAGCAAATGTTTACTTCAATGTAATATGATGCATGTAGTTAAGCAAAAAAGCATGAGAGCAGGGAAATCAAGAAGATCATCTTAAAGGATGTCAATTTTTAGGGAAGCATGTCTTATGCACTAAAAACAATTAGACCTCTTGTAAGTAAGTTAAGGATGACAAATTCTGAAATATATATATATATATATATATATACTTGGAATGAGATTCATTTATGGTGCCATGGATAAGGCTAAGGAGGAGATAGCGAAAAACTTGAAAAACGAGGTAAGATTTTACAAGGAGATATGGAAAATCATTGATGACAAGTGGGAGTTTCAATTGCATCGCCATTTGCACGCAGCTGCATTCTTTTTGAATCCTCGGTTCCAATATTCAAAAAATACTTCCACTCATCTAGAGATAAAGTTATGGTTGTTGACATGCATGGCCAAACTTATTACTAATGTTGATGATAGTTTTATGTACTTTTCCGATCTTGGAAAGTACATAGGGTGAATTTATAGGAGTATTTCAGACTTTGAAATACTTAGAATGAGCAGATGAGAGATACAAGAGATAGAGAGAAATTAAAGAGATAGAGAGAGGCAAATTTGCTTAATATTATCGATATGTTTCATTCAATTCAAGGTGAGCCTTATATAGACATTACAAACAACTGACTTTTAAGCAAATAACTGACTCGGGATGGAGGGAAACAACTACCCATTACCCACTCACCACTAACATTAACTAAACAACTACCCATACTCCACTAACATTAAATAAACACACCTAAAATAACACAATACATAAATAAACACATCATTTCATCCTCCCCAAATTATCCTTGTCCACAAGGATAAATTCCGAAAAAGTCTGCTGGAAGTTCAACCTTGTTGTTGTTGATCCATCTAGTTAGAAATTCTACACCAAGCTTGAGAAATGGTAGCTTTTGTCGGGTGTGTCGGTAGAATTTGGGCTTGGGAATTGTGATTCAGGTTGGAGAGGTATGTGACTCATAAAAACAATCCATAAAATATGAATTGCTCTTATATGAGATTTCCTAAAATACATATTCATCAAATATTGGTGGTTTATCAAAATCGATAAAAAACTCCGCTGATATATATGTATCATCGAAAAACACCGGAACATCCATAGGACCGAACTGCTCTGATACCATTGTTATATACTTTTCCGATCCTGGAAAGTACATAAGGTGAATTTAGAGAAATATTTCAGACTTTGAAATACTTAGAAGGAGTAGATGAGAAATACAGGAGATAGAGAGAAATTAAGAAGATAGAGAGAGGCAAATTTGCTTAATATTTTCGATATGTTTCATTCAATTCAAGGTGAGCCTTATATAGGCATTACAAACAACTGACTCTTAAGCAAATAACCAACTATAGATGGAGGGAAACAACTACCCATTACCCACTCACCACTAACATTAACTAAACAACTACCCATACTCCACTAACATTAAATAAACACACCCAAATTAACACAATACATAAATAAACACATAATTCCATCCTCCCCAAATTATCCTTGTCTACAAGGATAAATTTCGAATAAGTCTGTCGGAAGTTCAACCTTGTTGTTGTTGATCCATCTAGTTAGAAATTCTCCACCAAGCTTGGGAAATGATAGCTTTTGTCGGGTGTGCCGATCGAATTTGAGCTTGAGAATGGTGATTCCGGTTGGAGAGGTATGTGACTCGTAAAAACAATCCATAAAATATGAATTGCTCTTATATGAGATTTCCTCAAATACATATTCATCGAATATTGGTGGTTTATCAAAATCGACAAAAATCTCCGTCGATATATATGTATCATCGAAAAACACCAGAAGATAACGTGTGTCCATGGGACTGAACTACTCTGATACCATTGTTATATACTTTTCTGATCCTGGAAAGTACTTATGGTGAATTTAGAGAAGTATTTCAGACTTTGAAATACTTAGAAGGAGCAGAGGAGAGATACATGAGATAGAGAGAGGTAAATTTGCTTAATATTTTTGATATGTTTCATTTAATTCAAGGTGAGCCTTATATATGCATTACAAACAACTGACTCTTAAGCAAATAACTGACTCTAGATTGAGGGAAACAACTACCCATTACCCACTCACCACTAACATTAACTAAACAACTACCCATACTCCACTAACATTAAATAAACACAGCCAAATTAACACGATACATAAATAAACAAATCATTCCATCCTCCCCAAATTATCCTTGTCCATGAGGATAAATTTCGAATAAGTCTGTCGGAAATTCAACATTGTTGTTGTTGATCCATCTAGTTAGAAATTCTTCACCAAGCTTGGGAAATGGTAGCTTTTGTCGGGTGTGCCGGTCGAATTTGGGCTTGGGAATGGTGATTCCGGTTGGAGAGGTATATGACTCGTAAAAACTATCCATAAAATATGAATTGCTCCTATATGAGATTTCCTCAAATACATATTTATCGAATATTTGTGGTTTATCAAAATCGACAAAAACCTTCGCCGATATATATGTATCATCGAAAAACACCGAAAGATAACGTGTGTCCATGAGACCAAACTGCTCTAATACCATTGTTATATACTTTTCCGATCCTGGAAAGTACATAGGGTAAATTTAGAGAAGTATTTCAAACTTTGAAATACTTAGAAGGAGCAGAGGAGAGATACAGGAGATAAAGAGAGATTAAGGAGATAGAGAAAGGCAAATTTGCTTAATATTTTCGATATGTTTCATTCAATTCAAGGTGAGCCTTATATATGCATTACAAACAACTGACTCTTAAGCAAATAACTGACTCTGGATGGAGTGAAACAACTACCCATTACCCACTCACCCACTCACCACTAACATTAACTAAACAACTACCCATACTCCACTAACATTAAATAAACACACCCAAATTAACACAATACATAAATAAACAAATCATTCCATCCTCCCCAAATTATCCTTGTCCACAAGGATTAATTCCGAATAAGTCTGCCGGAAGTTCAACCTTGTTGTTGTTGATCTATCTAGTTAGAAATTCTCTACCAAGCTTGGGAAATGGTAGCTTTTGTCGGGTGTGCCGGTTGGAGAGGTATGTGACTCGTAAAAACAATCCATAAAATATGAATTGCTCTTATATGAGATTTCCTCAAATACATATTCATCGAATATTTGTGGTTTATCAAAATCGACAAAAACCTCCGTCGAAATATATGTATCATCGAAAAAACCCGGAAGATAACGTGTGTCCATGGGACCGAACTGCTCTGATACCATTGTTATATACTTTTATGATCCTGGAAAGTACTTAGGGTGAATTTAGAGAAGTATTTCAGACTTTGAAATACTTAGAATGAGCAAAGGAGAGATACAGGAGATAGGGAGAAATTAAGGAGATAGAGAGAGGCAAATTTGCTTAATATTTTTGATATGTTTCATTCAATTCAAGGTGAGCCTTATATATGCATTACAAACAACTAACTCTTAAGCAAATAACTGACTCTAGATTGAGGGAAACAACTACCCATTACCCACTCACCACTAACATTAACTAAACAACTACCCATACTCCACTAACATTAAATAAACACAGCCAAATTAACACGATACATAAATAAACAAATCATTCCATCCTCCCCAAATTATCCTTGTCCACAAAGATAAATTCCGAATAAGTCTACCGGAGGTTCAACTTGTTGTTGTTGATCCATCTAGTTAGAAATTCTCCACCAAGCTTGGGAATTTGTAGCTTTTATTGGGTGTGTCGGTCGAATTTGGGCTTGGGAATGGTGATTCCGGTTAGAGAGATATGTGACTCATAAAAACCATCAATAAAATTTGAATTGCTCCTATATGAGATTTCCTCAAATACATATTTATCGAATATTTGTGGTTTATCAAAATCGACAAAAACCTTCGTCGATATATATGTATCATCGAAAAACACCGGAAGATAATGTGTGTCCATGAGACCGAACTGCTCTAATACCATTGTTATATACTTTTCCGATCCTGGAAAGTATATAGGATGAATTTAGAAAAGTATTTCAAACTTTGGAATAGTTAGAAGGAGTAGAGGAGAGATACTGGAGATAGAGAGAAATTAAGGAGATAGAGATAGGCAAATTTGCTTAATATTTTCGATATGTTTCATTCAATTCAAGGTGAGCCTTATATAGGCATTACAAACAACTGACTCTTAAGCAAATAACTGACTCTGGATTGAGGGAAACAACTACCCATTACCCACTCACCACTAACATTAACTAAACAACTACCCATACTCCACTAACATTAAATAAACACACCCAAATTAACACAATACATAAATAAACACATCATTCCATTCTCCCCAAATTATCCTTGTCCACAAGGATAAATTCTGAATAAGTCTGTTGGAAGTTCAACCTTGTTGTTGTTGATCCATCTAGTTAGAAATTCTCCTCCAAGCTTGGTAAAGGGTAGCTTTTGTCGAGTGTGCCAGTCGAATTTGGGTTTGGGAATGGTGATTCCGGTTGGAGAGATATGTGACTCGTAAAAACAATCCATAAAATATGAATTGCTCTTATATGAGATTTTCTCAAATACATATTTATCGAATATTGGTGGTTTATCAAAATCGACAAAAACCTCCGCCGATATATATGTATCATCGAAAACACCGAAAGATAACGTGTATCCATGGGACCGAACTGCTCTGATACCATTGTTATATACTTTTCCGATTCTGGAAAGTACATAGGATGAATTTAGAGAAGAATTTCAGACTTTGATTAGAAGGAGCAGAGGAGAGATACAAGAGATAAAGAGAAATTAAGGAGATAGAGAGAGGCAAATTTGTTTAATATTTTCGATATGTTTCATTCAATTCAAAATGAGCCTTATATAGGCATACAAATAACTGACTATTAAGTAAATAACTGACTATGGATGGAGGGAAACAACTACCCATTACCCATTCACCACTAACATTAACCAGTGTTCTAGTAATCGAAAAAATCGACCGATTAATCGTCAGAAAATCGCTAAGCGGCCATCTGCCGTTCCGAAAAGCTGAAAATCGATCTTATTAGGCGGAGGGCGACTAGTCAGCAGCTTTGACTCCGCCTAGTTCGCTAAGGGTTACTAGTCGGCCCTCGGCGGAGACCGATATTTAAAAAAAAAAAAATTAAATATGAAGAAGATGAACCGACCAGGTGACCAGAATTGAAGAAGATGAAGATGTGTTTTCAACTTCTTCTTCGTTGGCGAATGGAGTTTGAAGAGAGAGATGGAAAGAGAGTGTTAAAAACTTGAAATAAGAAAAAAAAACATAGATCTAGAATTGAGGAAGATGAAGATGTGTTGCAGAAAGAGAGAGAGAGAGAGAGAAATAAAAATAAAAATAAAAATAAAAATAAAAAATAAATAAAATAAAGGATAAGAATCTGAGTTGAGATAGTGCATGACAGCCTTTATCAATATTAAAATGGGGTAATAAAGGTATGCGTGTCAAACCTTTTAATATGATAGTTTTCTTGTCTTTTCCTCAAAAACTACATTTAAAAAAAAAAAAAAATCATCTATACATACGAGGAACTGAACAAAACACCAAAAAAATTGGAATAAATTGGAATTTGTTTGTAATTATGTTTTCCCATTAATCGCTGACTAATCGGCCTAAGCGCTAGGCGCTGGGTCACCACCCGACTAGTGACTAACGCCTAGCGCTTACTAGAACACTGACATTAACTATTCAACTACTCATACTCCACTAACATTAAATAAACACCCCCAAATTAACACAATACATAAATAAACACATCATTTCATCCTCCCCAAATTGTCCTTGTCTACAAGGATAAATTCTGAATAAGTCTGCAGGAAGTTCAACCTTGTTGTTGTTGATCCATCTAGTTAGAAATTCTCCACCAAGCTTGGGAAATGGTAGCTTTTGTCGAGTGTGCCGGTCGAATTTGGGCTTGGGAATGGTGATTCCGGTTGGAGAGGTATGTGACTCGTAAAAATAATCCATAAAATATAAATTGCTCTTATATGAGATTTCCTCAAATACATATTTATCGAATATTGGTGGTTTATCAAAATCGACAAAAACTTCCATCGATATATATATATATGTATCATCGAAAAACACCGGAAGATAACGTGTGTCCATAAGACCGAACTGCTCTGATACCATTGTTATATACTTTTCTGATCCTGGAAAGTACTTAGGGTGAATTTAGAGAAGTATTTCAGACTTTGAAATACTTAGAAGGAGCAAAGGAGAGATACAGGAGATAGAGAGAGGTAAATTTGCTTAATATTTTTGATATGTTTCATTCAATTCAAGGTGAGCCTTATATTGGCATTACAAACAACTGACTCTTAAGCAAATAATTTACTTTGGATGGAGGGAAACAACTACTCGTTACCCACTCATCACTAACATTAACTAAACAACTACCCATACTCCACTAATATTAAATAAACACAGCCAAATTAACACAATACATAAATAAACACATCATTCCATCCTCCACAAATTATCCTTGTCCACAAGGATAAATTCCGAATAAGTTCGCCGGAAGTTCAACCTTGTTGTTGTTGATCCATCTAGTTAGAAATTCTCCACCAAGCTTGGGAAATGGTGATTCCGGTTGGAGAGATATGTGACTCATAAAAACAATCCATAAAATATGAATTGCTCTTATATGAGATTTCCTCAAATACATATTCATCGAATATTGGTGGTTTATAAAAATCGACAAAAACCTCCACTGATATATATGTATCATCGAAAAACACCGGAAGATAATGTGTGTCCATGAGACCGAACTGCTCTGATACCATTGTTATATACTTTTTCGATCCTAGAAAGTACATAGGGTGAATTTAGAGAAGTATTTCATACTTTGAAATACTTAGAAGGAGCAGAGGAGAGATACAAGAGATATAGTGAAATTAAGGAGATAGAGAGAGGGAAATTTGCTTAATATTTTTGATATGTTTCATTCAATTCAAGGTGAGCCTTATATAGGCATTACAAACAACTGACTCTTAAGTAAATAACTGACTCTGGATGGAGGGAAACAACTACCCACTCACCATTAACATTAACTAAACAACTACTCACACTCTACTAACATTAAATAAACACACCCAAATTAATACAATACATAAATAAACACATCATTAATGACATGTGCATTATTCTAATGCAACTCTCATGCAAGCCGTGCAAATGTAGGTTGTTTGGGTTGTTAATTTGTGCATGCAAACACCCAATTTGATTTTAAATAACGTGTTGCTTTAGTTTTGTTCCAAGTAGCATAGTGGGTTGCTGGAAATCAGCTTCCATTACCCATTATCTTTGCTTTGTTAGCATTATTTCCTTGTTATTTGGCATTACTTTGTTATTAGTTAAGCAGCTTTGTATCAGGCTATATATATATATAGCCTTGTTTCAATTAATTAAAGATATCGAATATATATTGCGAAACCAAACTATCCCCCTTGTATCTCTTCCTCTAAATTTCATATGTATTTCAAGCCTGAAATACTATCTCTATCCTAAATTCTCTTTATGTATTTTCCAGGATCGGAAAAATACATAACAGATAGATACAAGGTTGATGTACAAGTTGATGCCTTTAAGAACAAATAAGGGATGTTTTCCTTTGGAATGACCAAACAATTAATCGACAATCGTAGCTATGGTATGTAAAGTTATTATTTAGATGTTATTCATTGCTTTATAAAATATATATTATTTTCCTAACTCTAAGTGTTAATTATTATCATTGTAGCCAATTGGTGGATTCAATTTGGAGACCAAACTCTACAACTTACAAGTTTTGCAGTGAGGGTTTTAAGTCTCACTTGCTCATCATTGGGTCGTGAGAGGAATTGGAGTACATTTAACACGGTATGAGTTTACTTAAAGTTCTTAATACTAGATTAAGATAAATTAGTTATTCTTAATAATCATATTCCTTTAAAATTTTATAGATTCATACAAAGAAGAGAAATTGATTAACCATGGCAAGATTGAATTCCTTGGTTTACATAATGTGCAACAAAAGGTTGAAGCACAAATTCTTACTGAAACAGACAATAAATGAAAAAGAGGATCCTTTGGTTAGTGATGATGTCCTTTTAGATGATGAGTGGTTGGTTGGGGAAACGTCCACAGATATGGATATAAGTTAACCGAGTGGAAGTAAGTAAGTGGGAGAAAAGAGAAAGAGAAATACAAGTAAATAATTCTCTAATTAAATTTAGTAGGTTTTCATAAACATATTACTAATTAATCAACATATTACTTTATATTATTTATTAGACAAAAGAAAGGCTTTGCAACTGGTTGATGATGAACCTGAGTGAGAGAACATCATAAGGATGAAAAGGATGATTGAAGAATATGATATCATGATGATTCTTTAGAGGATGCAACTTCGGATGATGATGGAGGGGATGAAACTTTTGATCCACATTTCAAGCCAATAGACACGAATGATAGCCTATTCAATATAATGGCATTATGATGACATTTTTTTTTTTCATTTGTTTGAGATATTTTTGTTAGTAATGTTGATTATGACTCATTTATGTCATGGATTGCTTTCTATTTAGTTTTATTTATTTATTTATTTATTTATATCATTTTTGAGTTGAGGCTACCACCTCGCCTTTCACCTTTTTAAACAATGGCTGTAGTATTTGACTATGATGATGAATTATGAATCAAAGAGCAGTTGTGATATAAGTTTAATTCGCTATTGCATAGTGGCTAGTCTCTTTATGACTCTCGCAATAGTACGAGGTCGAAAAGTAGCACAATGGTAAATAAGAGTTCGTTCCCATAGGGATCGAGTGACCGATTACCAAAATTGACTAGTTTAGGTGCTATTCAAACAAGCAAAAATTGAATGATTGAATTATACTACTCAAATATAAACTTAAACTACACTAATGCAATAATTGAAAATAAACAAGTAAGCAAACTTAAGCAAAGGCAAACACAAGCAAGTGGTTGTATCTCTTATGGGAAAATAGGCTAAGACCATAAATCCACCTATCCAACTCTCATTAATTTTAGGCACATCATTAAGGTAAAGTATGCAAGTGTGTGTGTAAATTCGTGATACCCTCAATTAGTCTCTAACCTCTCTCAAGTGATAAAGACAATATTTATATGCACCAACAACCTATTTCTCAATGGTTATCCGAATTACATATAAATTCATTAAGTTCATGGCACACAAATTGAATCCTACAAGCTAGCATCGCATATTTCTATCTTACTAGACTTGTATCGGGCATTTCATCGAGCACGTTGTGTGCTTCTCCTCTCGATGCTTCACACAACAACCAAATATCAACCAAGTGCTAGCTAGACACCTATAAGCATTAAGCAATTGAAATACACATACACAACACAAGCAATAATGATAAAGTAATGGCATTTACTAATGATTCATGGAAAAGGTCTCATATTGGCCTTAGCCAAGATGGATTTAGTTCATCTTACAAGAAATGGCAACAAAAGATATGATATTTATGTAAGCCATAACAAATTACAAATGAAAATAAAGAGAGAAAGGTGTAGAGAAAATTATATGTGAAGCTCTCCTCCTCTCTTGGTAAGTTGGTGTGCTTGGCTTGCTTCTTCTCCCTTAGTTCCCTTCTATGCTCCAAGGTTGGGTTTTTATGGTGGGAAATGGTGGAAAGATTGGATATTAGGTGTTTGGTGAAGTGGATTTGAAGTTTGGGTGATGGATTGAAGGTTGGATGTAGTGATTTGGTGGAGTTGGAGAGTAAAAATGTGTTCTTGAAGAGTTTTAGAGTTGAAAGGTCGTGCAAGAGGTGTGGCAAATGAAGCTGAAAGGAGGTATTTATAATGTGTGGAATTAAGGCACAAAAACCTAGAAAAAGCTGAGCTGGAATGCTTGGGCGCTAGTGTGGCGCTAGTCGTCGGGCGCTAGTGTGAGGCGCCGGTGTCCAACGCACGACCAGCGGCAGGTTTCTGCCTCTCCGGCGCTGGTCGTCAGGCGCACGACCAGCGGCATATCTCTGCCTCGCCAGCGCTGGTGGTGGCGCTAGTCGTCAGGTGCCAGCTTCTTCTTCAGCTCCTTAACTGCTCGTTTTTGCTCTAAAGTTGCCCAACTTAGCTTGATTTCCCTTGGATTGCTAAAGAGGCATGTACAAGCTCATTTAAACATTAAATAAATCGGTTTTACCCGGAAAATGAAGGCAAATGATAGGTAAAACGGGGCTACATCAAGTGTAGAAATATGCATTATCACATAGTATACAATATTGGTCAGCATTGACATCAATTTATTAACCTAGCTATATGTACACAATCTGGAAACTAAATTGATTACTGATCGGTAGAAAGTTTCGAAAATGAGGAGTCGGGCCATAGACGTGAAGATAGAGAGACATGCAATTTTGAAAATAATTATCAATTTTTTGTTTCAAAAGTTTCCAATAGTTAAAGTTAAAATTCAAATTCAAAAATAATAATGGGTAATATTGAAATAAAATGGAATGTCCTTAGAAAATTTATTTTTAAAAGTGGGTTGTTTTTAAAATAGGAGTGTCAAAAGATAAAATAGATAATTTTGGAATAAAAATGAGTGTTTTTAGAATTTATTTAAATTTAAAATTTTAGAATGGGATATCCTTAGAAAAGAAGGGAAAATCGTATTTTAGTCCATGTAGTTTACCTTAATCTGCGTTTAGTCCGCGGTTTTTTGAAATTGTAATTTTTAGTCCATTATTCTGACAATAGGGATTGTAGTCCCTATTGTCCAATTCCGTTAGGGTTTCACTGAATTCTGTTAAGTCAATGAGGGTAAATACGTAAATTAATCAGTGGGGACAGGAAGGGTAATTAGGGCTGAAGGTTGTAAAGGTAATTTGATATATACAATTAATAATATATTAAATGAAAAAAACAAATGAGTGGAGGAGATCATGCCACGTCACTCCTCCAATGACAATAATTAAACAAATTAAAAATTAAAATTAAGAAAACTCTCTCTCAAATTAAAAAAAAAACTATTTCCCCAAAAATCCATCTTCAATTCTTCTTCTTCTCCACGATGCTAGATCTGGGTTTCTGTTGGGTTGGTGAGTCTCACCAGACCCAATCCCTTACACTAGACCCATCGTCAACCGTGTCAATGTGTTTCGACGGGTTTTAGCTCCAAACCCGTGCGTTTTGAGCTGGCAATCCACGCAAATTGTCGTCGACCAGCACACCGGTGCAAGTCGTTCGTCTTAGATCGTTGATCGTCGATCAGGACGAAGGCCGATCGTCCAAAGCACTGGTTTTGGGCCACAATTGATCGCAATTCTCCACGGTCACGATCTGGTCCAGATCCGCGCGTTGTGGGTCGTCTGGTTGCATCGCCATCGTGCGTTGCCTTCTGGTGACGACGTGGTGGCTAAGGCGGCGGCAAAGGCAGAACTTAGGGTTCACAGTTGTGATTTTGCTTTGGGCCACCTTTGGAGAATTTTGATATAATATGGGGATAGGTTTTGTAATTATTATGGGCCATTGTGTTTGTGTTTGGTGTTGATGATGAGTACTATTGAATTTTCTAGATTTTTTCTAGTGTTCATGTGAGAGGTGGTTTGAGATTAGTGATGATGATCATGAATTGGGATGGGTTTTTTTTTATGTCTGATTGGATTTCGAATCTGGGTTTGATAACCTTTATTTGTTTCTTTGACTTTTTTGAGATGGAGATCTGGGTTTGATTGATGATGGATTTGATCTTGATGGAGATCCACAAGATCCATTTTTTTTCAATTGTGTTTTTTAATTTTTTTTTCAATTTTTTAATATATTTTTTATTTAATGAATATCTTAAAGGGTAAAATTATAATTTCAGCAATTTAATCACACATAAGACAAAATTAAGGGTAAAACGGTCTTTTCAATGGGATCAGCACACATCAGGGGCATTAAGGTCATTTAACAAGTTTGACGTGACAGAATCTATCATTTTTGTCAACAGAAGGACTAAAATTATAATTCCAAAATACCGTAGACTAAACGCAGATTAAGGCAAACTAAAGAGACTAAAATACAATTTTCCCTAGAAAAGAAATGTAATTAGAAAAAAAAAAAAAAAGAAGTCAAAAGTGTTATAATAAAATTAAAATAACAAATAATATAATAGAGATAAGATGAGAGAATTATGACAAGATAAATGAGAGAGAAATAAAATAAAACAAGGGATGAGAAATAAGAGAGATAGGCGAGAGAATATGAATTGCCTTTTGTTATTGATTTCTGAAAATATCAGTTAAAACAACTACAATACTTACAAAGGAAGCCATATGCCCATATATATAGGCAAGAGTCATGAGGGGTGCTAATTGAAATTCCCCACCTAAATAGATACATAAATGTACTTGGGGACAAAGCAAAGAAAGTCATGCCTCCGCGTGTGTTAGTGTGTCCAAGAAGCCAAGAAAGTGAGAAGTGGAGGTGGTGGAAAGCTACACATGTATTGTAACATTCCTCCTTGGATTTCCACCACTTGTATTTTATTTTGCTAGGAAAAATCCAGTGGGACAAAAACCTTAGCAAAAATATATACAATGATCTTCTGGATCAAGTGGTGTGGATGTGTTCAGAACTGCCTCATTAAAACCTTTCCGGTAAAACCTAGTGGGACAAAATCCAGTAGAAGGAAAAAGAGTACAGTATACTAATATCTATTCAAAATTTTGCTCCTCTTGATTGAACTCTCCCCCTGAATGAAACTTCAATATCAATTCTGTAATTTACAAAGCCGACACATGCCAATTCCATATACCAGTTTCTCAAAAGTTGATGTAGGCAATGTTTTGGTAAACAGATCTGCAAGATTATCTATAGACCGTATTTATTTAACATCAATTTATCGGCTCTGTTGAAGTTCATGAGTATAGAAGAATTTAGGAGAAATATGTTTGGTTCTATCTCCTTTGATATATCCCCCTCTAACTTAAGCAATACAAGCCGCATTATCTTCAAATATTGGTGTTGGCACCCCTGTAGATAATGAAAATCTACATGTATTTTGAATATGATAAATAACTGACCTTAGCCACACACATTCTCGGCTTGTTTCGTGAAGTGCAAGGATCTCAGAATGATTAGAAGATGTAGCAACAAGAGTTTGCTTTGTGGAGCACCAGGAGATTGTTGTGCCATTATATGTAAAAAACATATCCCGTTTGTGAACGGGCTTTATGGGAATCAGATAAATACCCGGCATCATCATAACTAATTAAACCTGAAAAGTTATGAGATTTTGAATAATATAACCCTAAATCCTTCGTTCCACGAAGATAACGAAAAAGATGTTTGATCCCATTCCAATGTCTCCGAGTTGGTGCTGAACTGAATCTAGCAAGCAAATTTACTGAAAATGCAATATCTGGTCTAGTACATTGAGCCAAATATAATAAAGCACCAATTGCATTAAGATACGGTATTTCAGGACCAAGTATCTTTTCACCATCTTCAGTTGACTGGAATGGATCTTTCTTTTAGATCAAGGGTTCTAACAATCATAGGGGTACTTAATGGGTGAGTATTGTCCATATGGAATCTTTTCAGAATAGTTTCAACATATGTTGATTGATGGGTAAGTATGTCATTTGATTTATGCTCAATCTCCAGGTCGAGACAATATTTTATCTTTCCCAGGTCTTTTATTTCAAATTCTCTTTTTAAATATTCAGCAGTTTTCAGGAGCTCTCCAGGAGTTCCAATCAAATTCATATTATCAACGTAAACTGCTATAATAGCAAATCCAGATTCAGATTTCTTTATGAAGAACACATGGGTGTATAATATAATTATTATACCCTTATTTTATCAGATAATTACTGAGACGGTTACACCACATCCGTCCAGATTGTTTTTAATCCATATAAGGATTTTTGTAGGTTCATTAAATATAAATTACTAGATCTCGGTTTACATGCTTCTGGCATTTTAAATCCTTCAAGGATTATAGATATCTATTTTAAGTGAACCATATAAATTATTACTACGTTTAGAAGACATATTTCAAGCCTTTTAAAGGCAGACAAATTTATCAAAAATTCGAAACGTAATCGTATTCATCACTATTGAATACCAAGTTTCTATGAGAAACCTTATACTACGAGTCGTGCCTCATATCTTATGATCTCGTTTTTCTCATTACGTTTCCGTATAAAGACCTTTTTGTATCCAACTAGTTTGACATCTTCAGGTGTCTGGAGAACTATTGGTCTAAATACTTTATGTTTGGCTTATGAAGTCAATTCTTATAGAATTGGTTCTTTTCATTTAGGCCAATCATGCCTTTGTCTACAATCATCGATACTATGAGTTTCATAATTATCATTTCAGTAGCTACTGTATTTGAAAATGTATCACTGATGATTGTTTCTTCACTATTCCACATTTCTCATGTATGATTTATAGAAATTTATTAATTCTTATATTCTTGTATCTCTGTAGAGATTTCTTCCATTTTAATGGATTTAGTCATTTCATAGACTCGTGTCTCCTTAGATATATCAGACTCTTATTGAGTTGATTTAGAGAAAGTGGATTTATTTATAACTCGAGTTTTGTTTATATTAGGATCCTGATAACAATACCTTTCAAAGGTTCATAAGATTATGATATGCATCAGATGATTTATTTGTTGCATTTTACTCAGATCGTTCTTCAGGAACAATCACCCGGCCAGGGTTTATGAGATAGCAACTTATAAATTTTTGTCACTTTTAATATATCAAGTAACCGATTAATAATTATCTTTCGTATTTGAGTGATACGAAGAATGAAATGAGACACATTTATATATAGAGAGAATTGAACTGTTATCTCCATTTTGTATAAGAGTGACTTTTTATTTATTATTTCTAGAGAAACTTTCCATTTGGAAATTAATCAATATAATAATACGCAGGTCGTGCGCAAGAAAATAAACTATCAGAAGCATAGACGATCTAATAAAAGATTAATCAAAATCGTCATAAATCTTAGAATGGTAGAGAAATCTTATCTTAGATCATGTCAGATATGCAATAAAGGCATACACAATATAATCAAAATCTTAAAAATGAGCATGTCTATGACCAATTACAAGTTGTAATGGTAGATAATGATGATAAGCAGTGGGTCAGAGATGAATAGAATGTTTCCATATAGAAGTTGGTAATTGTATCGAAATAATAAAGTTCTTGCAATTACCTGGAGATGCTTGATAAGTGACTCTGCTAATCCATTATGAGTATGAACATGTGGAATGGGATGTTCAACATTAATCCCAACTGATCTGCAATATTCATCAACTAGGACCATAAAATAGCATAACGGTCCACTTGGTGGATGAATAGGTCCACATATGTCCCCTTGAATCCTTTGTAGGAATGACGGGGATTCAAAGTCAACCTTAGAATAGGATGGTTTTATTATTAATTTCCCTTGTGAACATGCAGTACATAAATTTTCATGGGATAAAAGAATCTTCTGGTTCTTTAATGGATATTCATGAGAATTTTCAATGATTCTATGCATCATTGTAGATCTCGGGTGACCAAGACGGTTATGCCAAAACATAAATATTTTTAGATCTAAGAACTTCTGGTTCATAATTGCATAAACTTCTACACCTCTCATAAAAGTGTAATATAATCCAGATGATAAAGCACACAGCCTTTCCATAATGAGTTTATGGCCTGAATCATGAGAAGTAATGCACAGATACTCAATATTCTCATCATTTATAGTTTCTATGTAATAGCCATATTTTAGTATTGTTTGGTAACAATATCATGGCTCTACCAGAGCCTTCTATCAGATCTGCTGGACCTGATATTGTATTAACATTTGCTTTAAGCAGGGTTAAATTCAGAAAGTATTTCTAATTCCGCAGAATCGTATGTGTCGTTGCACTATCGACTAGACATATATCTCTTGTATCTTGCTTTTCAATATCACCCAATTTATCGTTTAAAGACATATCTATTCATAATGAAAAATAAAGTGCATATCAGACAAAGTGATCAAAAGCGTAAACATATAGATATGAAAATAGATCACTTCATAAAACAAAATCATGAATCATATTGATTTTTTGAACTTCCGGTTCGACCATGAACTGCAGGTTCATAAAATTCAGAAAACTTCAAGTTCTAAATAGAAATTAAAAATTGACTTTCTAGATGAAAGAATTGTAACTTGATCCAATTCAGAATTTCTGGTTATAATAAACTTTGACATAAAAGTTTTAATATCACGATTTAAATTGAATTCAGAGCTTCAAGTCTGATTAGAACTTTATGTTCAAAACTTTAGAACTTCATGTTCAAAACTTAAGAACTTCAAGTTCAGATTCAATACTTCGTATTCAAAATTAGAACTTCAGGTTCTATATAGAATTTGAATTTTAGAATTTCAGGTCCCAAGTATGATATTCATGTATATTGTACGTATATTTTCGTCAGCATGACACGTCAGCAAAGATAGCGGTTAATACGGAAGTACAGTAATTCCACGTCACCAGGTCTAGACACGTCATCAAGAAAGCTAAATATGGAAGTTAGAAGCATATGCGCCAAGTAAAGTCGTCTAGTTAAAGAAATATTAATGAGCGAAGATCCTACTCGCCGAAGATCCTGCTCGCCGAAAATCTTTACTCAGCGAGATCTACTCGGCCAAAACAGGAACTACTCGGCAAAAACAAGAAATACAATCCTATCAAGATACGTCTTATCAAGCGGAGATCCACTCAGATACGAAATCTAAGAATCACACTCCAAGTAAGGAAATATCCCTATTTCCTCTCTAGTGTCAGAAGTCTAATCGGGAAAGAACTCAAAACTTCCAGAAGGATAAACACCAAACGGGAAAACGAGTTCTAATCAGTCTACTCTACCAGAATCCTACAAAGACTCTAATTAATGAGTCCACCGCTTATACGACAGAAACTAGGGCAACCCTATATCGAACCCTATAAATACATCCATGTATTCATTATATCGGAGAGAGATCATAAGCAATTTACACTTACATGAGAAAAGAGATACGAAACATAAGCAATTATCTGAGAGAAAGTGAGTATTGAGTGTGTAATTATTCTATTTATAGTGGATCTCTTCTCGCCGTCACTGGCACAGTGGATGTTTCCCCGCCTTGGGGTTTTACCACGTAAAACGTGTTATGCTTGATTTATTCTTTATTTCCTGCTTTTCTATATTACTATCCTCAAATATGAACAAATTGTATCACATCCACGTGGAGAAAAAGGCTTTGATTATTCAACCCTAGATTGGTTAAAGCTTCGATTTGCCTACGTGTTATTGTTTGGCGGTTGACTTTTCAACGATCCAAAATTCACCGTCAACAATTGGCGCTAGAAGAAGGGGGCTGAACTCAACTCCGAGGAACCCTCATGAACAGACCGCAGAAGGAATTCTGATGTATCCAAAACTTCAAGCACCCAACAAACGACTATTGGATGTGTTAGGGAGTGGATTAACCACAGAACCCGTGGCAGGAGCTGTGGCCGTGACCAAATCCGAAGGAAGAATATTGCGATAGCATACTCAGAGCTTTAAAGTATCAAAAATCCGTCCGAGGAATTGCTTTCCCATTCCGACAGCTCACGAAAGAAAAGAGAAGAGAGTTGTCCAGAATCGCGGAATTGCTGACCAATGCGCACTAAAGTGGGCATATCTCCCTCTACAGAAGTCGGATTCACAAACCGTAAAAACCACTGGAAACTAGACATCCAAGGCTTTCCAAGCATATATGGTACACAACCCAGTTCGGTTTGTGCAATTTTTGGTGGCCCCCGCAACACATAAGTAAGCAATTCGCGGAAGATTTTCTGATCTGACCATCGAGCACTAAAACAAGCATATCTTCCTCTACAAACATCGAAACCACGAGCCGTAAAAGCCGCTGGAAACTAGACCTCAAAACCTTTCCAAGCATATATGGTACGCAACCCAGTTCGGTTTGTACAATATTTGGTGGCCCCCGCAACACATAAGTAAGCAATTCGCGGAAGATTTTCTGATCTGACCATTGAGCACTAAAACAAGCATATCTTCCTCTACAAACATCGAAACCACGAGCCGTAAAAACCGTTGGAAGCTAGACATTCAGACCTTTCCAAAAATATATGGTCCACAATCTAGTTTGACCTATGAAAGTTTTTATGGCTCCCGAAATATTGAAGAAAGTCACTTGCGGAGAACTGTCTGATCCAACCACCGGTCGCTAAAACAGAGGTAACTCTCTCCAGAAAGCACGGAATCACGAACCGCGAATTTTGCTGCAAACTAGATGCACGGAGCCTTCCGAGGACATGTGGTCCGCGACACAATTCAGCTCGAGGAATATTTGATGACCTCCAGAACGTTGCAGTTCAGCAAAAAAGGAAAGAAAGGACCCAAAGTCAATTCTCAACTAAAGCTCATTCGGCTCTTTGTTACCGACTTATCCAACAACAAAGGATCGAAGAATAAAAAAAAAAAAAACTACACACCAGGTTTGGTAAGTGGCCGAGGTAAGCCAATTTACACATTGTTTAATTTTATGATTTTGTCGTTCTATTGTGCGAGCAGAGAATACACATAGTCGTATATGGTGAAATAAAACAAAATTGTCCAAAAACTCAGTGGAACTTAACCAAGGCTTTGATCTTGGTAAAAAGCGCTTCCGAGAGCGTTTAAATGCAGTACCGGAATTGTTCGGGCAAGGAGGTACGCTCTCACTTTCACTTATAATAATGTGAATTAGCTAATAAGTAATTAGAAACGACATAGTCTGTAAATATATATTCTCTTTAAATATGTGTACAAATCACTTTGATTTGGAGATGCACTATTACCTTCACCAAAGCAAATTCAATCGGCAACAGGTACGCCACAATCTTTATTATTGATGATTAAAATATATTATGTCAACTGTTAATTAAAAATCCATATTGGATTGACTGAATACAATTTAGTTCAACCAAATTCAGTCTTTTGAGCATAAGTTTTGCCAAATTTAACACTCGGAATATTTGATATGCCTAATACATTGGTGAGATCGAAGATGAGTCTATGATACTTGAAACATATAATTTCTTTGATCTAGATATATTAAATTATGTCTACTTCTTCATATTGTTATACTGTCACATATAAATCCGTAGCATGCACGAACTTGTTGTATTTTTCTTTACTTTATATTACCCCCACATGTTGTCTATGCCTGTTACTCTCATACGCAACACATAATATGCATGTACAAATTAATAGATAGCATACAATGCCCGCTTAATGAGTATGCTTACCAGCTTTTATAGCTTCGACGCACATGGCACATATTGTCAAAATACGAATTTATGGACACTATATTCGGACACTAACCATTACCAAGTATGAATGAGTTGCTTCAATTTTATTCGGTCTCATTAAAATGCATAATTGTTATTACCTGTGCAAACTTCACTCACATGCACTAATAAACTGTGCTTTGACTAACCATCTGCTAAGATTATTATATAGCAAAATACATCAGGATTCGGCCTAGATAAAAGTTCTTCTAAACTTCCTGATCAAGCATGTCAATGAAACTCCAAACCGGGTGGCATCAGTCAATTACTGGATATCACCACACTATGGCTGTCAAAATAAGAAAGACCAGTCGAGTAGAAGAAGCTTGATCTATGAGAGATACCAGCCTGGTCTACAAGAAAGATCAGCCGAGAAGAGAAGTCAAGTCTTAATGGAATCATTGCAGTGGGTCACAGGCAGCAATCATGGATAATCATTCGGCGCATCCATAAACTAGTGTGGATCTTTTAGACACTAAGGAATTTCTGACCTTACCACCATACTCCGAAACATAATCCAGCGCGCACAAGAAAAAAAAGGGGTGGATGCGGTGTTAAAAGCGCTTCAACAAGCCTAAACCTACTTACAACAATTGCTGGAGGGCTATGGGAGCAGAAGATTTTACCGTAAGGAAGTTCGCAGTTGTGAAAGTAGTTTTTACGAAAGTCCCTTTTCCGCCCCGAAAAAAGAAAAAGAAAAGAGAGAACCGCTCAAAGACAAAGTATCTGGAAGCAATACAACTAAACTTCAGGTTCGGTGAGTGACCAATGTCAGTTAATTTACATATCTGTTTAGTATTACAATTTTATCAAATCATTATGCGAAAAAGATATCCATCCGACGTATTAAATAATAAATCAAATAACGATTTTTTGGAATTTAATCAAGACTGTTATCTTGATAAAAGTGTTTTCGAAAGCGCTTAATGACATTGTCAAAATCGGTCGGGCTTGGAGGTACGTTTTGGTTTAATTATCATTACTTGTTATTATCTTGCATCTCAATAACATGATATGATATCATGGTGCTTATTTTTCCGCTGCTAATCAATTAAAATTATAAGCTGTACACTGTATGCTTTTCTGTCAAAATATATACTTCTTGTTTATCATGCCAAGTGTTCTTATAAGCAAAGCACCCAGCATGAATCCATGGATATTGTATCCCGAACGATGACCATCACCAATACTGTACATGGATCCAACTATTTTTGTTCATCATTACTAAAGTATATACATGTATATTTATTATTTGTGCAAATGCTACTCACATGTTTGGCATAGAAAGAAAAGATGAGAACCTTAGCACAGGTATCGAGCTTCATATCAATGCGCGCAAAACGAGTTTCATCTCAGTGCATGTAGAAATTCAAGCGAAGGCAGAACATTCTCAACAATGACAAAGTAAACACCGGTGAATGGGTACCCGCAACCATAGCAGGCTCTAAATACGAAAACGTCAGAGTAGCCTGAGTTAGAAAAACTCAAAAACACCAATTGGTGCTCGCTACCATTAGCAAGCGTGAACCCTCAAAAGTGCAGGATAAGCACTCAAAAGACAGCGGTCGAAAGAAACGCTGGGGGTCGAAAAAACTAGCACTTAATAACAATATAAGCAAAAGAGGGAGATGTCCCAATAGTATGCTTAAAGACTTGGTGTATGGTCAGATACGTCTCGACAAACATTGAGTAAGCCGAAAACTCAGCAATGGCAGCTGAACAACAAAAAAGGCCCTGCGCCTAAGCCGAAAACTCAGCAATGGCAGCTGAACAATAAAAAAGGCCCTGCGCCTAAGTCGAAAATTCAGCAATGGCAGCTGAACAAAGAAGGCTTTGAGCCTTAAAGACTTGGTGTATGGTCAGATACGTCTCGACAAACACTGAGTAAGCCGAAAACTCAGCAATGGCAGCTGAACAACAAAAAAGGCCCTGCGCCTAAGCCGAAAACTCAGCAATGGCAGCTAAACAAAGAAGGCTTTGAGCCTTAAAGACTTGGTGTATGGTCAGATACGTCTCGACAAACACTGAGTAAGCCGAAAACTCAGCAATGACAGCTGAACAACAAAAAAGGCCCTGCGCCTAAGCCGAAAACTCAGCAATGACAGCTGTACAACAAAAAAGGCCCCGCACCTAAGCCGAAAACTCAGCAATGACAGTTGAACAACAACAAAAAGGCCATGCGCCTAAACCGAAAACTCGGCAATAGTAGCTAAGCAAAAAGAAAAGGGGGTAAATAACTTTTTGCTTAAATTGTATTTATGTGAAGTTTAAAATGTGCAGGTACAAAGCTCCAATGAGCAAGTACACACAAAAGCAGCTGAGAAGTTTTCAAATACAAGATCCGGGCCACCTAAGCCAAACACCTTGAGGTTGGCTCGGCTCGCTAAAAATCAAGTAAAAACCCCAACAGTGGGTAGAAACTTAGATACGGTCAAGACCCCTCGTGGTACAAAATAAGCGCTCAGGCTGCCTTGAGCCGGAAAGCCCAAATTCTTGTCTGTCAGCCGAGCGAGCCTCTGGAGCGGCTCGCAAGAAGTGCAAAAGATAATCGGCCAAAAAGAAGACCGGTCTATAAGACAAATTGGTTAAAAGGAAGAATCTGACCTACAAAAAAAAGATCAGCCAATAAAAAAAAAATCGTTTTAACAAGACCGAGTGAAGTATCAAAAAGCCGGGACCTCATCGGAATGAAGAGACTTAAAAGCATTCGAGCATCAAATCTTAGGTGTCAACCTATTCAGCTCACTGTGGCAGTTCAACTCGCCGTAGCTAGAATAACTCAGCTCCCCGTGACTATTCAACTCAGCAGGGCTCGTGAAGCAAGGCAGTTCATCGAACACAATCAGAGCCAAATGCAAGTAAGTAAGAAGTTAAAATTATTTTTATACAAACAAAGTGTTTTCTTTTTGCAGGAATATCAACCGAAAGGCCCTAACAAAATAAATGCAAAAAAGGGCTAAACTACACGACTGGCAGCCCTCTCAGGTTGACCAGCTATTCATCATGTTGCTTTACTCGCCATGACGACATCATCCACTCCACAGCCAACCACGTTGGTAAAAATGATAACGACAAATAAACAGCAAATACACACTGAAAGTAATCGACACTTCACCAGAGCAGCAACATCGATCACAATTGTCTCACAATCAGTGACTTCGCCATTTAAGGAGATTATTTACACGACAATGAAAGCATTGAACAATGGAATACTTCTCGGTCAGAAGAATGATGGTGAACAAAGCACTCGCACAAACGGAAAGTAATAGAAGTAAAAAAAAAAAAAAAATGATGCGAAGAACAACAGAAGAAGCGGTCATGCAAAGAAGCATTAAATGCTGAAGTTTGCACTCAAAAGGGAACACGAGGGTTAAAGATAGAAATGAGGGAAATAATTTCCCTAAAAACCAGAAGCCAAGTACGATTATAAATACTACTCACCAAAACGAAGGAATGAAGAGATCAAGTCGCTTGTTCGGCTCGAAGTATTTATGGGGGTATTGTTGTACGTATATTTTCGTCAGCATGACACGTCAGCAAAGATAGCGGTTAATACGGAAGTACAGTAATTCCATGTCACCAGGTCTAGACACGTCATCAAGAAAGCTAAATATGGAAGTTAGAAGCATATGTGCCAAGTAAAGTCGTCTAGTTAAAGAAATATTAATGAGCGAAGATCCTACTCGCCGAAGATCCTGCTCGCCGAAAATCTTTACTCAGCGAGATCTACTCGGCCAAAACAGGAACTACTCGGCAAAAACAAGAAATACAATCCTATCAAGATACGTCTTATCAAGCGGAGATCCACTCAGATACGAAATCTAAGAATCACACTCCAAGTAAGGAAATATCCCTATTTCCTCTCTAGTGTCAGAAGTCTAATCGGGAAAGAACTCAAAACTTCCAGAAGGATAAACACCAAACGGGAAAACGAGTTCTAATCAGTCTACTCTACTAGAATCCTACAAAGACTCTAATTAATGAGTCCACCGCTTATACGACAGAAACTAGGGCAACCCTATATCGAACCCTATAAATACATCCATGTATTCATTATATCGGAGAGAGATCATAAGCAATTTACACTTACATGAGAAAAGAGATACGAAACATAAGCAATTATCTGAGAGAAAGTGAGTATTGAGTGTGTAATTATTCTATTTATAGTGGATCTCTTCTCGCCGTCACTGGCACCGTGGATGTTTCCCCGCCTTGGGGTTTTACCACGTAAAACGTGTTATGCTTGATTTATTCTTTATTTCCTGCTTTTCTATATTACTATCCTCAAATATGAACAAATTGTATCACATCCACGTGGAGAAAGAGGCTTTGATTATTCAACCCTAGATTGGTTAAAGCTTCGATTTGTCTACGTGTTATTGTTTGGCGGTTGACTTTTCAACGATCCAAAATTCACCTTCAACAATGTACATAATAACGAATCCAGAACTCCATATTTTTACAGAAGTTTAAAATTTAGAACTTCAGATTCTGATTGTTTTGTAAAACCGCGCCAACTTAAATATTATAATGATAAATCCAGAAACTTCAGATTCTGGTTAGTCGGTCAAGCCGAGCTTGGTTTAAATTCCAGAAACTTAACGATTGACCTAGTTAGGCTCAACACATAATTTATACAAATCCAGAAACTTCAGGTTCTGGTTAGTTGGCATACTCAGATACATAAATTGCATAAAATTAAATAGATGCGTAAAATTAAAATATCAGATAATATGACAGAAATAAGATGAAGAAGAACGAGAGAATAATAGTATGAGATAAATTGAAAAAGGGGAGAAAATTTACTATTTGCTTTTATTGATGATTTCGGATTACATCCTGACCACACAATTTCAGCTGTGTAGTGATTTTGAATAAAGCAGAATTATACTCAGAGATTGATATAAAATCTTGAAAACGTAAATGTTGCCACTGATACCTGACATTTGGTATCGCAACATCGGGTTGGTTATCAAATCGATCTTTTAGTTCTTGTCATAGAACTTCTAGTTCTGTGACCGTTAGGTATTGGGCTTTCAGATCGTAGTTGTCCCCAGGCACTTCTAGTGCAACAAATTTCAAATTTACAAGCTTTGACATTATTACAACTTCTGGTTATCTGAAAATCACAATCGGAGTCAGAACTTCTGGTCTGACAAAAATTCGAGAAATCTGTGGAATTTAAACCTTCAGATATATAAAGGAATATTTGTAAGTAAATAAATTCATAAGCTTCAGGTTCCGGTAATGATAAATAAATCCAGAAGCTTCAGGTTCCGGTAATGATAAATAAATCCATAAACTTTAAGTTCTGGATGGGTGATCAAATTGTTTAAATAAAAATCACAAAATAAAATACGTAATAATAAGTGCGAAAAAAGTAAATCTAGACAATCTCATAAATTACGGATAAATAAATAAATACAGATAAATAAAGTTCATAATAAATAAATCCAGAACTGCAGGTTCTGATAGGTTGGCCTAGCCAATCTCATAACGGTGTATAAATAAATAAATGCGAGAAAATAAATCACGTAAAAGTAAATAAAATACGAGAAAGTAAATTGTGTAAAAATAAAATACAGGAAAGTAAATTCAGAACTGCAGGTTCTGGTATTAATAAATAAAAGTCTAGAAGCTTCAGGTTCTAATAATAATAAATTCAGAACTTCAGGTTCTGGAAATAACAGCATCGTGTTGATAACGTGTTATAATAAAATTAAAATAACAAATAATATAATAGAGATAAGATGAGAGAATTATGACAAGATAAATGAGAGAGAAATAAAATAGAACAAGGGATGAGAAATAAGAGAGATAGGCGAGAGAATATGAATTGCCTTTTGTTATTGATTTCTGAAAGTATCAGTTAAAACAACAACTACAATACTTACAAAGGAAGCCATATGCCCATATATATAGGCAAGAGTCATGAGGGGTGCTAATTGCAATTCCCCACCCTAATTGATACATAAATGTACTTGGAGACAAAGCAAAGAAGGTCATGCCTCCACGTGTGTTAGTGTGTCCAAGAAGCCAAGAAAGTGAGAAGTGGAGGTGGTGGAAAGCCACACATGTATTGTAACCAAAAGAAGCTCTCATTTTGTTTTTGGACTAATTTGTTGGATCGGAAATGATTTAATTTATCCACGGGTCAGTTGAATAGAAAAACTTCCTTTTTTGCTTCTCTAAATTTTCTCATAAATACCCGTCAGATTCAATTTAATTTCCCGCGATTTTACTAAAAGGAAAATTCAAATTTGCTCTCATGGACCAGCCAACAACAAACACAAATCAAAACGCAAACGCTACTTCACAAAACGACGAATCTCTCAAACTCGCCGTCGCCGTTTCTCTTCTCCGATCAAAGCTTCTTCAAAACCAAACCGATTCCGACGCTTTTCGCTGGAAGCGAAAGGTCTTCAAAATATTCATCAACTCTTAATTCTCACGTTTGTTTGTTTTTTTCGCAATCTCCCCAGCCAAACAGGTCCTTAATTGCGTTTTCGCTTGTTTTCGATTTTCAGGCCAAGGAGCGAAAGAAAGAGCTCCTCAGCCTCAGAGATGATCTCAGAGAAGCCGAAGGTTCTCGATATGTTCTCTCTCTCTCTCTCTCTCTGTTTTTGTGTTTTCGATTTTTGTATAGAATTTTTGTTTATTTATTTATTTTTGGCTGTAGATGCGTCGCGTTTTGATTTGTTTCCGCAAAGCGCTTCTTGCAAGTGCTTTTTCTTCGATAATTTGGGGAAATTGAGTCCTAAACAAGCAGCGGACGGCTCTCATGGTAGATTCAACGACATTCTCCGCCGCAGATTTCTCAGACAAGGTCAGATCTTGTTGTAATTGTTCATGATTCGATGTAGTTTTTTGTGTTATGGTTTTCGTTGTTACCGTGTTCGATGATTTTATAGTGAGACTGAACGAGAGGAGGAGACGAAGAGGTGATTCGAGTCAGCGAAGACGTCTTTCAGGTAAAAAAAAAATGTTTATGTGAATTTGACCGATCTAATCTCTTGGATACGATCTAATTATGTTTTAATTTCAAGCGTATTTAATCAAAGAGCGAGTTTTTGATGTTTATTTTTGCTTTCGATTTTGCGAATTCGTTGATGAAAAAGCAGAGTTAAATTGTGAAGATGAGTTGGAGCAGCTCAAGGCCTCGGTTGATTTTCTGGTGGAGCTTTGCGAAACTGTTTCTTCGGTCAGGGGAAATGAAATTACTGTCTGTTTCTCTCTTGTGATCGCTTTCGTCAATCTTGTATTTTAGGAATATAAGTTTGGCTTGTTGTGACTTTTGCAGGTGGAAGAGGCTAATTTTGCAAACTGGTCACACCAGGCTGTGGACTTCATTATAGGTGAGTTGGAATTTTCAAATGGAGCTATTTCAAACTGTATCAGCATAATAGGGATTGGTTTTGTAACCTGTTTCAGTTATTTGTTGATTCTTGCAAGACTTGCACCTTCAAATTGTATGATTTATTTGCACTTTCTAACTGCTCTAGAATTTTGAGTGAGTGGACTATGTATCTGGTAGTAGATACTAGATACTACTCGATAGTGCTCTTAATGCCAAATCGGATTGGGGATGGGTATATCCATCCCAGCATTAGTTTGTGATATATATCCCTGTCCCCATATCCATCCCCATTTCTAAGTCAACGGGACGGATTCGGGGAATCACCGAAATGAGGTAGGTATATCCAACCCTGCTCTGTCTATCCTCGTAGCCGATGAAAAAAAGGCAAATTTGTATACTTTACTTGAGAAAAAAGGTAAATTGGCAAGAAATTGGCTTGGTCCTGTATGCCTTGTGATAGCTTTCATGTGATTGACCCAAAGTATTAGGATATTAAGCTTTGTTGAGCAGTAAGCTAACGTACATTCAACAGTAGGTGTTTTACAGATAGTAATGCATTGATTCTACGCTGTAGTTTCTGCGTTTTTCTTCATATTCACCGGATTGCAGGAAGTTGTTCTGTATGTTTCTGTGCTATTTCTACATGTACTTATTTCCTTGTAGAGTTGTAGGTTATGCTCTACACTAATGCTTTTTAAAATGTGTCTTGAAGCATCATTGAAGAATCTATTATCAGTGGGGAAGAACATGGAATCTGTTGAAGGAATTATCAGCAGCTTGATTACTCGCTTGGTTAGAAGGATGTGTTCCGCGAAAGAAGACGGTATATACTTGATTGTGTCTTAGAATGTCAAGTTGAACTCTATTTCTTGCTACCTCACCACTATGCTTGTATTGTTTCTTATTTCCAGTTGTCTTTCTTGTTTTTGTTTTCAAGCTGGTGCTTCAGAGTCATATCACATTGACAACGATTCCCAGTTCTGTATTCAACACCTGATCCGCAAGCTTGCAACCGAGTCTTACATCGGGCAGCGTGCGATGTTGTCAGTTTCTCAGAGAATATCTGTAGTAGCAGAAAGTTTGCTTTTCTTAGATCCATTTGATGATGCTTTCCCCGATATGCACCAGTGCCTGTTTCTAATGTAAGTACCTCAGTTACACATTCACACCCTTGATCATCTCTCCTAAACAAAATTTCCTAATTTATCATCTTTTGGATAGTGAAGCTGGTTCTTTTTTTTTTTTTTTTTCCGAATTTGTTTGCAAACTTAAGATGTGCCTTAACTCAGAAATCTAGCTTCCACAACATAGGACGAAAATGGTGTCAGGTTATTTAAGGACAGTTTGTCTAATTTGTATTGTAAACTACAGGATCCAGCTTATCGAGTTTTCGATATCAGACTATTTGTCAACTTGGTCATGCAGCGAAGGCTTTGAGAACAGTATGTAGAAGCCTTTTTTTCAATATGAACATTCACTTCAAGTTTAAGATCTTATATATTTTCTTCCTCCCCAACTTAATTTAAAGCATTTCCGGATTTTGTTTGTTCTGTTTCTACTTCCTATGAATCCAACGTTAAATGTTTTAATAAATATCCTTTATAAGAATAGTAATGGTAATTATACTTTGGTACTCAAGCAACATATTTCTTTTTACATTCTATTATGTCAATTAAATTTGCAAACAGAATGGATATTGTGAATGACATACAATAATGACGTTGCAGCGCTCTTCGAAGAGTGGGTTACATCGGTCCTCCATGCGCGACAAGCACTAGAGCTGTTGGAAAGCAGAAACGGGCTCTATGTGCTGTACATGGATCGAGTCACAGGAGAATTGGCTAAACAAGTGAACCAGGTTTCATCTCTCCAGAAGCTTAACTGCGATAAACTGTTCCTATAATATATATATATAATGTCATCACATGCTGAAAACAATATTCTCTCAAACTATGAACAAATGCATTCATTTTTCCTCATACTTTCCATGATCAAATTGAAGCCTATGAGAATTATGTCCTTTTGAACATTTTTAGCTTTTCTTAGCAATACTGTACCTTGAACAATTATTACTAGTGTTTATGTCTTTACATTGAATAAAACTTACTCATTTACAATTTAACAATCACTTGGATATTCATTGACCATTTTACAATAAATATTTTTAATTTAAGGTACCTTTATCTCTTCCATAATCCACTAACACGTACAGTATACCATTTCATGTGCATCACATATTCACATCTCTGTTACGTAATAGTAATTAAAGCACTTTATTTGATTTCACGTGCAACCATATTTTTTGTAAATATTAATGCAGATTGTATTAGTGCAAATTACTTGATTTGATTTTGTGAAAATTATTTTAATATAGAATAAGAATATAGGTGATTAATTTATTTGGTGAAGAAATACCACTTTTTGTTTTTATTTTTTCGTTTATCTTTTTTCGTTTACATTTTGACAAAATGGGTACGGATATTGACACCCATAAAACTTATTATTACTGAATATTACACCCATTTTGATAAGTTACACCCATGTCTAAAATTTAAAAAATAAATATTACTATAAGCACCCATCATAATACCAATGGTACCCTCATTAAAATAAATATATTCATTTTAATATATATTATTTATAAACACTCTTAAATTATTATCACACCCAGTTTATTAAAAAAATCATATTATTTTTGGAATTAAATCCTCTTTTAATGATGATCCAATTTACTTTTGGAAATATCTCAAATATAGGAGCCTTATAAAAGGGAATATGTGGAATCGTATATTTTCAATCTAGAATTCTCTTATTTATACGGCTATCTAAAAAAAAAAAAAAAACACACTTACTGATGTCTACTGCTAAAAAAAAAAAAAACTTGTTGATATCTATATCTATGTTAAAAAAATATATTTTGTTTTCTCTTATTTATATAGCTATCTTAAAAAAAAAAAAAAAAAAAACTTACTATATCTACGGCTATTTAAAAAAAAAAAAAAAAAAAAACTTATTGATATCTATAGTTATCATTAAAAAAATATATTTTGTTTATTGATAGAGTTCATAATCATACATAAAAGAAAGACAAAAACAATATGATAATCATATGATAATGAGAAAGTTTGAAACTTGAAATAAAATTAGAGTTTAATTAGGGTTTATAATAAGTTTTTTTTTTTTTTTTTTTTTTTGAAAGGTAAGTTTTTTTTTTTTTAATAAAGAAATATAGTTGAAGATATATGTGTAATTAATGAGTGTATATAGTATTTGATTTATTTTTAATTAAAGTAAGGGTTATTATATTTTTAGTCCCTGACGTTTGCGTTAATCTGGGTTTAGTCCACGATTTTCTGACTTTACTAACTGCAGTCCAATAGTTCTCTGACAATACCAAATCGAGTCCCTACCGTCCAATTCCGTTAGGATTTCATTGACTTTCGTTAGGTCAACAACGGCATTATGGGAAATTCCAAAAAACCTTTTAGAAACCGGACTAAACCCAGATTAACGCAAACGTCAGGGACTAAAAATATAATAACCCTAAAATATAAAAAAAAAAAAAAAAATTAAATAATAATAAAATTAAAACATATAAAAAACTAATTAAAATAATTATTATTATTATTATTAAAGGAATTAAATTAAAAAATTAAAATCTATAAAAAAATAATTAAAAAATAATTTAATATATATTAAATCCATTTAAATTAATAAATTAAATTAAATTAAATAATAAAAAAATAATAAATTAAATTAAATTAAATATATGGATTTAATATATATATTAAATTATTTAATTTAATTAAATTTATCAATTTTTTATTATTGCAACAACCGAAAAAGAGAAAAATTAATATTAAATGTGTGTAAATCACATTATTTTTTATATAATTAATCAAGTGGTGATTAATTATATTTCAATATAGGTAGCATGCACAACACAAGCCATTTTAATTTTACCATGTGATATGATGGTAAATGTTAGATTTAGACAAATAATTTAATATATATATTAAATCCATTTAAATTAATAAATTAAATTAAATTAAATAATTAATAATTAATAAATTTAATTAAATTAAATAATTAAAATTAAAAAAATTAAAAATTAAATTAAATAATAAAAAGGTAAAAAATCCAACCAAAAATTAAATAATTAATTTAAAAAACAAATAAATATTATTAAATTAAATTATTATTATTATTATGGGAAATTCCAAGAAACCTTCTACAAACCTGACTGAAACAAGGGTAAAGACCCTTATGCCCTCCTATTAAATAAATATATTAAAAAAATTAAAAAAATTAATATTACAAATAATTAAAAAAGATCCGGACCGTCCATCTCATGGAGATCCACCGAATCCATCAGATTAATAAATGGTGGTGGTCTGGTCAGATTGGTGGTGGTGGTGTGATCAAGAGAGAAGAGAACGGTTTGATTGAGGGAGAGAAAAGAGATTATAGTTAGGGTTTAATTTTTTATATTATTTTTAATATTTATTTATTATTGTTATTTTAATTTTCTTATTTAGTTTTATATTAAATGATTTGTTTAATTTTTAGTTTAATTTATTTTTTTATTTTTTTTATTTTAATTATTTAATTTAATTTAATTTATTAATTTATTAATTTATTAATTTAAATGGATTTAATACACATATATTAAATTATTTTTTAATTATTTTTTTATAGATTTTAATTTCTTAATTTAATTCATTTAATAATAATAATTATTATTATTTTAATTAGTCTTTTATATGTTTTAATTTTCAATTTAATTATTATTATTATTATTATTATTATTATTATTATTATTTAATTAGTTTTTTTTTATATATTTTAGGGTTATTATATTTTTAGTCCCTAACGTTTGCGTTAATCTGGGTTTAGTCCAAGGGTATTTCGGTCATTGTACCCTCTGACAATGTCAGTCCGTTTGTTTTAACCGAAACCCTAACGGAAGGACTGTAGTTAGTAAAGTCAGAAAATCGTGGACTAAACCCAGATTAACGCAAACGTCAGGGACTAAAAATATAATAACCCTTAAAAAGTAATTTGTCCTTATTGGTAAATTTCTATTGAGATATTTTTGTAATTAAATTTTTTTATAAAATATAGGTGTACTAATAAGTTTTGAGTGGTGATATTGGCACACCTCCTATTGATCCTATTTATGGCCCACTTGTTTAAATTTTGATTTAATTAAATAAAGTTAAATGTTTTTACTAATTTATTTTATTTATTTCTAAAACTACCCTTTTAATAAACCCATCTCTAATATCTATCTATCTCAGGTCTCCTCTTTCTCTCACTTCTCATGAACGATTTTATTTATTTATTTTAATATCAAGCTTTATAGAAAGGCCAGGAAGTCACAAGACAAAGAACAAGCAAACAGCCCCAAGAAAAGAGTAAAGAACAGAGCAACCCAAGACAAAACACAGAGAAAAAAAAAAAAAAACGAAACAAGAAACAAAAAGCAAGTATTTTTTTTGGTTATCATCATTTCACTTTCATATTCTAAAAGAGTAATGAGATTAAATAATAATCAATATCTCATCTGTCTAATGCACCTTAAGGGGTCGTTTGTTTTTTTGTCTAAAGACTGAATAGTACTTAATTTTTATGAAGTCTGAATATGGATTGAAATTTGAACTTGAATGACATGTTTGTTTTTTTTTTTTTTTCCTCACATCTGAATGTATTGTCAACACGTTTGTTTTTTAAAAGTAAAATTGTCTGAAAATAAGTAATTTTACATTTATACCCATGTTAAACAATTATAAATATAATATGGAATAAAAACAATCCAAAAATAATAATTATATATGAACACATATGATCATGATCTTCCTTTTCTATTACAAACAAACTTCAGTTTTACTAAGAAAAGAAAAATGTTTTTTTTTTTCAAAAAATAAAAGAGATAGCAAGAAAAATCACACAAAACACACACACACACACACACTCTCTCTCTCTCTCTCTCTCTCTCTCTCTCTCTCTCTCTCTCTCTCTCTCTCTCTCTCTCTCTCTCTCTCTCTCTCTCTCTCTCTCTCTATATATATATATATATATATATATATATATATATATATATATATACATACATCACCCTAATATCACAATAAAGTATTGATATTAAACACCAATATGAGAAGTGATTATAGCTCTTTTTTATTTTTAAAGCTATTTAAAATAAGGTATATATTAAAAAGATTTATATACCATATATAATTATGATGAAATTGGAAATATATTATATATGGAGGATAGTATCGGAAGAAAATTTTTTGGATTGCATTTAATGCAATTCAGTGATTTGCAATTAAGTGAAAAGTCAGGATTTTTTACTTTTTATTTTAAGTTGTTTTTTTAGTATTTTTAAGTTGTTTGACCACTTAAAAAAACAAACAAAACAACTTAATAATTATGATTCAGACCCATTAAGTTTTAAGTTAAAAAAACAAACGACCCCAAGTGTTTGATTTATTGTTTAAATAAGATCCAGTACAAGTATTTTTAGGGTTTAAGAGTTAAAAAAAAAAAAATCAAGAAAAGGATTAAAAGAATGTTTTTTTTTAAAATTTAATTTAATTAATTAATTTATTTATTTTAATTTTTTTTTAAGGAATGTGGGGTTTTATTAGATTTACTTTATAGAAAATTTTTTTTTCTTCAATTGTATGTCTCTTTTAGTAATATTGATAAAGGAAAAAAAATAATACTAAATAATTAAAAAAGTGGGGTATAAATAGATCAGTAAGGGGTGTGTTAATAACACTACTTATAAGTTTTATGGGTGTCAATATCGGCACCAAAAAAATGGTCCATAGTTCCTAAATTTAAAAAAAAAAACAAAAAAAAGTCTTTTGTCCTTACCATCGGGCATTAGGTCAGCAGTCAGCTATCAAACTCTAATTTAACTAGATCTGACTTTTTTTTCTTATTTGTTTTCAAATTTGATTGTTATTTGAACATAACAAACGATTATACCCTTCGACCCTTGAATTTGATTTACTGTATATAAAATTTCAACTCAGGAATCAGGATAATCACATCACACGCACTAGTTCTTTGAAGAGGTCGTTTGTCAGGTCAAAGTAAAGCTTGACTGATTCCTTCTTCCTTGACGGCTTTTCTTTTGATTATTATAATATTTGCGGTCAAAGCAAAGCTTGAAGCCACAAGGATAATGGCACCTAAAATTACACTAAAGAGTTCTTTTTTTTTTCAACAATGATTATGATTTCAAATAAAATTCAATAATGAAAAAAAAAAAAAAAAAACCTCTTTGGGGGTATTAGAGCGAGCAAACAATGGTGGAACATTGAAGTTGGCAGAAGAGTACGACATTCTTGTTTTTCTTTGCCTTACAACCCTCCTTGAAATTGAATCCAGAAAGCATGTATTAGACAAATTGCCCACTAATGCTCACTCCATTTTCACTCTAATTCGATCACATTCATCAACAAAAACACCCTTTTTGTTTGCTATATTGCTAAGAAAATTAAATCAAGAACCGAGAAAAAAAAAGAAAAAAAGATTAGAATGGCTATGCACTGCAAAATACAACAGACAAAATATGTATATATAAGACCCATACATTATACATATAAAGTTACTTAAAGCTCTCCTAGTCTAGACCCCTACTCTTTTTCTCTGTCTACGGAATATTCGACAGACCTGACCAAACCAAATCTATTAAGAATGAAATTAAATATTAAAATAAAAATGACGGATTTGCAATTTTGTCTCTGAAGTTTTAGAAAATATCACTTTTTAATATGATATATGTATATTAGTTTTTTTAATCCTCAACTTTTAAAAAAAACATCAAAACGGTTTTCAAAAAAATAATAAAATAAATTAAAATGGTCCCTTTGACTACTAAATTAACCGTAAAAAATAATAGAATCCGTGAAAATATTGAGTTAAAAAGACTATTTGATCAAGTAATTATTTGCGTATTTATAATTTAACCCTTAGATAAAAAGACCAAAATGCCCATATAAAATATTTATAATTACAAATTTACCCTTATCATAAAAATTCTAAAAATAATTAGTAAATGAAAAAGTTTAAAAAAAATTAATAGTCATATATATATATATATATACAGTCTTTTTATTATCAGTTCCTTGTATGTGGGCCATTGGATTTAAATATTTTGATTGACAAGTGCATACAGCCAAGTCAAAGCATTTAAATCCAGTGGCCCACATGCAAGGAACTGATATAACTTTTGTCAGTTCGAACTGATAATAGAATTTTTGTATATATATATAACAAGTGGTTCTCTCATCAAGGATCCCTTATTTTAATTTCGGTAAGGACCTTGATGAAATCACATTGATTTTTATGAATTTTGATCTGAATGTTTTTGTGGATGATAAGTTCATCAAAATCTACCTATGAATAAAATTTGAGAATTTTTCAAGTACTAAAAATATTTTTCTTGAATTTTCCTATATTTTCCCAATTTTCTGATGTCTTCATATTTAACAAAATCGGAAAAAATAGTTTTAGTATTTGAAATTTTTTCAAATTTTATTCATAAGACCTAGGTACATTTCATTGAACTTGTCATCCATTAAAAAAAAATCAGATCAAAATTCATAAAAATAGATGTGATTTCATCAAGGTCCTTCATTAAATTAAAAGATCTCTTGTAAAAGACTCACTATATATATATATATATATATATATATATATATATATATATATATATATATATATACAGTCTTTCTATTATCAGTTCGAACTGACAATAAATATATCAGGACGAAGAATGTGGACCACAGATTATGGAGAGGTTTTGACAAGTGCATACACTTTGAGTCAAAGTATGTAAATCTAGTGGTCCACATCCTTCGTCCTGATATATTTATTATCAGTTCGAACTGATAATAGAAAATCCGTATATATATATATATTGGTAGTGATGTAGTTACATCAGTGCGTTGGATATGAACCATTAGATTTATATACTTTGACTCAAAATGTATACACTTGTCAAAACTTCTCCATAAACAGTAGTCCGCATACATTGGTACTGATGTGAACGGAACCGTACATATATATATATATATATATATATAATCTTTTTACTGTCAGTTCGTCTTGATATAAAATATATCAGGACGAAAAATGTGGACCACAAATTGTAGAGAAGTTTTGATAAGTGCATACATTTTGAGTCAAAGTATGTAAATCTAATGGCCTACATTTTTCGTGCTGATATATTTTATTGTCAGGACGAACTGATAATAGAAAATCTGTATATATATATATAATTAACGAGAGTAAATAGCACGAAAGGTGACGCTTCTTTGGGGAATGTCACTTATATAATAAAGATGGTTTTTTAGAACCAAAGTAACTGAACAGCCCATTTTGCCCTTCATTAAAGATATTAAAAGCTTTCAACCAGTTGTATATTTTCTCTCTCAGCCTTTTTCATTTTGTCCTCAATATTTATCGATTCCCTTTAAAGCTGAAATCTTAGTTTGTGCATTAAAAAACACAAGAAAGAGAAAGGAAAAGAAAATGAAAGAAAGCTAAACAGGGCAAAACTTGGGAAGATACATACACATCAAATATCATCATCATGAACAACTAATTCAGCAACATAAATAAATCCATTAAATAAAAAACCCAGCAACTATTCAATTCAATTTGTCATCATCACTTTTTCTATCTCAACAAACATGAGATACTAAACCTGATAAATACATGAGACTAATAATTAATATATAATCCATATCTCTTCCTGCATCTTCTTCCTTCCTTTTTCTATCTGCTGTTATCACTTTTAAGAATTTACATTTTCCCGCAACATCATCAATCCATTGTCATTGGTCGCGCTATACAGCACCTGAATCGCGCCTTCCGAACAGTTGTCATGATCTCATACTCTGCATGCTCCAACATTCTGACAACTTCACTGAATGGTGGCCTCACATCAGGGTTGGGATCCCAGCACCGGCTCATGATCTCGCCAAGCACAGGTAAACAATCATTTGGAATGATTGGTCGGGCACCCTTGTTGACAACTGCAAATGCTGCCTGCACTGCTGTCATGTTCTGGAAGGGTAACATTCCGGTTATAAGTTCCCAAAGGACGATCCCAAAGCTATACACATCTACTTTCTGTGTATAAGGCCTGTGCTGGATCATTTCCCTGCAGAGACAAAATGTCACAACACAAACACACCAATCAACATAAAATCAACTTGGACACAAACACAATTCTTGGAAGAGCTTCCAAAAATCTAAAGCTCTTTTGACAGTGCAACCAAACACTTGTCAGGTTTAGGTCCCAAAAAGCCAAAAGTTGGTTACTAAAAGTCATGAAATGGAGAGTTTTGGATCAGGGCTTTTCTTTTTATCAAAACTCGCCGTTTTGAGCTTTTTGTTGACATTAGAATGAATTTTAAAAAACCCTAACAGCTCCCACTCACACTTGATCAAACGAACAACACCTTTGCTACAAAATAAAAAAAAAGATGAGGTACTAAACCTCACTCAAATCTCACAGCCTCTCACACTCGATCAAAATGCCTCAGTCCTCACAGCCCCTTAAAGGTATTCATTTTTCTCTTCTTCTCTAGATTGAGGAAGCCGCCTAGCCTCACTGTGACAAAACACCTCGAACCGCCTCACGCTTTTTAAAACATTGTGCAAAGGCACTCAAGGTGAGGCAAGTTCATATAGGTTCTTGCCTTCAGAGCATAAACAGGTGCCCTGGTTGGGGCAAGCCAAGAGGCCCAAGATAAGTGCTTTCTATGTAAAAAAAAGAAGAAGATAACTTTAGCCTAGGCAGCCATTCACTCATGTAGATGGGCTTGTTTGTCAACAATGTTTTACCTTCCTAAAAAAGGAATCCATTAACAAGGCTCAAAAGATTTTAGAGAAGAAAGAAGGAAATTAAATAAAGGAGTAAAGTAAGTTTGTTCTTTGCTACAAAATTATTGAATTCCAATGAAAAGAAATAGGCCCAATAGTCACTGCAAAAAGACACTCTTCTCCAATTGTGTGTAAAAATGCAGTTCTCCTGCCTACAAATCATAATAGTCATCTTAAATTTATTTTGTTTATCGCATTTCAAATCCTTGTTCTAAATTTATTAAAAAGTGTACATAGACAATGCTGTAGGATTAAACAACTATGTTTTAAAATTTATTAAAATTTTGTACATTAGAAAATGCTATAGAATAACTTTTTTATTTTATTTTATTTTTTTTATAGAAAACAAACAAAATGATACTGCAACAAGATGATATAGATATACAAAGAAGCACTTATTATGTAGCAAAAACAGCCCCTATACAAAAGTGGACCAGCAGTCCACCTGCCCTATCAAAAAGAACCTTCTCAAACAACACCAAATCCACAAAACAAGAGAAATCTAAACATAACCAAATTATCCCACAACTCTCTCCCAATCAAGATGAATAAATATTAAAGAAGAATGTCTGGATTCTTTGGAGACTGAATCCCATAAGGGGGCAAAGTATCAAACACAAACCCACAAGCCATAAACAACTATGTTATAATGTTAATTTTGTTTTTCACACAAATGTAAACATTCTATGGCAATTAAAGCCCCTCTTCAATTAGGTGAGCACACAATTTGATACTAGTGACCCGAGATATCCTGAAATCTAGCATTCAGATTCAGCTTCATGCTACTTTCAATCAAAATCAACACTAGATAAGAAAATAACCAATATGGATACCCAGACTCAGAAAATTGGTAAAGTGTGGTTTCTAACAAAATGATAGCACCAGACAAAAGTGATTGATTCGTAAGGAATTTAAACCAATCCGAAAGGAGATAAAAAAAACACAATGAACTTGAAATGGAAAATACACCCCTGCAAGCAACAAATTTAAATGTTAGTAATTTTAAAACATCATTTCATTTTTACTAATAGTTTTCAAAAACACTTTTTTAAAACATGGTACCTGTTGACGCCCAAAATTAAATTGGAGCCTGATTGGGAGATTTGTTTTTGAACGACAATGATTGAGGACTTCCTGCAATCAAAAAGCCAAAGCTATCTGTGAAGGCACCAGTGGTGTTGTCGACGTGACCTCTCCAACGCTCAAGGGAGTTGTCACTCCAGCAACACCATCGGCCCCCTTCAGAATAGCTTTAGCTGTGGTTGCAGGAAGTCCTCAATCATTGTCATTCAGAAATCAGAAACAAATCTCCAAATCAAGCTCCAATTTTGGGTGTCAACATTTGGCACTAGGAGGAAGGCCCCTACCACCTTGTATTAACTGGTCTAATTCAAAATTCTCCAAATCAGACTCTAATTTTGGGTGTCAACAAGACAATAATACCAAACACGCCCTAAATTTTTCCTCAAGTCTCTTAATATTGGCACATTAGGACAGCTCCAAGCTCTAAAAAATCAGATATAAACAATGGTGAAGGGTTTCTATCTCTCCCGTAATTATAGTGCTTCCAATATTGCTACAAAGTTCAATGGGTATGACCAAGGAAAAGTCCATGAAATCAATGTCTAACCAGAGTCATTAGCCAAAAAAAAAAAAAAAAAAAAAAAATAGAAAATATACATGTTAAATCTCACAGCAAGTTCTGAGGCAACATGAGGTGTATTATAAGTCATTAACCAAAATAGTTCCCTTTTCATTTATGGAATTTCTTTAAGTGTGTATAGACTATAGAGTAAACTACCCAATTGGATTATAATCCAAAATTCAAGCACTTGTGATGTGGAAATCAAACTACATCACTAAACAAACAACAACAAAAATTGCACCAGGAGGAAATTAAAATTTCTCGCAGGGAACCAAGTCATTACACAAAAATCAATAATAAGAAATTCGAAATAAAAAGGACAAAAAAAAAAAAAAAACACATTGAAAAATTATGAAGAGTGAAAATTATACGACCGAATTAGTATTGCAACACCATCCAAAAGTAATTTAAAAAAAAAAATAGTAAAAAAGAAGAAGAAAGTAAACAAAGAAGCCTTGGCAGCTTAGGAGTCAAAAGAATCTTACGGAGCCATCCAGCGATATGTGCCAGTCTCCGGAGTCATTCCCTCTGTCTGCACTTCAATCCGAGCAACCCCAAAGTCGGCAATTTTAATGGATTTATCATTTGAAATCAACAAATTATCTGATTTCAAATCCCTGTGTATCAACCCAAGACCATGAACATAAGCCATTCCCCTTGCAACATCCAAGGCTTGCTTGACAGCCGATTTCAGTGCCACAGATCGATTTTGTCGTTTTGCTAAGGACTGCCGAACTGAACCTCCCTTTGCATACTCTGTCACAATGCACCAAACCATTGGCTTACGGCATCCACCAATGAAGCGCACTATGTTTGGGTGTTTCAGTGTGGCCAACATCATGACTTCTTGCTGAAATTGTTGCTCTATCAATTGCGCCTTTTCTAGATTATTTACTGGCCTCTCCAAGATCTTGATGGCGACCTCCTCACCATTATAGGTACCTCTATAGAGTTTCCCAAAAGCACCTTGTGCAAAAGCAGGCCCCATATTGAGCTTCCTTAAATCAATCGTCCACTCAGCAAAATTTTCAAGCCCCTCTGTTGGAGAGTTACTATCCATAAGAGCTAGGGCTAATGCATCGTCACTCAAAGCATGTGTGACTCTACCCCGATGATTGACACTATGTGCTATAGTATAGTTGTCATTAGCATGTCGCCGCAACCCTTGGTGGTTTAAAATGCGAGTATGAGAATCATTTGATCCAACACTGCTGTTATCTATGGACATTGCAACAGACCCTCCACCATTGCCTGTTTGCAAGCTACCAAAACTTTCAATTGACATGTTGGTTCCCTCACCAAGTTTATGGTAAAATCCTTGGGACAAATCATCATAGTTGTTCACATGATTGTTTAGCCCTATGATTCCAGGGAATTTTGAACCACCCTCCAGCATTTTTCACGTTACGAGAAAAACCTTCAAGACTACTTATTTCTACAGCACCAGAATTCACAAGCTTCTAATCACCCATTAACCTGAGATCAAAAGTGTTACAAAGTTATTTCAACACACGGCAAGTTAATATTCGACATGTTGCTTATTTACACTTGCCTCGAAAGTTTCACAAAATAAATGCTAAAGGATACCCGAGTTGATTGCATAACAATTAATCATTCTATCACATTCTACATAAATTCTTTCTTAAACAAACGAATAAATAAAGCACTATCCTTGAAACAAAACATAAACCCCTAAAACAAATTACAATTCCAGGAACCAGACAAATTTACATCAGATCAAGTTGAAATCGCACCAGTCCCCTGAAAGAAATAATAATTAATGCAAGAGCGAGACAACAAAAAGATCTTAAAACACAGTAGACCTCAGAAACCCTATCAAGGGATACTTTAAACAAATCTACATTAAAACCCTAAAAAAGACATGCAACAAAACAAAAAACAAAAAAGAAAAAAAAAAGCATAGAAACAGATACAGAAACTATAACACCATAAACAAAACCGTCAAAGACAATCGGAAATTCATTAGATTTTTTAAACGCAACCACGATTAAATAAAACCTAATTAAACAAAAAAAAAAAAAAAAACACAAACACAAGCAATTACATATTCGAAAAAGAAGAAAACTAAGACAGCATGAGCAAAGTAAAGCTAAATCTACATCAAAAACTCACAAACATGTAACTCTCAGAGAATCAATAATAACGTACGCGACTGAGTCACGAAATGAACAGAATTGAACAAAGCATACCTCGATCGAGAGCGCTTGACCAGTCGATGTAAAAGCGAAACGACGAGATCCAAATCGAGATAAGAAAATGAGAGGAAAGACTCTAATAAGAAGACCAAAAACAAGCAATTTGGAAATTTGGAAAATTTGGAAAATTGAAAATGAGTGTTTGGTTTCCTCTTCTACTTCTTCTACTAAGTGAGTAGATTCCGGTGTCTTTACTTGCACCGCCTCTCCTTCTATTTAACCACGTGTCTCACTGTCATTGGTTCAATTTACTTATTTTACGTTACTTTTATTCGCAACCACCAAACACAAATCATTAGCTTATTTATTTATTTATTTATTTTTACAGTATCATTAGCTTGATTTTCATTTCCATTATTAAATGACGTAATTTCCTTTTTTAAACTTTTATTATTCGAATTTTAAAAAGAGTATCATATTTTTTCCTAAAAGAAGAAGAAGAATATCGGCCTCATTTATTTTTTATTTATTGAGTAATACTAAAATTGTCAAGATTTTTATTTAAAAATTTTACGTTCATATTATATAGCATATGAGTTGTAATTAGCATATGTTATTAATTATTTATAAAGTTATATGGTAATTATAGATCACGTATCTCGTTATTTTGACAAAAAATTTGAATGATTTACCTATAAAATCTCTTCTTATTTGTCTTGTAATTTTTGTTTTCATTTTTATGAAATCTCTTATTATTGTTATTTTAATATTATATAACAATAATAAAAATTACGACGAATCATTATAACATTTGGATAATATGTTTTTGAATTAAAATATATGATATTTTAATGTTATATATCCCATTAAACTCTCAATCTCAATTTCTCTCTTAAATCTTTATTTACCATATTAAACTAGCTCATTCTTCCTCAAGCAATCTCTACCTAACTATTAAGAAATTAAAAAAAAAAAAAAATTATGAATAAACTTGTTTGAGTTTTTTTTTTATTTTTTATTTTTTATTTTTTATTTTTTTTTACAGTTTCATTAGCTTGATTTCCATTTCCATTATTAAATGACGTAATTTCCTTTTAAAATTTTAATTATTCGAATTTTAAAAAGAGTATCATATTATGTTTTTCCTAAAAGAATAAGAAGAATATCGGCCTCATTTATTTTTTATATATTGATTATTGAGTAAATACTAAAGTGTCAAGATTCTTATTTAAAAAATTTTACGTTCATATTATATAGCATGTGAATGGAATTAGCACATATCATTTACAAAATTATATGGTAATTATAGATCACGTATCTCATTATTTTGACAAGAAATTTGAATGATTTACCTATGAAATCTCTTCTTATTTGTTTTGTAATTTTTTTGGGTGGCTCTATTGCTACCAACAAAATATGAACTACACCTATTTTTTTTACTACACCTATAATAAAAAATTAAAATTGTTATTTTTACTCTCTACACCCTTTAAAATACCAAAACTATCCTTTAAGTATTTTTAAAAATTTTAAACATATATCTTTTCTCATTACACCACACCCATAATTTATGAAAAACAATCTACTGTTAAAATAACCAAAATCAAAATGATTTAATAATCCTTTTTCTTCTTTCTCATCTTCATCGCACTCCACTCCACCCTTCTTTTTTTTTTTTTTTTTTTTTTTTTTTCAGTTTTGTTACCATCATCAATCATCCTATATCAAAATATTCGCAACACTTCTAGTTTTTGATTATATAGCGGTGCAAATACTTATTGGATCACTCCACTTGACTTTTCTACAAGATTTAAGTATGATGGTTCTTAATCTTATTTGCCGATTTATGGATTATTTCAGTGTTAAATATTAATAGGTACTTCATGATTGTCAATAGAAATATACTATAACACAGTTTTGAAACTTTTATACAATTTAATACAATATTACATAGTAGATAAAAAGGCCATATTGGAAATTTTTGATGAAATAAAATAAGAATTTCGAAAGAAATTGGAAAGAGTAGAGAGAAATAAGAAATAACTATGATTTGATCGAGTTCTACAACCGTTTTAAAAAAAGTTCTATAAGACTACAACTTCAACAATTTTTTATTCAATCACAAAACAAGCAAATATACATTAATGCATTCAGAATCCATTAAATTAATTTTTTGTTTATCCATTCTTTAACTATATGTGAAAAAAAATTAGGATCAGTGATATCTAGAGCCACTAATTTGGTGAGGCGGTCCCTAAATGGCCATTAATTTGTCCAAATGGCTCAAATTAGCCATTCCATTGAAAGAAAGTATCAATTGTTGCTACTTTGCCTATTAATTATTTGAAGTCCGTTTACCTATGTCATAAACCGTTTGCTTATGTCATAACCTGTTAGAATCGAGGTTAAAATAGTAAAACAAGAAAGGGCAATATTGTAAAATCATCAAGTCACCATCTAAGGGCACACTTTGACAAAGATGTTTTTTTCACGTTTTTTCACATTTTTTCACTTTTCTTTTCAAGTCACTACTATAAAAAACGCAAAAGAAATCGGTTTATTTTTCATTTCATTTTTTGTGTGGTTTTGTGTTCTGCTGGAGATATTTTTGTGTAAACTTTTTCCTTAAAACTGTATCTTTTGGCAAGGAAATAAGTTTTTTCGTCCATTTTTGGGTTCTTCGATTTTTTGATACGAATCCAACGGTATAAAGAATGTAAAATTCTGGGCGATATTTTGAAAGTTATGAGCAATTATTCAGTCAAATGTCAGAAGCGACGCGAATCCACGAGTGAGCTATGTTCATCGCTCATTTTCACACTTTTCCAAATCGATTTTTTGGAATATTTTCTGAATGAAAAGTGTTTGTTTGCATGTCTACTTTCTTGTGTCAAAATTTGAGATAACGTTGAGTATTTTTAGAGATGTGCACTTGAACGTGGACATAGGTCAGATTTGAATAATTTGCAGAGATGGAAATAATGGTCTTTTTGAGATTCCACCCACCAATTAATGGTGTCTAGTGCTATTTTATTCTTTAGGAGTGCCATATCATAGATAACGGCAGCTTTCTGTTAGATTTAACAGAATGGCTACCAGTGAACAATGTTTCGTCAAAATAGTGATTTTGGAACAATTTGAATAGTTGGTGGCCTTTTTGGAACTCCATCCACCAATTAATGGTGTATAGTGCTATTTTCTCAAAATATTATATTTCTTTATTGATGTTGGGTTTGATTAAGTATATATTATTATAGTTTTTGATAGTTTAAGGGGTCGTTTGTTTTTTTGTCTGAAAACTGAATAGTCCTGAATTTTACTGAAGACTGAATAGTGACTGAAACCTGAATCTGAATGACATGTTTGTTTTTTTTTTTTTTCTCACATCTGAATGTATTGTCAACATGTTTGTTTTTTAAAAATAAAATTGTCAGGAAAGAAGTAATTTTACATACTAATTAATAGAAGTATTTAACATGCAACACTTTTTATAAGATTTTGCATATTCTTCCGCAAACAAAGTTTAATTTAACAAAACAAAAAATTCATCCAGTAATATAATTTTGCATGTTATTCTGTAAATATTCTGCAAATAAAGTTCAAGTTCAATTTATCATAAAAAAAAAAAAAAAAGGTTCAAATTCAATTTTACATATTGTCCAAATATCCAGTATATAATTCTGGAAACCAATATTTTTATTTTTTTTATTTTTTTATTTTTTTTTTGTTTCCTGGATCATATGCAACCAGAAACCAATTTTTTTTGTTTTTTTGAAATAGGTTCCTAAATTATATACATCGGTACATATATATATAAACAATTATTCTATAACTTCTTTAAGCCACAAAATTTACTCAATATCGAATGCAACTACAAAAATAATATTTGATCAATTATATAACTGCAACTATGACAATTATAACAAATTATCATTCTAGATTATGTTTACAGAGTTCTATAATTGCCACTACATGTAGATAAAAAATAAAATAAAAATTAAAAAGTTCTTACCAGGATTTGGTAGGAAAGAAATTCAATTGTTTAATCTCAGGAAGATTTCAATATGAGAAGTGATTAGGGTTTTTTTTTTTTTTTTTTTTTTTTTTTTTTTTTTTTTTTTTTTCCCTTTCTAAAAACCTGTTAAAATAAGAAATACGTTGAAAGAAAGAATTCTACACCATATCAATTAGGATAAATTTAGAAATATTTTTTTTTTGGAGGATAGACTTGGAAAAAAATATTTTAATTATAATTCAGTGATTTGGAATTAAGTTAAAGGTCAGGATTTCTTACTTTTTTTTAAAAGTTGTTTTTTGATATTTTTAAGTTGTTTGACCACTTAAAAAAACAAACAATACAACTTAATGAGTTCAATTCAGACCTATTAAGTCTTAAGTGGAAAAAACAAACGACCCCTAAGTGTTCAACTTATAGGTGTAGGAAGTAAATTTAACCCAATTATAAAGCCTTGGATTTTAAGTAATTAAATATAAGAGTATTTTAGAAATAAAAAAGTTTCATTAAAACATGAGTGTAGAAAGATATTTTGTAGGTGGCAATAGAGCCACCATTTTTTTTTTCATTTTTATGAAATCTCTTCTTATTTGTTCTTTTCTAAAATATTATATATATATATAGTTATTGGAAAATAAACACTTCATAGATATTATATTATTTACACTTTAATTTTAGTTTGATTTTAAAAAATCTCTATTTCGATATTGAAAATTACAAACAATAAATAAAATCAAACTAATTAGCAAAAGGTTAAAGAATGAAATTCTCTATTAGCTAATGCAATTGCATAAATTTGTAATAAGTATTTATTTTCATAATTATACTGTAACATCAGTCATGACTTCCACTTTGAATCTTAAGTGGTGTTTTGATGAGTTAATTCAGAACTTTTACTCTATATAGCTTTTTTTTTTCTCTCCCAACTCTCTATTCTTTCTCTCATCTCTATCATTCTCTTGTGTTTCTCTCTCAATAATTTTTTTTTCTCTTTCTCTCATTTCTCTACAACTTTCTTCTCCTCATCAAAATGATTCCATCAATATTTTATGGGCGCAGTTTTGATATCATTAATGTGCCCCTTCATTACACTTTCAAAAGTGTAATACATCTCGTCGGGAACAAAAAATATACACACACCAAGACCGCTAATGTTCACCCACCAATAAAAAAAACATGTTTACGTGCTAATAACAACAAATGTTCACACACTAAAAAGAACAAAGCATGCTCTCATGGCACTAAGCAAAAATGTTCACACGCCAATACACTTATATACATTATTTTTTACAATTCTTTGTTTTCTCGATCCATTAGGCTCGCTAACGTTTTATCCTCTCTCTACACAACTTTCTTCTCTCAATGTGTTTCTCTCTCCAGGGTTAAAGAGTGCTTCTCTCACTAGTTTAAATGGTTTTCTCTCCCTAGATTCGACTTTCGTTCATCTTTCTAAACTAAAAATGATTCAATTCCTCTCCCTCTATTTTTTTTTACTGTTATAGTGTGTTTAAGGGGAGTGTGGGTGTCTTTTCAAAAAAAAAAAAAAAAAAAAAAAAAAAAAAAAAAAAGGGAGTGTGAGAATTACTAAGGTGTATTTTGATCCCTTTTTTTTTTTTTTTTTTAATTTTAAATTTTGGCTAAAAAATAGGGGAAAAAACAATTGAGATGAGCTATTTTTGAATTGCTTATAATTTGAGGGGTATTTATAAATTTGGCCCAAAAGTTATTTGTAAATGTAAATATGTAGGGTGCGGATATTGACACCTATAAATATGATAAGTACACCCATATCTAAAATTTAAAATTAAAACATTACTGTAAACACCCATCTTAATGCCAATAGTACCCTTATTTAAATGAATGTTTTCATTTTAATAAAATTTATTTATAAACCCTCTTAAGTTATTAATACACCCAATTTCTCTAGAACTAACATCTAAAGATGGATAAGATTCTGAATGATCACCTGAAACACAAGAAATTTCTCAGGTTGAGGAAATTAAAGTATTTTCATGGCTAGAATCATTTGAAGTGCAAGATTGGATTTCTTGTGTTGGTGGAACGAGTCAAGATGTAATGACATCTCATATCATTGTTGCAGCAAAATTGTCGATTTGGTATCCTAGTCTTGTGAAACATACTCTTGCCAAAAGAGCTATTTATTTTCCCTCTCAAAAAAAAAAAGAAAAAAAAAAGAGCTATTTATTTAAGTAGTTGAAGTTTATAAAAGTTCTACAGGAGAGATCCTGGTATCATAACACGGTTTCCCTCTACACAAGAATGCTTTACACCATCATACACACACAAAGTAACTATAAACATAAATGATGCAACCATAGATATAAATAGGGCAGTCAAAACATTAAAACGTATATATTGTTGAAACTGATAACTGAACGGGTGGGAGGCCTAGCTAATATCTGTTAAAAAACTTAACACTCTTATCCAAGCAGTGAATCGGATATATATGTTGCCTTGTCTATAAGCAAATTATGTGCTTTCGTAATATTACTGTCATTGAAGCTAGCTTATGTAGTTTGAGAGATTCTTAATTAAGTAGTTTGGCTCTTCTGCTGAAAGTTACTTATATAGTTATATGTGATTGAGATTTTTGCTGTTTTTGGAATCTCATTGCATTTCTAGCTGTTCTAGTTCATTAAATCCTATCCTATCCTATTGTTTAACCCATTAAATCTTAATAATCTTTTTATTCTTTGTAGCTGTTGAAGAAAACACTGAAACACAAACCAAACATGTTAATAAAAAACCTCAATCCATCATGTCGTGTTGTGTGTAATCACACATTCAATCTTACCTGGTAACACAATCAAAACGTTAGGGACAAAAAGAAAAGAAAAGGAGGCAAAACAAACCTTTCCAAGCAGGCATGAGATCTTCGACATCCTTGCTCAGCTCTAGTATCTGCAAACAACATAATTCTACAAACATATAAACCATGAATCTAAAACAACCTTGATGCATAAAACATCAAACTAAAATTCAGTTTACTTTGGAAACCTTATTTTGATTCTTTCGAATCCAAAGAGAACACCCAAAATTCAGTTTTCAAGTAAAAAATAATTTAAGTTTGTTTTCTCTTCTACAAAAACTACAATTTTGATACTTGAAATAGAATTAAGGTTTAGTTTTTTATTTTTATTTTAATAAAGTGATATAGTTGATGATATGTGTGTAATTAATGGGTGTACATAGTATTTTGTTTATTTTTAATTAAACTAATTTGTCCTTATTAGTAAATTCCTATTGGGATATTTTTGTAATTAATTTTTGAGAGCTTCTCTTTACAATCCACAAATTATCTATTCGCACTCCAATTTAATTTTTTTTATTAATGACAATTTTAACTTAAATTAAAATTACTAAACAAGACAAAAAAATTTAAAGACATTCCAAACTAATTAAATTATTTAAAAAAAACTTCTCTCTCCTAAATCATTAGATTAAATATTACGTATTAAACACTCTCTCCTAATTAATCTCTCTCCATTTTTCAAAAAAAAAAAAAAAATTCATATTTCCATACTTTCTTGATTAATCTCTGATTAATAGTTAAAGAAAAAAAAAATTTATGAATATTTTAGTTTTTTACTAACAGAATATATATATATATATATATATATATATATATATATATATATATATTAAAAAGTCAAAAAAGATATGTGAAAGCTTGAATTGTTTCAACTAGATTCGATTAAACTCAGAATTTCTAAGACTAATGAAAAAATTAAAGTTCTCTAGACAATCACATACCTACAAGAGTAACAAAAAAACATTTTCATATTTCGAATTTAAAAAAAAAAAAAAAAAAACAAGGTATATATATATTTTTTAATATATGCGTACATATGGTTCCTAAAAATCAAGCTTATTAGTAAGTTTGTTTTTCTTAACCGTTAGTCTTGTTTGAGAAAGAATGGAAATAGAAAATTAGAGATATGTATTGGAGGAGATAGTTTAATATGGTAATTAAAAATTTAGGAGAGAGTATTTAATATGTAATAATTAATTTAATGATTTGGGAGAGATAATTTCTTTTTTTAATAATTTAATTCAAAAAAGATAAAAATGATAATCTTGTAACAAAATGAAGTGTCTTTAGAATTTTTTAGAATTTAAATTTTGAGAATGGAGTGTTTTTAGAAAAAAAGTATAAAAAGAAAAAATTGGATTGTCAAAAGAAGCTCTCTTAATTTTTTATATTAAAATATGGGTTCATCATATTTATGGGTGTCAATATCGTTAAACACAAGAGAGTATTGAATGAAGGGTAAATTGCACAAACATACCTTGACATTTGACCTAATTGTAACCATACGCAACTTTTGCTTATAATTACACGAACATACCCTACTGTTAGTGGTCAATGGTTAAATATAACAGTTGACTCTCTTATGAATGTAAAACGTCCAAAATGCCCCTAGTATATAATTTATTATTATAATTTTTTTAATTATTTAATAAATATGTTAATTAAAAAAATCGAAAAACTTTTCTTTCAACAATGTTCTTCATTACTCAAATTTTCTTCTTCAATTTGAAAAAAAAAAAAAGTCATCTACATACATCATGTTCTATCAATTATTCAATGGATCCATCTTGCTCCATCAATGGATCCACACTAAAAAAATTTATTTAATCAAGAAAAAAAGGAGTGAATCTTCTCCATTGATGGACCGGGTCGGTTCATCAATGGATCTAATCCATTGATGGAGCAAGTCGCTCCATTTGCTCCTGTAGAGGAACTCCTCCGTGTAAGCCTTCTCGACCCAACATCGTCCATTATCCTGGTTCCCTTCCTCGGCCTAGCCATCACCGCTGCCAAGAATATCACTGTCAACATTCCATTTCTTACACCTTTCTCTGCCTTGTCGTCGACGCTCCATCTGCAGTGGATCCCTTCCTTTGCCTCGCTATCACCGCTGCTGAGAATAACACCCCCATCCCACTCCTCGTACGCCTCATCTGGTGGATTGTTGTGATGGAGCTCTAAGATTGAGCATAACGCTCCATCTCTGATACCTTGTTGATGAGATCTGGAATTTTTTCAAATTCTTCCCAAACTTTCCTTATATATATATTTTAATATCTTTGCTTCTTAAATTATTTGTTTAAATAGTGGGGATTGTTTGATAGATGAAGGATATCAATCTCCAACATCCATTTTTTTTTCCAAAAAAATAAAAATAAAAATAATTAATTAGTATTTTATAAACAATTAATAATGATTTTATCCAATTTATAGGTACAAAGACGTTTTTGCTCCTCAATTGTTAAAATTTATCTGAATACTTAACGACAGGGGATATCCATGTAATTATAAGCAAAAGTTGAATATATGTGCAATTAAGTCAAATGTCAAGGTATGTTTGTGTCATTTTCCCTTGAATAAAAGAGTTTGGCTAAGTTGTTGTTAACATCAATGTTACCTAGTTAGTTATAGACAATGGTCTATAAAATTCAAAGGTTTAAAAAATAAAAATAAATAAATAACTAAAGAAAATATTTTCTTTTGATAACTAATCCAGTAACAGCTGCTAACAGCAACTAAGCCAAACCCTAAAATAAAATATTATAATCAGAGACGTAACCATGATTAAATACCAATGTGGACCAGAATATAATGTAACATAATATATATATATATATACAAAAATGTTCAAGTCAGTGTGCATTGATATAACTTCATCAGTGAGTTGGATGTGGATCAATAGATTTACATACTTTGACTTAAAGTGTATGTACTTGTCAAAGCTTCTCCATAATCAGTGGTCCACATACATTGGTACGTATTGATATAGTTGCATCAGTGCGCATTGATGTAAACGGAACCATATATATATATATATATACAAAAATGTTCAAGTCAGTGTGCATTGATATAACTTCATTAGTGAGTTGGATGTGGATCATTAGATTTACATACTTTGACTTAAAGTGTATGCACTTGTCAAAACTTCTCCATAATCAGTGGTCCACATACATTGGTACGTATTGATATAGTTGCATCAGTGCGCATTGATGTAAACGGAACCATATATATATATATATATATATATATATATATATATATATATATATATATATATATATATATATAGTGATTCTTGTTAGGATTATGCTCAATAGCAAGAGTGTAATGTTGTAATTAACAATCTTTTTCATATTAATAAAGTGATTTCTGGTTTAACAAATCGTATAGCATTTATAGTTTAATATTATAATTGTCAAAGTAAATAATCATAAGGTCTAAAGACTATGAGAAAAGAAGAATTGTTCGTACATCTGGATATGTATGTGGTAGACACAATTCTTTAGTTAGTCTTGAATAATGTTCACAACTTAAGTTAAAGGTTGGGCACCTTTATCTTGTTAAAGTTGTAGAATTCTTTTGCTAGCATTTGAGTGGGATCAAATGATATATGATGAGTCTAAATCATCGGAGTGTCTTCGAGCAAAAGGATCTAGTGCACTGGGTGCATTGAACAGGATCACAATGAAAAGCTTTATCTAGAACCGTCAATAGATAATAGTCTTTTCATTATCAGGACAATCGGAGAGTCTATCTTAATCCTGAGATAAATGATGGACTTATGGTTGCAAGTGATATCATTTGAGTTATCAATGAGTACGATTATATCGCATAGTCTATCCTCGATAGTTTGGTGATATTCATTTGTTAATCGATAGAGGACTTCATTTATAGATATGGATATCGTGGCTCCATTTAATTAAAAGAGAGTATAATATCATCATATGGATGTTTTGAGGTAATTGGATATTAAATCTCAACGTTGAGTTTTCGATAGTGTCTATTGAAAACATGGCTTCTGGACAAGTCAAAATATCCAAGTTCAAAACGTGGTCATATGAGTAAATATGGTAACTTGGAGAGTTATAGGCGGTCTATGAACTCTTGGCGATTACTGATATTAATCACGAGGATACACTATCTCCTATATGATTGTCTAGGGTATGAATGAGGAGCATCTTCCTTTTCTATCTTTATTTAAGAGTTCAATTTTAGCTCTTTAGTGGAATGAGTTAAAATTAATGGATCGGACCTAAGTGAATCATTTGTTGATTGTGATTAGGTTATGTCTATTGAAGCTTAAATTTAGATGGCCCGCCAAGATCCCAATCCACACGGACTTGCATGGATCACTTGATATATTCTACCAGACCAATTTAAGGGTCCATCTAGAATTGCATTTAATATATTAAGAATATAATTTGCACATTATTTAAGTAATGAGCCGCTCAATTATATTTATATATTAATGAAAGACATGTGGGCTTGTTTCTTTTAGTAAGAATGGGTCTGGTTCACATGTGGGCTTTTTATTTAAAGTCCAATGGATTAAATGAAATAAGAAAATAATATTTTGGCCCATTTATTCAAGTGGGGCGGCAAGGTTAAGTTTTAACCTAATATATTATTTTGTTTCATTTGTTTTAATTAAATAAGAATTAATTAATTTATTAATTAATTGTTTAATTAATAAACAAATTTTTTCTGATTAGGAAATATGATTCCTAATGTTATACTATTGTTGGTAGTATACTAAAAGTAAAAGACTTATTTGGTAAGAAAATAAATAATTAATTTTATTTATTCAAATAAGAAGTCTTTTAATTTAGTCATTAAAAAGAATAAAATAACTATGAGTTAGATTAGGGTTAGAAGTCTATTCTTTTATGGAAATTAGGGTGCAACACAAACCTTTAGAGGTGGTGATTTGCGGCAACCCTAGTGTAAAAAGGAGAGAGATTTCGGCAACCCTAAAAGACAAGGAGAGGAAAATTTAGGCCACCTATATATTCCCACATATAGATTTCGGCCACCCGAAGTTGTTCTGGAGACAATTTTTCTTCTTCTTCTCAATTCATAGAAAGCTTTTATTCTACTAAAACAAATAGGAGTGTTAGATTATTCTTTGATAGTATACTATTTGCTTAATCATCAATAAGCTTGTGTATACGATATCGATCTAGGTTCACGCGAGTTTCGATCATTAGATTGAGAACTCAAAAGTGACCGGAATAATCTCAGTCATTCTATTGATTGTTTTTGTGACTAACAAAGAAAAGAAAGTTTGTTTTGTCCATTCACAGGTTTGCAATTCAAAAAAAAAGGGAGACTACGCTCCTAGGTGATCCACGTTCGTGCTAGGATTGAAGATCTTGCGGATTACCATCGACGTAAGTCAATCGGATCACGCGACAAAAGATATTCTACTTTTTGGTTATTGTATATGCATGTTTAATTAATTAAAGGGTTTAAGGTTCATAAAGGAAAAATTTTAAAAGTCACTAAATCTTATTTTTAGTCTCGCTTCCGCTGCGTGTACTACGGTATTTTTCCCTACAATTCTTTCACGAGAGATTCTTTATTTTAACAAAAAGTAAGGATTTCTATAAAATCCATTGATTTAAATGAATTTTGATCAGAATTTTTTTATGGATGATAAGTTCAATGAAAACTACTTTAAATAAAATTTCAAAAGGGTGGGCTATATAAAAGAGAGTTAGGCTATGTTTGGGATTGTTTTGCTTATGAAATAATCCACTTTTAGCTTAATTTAAGTAATAATCAGCTTATAAGATAAGTTGATAGGTGTTTGGTAAATTGATTTTATAAATAATCAATTTAAGATAAAAGCAAGGAAAAAGTGTTTGGTAAGCTTTAATGGCGCGTTTATTAATCGGTAATCAAACTCAGTGAAGGGAATTAAGTGATTTGTGAATTCCAATGTTTATTAAAAATTTAGGGAATTAAGTTACTGATGGAAAGAGAATTTAATTCCACCCATCTATCCTAGGAATTAAGTTCTCTTTCCCGATTGAAAAAGGGAATCCATGTATTTTTACTAAAATATCCTCACTTATAATAAATCTTACTACAAGTACTTTTTTTAATCGTAGGTTTCATGAATATAAATAAAAATCACATTGATGATTATTCTTGACTTGTTGCACTGATTCAATATTTATAAATATCAAATCTGATATGAATCATGGCTGATGTATATATATATATTGTATACATAAATAAATAAAGGGAAAAAACTGTTTTGCGTTTATCTGGGTTTGGTCCACTAGTTTTTGAAATTACTAACTTTAGTCCTTCTGTTAGGGTTTCCGTTAAAAGGACAGAGAATGACATTGTCAGATTGTTAGATGACCGAAATACCCTTGGAAAAAATCAAACAGTTTAAAAAGACAATTATACCATCAATTTTGTCTCATATGGGAATAGTAAAAATAATGGTTATTGACCATTTTTGCCCCTATTTTGTCTTATATTAGCAGAAAGACCATTTTGCCCATCAAATTGGACTGTTTTACAACGGCTCCATTTATGGGCAACAGCTTCTTCATTTCTTCTTATAAAATCCACCCTACCTGCATACAATCTCATTTTCATTACACCTGCCATGCTACAGACAATTTTTCACTCATCCATACATACAAAACCATCCTCCAAAGTCAGTTATTCATCTCTCCAGCACCATTTCTCCACAGTCAGTTCTTCATCTCTCTTGCACCATCACATACACACATTTCTTCATCAAACATACACAAACCACCATGTAATACACATTTCTTCATCACACATACACTAACCACCATCACATACACATTTCTTCATCACACATACACTACCCACCATCACATACACATTTCCTCAGCAAACATACACTGACCACCATCACCATCACACAACACTAACCACCATCACATACACATTTCTTTAGCAAACATACACTGACCACCGTCACCATCACACAACACTAACCACAATCACATAGATGGAGGGTACATCAAGCTCAGTAGGCAACATAAATGGGGGGATAATAAAATTCAAAAATAGAAGATGCTCTTGTGGTGTTAAAGCAGCTGTGAAAATTTTCGATTCCTAAAACAACCTAAAGAAGTTGTATTTCGTTTGTGAGAGAAGAAAATGCAAATTCTACAATTTTTGGGAACCAGATAATGATGAATTCAACAAGGCAGAATATAGTGAAAGTATCACGAAAAGGCATGAAGGTAGAGATAATTTTATGCTTCAACAGGAAATGGCAGTTGTCAATGGGAGGTTACAAACGTTGGAGATGTTATGGGAAATGGTGCAACAGCAATAATCTTTGCATACAAGAATGCTCAATCAGGAAACAAACATTACAAACATTCATGGGAGAATGCATCACCTAGAGTATATGCAAGGAGGGTCAAAGCTAATTGAAAGTAGTACAATAACGCTCGGTGTGTATGACAAATATATCTAGAGGGGGGGGGGGGGGGGGGGGGGGGGGGTGAATAGATTTTAACTATTATTACCCAATTTTCGCATGCAAGTCAATTTTACGAAAATGCCCCTACTAGTCAAAAATACAAGCAAGTGTAATATAGTGCGGAATTTAAATAACAATTGATGTATACGTGAAAACCCAACCACTGGGAAAAACCACGGGCTGTTTAGTGCGCCACACTCGGACCTCGAAATCCACTAATCGAAATGGAGTTTACAACTTATGTAGACCTCGTCTAACACTCCGGTCAATAACCCCCTACTTCTACCACTCGGGCCTTTAAAAGTGGCTCTAGTCATAATTGCTTGAGGCCTAAGCAACCTTAGCCTCAAGACTTAATTCTCTATGAAGAGATTATGCAACCTATGTGAATATGTAAAATACTCAAAATGCAATTTAGAGCTAGGTTACTCTAAATGCTTACCTAGGATAATGATATGCAATTAATTCAATCCTAGATATCAATAGCTAGATGACATGTCAAAAAGCTTAGCTAATCAAGATTAATCAAAAACGTAATTAGTTATCACAATACAACACTCAATCAATTCATCACAATTAATTCTCTAATCTTGTATTTATCATATGATCAAAAACATACAAGTAAATTAAAAGAGAATATGCTTGATAGTAAAAATACTAAAATAAGATGAATTAAATCAAAATCTTACCAAGCATGTTGTGATGATGCAAACCCAATCATGGATGAATGCAAGATGAACTTTGATGCAAAAAGGATTTGATTTGAGTGTTTAAAGGTGAGTTCTTGATTTGATTTTTTCTCAAAAATCTCTCTTTTTAGTTTAGGGTTCTAAAGACTCAAGGAACTTGATCAGAGAATGAGAAAGTAAGATATTTATAGACATCAAGAATTGGGCATGTGAAAAGACAAGTTTGCCCTTGAAACGCACCGATCGGAGGTTTCAATCGGCGGCCAGGCCGCCGATCATAACCGTCGAATTGAACCCGAGAAGAACAGGGGAACAACGGCGGTTTCATTCGGCAGTTTCGTGACCGTCGATCCAACCGCCGAATCAAACCCAAGAGATTAAATCGATCAGGTATGAACGGCGGTTTCGAACGGCGGTCGTGACCGCCATCGTGACGGTAGAATTGCTCTAGACACTTCTGGATGTAAACGGCGGTTTAATTCAGCGGCCAGGCCGCTGATCATAACAGCCGATTACCATGGGAGGTGAAAACCAAAGAGAAGCCAATGGCATTCTCCGTGGGCGGTCTTCGCGTAAAACCAAGCACATTCTAGTGCATGAACGGACGTTTTCGAACACTATTAGGAAACGAATTACAAAGCACATATACACACAACAAGATATTAAACAAAGTGCTAGTGTGTAAAGTAACATGTGAAGAGTATGCACACATGATCAAGTATGCTAAGTGTGTGTGTGCTAACTAAATCTCTTCAAAGAAAACCAAGCACTAGAAATTTTACCTTTGGCGTGCTTGTCCCTTGAGGTCTTGAAAGGGCCTTCGAGCATGAAGTTCAAACCTAAACTACCCTTACATTTTCAAACCCAACATGTGGTTTGTCTATGAAATAAGCCAATCAATATATGAGAATCCTTACACTAATGTTGGCAGTTAACCTAGTTTTCTTTGGTGTAATCATGTCAATGGTTCTACTTAAATAGTTGGAAAAAGCTGCAAGCAGTATTGAATGTGCAAGCAATATTGAATGTTAAAAAAGAAGCACCATTCATATGATTTCAGATTGCAAACATTAACAAGCATTACTTCATTCATCAGCATAAGCATAAGCATAAGCATAAGCATAAGCACAAGCATCATTAACAAGATAAATTAATATATCTAAACCAACATGTAATACCTAAACCAATATCCATCATCCATAGTTTTTACATAACCAACCCATAGCTAATATATCCAAATATTCTGCATGTTCTTATGTTGCTACCACTATAACAAATCTAACAAGACATTTAAATGTAATGGTTGGTAGCAAGAAGAACATGCAAAGAAACAAAAAATGACTTTACAAAAAGTAGACATGAAACCATAATCATGCAGGCTGCAGAACAAGAGGTCAAGCAAAGCTGTAGGTTACTTGTGATTGTGGTTGAGACTGGGTTGGTGGTGGATTAGATGATCCTACTGTTGATTGTTGATTCTGTCAAAGTGAAAACCAAACAAAGATTAATAACGTACAAAACAAAACAGAACAAAAAAATTAAAGTACAATAACTACCTTGTTTTTATTCCTAGGTGGCTTAGATGGCTGTGATGATGAGGCTGCTTTTGTTCCACGTTTTTTCTGTAAATTGATTAATAAAAACATATAAGTTATGGACATGGACATAATTGTAGATTATGTTAGTTAGTTGACTAATTGAATAATATACATATACCTTTTGTTTTCTTGAAGACTTGTTACTTTTACAAGTTCTTTTGTTGTGGCCTGCCTTGCCACATAACTTGCATATGACAGTCCTTGACCTATCTCCTTTTTCTTTCTCTCCAGCTTCCCTCTTCTTTTGCAGTTTAGGCCGGCTAGGTTGTGTTTCATGTGGTGGTGGAAGAATCTCAGCCGTCTGAATTGGTGGCCACATTTTCTGGTCAGGTAAGGGATGAATCATACCCCTATAAGTTTGGATGTAGGCACTTTTACTGAGGCTTTGGTGGATAAAATTAGGTACCCAATCGTTAATGTAAGGTTCCCATTTGTTAATTGGCTTATTTCGTAGACAAACCACATATTGGGGTTCTTTGTAAGGGTAGCCTAGGTATCGGGTTTATTGTTCGAAGCCCTTTGAAGACCTCGTGTTGATAAGCACCGAAGGTATATTTCTTTGTGCTTACTTGTCTTGAAGAGATAGTTGCACACACTCACAACTCATGCATATGTTTAATACTTGTATGTTGTGTGTTTTATTTTTGTGCATTAATGTTCATTAACATCTCTTCTTGCATGTTAGTTTGATTGCATCTTGCATATCCAATTGCATTGTCATGCTTAGACTTAGGATTGCATTTTTGCATTGGGCGCTCCCAAAGGCGCTCTACAGAAGCGCTGTACGAACAGCGCCCATTAAGCGCTGTTCAGACCTGATCGATTTAATTCGGTCGCTGTTGGGTCGATGTACAGGCGCTGTACAAAGCGCTCTACGTACAGCGCTCTACGTACAGCGCCCTACGTACAGCGCCGCTCTGTTTTCCCGTGAGAACAGAGTAGGGGGGCTGTACAAGCGCTGTACAAGAGGCGCTCTACGTACAGCGCCCAAGGCAATATTGAGGCAAACTTATCAAAACGACCACACCTTATTTTGACCCCCTATATATATGCCTCTTTGACTTTAGGTCAATTACAAGAGTTCATATTCAGATTCCATACTTAGGAGATTTTTCAAAGAGAAGAAAAATTCCAAAGAACTCAATTTTAGTTTACTCAAACACTTTTCCATGATCATCAATCATCATCTAGCATCATCCTTGATCATCTAGATGACATCTTGCATGGATTCTTCATCATACTTTGCTTGGTAAGCTTTTCACTAATATCTTACATATTTTGTGTTTCTCTTAACAAGCAATCTCATTTAATTACTTGTATGTTATTTTATATACTTTGAATACAAGTTTGAGATTAGTATGATGTATGTTTGAGAAGTTGTATTGTGATAGCTAATTAGGTTTTGTGATTAATCTTGATTAGCTAAACTATTTGATTTGACATGTCATTTAGTTTTGATATCTAGGATTGCTCTAATTGCATATTAATCATCTTAGATAAGCATATAGGGTTTCCCTTGCTCTATGTTGCATTTTGAATATTCATATATTCACTTAGGGTTGTTATTCTCTTCATAGAGAAACACTACAACAAATATGACTTTTTATAGCGTTGCACTATAGCATTCTTTTTTAAAATGCTATCAAATGTACCTATATTATTGCATATTATAATAAAATGCTATAAAAAGATGTTAATAGATAACACTTTAGTTTAAATAGCATTTTGATTCCAATAATATAGCACTTTTAATGCTATTAAACTATATAGCTCAAATGTTAATTATTTTTTTTAAGAAAATAATTTAATAGCATTTTAAATTTGCTATGATATGTCATGAAATCATATAAACTATTATAATTTATTTTTTAAAATTTCAACCTATTATTATTATTATTGTGCTTTAAATTTTTATTAACAAAAACAAAATTTAACGTAAGTAAAATATTAAATATCAATTTTTTTTTAAAAAAAAAAAGTAAAGTAATTTACAAAACTAATTATATATGCATTTAAGAATGCTATAATACATGTTAAAAATATCTCTAAATATTAGGAGGGAAAATGAATTCTTATCCCTCTATTTGTTTTTTCAAAGATAATGAGGGAAAACAAATTTATTTCCTTTTTCAAAATTTGAAACCCTAGCTTTTACTTTATATTCTCTTCACCTATTATTAGAGTTGTTTTACTGCCACCAAACCATCCATTCAAAATCCCTACTTTTACCACAAAGCTCTCAAGCATCCATAACTGTCTTCATCTTCTATTTTCATTAAAAACTTCATATTTTTTTGGTAAGTTGTTCTCTCTTTCATTCCATTTTTTTTTTTGAAACTCATGTTTAATTCTTGTTAATTATTTGATTAACTACAGATCTGGTTATTTGATATATATATATATATATATATTTCAGTCAGAAAATCCAGTTATGAATCTACATGTGGAAGTATTATATGTCTTCCATTATGAAGTTATATTTCTTGGTAAGAGGCTTTTTTTTTTTTTTTTTTTTTTTTAAGTTTCAATATTTGATTTCTTTTCCATCCTAGATCATTTTAGTTACAATCTCTATGATCTCTATTTCATAATTGTAATGGCTATGTAAATTCATATATGTTTATTCATTTTTTTTATTAAATATAACTTTATTTTATTGATTTCTTTCAGGTTATGAAGATGAAGGAGTGTTTTATCAAAAGTAGAAGATGAAGATTGGTGGAGCAATCATGTTGTTGTAATTAGCTAAAAAAAATCATGTTCTTGTAATTTTTTTTCTTATAAAACTAAATTCAAATTTTTGCTTATAGAAATTTCCTTGTACGTTTGATATGTTTTGTGAATCATGTAATTATTTTGATTCATTAATAAATATTTATATTTTTTCCTTTAATGTTTGTATTTTTTTTTTCTTTTTTTGTTTTGTGCACAATTAAACTTTTTAAACGAACAATTAAGTAAAAATTAAAAATATACAATTTTTATATTAGGTACAATTACAATAGCATTTTTAAGAAGTTATAATAACTACAATAATAACATTTTTTTATTAATGATATAACATCACTTAAATGCTATAAAAGAATAATTATAGCATTAAAAAAAACTGAATTTATAGCATGCAAATAATGTTATGAAAAGATAAAACTTTTAATCACACTGGCTGTCATGACATGTAACTAAATGCTATTGTTTACTTTTGATAGCATTTTTCTACTGCTATTATATGTGATATTTGTTGTAGTGAAAGTAAGTCTTGTGTGTAGCATCCGGGATTAGGTTGCTTAGATCGCAAGCAAATTGGACTAGGTTCACTCATACCGGGATTAGGTAGGTGTGTGATTACTTCCGGGATTAGGTTGTAATCGTTTTACACATTTAGTGGATTCGAGGTTCGAGTGTGGCTTACTTACTAGCCCGTGGTTTTTCCCGTGAGGGTTTCCACGTAAAAATCAAGTCTTATTTAGTTTCCGCATTTTATACTTGATTTATTGCTTTATCTATTTAGGGGTAAATTCGTAATTTTGACCAACACGAAAAATTGGGTAAAAAGCTTAAAATCTATTCACCCCCTCTCTAGATAGTTTTATACACACCGTGCTATAATTTGTTTCAGTTAATTGATTGTCTTCCACAATTGTGGCTTATGGCAACCATGGCATGAGGACATGGAATGCCACTAATCTGCCAACTCCCACATCCACAGTGGTACTCTCTCAGCTTCACAGCAAATGTCCCATCTGGACCTACTAGCTCATATTCCTGGTCCCCAGCTGGGATGATTGTCAACTGTCGGCTTGCTTTGCTATTCTTAATTATTCTTGCATTCACTCTTGGTGGTAGGACATCCCTCCAAGCATTACATTCCTCCCTCCTTTCTTGTAACTTCCTCATCACCATACGTCTAATGAACTCCAGCAACTGCAAGTAGTTCTGTGCTCTATGTGTACCAAGCATGATGCTGAAAGCCTCAGTCATGTTGTTTGTCACATGGTCACATCTAATATACTGGTCATATGCAAACCTGGACCAGTAATGTGGGTCAATCTTCTGTAGCCACTCATTTGCTTTAGTGTCAACCTCTCCAATAGAATCCAGGGCAGCGTTGAAGTGAAACAGGTTGCTGCTTCTGCTAGATTTCCAAAACATCTTCTTGTAATTGTCACCAGGGTAGGAAGATCTGAAGTTGGCATCTATGTGCCTTGCACAATACCTGCCACACATGAAGAGAAACAAGGTCATAAGACATTGCAAATATTTCAATAAAATGCAAAATACCTTAAAAGATGAAACTTAAAATAGCATAACTTAAAAGATGAAACGATGAATTACCTTGTAGTAGCAAAAGAAAAATGAGTCTCCAATGCCTTGATCAAACCTTTTTGTCTATCAGACATGAAACATAAATGCCTGTCTTGAGGGAACTGTATGAGCATCTTTAAGTTGTATAAAAACCACATCCAACTAAACTTGGTCTCTTTCTCACATATACAAACAGCAAGTGGGAATATGCCATTGTTTGCATCTAAAGCCACAGCTGAAAGGAGCACTCCACCACATGGTCCTTTTAGATGACATCCATTTAGGCCTATAAAAGGTTTACAACCCTATAGGAATCCTTGTTTTTGAGCTTCCTCGTTTTTGAGCTTGAAAGCTCAGAAACAACCTATGAAAGGTATTCAGTGGTTTCTGGACCTTAATGTGGATTGTTGTCCCATGGTTAGTTTCATTCAAGGTGTAGGCATATTGCCTTAGATACCTAAAGGCACTGTTATGCTCACTCCTCAACTGTGACATAACTCTATGTTTCACATTGTACAGCTTCTTAATGTCAACTGTTACATTGTACCTCTCTAGCAGCAAATCACTTAACAATTTGACACTCACAGTAGGATTACTTTTGACAAGAGACTCAACCTTAGAGGCTATCCACTTCACTTTTGCCTCACTGTTGTTGTAAACCCTATGATAATCATGCTTATCAACTAAGGTTTTGATCATGAAAGTTTTTTTTATCAATAGTTTGTGAACCATGTGCTCTCCAAGGACACCCATCTGATTTGCAACCATAAGTCTGTCTAAAAAGATCATTCTTAATTCTACCTAAAGTCACACCTTCCCTAATGGCATACTCCCTGAAATTGTCTCTTATTTCCTCCTTGCTGCCAAATGTTTGACCTACAAAGAATTTTATCTCATTCCCTTTCTGTTTTTCAAATGGTATACCTTCCATCAATTTGCCTAACTTTTTTTTGTTATTTTCCTGGTCTGAATCACTATCACTATCACTAAAGTAGTCATCATCTGACCTAGATTCATACCCATTAAACAAAGCCATACACTGTTTAGTGATCTCATCATCACCAACAACATAATCACCATCTATTCCAACTCCTTGTTCATTTTGTACACCCTCAACAGTCTGTACACCCTCAGCAGTCTGTACACCCTCATCCTCAACACCACCATCATCTAAACCTACTCTCTCACCATTGTTGACATCCTCAGTAGCAACACCATCTAAACCAGCATCAAACTCATCAAACATACCCTCATTAACATCTAAACCCACATCAAACTCATCAAACATAGCCTGATAAACACCTTCACCTTTTGACTCCATTGTCTCACCAGTCTGTACACCCTCATCAAACATATCCTGATAAACACCCTCACATTTTGACTCCATTGTCTCACCAATTTGTACATCCTCACCATCTGAGTCCACTCCCTCATCAGATTCAGTATCCCCTCCCTCACTATTAGCTTCACAATCAAGCATAGCAGCCTCCTCATTACACCAACCTATTTGTTCCACCACCTCAGGCTCATCAATGGGTGAATGAGGTGTGTTAGAGGGAGGACAATGTGTTGTTTTTATCTGGAAACGTATCGCATCATACCCACGAAACACAAACTGCCTAAAAACATCTAGTAATTCACTATATGTGCTAACCATAATTGTGTCACTACTCCATGGTAATTCTGCACTAACTGTGAAGCCGCCAGATGGGAGTTCAGACCTACCACTGAATTCCTTCGTCGTTGCATGAACTAAATTAATTAAGCTGATGTGATCAGCATCACACTGACCTAATTCCAGCACTTCGGTCCCATACAACACAGTGATTGTCAATATTTTATCCATTTCACCTGTAAAACAAATCCAAGCAATAAAAAAATAATCAAAACAGAAAGCAATAAACAACTAACTAATCGATAAATAGATAAATAGATAAATGCAAGCATTGTGTGTAATCATATCAGACAGTAAAGTATAAAAATATTACACAAACACATAACAAATGAAACATGTCTTTTGTACAAATAGATAAATGCAATAAACCAATGCTTTCTGACTTTCTACACACTCAATTACATGTAAGTGGCCTGTGAAGTACAAAACCCCAATTTCCAGACACTAAACCCTAATCTGACGACAAACTTTAACAAAAAGACATGTAAACACACTCCATGCAACATATATATCAATAGTACACGTCAAATAGGTTGAATAACATGCAATTACATTTTTTTACCTGTTAATCAAAAAATCCCCATTTTTTTCCCTCTAAAACCCTAAAAAAATTTGTTTAAACAATCGCAACAACTCAGCAAACAACATGCAACAAATTTGAAGCCAAAATATGTAGGAATCATCAACAGAGATACAGTTTCTCACCTTTCAAACTCCAATCTTCAAAAGCTTCCCAAAATATCAGTACAAAACCTACTTTCTTGGTCGACAATGAACGAAAACAACAACACTTTGAGATAATAATATAGAAGAAATGATTAGATGAAAGAAAAGAAACAAATTTGGTTCAACTTTGGCGGATTGTGGCGTGAAAGATGGTCAATGGAAGTCATGCACAAAGACTGTCAATGTTGCTCGACTGAATTTGGAAGAAAATGATATGAAAGTTCATAAAATACTCGAGGCGTGTTTATCAATATAAAGCTAGAGGGGGGGTGAATAGATTTTAACTATTATTACCCAATTTTCGCATGCAAGTCAATTTTACGAAAATGCCCCTACTAGTCAAAAATACATACAAGTGTAATATAGTGCGGAATTTAAATAACACTTGATGTATACGTGGAAACCCAACCACTGGGAAAAACCACGGGCTGTATAGTGCGCCACACTCGGAACTCGAAATCACTAATTGAAATGAAGTTTACAACCTATGTAGACCTCGTCTAACATTCCGGTCTGTAACCCCTCACTTCTACCCAGCGGGCCTTTATTAGCAACCCTATTCCAATTTGCTTGAGGCCTAAGCACTCTTAGCCTCAAGACTTACTTCTCAATGAAGAGAAACAACCCTATGTGAATATGTATGAATATTCAATTAATGCAATAAGAGCTAGGGTACTCTAAATGCTTATCTAGGATGATGATATATTCAATTTAAATCAACCCTAGATATCAATTGCTAAATGACATGTCAAATAGCTTAGCTAATCAAGATTAAGCAAAAACCTAATTAGCTATCACAAACAACACTCAATTAATTTTCATCACAAATAATCTCTAACTTGTATCTAGCATATAATCAAAAGCATACAAGTAATTAAAGAGATGTATTAATATGAAAAACACTAAAGTAATATGAAATTAGTGAAGAACATACCAAATAAGATGTGATGATTCAAAACCATGCATGGATCAATTCTATGAAGGCATAGAAGATCAAATATGAAATTTGATGCAAAAGGGGTTTGATTTGAGTGTTTAAAGATAGGTTCTTGATGTGATTTTTTCTCAAAAATCTCTCTTGAAAGATTAGGGTTCTAATTGCTCAAGAAACTTGTTCAGAGATTGAGAAAACAAGATATTTATAGACATCAAGAATTGGGCATGTGAAAAGACACTTTTGCCCCTGAAACGCACCGTTCGGCGGTTTCAATCGGCGGCCAGGCCGCCGATGACGACCGCCGAATTCAGCTCGTGAAGAACAGAGCATTAACGGCGGTTTCATTCGGCGGTTTCTCGACCGCCGATCCAACCGCCGAATCAAACCCGAGAGATTAAAATCGATCAGGTATGAACGGCGGTTTCGAACGGCGGTCGTGACCGCCGATCTTGACCGCATAATTGCTTCAGACCAATCTGGACTGAAACGGCGGTTTCATTCGGCGGCCAGGCCGCCGATCATAACCGCCGATCACCAACAATGGTGAAAACCAAGGAGAAGCCAAGGGCATTCTCCATAGGCGGTCTTCGCGCGAAACCAAGCACTCATTAGTGCAAGCGCGGACGTTTCCGAACAATGTCGGGAAACGAATTATAAGGCACATATACACACAACAAGATATATCAACCAAAGTGCTAGTGTGTAAAGTGACATGTGAAGAGATGCACATAAAAATAAGCAAGTATGCAATCATAGCAAGAATGCTAAGTGTGTGTGTGCTACTAAATCTCTTCAAAGAAAAACAAGCACAAGAGATTATACCTTTGGCGTGCTTGTATCTTGAGGTCATGGAAGGGCCTTTGATCTTCAACACCAAACACTTAGACTACCCTTACATTCAAAACCCCAACATGTGGTTTGACCACGAAATAAGCCAATCAATAAAACGGGAATCCTTACATGATAAAAGGGACCACTTTGATGTGTTTTAATGCTTTGAGTCTACAGAACCAAGTGACGTGTCCCACTCAAACCTTCACAATTAATTTTTTTTATTTCGTATTAGGAAATTCCAAGTATACCCATGATCCAGACCAGTTTCTAGAACGTGTCGGTGAATTTCCCATAATGCCCTTGTTGACCTGACAGAAGTTAATGAAAACCTAACGGAATTGGATGGTAGGGACCGAAATTTGTATTGTTAGATAACGTTTGGACTCAATTAAGTAATTCCAAAAACTAGTGGACTAAACCCAGATAAACGCAAAACATAGGGACTAAAATCATAATAACCCATAAATAAATAAATAAAAACTATGTGATGAGTGATGTTGATGAAAGCTTTGACTTATTGATTTACAAATTATACACTGTGTTTTCTTTCTCTCACGGTAGTTTTGTTTAAGGTTATTATTATTATTATTTTAAACATAGTAAAACATGTATTGCTTATTTACACACACACATATATATATATATATATCCTATATATATAAAAGAGCCTATAACTTTTAAAAGGTTAGATTTTCGTTGCACCTTTAACCTTATTTCCCTTTGTGTCCTGTTTTTCCCCTTTTGTGAATAAGTCTGATGAATTCCCTTCTTTCATAACTTTTAAAAGGTTAGATTTTCGTTGCACCTTTAACCTTATTTCCCTTTGTGTCCCGTTTTTCCCCTTTTGTGTCCTTTGAAACTTTCCAAAAGGGTACATTTTCATTTGCACTTTAGTCATATTTCCCTTTGTATCCTTTTTTTTTCCTCTTCTGTGGATGACTGATGAATTCTTTTTTGTACTTTCAACGTGTCTATCTGATATTAATTGGGTTCAAAGGTGGCAATCCTATGCTAGGCTATGCTAGGTGGGGAAGCGGTGGATAAAAAAAAGGGAATAAATGAAAAGAAAAGAAATTGAGATAAGAGAAGAGTAAGTCTGTAAAACCAAAAAAAACATAGAGAAAATAAAAACGTCTTACTGCTGGATCTAAATGCATCAAATCTAGGTTTGTGGATTTTTGATTTTATTGCTTATTGATATTGCTGTATAAAGGTTGTAGTTGTGATGATGATGATTGAATATGACTGAATTTTTTTATTGAGTTTGTTGAATTTTGATTTTTGAATTTAAAATCATAATAGGATGATGAGAGAAATCCTGAGAAACAAAAATAAACCATGAGTGATTTTTTTTTTTTTACTGGGTTTGCCGAATTTTAAATTTAAAATCACAATTGGATGATGACAGCCTAAGAAACAAAAATAAATCAACATAGAACCTAATACAGTTCCAAAATAACCAATCTGTGACACAACAAACCAAATTATATCAAAATATAAGTCAATTAGGTCAAGGATACAACATAAAAAGTGAGATCTACAAAAGAAAAGGTAAATAAACTAATAGATTGATGCTACTAGATAGATCTAAATTGAAAAGAACAAACGAAAATAATAAAAAATTGAATCTCGAAATCCATAAAATCTGGAAGAAAAAAAAAACAGTTAATAGATGTTGATGAAGTAAAATAAAAGAAAACAACTCACATGCAAGCACCACAGAATAGCCTAAAAACAACAAATAGAACATACAATTAAAAACCGAACAAGAGAAGAAAATTGAAATAAAAATCTATGAATGAGAAATCTAAAAAATCAAACTAGAGATGGAATCTGAAGAGAAGAAGGGATTGGTTTAGGAGGGAGAGTTTGGAGATTTGTTTGGTTAAGACTTTGTTAGTTTACGATTTAAGAAGGATTTCGCCATGGATTTAGGTGTTGTTTTGCTAAGAAAGTATAGAGATATGAGGGTTGAAGAAAGACAAGAGAGCTGCGTTAGGGATTGTGGGTGAAAAGAAGAAGAGGATTTGTACATTCAATTAAACGGTGTAGTTTAAGGGATTGTTGAAAATGTAGAGAAAAAAATAAAAATAAAATATTATCTCTAGCTGATGGTTTTCAGCTTTCTGGTGGGCGCAAGTGGTTTTGTAATTTAGGCTGGTGAGACAGTTTTAACCTTATAGGACCAGTTGTTAACATTTAGTAGTTAAGGGGCAATTTTGGGTTTTGGATTGATATTGACAAAGAAAAGTGGGCCACGCAGTTTTAATAAAGTTGATATCATTCATCAACTATAAAAGGGTTGTGTCAAGAAATTGGTGGGGTGCAAAAATATAAAACAATTTTTTTTATTTTTTTTTCAATGCCAAGTGATGATTATTAGGCGTTAGGCCTATGGTTCGAATCTCCTGTCATGGCCAATCTGACAAATTCAACGCAGTCGTTTTGGGTTGTTGGTGGGTGCATGCACAGAAGACATTTCCACGCAAAAGGTAACGGTTTGGACTTTTATTGAGAAAAGAAGTATTATAAAAATGATTTTGAGGATAAAAATAATATCATTGAAAATAAATCAAAATACTCTATAACCTAGACTATGATACGTTAAACACTAATGTAATCTTAAGCATAATATTTAGGTTAGTGTACTTGAGACCAGATGCGGATTGGGTTCATCTCGGAGGACATTGCCTTTTATTTATTTTATTTTTTTCTCTTACCTGTTTGCTGGGTGTTTCTTTTGTGCCTAGACCTGGCACGGTTCCGGTTGGAACCGCAGAAACCGGAACCGGAAAAATCAGAACCGGAACCTGAACTGGCGGAGACCGGTTCCGGTTCATGTTCAAGAGTTTGGTCGAACCGTCGGTTCGACGAATTAAATTTTTTTTTTTTTTTTTTTTTTGTTGGGCTGCCGTTGGAGCCCAACGGTCGGCTGACGTCAGCCGACCGTTAGGCCCAACGGTCTGCTGACGTCAGCAGGCCGTTGGGGTCCAACGGCTACCCCTTTTTTCATTTATTTTATTTTATTCCCCCCCCCCCCCCTTTCATTTTTCGTCACACCAATTTCTTCTCAATTCTCTCTAATTTCTCTCCAACACTCTCTCAACTCTCAACTCTCAAGTGATAAGTCTCTCAATCTCCAAGTTTCCAAGGTTTTTAATATTTATTTCATTTTTTAATTATTTTATTTGAAATTAATTTTATTTCCAATTTGCAATTTATTTTATTCCCAATATATTTTATTTTCAATTAATTTTATATCCAATTTATTTTATTTGCAATTTATTTTATTTCCAAATTCCAATATATTTTATTTTCAATTAATTTTATATCCAATTTATTTTATTTGTAATTTATTTTATTTTCAATTTATTTTATTTACAATTTATCTTATTTCCAATTTATTTAATTTCCAATTAGTCAATTATTCTTCTAAGTTCTAAGTTTCCAATTCTCTCCCAAATTTATTTTTAAATGGCAAGTGGAAGTGGTGGAAATGGAAGGGGTCACGGCCGTGTCGGTCCTAGACGTTCGATTTCAATGAAAGGTAAGGGTACTATGATCAATAATCTCGATCATAACAACCCCACCTATCATGAATATCTGCAACGTCGGACCTATGCTGAAGACCTATGCCTAAATATTCCTGATCCCCCTCTTACAATTTCTGAACCCGATCCCAATGAAACCACCCCCAACAATTTGACAAGCCAGTCAGAAAATATGCCTGATATTGATACACCTCCGGATTTTGGTTTTGATACACCGGAAGTGGATCTAGAAAGGGAGGAAGATCTGATACAGAAGCAGAACAAATCTGATCTCTTCGTCAAACATATGAAGAAAATTAGGAATGAAGATGGAAGCTTTACAGCAGCTTGCAATTACTGCAACAAAGTATATAAATGGAGCAAATCCGGAGGATATGGCACTTATTGGAAGCATATTGAAGTCAAACATCCAGACGCAGTGGTCAGAATGAGGTCACAAACACAAATTCCCAGGTACGCTACTCCTAACCAACAATTATTTCGTTATAATGATGAACAAAATAGAGAAGAATTAGCTAGGATGGTAGCAGTAGAACATTTATCATTCAGTTTTGGTGAGAGGGTTGGCTTTATTAACTATTGTCGACGAGCATTAAACCCTGCTGCATGCCGTGTCCCTAGATCCACGCTCACACAAACACTTGAAAAGATTTATGTGAGAGACAAAAAAAAGTTAGAAAAATATTTTGAAAAATATAATGGTCGTGTTACCGTATGTGCCGACATATGGACTGACCATTGGCAATCGCATTCATACTTGGGTGTCACTTGCCATTTTATGGATAATGCATGGACAATCCAAAAAGAATTCTTGCTTTTAGAGTTTTTGATGATTCACACAATGCTCAAAATATTTTTAGACAGCTTAGAATTATTTTTTCAGAGTATAATATTGAAAACAAAATTTTTGCAATTGGTTTTGATAATGCTTCTGCCAATACCGCTGCTATTCCACTTTTAATTGATTTATGCAAACCCTTTCTTGGTGGTACATTTTTTCATCAAAGATGTGCATGCCATGTTTTAAATATATGTGTTCAAAAAGGATTAGAAACTCTTCAATGTTTTATTGAACCTATTAAAAAAGCCCTAATGTTTTTATGGAGAAATCCTTCTACAATGAAAGCATGGGCAAGATATTGTAAACAAAATGGTATACGTGCCATTAAATTTGCTCGTGATGTTCCAACACGTTGGAATTCTACTTATAAATTGCTTGCTCAAAGTTATGAGTATAGGGATTTATTAGTTTCTTTTATTCAATTTCATGTTCCTAACATTCAACTTTTTGAATCTCATTGGGATGTTTGTTACAATGTTTTCAATTTGTTAAGAGTTTTTTATAATGCTACACAAAATTTTTCTAAAATTTATTTTCCTACAACACATTTATTTGTTATTGAGAGTATTAATATTGCTGGTGCATTTTTTTATTGTGAATCTGATCAAGCAATAAAGGAAGCCATTAGTTCTATGAAGCAAAAATGGTTAAATTATTATACGGAATTTCCAAATATTTATTTGATTGGTATGGTTTTTGATCCACGACACAAATTACAATCTTTGTCTTATTATCTAGATGGTTATTATGGCAAGGAAGGTTTAAATATTGAATATGATATTGAAGCATGTTGTGGTAGAGTTAAGAAATTATTGTATGATTTATATGATGAATATGTTACATTTTATGGATCCGGTACTCCGAACGTAGATGTTGCACGAACAAAAACTACATCTCAGCCTCCATCCTCCTCCTCTGGATTTATGAATTTAGGGTATAGTATGTTCTAAAAAAAAAATAAAAAACCAAGATGTTCTTCATCAAGCTCCGATTCGCACGCCCAGCTTGAATCTTATCTAGCTTCTTCTTGTGATTTTCCTGAAGAATTTGACCTCTTAAAATATTGGAATGATGCTACGAAGTACTATCCAATTTTGGCTATGATAGCCAAAAATATTTTTTCAACACCGGTTTCTACTGTGGCGGTGGAACAAGAGTTCAGCGCCGGGGGCAATATTTTGGATGAAAAACGTTCGTGCTTGACTCCAAAAGCACTACAGATACAGGTTTGTGTTGACGACTGGACGAAAGCGGAATACAGACAACAAGAAATCCAACAAGAACCGACATATGATTTCTTTAAAAGCGACGAACCCGAAGCGGGCGAAGGCTCTGGAGTAAGCTGAGCACCGGAACCGTAAATCTGTAATAAAAGGTATGAGAACTACGTGGCCTTTGATTCCTCTAAACCCCCCTAAGAGGATACGTAGGCAACTTAATTTTGGTAAAAATTAAGTGCAAGGCTAATAACTTTACATTTTTTTTAGTTTTATTTTATTTTAATTTAATTTTGTAATTTGTAATTTATTTATTTTATGTTATTTTTGAAATTCGGGTGACTCAATTTCCAAATACCTAATGAAATGTAAATTGTAATTTTGTTTACTTTTATTTTAATTTAATTTTGTAATTTGTCATTTGTTTATTTTATTTTCGGTTGGATACTCGGATGACGATGATCTAACTTCCAACATCCAATGAACTTATGAACCCAATGAATTTTATTTTGTAATTTGTCATTTATATATTTTATTTTATTCAATTACAATCTACAACTTATAAGTTACAAGTTAGAACTTAGAATTTTTTTTTTGTTTGTTAAAAAAAAAAAAAAAAAATCCGGTTCAAAACCGCCGGTTCCTGTAGAACCGGAACCGGAACCGGCGGTTCCGGAACCGGTTCAAACCGGTTCCGGTTCCGGTTCAAACCGGTTCCGGTTCCACTAAACCTTGGAACCGGAACCGGACCGGAACCGTGCCACGTCTATTTGTGCCTAGCTAGATCTATAGTAATAATTAAATGGGTGCTTAAAGTAATAATTAAATTTTAATTTACTAATGGAGTAATGAGTGACATATAAATTTGTCTTCCACATAAGTGGTGAGAGATTCGAATCCTACTATACGCATCTTACAATTTCCGAGTTGTTGATAGGAAACAAAAATAGAATCTGATGTTGTAGAAAAAAAAATTAAAACTTTAAATCAAAATAGCTAGATGGTCAATATCCTAAAGTAAATTATTTTGAGATTCTTTAAGGCTTCATTACAATGCTACGTAATACCTTTTTAACACTATATAATGTATTTTTTGTTTACAGGTTAAACAAGTGTCATTAGCTACTTGGCTTTGACAAAAAATTGTAGACACTATACGAAATAAGTTATTTATGCCACTAAACTTTTATTTTTATTTTAAACTAAATTCAGAATATATCGTTTTCTTCTATATGAATTTTTTTTTTTTTTTTTTTTTTTAACGACATGTTAATTTAAGAACTCATATAACATAGCATGTTAATTCATGAACTTATATAACATCTAATATGGATAAATTTTTTGGATAGCCTAACATTAGTATAGTTTAACAATTTTTAATGAGTACTAAGTTTGAGCTATAATTTTATAGCTTACACTTTTAGATAGTAATTACTAATTAATTATTAAACTTTTTTTAATATATACTTAGAGCTTTGTATTTATTTATTAATTAATTAGGGTTAAATTTGAGGCTTCAAATCTTTGATTGAGGATCAATGATTTTATCTGCTTTATTAGCTTAAATGTGTGATTTATACTTGGTATGGGAGAAAATCAAATTTAAATATGCTTCCGTGAAGTCAAATTATTATCTTAGTAATTTCCCAGTTCAATTTGATATTTTTTAGTGTTATTTATCCCAGTTCAGTTTGATTGTGATATGATTATATTTTCTCTGTGCATGTACAATATGGAACATTTATGTATCGATATATGTTATAAAAGTCTGCTGCAAAATGTTGTAGAAAAACTAAATATCGATAAATACAGTTATGGATACGAAATTAATGGTCCAGAACAGTATAAAGCATACGTTCAAAAATGAGTCTGAACAAGATGCAGCTAAGGAAACAGTTGATTATCTGCAAAGGCATTACAAATTTGAAGTTTGTGATGTCAACTTCTCAAACTATCAATACTACAAATGGTGTTACCACAGAATGAATGAAGGATACGGTGAGACAGCTGAAGAGAATAAACCTTTAAAAGCTAAAATTAAAAAATACAAAGCTATTTTAAACCGAATATCCAATGATAATTGTGAATCATCTACTGCCGATAATTTGTAATCATTTTATAATTATTATTATTATGTAGTAAATTATAAAATCTACTTGTTATAAATAGATTTGTATTCATATATATATATATATATAGGATATATGCATATATATAAATTATATTTAAAGTCTAATACTGTATTATAAATTTGGCACGTGCATTGCACGTGCCTCTCCTACTAGTATATATATATGACTTTATTTTTTTTAATAAAGTTATCTTCACACACACACACACACACACACACATATATATATATATATATATATATATATATATATATATATATATATGACTTCAATTTTTTTTTAATAAAGTTATCTTAATAGTTAATAATGAATCAAATAATGGTTGTATATGTTGAGTTATTTTGTGTTTTAATTTTTACATTCAAGAGAAAAGGAAAAAAAGCAACTAAATATGAGAAATTAATTTGACATCAAATTAATTATGTTTTCAAAACTGAATTACTCCTCAAATTTTAATTATTATTAACTAATTAGTTGAAAGTTTTTAATTATTATAGTTATGGTGTTATGAGCAATATAAAAAAAAAAAAAAAATTCATAATAAAAAATATATTTCAACATGTTATATACACAAGGGTATTTTTGTAATCAATTATATATCATTTTGATTCCTTAGTTTAAGTAAACACTAGAGATGGAATAATTTTATTTTGTTTATGATTCCTAAATTGTTAGTAAACACTGGAATGGAATTTAGTAACTTAATTTCGATTCCTCTCCATTCCCTTTCCGGTGGAACTTGATTCTGATTCCCTCCATTCTTGATTAGTAAACGCACCCTAATTAATTATGGAAAATGACTAAAATGGATATAATTGTTAAAATTTAATATATTATTCCAATTTTTTTTACTACTTATTATTATTTAAAAAAAATTAAAAATACAAATATAAATCATAGAATATATATATATATAATTTAAAAAAAAAAAAAAATCTACTGAGTCAACTCGCTCATCTTAATACTAATTTGGTGAGTCAACTCGCTTTCTCAATACTGAGTCAACTCACTCACTCAAACTTCATCTTCATTAATGGAAACTCTGCAACTCTTGCTGATACCTGTCCAAATCCACCACTGTCTCCCGTTCCACCGAGAGCGTCGCCAACCTTCACCCCTCGCCGCTAATGACAGGTTTTGAAATCATGAAATTGATGAGTTTTGGTAGGGCTAATCACTCGAAAGTTCAATGAGATATATATCATCGCCGACATCATCTTCCTCGCCGACGATGGAAGAGGTCCATTTTTGCAACGAATCCAGGACCGAATCGCGAGTTTAATCGTGAAACAGAGGAGCCAAATGCCGCCTCCTCCACTGCCGGGGTAGGACTGGTTTCCTTCGACAACTTTGACGTCGCCAGAGGTAGCCGTTCATCCTCCGGACTCCATCGTTGGTGGTGTCCACCACCAGCGAGCAATGGCCACCACTGTACATTCTTAACGATCTTTATTTTTTTTATAGTTTTTTTTAATATATTATTAATTCAAAATTTTATCACTATTAAATAAAAGGGTAGTATTGTCTTTATATTAAAATAGTAAGGGTATTATAGACATTACAATGATAAGAAGCTAGCTTCTCCAAAAATCAGCTTCCAAAAGTTACCCCCAACCAACTTCTCAAAAGTTGATTATTGAAGGAGCAAATTATGAAATAAGTTGATTATGGAGTGTTTACCAAACACCTCAAGAGTCATAGATTATGAAATAAGTGATTATTTCAAACATAACCTTAGGGGGGTGTATTGGATTGGGATTTTAATGGATAATTTTTGGGTTCAAGGATTTTATGGATTTGCAAGACTTTATAAACTATTAGGATTATATGGATTAGACTTTTAGGATTTTGAAAGAGTCTTTGGACTTTATTCAGAGACTATTAGAATTATCTAGACTTTATTTCAAGACTTTTTTTTACTTTATTTTAACTACACATCGTCCATCCATGAATAAACTTTATCAGGACCGTCCGTCCCAACAATAACTGGTTTCTTACTTTCTTCGGTTTCTTCTCCCATTCGTTTCAACATATCTTTAGCTAGCTAACTAGTTTGTCTTTGCATCTATCACAACAATGACAGAAGAGAAACACCACATAGCTATGGTGCTGAGTCCGGGATGGGTCACCTCATCCCACTCATTGAGTTAGCTAAACAACTTGTTCTCCGCCATGAATTTTCAGTCACCTTTATAGTACCCACAGTCTCGCCGGTACCAAAAGCTCTCAAAACCATTCTCGAAAATCTTCCACAAGGTATGGACTATCTACTTTTTCCTCCTGTTCACTTCGATGAGGAAGTTAGAAGTGGAAACCAAATTGTCCTTACAATTATTCGCTCTCTTTCTTCAATTTGTGTTGTTTTAAGAGGAAATACCTTTTTTAAACCAAAAATTAAGGGACTTTATTGTTTTTAGCCATAATTAGTAAATTGATGTTTTTGTCAAACAATCCACTGTAGAGACTTAAATGCCACTCATTATTTTTCAAAATCTCTTCTCTCTCATTCTTTCTCTCATTTTCACTAGAATCTCTTTTTTTTCCCTTTCTCTTTCTCCTTTTCTCTCTCCCACGTTCTTCTTCTTCTTCTTCTTTCTCTCCTCTCTTCTCTTTCTCTCTCACGCCATGTTCTTCTTCTTCTTTCTCTCCTTTTCTCAGACACGCCTTCTCTCTTTCATCTTCTTCTCTTTCTCTCCTCTCTTCTCTTTATCTTTCTCGTTTTTTCCAGATTTAAAAAAAAAAAATTAGTTTTTTTTTTTGTTGAAAAATTTCCAGATTTTCGATGGGTTTTCCGATTTGACCATGATCTGGTCCAGATCGGGTGACCCAAAACCCAGATTTTTAAAAAAAAAAATCAGTTTTTTTTTTTTTTTTGTTGAAAAATTTCTAGATTTCCGATGGGTTTTTCGCGCGATGAGTTTTCCGATTTGACCACAATCTGGTCCAGATCGGGCGACCCAAACCTAGATTTTTTTAAAAAAATTTTAGTTTTTTTTGGTTGAAAAATTTCCAGATTTTTAAAATAAATTTCAGTTTTTTTATTTGTTGAAAAATTTCTAGATTTTAAAAAGGTTTGGATTTGAGTGTTAGTTGTTGATTTTAAGGGTGGTTGTGGTTAAGTTTGAGTATTGTTTGTTTAAAAAAATTTCAGATTTGTTTTGTTCAAAAAAATTTCTAGAAATTTCAGGTTTTTTTTGTTCAAAAAATTTTCCAAAATTTTCAGGTTTAAGGGTGGTTGTGGTTATGAATGTTTGGATTTGAGTGTTTAAATTTTTTTCCAGATTTAAAAAAAAAAATTCCAGGTCTTGTTTTGTTTAAAAATTCCAGATTTAAAAAAAAAAATTCAGATCATGTTTGTTAATTTTTTTTTTCCAGATTTTGTTCAATTAAACACACCAGGCCACTGATTAAACACACCAGGGCGGACTGATTAAACACAGTAATTGTAATTAGACAAAATGAATTAAACACACCAGGCAAAATGAATTAAACACACCAGAGTAAAACGAATTAAACACACCAGACAAAACGAATTAAACACACCAGAGCATCAATTAAACACATCAGGCCACCAATTAAACACATCAGGCAAAACGAATTAAACACATCAGGGGCAAAAATAATTAAACACACCAGACAAAACTCATTAAACACACCAGGGGCAAAAACAATTAAACACACCAAGCAAAACGAATTAAACACACCAGGGGCAAAAACAATTAAACACACCAGGCATTTTTCCATATTTCGTTTTTTATTTTTTCAAAATTTATAAGTGTGGTGGTTGTTTTTATGAATAGTGGGAGTTGTGTTTTTTTTTTATTTTTTTATTTTTTTATTTTTTTTTTACAGATTTTCGTGTTGAAGATGAAAATTTCAAATCATGTTTGAATTTTTTTTTTCCAAATTTTGTTCAATTAAACACACCAGGCAACCGACTAAACACACCAGGCCAAAACGACTAAACACACCAGGCAAAAATGACTAAACACACCAGGTAAAAAAGAATTAAACACACGTGGCAAAATTTCTGAATGAAGGGTATTTTTGTCCGAAAAGTGGATTTTTTGACAAAAACAATCAAAATACTAATTATGGCTAAAAACAATAAGAGTGGTGCTATTGGCACACCCCCTACTGATCTATTTATGCCCCACTTGTTTAAAATATTTAGTATTATTTTTTTTCTTTATTAAAATTACTAAAAGAGACATACAATTTAAGAGAAAAAATAATTCTATAAAGTAAATCTAATAAAACCCCACATTCCTTAAAATAAAAAAATATAAAAAAATGTTCTTTCATCATCTCTTCTTCTTATCATTTTTCACTGTCATCTTCGTCTCAACATCTCCATCTCTGGATTTTTTTTTTTTTTTGACATTATCATCTCTGAATTTTTAAAACTCACAACTAAACTTTTCATATATTTGGTTATTAAAAAATATAACTAAAACTTTTATTAATCTGTATTTCAAAAAAAATTATAAATATGGAAACATAAAAAACTTTTATAAATCCGATAACATTTATTGATTTAAACTAATTTATTTATTAAAAAAAAATGGAGGCCTCCATTGAAGCCTGAAGCCTGAAGGTGACCTCCATTCGATTCAATGATTTTTTTTTTTTTTTTCATTTAACAGCTCCAATCTTCATAAACGCGATCCTTCTCTTCTCCAAACTCCAATAATTACGAAAATTGGGTGTCTCATATACAGTAAACTATATGAAAATGGGGTTTCTATTTTAATACCCAAATAAACGAAATCAAGAAAATAGCTTGAGGGTTTCACAATCAAAACAAGGATTTTTCGATTCAGACCAAACCAAAGTAAAACCTTGAAAGTGGTGTTGTGCTGAAAACGAAAGTGAGAGCATGAGATGAATAGAGAAACGAATAAAAATTGTAAAGTAATTGATTTAGGTTGCGATGAAGAGACGAGGAGTCTGCCATTAAAATGAAAGTGGTAGTGATCGTGAATGGGAGAAACCACCAACAGTGAGATATTAGGTTAACTGGATAAATTATAGGATTAAAATTATATTTAGGGTTATGAATTTTTGACTTGTCAAAATTTTTTATGACCTGTCAATGATAATTGTTAGGATTTTAAAATATGATTATGTGTCCAAAATTTATTTGCTAGGCGTGCCAACTCACCTCTTGAGCCAGAGGTACTGAAGCATCTCTCATATTAGAGATGGAGTTTATTAAGTTTGAAAAATAAGTAAAAGGGTAGTTTTGGAAATAAATAAAATAAATAAATAAAAACATTTAACTTTATTTAATTAAATCAAAATTGAAACAAGTGCGGTATAAATAAATCAGTAGGGGGTGTACCAATAGCACCACTCAAACAATAAACTTCCTTAATTTTTGGCTAGTTTCCATTTTCACCCTTGTTTTAATGTCATTAGTTACAAAAACTAGATTAACTGCTTTAATTGTTGATACGTTTGGTATTGATGCTTTTGACATAGCTAAAGAATTCAACATGCTATCTTGACATAGAGAAAGTAAAAAAAAATAGAGTGATTTGGGAAGAAGAAGAAGAAGATGGTGAAGATTTGAGAAGCTGATGACAAGGGCGAAGATGGCGAGAAGACAAAGCTGATGTTGGGAGAGAGTGAAAAAAAAGTCAGGAAAGTATTGTGGGAGAGGGCAATACAATTTTTGGGTGAAGCTATTTATACATATCGTTGAAAAAGTCTAAAAAATCCATTTTGTCATGAAATCCTAAAAATCTTAATCTCAATCCAATACTACCAGACTTTTAAAAAATCTTAAAAGTCTCAATTATCTAATAAAATCATGAACCAATACATCCCCCTTAGTACGTTAGGTGGGCAGAACAAGGGGGGCGCCACTGTAGCTGTCGTTAATCCTTATGGTCCGTGATTGATTATAATAATGAAGAGAAAGTGTGCTACGTGTCCGCCATCTTCTCTCTCTCTCTCTATATATATAGCTATATCAGTCGTACATTAATATTAGTTGTAGTTGTGGTGAGAAAATGTGGAAGCTGAAAATAGGAGAAGATGGTGCATGGCTGAGCAATGTTAATGATCACATCGGTAGATAGCACTGGGAGTTTGATCCACACGCCGGTACCCCTCAAGAACTTGCTCTTGTCGAAACACTCCACCGCAACTTCAACCATAATCGTTTTCAACTTAAACAGAGCTCTGATCTCCTTATGAGAATGCAGGTATACCGTGTGTATATATATCAATTATCCATCCCCAAACAAAAGCACCATATATATATATATATATCATAGTTTACTGTATCTATATTTCAGTTAAATTTTAAGTGTGTGTTCCGGATTGCTGTAGCTTATGAAATAAGTAAGTTTTTTTTTTAGTTTTATAATTTACTTCTCCAATAATCAATTTCTTAAAAGTTGGTTGAATGTTGCTTTTGAAAATTTATTATCGGAAAACCTAGCCCCTTACCTTTGGAATATCCATAATACCCTTATTATTTTAATAGAAAGACAATAATACCCTCATGTTTAAAATTGAAAAATTAAAAAGAGATAGATGCCGGATGTGAGTTAGCATCCTCTAATGATGTCAAAGGAGACCAATTACCCCTCCAGCAGTGGGAGAGGTGAAGCCTCCTCCATTTATGGTGATGGAGGAGGACTTGCTCCTCTTCTGGCAACGTCAAATCCGCCGTTGGCCTTGCCAAAGGAAGATCAGTCCTCCTCCTTTGGTGTAATTCCAAGATACAAGTGATGAATTCTTAAATTACAACAATATCAAAAATAATCTAAATTGCATGTTAGGTTGTAAGTTAAAATATCTAGGTATTATTATTCTTAGTATTTGTCATAACGTTAATCTGAAATATTCCTGGCTAGCTAGAATCTAATCCTAATTATAAGTTGTGTCTATACTCTATAGAGAATGAAGAAAATGACGTTTTCTTGTTTACTTTATATCTCTATAATTGATAGACCAAATTGGAACATTCTTTTTGTAACTTTTTTCCTTCAATCGGCAGTGTTTGTTTGATTAGGATTTGGGAGGCTGCAAAAACTATCTTAAAATTTATATTCCAGCTATATATATAATTAAGCATATATATTGCATACATAGCATATCAGCCTTTGGTATCTTCACCATTCACCAACATGATAAATTAATTACATGCATTTTTTGAGTTTTGATAATCTTATCATCATCTCATCATCATAAAGTAAATTGAAAATTGTCACCACATTTATCAACGTACGTGTAAAAATGAATAACTACTGCCTAATGCGCTCAATATTCAACTTGCTAATGACGTCACAGTGTATAAATTTGCTATAATGAATTTGTTAATTAATTGAAAAATGTGTTTGAGTACAGCTGAGGAAAGAAAATGGTTGTAAGGAAATAGCAGAAGCAGTGAAAGTCAAAGAAGGAGAAGAAATAAGAGAAGGAGCAGTGACAATTACACTAAGGAGGGGGATCAGTTTCTACTCCTCCATTCAGGCACATGATGGCCATTGGCCTGCTGAATCTGCTGGCCCTTTGTTTTTCCTTCAGCCTTTGGTAATAATAATTTTTTATTTTGAAATACGTACGTACTACCAATTTTTTATTTTGAAATACATACGTACTGTCTGTGGTGTGCAACCCTAACCTGGGACATTGCCCACATGCTGAAATAAAGTGATGCAATTGCCAAATAATAATAAAATGCTGTGCAGGTGATGGCACTATATGTGACTGGAGGACTCAACACTGTCCTATCACCACAACACCAGAAAGAAATCAAACGTTACTTGTATAATCATCAGGTTAATTTACAGTTTATATACATTTTAATTATTAAACATTATTATTATTATTATTATTATTATTATTATTATTATTATTATTATTATTAATGTTGTTTGGGGGTGCAGAATGAAGATGGAGGTTGGGGATTTCACATAGAAGGTCACAGTACGTACAATGTTTGGTACAGCACTAAGCTACATTGCCTTGAGGTTGCTTGGAGAAGATCCTGAAGATGGAGAAGACATGGCTATGCCTAGAGGTCGAAAATGGATCCTTGACCATGGCGGTCTCGTAATGATTCCATCCTGGGGCAAGTTCTGGGCTGCGGTAACTCCATCTCAATTCTCAACATTTCAAGTTTGTTTCAACGAGGAAATAAGCTTTTACTCAATCTCAGCATTTAACCGGTTAAGCTTATCATGTCATAAGTCTAAAGACAAACCTACTAATTAAATAGATATTAACACATTCGGGGGCATGTTTTCATTTATATAACATTTAATACCTTTACTCATTTGAGGCATCGGAAATAAGGGCACATTTATTAATCGGGGATGAAATGAAAGGGAATCAGGAAAAGATAACTTGATTCCTTAGGTGGTGGGAAGGAGGAATCAAGTTCCATTTCCAATAGGAACTTAATTCCTGATTTATGTGTGAGACTCACTCACTCACATAATTTGATTCCCAATGATTTTAGTAAGGGAAATAATCATTTCCAACCACCCCCCACCCCCCACCCCCCCGGTAGTTTGCCATATTAGACACTTTGCCTCCTCTAGTTTCAGTAATGACCATTTCTCCCATGAAAACCAAAATATTAGACATTTTACCCCTTCTAGTTTTAGTAATGGCCATTTTCCCCCTGAAAACCAAAATATTAGACATTTTGCTCTCTAACCGTTAGGTAGTCTGTTAGTCAACAACTTTAACCATAAAAAAATCAATTAAATGACCTTATTACCCTTGAACACATTAGTTATGCCTCTTAATGACACCACTAATTGTTTTTAAAGAAAAAAAATCAAAAATAAAAAAAAATTAAAATTAATAAAAGTGTTTTAAAAAAACATAATTGAAAATAAAAAATTATAAAATTTAATTAAACCTACAAAAAAATAAGTATTTCAAATTTTTTTTTTTAATGTTTTTTACATTATTTTTACATTAATTAAAAAATTTAATTATTTTTACGTTTCATTCTTTATATTAATGTTTTTTAAATGAAATTTTTATTTTTACATTTCATTCTTTATATTAATGTTTTTTAAATAAATTATTTAGTATTTCAAAAAAAAAAAAAAGTTTTTTACATTATTTTTACATTAAGTAAAAATTTTAATTATTTTTACATTTCATTCTTTATATTAATGTTTTTTAAATAAATTTTTTATTTGTACATTTAATTCTTTATATATATTTTTGTTTAAATAATTTTTTTATTAAAGTTTAATTAAATTTTATAATTTTTTATTTTCAATTATGTTTTTAAAAAATACTTTTATTAGTTTTTTTTTTTTTTAATTTCTAATTTTTTTTCTTTAAAAACAATTAGTGGTGTCATTATGGGGCATAACTAATGTGTTCAAGGGTAATAAGGTCATTTAATTGATTTTTTTACAGTCAAAGTTGTTGACTTCCTAAAGGTTATTGGGGCAAATGGCCATTACTGAAACTAGAGGGGGTAAAATATCTAATATTTTAGTTTTCAAGGGGTAAATGGCTATTAGTGAAATTAGAGGGGACAAAATGTCTAATATGGCAAACTGGGGGGGTGTGTGTGTGTGTGTGTGGAGGGGAATGATTATATCCCTTTTAGTAAACATATCAATCATCCAACATTTTAGTAAACACATTAATCATAAATATGTAATTAAGTTCCATTTCTCTTATTAGAAATCCTAATTAGTAAATTCGCTATAAATGAAAGGGAATTGAATTGGAATATGAAACGAGATCATTCAGCATTAAATTACAAGATTCTATTATAAAGTTTTGTAACTTTTAGGAATTAGAAATAGAAATAAGTTGATTACTTAAGCACTTTTACTTATGATGAGATGAGATTGACCTGGTGGTAAAACCCCTCACACATGCACCATGAGATTGCAGATTTGAGTCCTCCCCCTCCTCCCAAAAAAACCCATAATTTATATAATAGTGTAATACTTAAAAAAAAAAAAAAAAGCACATTTATTTATGTAACATGTGAAATAGTAACAGAGGGTATTTTAGAATAAATATCAAGGAAATTTCAAGTTCCTAGGGCAGAAGGGGAGAATTAATTAAGGTCAGTCCAATTCACATGGACTTAATTCTTGATTTGTATTTGGATCCTGATTGTGTAAGTTAGGCTCAACTTGATAAGTCAAGTATAGCAAATCAACGATGAGAAGAGGTTGGTCATGTGGTATCCTCACATCTACACCACGGGGTTATGGGTTTGAGTCCTTAAAAAATAAAAAATAAAAAGTATAGAAAATCAAGATATGTCTAGTCTTTAATGATTTTGCATTACAATATTCAAGTTTGGCAACAAATGAATGACAACTCATGCGGTGTATGTAGGTTCTGGGAGTTTATGAGTGGTCAGGTTGCAATCCTATGCCCCCGGAGTTCTGGCTTCTTCCTAAAATGTTTCCCATTCATCCAGGGAAAATGCTTTGCTATTGTAGGTTGGTTTACATGCCCATGTCATATTTATATGGGAAGAGGTTTGTTGGTGGAGTCACCCCATTGATTCGATCAATACGACAAGAGCTTTACAATGAGCCTTATCATCTTATCAACTGGAATAAATCCAGATATACAGTTGCCAAGGTTGGTCATATATACCTTTTTCTTTTTCCTTTCGGAGTTTCAACTTAATAATCCATGCAAATTTCAGGAGGATCTATACTTTCCACATCCTCTCATTCAAGACTTGACATGGGAATTTCTATACCATGCCGTTGAGCCCGTCTTGTCACGTTGGCCCTTCTCTATGCTGAGACAAAAGGCACTTCAAGTTGCAATTGAACATGTTCAATATGAAGATGAGAATAGCAGGTACCTTTGCATTGGATGTGTTGAAAAGGTAAACAAATAAAAATGATTGATGAAAAGTACATGCAATACAACCAGAAATATATATATATATATGAAGTTAATTGCATGTCAACAGGTTCTATGTCTGATTGCTTCCTGGGTTCAAGATCCAAATTCTGAAGCTTACAAGCGTCATCTAGCTAGACTTCCTGATTACTTCTGGATTGCTGAAGATGGCTTGAAATTGCAGACTTTTGGGTGTCAAATGTGGGATGCAGCTTTTGCTATCCAAGCAATTATATCAACTAATCTAAGTGAAGAATACGGGCCAACACTTCGTAAAGCACATAACTTCATAAAAGCTTCACAGGTTAAATGCTAGACGATCCTAATCGTTACCATTGCTAAATACCGTATTAATCGCTTAACTAAACCAATAATAACTAATCTTGTTGCATTAAAGGTGAGAGAAAACCCTTCTGGCAACTTCACTGCAATGTACAGACACATATCTAAAGGTGCATGGACATTCTCCACCCAAGACCATGGTTGGCAAGTCTCTGATTGCACCGCCGAAGGTCTCAAGGCTGCACTCTTGTTGTCACAAATGTCACCAGACCTTGTTGGTGAAAAAATGGAAGCAGAGCGGTTTTATGATGCAGTGAATGTCATTCTCTCATTACAAGTAAGCCTGAGTAGCTCAAATAGAGTTGTTTACTTCAATTCTGTACTCATTCTCTTTAGTCTTCAGTAATTTGTTTAAGTTATACAGAGTAGCAATGGTGGTTTCCCTGCTTGGGAGCCTCAAAGAGCTTACCGTTGGTTGAGGTAATTTAGTTGATATGTAAAGCATTAATTAACAAGTATTGATTTACTCAGCATTTCTAACTAAATTGCGTTTACAGAAGTTCAATCCTACCGAGTTCTTTGAAGATACTCTTATTGAAAGAGAGTATGTAGAATGCGCCTCATCGGCAATTCAAGGTCTTTCACTCTTCAGGAAGCTACATCCCACACATAGGAGGAAGGAGATCGACGATAGCATCTCAAGAGCAATTCGATACATGGAAGACACGCAGAAGCCTGATGGTTCATGGTAATGGTTTTCCTTCATTGTAGACTTTCATTTTAATAATCTGACTCGTATACACACGACTTGAATGATTCTAATAACTCTGCAACATGTTGTCGATAAAATTAAAATCTTCAAGGTATGGTTGTTGGGGAATTTGCTACACCTATGGTACATGGTTTGCTGTAGAGGGATTGGCAGCTGCCGGGAGAAACTACAACAACAGTCCTGCATTGCGCAAAGCCTGTGAATTTTTATTATCAAAGCAACTAGCTTGTGGTGGATGGGGAGAGAGTTATCTCTCTAGCCGAAACAAGGTAAGCGTTTTATTCGATTAACAAGAACCTTTTTGTTTCTAATTAATCATGGTTTGTTTGTCAAAAACAGGAGTATACAAATCTACAAGGAAACCGTGCAAATTTAGTTCAAACGGCGTGGGCATTGTTATCTCTAATTGAAGCAGGACAGGTCAGTATAATAACCTTCTCTACAAGCCATCTTCTTTGTTTCCTATGTGTCATGTGTGTGTGTGAATACAGAATGTTTGTTTTGTTGAAATGAATTTCAGGCAAATGTAGACCCAAAACCAATCCATCGAGGGAATAGAGTAATGATAAACTCACAAATGGAAGATGGTGACTTTCCACAGCAAGAAATAACAGGAGTATTTATGAGGAATTGTACACTAAACTACTCGTCATACCCAGTGGCGGACCCAGGAAATTTTACGAGATGGGGCACTTGCACAAAATAATAATTATATAAAAAAAAAATATTGAAAATTTAAGATCCTAATAAAATTAGTTTTGTTTTTTAATATACAAAATGATGGTATAATGAAGTTTAGATAAAATAAAACAAATAAAATACTTACTCAAAATGAGCTAAATAATTTTACATCGAAAAAGAAATAAAAACAAGAAACAAAACATTAAAAATAAATAATAACAAGAAAAACAACATAAACAATGGAAAATTATAATCTTTATTCTTAAAAAAATAAATTACAATATAATTTTAAAATAAGAAATTTTGTTTTGTATTTATAATGAATTTATTTTAAATTTATACAAAAATAATTGATTAATAAATCTAACTGGATATATTTTTAAATTTTTTATATTCTAATTATTGGAAAATTATTGATTTTTTGATTCTAAATAAATTAAACTATAAAATAAAGAAAAATACTGAGGATAAAATAAAATGAATCGTAATAATATATGGACTATTTTAATACAATTAATAAATTTGAGATTTTAGGGATTGATTGGATGTGTTAGGAGTCTAGGTATGACAAACTAAAACTATTAGAAATAAGAAAAATTTAAAATAATAATAGATAATTTAAAATTTTAAAAACATAAATTTAAAAAAAATAAAGGCATTAAAAGAATGCATCTGGGACTTGAACTTGTACCATCACCAAGATCCAAAAGGCAATACCCACTATGCTAACAAATATTATATTGCTATTAGTGCTGTTTAATATAAATATATATGATAAACAGAAGAATCAATTTTTTTATTTATAAAAATTGAGGTAGGGCACAGGCCCCACCTGGTCTAAAGGTGGGTCTGCCCCTGGTCATACCGAAATATCTTCCCCATTTGGGCTCTTGGAGAATACCGCCGCCGTGTTCTTTTTGTGTAACAACATCACCATTTCACCACTATATAATGTTGTACCTTTTGGATCCTCTTATTTGTGAACATGTATATGATTTTACCACTAAAGGAAATTATAAGGATGTTGGAATTTGAGGACTACACAAGGTTGTATAAAGAGCCAATGCTGAAGGAGCATCAAGCCAAATACATTCATTTATTTCTAGGCATGTTTCTTGTGTCCATGTGTTTTTAGTATTTCCTAGAATCCACAAATTGAGTACAGATTCACAACCCAAGACAGAGTAAAACCATTTTTAGTCTGAGTGTAAAGGTTGCAACAGGTCATGAAGTCTGGCAATAAGAACAGGACATAAAACTGTAGCTGCACATTTCATAAAATGCATATAGAGCAATTTCAAAAAAATAAAATAAATGAATATATGGAGCACACGGAACTCTAAAAAAAGTGTTTCTTGACAATCAAAATGCAAATAAACAAACAATAGTGCATTTCAGTTTTCATTTATGATTTTAGAATAGAGTAGGTGCAAAAAATTTCGGTAAACTAACACTTGATCTACCTGGACAATAGTACAATATCAATTGTAAGAGAGTGAGGATATACCTGTAATGAGGCAATTGCAGTCTCACTATCCTTGAGTTTCTGCTCTTGATCATTCATTAAACAAAAGTAAATTAACACTTGGATCTACCTGGACAATAGTGCAACATCAAATGGTAGGCACAGTGCCAAACCAACTGGGTAAAGTAACCACTTTAGATCCGACTGTTTTGCATAATTCAAAGACATCCCTCTGTTTTTCATTCTTAACAACCGGAAGGCTGTAATTTTGTGATTAAGGTCTTAAGGGAAGTGGTACCACTCTTCTATATATTAACCACTTTTTGCTTAGAGATGTAGCTCAGCTGGTAGATGGACGAATTTGAGATTTGGATAAATAACTCTCAAGTCAGCAGGTTGAATTCTACAAATGGCAAAAAACTTTATATATATATATATATATATATGATCTAGATAGGTGGATAGATAGATATTGTCAAAAGAAAAAAAAAGATATTTATATATTTATTAACCACTTGTCCACTTTGGCACACTAGCCTACAAGTCTATTTATTTTGCCAATCCCTTTAAATTAATTGCATTTACATCATATCAACAAATTAAATGCATTAACACAATGCCAAGTTGCCAAGTGCCAACTACTTTAAATTAAATACCCAGCCAACTAATTGTTTTAATTACATAGCAATATATCATGTATAGCACCCATTTACATTTACTCCTCTAATCTCTGCATTACGTTAGAGCATTTCTAATGATATCCTCAAAAGTAATCAAAATTTGATTATTTATCCCAAAAACACTATCCAATAGAGTAATTAAAATTTAGCAATAGCTTTAATCAATAATCACATTGTCTCTTCAATAATCAAATTTGAAGATTGACTTTCATTCATCAACTACAAACTTAATCTAAAATAATTGCTGTTGTAATTTTATTCTTTCTCTCTCATTAGTGGTTTTTTTTTTCTTTGATCAAATATGTATCTCATTATTGTTTCGACCCCAAAAATTTTAATCAGGCAAAATTCGTCTCTAATTGTTTTTTATTAAATAGAAAGGGTAAAATGGTATTTTAATGAAAATGCTAACAAATGTTAACAGAGGGTGGAAAATGGCCAATACTGAAACAAGAGGGTGCAAAATGACCAATAACCTCAAAAGTTATGGGAGAAATAATAATACCCCTAATTTTTTTTGTCCCTATATCTCAATTTTCTTGTAGTGTTAATTTTAAAATTATTATTAAAACACGTTAAGTAACAAATTATATTTGTCTCTAGAATATATATTTAACGACAAAATCTTGTTTGCGTGGCTAGAACTCCTGTTGTGGCAACAAAGAATTTAACGTCACCATAAATATGTTATAGCAAATTGCTGAATCACGTAAAATCTTTGGTGTCGTCTTTTCTTCTTTATTGCTTTCATATTATCTGTGTGTATTTAGATTTGTGTGTGCGATCCCCTTTCTTCTTAACAACAATTGGTATTAAAGCCATTGGTTGGGGAAAATTATTTTTCACACAAATCTAGGTTTTCTCGAGGTCATCAATTTCGTCGCAGAGATAGGTTCAGAGAAAGATTCTCACAGGATTGAGAAATTTGATGGGACGAATTTCAGTTTCTAGAAGATGCAGATGGAGGATTATCTGTACCAGAAGGACCTGCATTGGCCGATAAAAGGGAAGTCAGAGAGTATGACCGATGAAGATTAGTCAAAGAAGTGGATGCCAAAGAACATAGATGAAGAGGGTCTCAAACTATTGGACCGGAAAGCATTGGGAGCAATTCGTCTTAGTTTGACAAAACAGGTCATTTTCAATGTAAAGGATTAGCTAACTGCCAGGGATCTTATGAAGACTTTATCAAACTTGTATGAACAACCTTCTGTACTAAGGAAGGTCCATCTTATTAAGAAGTTATCAAATCTAATGATGACGGAAGGTCAGAGTTTTAGAGAGTATCTAAAACTAGTTCAACGAAGTGAAGGATGGATTAACTTCTGTGTCTATGGGTTTCAATAAGGAATTCTTGGCGGTGTTTATGCTTACCGAATTGCCAAAAAGTTGGATGATGACATGTCAATCAATTGCCAATTCGTTTGGGAAAGAGAAATTGGATTTCTCACAAGTAGTGAACATGATCATGACTGAAGAGATTAGGTTATGTGAAGAGGGATTAGGGGCATCTACATCTTCAACACTGAATATGGAAGGTAGAGAAAGCAAAAACTATGTTCTCGAGATAAATGATGCAATTTCATTAGGACGGTCTCATCAAATGGCAATGAGACCATCCCATTGAAGGTTTTCTCCAAAAACAAACACCGCCCGATTGAAGGAAAAAAGTTACAAAAAGAATATTCCAATTTGAGGAGTGGTAGAATCACTCTCTCAATCCACTCTTTCAACTCTCTCTCTCTTTATAATGTGACATGTGAACAACATTTATTTCTCTACATCAAATTTGAAACCATTATAAATGACTTGGTTTTTCTATTTATTTACAAATCAAATCAACAACTAACTTTCTAAATTATCCATCGTTTATTTTTACCAAATTGTCATTTAATATTGTATTAAGTTTTTTTTTAATAGCAGTTTTGTGACTTTTGTCTCACTTTACAACTTTTTTTTTTCTACTGTTCCCAAATTATCAATCCTGGTCAACCATTGAACTTTTTTTTTTTTTTTTTTTTTTTGAATTTCACTCCAACTCTCTTCATTTGTTACATGTAATTTTTTTAATAGTTTTTTTATTAAATAATGTTATCGTGATGTATTAATTTTTTTTTTCCTTATATCACTATGTAGATGAAGAACTAAATGCCTTAGTTATTTTCTTTAAAAGAAACTGCCTTTGTTATTATTATATATTTCCGGTATTAGATGGCAATTTGGTAAATAAATAAAGGGTAATTTAGGAAGTTAGTGATTGGTTTGATTTGTAAATAACTAGAAAAGGCAGGTCATTTATAATTAATGATTTCAAATTTGATGTAGAAAAATAAATGTTGTTCACATGTCACATTATAAATAACTAGTGAGTTAAGAGAGTGATTCTAGCACTCCTCTTCCAATTTTGTCTATCAATGAGATTTAAAACTTTCAAACACTTAATTGAAGACACATAGAGATATAGTTAACAAGAAAACGTCATTTTCTTCATTCTTTAGATACATAACATAATTATGATTAGATTTATGTTTTTCGATTGCCAACGGAGGATTCTAGCTAGCCAGGAATATTTCAGATTAACGTTTTGATAAATATCAAGAATAATAATACCTAGATATTTTAACTTACAACCTAACAATTTAGATTATCTTAACTAGATGTCAGAATTTCTTCCAACCCCCTCCAACGCCAAAGGATCAGGGCAGTTCTTCCTCTGGCTAGGCTGGCAGCAGATTTTGCGTCACCAGAAGAGGAGCAGTCCTTGTCCATCGCCATAAATGGAGGAGGCTTCACCTCTCCCACTGCTGGAGGGGTAATCGGCCTCCTTAGGCATCGTTAGAGGATGCCGGCCTCCATCGCCGGTGATGGCCACCAACGAGCCATGAGGACATTATTGTCTTTCTATTAAAATAATAGGGGCATTATAGACATTCTAAAAGTAAGAGGCTAGTTTTTCCAATAATAAGTTTTCAAAAGAACCCTCAACCAACTTTTAAAAAACCGATTATTGAAGAAGCAAAACTTATGAAAGAAGTTTATTTTAAAAAGTTTACCATACTCAAAACTTACGAAATAATCACTTATTTAATAAGCTGCACTTAATTTATCTGAAATGTAGATACACACTATGATATGGATAAATGATGCATATTATATACCTGCATTCTTATAAGAAGATCAGAACTTTGTTTATTATGAGAATGCAGAACTTTGTTTAAGTTGAAAGTGATTATTGTTAAAGTGGCGGCGAACTAGTGTTTCGACAAGAGCAAGTTCTTGAGGGGTACCGGCATGTGGATCAAACTCCCAGTGCTGTCTTCAGGGCCGTCTTCAGACATTTTGGGGCCTGAGCGATTTTATGATACTAACAAAAATTGGGACCATATATAAAATTATTACCATTGACATAAAAAAAATTAAATAAATAATTCTTCATTTGCTAAATACAATGTAATCCATATAGATTAAAACAAAAAAGATTTAATCGTATCTAAAAACATAAAAACAAAACATTGTTTACATTTCTATTTTTCTTGCTTTCTAAATTGCAAATTTACTAATTATACTACTACTATCAAGATTACTAATTGGACTCTCTTTCAAAAGAAAAAAAAAAAATTCAATTGGACTCATACAATTTTGACTTAGACAAAGTCAAACTAAGTCTGATATGTTAGAATTCAATTGGGCTTTGATGTTTATTTTAATTAAGAGTGACGATATTTGCACCCCTTAAAAACCGTATGTACAACCCAAATTAGTATGTTTTTAAAAATCAAATAATATCCTTGAGTAAAACTACTAAGATCGAGGACTAATTGTTTGTTAGTACACCTACCAATAATTATTAATTAGTTTCCTATTTTAATCTTTTGTGTTTTTTTTTGTTGATATTATTAACGTATATCATAAAAACTTTTTCCATTTTAATAAACCCTAGATTCTCTTTTAAATATATTTTCAATCTCTTTTAAGGAAATACAAATTGATTGCTAAGTATGGAAAATGAATTAAAATCATGAGACAAATTTGGGTGTGAAAAAGTAAAGTTTTAAATTAATTTTTATTAAAAAAATAATAATTAATTTTTAATTTTTTATTAGAAGAACAAAATCATTATATATATAAATAGACTTTTAATGTTTGAGATTGGGTCTTTCTTAAACTTAAATAAATTGTACATGAGGCTCCTAATTTTATAAAAGATGAAGAAGTAGACTGGACTTTTTTGGGTCCCAACAAAATGCTGGGTTTGCTACCCTCATGGGGCGGCCCTGACTGTCTTCCGACATGATCATTAACACTGCTTAGCCATGCACCATCTTCTCCTATTTTCAGCTTCCACATTTAATTTCTCTGCATATATGTAAACACAAATGAAGCAAATAATTCTAAGTTAATTATTGTAAACGTACGAGTGTGGTGGCCTGAATTTTGCACCTCTTCACAACTCTTTGGTTTGTATATATATAAAGAGAGAGATAGAAGATGACGGACGGGTAGCACAATTTCTCTCTATCTTTTTCTCTACCTTTATTATAATAATATTTTATTCACTCTTCTCTTGCGTATTTACATTTACAAATAATTTTAGGGCCAAATTTATTAAATATCCCTCAAATTATAAGTAATTTCAAAAGTAGCTTCTCTCAATTGTTTTTTCTTCCATTTTTCTGTTTTTGGCCAAAATAAAAATAAAAATGGATCAAAATACACTTTAGTAACTCCCACCCACCCTTCAAACACAGTTAAACAGTAAAAATAATAGAGGGACAGGAATCATTTTTAGGTTAGAGAGAGAAACAAAAATCGAATCTAGATAGAGAAAAACATTCAAACTAGTGAGAGAAGCCCAATTTAACCATAGAGAGAGAAACACATTGAGAGAAGAGAGTTGAGTAGAGAGAGAGAGAGAGTACAACGTCAACGAGCTTTACTCAGCGAGAAAACATACACAACAAAAAAAAAAATGCCTATTAGTGACGAACTATTTCCGACGGCACTAACTGCCGTCGGTAATGGCACCTTTTCCGACGGACATATCAGTGCTGTCGGAAAAGAGTAAAAATTGGATACCATATTTCTGACGGCCCAATGACCATTAGAAATAGTCGAATAAGGCGTCAATGTTGTTCCCATTTCCGACAGTACAAAAAGTGCCGTCGAAAATAGGTAAAAATGTAATACCACATTTCCGACGGCCCAATGACCGTCGAAAATAGTCCTTTTTCCGTTGGCAATGAGGAAAAGGTGATACAACATTTCTGATGGCCTAATGGCCGACGAAAATAGTCCACATTACTGACGGCCCAAAAAGTGCCGTCGGAAATAGTGGTCAATATTACACACTTTTCTATCAACATAAAAAGTGTCATTGGAAATGCTAAAATTTAATTCTAATTAATTTTAATGGCTATTACCCTGTCGAAAATGTAGTACTATTTTCTACATTATTTGTTATAGCATTGTCATGGAAAAAATAATTAATTTATTATTATAATATTAATTAATAAATTATAATGGAATATATGTGATTATTTATACACTACAAAAAATAAAATAAAAAATGTGACTTGTAGGTCAATATGTTAAATGTATATCACTATATGAGTTTTTTTTTTTTTTTTTAATTTATCACTATTTTTTTTTTCTTACGAAATCACTCTGTCAAATGTTTCGACAAATATTTTGATTAAATTTTTAATTTTCCAAATAATAAGTCATAGATAATGTAAAAAAAAGAAAAAAAGAAAAAGAAAAAAAACTTAAAATTTGTGATGATTATTGCAAGAAAATTGGGCAATAGGGACCAGACTTTAGGGACAAAATAATGGTACTAATAAGAAGTCTACTTTATGGGTACATCTTACTAAATTAACTAAATATAAAATATAGCAAAATTATTAGTAATTACAAGAACATTGAGTTATTTTTAATTATGTTTAGTGACATTACTATATAATATTTGTTTAATTAAAAAAAAAACTCAAATATTTTTTTTAATATCTATTTGTTTATCATACAAAATAATTACAAATTTTACTGAAATAAGTTTAAATTATTAATTAATAAAAATTAGTAATTTTTTTTAGTAAGATGTTGATTATAAAAAAAATAAAAATCAATAAGGATATAATGTACGTTTCCTATTTAAAGATAAAGTAGTAGTAAAATGTAATTTCCTATCAGATAAGGGAAATATTTTAATAAAATATTTAAAAAACAAACAATATCTCAATAGCTTGGAAATAGCTTAAAAAACAATATCTCAATATTCAAATAGTATACAAAAAAATATATTTAATTAGATAGTATGCAAACATATCTATAGCTTATATATAAATAATATGTGGAACATATTAGATTTAAAGTTATAACAAAATGGTAAGAATAACCCTTATTGTCGTCCAGGTCAAAGGTTCAAACCACAAGATTTGCATGGAGTTAAAGTGGTTCAAATTGGGCATGGGTTATGTGGCACCTGTCAAGTCAATGTCGCGTCTTTTTTTTTTTTAATCCTTCGACTATTTTCGATGGCCATCCCCCATCAAAAATAGCGGTAAGCCATCGGAAATACAAATAATTTTGACCACCTTGAATTACTATTACTGACAGCATGTTTATATTTTTCGACGGCAATAGCTGTCGGAAATGGTAGTATCTATGACAGCTCATCAGTAAATGGTTATTTGTGATGAACGTAGTTGTGACGGCCTCGGACGGCTTTTTCCCGTCGGAAAAGCATATTTCCGATGGCATTTAGCCATTGGAAATGACCATTTTTTTTTGGTAGTGATAGAATCGCGAAAACTAATATACATTGGCGTGTGAACATTTTTGTTTATTACCATGAGAACATGTTTTTTTCTTATAAGTGCGTGAACATTTGTTGTTATTAGTGTGCATGTAAACATGTTTTATTATTGGCATGTGAACATTACTAGTCCTGGTGTGTGAATATTTTTTGTTCTCGGCATCATGTAGAAGGCGTTAGAAAGACTTTTGGAGGGGCACATTAACGATATCAAAATTGCGTCTATAAAATGTCATTGGAATCATTTCGATGAGAAGAAGAAAGTTGTATAGACAAGAGAGAAAGAGAAAAAAAAAATATTGAGAGAAACACTAGCGAATGATAAAGACGGTAGAAAGAAAAAGAAACAAGAGGGAGTATTATAGTGTTGGGAGGGAAAAAAGGCTATAGTGAGTAAAAATTACATAGAGAAAAACACAAACAAATGACTAAATGAGAGAGAGAGAGAGAGAGAGAGAGAGAGAGATGGGTAACTCAGGGTTCTAGCCTTCTAGTGAAAAAGGGTTAATTAATTCCCATTTAGCTTTAATACAGAGTAAATTGCAACCGACCTCCCTGCGGTTTGCTCTTAGACAACCAGAAACAACTTTAATATTTATTGACAATCGCCTCCTCTCCAGTTAGTCAACATCCGTTAACTCCAAGTATTGACCATTAGTTTAAGGGTATTTCGGTAATTTCATAAATAAGTATGATTAGTATTTCTTGGCCATTGATTTGGCAAATGCATTTTTATAGGCAATCCAAACGGTCAATTGAAAATTTTAATTAATTTTCTTCATTTAGAATTTATCAAAACTTGAAGGATATTTTTATCCATAAAAAAAATTTCATTCAATCATCAACATGTAGGAGAAAATCTTGCATGGGTCTGTCTCACCAACATCAGCTGTGGGGCGGACCAATAAAATTGTGCCATGTGGTATAAAACTTAGTTTACAATTTTTGTTCAATTATATTATGACACATGGAAAAGCTTTTAAAATTTAAAGCCAAATAAAATCCATGAATCAATAACTTCTTTTCACTTTCTCACGCCACTTGGTCAATCACCAATTTCGCACTTCATTTTGTTTTCGTTTCCACTTTTCTTCCATTCTTGACATTTAGTTTCTCCTCAATTTCCTGTCTAAATTCTTCTATTCTCAAGTTTTGTTTTAATTTTTCCCATTTTTTTGTCCGATGCTCCCAATGTGCATCTAACCCCATATATATATTAAAAAAAAAACTTCATCTAAACTTGGAGAAAGAAAGTTTTTTTATTTCTTATTTTTATTGTTATTATTTTCAAAATAAAATATTAAATGAGTTTGAGTTGGTTGATATTAATGGATTGGGAAGGGATGATTTGTGTTGTAAATTGAAGGTTGATGTTTGGTGGTCTCTGTGAACAAATTTAGTTACTTTCAGATGTATAATGACAAAAAAATAATAAAAATAAATCAAAATTTACCCTTAAAATCTTTTAAATCTCAAGAGAATGAAAATGAAGAGATGTATGAAATGAAAATTGGTAAGGAAGAAGAACACACAGAACTGGAAAGAAAGAGAAAATTAAAAAGACCCATTGGAAGATTTTCGCAAAAAAGAGATTTATAAAATAAAAATCTGATAAACAGAGGACCAGAGTCCAAAAAAAGAAAGAAATCGAAAAAATTGAGAAGAAAAAAATAAGTAAAAAGTAGGTGCTGACAACTACTTAGAGGTAATTGAGTCATTTTATAAATTTGACATGGTCAATGCTTCGAGTTAATTGATGTTGACTAATTAGAGGGGAGGCGATTGTCAATAAATAGAAAAATTGTTTCTAATTGTCTAAGAGTAAACCTCGGGGAGGTTGGTTGCAATTTGCTCTTTAATAAATCATCAAAACCCCGTGTAAGATTGAAGGTGGAAGTCATAACTCATGTTACTAATATATACTTGTGAAATTAAATACTTATTACAAATTTATGATATTGCATTAGGTAATATATATATATTGAGACAATATAGATTTTCATTCTTTAACCTTTTACTAATTAATTTGAATTTTATTTATTGTTAGTAATTTTCAATATCAAAATAGAGATTTTTTAAAATTAAAGTGTAAATAATCTAAAATATGAAGTGTTTATTTTTCATTAATTGAGTTTATAGAGTGAGTCTATCATAAGAGATCCCTTATTTTAATTTTTGTAAGGACCTTAATGAAATCACATCGATTTTTATGAATTTTGATCTGACTTTTTTTTTTTTTTTTGAATGATAAGTTCATTGAAATCTAACTATAAATAAAATATGAGAAATTTTCAAGCACTAAAACTATTTTCTTGAATTTTCTTATATTTCGCTCATTTTTCCAATGTTTTCATATTTAACAAAATCGGGAAAAATAGTTCTAGTACTTGATTTTTTTTTTTAAATTTTATTTCTAGGTACATTTCATTGAACTTATCATCTATAAAAAAAAAATAGATTAAAATTTATAAAAATCGATTTCATTTCATCAAGGTTCTTACCATTTTTTTTTTTTTATATAAAAAAAAAGGATCCCTTATAAAAGACTCACTTTGAATATATATATATAGTGAGGTGTCCTTTGTTTTTTCCACTTAGCACTTGATGGGTCTGAAGTGAACCTATTAAGTTGTTTTGTTTGGTTTTTAAGTGGCCAAACAAATTAAAAATATCCCAAACCAACTTAAAATAAAAAGTTAAAAATCATAATTTTTCACTTAATTCCAAATCATTGTATTGTATTTAAAATATTTACTTCCATGATTATCCTTCCAAAGATAATTATTTTCAATATTACAATGATGTTATATTATATAAATTTCTTTCTTTTGATATATTATTAATGATAAATAACTATAAACAAAATAAACTATAAATAAAAAATCCTTAATCACAATGTCACTTTCAACTCCATTCTTGAACCTTCAATTTATTTTTTTATGTTATGTAAAAATCAAAACCATTTCAATATCATTATTTCTCATATCTTAACATTGAATAATATCTTATCAATATTTACATAAAAATGGTTTAGTATTTGTTCAATTATTTTATTTAGTTGTTTGTATCATATCAAATTAAACTACATAACAATTAATATAAATAAGGGTAGAAATATCAAATCATTTGTTTTCAAACAATTTTATCTTTTAAAAAAAATAAGTTGACATTATATTAAGATGTGAGAAAAATATAAAACAAACATGTCATTCAATTTCAGTTTTCAGTCTCTATTCAGTCTTTAAAAAAATTTAGAACTGTTCAGTCTTTAGATAAAAAAAACAAACGACCCCTAGTCTCTGATAAGGGATAACTTATTTTAATTTCGATAAGAACATTGATAAAATCACATCGATTTTTATGAATTTTGATTTGATTTTTTTTTGGATGATAAGTTCATTGAAATCTACTCATGAATAAAATTTAAGAAATTTTTAGGCACTAGAACTATTTTTCTTGAATTTTTCTATATTTCGTCCATTTTTTCTATATAAATTAAATATAAAACAATTTAATAAATATTACAATAAAAAATTCAGATTTAATAATTAAAAAAAAAAAAAAAAACTAATCTAAACTCAAAGAACCCTAATCCCATCTTCATTTTCTTTTAACACCTAGAAATCAACAACCACACTCACACCATCATCTCCATTCTCAAGACTAGAAGTCAACAGCCACACCAACACATTCATCTCTAGGAATCAACACCCACACCATCTTCTAAAAAAAGATTGAAAAAAAAAAAATCTTCTCCAAAAGACAAAACTCGAAATTAAAAAAAAAAAAAAATGAAATTGAAATCATCATCAACACCCACATCATCTGTTCATCATCATTAACATCCATTAGAAATCAAACCCACACCCACACAATCGCTGCAACATCTTCTCTCTATCTTCCCTCTCTTCCTCTTTATATCTCTTTCTTTCCATCTTGGTTTTGGTTTGAACCCAGATTTGGGTTGAACCTAGCTGTATGAGAGAGAGAGAGAGAGAGAGAGAGAGAGAGAGAGAGAGAGAGAGAGAGAGAGAGAGATGTTGGTTCAATTTGGTGTATGAGAGAGTTAGGGAGATTATTTTTAGAAGATGGTGGTTTCTGGATTACGGTGTTGATTTGGAAAACTATTTCCAGTTTTTATTTTTTTCAATTTATTTTCTATTTTCTGTTTTTTTTATTCAACTTAATTTCAATTTTTTGTTTTGTTTGGATTACATTGTTTTTGTTTGTTTTTGAATTCCAGTGTTGATAAGAAAGAAAAAAAATAAAAACAGAAATAAGGGTAAAACTGGTAAAACAACCCCTAAAATATATAATAGTTAATCTATTAACATGCAATTGGAGTGACAATTAAGACCACACACTGATGATTTTGGTCGAAAAATGCTGCATCATCTATCAGACTAAGATCCAACGGCCACAAAAAACAAAAATCGATTTGAATTTTTAATAATTAACCATGTTATGATCATCCACCCTCAATTCACGTAGAACATGCACTCTTCAATTACCAATTATATTATTGCTAGTAAAAAAAGAAAATATGAATAAAAAATTTTCATTCCATTTCAGACAAACTTGCTACTTTATCCTCTCAGCCCTGTTTATATTTTCCATCTGAAGTCTTAATTAAAGTAGGTGAAATGTCCTAATAAGATGTTTTTGTTTGTTTTTCTCATCATCAACGGAAGTTTGAAATACAACTAAAAACGTATGAGAAAAAAAAAAAGCTAGAAAACCTGACTTTTTATCTGAAATGAAAAACAATGGAGATAACTTTTAACATTTATTCCAAAGGTGCCCTCTTGAAATTAACATATTCCCTATTTTATCCTTAACAAAATAGGAGAAGAATCTCCTATTTTCCTTCATCTTTTGTCACCGCTAAATTTCTAGAAATGACATTGTTATACATGTGTATTTGGTAGAAACGACAGATCAGCAAAGGTGGTGGTAAATGCAGAAATACAGTAATTCCACGTCATTAAAAGTCAACCAGTCAACAAAAGGAACATTGGCCAAAGACACGTCACCAGATCCGAAAGTGTCATCAAGGAATAAATATGGAAGCAAGAAGTGTATTCATCAAGCCACCAAGTCTTAATATGCAAAGATCCTATTTGCCAAAAACCTCTACTCGGCGAGAACTACTCAGCCACATTGGGAAAGCGTAACCCTATCGATGCACACCTTATTCAGTGGAGATTCACCTGAATACAGAGTTCAAGGGTTGTATCCTTGAACGAAGAAATATCTCTATCTCCTCTCCAAGCACCAGAAGAATCCTAATCAGGAAATTATTCAAAGCTTCCAGAAGGATAAAAACATCAAACGAGAAACAAGTCCCAACCAACTTGCTCCACTAGAATCCTAACTAGGTTCAAACTAATAAATCTACTACTTGTACGGCAAGGAATAGGAAAGCCCTAGGAGGGATCGTATAAATAGAACTGTGTAATCTACAAGAAGGGGATCTTTTTGACATGTATCGTACGAATTAGAGAGAAAGTGAGAATAGCGTGTGTAACCTAAAATAGATTAATTGTGATATTTTTTCCTGCCTTCATAGGCACCGTGGTTTTTTCCCTTTATAGGGTTTTTCATGTAAAACTTGCGTAGTCTTGTATGCATTTATTGATATTCTTGCTCTCATAGACGTACTGTTATTGTTGGACGCATGGCAATCTAGAAATCGTTGTCAACAGACATCCTCTTCATATGGTAAGGTTTTATTTCTTCAACAGCCACTAGAATCTCCATCACAAGATCAAAACCTAACTCTTTAGATGTGTAATGAGTGTGGTTGAAGAAAACGGAATTGGAAATGGTTCTGGGTGTTGGGTTGGTGCTTTGATCATTGAGAATAAGAACAATTCTTTAGATGGGTGATGTGTAAGGTTGAAGAAGATGGAACAATGGTGAGTACTGAGTGCTTTGTATTTTTTTTTAATCTTTAATTAATTATTTCAAAAAATAATCTTTAATTTATTTAATTTATAGTTTTAAAATCTATTCATTAATAACATTAAAACAAATAATCATTAATCTATATTTAAAAATTATTTAATTATTTTTTAAAGTAAAAATGATTTAATTTAAACTTTCATATTAATGAAACTTTCAAATATTTATTTAATTATTTTAAACTAAAAATATTATAAATACATGAATAATAGAATAATTCTATTAAATTTAAATACATAAATTCATGAATAGTTATAAGGGTATAATTGTCTTGTTACTAGTTTTCAGATATAGATATTCAAACCTCACAAATAAAAAACAAACATATCAATCGATTTTAGATTTCAGTTACTTTTCAGACTTCAACGAACTTCAGATCTATTTAATCTTCGGGTAAAAAAAACAAATGCAACATCACAAAAGAAACACTACTCATCCACAGGCATTGAGCAATCCACTCTCAAACAAACCAATCAATCAAATACCTAAGCACCCTCCATCGTGAAAATTAGATTGTTGGTGATGTGCATGTAGACACTTAAATTTGTGACGTGACTTAGGAGGATAGATTATCTTTCAATTATTATTTGCCATTTTTCACCTTAATAGCTTATGGTGCATGTCTAATTATTTTGGAAAATTTGACGGTTGACACTTTTTTAATTTAAATAATTTTAAAAATTAAATATTCTAGAGTGTAAAATACAAACTCAACATATAGATAACCCAAAATTTTAGTCCAAATTTTAACCTAAATGATGTGACAAGTGGATTTTCATTAACCATATCATCTCATGTTATATATGGTGATGACCAGGGGTGTACCCATGATTTTTTGCTAGGGTGGGGCTAAAGCAAAACTATATATATATGACAAACTTGAACCCTAGTCCCTGATATTACATGGAAAACTTGATCCATTTTCACTCGATAATTTATTATCTTTTTTTTTTTTTTTTTTTTTTTTTCCGAAAGTATGGAAGTATATATAGTTTTTCTTGACTTTAATGTATTGTTGTTTAATATCGTGACTAAAATTATCAAATAATTTGATTAAAATGATACATTATAAACTATAATACAACACTAGCAATAATAAATTTTAGTTGGAAAATAAATTCATAAAATAATAACAAACATTAATTTAAAATTATGACTTACAAAACCAAGACCTTAACTTGTTAATTAGAAAAAATAAATTTTAACTAAGAAAAATTGCTGAATTAAAATAACCGAATATAAATAATAGATTAAGTGTAATACTATACAATCCAAATAATTAATCTAAAATTCAACCCAAATGATATGATATTTGAGTTGTTAGATTGGAGATAATTATTAATTCCAAGAGAGAGAATTGATTAGAGAAGAGAGAGAGAGAGAGAGAGAGAGTGTGTGTGTGTGTGTGTGTGTGTGAGATTGGTCAATAGTGTTGGGAATTGGGACATGAGACTATGAGAGAAGTTCACTTTTGCTCACCCCATGAGGGGGGTGAGCATTACCCCCCTCACAAAAATATGATATGTGTTTATGGAGGGGTAAATTTATCCAAACCATGTTATCATTATTATTATTATTATTTTTGTAAAAGTGTAGCCTGGGTTAGCCCCCATTAAGGTCCGCCCCTGGTGATGACAACTCACTTGCGACATCATTTGGGTTGGAATTTGGGTTATATAGCATTACTAATGGTGATCATAACAAAATGAAACTTTTCATATATTCTAGAATGTTTGTATTGTTTTCCTTGATAAAATTATTCAACCATGTGTTTTGTCTTTAGCCAAATAAGGTTCTTTTTCCATTCTGAGTTGACTGACCATCTTATTAGGGATGAGGTTGCTATTGGGCACCTCCAATATTCTGTGCATTATAGTGTCATCATTTAAGCTCAACCCTCAACGCTTTGCAATTACTGTATTTTTTTAAGAATAAAAGATGAACAAACAATAGTTTGCAATTATTTTTATTAATTTTAATTGAGGATATCCTTATAAAAATAAATGATTTTTAGTGTGATTTTGTTTTCATATTTTACTAGTTACATACATTGTCCTGAGATTCTCTATTATGCATTCATTTTCACTTTTTATGGTTTGAAAGGACCACTTTAAATAAAAACGAAAATTTTAGTTTTAGTTTTTAAATTTAAAACTAAAACTTCAAATAAAATTGTAAGACTTTGAGGGTTCGATGTTGAAGCTTTACCTGCAACAACCAATGAGAGAATACACAGCAATCACACTTGATTATTATATACTTTACGGTAAAAAATAATGGAGATATTAATTGATGACACTCTCCTTTAATTGAAAAAAAAAAAAAAAAAAAAACTTATATGGAGGTGGGGTCCATTTAATGTTCCAAATCTTCATATGTTTGGTGAACCATCTAATTCTATTCTCCTCTTATGCCTATCAATGTTGAAAACTATTAGCATCCATGGACTCAACCACACACATTCCTTTCCAAGTTCTGCACTTGTTGGGGTCAACATTTCAGGTATGCATGACCCTCCCTTGCTAGAAAAATTAATTATAACATTTCAACTCACTACAAGAAAAACACTTAACGACAACGGGTAATGCCCGTTGTAGATGTGTATTGACCACGGACATTGTACCCGCTATAGATGGAGCAGTAGTGGAAAAGCGCCCTTTTCGACAACGGGCATTGCCCGTTGTCTATGCGTTATTGAAAACGGTATTTGCCCGTTGTCAATGCATTAATTACAACGGGCATTGCCCGTAGTCAATAAGTATTTTTTTTTAAAAAAAAATCAAAATTAATTTATTGATTTTATACATAGCTTGTTTAAACAAATTATTGGAATTCGTTTAAACAAATAATTGGAATTTTAAAATTTTGTTCATCTGAAAATTCTAGAAATTTTATGATTTTTATTTTTGTTTTTTGAAATTGAAATTTTTATGATTTTTTATGGAGAAATTTAAATGATTCTAGAATCCACATTTTATTCACCCATACTTTCTCTAATTATATATCAAGATTTTTTTGTAGAAATCGATCTTGTGTGTTACCTAAAAAGAAAAAAAAAATCTAAAAAAAGGGAAGAAATAGTCATTATCACACTCATAAAAAAAAAAAAAAAAAAAAAAAAAACTAAAACTAAAATTACAACTTACATAATTGAAACAAAATGATAAAATAAAAACTAAGAATTATGAATAATATAAAAATAAGAGAATTAATAGCAATTATATATAAAACAAATGAACTTACCTTATACAACAAAGTACCAAGAAAAATATGATTTCTTTCTAATTAAGCAAACATCTTAAAAACCAAACTATAAAAATTATTATCCTTTTAAATCTTGAAGATGAAGTGTATGTATGTGTTAGAGTAAGACACAAAGGAGAAGAAGAACATAAACCCAAAATAATAGAACTAATTTTTAATTACACAACAAGAAAATCAAAGAAATAGAAATATGGAATTGAAACAAATTTTGGAGAAAATAAAGAGAAAGTGATTAAATGAGAGAGAGAGACAAAAGTGTGATCACTTGGAGAAAGTGATAGTTTTTAGAGAATGAAGAAGTATAAATAAAATATTTTTGTTATTGGCATGGTGGGAGATGAAAATTTTCGATTTTTTTGTTTAAAGAATAGAGAAGTATAAATAAAAGGTTTTTTTTGATGTTAATGGTGGGAAATGAAAAGTTTTGAAATTTTTTTCGCTCCATTTACCTTTTACAACGGGCCTTTATGTGCCCGTTGTTAATAAAGCGATTATCTACAATGGGCATTTAAAGGCCCGTTGTTAAAAAAATTTGTACGATTATCTACAACGGGCCTTTATGTGCCCGTTGTTAATAAAGCGATTATTTACAACAGGCATTTAAAGGCCCGTTATTAAAAAAATTTGCGAGATTATCTACAACGGGCATTTAAAGGCCTGTTGTAAATGTTGCTTTCCTAAACAGGCCTTTCAAGTCCGTGGGAAATGAGCTGTTATGGAAAGCATATTTTCTTGTAGTGACTAGAAAAAAAAATATTACAAAACTAAAAGCAAATAGTGTACATCTTTGTGAAACTATAATTCTTAAATATGCACATTTCCAAAAATGACTTAAATAGTGAGTATTTAAAATTATAAATATTAACTAACTATTATATAAAAAACATTATGAAGTGAAAACAATTGAGTAGCTAAAATGCTAGTAGCTTGACAACCAAAACTATGGAGGAAAATCAGAAGAGGTGCAGTTTTATTACAGCCAATTCATGTATGTATGAGCATTCAATTTTCTTGTTGATATATATATATATATATATGAGGAAATTGTAAGAAATGATCAAAAAATTTATGGACTTATTGTTTTAAGCCACAAGTTTATTTTTTATTGTTTTTGTCATTTTTGTGCTTGAATTGCCAAAACTGCCCTGACTTTTGTTTTACTTGGACCAAAATTTCCCTCCCAAAATTTCCTCTCTCTGACTTTTATCTTTCACCACATCTTTCAAAATCAGATTTCCCACACTCTCTCTCATTTCGTCTCTCTCTCTCTTTAAAAAAAAATGAGATCTCTGAGTTTTATCTTTCAGAACCCAGCAACGGCGACCTCCACTTCATCTCTTCCATTTCATCGACCTCCATTTCGTCTCCTCCACCCCATTTCGGTTCTTCTCTCTCTTGAAGTAGATTTGGAGCCGAACGACCTTCTAGAATGTATGTATCCCCTTCCTAGTTGTTTTTTTTACAATTATATGTTGTTTGATATGAAGATTAAGATAATGGATTCGATTTTTTTTGAAACCCAGATTTTTTAATTTTCTGGATCGAAGTTACATGCCAGTTTGTTTTAAAGTTACATGCCAGTTTGTTTTAAAGTTACATGCTAGTTTATTTCTAACTTACATGTGATTTTGTAATTTTGATTCATAGTGAAATCAATCTCCTGTTGTTTTTTTTTTTTTTTTTTTTTTTTTTTTTTTTTTTTTTTTTTTTTTTTTTACAATTATATGTTGATTAAGATAGTGGATTCGATTTTTAGTGTAACCCAGTTTTTATTTTTATTTTCTGGACCGAAGTTACATGCTAGTTTGGTTTAAAGTTACATGCCAGTTTGGTTTAAAGTTACATGCCAGTTTATTTCTAGCTTACATGTGATTTTGTAATTTTGATACATAGTGAAATCAATCTCCTGTTCTTTTTTTTTTTTTTTTTTTTTTTTTTTTTTTTTTTTTTACAATTATATGTTGTTTGATATGAACATTAAGATAGTGGATTCGATTTTTAGTGAAACCTAGATTTTTTTATTTTCTGTACTGAAGTTACATGCCAGTTTAATGTTACATGCCAGTTTATTTTAACGTTACATGCCAGTTTATTTCTAACTTACATGTGATTTTGTAATTTTGATTCATAGTGAAATACTTGACATGCAGGAATATAGATATGAAGAGATTAGTCATCTATCACGGTGGAAGTTAGGTGGGCAATCTTACGAGGGTGGTTTGACAAAGTGGGTCCATGTTCCTAGAGGTTTGACTTATGATGCTTTGGTTAAGTTGGTACAAGATGTTGCCAAAGTTGATATTGCTAGGTACACCATAGAATTATGCTCATTGGTCTCTACGAATATTGGTGTTGCTCGACCGATAATTGAGAATGACAATGAGGTGTCATGTATGATGGATGAAGATAAGTTCATACCGGCGGTTTATGTCACCATTTGTCAGAAGGGGCCAACAAATTGTGTGCCAATAGACCTAATTGTAGGTATTGATGAAACCATTCATGATTAAGAGAACAGTCAGGCGTTGGACACCAATGACTCGGATGATGTGTTGATACCCAACATTGACACTGATAACTCGGATGATGTGTTCATACTCAACATTGACACCGATAACTCGGATGATGGTGTGGATGATGGTGTAGGTGCTGGTTCTGCTAGTGCTAGTGCTAGTGCTAGTCCATCGGGTTTTGCTACCTTTGGTGAAGGTTCCTTTGGAGAGAATGGATTGGGTGAGGATGGATCGGGTGAACATCCAACCCCACGAGATTGGATTATTCCTGGATCCGAAAGGTATTCCTTAGAACCCAATCGCATGGACGATGCAATTTCAAATGATGGCTGCTTATATAAGGGTAAACTGTTTCGATGCAAGAAAGATCTTAAGGGAACGGTGCAGAAGTATGCTTTGAATGAGAATTTTGAACTCCGGATTAGAAGGTCTAGCAAGACACGTTATGAGGCCGAATGTAAGGATAGTGAATGTGAATTCCAATTACGTGCATATAAGACGCAAAAAGCAGAATATTGTGTGGTTCGAATGTTCGTGAAGGATCATACTTGCAATATTGATGGTTTCCACGCACGTTTTCGACAAGCAAATTCTTGGACTGTCGGTGAACTATTAGTGCCGAAGTTGAAAGTACATGACCACTCTTTAAAACCCAAAGACATCATGGTAGAAATGCAAGTGGAACATGGACTACATTTGTTGTATACCAAGGCTTGGAGGGCAAAGGATCATGCAGAGGTATCTGTTTTCGGTGCTCTCGAAGAATCATTCAAACTATTGCCTGCTTACTGTCACCGATTGAAGGAAGTAAATCCAGGGACCGTTACTGCAATGAAGACAAATGTTGCAAATCAATTTGAATATATGTTCATTGCGCATGCCGCTTCACTTCATGGATTTCGTACTGTGATTCGGTCGGTTATTGCCATTGATGGTACTCATTTGAAGGGTAAATTTTCTGGTATTTTATTTGTAGCTATATGTCTGGATGCAAACAACTAGGTTTTTCCTTTGGCATATGGCTTTGGGGATGTTAAAGATGAACTCTCATGGACTTGGTTTTTAAATGAGCTTAAAAATGCTATTGGTAGTCCTGAGAATTGCATGATCATATCCGGCCGCCACCTTGGGATCAAGGCTACAATGGAAAAAGTATACCCTAATGTACCGCATGGATATTGTGTGTTTCACATGGCTCAAAACATTAAAAACGATTACAAAAGGAAAGATGTGAGTCTTCTTTTCAAACAAGCATGGAAGGCATACCGGAAATCTGAATTCAAGGAAGTGATGTTAGAGATCATGAAGGTTAATAAGGTAGCATTCGAAGATTTAATGAATGTTGGGCCCGAAAGGTGGTCTCGTGCTTACTCTCCTGTTCCGCGTTATCGTTTGATGACCTCTAGCATTGCTTAGTCGATGAACTCATGTTTGGTACATGCTCGCCAAATGCCAATAACAACCATGGTTGAGTATATTAGAGAGATGATCTAGAAATGGTTTTATAAGCGCCGTGGCAAGGCTGAAAAAACTCGGACACAATTGAGTCCATGGGCCACCGAATTAATAAAAGAAAGGAATTATGATTCAGAAAAGTACACGGTTTGTCAAATTGATTTGGTTAACTTTAATGTGAAGGATGGAAATAGAGATGGTTTGGTAAACCTTTCTGAAAAGGCTTGTAGTTGTATGAAGTTTCAAGTTGATAAACTCCCATGTTGCCACGCATTAGCCGCAATAAGGTTATTATCCTCTTGCTCTTGTTCAATTGTATCTTATCTTCTTACCAAATGTGATTCATTTAATTACTCATACACTTTAATTTCGTAGGTTCGCGAAGAAGCCTTTTGCAGATTTTTGTGGGGATTGCTACAAAATTACGAGTTGGGTTGAAGCATATTCCTGGATCATCTTCCCTGTTGGCCATCCTAGTGAATGGAATATTCCTGAAGATGTGAGATCAAGGGTAGTTTATCCGCCTCCTTTTCGTGTGCAAGCTGGAAGGCCAAAAAAGAAGAGATTTAAATCTGCCGGGGAATATAGAAATGGAAAGACAAGAAATTGCATGATTTGTGGTAAATCCGGTCACAACCGACAAAATTGTCGGAATGCACAACCATGTCAAATTCCTGTACCATCTGCAACATCTGCAACGGTTGCAACATCTGCAACATCGAAGTGACCACGTAGACCGTACAGGTGCAGGAAATGTGGAGAAGAAGGCCATAATTCACAAAAATGTCCATTGACACCGGAAGTTAGTGGTACAACTTAGATATTAGCATTGATGTTTTAATTCTTAAATGTATTGGTGAAATACTGAATACTATATTTCGTATTGCAGACGTTTTGAAGTTACATAATAGTTATGAATTCATTTATTTCTGAGATCAAATTCCAGTATTTTTACATGCTAGCACTTGAACAAGTTACATGCCAATGCAATTTGAAAGTTACATGCCAATGTATTTTGATGTTACATGCCCGGATATTCTTGTTTCTCTACTTGAAAAACAGTCACTTAAATGATAAAATTCTATTATTGTTACATGCCAGGGTATGTTAACAAGTTATTTATGATGTACCTATTTGAAAAACTTAGATGGAAACTAAACATAACAGTATTTTTACATGCCAGCACCTGAACAAGTTACATGCCAATGCAATTCTAAAGTTACATGCCAATGTATTTTGAAGTTACATGCCCGGATATTCTTGTTTCTCTACTTGAAAAACAGTCACTTAAATGATAAAATTCTATTATTGTTACATGCCAGGGTATGTTAACAAGTTATTTATGATGTACCTATTTGAAAAACTTAGATGGAAACTAAACATAACAGTATTTTTACATGCCAGCACCTGAACAAGTTACATGCCAATGCAATTCTAAAGTTACATGCCAGTTCTGAAAGTTACATGCCAGTTGACTAAGTTCAAAAAGTAGAGAATATCATAATTTCCAGTTGTTTGTTATAATCATTCCATGTACATGACGGTTTATAAACTTAAAAAACAAAGATTAAGCACCAAAAAAGTTATCATTCTGCCGGTACACTATTTGTAAAAATGCCTAATGCCATCTCCTTCCTAAGCTGGGGGACGTTTTTGGTTCCCCATCCCCAAAAACATTTAATACGCATTAACATATCTGCGTATCGACATATAAAGACACCACAACTATCATCGTCTAGTTGTGCTGGTAACTTCTTCGGCGGAATAGAGTGTTGAACGGTGAACTTGTTCCCTTTGGGTGGTATACCTTTTTCTTGAAAATACCCGGAACATTGTAAAATTGCTGGTATGAAATTTAAAAGTGGGGCGATTTGCTTCCGACGGTTGGCAATCTTCGTTATCTTATATAATGGATCATAAATGCCAACTTTTTGGTTCAGCAAATCAACTTGACATAGTATCCAATGTCCATCAACAGCGCACGGGACTAACAGCTACAAGAAATGAGTAGAAAACATTAGTAACGTTTAGTGCACTTGCTTTATCCAAATGAGTAACGTTTAGTGTACTTACATATTGAACGGACGTCCAACATTTTCCCCACCCCGGCTTGTCACCGGAAGCATATAACAACCAATCATCCGGACATTGATAAGCTAGTGCATCATATTCACATGTCAATGGTGCATCCTCGGACGGTTCAAATTTCTTCCACTCCTCACATAACTTTGCCTACAAATTATACTTATATTAGGACCATACGTACAAGTTAAATGATCAATTGAATCTAACAATAAATATTTAATAAATCCTTACAAAGAGAAAAAGAGAGAAAACTAATCAGTAATCAGCTTGGTTCAAAATAATATTCAAACTTTTCATACTCAATTTTTTATTTTCTCCTATATCAATATCTACTTTTCTTCTTTTTCAGTCAATCCCATAAAAGAAACATTCCACTGATTCCAGTTAAAAAAATTAATAAACAAAATAAAATTTAAGAAACAATTATATGAACTATTTTGAAAATGTTATTGTATGATAGATACTGTATATGGAATAATACATGAACATGAATAATTATCTTAATTAATCAGTGTTTGCCTAACACCATTTGTACTCCTTAAATACATGATTAGACACCACTTAATAGCTCTTCTCTTTTCTTTTTGACTTAATTGCGAAATTCCACCTAAATAAACAACTCTCTAATTCTTATTTGACTTAAGGATATATAGGATAACTTGTTTGATCAAAATAACAGCCTAATCATGATTTCAGAGGATAAAAATTATATGACCTACCAAAATCTGAATCTGTGATTGATGTTAAATTATAATATATGCAAGGTATGAAACTTGAACACTCAGTATCTGGGTAGGTTTTGTTGTACATTCCTGTGTGCATTGGTTTCTATCCTTTCGCGCAATACTCACTTAATTATCAAGAGATGAATACACATATTTTGACTCCTTTGTAGGTTCTAATAATGTCACTGCTTTGTCTCAACCACGCATATTAAAATTCTTAGTATTCAAAAAATAGTGGAATACTAATAAATATCATGTTTCAACACAACTATTATAAATGGCAATACAAAGTTATTTCCCTTGTTAATTATAGCAAACAATTGAACTTCATCCAAACTCTGCATAATGCATATGCAGCAATATATATTGAATGAAAAACTTGCATATGTCAGTACTGTGAAACAAATAAACAATAACAAGTACGATGTACTTAAATACAAATAAACTGAAGTATGCATCCGAAATTTATGAACAAACCCTCATCCATGTACAAACAGAGTGAGGTATGACTCCACTAATTGATCCTTTTCATTTACAGGGCAACATGGTAAATGTGTTAAAAGCTCCGGAAGAAACATTCAGCCAAAACAACTATATACAAAATCAAAAGTTGAAAAAGTAGATAAAAAAAAGTTTCACTATAAAAGTCAAAGGTTGAAAATATACAAATTAACTGAACTAATACAGAAAAAGAATCGTTTTAAAAAGGTTTCATCACAGATACAGAAACCAAAAAACAAGATAAAACAGATTGAATCAATCCCTCAAACTGGAAATATAGAGAGAAGGTTTCATCTATACAGATCTAATTGTTGCCAGAAAACATGGCATTAATAGCTAATTAATATGAGATATATTCAACCCTTCATGTCTAAGTTTATGGACTTATTGTTGAGCCTATTTCAATACAGATAACTTGTTAACATACCCTGGGTTTTGTAGTTGAAAACAGAACCGGGTTGGCGGGTCGGTCGGCAGAGGGCCAGTAGCACCGACAGTGAGGGCGAGCAGCCCCGAGGACGGCGAGCGGCGATCTCGATCTGCAGTCTCGATCTGGGAGACGGACGGCGAGCGGCGATCTCTTCTGGGCGACGGACGGCGACCGGCGATCTCGATCGACCTCTCTCTCTCTTCCCTTCTCTCTCTTCTTTCTCTCTCTTCTTTTTTTACTTTTGATCTTTTGATTTTACTGATGGGTGGGTTCCACCCTAACAATCAATTTACTGATAGGTGGGTCCCACCTTGTCAGCTTGTTTTCCTATTTTTTTCGAATTTCAAATTGTAAGGGTATTTTTGTCCAGAAATGGTAAAATGTGACGAAAACAATAAAAAATAAACTAGTGGCTAAAAACAATAAACCCATAAATTTTGTGGCTCTTTTTGAACTCACCCCTATATATATATATATATATATATATATATATATATGGGCTGCCCTTGGGTGCAACGTTACATGATGCAACGAAATTTTTTGACTGTGATCATGTCTTCTTTGGTATAACCACATTAGCTAATATGTGATTGTATGTTCTAACATGCGATCACAATAATTTAATTGTGTGATCACGTGCAATTCATATGCGATAACATTATATATATTTATGATCACATGTAATCATATGTGATCACATACTATTTTTCAAAATTGTATGGTGTCATGTTGTACTCAAGAATGAGCCTCTCTCTCTCTCTCTATATATATATGGTCAAGCTACAATACAGTACATAACCGTATAATTGTTAGAGTGAAAATTAAACATTGAGTTGGAAGAAAAATGACAATGTCTTTAATTAAGAAGATGATGATGATGGAGTTTTTGACCGGGCATTTGGGCCCCATTGTTGGGGATAAAGTGTATATTTTGAACAAGAACAACAAGAGAATTTCTAAATAATTTGGAGTACGTATCTCCTTTGTTGTATTTTCTCTGTTTATTTCTTGATGAATAACTAGTACATCACCTAACTATTTATGCTAGTCTCATAGACTATTCTAGAGAGTGCAAATTACTAAGCGCTTTCTTGGTACACACATATACATAGCTCTTAGCCTTTTTGGAGCTCTTAATACATGGTTCCTATCCCATACATGAATCTTCCCTTACATAGATTCTAGCAATACATGGGATCAACCCATACATGCATTTAGTAAAACTAGAATACTAAATACTCCTTGGAAAATTCATTAACTTTAATACTCCTCCTTAATGTGTTTTCCAGTAACTCCAAGCATATCTCTGAGAAACTGAAATTTGTCCCTTGGGAGGGCTTTTGTGAAAATGTCTGCCAACTGTTCTTCTGAGCTGCAGAACTTGAGCTGAATTTCACCACTTGCTTCAACTTCACACAAATAGTGATATTTGATGGCAATGTGCTTAGTTCGACTGTGGTACACTGGATTTTTTGTGATTGCTATAGCTGACTTGTTGTCACAGTATAATTCAACCGAACTTTGCTTATTTTCTCCCATATCGTCCAAAATTCTTTTTAGCCAAATTGTTTGATTTGCCACCCCTGCCGCTGCGACATACTCAGCTTCTGCAGTAGACTGTGACACACTATTTTGCTTCTTTGAACCCCAAGAAAGTACGCCTGAGCCAAGGCTAAAACAATATCTTGAGGTGCTCCTCATGTCATCCAAAGACCCTGCCCAATCACTATTAGTATAGCCAACTAACTTTGCATCAGAACAAGCCTTGTACCAAATTCCAAAGTCAGTTGTTCCCTGCAAGTATCTAAGGACTCTCTTTGTAGTTCCAAAATGAACTTGACTTGGACTCTATATAAATCTGGATAGCAAACTTGTGGCAAACATAATGTCAGGTCTAGTGGCAGTTAAGTAGAGCAAACTACCAATTAAACTCCTGTAAATTCCAGCATTTGCCTTCTTGACTCCATCTTCCTTCTTCAACTTCTCACTTGGAACCAATGGAGTTGCAACTGTCTTGCATCCAAGCATCTTGAACTTTGACATCATGTCTTCTATGTACTTCTTCTGTGAAATGAAGATGCCTTCTTTTTCTTGATGAACCTTCATTCTAAGAAAGTAACGCATGAGCCCCAAATCACTCATCTCAAAGGAACTCATCATGTCATTCTTGAATCTTCTGATCATGGCTGAGTTGTTTCCTGTAAAAATTAGATCATCCACATACAAGGAAACAATAAGAATGTCAACTTCTCCTTGGGTTTTCGTGTAGAGTGTAGGTTCACTCTTAATTTTGACAAACCCTTGCTGTACAAAGTAGCCATCAATTTTCCCATACCAAGCTCTAGGAGCTTGTTTGAGTCCATACAAGGCTTTTCTTAATCTCAACACCTTTCCTTCTTCCTCCACGAAACCTTCAGGTTGATCAACATAGACCTCCTCTTCAAGTTCTCCATTGAGGAATGCTGACTTGACATCAAGCTGGTAAATTTTCCAGCTTTTCTGAGCTGCAAGTGCCACAAGAGTCCGAATAGTGTCTAACCGAGCAACTGGAGCAAAAGTTTCATTGTAATCCACTCCATGTTGCTGAGCATAGCCCTTGGTTACAAGTCTTGCCTTGTGTTTTTGAATGGACTTGTCAAGATTCAGCTTGGTTTTGAAGATCCATTTCACCCCAATTACATCTTTGTCAGTAGGGCGATTCACCAACTCCCAAGTATTATTCTTTTTTATCATCTTCATCTCCTCATCTATGGCTTTAATCCACACAGCCTCCTTAGAAGCTTCTGCAAAATTGTTAGGCTCAATAGAAGAAAAATTACAGCTTTCATAAACCTCACTAAGAGGTCTCATCCTCGCAGGTGTTCTTTCTGGTGAGGAAAGCTCTTCTTCTTCAATTACTTCAGGAATTCTTTCTTCTGCAATATTCTGGTTGTCTACAAAATTTTCCTCTGGAATTGTGATGCTCGGTCTTGTAACCTGCTCTCCCTCATAATTCTAGACTATATGCTCATCAAAGACAACATCCCTACTTGTAATGAGCTTCTTTGTTTCAAGATTGTAAATTCTATACCCTTTGGAAAGAGTGCTATAGGCCAGAAAGATTTCCTTCTCTGTTTTCTACTCCAGCTTGGTTCTCTTCTGAGATGGCACATGAATGTAGCACACACAACCAAAGACTTTCAGATATCCTGCTAAAGGTTGTCTACCACTCCAAGCTTTAATTAGGGTTTGATTAGGCACAACTTTGGTAAGACACCTGTTCAGCAAGTACACTGTAGTGTTAACTGCTTCTGCCCAGAACCTTTTTGGCAAGTTCTTCTCATGAAGCATGGATCTTGCCATCTCCATTATAGTTCTGTTCTTCCTCTCAGAAACTCCATTCTATTGTGGAGTATAAGCCACTATCAGCTGACGTTTTACTCCTTCTTCTTCACAGAATTGATCAAAGTGATGGGAGTTATACTCAGTCCCTTTATCATTTCAAAGAGTTTTTAGCTTGTGACCACTCTGAGTTTCTAAAAAACTGTTTTAACTTCTTGAAGAAACCAAAAACTTCAGATTTTTCTTTCAAGAAATACACCCATGTCATTCTAGTATAATCATCTATAAACAGCATGAAATACCTATTTCCATTTTGAGAGGGTGTCCTTATAGGACCACACACATCAGTATGCACAAGCTTAAGAGGTTTTGTGGCTCTCCATGCACTACCCGAAGGAAAATATTGTCTATGTTGTTTGCCCGTCATACATCTTTCACAAATAACATTCTTAGCTTCTACTAGAGGTAAGTCACTGATCATACCTTTCTGATGAAGAAGCCTCAAGGCATTGTAGTTGTAATGCCCAAATCTTTGATGCCAAAGTGTGGAATCATTAACTGTAGCTGCCATAACTTTAGGACAGTGCTAAAAAATAGGAAAGTTTCTGCTTCTTCCCATGTTCACCTCAGCAATCTCCATATCATGTTTCTTATCAAAGATTCTACACAAATTTCCCTCAAAGTGCAAAGAATACCCATGTTGTATCATCTGACCAACACTTCACAGATTTTGGTCTAAAGAAGGGACTAGAAGAACATCTTTAATGAATCTAGTACCTTTCTTTGTTTGAACAGCCATTGTGCCTTGGCCTTTGGACTCCACCAGATCACCATTCCCCATCTTGACCTTAGTCTTGATAGAAAGATCTAAGTTAGTGAAAATTCTCTCCTTAGCTGTCATATGATTGCTACAACCATAATCAATGAACCAAATATCATTGATTTCTTCGACTGCAACTTGGCAAGCAAAGAACAAATGCTCTTGATCTTCTTCAGAATAGTTAGCCTAATGCTCTTTCTCCTTGTATCGACAATCTTTTTCTCTATGGCCAAACTTCTTGCAGTTTGTACACATGGGCTTCCCTTTGTGAAAGCAATTTTTCTCCAAATGATTGGTCTTTTTGCAAGTACCGCATGGTGGATATTTATTTTGTTTAGCCTTCCCTTTGTCGTTCTTTTGAGAAGTTTCACCCTTGAAATGGCCTTTATTCTTCTTTTTGTAGTCATCTGATTTTGAATTCTTCAGGTTGACTTCGGATTGGAAGGCATTCTCCAGAGACTCTCCACTCCTTCTGCTCAATCTCTGCTCATGTGCTTGCAAAGATCCCATAAGTTCTATAATAGTTAGAGTAGGTAAATCCTTGGATTCTTCAATGGCTGCCACCACATGATCATATTTTTCAGTGAGGCTAATCAAGAACTTCTGAACAATCATTTGTTCAGTAATATCTTCTCCATATGTTTTCATCTGATTCACAAGATCAATCACTCTGGTGCTATACTCTGTAGCATTCTTAGAGTCCTTCATCTTGAGATTCTTCATCCTTCTTCTCAAGTTTTGAAGTTTGATGGTCTTGACCTTTGGATTCCCTTAGAATTCCTGTTGCAAAGTCTCCCACGCCTGCTTGGAAGATGTGGCTCTCATCAGCCTAGGAAAAATGGCATCACCCACTGCTTGTTGAAGCACAAATAATGCCTTAGCATCCTTTTGTTTCTCATTGTTGACAAACTGCATCAGAACTTCCTTCTGCAGGAGCTGTCACCCCTTTTTCTACCACATCCCAAAGGTCTTGTGATAGAAAAAAAGGTCTTCATCTTAATACTCTAGTAATCATAGTTCTCACCACTAAAGATGGGAATAGATTGATAAGCACCAAGACTAGCCATATTGATTGTCGCCTACTAATGCTTGAGTGCTAACGCCCGGGTAAGATCAAACTCGCTCTGATACCACTTGTTAGGGATAAAGTGTATATTTTGAACAAGAACAACAAGAGAATTTCTAAATAAGTTGGAGTATGTATCTTTTTTGTTGTATTTTCTCTGTTTATTTCTTGATGAATAACCAGTACATCACCTAGCTATTTATACTAGTCTCATAGACTATTCAAGAGAGTGCAAATTACTAAGCACTTTCTTGGTACACACACATACATAGCACTTAGCCTTTTTGGAACTCTTAATACATGGTTCCTATCCCATACATGAATCTCCCTTTATATAGATTCTAGCAATACATGGAATCAACCCATACATGCATTTAGTAAACCTAGAACACTAAATACTCCTTGGAAAATTTATTAACTTTAATACCCATGATCATCATGCGACATATCAAACATATGAAATGAAAGATTGTACACATGAAATGAAAGATTGTTTATGCATATGTTTGAACCTATCATCATGGGTTTGATGTTGAAGCTTTACATGTAACAACCAATGCAAAAAATCAAAATCATCATCAGCAAGGCAAACGTACAACTGAGTAGTGACTAGTGAGTGTTGTTAAGAAGAAAAGGGATCGCACACACAAATCTAAACACACATAGATAATATGAAAGCAATAAGGAAGAAAAGACAACACCAAAGATTTTACATGGTTCTGCCTACGTCCACGGAGCACACCGCACTCAATCCACTACTTTCAGAGTTGATTACAATCTCTCTGTCTCTCTCTCAAGCCTCTTTACGATTTTCTCTATCTCTTTAGCACTTTTTTTCTCACACACATTAGGGTTTACATAATGGTAGTATTTATATGGGAACACTAGGGTAAGCCGAAACTCCAAAGGATTACTTTCCTTTCTATGTAGGTTTTTCTTGATTTGTGCAATTCCCGTCATTATCACGGTCTGGACTGCGGTGTGTGTGTTGTGTCTGCGCCGTGGTCTATACCGTGTATCACTTCTGGAAAACTTCGCCCCTTGGGCCGCGGCACGAGTACCATGTTAGCCACGAGGTCTACACGGCGTGACACCTTTGGAATCCACCGCTGTGGATGCCGTGGTTGATGCTCTATGTCTGCACGGCGGTCTATAGAGTGTGTCTCCTATGGAATCCACCGCTGTGTGTGGCGCGGTTGGTGCTCTTAGTCCACACCGTGCCTAATACCAAGATTTGATTCTCAGGTTGGTTTCAAGCTTCACAAACCCAACAATCTCCCACTTGAAGAACTGAAACTTGAATAAACATTCTACCTTCTTCCTCGATGACTTAGTGGATAGTTACGGTGCGCTCATTCCTCACGTCTTCACTCTTGAAGACCCACTGAAGCTGCGCACAACTTCAGTTTTTCTGTAGTGACTAGCTTAGTTAACATGTCGGCCAGATTCTTGCTACCTGCTATCTTCACAAGCTTTAACACATCTTCTTTGATTAACGACCGAATGAAGTGATAGCGAAGATCTATATGCTTAGTCCTAGAATGGAGTGTCGAATTCTTGGCCAAGTGTATTGCACTCTAACTATCATTATGCAACACATTCATTACTTGATCGAATCCTAACTCAACTAATAAATTTTGTAACCATATCAGCTCCTTGCTTGATTCTGTTACAGCCACGTACTCTGCTTCAGTTGTAGATATTGTCACTATCTTCTACAACTAGGACATCCAACTAATCACGGTACTAGCCATTATGAACGCATATCCGGTGGTACTTCTTCTATGATCCACCTCCTTGGCAAAATCTGAATCAACATAACCTTCTAGCTTGAGTTTATCGCTTCTGAAGGTTAGACATCTCTCTGTCATACCCCGTAAGTATCTTAGGATCCACTTCACGGCCTCCTAGTGAGGTTTGCCTGGATTTGACATGTATCGGCTCACAACTCCCACTGCATGGGCAATATCTAGTCTTGTGCAAGTCATGGCATACATTAGGCTTCCAATGGCTGAAGCATAAGGAACTCTAGCCATGAAGTCCTTCTCCTCTTCCGTCTTCGGACTCTGGTCTTTAGACAAACTGAAGTGACTAGCTAAAGGTGTTCTCACCGATTTCGCATCATCCATACTGAATCTCTGCAACACCTTCCAAACGTACTCTGCTTGAGAAAGCTTCAATGTACCTTCCTATTCGTCTCTACTAATTCTCATTCCAAGAATCTACTTTGCTGTACCTAAATCCTTCATCTTGAACTCACTCGAGAGTTGCCTTTTCAAATTGTTAATCTCTTCTAAATCTGCACCGGCTACTTGATGTGTAAAATCGTGTTATAAAAACCTAACTCACAAATGCACGAATCGTGAGATAAGTACATCGACAAGTAAGGATCGTTCCCACGAGGAAAAGTGATTTATTGACTAAAACTAATTCTAATTAAAGCTAATCAACTAAAAGTAACCAAGAGATTTTGTTTGATGATTGATTTGATTAAAACTTACTTAAACTAAGAAAGCAAGTAACAATAATAGGTGAATAAGATCAAGAGATGAAAGATTAGGTAACTGATGGTCCCCATAGGCAATACTCAATGTTTATCAATTAATTCCATTAAATAGATTCATTCCAAATTTAGAGTTCATTCTTATCTTAATTGTGGTATTACCTTAATTCCTAGGATTTAACCACGTGTTCTCAATCACAACTCACCCTTGTCGAATGTGTGAGCTATCATCAAGAACCCATTACGTGCAAGAATTATTGAACCAAAATTGTCTCACAATAATTCCTTTGTCAAGAACAATCATACTCATTCAATTGAAAAGTAATTAAGATTACCTTTTTCGGTAGTGTAATCTCAATTTATAAATTATCAAAACCCTAGACAAGTATCAATTAATTTCAGTAGATCAATACGAGTCAAGAATCTAGACATATAATGAATTGAATAAATCTAAAACCGAATTGATTAATAAAGATATGGAGTTTGAATCATAACATGAGCATTACATAGGTTCACATCGATACCCTAATATGGAGTTAGTTACACATGAAAATAACAAAACAAAAGATAGAAAAGATAGAACCCATTGAGGTCTTCCAACGAGTTCTTCAATTCTTCAATGTTGAATTCTTCGAATCTTCAATGTGTAAAGATGGATGAGAGAATTATGTTATGGGTTGTGAAACAGTTTGTGGTCCGAGAACCAGTGAGAGCCAAAACCCTAAATTATCATTGTATTTATAATCGCCACCTCTGATATGTGATCAGAAAACTTATTTTTGCGCAGATTTACAAAACCGCTACGAAAGCCACAATAGTCTTCTATGTAATGCACAACACTTTGGCTTTGAGAGTGCAACATGCAACGGTCGACATAGCGGTCTTCACTGCTCTTGGAACACTGCTGGTACCGTTGTGGAGACCCACAACGGCCTTGACAACGCAAAACACCATTTTGCTGAAAAGCCCTTGAGATCTTCTAAAATTGCTCTTTTCGTCTAAAATTCGTCAAACACATCATTTGGAACCCTCATCCTGAAAATACTCAAATACACAAATTAAAACCCTAAATGACTCAAGAAACAAGCAATTGATTGGAGGAATGGGGACCAAAAACATATACAAATAATGACCGATCACTACTAACATGTCATCAACATAAAGTAGTAGAATAATAAAACTTGACTTAACCTTTTTGAAATAGCAACAGTGGTCAGCATTGCATCTGAAGTAACCATTGCCTTGCATAAACCCATCGAATTTCTAGACCACTGTCCAGGAGCTTGTTTTAAACCATACAAGCTCTTTGTCAATCTACACACCAACTCTTTCTTGCCTTCTTCTACAAACCCTTCTAGTTGCTTCATGTATATCTCTTCCTCCAAATCTCCATGAAGAAAGGCACTCTTCACATCTAACTGCTTCAAATATAACCGTTTTGCTGCGACAATAGTTAACACTAATCGGATCGTAGTTAGTGTCAGTTCCACAAGTTTGATTGGCTTATTTCGGTGACAAACCACATTTGGGGTTTGACATGTAAGGGTAACTTAGGCATTTAATTGTTGGTGATCAAACTCAACAAAGGCCCTCTCAAGACCTCAAGTTGGTAAGCACTCCAAAGGTAAAACACTTATGCTTACTTGCATAGAAGAGACTTAGTTGCACACACACACAACCCATGCATATCTATACCTCTTGTATGTTGTGTGTTTTATATGTGTGCATTCATGTTCTTGAACTCTCTTCATGCATGTTTTATTTGATTACATCTTATTTGACAATTGCCATGATAGGATAGGTATTATGATGCATGTTGGTGTAGGGGTCGCTGTACAGGCGCTGTACAAAGCGTTGTACGTACATCACCTATCTGAGACCTAGTGCAATTTGGTCTTAGGCATTGTATAGTCACCCTACGTACAACGCCACACTTGATGCATTTATTCCTGTACGTATAGTGCTCGTACAACAACCTTTGAAAACCCGAGAGAACAGAGTTTTATCGCTATTCAGTCACTTTACAGAGTCGCTGTACGTAGAACAACCATGAAGAACTTGTTCTTCACTCCCAGGTGAGTCACTGTATAGGCGCTGTATGTACAGTGCTTTGTACAACAACCAAGGCAAATTTTATGTCAATTTTACAAAACGTTGTAGTTTCATTTTGACATCATATATATATGCCTCTTTGTTCTTAGGTTATTTCTAAGAGTTCAAAATCATATTTTTAACTTATAATATTTTCCAAGAGAGAAAATCACTCAAGAACTCACCTTTGATTACTCAAACCCATTTCCATGTGCATCAAACATCATCTAGCATTATCTAGGATCATCTAGGATACATTTATGCATGAGTCTTCTTTAACACACTTAACTTGGTAAGTTGTTCACTAATTTCGTCCATTTTTAGTGTCTTACTTAACAAGAAATCTCATTTATTACTTGTATGCTTTTAGAACATATTCTATCTACAAGATTGAGATTATTTTGTTGATTGATTGAGAGTTATATTTTTGATAGCTATTGCCTAGGATTGCTTTATTTAAGATAGCTAAGTTGTATGCCATGTCATATAGCAATATTGATATCTAGGATTGTTATTATTGACATCTTTAATCCTAGATAAGCATTTAGTATAACCTAGCATTACTTGCATATTGAATATCATGATATTCACTTAGGTTGTTGATCTCTTCCATGTAAAGTGAAGCCTTGTGACTAAGTTGCTTAGTGTGCAAGCAAGTAGGTCCAGAATCGCTGTTAAAGGCCTGTTGGGTAGAGTGGAAGGGTTAGTAACCATGGATGGTTTGACGTGGTCAACTTAGGTTGTAAACTTTCATTCAAGTAGTGGATTTGAGGACTGTATGTGGCTAGCATAGTAGCCTGTGAGTTTTTCCCTGTTGAGGGTTTCTCACGTAAATCAATCATCAAACAATTTATTGTTTTCCACACTTAGAATTAGGTTGATTGATTTTTGACTAGATTGGAGTTTTTATTGAATATTGACTAATAAAGAAAAATCGGTAATTAACTTGATTAAAATCTATTTACCCCCCCTCTAGATATATTTAGACACACCGTTATTTGTTTCAGTTAGTTTAACAACATGATAGAAAATTTCATAATAGTCAATACCTTCTATTTGTTGGAAACCTTTGACCACTAGTCGTGCCTTGTACCTCTTAGAACCATCATGTTCCTCTTTGAACCGACATGTTCCTCTTTGAACTGAAACACCCACTTATTCTGTAGGGCTTTCTTTCCTTCAGGCAACTTGGCTAACTCCTAAGTTTGATTTGAAATCAACGACTTCATCTCATCCTTCATTGTAAGCTCCCACTTGCTCACATCTTCTCCCTGATATGCCTTATCATAGCACTCAGGTTCCCTTGCATTTGTCAACAGCATATATTGCAAATACTTTCTATTTGGTATAGAAGTCCGAGTTGATCTTCTCACTACACTCTGAGCCTGTGTCGCTGGAACATCTCTATGTGGAATAAGTTCTTGAACTTGGGATTGCATACCTAGTTCATCATCATCCTGATTACCATGTACCATGGCCCTGTTATTTGATATATCATTCGGCCCAAAGTACTTTGGCTCTTCCGGCTCAGACACCTGTGTGTTTTTGTTTCTGTCTCTGTACATAACCTTTTTCGTTGAAGTCAACATCTCTACTTCTAATCATCTTACGATTTTGGTCATTCCACAGCTTGTAACCAAATTCATCTTCTCCATAGCCCACCAAAGTACACTTCACTTACTTGGCGTCTAGCTTACTCCTCGTATGATCATCTATATGTACATAAGAACACACCTAAACACTTTAAAATGAGAAAGTTTTACCTCTTTCCCAGTCCAGATCTCCTTTGGTATAGTGAGGTCCAAAGGCTTTGATGGTCCTCTGTTGATCAAATATGTTGTTGTATTGACTGCTTTCGCCCATAACTGTTGTGGCAACCCTGAATGTAACCTCATGCTTCTGGCTCTCTCAGTCAATGACCTGTTCATCCGTTATGCTTGACTAGTCTCTTTATGACTCCCGCAATAGTACGAGGTCGAAGAGTAGCACAATGAAAAATAAGAGTTCGTTCCCATAAGGACTGAGTGACCGATTACCGAAATTGATTAGTTTAAGAGCTATTCAAACAAGCAACAATTTAATGATGGAATTATACTACTCAAATTCAACTAAATTAAACATAAAACTAAAATGCAATAATTTAAACTAAACAAGTAAGCAAACTTAAGCAAAGGCAAACACAAGCAAGTGATTTGATCTCTTATGGGAAACTAGGCTAAGACTTTGAATCCACCTATCCAATTCTCATCAATTTGAGGCACATCATTTAATTAAAGTATGCAAGTGTGTGTAGATTCGTGATACCCTCTATTTGTCTCTAACCTCTCTCAAGTGATAAAGACAACATCTATATGCACCAACAACCTATTTCTCAATGGTTATCCGAACTACATATAAATTCAATAAGTTTCATGGCACACATTTGAATTCTAGAGGCTAGCATCGCATATTTCTATCTTACCAACCTCTATCACACATTTCATCGAGCACGTTATGTGCTTCTCCTCTCGGTATTTCACACAACAACCAAACAATTACTAAATGCTAGCTAGACATTCAATAATGATTAAGAACATGAAATGAGCATACACAACACAAGCAATCATGAGAAAGTAATGGCATTTACTAATAATTCATGGAAAAGGTTTCATCTTGGCCTTAGCCAAGATGGAATTAGTTCATCTTACAAGAAATGGCAACCAAAGATATGATATTTGTGTAAGCCATAACAAATTACAAATGAAAATAAAGAAAGAAAGGTGTAGAGAAAACTATATGTGAAGCTCTTCTCCTCTCTTGGTGTGTTGGTGTGCTTGGCTTGCTTCTTCTCTCTTAGTTCCCTTTTATGCTCCAATGTTGGGTTTTTATGGTGGGAAATGGTATGAAAGATGGATATTTGATGTTTGATGGAGTGGATTTGAAGTTTGGGTGGTGGATTGAAGGTTGGATGTGGTGATTTGGTGGGTTTAGAGAGTAAAGATATGTTTTTGAAGTGATTTGGAGTGGAAAGGTCGTGCAAGAGGTGAGGCAAAAGAAGCTGAAGGGAGGTATTTATAATGTGGAGAATTAGGGCACGAAAACCTAGAAAAAGCTGAGCTGGAATGGTGTGGCGCTAGACGTCAGGCTCAATTGAGGGGCGCCAGTGTCCGGCGCACGACCAGCGGTAGGTTTCTGCCTCGCCGGCGCTGGACGTTAGGCGCATGTCCAGCGGCGGGATTCTGCCTTACCGGCGCTGGTGGTTGCGCTGGTCTATGCGCTGGACGTCAGGCGCCGGCTCCTTCTTCACCTCTTCAACTGCTCATTTTTGCTCAAAAGTTGCCCAATTTAGCCTGATTTCCCTTGGATTGTTGAAGAGGCATGCACAAGCTTATTTAAGCATTAAAATGACCGGTTTTACTCGGGAAACGAAAGCAATTGATAGGCAAATGGGGCTACATCAAGTGTAGAAATATGCATTATCAAATACCCTCAAACCTATCTTTTGCTCGTTCTCGAGCAAAACCAAAGCAAACAAAACTAAGGTAATCCTACTAAAAATTACATAAAGGAAAACACCACTTTCGTGGGTGACACGATGGCACTTGGCATGTGCCACAAGCCTTTTAAACCCCTAGGCGATCCCTAGTGGACGAGTGAAGTCTCGTGAGGGCTTACAGAACGGTACCTACAAACGTGTTTTCTACCGAGCCAATGAAAGATGAGATGTGACATTGAGCGAACCGTAAAGTAGACACAAGCATGCCAGGATCATTGAGTGCAATCTAGAGGTGTGATAGCCAAGGTGCTACAACACTAATGATTGCAATTCCAGACTTCTTAGTGAATTTAGTATCAAAAGCATCGAACACAAGAGTCATTAGATAACATTTCGCTTTGACTCTAAGCCTCACTTGGGTTCTCTCATTATTTTATCACACCGAACCTAGGCTCACTCATCAAACATATGCGAGTTGGAGTTTATGCACAATGAAATTTTCAAAGTTAAAACGCATATGAAAAGTTTTTGAGAACGCTCATACTTTCATGCAAATGAACCTTAAGAATGGAATCAAGCATTAAGAACACCCTTGTTTTCAAACTAGACTCTCCCTAAAGATCAATTAGGACTTCTTTTTAAGTACAAGCACAATTGATGGTTGGATGGTGATGGAGAAGTTGGGAGGATATGGAATTATTGGTGAACCAATGATCATGCTAGAGTCTTCTAATTGGCACCTTGGAATCCCTTTTTGAGCATCTAGGCATTTTATTGACTTAGAAAAAACTTTGTACACTTTGTAGTTGCTATTTGAGCAACTTATTCTAGTTTTTTTTTTTTTTCATGAGAGTAATTACAACAAGCCTAAATACACGCTACTTGGATAAAATTTGGTATGTTTCTTTTTGAGCTACGATTTTTCTCTTCGTGTTTTCTAGCCATGATCATTGTATGGGATGGTCTAGTGTTTGGGTTTGATGTGGTGTAAATGTAAGATAGGTGGATATGGTGATTGAGTTTAGTGTGAAGGTCTACATTCTTTGGACATTTAAACACACACACACAAGGCTTAAGGATGTGTTTGGGTCATTTTGAGTGACTAACACACATTGCCTACGTCATCTCTAAAGGTATGAGTCAAGCAAGCCAACAAGGGAACACATGAGGTAAAAAAAACCAAAGATTTGTTCTTTAATGCTCAATGCAATGAAAAGAGGTCCTTCTTATTATGCCTAATATCTACATGATGAGTGATCGGTTCATTTCTATACATGTTTTAGGCCCCGAATTCCTATTATTTGTGCTTTGTTCTCAAGTAAATTAGGTTGTTTAATGTGTTTGTTGAGCATGTGTAGGTCCATTCCATTCTAGTGGTGTTAAATCTTATTTTGGAAGAAAAGGAATCAAAAGATGGAGAAAAGGAGCAAATTGGAAGAAACAATGAAAAGATGATTTTCGGCCAGTGCAGAACCTCTATGTTGCGGGGCCCATATCTCTTAGCTTCGATTGAATTGTGTGTCCTACCACATATGGATGGAAAGCCCTAGAAGTCTAGTTTCCGGTGCACTTTTTGGATCGTAATTCTGATATTGCTAGAAGAAGTTATGACTGATTTAGTAACCAAAGGTCAGAGCTGAAAAGAATTACCGCAGCCCAGACCGCCCCCCGTGCAACTTGCCTACGGAGCGGCCTAGGCAGCGACCCAAAACAGAAGAATTTCCGCTTGACATGCAGCTACCGAGGCAACATGCTTTCGGAGTGACCCAAGGAGCGGAATTACGTATTTTTGGCGGATTTCAACTCCGAATTGGTCCAGAACTGTTCCAAAACTTCCCAAATCAAATCCTAATAATTTTAGAAGATCAAGACATGTTTGGGAAACTTCCTAAACTCAAATTAGGAGTCAATCATCAAGATAGGAAATCCAAGTTAGGAAAGGATTCTCATTCCTTGTTTTATTCTACTTTCCCACTTGGTGTATTTTCTAAACCTAAGAAGAATTGGGGGTTCACAAGGAAAAGTCACCTATAAATATTTCCTATTCTTTTCAATTCAAGGAGGAGCCAAGGGAGGTTCCAAGCCACAGAAGGGGGCCGTCCCCCATCACTCCGACCACCACACATCGAGTTTTCTCTACATCTCTTCTATGTTTTTGTTCTCTCCATTGATGTGTAACTAAACCTCTAACTAGGGGATTGATGTAACCTATTTTGGATAATTCTATGTGAACAATTAGTCTATCTTTTGTTAATCAATTGGGTTTTAGTTTTGTTTATAGGATTAATTGCTCTATTCTACTCTCTCTGATTATGTTGTGACCGCAAATGATTTGAGTTTGTGGCTTAGTTTATCCATGAGATTAGGGTTTAGATGTGGATGACCATTCCATTTAAATCTGAATTAAAAGCTTAATAAACAAGAAAATTGATGTATGCATGACCGTGCTATATTAATTTGGCTTAGAGTTTTGTGTAAAATATGGGTTTTGACAATTGCTCATTACATGACCGTGTGTGAGTAATAGGAAGAACCCTAGATCATTAATCCGTATTCGTTGCATGACCGTGTGCGAGTATTGGAAAGGATCTTTGAACCTAATTGAATTATCTTGAAAACAAGCCCGTAAACTAGATTGAAGTGTTTAACGAGACTGATGTTGAGCATTGAGTATCTAAGAAAGGTGCATCGATTCCCTAGTATTTCTCTCCATATATTCATCCCTTGTGTGATCTTTGATTTAATTTGATTTTAGTCCTTTAGTTTAGATTCTCATAATTTAGGTTAATATTAGATTTCAACAAACTTCCAAAGTAAAGCATTATGCAATTTAGTCTTTTTGCATTTAGAGTAAATCCTTACTAGATTAATTGGCTTTTGACCAATAGAATCGCCGATCCTAGTGAATGAACTTTCTTAGTAAATTGAACACAGATTTTATTGCATCAATTTTGGCGCCGCTGCCGGGGATTGGTATAGATTCTATTAGTTGAATCTAGTTAGTTTAGTTCGGTAGTATGTGTCATTAGTTATTAGTTTTTTTTAGATTTTGTTTTCTTTTTATTTTTCTTTTCTTTCTTTTCAGGTGCAATGTATTTCTTTGAGCAACACAGATATGAGGAGGAAGAAGAAGAAGATATTAAAGAACTCTTTTTGCAATCGGATATTCTATAGTGTCACATTAAGATATTGTCTTCAATAGTTTCAGAAAAAAAAAAAAGAGATAGATTCGTGGTTTGCGGGTTCTGTGGTGAGTTGGGTCATGAGATAGATAGTTGTACCGCTGAAGCAAATTATTCAAAATATCTACAAGAGCACCATGGGATGGATTCGTACAGTGCAGCAAATATCTCATGGAGAAGAAAAGAAGTCAATAACTTTAAGCAGCTGAGCTGGTCCTTCCAACCACTAGAAGAGGCTTTGAACAATTTTACTCAGACCATCCATCAAACAACTCAAGAGTTGCAACAAAGTAATAAGGAGTTGTCTAATGAACTTTCTAATGATTTGTCTAGTGTTGCAGGTGAAGAAGAAGAAAAGGAGGAGACGGAAGAGAAAGCAAAGGAAGTGGAAGATGTACCTTTCGAGGAACCGCTCCTATACAAGGAACTCAAGCCTTATGTCCCTCCCATTACTTTTCCGAGCCGCTTACACAAAAGCAAGTGGAATAAGTGGTTTTCTGAACTTATTTCACCACACTTTATAATGAACATTTACTTGCCTTTGCGTATTGTGTGTAGGAACATGCCAGTGGGTGAATTTTTTTTCCAAGACCTAATCACATATAAGCGCAAATTCGAGACATTGGAGTTTGGTTGAGTCGTCCTTGCACACGTCTTGCCGAGACGTTAAATTAAGCGCTTGGTGGGAGGCAACCTACCTAGGTACTTTTTTTTTTTAGTTTTTAGTTTTTAGTTTTTAGTTTTCTAGTTTTTAGTTTTCTAGTTTTTTTTTTTTTTTTTTTGTGTTGAGTTCATACATGCCATGCTTTTTCTTTATTCGTTGTCCATGCTTTTAATGTCATACAAACATTGAGGACAATGTTTAGATTAGGTTTGGGGGTGTGAATTCGTGTTTGTTTGATTTTTCGATTCATTGACAAATCTGTGAAAAAGTGTCCTGTTTTGAAAATTTTGAGGCAAACGTTTTGTTAAAACTGTATTAATTGGTGAGGAAATAAAATTTTCCATCCATGCTGGGTTCTTCTTTTTTTCAATACGAATCCAAAGGTATAAAGAATGAAAAAGTCTAGGCAGTGGTTAAAAAGTTACGAATGTTTCTTCGACCAAAGGTCATTGGCAATGCCCTATTGTTGCGAAACAGTGCGTGCACTATCTTCGTCGTCTGTTCTCTCACTTTTCCAATGCGAATTTTGAACTATGTTCTACATGACAAGTGTGTGTTTGCATGTCTATTATCTTGTGCTAAAATTTGGTTAACTTTTGTTGAGTCATGTGAGAGATATACGTTAAAGAACAGACGTAGGTCGATTTCGGAAGTCATCAGTGTTTGAATTTTTTGTCCTCCATGTTGAGATGCTTCTTTTAAGAGCCGTAATATATGCTTTATTCACTGGGTTTAAACTAATGGCTTGCCACTTAGAGTAGTGCATTACATGTTTCAAAACTTATGACATGCTCTTGATGTGATAGTGGATAAGATGCATAGTTGGATTGCCATGATTAATAGTGGAGACTATCCTTGTGAGTTCACTAAGCCAAAAAGCATACATAAATGACATGATATGAGGGATATTTTGTTTCTACTCTTTAAACACTCAGTAGGTTCTTAGCAGTAGATTCGATCTCTATAGGTTATACATTGAGCATTAAAGAACAATTCTCATAAAAAGATATCACATGTGGACTTTGCTCTTGATTTGGTTGAACCATTAGAAGTGATATAGGCAATGTGTGCTTGAATTCTGAAACAAATTATAGCACGGTATGTATAAAACTATCTAGAGGGGGGGGGGGGGGGGGGGGGGGGGGGGGGTGAATAGATTTTAAGCTTTTTACCCAATTTTTCGTGAAAGTCAAAATTACGAAATTACCCCTAAATAGATAAAGCAATAAATCAAGTATAATATGCGGAAATTAAATAACACTTGATTTTTACGTGGAAACCCTCACGGGAAAAACCACGGGCTAGTAAGTAAGCCACACTCGAACCTCGAATCCACTAAATGTGTAAAACGATTACAACCTAATCCCGGAAGTAATCACACACCTACCTAATCCCGGTATGAGTGAACCTAGTCCAATTTGTTTGCGTTCTAAGCAACTGATACTAGCTTTTTCCGTCGTTAAGAAATCGCAAGGATCAAAAGATTAATTCATTTAAAAAGGGGTTTCCTACGCAATGTGCTCTAAACTAGCAAAAGACTAGTAAAGCGGTAAGCGAGGGTATCGTTCCGCAGGGAGGTGTGATTCGTCAACCATATCAAGTTCTAGAGTTTATTGTAAGCATGTAAATAGAATGCGGAAAGGTAAGAATGATGTGTGTGAAATGTATGTACAATGCGGTGTGTGTGTATAAAAAATGAAAATGAAAATAAATAAAAACAAAGAGAACATGGAAGGGTGAGAATGATGTTTAAAGTGATAAATAAAATGGTGGATAGGAGAGATGCATGAAAATGGCCACACAAGGTTCAACAAGTTCACCATACATAAGTGCACAAATAGTTGGTTGTTAGACATTAAGGACATCCAATTTTAGTTAAGGGTTCGTTCTTGCCTCAATCCGATTTATACCCACTCATAGAGCTAACGGTTGAAGAGTGTGCCGAGAACCTCTCAAACACGAAACCGCAACCAACATATGTGAACCGATTCTACAAACAAAACTACATTGAGCCCCAATGATTGCTTCGTAATGTAAAATGGCAACGTGAAAGTCTAATGAGTGTGGAAAGAGTGATTGTATCTCCGACCATAACTCACCTAGAGCCTCTAGCATGAGAAATAGCCAAAGACCAATAATTGTAACTCTAACCATGACTCACCTAGAGCCCCTAGAGTGAGAAATAGCTAAAGTCCAATTGTTTACAAGAACAATGAACCAAACCCTTCTAATATGACAATTTATAGGTTCACCCACTCTTCCTAGCTAATTAGCCAAAACTATGCCCGGAGAGCCCCTCCAAAAGCACAATCCTAACTCTAATTCACTCAAACCAATTCATGACATGCAATTTCGACCTTCCAAAGACATACATACATAAATGGGATATTTGATTACAACTACTCCTACAATTAAGTTAATCTACTCCTAATCCCATCCATGAACACATATCAATTTCCAATCATCCATAAACATGCATTTCAAGATAGGAGATATATTCAATAACAATCAAGAATGAATCAAAACACAAATTGGATATAAAAACAACCATATATATATTGAGCACAAAATAGGTTTACAAATATTCCCAAGTGGGGATTACACATTTAAGAAAATAAGAAATACAAAGAGATGAGTTAAAAGAGACAACCCTTGAAGAAAACCTCCTCCAAGTCCTCCATAAAACCCTAGCTCGAAATTGGTCCAAAGACCCTCCTTTCTCCTTGCAATCTACTCCTAAATGGGTGGATGATGGGTAGAAGATGAAGTGGGGAGCATCCATGGAGGAAAAACCTCCATGGATGCTCTAGAAAGCTTCTCTCTCTCTTATTAGGTGAAGAAGATGAAGATAAAGAAGAAGAGGAAGTGGTGGGAAGTGTGGATTCTGATAGAATGAGGCAAAAAGGGTGTTTATATAGTGTTGGGAGTTTTAGGGCTGAAATGGGGATGAATTGACGAGTTTGCCCCTCTCATTTCGCCCAAAATCGGCCTCTCGCTGGGCGATCGGCGGTTTAATCGGCGGCCTGGCCGCAGATTCCAACCGCAGAATGGAAAAGTGATATTCTGGAATTGATCGGCGGTTGAGCTGTGGCCGCCGAATTTGCTTCTGGACTCACTGATGTTGATCGGCGGTTTCAATTCTGCGGCCTGGCCGCAGATGTTGACCGCCGAATTTGGATTTTCTACACTTCATTCGTAAGCTGCTGGAATGCCGAGGGGGTTCTGCCGCAGTCTCGTTGTCGCATTCTATCTCGACGACAGATCAACCGTGGGTACGGCTAGGCTTAGATCACGCCGTTGTCTGTGTCGACGGAGAGGCACGACACTCAACATATACTCCATTTGATCCGTTTTTGGCTCATTTTGCTTCCCTAACGTTCATTTATGCTCAAACACCTATTGTAGGGAATATGTACCTACACATAGCTCAAACAAAACATTATATACAAAAATACGCTCGAAAACGAGACAAACGATCGGAAATGGGGGACCTCAAATAGGTATAAAATAGTCCGATCAGCAACCTAATCCCGGATGCTACACACAAGACTTACTTTCTCTATGAAGAGAATACAACCCTAAGTAAATATATGAATATCCAAATGCAACATAGAGCAAGGGAAACCCTATATGCTTATCTAAGATGATTAATATGCAATTAGAACAATCGTAGATATCAAAACTAAATGACATGTCAAATAGTTTAGCTAATCAAGATTAAGCACAAAACTTAATTAGCTATCACAAAAACAACTTCTCAAACATACATCATGCTAATCTCAAACTTGTATTCAAAGTATATAAAATAACATACAAGTAATTAATTGAGATTGCTAGCTAAGAGAAACACAAAATATGTAAGATATTAGTGAAAAGCTTACCAAGCAAAGTATGATGAAGAATCCATGCAAGATGACATCTAGAAGATCAAGGATGATGCTAGATGATGATTGATGATCATGAAAAAGTGTTTGAGTAATAAAAAATGAGTTCTTGGAATTTTTCTTCTCTTTGAAAAATATCCTAAGTATGAATTCTGAATATGAACTCTCTTTATTGACCTAAAGACAAAATGGCATATATATAGGGGGCCAAATCAAAGTGTGGTCGTTTAAGTAAGTTTCAAAGAAACGCGCCGATCGGCGGTTTCAATCGGCGGCCAGGCCGCCGATCATGACCGCCGAATTGAGCTCGTGAAGAACAAAGCATAAACGGCGGTTCCTTCGGCGGTTTCGTGACCGCCGATTCCAACCGCCGAATCAAAACAGAGAGATTAAAAACAATCAGGTATGAACGGCGGTTTCGAACGGCGGTTTCTTGACCGCCGATTAAACCGCCGAATTAGACTGAGAGATAAAACAATCAGGTCTTGAATCGGTAGTTTCGAACGGCGGTCGTGACCGCCGATCTTAACCGCAGAAATGCTTCAGACCTATTTGGACTGAAACGGCGGTTTCATTCGGCGGCCAGGCCGCCGATCATAACCGCCGATCACCTAGAAATGTGAAAACCAAGGAGAAGCCAAGGGCATTCTACATAGGCGGTCCTCGCGCTAAACCAAGCACATTCTAGTGCATGGGCGGAAGTTTCCGAAAGTTATCGGGAAACGAATTACACGACAACATGACACTCAACAAATTATGATAAATAAGTGCAAGTGTGAAATGTGACAAGTGAAGAGAATGCACACATATGCAATGAATGTTAAGTGTGTGTGTGCAACTAATCTCTTCAAAGAAAAGTAAGCACATAGAAATTTACCTTCGGTGCTTATCAACACGAGGTCTTCAAAGGGCTTCGAACAATAAGACCGATACTTAGGCTACCCTTACAAAGAACCCCAACATGTGGTTGTCCACGAAATGAGCCAATCAACAAATGGGAACCTTACAAATTCACTTAAAAGGCCTTAAATATTTCCTACCTTATGTGTGTGCTCCATAGCCCTGTTTGAAGCCAAACACAATAAGCCCTTTTCTTTCATCACCCATATTAACTTAACCCTAATAAGCCATAATTTAGCCATACCATATAGCTTGGGATCATATAGAGGAAGTGATGAAGATGATTGAAGGGAGTTCGAAATCTGCGACTCGTGATGTACATGTACCAAAGAAAAAGAAAAAGAAAAAAAAAAGAAAAAGAAAAAAGAAAGAAAGAGATAAATGAATGAGATGATGAATCAAATAAAAGAGAAAAGGAATAGAGCTTTACAATGAAGTGATGAGAAATCAAAATCAACTCAAGAAGGAGGACGAACGAAAATTGTTCAAGAAGCCTAGATGCAAGTGGAATGAAGAATTCGAAGAAATTCGGCCGAGTATGAAGATTGCCGAAGAATTTCTCGATATGATCCTAGGTTTGTTTGCTATCCTTTTCCCGTTCTTTCTTAGCCTACACCCAATGGCCTCATTACAACCAAAGAAAAGACCTAATTGATCTTTTGGGGATGCTAGCTCGAGAGTAAGGTAAACATGTGCTCTATCTTGTTCTTAATATTTGATTCTTTTCATGAGATATTTTGCATACAAATCAAGCGTTCTTTCAATGACATATTCATATGTGATTATAATTTGAAATTTCTTGTGCATAACTTCTTTCGCATATGCTTGATGAGTGTATTTGCCTAGGTTCTGTGTGATATATGAGCGATATCTTATGAGAATTAGAGTTGAGATGAATTATATCTATGGCGTTTGGCGAATGTGTTTTTGAAGCTAGAATGTCTTGAGCTTGGGCTTTTCATTAAAAATTGAACAATGCTTTCAAATTTGTGACTTAACTTTAGTCTTTACCTATTGGCTCTAGCATGCATTGGCTTGAAAGGTACATGTGAATTTGCATCTTGATTATTTGACTTTTCGCAGAAATATGTTTGTGGGTAGCATAGCTGTAAACCCTCAGGAGACAACACTCCTCCTACTAGGAACACCTAGAGGTTTAAAGACTTGTAACATACGCTCAATGCTATCGTGTTCCCTACGAAAGTGGCCTAGCTTAGATTTAATTTTGTTTTTAGATTTTTAGTTTCTGTTTTTAGTTTTGTTTTGCTCGAGGACTAGCAAAAGATAGGTTTGGGGGTATTTGATCGGTTCATTTCTATACATGTTTTAGGCCCCGAATTCCTATTATTTATGCTTTATTCTCAAGTAAATTAAGTTGTTTAATGTGTTTGTTGAGCATGTGTAGGTCCATTCCATTCTAGTGGTGTTAAATCTTATTTTGGAAGAAAAAGAATCAAAAGATGGAGAAAAGGAGCAAATTGGAAGAAACAATGAAAAGATAATTATCGGCCAATGCAGAACCTCTATGTTGTGGGGCCCATATCTCTCAGCTCCGATTGCATTGTGTGTCCTACCACATATGGATGGAAAGCCCCGGAAGTCTAGTTTTCGGCGCACATTTTGGATCGCAATTCCGATATTGCTAGAAGAAGTTATGACTGATTTAGTAACCAAAGGTCAGAGCTGAAAAAAATTACCGCGGCCTAGACCGTCCCCCGTGCAACTTGCCTACGGAGCGGCCTAGGCAGGGACCCAAAACAGAAGAATTTCCGTTTGACGTGCAGCTACCAAGGCAACATGCCTCCAGAGCGACCCAAGGAGCAAAATTACGTATTTTTGGCGGATTTCAACTCCGAATTGGTCCAGAACTGTTCCAAAACTTCCCAAATCAAATCCTAATAATTTTAGAAGATCAATACATGTTTGGAAAACTTCCTAAACTCAAATTAGGAGTCAATCATCAAGATAGGAAATCCAAGTTAGAAAAGGATTCTCATTCCTTGTTTCATTCTACTTTCCCACTTGGTGTATTTTCTAAACCTAAGAAGAATTGGGGGTTCACAAGGAAAAGTCACCTATAAATATTTCCTATTCTTTTCAATTCAAGGAGGAGCCAAGGGAGGTTCCAAGCCACAGAAGGGGGCCGTCCCCCATCACTCCGACCACTACACATCGGGTTTTCTCTACATCTCTTCTATGTTTTTGTTCTCTCCATTGATGTGTAACTAAACCTCTAACTATGGGATTGATGTAACCGATTTTGGATAATTCTATGTGAACAATTAGTCTATCTTTTGTTAATCAATTGGGTTTTAGTTTTGTTTATTGGATTAATTGCTCTATTATACTCTCTCTGATTATGTTGTGACCGCAAGTGATTTGAGTTTGTGGCTTAGTTTATTAATGAGATTAGGGTTTAGATGTGGATGACCGTTCCATTTAAATCTGAATCAAAAGCTTAATAAACAAGAAAATTGATGTATGCATGACCGTGCTATGTTAATTTGGCTTAGAGTTTTGTGTAAAATATGGGTTTGACAATTGCTCATTACATGACCGTGTGTGAGTAATAGGAAGAACCCTAGATCATTAATCCGTATTCGTTGCATGACCGTGTGCGAGTATTGGAAAGGATCTTTGAACCTAATTGAATTATCTTGAAAACAAGCCTGTAAACTAGATTGAAGTGTTTAACGAGACTGATGTTGAGCATTGAGTATCTAAGAAAGGTGCATCGATTCCCTAGTATTTCTCTCCATATATTCATCCCTTGTGTGATCTTTGATTTAATTTGATTTTAGTCTTTTAGTTTAGATTCTCATAATTTAGGTTAATATTAGATTTCAACAAACTTCCAAAGTAAAGCATTATGCAATTTAGTCTTTTTGCATTTAGAGTAAATCCTTACTAGATTAATTGGCTTTTGACCGATAGAATCGCCGATCCCAGTGAACGAACTTTCTTAGTAAATTGAACACAGATTTTACTGCATCAATGAGTGTTTAGAGAATAGAAATAGAAATCACTCTTGTGGACGCAATATTTGGGCAATGAAGCTCACATGGGTAGTCTCCACTAATGATCTAGACATCTCAAGCGCGCTACCTCATTCACTAAAACACAAAATGAGTCCGGTAGGATGTGTGCAAGCAATGTGATGCAACTTTGACCAACACGGCCTCCCTTAATAACGCATGGCATGCAAAAAGTGCCTACAACGGCTCAACCCAAAAGCATCTCAACGAGCAGCCCTTACTGCTCTAGATTTTGACTCGAAATGGTAGAAATTTGACAAAATTTGGCTCTAAGCCCACACAATCATGCAATTTTTTTTTATATATTTTATTATTATTATTATTATTTTATTTTGTTTTGTTTTTTTTTTTTTTGAGAAAGTAATAGCGCACAAGAATATATAATAGCACACAAGACACTCATGCAAGAAAAATTAAAATGAAAGATGCAAGAGGGTCACTAGATGGCCGCACCCTCAAACATAAACGAAACATTGTCCCCAATGTTTGCACATAAAAAGGATTGGACAATGTAAGCTTAGAAGCGGAAGAGAAGCCAAAATGAACAACCCTAACACAAACTCAACCTAAAAACTAGGCACAATACAACTCCGCAATTTAAAACTAAAGAAAAGCAAAGATAAATAAAGTAACTAAAGAGAATGTAGAAAAGCAATAAAAACAAAAAGATAAGAGACTAATCATGGAAAATAGAAAATCCGAGATAAAGTATGCAAAAAGTGACTACAAGTTCTAAATCCAAAAACAAAAGATGAGAGCGGGTCTAAGATAAAAACAACTACAAAAGTAAGCGTTCAACAAAGAAAAATAAAGTGCAAATAAAAGGAAATGGGGCAAATGGTGGTATGAAATGGTTAGCTCGGTCAAGCCTACTCCCTTGAACTTTGGCCTCTCCTCTTCTTCTCAATATCTGCAGGTGTCATATCGTCAGGCATATAATCCGCAGCTAAGAAACCTGGGGTACCGACAGACGGTGGTGGTGGTGGTGGTGGCTGTGGCCTCCTACGGCGCTCTCTCCTATGATATGTCTGAAGCCCCAGCTGGGTCCTCATGTCAGCCATGTCAACCTTAATGTCCTCAATATCGGCGTCCTGCTCCTGCTGCTCATGCAAGAAATCACTCCACCGCTGAGAGAGGGCATCAATCTTTCCTTCCATCCGATCTTGGGAGATCTGACTGGTCTTGAATACATCCACCAACCAATTCAGTTTGTCCATAATCGGGCCGCTCCCCTCGGGGTTGTCTGCATTCAAGTAGTCACCTGGGGCCTCAAAATCAAAGTTGTAAGGATTCCCAATTATTGATTGGCTTATTTCGTGGACAAACCACATGTGGGGCTTGTTGTAAGGGTAGCTTAAGAATTGGTGAAAGTTCAATGGCCCTCTCAAGACCTCAAGAGAAGAAGCACCAAAGGTAAATTCTAGTGCTTACATGCTTTGAAGAGATCATAGTTGCACACATTCACAACTCATGCATATTTCTTATACTTATATGTTGTGTGTTTTCATATGTGTGCATTCATAATTGTTGAATATCTCTTCATGCATGTTTATTTAATTGCATCTTGTTCTATGATAATGCCATGACATGTTACGCATTAGGATGCATTCAATTCTCACACTTGCACTTCATGTATGTTAGCTTTAAGTGTGGTATAATTCGTTTCCCGAAGATGGTTCGGAAATGTCCGCGCGTGCACGTTGGTGTGCTTGTCTTGCGCGAAAATTGCCTTCGGAGAATGCCCTTGGCTTATTCTTAGGATTCACCACTTTGCACACTTGCATATTGTGCACAAAGTGGAAACAGGGCATTGTCGCTATTTGTTGGTGTCGCTCTTTGGTGATGTCGCCATGGCGACAGAATGTTATACTTGAAAAAACCAATCAGGTATGAGGTCGCCCTGAGACAAATGGCGACCATGAAGTTTTACACTAGGTCGCCATGAGGTCGCCATTTGTACAAATGGCGACCTAGAAGAAAATCAGGCTTTTATTTTCAAAACGACCTCACTTCATTTTGACACCCTATATATATGCCACTTCGACTTTAGGTCAATCAAAAGAGTTCATATTCAGATTTCATACTTAGGATATTTTTCAAGAACAAGAAAAATTCCAAGAACTCATTTTTAATTACTCAAACACCATTTCATGATCATCAATCATCATCTAGCATCATCTTTGATCATCTAGATGTCTTTTTGCATGGATTCTTCATCACACTTTGCTTGGTAAGCTTTTCACTAATATCTTACATATTTTGTGTTTTTCTTAACAAGCAATCTCAATTTATCACTTGTATGCTATTTATATATATTTTGGATACAAGATTGAGATTAGTGTGTTGTATGTTTGAAAGTTGTATTGTGATAGCTAATTAGGTTTTTGACTTAATCTTGATTAGCTAAGCTATTTGACATGTCATTTAGCTATTGATATCTATGGTTGATTTAATTGATTATATCATCATCCTAGATAAGCATTTAAGGTTCCCTAGCCTTGTTTGTTATTTGAATATTCATACATATTCACATAGGTTGCATAATCTCTTCATTGAGAATTAAGTCTTGGGGCTAAGGTTACTTAGGCTTCAAGCAATTAGAACTAGAGCCATTTTTAAAGGCCCGCGTGGTAGAAGTGGGGAGTTATTGACCGGAGTGTTAGACGAGGTCTACATAGGTTGTAAACTCCATTTCAATTAGTGGATTTCGAGGTTCGAGTGTGGCGCACTAAACAGCCCGTGGTTGGGTTTCCACGTATATATCAAGTGTTATTTAAATTCCGCATCTTATTACACTTGCTATATTTTTGTGACTAGTTAGCGGTATTTTCGTAATCTTGACATGTATGCGAAAATTGGGTAATAACGATTAAAATCTATTCACCCCCCTCTAGATATATTTAGAACACACCGAGCGTTTATTTGTGAACTTTCAAAGGTCATCCTCATCAGACTCCTCAGGACCGGAGTCTCTATCTGAAGGAGAAGGCCCTATTACCTTTTGTCTCTTTGTCCCCTTTCCCTTGCTCAAGGAGTCCGTCCATGATCGGAGGCTTACGGGCGTCCAACCACCAATCTGAATGCTATCATCTTCATATTCTGGAACTCCTACATCCTTGCATAGTTGGGTGATCAAGCATGGGAAATGAATGGTTTTCTTTGCTTGCTTATTCTTTTCCTTGATATTGAAATCCCCTGCATCGTTGATTTCGGCCTTAATAATCCTCCCAATATCCATTGGGGCCTTAGAGATGAAGGATGCTAACAATTCGGCCTTCTTTACTGCTATTGAACTTACATGGGTTACAGGCTTCAGAGATGTTGAGATGAAAAGACTTAAGATGGCTAAGTCCTTTGGCAACTGAGATTGCTTCAATAGATGCTTCCTATTCCACCTGTCATCCTCATTCCCCCTCAAAAGCCTAGCTAGCTACCCATTTGATCCGTCAAAAGTCTTGTATCCAAGGGGTAGCTCATCTTGGGGGGATCGGGGTTGTGCCAAAGTAGTCATTGATGATGCCCTCAGTGACCTGCAGCTCAATACCTCTTACTAGAACTGCACCTCCTGTATAGAATGTCGTCAGGACCATGCTTGCATAAAAGTCTCTAACCAAGGTGACATTAGCCACAGCCAGATGCTGCACGAATTTCTCCCAAACCCTTTCTTTAACTATGTTGGGCAAGGAAGTGTCCCTGAGTTCGGCTAGGTGGATACCTCTCTCATTGATAATGGTGTGGGTTTGAAGCTTTTGAAGCCTCCGAGTGTATTCTCTATTCACCACAAGTGGTTCTGGAGCTTTCTTTTTTCTGCTCTTAGATGTTCCTTCAGTAGGCATCTTAGCTTTACCCCCAGCAGGATCATTCGTCTTAGCCATGGTGGATTTGTGAATCCAAAAAAAAATTGGGCAGAGTTTCAGCTGAAAATCAGTCAATCCGACCCCCACACTCCACAAAAAATGGCATTAAGCACAACCACACTTAATTCTAACACTTCAAAATAATATTCCACACAACACTACAATGCAAATCCACAACAAAACCCCAAATTTGAAGCTTCAACTGTGCCGAATCAATCAAAGAATACCAAGCCAAGACCGAATCACACCACCAATGCTCCAAAAATGTGCAAAAAAGCAAGATAAACTAAACCCAAGCAATCATTCATCCAATTTCGGTCAAAACAAGTCTCGAAATCCAAGTTTTCTTAAAAATCCCCAAATTCGAGACCCTAACCACAAAAATTCCAAAATCTATGCCCTAGCTTGTGTAGAGAAGGGTTTGATGTAGATTTGGATGCATTTGAACTAAAAACAAGAGGATTTGAGTAGGGACTTACCAATTTTTGTGCTTGAGAGACTTGAGAGGCTTAAGAGTGTGAGAGAATTGCCTTGAATGTGTTTTGAATGTGTGCACCAGCTGCAGCTCGACGAGGGAAATATATTTGCAGAATTTCCTTTATTCGCTGGTCGACCAGCGCAGGACCAGCGTAGGACCAGCGCATAAGCCTTCTTTGCCCAAAACGATCGCGTTTGAATAAGTGGTGGGTTCCCACTTTGGCTTGTGCGCTGGTCCTCAGGCACACCACCAGCGCAGGACACCATCGCAATTGGGACAGAGAGTTGCCGCTGGTGGTGCGCTGGTCGTGGCGTTGGTCATCCAGCGCACGACCTTGGCTCCATTGTATTTGGTCTTCTCATGGACCAATTTGCCCTCCAATTGTCCCCTAACTTCTTTTTCACTGAAAATCTCAACACTCCACCACAAATATTGCATGCATGGGTTTGAAAAGAAAAAGGAGAAAAAATAAAATAAAATAAAATAAAATAAAAATAAAAAAAATGAAATAAATTTTTTTTTAACAAAAAAACTTAATTAATCTATAATTAATCTAACACAATTGAGTTTCCCACACCTCCAAACCTAAATTGCGCAATGTCCACATTGTGTCCATATTTGTCAAAAGGATTTCACAAAGCACAATTCAAGTTTAGAAGGGAAAAACTCAACCTCAAAAATAAAATAAAAGCAAGAAAATACTTAAATCTAACTAATATTTACAAGAAGGTACCTCTTTTGGATGGATGAATCAAGGTGGTTCTTTGAGAAGAACATTCTCCTTTGCCTCTTCCAATGTATTTTCCCAATAAAACTTTAGTCTTTGCCCGTTGACTTTGAACTTCTCCTTTGCTCCATTTTCAATTTCCACACTTCCGTATTGGAACACTTGGATGACGGTAAACGGACCCATCCACCGGCTCTTGAGTTTTCCGGGAAATAAACGGAGTCTTGAGTTGAAAAGGAGAACTTGGTTCCCCACTTGAATGTCTTTCTTCACAATTCTTCTATCATGCCACTTCTTGGCTTTCTCCTTGCAAATGCGGGCATTCTCATATGCCTCAAGCCGGATTTCATCAAGCTCATTAAGTTGGAGCAACCTTTTTTCTCCCACCGCTTGCATGTTAAAGTTCAACTTTTTGATGGCCCAATATGCCTGGAAGGTGGTATGCCTTTCTGTAGACAAGCCTATAAGGAGACATGCCCAATGGGGTTTTGAAGGCCGTCCTATAAGCCCACAAGGCATCATCGAGTATCTTAGCCCAATCCTTCCTCCGGCTTCCCATCGTCTTTTCTAGGATGCTCTTGATTTCTCGATTAGACACTTCCGTGTAAGGATTCCCGTTGTTTTTTATTGGCTTATTTCGTGATCAAACCATATGTGGGGGTTCTTTGTTAGGGTAGCCTAAGTATCGGTCTTAAAGTTCGAAGCCCTTTGAAGACCTCGTGTTGATAAGCACCGAAGGTAAATTTCTATGTGCTTACCTTTCTTTGAAGAGATTTAGAAGCACACACACACTAAACATTCATTGCATATGTGTGCATTCTCTTCATTTGTCACAATTCACACTTGCACTTATTTATTATATTTTGTTGTGTGTTATTGTGTCTTGTTGTTGTGTTAATTCGTTTCCCGATAACTTTCGGAAACGTCCGCGCATGCACGAGAATGTGCTTGGTTTAGCGCGAGGACCGCCTATGGAGAATGCCCTTGGCTTCTCCTTGGTTTTCACCTTTCTAGGTGATCGGCGGTTATGATCGGCGGCCTGGCCGCCGAATTAAACCGCCGTTTCAGTCCAGATTGGTCTGAAGCTTTTCTACGGTTAAGATCGGCGGTCACGACCGCCGTTCGAAACCGCCGTTTCAAGACCTGATTGATTTATCTCTCGGTCTATTTCGGCGGTTGAAACGGCGGGCATGAAACCGCCGTTCGAAACCGCCGTTCATACCTGGTCGATTTTGATCTCTCTGTTCTGTTTCGGCGGTTGGAATCGGCGGTCACGAAACCGCCGAATGAACCGCCGTTTATGCTCTGTTCTTCACGAGCTCAATTCGGCGGTCATTAACGGCGGCCTGGCCGCCGATTGAAACCGCCGATTGGCGCGTTTCTTTGAAACTTACTTAAACGACCACACTTTGATTTGGCCCCCTATATATATGCCACTTTGACTTTAGGTCAATTAAGAGAGTTCATATTCAGAATTCATACTTAGGATATTTTTCAAAGAGAAGAAAAATTCCAAGAACTCCATTCTTGATTCTCAAACACTTTTTCATGATCATCAATCATCATCTAGCATCATCTTAGATCATCTAGATGTCATCTAGCATGGAATCTTCATCATACTTTGCTTGGTAAGCTTTTCACTAATATCTTACATGTTTTGTGTTTCTCTTATCTAGCAATCTCAATTAATTACTTGTTTGTTATTTTGTATGCTTTAGATACAATATTGAGATGAGTATGATGTATGTTTGAGATTTTATATTGTGCTTGCATATTAGGTTTTGTGCTTAATATTGATTAGCTAAACTAATTGACATGTCATTTAGTTTTGATATCTAGGATTATACTTAATTGCATATTAATCATCTTAGATAAGCATATAGGGTTTCCCTTGCTCTATGTTGCATTTTGGATATTCACATATATTCACTTAGGGTTGTATTCTCTTCAAAGAGAAAGTAAGTCTTGTGTGTAGCATCCGGGATTAGGTTGCTTAGAACGCAAGCAAATTGGACTAGGTTCACTCATACCGGGATTAGGTAGGTGTGTGATTACTTCCGGGATTAGGTTGTAATCGTTTGCACATTTAGTGGATTCGAGGTTCGAGTGTGGCTTACTTACATAGCCCGTGGTTTTTCCCGTGAGGGTTTCCACGTAAAAACCAAGTGTTGTTTTAATTTCCGCACCATATTACAATTGCTTGGTTATATTATCTTGAGGGCATTTTCGTAATTTGACTAACACGAAAAATTGGGTAAAAAGCGTAAAATCTATTCACCCCCCCTCTAGATAGCTTTATACACACCGTGCTATTATTTGTTTCAATTGGTATCAGAGCGGGTTCCTAGACATACATAGGTGATCCTTGCTTATTTTGGTGTGTTTTGCATTTTGTGTGATTTTTGATCATTCATACATTTGCATTCATTTCATTCATTCATAAACACTATGAGTGGAAACGGTGGAAATGGTGGTGGCCACGAAGGAGCTTCTAGCACAAGGCCTCCACTTCTTACCGGATTGAACTATTCCCAATGGAAAGGGAAGATGGAATCCTACATATGCCAAATTCATGACCGTGCTTGGATGGCGGTGGAAGACGGATATGATCTCCCTATGATGACTCCCGAGGGTGGAGGACAAGATGTTTTGAAGCCTAAGGCGCAATGGAACGCGCAAGAGTTTGAGGCTTCTAAGTGGAATAGGAAGGCTATGCATGCCATTATGTGTGCTATGGATGAGAATCAGTACAAGCTTATTCAGAATACTCAGATTGCCAAAGTGGCATGGGACATCCTTCTAGTTGCACATGAGGGAACCGAGGTGGTGAAGGAGTCCAAGCTTCAAGTCCTCCAAACTCAGTTTGAGCTACTTAGGATGGGAGAGGATGAATGCTTCAATGACTTCGAAATCAAATTGATGGATATTGTAAATCAAAGCCATCAACTCGGAGACCCGTATTCGGATAGGAGAGTCAAGCAAACAATTATGAGATCTCTCCCCGATAGGTTTGAATCCAAGGTGACGGCCATAGAAGAAAATAGTGGCTACATGGATATGAAGCCAAGTGAGGTGATTGGGCGTCTCCTTGCATATGAGTCTAGGAAGGCTCCTAGCACCACTACTCCTCCTAAGAAGTCTAAAGGAATAGCTTTGAAAGCATCTAAGGATGCAAAGGAGGCAAAGCATGAATCGGATGAAGACCTTGCCTTATTTGTGAAAAGGTTCAACAAGGTTATGGGGTTCAAGAAGAAGAAGGGATTTGGGTCAAGAGGACAAGATTTGAAGAAAAAGAGTTCCTTCAAGAAGTTTGAGCCTAGACAAGAGAGGACCGAAAGGAAAGGGGTCCGATGCTTTGAATGTGGTGGGATTGGTCACTTTGCCCCCGAATGTGCTAATCACAATGATAAGAAGAAGAGCAAAGTGATGGCCGCCACTTGGAGTGGGAGTAGTGATGACTCCAATGAGGAAGATGAGTCTTCAAGTGAAGAAGAGCTCATGGCTAACCTCCTAGCTTTTGCCTCCTCACATAAGAGCAAAAGTGGTAGTGAGAAAGAGGAAATGAGTCAAGAGGAAAATGACTCAAGTGAAGAAGAAAGTGATTCCTCATCTAACTCCATAAGTAGTTTTGTGGAGAAAAAGGTGCTTGCTAAATGCCATGCCGAGTTTAATGATTTAGCAATCAAGAGCACAAGAAAGATCAAGATGTTGAGAGAAGAAAATCTTGAGCTTGCATCTCATAATGACCACTTAGGTGAACAAGTGGAAAAATTCAAGAAGATAGAAGATAAGCTAAGAGAGGAGTTAGCTTTATCTAGGAGGAATGAAGAAAGTCTAAAGAGTGAGCTTGAAGAAGTTAGAAATTCTATGACTAGGATAATTCTAGCACCAAGAAGCTTGACCATATGCTTGGTGTTGGAAAGAGTCCATGTGACAAGAGGGGTCTTGGGTATGAAGATGACAAGAAGATCTCTACCTCTAACAAGACCGTGTTTGTCAAGAGCTTGAAGAAAGAAGAAACTTCATTTGTGCAAGCTCCTAAAAGAAATTAGAAGTAGGACAATGCTCTAATGCACAAGTGAAGATGGGTCCAAGAAGGAAACCTCAAGCTCAACCCCTAGGGTCTCTCAAGCCAACATTCCTCCTCAAATGGCTCACAAAGGAAAGAGACCTATCATGCAACCTCAAGCTAGGAAGCAACCAAGACCGGTTCAACAACGAAGAAGGATTGAACCCTTTCATCCACAAAGACAAAGGCAAGGTATGATTTCTTATTTCATCCCTATTTGTCACTTTTGTGGTTGTGATGGTCATATTAGACCAAATTGCTTTCAATATATTAAAATGTGTAGAAAACAAAGCATGATTGAGAAGAAAAAGAAAAGAGCCATGATGCATGTTCCTAGGAATGATAATATTATTATGCATGATCCTAGGACATCTAGAGCCCATATACCAAAGACCACTAAGAAAGCTAAGATTGTTTCTAGGTGGATTAGAAAGAATGACATTGTTTGCCATGTTGCTCAAATAGCCTTGAAGGCAAATTCTTCTAATTTTTGGTATCTAGATAGTGGGTGCTCTAGGCACATGACGGGAAACAAGAGTTTCTTTGAGACTCTTGTTATGGAGGAAGGTGGATATGTCACTTTTGGTGATGGATCCAAAAAGAAAGTTGTATGGAAAGGAACCATTTCCGTTCCCGGATTACCCTCCTTATCCGATGCTTTATTTGTTGATGGCTTGAAAGCCAATTTAATAAGCATTTCACATCTAAGTGATGAAGGATATTCCGTCTTGTTTTGTAAAGATGATTGCTCAATCCTAAAGCCCGATGGACAAACCTTATTGAAAGGTATGAGATCTAGCGACAATTGCTATTGTCTTGAAGCTAGAATAGTCTCAAACAATGTGTCCATGGATGAGCAAATTGAGTTGTGGCATGAAAGACTTGGCCACATGAACTTTAGGGATCTACGGACCCTTGGAAAGTTCGAGTGTGTGCGTGGCCTCCCTAAGCTTGGGAAGAAAGCCAATGGTGTTTGTGGACCTTGCCAACAAGGAAAGCAAACTAAAAGCATGCACAAAAAGGGTAAGTATCTCACCACCAAGGAGCCTCTTGAGCTTCTCCACATGGACCTCATGGGTCCCATGCAAACCGAAAGTTTGGGTGGAAAGAGATACATTTTTGTATGTGTTGATGATTTCTCTAGATTTACATGGACATACTTTCTTAGAGAAAAATCCGAAACTTTTGATAAGTTTAAAATGCTTTGTACTAAATTACAAAATGAAATGAAATCTAACATTAGAAGCATTAAACGGATTAGAAGTGACCATGGGAGAGAGTTTGAGAATGCCTCTTTTGAAAGCTTTTGTGATAGCTTAGGCATCTCCCATGAGTTTTCGGCTCCTAGGACACCTCAACAAAATGGAGTTGTTGAGAGGAAAAATAGGGTCCTCCAAGAGATGGCCCGAGTGATGTTGCTTAGCAACAATGTCCCTAGGAACCTATGGGCCGAAGCCATCAATACGGCTTGCTATATAGGAAATCGTGTGTTCCTAAGGCCCGGTTCTAGAAACACCTCCTATGAGCTATGGAAGGGTAGGAAGCCAAATGTTAGCTACTTCCACACATTTGGAAGCAAATGCTACATTTTAAATGACCGTGATCAACTTGGCAAGTTTGATGCTAAGAGTGATGAGGGTATCTTTATTGGCTACGCCTTGAATAGTAAAGCCTATAGAGTTTTCAACTTGAAGACTCGAACCGTCATGGAATCATCAAATGTGGTCATTGATGATACTAGGCTCAAGTCTAATGACCATGAGGAGGAGGATGTTCTAGAAGATGACACTCCTTTGGAGAGGGTTGTGGTGACTCCCAATGTTGGGACATCTAATGAAGTCACACAACCCATTACTAGAGTTCCTAACTTGGACTCTAATGAACCCGCTCCATGGGTTAGAAGACTCCATAACAAAGAGGATGTTATTGGAGATGTTAATGAGGGTGTTAGGACTAGACGTCAACTTGCTAATCTTATTAGCTATACTTGCTACACCTCTCAAATTGAACCCAAAAAGGTTGAAGAAGCCTTACATGATGAATTTTGGGTTCTTGCCATGCAAGAAGAGCTAAACCAATTCGAAAGGAATGAGGTTTGGACTCTAGTTCCTAGGCCTAAGACCACTAATGTCATAGGCACTAAATGGATATTTAGGAACAAATCCGATGAGGATGGCAACATAGTGGGGAACAAGGCTAGACTTGTAGCACAAGGGTACTCTCAAATTGAGGGTATCGACTTTGAGGAGACATTTGCTCCCGTTGCCCGTCTAGAGTCTATTAGGCTTCTCTTGTCCATTTCTTGTGTGCACAAGTTCAAATTGCACCAAATGGATGTCAAGAGTGCCTTCCTCAATGGCTTCTTGCAAGAGGAAGTGTTTGTTGAACAACCCAAGGGGTTTGTGGATGCTCACCACCCCAACCATGTCTATCGCCTCAAGAAGGCACTATATGGGTTGAAACAAGCACCGAGGGCTTGGTATGAGCGCCTCACTCAATTTCTTGTTGACAATGACTACACAAGAGGTAGTGTTGACAAGACACTATTCATCAAGAGAGATAATGATGAGCTTTTCATAGCTCAAATATATGTTGATGACATAGTGTTTGGCTCCACCAACAACACCAAGGTCCAACAATTTGTTGATGTTATGTCTCATGAATTTGAGATGAGTCTTGTTGGTGAGCTTAATTACTTCCTAGGTTTGCAAATTAGGCAACTTGATAATGGGATCTTCATAACCCAAGCCAAATATGCCAAAAACCTTGTGAAGAAGTTTGGTCTTGAAAAAGCCAAACATTGTGACACTCCTATGAGCACCACTTTGAAGCTAAGCAAGGATGCTAGCGGTAAAAGTGTGGACCAAACCTTATATCGTGGCATGATAGGGAGCTTGCTCTATTTGACCGCAAGTAAGCCCGATATATCATTTAGTGTAGGAGTTTGTGCTAGGTACCAATCCGATCCCAAGGAGTCCCATCTCTCTTCGGTTAAGAGAGTCATTCGCTTTGTGAATGGGACTTCCAACTATGGGATTTGGTACTCATTTGACACTAATCCTAGTCTTGTAGGATATAGTGATGCGGATTGGGCAGGAAATTGTGATGATAGGAAGAGCACATCGGGCGGTTGCTTCTTTCTAGGCAACAACTTGGTGTCTTGGTTTTGCAAGAAGCAAAACTCGATTTCCTTGTCCACGGCGGAAGCCGAGTACATAGCCGCGGGGAGTGGATGCACTCAACTTATGTGGATGAAGCAAATGCTAGTGGATTACGGATTCAACCAAGGTACTCTCACTCTCTTTTGTGATAACATGAGTGCCATTAATATTTCCAAGAATCCGGTGCAACATTCTAGAACTAAGCATATTGACATCCGCCATCACTTCATTAGAGAGCTTGTTGAAAATAAATGCATAGTACTTGAACATGTAGGTACTAATGATCAACTTGCGGACCTATTTACTAAACCCTTAGATGCTACTCGATTTAAAACTCTTAGTAGATCTATTGGGGTATGTCTTGTGGAGTGATGTTCTATGATTGACCCCATATGGGGAACTAAGCAAAGAGAGCTATTTTGCATTCTTGTATCTTGCAAAAAATTTGAAATATCTTATGCCTCTTCTTTTAATTGCTTGAGTAAGCTTGGTTGTACATATGTATATATGTTTTAAAATTCCATAAGTGTGAACCTTGCTTGTCTACAATCCATGTCATATTTATGTTCAAACATGCATTTTTGGACTAGGAGATTTACATTGGAAGTATGATTTGAATGACCTATGATTATCTCCATGACATGATGATTCTTTAATAACATGCTAATGACAAATGAAAAAGCATGAAATTCATAAAACATGCTCACATGAAAAGCATGAATTGATGATTGCATATTCTTAAAAATGCAAAACTTGTGTGAAAACTTATGAGACTCAAAATGAATAAAGGATCTTGTATCCATTCAAAGGAATTTACATTCCAAATGTCTCTCTTTCTTTATTAGTTGAACATGGTTACTATCATACGGATAATTTTATCCGGAAAAATCAAATAGGGTGCAAAGTCGCTCATGCCATGTTTCGCTTATAAAGTTGGATATAGTTGCTCTTAAATTGAAATCAATAATCTCTATATCCTTGCTTTTCCCATGACATTGGTGATATTGGTTTGAATTCTTATTAGAAACCTTTGTCATTTGCTTTGCCAAATACCATTGTATTTTGGACTTGAATGCTATATGTCTTGTATGCAAAGCATGTTGGATTCACACATTTTCTCAAAATAAATCTCCTTGTTTCTCTCAAATTAATTGAAGTGCATAAAGTGACTTATATGTATATGCATATCTTGCATGCTTCTATCTCTCGTTGCTATGAGTGAACCGGTTGGGGACTACTCCTTTGCCTATATCATGACAAAAGGGGGAGTAGGATATGGTAAGGGGAGGTGCAAAACATAGAAGCTATTGTACACTTTGGGGAGAACATACATTGAGGGGGAGTAACCCGTTGAGGGGGAGCATTGCATTTATCATACATTGCATACATTTGGTAATGTTGTGCCTAAATTCTAAAATTCTAAAAATGCAAATGCTTGGTATTGTTCTCACATGATTAATCTCACACTTTTCTTGTATTAGAAATGTTAGAAACTCTTTTCAGGGATTGATTATTCTACAAGAGGATTGAAGACTTCAAGTTGCATTCTCTTATCTCTTTGTAATGTAGAATATCATTATAATCCCGTAGTTTCTATTTTTTTTGTGAGGAATCATTGTGAGTGATGGTTTTGTCACGAAATAGCCAAAGGGGAAGATTGTAAGGATTCCCGTTGTTTTTTATTGGCTTATTTCGTGATCAAACCATATGTGGGGGTTCTTTGTTAGGGTAGCCTAAGTATCGGTCTTAAAGTTCGAAGCCCTTTGAAGACCTCGTGTTGATAAGCACCGAAGGTAAATTTCTATGTGCTTACCTTTCTTTGAAGAGATTTAGAAGCACACACACACTAAACATTCATTGCATATGTGTGCATTCTCTTCATTTGTCACAATTCACACTTGCACTTATTTATTATATTTTGTTGTGTGTTATTGTGTCTTGTTGTTGTGTTAATTCGTTTCCCGATAACTTTCGGAAACGTCCGCGCATGCACGAGAATGTGCTTGGTTTAGCGCGAGGACCGCCTATGGAGAATGCCCTTGGCTTCTCCTTGGTTTTCACCTTTCTAGGTGATCGGCGGTTATGATCGGCGGCCTGGCCGCCGAATTAAACCGCCGTTTCAGTCCAGATTGGTCTGAAGCTTTTCTGCGGTTAAGATCGGCGGTCACGACCGCCGTTCGAAACCGCCGTTTCAAGACCTGATTGATTTATCTCTCGGTCTATTTCGGCGGTTGAAACGGCGGGCATGAAACCGCCGTTCGAAACCGCCGTTCATACCTGGTCGATTTTGATCTCTCTGTTCTGTTTCGGCGGTTGGAATCGGCGGTCACGAAACCGCCGAATGAACCGCCGTTTATGCTCTGTTCTTCACGAGCTCAATTCGGCGGTCATTAACGGCGGCCTGGCCGCCGATTGAAACCGCCGATTGGCGCGTTTCTTTGAAACTTACTTAAACGACCACACTTTGATTTGGCCCCCTATATATATGCCACTTTGACTTTAGGTCAATTAAGAGAGTTCATATTCAGAATTCATACTTAGGATATTTTTCAAAGAGAAGAAAAATTCCAAGAACTCCATTCTTGATTCTCAAACACTTTTTCATGATCATCAATCATCATCTAGCATCATCTTAGATCATCTAGATGTCATCTAGCATGGAATCTTCATCATACTTTGCTTGGTAAGCTTTTCACTAATATCTTACATGTTTTGTGTTTCTCTTATCTAGCAATCTCAATTAATTACTTGTTTGTTATTTTGTATGCTTTAGATACAATATTGAGATGAGTATGATGTATGTTTGAGATTTTATATTGTGCTTGCATATTAGGTTTTGTGCTTAATATTGATTAGCTAAACTAATTGACATGTCATTTAGTTTTGATATCTAGGATTATACTTAATTGCATATTAATCATCTTAGATAAGCATATAGGGTTTCCCTTGCTCTATGTTGCATTTTGGATATTCACATATATTCACTTAGGGTTGTATTCTCTTCAAAGAGAAAGTAAGTCTTGTGTGTAGCATCCGGGATTAGGTTGCTTAGAACGCAAGCAAATTGGACTAGGTTCACTCATACCGGGATTAGGTAGGTGTGTGATTACTTCCGGGATTAGGTTGTAATCGTTTGAACATTTAGTGGATTCGAGGTTCGAGTGTGGCTTACTTACATAGCCCGTGGTTTTTCCCGTGAGGGTTTCCACGTAAAAACCAAGTGTTGTTTTAATTTCCGCACCATATTACAATTGCTTGGTTATATTATCTTGAGGGCATTTTCGTAATTTGACTAACACGAAAAATTGGGTAAAAAGCGTAAAATCTATTCACCCCCCCTCTAGATAGCTTTATACACACCGTGCTATTATTTGTTTCATTCCGCTTGACCATTTGCTTAAGGGTGGTAAGGGGTAGTGATGCGGTGCTTTACACCCTACTTCTTCAATAGAGCTTCAAACACTTTGTTGCAAAAGTGAGAGCCTCCATCACTAATAATTGCTCTTGGAGTGCCAAATCTTGTGAAGATGTTCTTCTTTAGGAATTTTGTGACCACATTGGCATTACTCTTTGGTGTGGCTATGGCTTCTACCCACTTAGATACATAATCCACCGCCACCAAGATATATTGGTTTCTGTAAGGATTCCCATTCCTTGATTGGCTTATTTCGTGGACAAACCACGTGTTGGGGTTTGTATGTAAGGGTAGTTTAGATGATTGAGGATCATATTCAAAGGCCCTTTCAAGACCTCAAAGGACAAGCACGCCAAAGGTATAATCTCTAGTGCTTAGTTTTCTTTGAAGAGATTTAGATTGCACACACACACTTAGTTTACTTGCATTTGAGTGCATACTCTTCACATGTCACTTTGCACACTAGCATTTTGATTGATATATCTTGTTGTGTATTTTTGTGTCTTGTAATTCGTTTCCTGATAGTATTCGGAAACGTCCGCGCATGCACTAGAATGTGCTTGGTTTTGCGCGAAGACCGCCTACTGAGAATGCCCTTGACTTCTCCTTGGTTTTCACCTATGTTGGTGATCGGCGGTTATGATTAGCGGCTTGGCCGCCGAATGAAACCGCCGTTTGCTTCCAGAAGTGTCTGGCGCAATTCTATAGTTACGATCGGCGGTCACGACCGCCGTTCGAAACCGCCGTTCATACCTGATTGATTTAATCTCTCGGTTTGATTCGGCGGTTAGATCGGCGGTCATGAAACTGCCGAATGAAACCGCCATTGTTCCCCTGTTCTTCTCGGGTTCAATTCGGCGGTTATAATCGGTGGCCTGGCCGCCAATTGAAACCGCCGATCGGTGCGTTTCAAGGGCAAACTTGTCTTTTCACATGCCCTGTTCTTGATGTCTATAAATATCACACTTTCTCATTTTCCGAATTAATGTTCTTTAACTCTAAGAACCCTAAACTTCAAAGAGAGACATTTGAGAGAAAATCAAATCAAGAACACTTTCTTAACACTCAAAAACCATTCTCATATGCATCAAATCTAAGCATTTTCTGCTTGCTTGCATGGGTATTGGTCAACACACTTTCTTTGGTAAGTTCTTCACTATTATCATATATAATTAGTGTTTTATTTATCATTGACATCTCTTATATTATTTGTATGCTCTTAGAATATATTATAGATACAAATTAGAGATTGTTGTGTTGACATGATTGAGTGTTGTATTTTGATAGCTATCTAGGTTTTCATATTCTATGTTTAGCTAAGCTATTTGACATGTCATCTAGCTTTTAATATCTAAGATTGAATTTATTGCAAAATCATCATTCTAGATAAGCATATAGAGTAACCTAGCTCTAAATTGCATTTTGGATATTTTATATATTCACTTAGGTTGTATTATCTCTTCTTAGAGAATTAAGTCTTGTGTTGCTATCGGGATTAGGTAGCTTAAATCACAAGCAATTGGACTAGGTCCACTTATATCGGTATTAGGTAGTTTTGATGGTTATTGATCGGGATTAGATCATTTAAACTGGGATTAGGTTGTAATCATTTCAATTAGTGGATTCGAGGTTCGTGTGTGGCGCACATAAAAGCCCGAGGTTTTTCCCGTGAGGGTTTCCACGTAAAAATCAAGTGTTATTTAATTTCCGTATTTTATACTTGATTTATTGCTTTGTCTATTTAGGGGTAATTTTGTAATATTGACTTCACACGAAAAATTGGGTAATAAGTTTAAAATCTATTCACCCCCCCTCTAAATAGTTTTATACACACTGTGCTATAATTTGTTTCAATTGGTATCAGAGCAGGTTCCAAGACATACATAGGTGATCCTTACTCATTTTGGTGTGTTTTGCATCTTGTGTGATTTTTTGATTTATTCATACATTTTGCATTCATCTCATTTGCATTCATCCAAACACTATGAGTGGTTTCGGGATGAGCAAAGAGGGAGCGTCGAGTGTGAGGCCACCGTTGCTCACCGGCGATAATTACTCCTCTTGGAAGGGGAAGATGGAAGCATACATATGCCAAATCCATGATAGGGCGTGGATGGCGGTTGAAGATGGATATGCTCTACCTATGATGACTCCGATGGATGGAGGAGAAGAAGTGCTTAAGCCTAAGGCACAGTGGGACGCGCAAGAATTTGTTGATTCCATGTGGAACAACAAAGCCATACATGCCATCAGTTGCGCAGTCGATGATAATCAATATAAGTTGATTCAAATTACTAGGATAGCCAAAGAGGCATGGGACATCCTAGAAGTTGCTCATGAAGGAACCGAGGTAGTTAGGGACTCCAAGCTCCAAGTTCTCCAAACTCAGTTTGAGACCATTAGGATGGAAGAGCACGAGCACTTTAATGACTTCCAAGTGAGACTAATGGACATTGTGAACCAAAGTCACCAACTTGGTGATCCTTACTTGGATAGAAGAATCAAGCAAAAGATCATGCGATCACTTCCTGAGAGGTTCGAGCCCAAAGTGACGGCTTTAGAAGAAAATGACACCTACAAAGAAATGAAGCCGAGCGAAGTCATTGGAAGAGTTCTAGCCTATGAATCAAGAAAGGCTACCACATCACCTCCTAAGAATAAAAAGGATATTGCCTTGAAGACATCCAAGATAGAAGACGAGGAGGATGACTCAAATGAAGACATGACACTCATTGTCAAGGGATTCAAGAAGTTCTTGAATCTACAAAAGAGTGGTTATGGCTCAAAGGGGAATGACTTCAAGAAGAAGAAGACCACAATCAAGAATGTCAAGCCATATCATGAGATGTCTTCAAGAGAGAAGATTCAATGCTACGAATGTGGAGGATTCGGGCATATCTCCAAGGAATGTGCTAACTTGGAAGATGAAAGAGAGGAGGCCGCCACTTCAAGTAATAGTGATGAAGAGGTTGTGGCAAAATTTTTGGCATTAGGTTGCTCTCACAAGCGGGACAACAAAGTGAAAGTTGTTGAAGGAAGTCCCTCAAGCTTGAATGATTGTGAGAACAACTATTTTGCCTTTCCGATCTCCTACAGTGAAGAAGAGAATGAGAGTCAAGAAGAAAGTGACTCTAATGAAGATGACTCTTCATCTAACTCCACACACATGGATATGTGGAGAAAAAGGTTCTAGATGAATACCTCACTGAGTTTAAAAGCTTAGCAATAAAGACCAAGGAAAAGATGCGAAGATTGAGAGAAGAGAATCTAGACCTTTTGGCTCATGTTGACCACTTAAGTGAACAAGTGGATAGATCCAAGAATATTGAAGATAAGCTAAGAAAGGAGCTAGACTTATCTAAGAGGAATGAAGAAGATTTAAAAAGAGAGCTTGAAGAGGCTCAAGGGTCAAGGACTAGGATAGTTTCTAGCACCGAAAAACTTGACCATATGTTAAGTGTTGGAAAGAGTCCTTGTGACAAGAGTGGTCTTGGGTTTGAAGATAGTAAGGAGTCCTCCACTCCTAACAAGACCGTGTTTGTCAAAAGCTTGAGCTACAAAGAAGCTTCACCGGTGCAAACTCCTAGGAAGAAGATTGATCTAGGACAATGCTCTCATAGTGCACAAGTGAAGGTAGCTCCAAGAAGACAACCTTAAGCTCAACCTACAACAGTTCCTCATGCTAACTTCCCTCAAACTCAACTTCATCAAGGGAAGAGACCAATCATGCAAACTCAACCGAGGAAGCAACCAAGTCTTGGTCAACAACAAAGAAGGAGAGATCCTATCCAACAACCAAGACAACCACAAAGACATGGGAAGGCTCATATGCATGCACAAGGACATGGTATGATTCCTAACTTTGTCCCTACATGTCATTTTTGTAGTGTTGATGGTCATATTAGACCAAAGTGCTTTTGTTACATTAAAATGTGTAGAGTTAAAAGCATGATTGAGAAGAAGAAAGCTAGAGCTAGAATGCATACTCATAGGAAGGAAGAAATTCATTTACATGATCCTATGACATCTAGATCTCTAGAACTTTTGACCATTAGGAAGAAAATTGTTTCACCTAAGTGGATAAGAAAAGATGAACCCGCTTGTTACGAGACAAACTTGTCTCTAACAGGTTCAACTAAGTCCAATGGACTTAGTAGGTCTATAGGACCTCATGACCTTCATTAATGAAGGATGATGATGACCCCATATGGGGAACTCAAGCAAAGAGAGCTATTTTGCATTCTTGTCACTTGTAAAAATTTGAAATATCTTATGCTTCCTTTTTAAATTGCTTGAGTAAGCTTGGTTGCACATATGTATATATGTTTTCAATTCAATAAGTGTGAACCATGCTTGTTTACAATCCATGTCATATTTATGTTCAAACATGCATTTTTGGACTAGGAGATCTACATAGGAAGTATGATTTGAATGACCTATAGTTATCTCCATGACATGATGATTCTTTAATAACATGCTAATGTCAAATGAAAAAGCATGAAATTCATATTACATGCTCACATGAAAAGCATGAATTGATGATTGCATATTCTTAAAATGCAAAACTTGTGTGAAAGCTTATGAGACTCAAAATGAATAAAGGATCTTGTATCCGTTCAAAGGAATTTAAATTCCAAATGTCTCTCCTTCTTTATTAGTTGAACATGGCTACTATCATACAGGTTTCTCACCCGGAAAAATCAAATAGGGTGCAAAGTCGCACATGCTTTGTTTCGCTTATAAAGTTGGATATAGTTGTTCTTAAATTTGATTCAATATATTCTATATCCTTGCTTTACTCATGACATTGGTGAAATTGGTTTGAATTCTTATTAGAAACCTTTGTCATTTGCTTTGCCAAATACCATTGTATTTTGGACTTGAATGCTACATGTCTTGTACGTAAAGCATGTTTGATTCACACATTTTCTTTTAAATAAATCTCCTTGTTTCTCTCCAATTAATTGAGATGCATAAAGTGACTTATATGATTATGCAAATATCTTGTATGCTACTATCTCTCTTTGCTAGAAGTGACCTAATTGGGGACTACTCCTTTGCCTATATCATGACAAAAAGGGGGAGTAGAATGTGGTAAGGGGAGTTGCTAATTGTAGTAGCAATTGTGCATGTTGGGGAGAATATACATTAAGGGGGAGTAACCCGTTGACGGGGAGCATTACATACACATACATTGCATGATGTTGTGCTTAAAATTCTTATATGCAAATGCTTGTTTTACTCTCACTTGATCATCTCACATACTCTTGCTTTGGAAAGTATAATCTTTTGTTTTGAAGGGTTGATAGTTCTACAAGAGTTTGAAGACTTGAAGTTTTTTTTTAATATTCTTATCTCATTGTAATGTAGAATATCTTTGTTATCCCGTAGATTCAATTATGTTTGTGAGGATTAATGTGAGTGGTGGTTTTGTCACGAAATAGCCAAATGGGGAGATTGTAAGGATTCCCATTCTTTGATTGGCTTATTTCGTGGACAAACCACGTGTTGGGGTTTGTATGTAAGGGTAGTTTAGATGATTGAGGATCATACTCAAAGGCCCTTTCAAGACCTCAAAGGACAAGCACGCCAAAGGTATAATCTCTAGTGCTTAGTTTTCTTTGAAGAGATTTAGATTGCACACACACACTTAGCATACTTGCATTTGTGTGCATACTCTTCACATGTCACTTTGCACACTAGCATTTTGATTGATATATCTTGTTATGTGTTTTTGTGTCTTGTAATTCGTTTCCCGATAGTATTTGGAAATGTCCGCGCATACACTAGAATGTGCTTGGTTTTACGTGAAGACCGCCTACGGAGAATGCCCTTGGCTTCTCCTTGGTTTTCACCTATGTTGGTGATCGGCGGTTATGATCGGTGGCTTGGCCGCCGAATGAAACCGCCGTTTGCTTCCAGAAGTGTCTGGAGCAATTCTGCGGTTACGATCGACGGTCACGACTGCCGTTCGAAACCGCCGTTCATACTTGATTGATTTAATCTCTCGGTTTGATTCGGCGGTTAGATCGGCGGTCACGAAACCGCCGAATGAAATCGCCGTTGTTCCCCTGTTCTTCTTGGGTTCAATTCGGCGGTTATAATCGGTGGCCTAGCCGCCGATTGAAACCGCCGATCGGTGCGTTTCGGGGGCAAACTTGTCTTTTCACATGCCCTGTTCTTGATGTCTATAAATATCATACTTTCTCATTTTTTGAATTAATGTTCTTTAACTCTAAGAACCCTAAACTTCAAAGAGAGACATTTGAGAGAAAATCAAATCAAGAACACTTTCTTAACACTCAAAAACCATTCTCATATGCATCAAATTATCATCTAAGCATTTTCTAGCATAGTTAGGATGCTTGCTTGCATGGGTTTTGGTCAACACACTTTCTTTGGTAAGTTCTTCACTATTATCATATATAATTAGTGTTTTATTTATCATTGACATCTCTTATATTATTTGTATGCTCTTAGAATATATTATAGATACAAATTAGAGATTGTTGTGTTGACATGATTGAGTGTTGTATTTTGATAGCTATCTAGGTTTTCATAATCTATGTTTAGCTAAGCTATTTGACATGTCATCTAGCTTTTAATATCTATGATTGAATTTATTGCAAAATCATCATTCTAGATAAGCATATAGAGTAACCTAGCTCTAAATTGCATTTTTGGATATTTTATATATTCACTTAGGTTGTATTATCTCTTCTTAGAGAATTAAGTCTTGTGTTGCTATCGGGATTAGGTAGCTTAAATCACAAGCAATTGGACTAGGTCCACTTATACCGGGATTAGGTAGTTGTGATGGTTATTGATCGGGATTAGATCATTTAAACCGGGATTAGGTTGTAATCATTTCAATTAGTGGATTCGAGGTTCGTGTGTGGCTCATATAAAAGCCGGTGGTTTTTCCCGTGAGAGTTTCCACGTAAAAATCAAGTGTTATTTAATTTCCGCATTTTATACTTGATTTATTGCTTTATCTATTTAGGGGTAATTTCGTAATATTGACTTCACACGAAAAATTGGATAATAAGTTTAAAATCTATTCACCCCCCCTAGATAGTTTTATACACTCCGTGCTATAATTTGTTTCAGTTTCTGTAAGAGCTTTGGAATGGTCCCATGAAATCAATACCCCACACATCAAATAATTCCACTTCAAGCATCACATTTAGTGGCATCTCATCCCTCTTGCTAAAATTACCGGTCCTTTGGCACCGGTCACATGCTTCCATAAAGAGGCCAATAGAATCCCGATTGAAGGACTTTCCTTGAGGTTCTTATTGCTCCAAAGTGTCCTTTACACTCCTTAGAATGGCAATGCATGAGGATATCCCTTATCTCCTCCTCGGGTACATATCTTCTAATAAGACCATCACTACAAATCCGGAATAGGAGTGGCTCATCCCACAAGTATGACTTTGCATCCGAGAGGAATTTCTTCTTTTGGTGGAAGTTCATCTCCACCGGTATGACCTCACTTGCTAGGAAATTCACAAAATCCACAAACCAAGGAGCCATTAAGTCTTGGACCACTAAAAGTTGCTCATTGGGGAATGCTTCATTTATGGCTACTCGCACTTCATCCTTCTCATTCCTCTCTAGCCTTGAGAGGTGATCCGCCACAAGGTTCTCGGATCCTTTCTTGTCTTTAATCTCCAAGTTGAACTCTTGTAAAAGGAGAATCCACCGAATTAACCGCGGCTTGGCATCCTTCTTTGCTTACAAGTACTTGATGGCAGCATGGTCCGTGTACACGATCACCTTGGAACCCACCAAGTAAGACCTAAATTTATCAAATGCAAACACAATTGCTAGGAGTTCCTTCTCGGTTGTAGCATAATTGACTTGGGCCTCATTTAGAGTTTGGCTAGCATAATAAATCACATGTAGCCTCTTGTTCTTCCTTTGCCCTAATACCGCCCCAACCGCATAATCACATGCATCACACATAAGCTCAAAGGGAAGTTCCCAATCCGGTGCCGATATGATAGGAGCGGATGTCAACTCTTTCTTCAACGTCTCGAAAGCACGGAGACACTCTTCGTCAAAGACAAAGGGAACATCCTTCATCAATAGAGCACACAATGGTTTAGTGATCTTGGAGAAGTCTTTGATAAAACGCCGATAGAAACCGGCATGCCCCAAGAAGCTCCTAACTCCCTTGACCGAAATTGGAGGTGGCAATTTCTCAATCACCTCTATCTTTGCTCTATCTACTTCGATGCCTTGAGAAGAGATCCGATGTCCAAGTACAATGCCTTCCTTCACCATGAAGTGGCATTTTTCCCAATTAAGCACCAAGTTTGTCTCCTCACACCTCTTGAGAACCAACCCTAAATTCTTTAGGCACCCATCAAAAGAAGACCTAAAAACCGAGAAGTCATCCATGAAGACTTCTATGAATTTCTCCACCATGTCAGAAAATATCGCCATCATACATCTTTGAAAAGTGGCTGGGGCGTTGCAAACCCTAAATGGCATCCTCCTATAAGCGAAAGTTCCATAAGGACAAGTGAAGGTGGTTTTTTCTTGATCTTCAGGGTCGATCGGGGATTTGGTTGTATCCCGAATATCCATCTAGGAGGCAATAGTATTCATGACCTGTAAGTCTCTCCAACATTTGATCTATGAAGGGCAATGGGAAGTGGTCTTTTCTTGTATCATTGTTCAACTTTCGATAGTTGATACAAACTCTCCATCCGGTGACGGTTCTTTGTGGGATTAACTCATTGTTTTCATTTGGAACTACCGTCATCCCCCCTTTCTTTGGTATTACTTGCACGGGGCTCACCCATGGGCTATCCGAAATGGCGTAGATGATTCCGGCATCTAATAGCTTCACAACTTCCGCTCTCACCACTTCTTTCATGTTTGGGTTAAGTCTCCGTTGATGCTCAACCGTCGGCTTGAATTCCTCCTCCATTCTAATCTTGTGCATGCAAATTGAAGGGCATAGTCCCTTGATATCCGAAATTGACCAACCAATTGCTCTTTTGTGCTCTCTCAACACCCTTAGTAGCTTCTCCTCATCAATCTTAGACAAACTTGCCGAGATTATTACCGGTAATGTTGATGAATCTCCTAAGAAAGCATACCGCAAGTGAGATGGTAATTACTTGAGCTCTAGAGTAGGAGGCTTCTCAATAGATGGTGGGAGTTTTAGCTTTCCCACACCAAGTTCTTCAAAGTGCAATCTTCCTCTAAGTGTCCTCAAGGGTAGGGAGTTGAGTTGTTTGGCACATTCTTCAACTTCTAAGTTCTCATCTTCCTCCATCACTCCATGCATTATACAAGCTTCAAGCGGCTCCTTAGGGTTTTCCGTTCTCAAGTACTCTTGTATCAAGGGCTCAACCACATCCACCCTATAATAATCACCCATGTCCAATGCCCTTTTGGTTGCCTTAGACATGTCAAACACCACTTGTTCGTCACCAACTCTCAAAGTCATTTTCTCATCTCTTACATCAATTAAAGCACCCACCGTCTTCAAAAACGGCCTTCCCAAGAGAAGAGGTATCTCGACATCCTCCTCTATCTCCAAAATGATGAAATCCACTGGAAAGTATAGGCTATCCACCTTCACTAGAACATCTTCCATCACACCTCTATGATACTTGATTGACCGGTCCGCCAACTGGAGTGTGATATGTGTAGGCTTCACTTCTCCAACATCTAACTTCTTGAACACCGAGTAAGGCATCAAATTTATGCTCGCCCCAGAATCGATCAATGCTTTGCCAAATTCTGAGGTTCCAATGGTGCATGGTATTGTAAACTTGCCCGGATCCTTCAACTTAGGAGGGAGCTTGTTTTGCAAAATAGCACTACATTCCTCTATTAGTGCCACCGTTTCAAACTCTTCAAGCTTCATTTTGTTAGAGAGTAAGTCTTTCAAGAACTTGACATAAGTGGGCATTTGTGGTAGGGCTTCGGCAAATGGAATAGTGATGTGGAGCTTCTTAAACACCTCCAAGAACTTTGCAAATTGATGGGCATCCTTGTGTTTCCTCAACCTTTGAGGGTATGGGATTGGAGGAACATAGGCTTTGACTTGGGGTTGTGGAGGTGGATCATTTGATGTGGGGACCATGTCATCATGACTTGAATTCTTCTTTTCTACTTCAACCTTTTCTTCACAAATACCCTCTTCTTCATCAACAACCTCTTTTGCCTTCCCAAAGTCATCTGGCAATGCAACCTCTCTACCACTTCTCAATGCAATGGCTTTGCATTGTTCCTTAGGGTTAATCACTGTGTCGCTTGGTAAAGACCCTTGTTGTCTTCCTTGTTGTCCCCTAGTTAGTTGACCGACTTGCATTTCTAGGTTTTGGATTGAGGCTTATGAATGTTGAGCAAGTTGGTCAATCTTCGTATCAAGCTTTCTTAAGGCTAAGTCTTGGATCTCCATCCTAGTGTCTAACTTGCCCATGTATTTAGAGAATGCTTCCTCTAGGTTTGACTTTCTCTCCACTTGGTTGTTTAGGGCTTGGTTAGGGTAGTTTTGTTGGTGAGGTTGGTGGAATCCGAGAGGTTGTCTTTGGTTGAGGTTTTGTTGATGTTGGGGTTGATTATCCTTCCATGACAAGTTTTGGTTGTTTCTCCATGTCGGGTTATATGTGTTTTGGTAGGGATTGTTTTAGGGATTTTGGTTGGCATATTGTTGTTGGGGTGGATTTTGAAAGTTCCGGTTGTAGTTCACAAAGGATACTTGTTCTGACGAGCTTGAAGCAAATGGGCTTCCCACTTGACAATCCATGCTAGAGTGTGGCCCCAAACACCATTCACATTGAGCTACTTGCACATTACTAGGCCCTGCACTCATCTTGCTTATTTGGTTTTGAAGAGCAGCTAGTTGATCCTTCACACTTGTCAACTCATCTACTTCTAGTTTACCCGGAATCTTCTTCTGTACTTGCCTCTGGTTTCCCCGCTGGCTATTGTTGAGTGCCATTTCTTCTAGGAGAGCATTGGCCGCATCCATTGACTTGCTCATTAGAGACCCTCCAGCAGTCGCATCCACTAAGTTCCTTGTTGACACCGTAATCCCTTGGTAGAAAGCTTGCAAAGTTTGCCACCTTGCAAGACCATTGTGAGGACGTCTCCTTTGAAGCTCCTTAAACCTTTCCCAAGCTTCGTAGAGACTCTCATTCTCAAATTGTTGGAAAGAAAGGATTTCATTCCTAAGACGAGCGGCCCTCCCCGGTGGAAAGAATCTATTCAGAAATGCTTGGGCCAATTGATCAAAGGTAATGATCGAGTTTGGTGGTTGAGAGTTCAACCATATCTTCGCATCATTTCCCAAGGAGAATGGGAATAACTTCAACTTGATAAACTCGTCAGGAATCCCGTTGTACTTGAAAGTGTCACAAATCTCATTGAAGTTCTAAAGGTGTAAGTTTGGATCATCATTCGCCAAGCCATTGAACATACACGTAGTGCCAATCATTTGAATCACCGAAGGCTTTATCTCAAAGGAATTTGCCGCAATTGTTGGTCGGCGAATGGACGACTGGTTCTGCTCGACTCTAGGCATTGTGTAATCCCGTAGGGTACGTTTATCTCCATCATGAGGGAAACCTTCTTGCACTGGAATGGCTTCAGGAGGCACTTCTCTTTGATTTTGATTTGCCACAGGAGGCAAACCCATATCTCATAACTGTGCATTCCGATCACCCATTTCCGCTCTTCTCAACCTTGCCTCACGTCTATTTCTTTGAGCTATTTTCTCAATCTCCGGATCAAAATTCAAGGAGTGAAGATTTTGGCTCATTGTTCGTGGGTGCATGCAAGACACCTTAGACTATTGAGAGGAAATATGAAGAACTGAAAAACTTTAAGGCTGGAAGATAAATATAGAGGAAGAAAAGAAGAAAAACAATAACCTTGGGGAGATGTGAAGAACAAACGGTCAAATTGGAAGTGAGTGGGAAGTGACTTGCTTAGTAGGTCATTTTAGGATTCCTATGCATGCATTAAGAAAATAAGTCATGACCATTAGATGTTTGTCTAAACTAATCAATGGTTGAGTTTAGAAGATGTGGATTATTTTTTAAAATTGTTTGGTGTAATGTTGCACTCAAGAATGGGCATATATATATACAGTCCGGTTTTGGTCAGTGCGCACTGATATAACTAACATTAGTGCGTTGCACGTGGGCCACTGATTATGGAGAAGCTTTGACAAGCGCATACATACTAAGTCAAAGCATGTAAATCTAGTGGTCCATATGCAACGCACTAGTGTAAGTTATATCAGTGCGCACTGACTTGAATTTTTTTTTCTCTCTCTCTAAATATATGTATATATATATATATATATATATATATATATATATATATATATATATATATATATATATATATATATATATAAGAGTTAGGGTGGGCAGAAAGTCGTTGTGGTCCGTGAATATCGAGGGCGTACCCAGAATTTTTATTGTGGGCTAAAACAAAACTACAAACTTTTACGAGGAAATTTCATTAGTCGAAAAGCGAAGATATATTTATATAGGGAAACAGAACAAGCCTTATCCTTCAAGATGCATATACTAAACAAATTACATAAACTTTCGATAAAATAACATATTTTTTTAAATAAAAAAAAGTCTAAATATTTTTGGACACCAGCCAACTAATTAATGTGTCTAAAATTATAAAATTTGGGTACTTGATCGCGCTCCAAATGTTCGCATTTAGCGCTCCCTTTACTTGGTTTTTGTAACCGTTTTCTGAGCATTTTAGGTGTTTAATGTTGTAAATAAGTGTTTTCAGGTAATCTTGGCGTTTCAAAGGCATTTTGGTCCAAAGTAACGAAAAGAAGGCAAATAAGGCAGAAAAGAGATGAATCTCTACCGCCGCGGGTTCACAACTCATGCTAGCAGGAACAAATCAGCGAAGCAAAGCCGCGAGGAGCATCATAGATATCTGGCTAGTTCACACTTCTTGCCTCGTGGGAATAAAGCTGCGGGATCTTCACACCCTTTCCGGCGAGTTCAGACCTTTTGTCTCGCTGGAATAAAGCCGCTAAAGAGAAGCCGTTGGAATAAAGTCGTTGGAACTTCACATCTTTTTCCAGCGAGTTCAAACCTTCTGTCTCGCTGGAATAAAACCGTCGAATCAAACCCATAGACACCTTAGTGAGTTCAGACCGACTTCCCAAATAGAATAAAACCGCGAATGGAGTCCGCGCAAATGGGAAAGATCATCCAGCAGGTTGAGTCCGCTGGAAAGAAATCGCGGAACAATCCCGCGGTGATTTATGACGAGCTACAAGTGGATCGAATCTTGTCCAAGCCAATCAAATCAACCCTTTTTTCCATCCACTTGCCTGAATCAACCTTCAAAGTTGACCAAGTGACCCTCACTTGCTTTTTGGAAGGCCTCCCCCAATGCACATCACATCTCACTTCTCCATTTAATGTATCCAACCACTACACAATGAAGGTAGACCTACCACTTACACTTAGAATTAGTGAGAATTAATTAGTTTCTCTCTTAGAAAAGCCAAGCTAGTTTTCTTGGCACTTTCTAGGCAACCAAACACCCATTTTGGTACCTTAGTTTAAGTTAATTCAAGTTTACATAGAAGAGTTTATTGCTTGGATTGCAAAGAGGAACATTCTTCATCACAAAAGTCACCAATCAGTGATGTTTTCTTCTTTTGTATCTTCTTGCTACTTTGATTCTAAGTGTAACTAAAACCCTCTTTGTCAGGGGTTAGATGTAATTCTTGTAAATAACCCTGTTATATAATCAATCAATGTTTGATTCACTTCTTAAGTTGTATGTGTGCTTTATATTCCATTTATGTATGGTGGTTGACACAACCACTCATCTTTCATTGAATGCACAATATGCTTGTAGATGTAATATGCAATAAGTACTATTAATGCATATGACACTTGTGCCATCTATGTTGTAGAGATTTACTAGACCTTGTGAATCTCTACTAACACTTTTGAGTAAACCTCCTTTGAATCACTCCTCTAATCTTAGGTTGTGATTAATGTGATGGATTTAGTGCCTTATAATTTGGTATTGATAGATGCATGCTTTAGTCATTGTGAATGAGCGTAATGTATGATTGATTAGATGATAGGTTATTACTTGAATGAATCTTTCCCCTAGCAATCTTTTAATCTAGTATTTAAACCAAGAAATTGTAGTTTTAGTCTTAATCAATTCTCAATATCTTAGCATACTTGAATTTTTCATTCTTTAGTTAACCAAATAGACATTTGCTAGAATTAGTTACATTGTGTTATTGCTTTCTATCTACTTAATTATAATCTGTATTTCTTGTGGGAACGATAACCTGTACTTCTGCACCTTATACAAGTTGAACGACTTGTGCACTTGCAAAGAGTGAAACACTCGCACGCCCCTTTATAATAGTCGAGATAGAATAGAGTAGATCATTTATAGTTTTCATTAGCAAAAAAATGTTAGAGGGGTCATTCCTATTAACACAGTGTATCTATTGAGACGGAGAAATAACTTTGTTTTATTGGTAAAAGATACACAATTTAAATGATACAATGGTGTAGTACAAATCGTGGTTTTTAGAAGGTTTAGGTATGGAATTTTCAGACACGGTTGGCGATGGCGATCTCGTGCTAGTCAATAAGTGAAAAAAGCTGTAAGGTGTAGGTCCAAAGTATGATATTCGATCCCCTCTCTTTCGTGAGTCTTGAATTATTTATAGGTCCATTTTTCTTGCTCATTACTCTGATAATCAATCAATCAATCAATTAGGCAATCAACGGGACGTTAATGGTGGCCTTGTTTCAGGCGTGAGAATGATTCCCTTAATCAGGTGATTTTGTTTTCTTCCTTAGCGATCTTGACAGAGTTGACTAATCCCATTCAAAGTGGAGCTTTAAAGATGGCGGGAGAAGTCAACTTTCCTCATGTTTAAATGTTGGCGTATACCGTGCTTCTTGTAGCATGATTCTGGTTCCTTAGCGTACCGGTCTATTTCTTTCTTAATAGTCTTCCTTTCATCTTGGTCTTCCATTGCCTAGTAGACTGGTTCTAGGAGGAATCGGGGTATCCGGGAACCGGGATACCGGGTCAACGCAGTAGTAGGGTACTGAGATAATGTAGTAGCGGGGTCCTCAAAACCTTGACTTCTCTGTTTATTGGTACTTTGGGATCTAGATGCCACTGATCTTGATCCGGATTGATAGAAGGTGTATTTGGTCATACCAGTCTGGCTTCTTCTCGGGGTATCTGGGTACCTCCTGCGGCGTCTTTTTACTTCAAGTAATCTCTAGCATGGATGAAAAATTCTTCTTTGGACCCCTGCCATTTTTGGCGGTTAACAGTTTTATTAGAATGTACTATTTAATTTTTTTGAGTATTACATAAATTTTGGGGTTTTTCTTTTTTGAGGTGGAGGACTCGAACTTACAACTTTGTGATGCAGGTGTGAGAGGTTTACTACCAGACTGACTTGACACGGTTCCGGTTCGGTTCCGATTCAAAACTGGTGGTTCCAGTTCCACGGTTAGGTGGAACCGGAGCCGGTTCCGGTTCTGAACCTTTTTTATTTATTTTATTTTATTTTATTTTCTTAACATTACAAAATATTACATTTTATTTATTTATAAATAAAATGTTAGAAAGAACATTGTAGAGTATTGAGTCATGGCCTATAACCCTTGTTCAAGTAATTCAGTTTTCCCTTCCCTTCTCCTCCTTTTTATATAGGTTAAGCATCTTTTTCACTTCCTTATTTATCCGATGTGGGATGTGGTCATGGAGGCATAGACTAGGCAACAAAATACAAAAAATAATGCAAGCATCAACTAGTGATTCACATATATAAAATCAATTGTAATTCCTACCAGCTCTTATTAAAAAAAAACATATCGATGCAGCATAGTGTTCATGCTAAATAGGGTTATGAAATTTGGAATGTTTGAAAATTTAATTAGTTCGTGAACTTGAGTCCTTGCAGATTTTTATGCTGTTTCAAAGGCTACTTCATGCTTCTTTGTGCCTTCTCACGTTTTTTAAACCCATGTGGCATTTGTTTTTGTTGATTATCTTTGTTGATCATGTAAGGTTTGTTATTACATTTCCTTGGTTCCAGTCATTATGTTGATGTGAAATCGCATATTCGGGATTGGTGCTAACACTCCATGCACAATTTCGCTTGTGTGAATAAGTGATTTAGATCACTTAAAACTCATCTGTCCACACGGCCTCTATTGTGAGAATTAGGTTGTCTGGGGATGGTAATAAAAAAACAATAGAGAAAGATATATTAATATATTACCTGATCCATGACCATATGACATAGGCTAGAGGCCATAGCGAGAGACTGAAATATATTGACAGCATTTGATCTCTGCTCAGCAGTAAGCTTGTACATTCTCATTCTCTCATTATCAAAACTCTCAATTATATGCTCAACCCACATCCCATATAATTGAGCAATGAAGACCGAAATCCCATATCCCACATCGGATAAATAAGATCAATGAAGAAATGCATGACCTATATAAAAAAGGAGAAAATGGAAGGGAAAACATAATTAGGAGTGTGTATTCAATTAGGATTCTTGTGGACATTTAAAGATATTTTTTAAGTGACAGATTTTCATGGATTTCTACGGACTTTTATAAATCCATGGACATTCATTGATTTGTTTAGACATCTATCTCAGACTTTTATGGATTTGTTTAGACATCTATCTCAGACTTTTATAGATTTGTTTAGACATCCATGGACTTTCACGGATTTGTTATCTCTGACTTCTATTATAGATGGAGAATTATACCACTATATGGCCCAATAACACAATCTATACACTCAACCAATATGATCCATTAATACAACTTGCAGTACTAACAAAAATCTCTGCTTCACTAGTCCACTGGTATAAGGGTGGGCTACCGAGGCAAAACAAAGGTTGATACCCTGCTGCTCACACAAACCTGAAATTGGCATTATCAAACTGTTTTCCCAGATCAGTGATTATAGCCATTGAGGTACCAAATCGGTAGACAATGCTTTCCTTGACAAGCTTGTGGTATTTGCTTCAGTGATCTGAACTAAGGACTTTGCTTCCACCCACCGGGTAAAATAATCTATGGCCACTACATTGTGTTTGGCTTGACCACGAGCAGTGGGAAGAGGTCCGATCAGGTCCAACCCCTAAATAGCAAATGGGTAAGGTGTGTTAATAGAAGTGAGTATTTCCGGATGTAGATGATAGAGCTTTGCTGTTTTCTGACAAGGTTCACAGGTTTGTGCAAATTTCTCAGCGTCCTGATGAAGAGTAAGCCAGAAGTATACCATCCTGAGAACTTGGTACGCCAAAGTCTCTCCTGACACGTGGTTGCCACAGTCCCCTGCATGTACCTCATCTAGCTCCCATTGAGAGTCATCCGGATGCAAACATCTTAGCAACAGAAGTGACTTTCCTTTGCGGTAGAGGTACCCTTCTACTAGGCAGTGCTGGGTAGCAGTCCTTTTGAGCTTGCGTGTTTGATCCGGATCCTCTGGAAGAGTGTCATTTTAAAGGTAATCAGCTATAGGATCCATCTAGCAAAGGAGTCGATCAACTGGGCTCACTTTTAGCCTCGTGGCAATGCTGGGTCGGGGATATCAATTGAAGCGGTATTCCTTTTGGCAATGCCTGGCCTCTAGTTGCTGCTATTTTAGCTAGGACATCAGCTCGATGATTCTTCTCTCGAGGAATTTGTTCCATCTTCATACTCTTGAACCTTGTTGCGGCTTCTTTGACTTTCTCGAGGTATGCTATCATATTGTCTCCCTTTGCCTGGTATACACCGGATGCCTGGTTGATTACCAACTGGGAATCACTTCTAACTAGGAGGAAATCAGCCCCTAGTTATGTATCAACTTTCATTCCGGCCAATAAGGCTTCATACTCCGCCTCGTTATTAGTAGCTTTAAACTTAAACCTGAAACAGTGACTGCATTCGGCTCCTTCAGGATCAGTAAGGACAATCCTGGCTCCACAACCGGATTGATTTGACACTCCATCCATGTATAGTATCTAGGCCTTGCAATCAATGGGCCACTCCGAGGATTCCAGATCCAAGCTTAGAGTTACAGAGGCATCTGGATAGAGGGTTATGCTGAATTCTGCTACAAAGTCGGCCAGGGCCTGAGCTTTGATTGTCGTCCTTGCCTTATATTTTATGTCATACTGAGTGAGCTCTAGGGCCCATAAGACCAGCTTGCCTGACATATCTGGCCTTCGGAGGAACTGTCTCAATGGTTGGCTTGTTACTACTGCGATTGTGTGAGCTTGAAAATAAGGCCAGGGCTTTCTAGCCGTGGTCACCAGTGCATAGGTGAGCTTCTTCAGGAGAGTATAATTCTTCTTAGATTTTGTTAGAGCATGGCTTACATAGTAGATTGTTCTCTGGGCCTCATCACTGTATTCTTTTACCAAGGCCCCGCTTGTGGCAATTTCTGATACTGCTAAGTAAAGCTGCAGCTCTTCTTCTAGAAAGGGTTTTACTAGTAAAGGAGGGCCAGCTAGGTACTTCTTCAACGCCTGAAATGCTTGCTCACTCTTCTCATCTCACTTCATCTTCTTACCCTGCTTAATGATTTTAAAGAAAGGTAAGCACTTATCTGTATCGGGATATGAAACGGTTTCACGCTGCTACTCTGCCAATCAATCCTTGTGCTTGTTGGAGTGTAGTGGGGGATTCAAGATCCATGATGGCCTTGATTTTCTCAAGGTTTGCCTTGATTCCTTTCTCATGTACCATGAACCCAAGGAACTTTCCTGCTGTTACCCTGAAAGCACATTTAGCCGGATTTAATCTCATTTGATTCTCCCTTACTACTTGGAAAGTCTGGCGTAAATCTTTAGGGTGTTGGCCGGTCATCTGAGACTTGGTGATCATGTCATTTATGTACACTTCCATAGACCTTCCTATCTGCTGCTTGAATAACTTGTTCACCAATCGTTGGTAGGTGGCCCTAGCATTTTTGAGACTGAATGGCATAACCTTGTAGCAATAAAATCCCTGCCTAGTGATGAAGCTGGTTTTGTCTTGATCGGCGGGGTGCATCATGATCTGGTTGTACCCCGAGAAAGTGTCCATGAAGCTTAGAAGCTTGTTACCTGTAGTAGAATCAATCAGCTGATCTATTTTAGGTAAAGGGAAGCTATCCTTTGGGCAAGCTCGATTGAGGTCGGTGTAGTCCACACACATACGCCACTTCCCATTGGCTTTGGTCACCATGACCACATTGGCGATCCACTCGGAGTAGCAGGACTTTTTGATGAATCTAGCTTTCAAAAGCTTATCCATCTCTTTCTATACCGCGGTATTCTGATCGACGTTGAAATGCCTCCGCGTCTGTTTGACCGGTTTGAAGGTTACGTCTACTGCCAATCTGTGAGTGGTTAGGTTGAGAGGGATACCTGGCATTTCATCATGAGTCCAGGCGAAAATGTCATTATATTCTTCAAAGAGACTTACTAGGTTCTTCCTGACTTCATAATCTAGCGCGCCCCCTATCTTCACTACTTTGGTTGGGTCTCCCTTTCTGATTTGTATCTCCTCTAACTGCTCCGCGGGATGACCACCAGTCCATCCCCACTCTTCCTCTTCCTCTTCCTTTTCTTCTATAATCATGTCTGGCACTTCACCTTCTTCTAGGACATAATGATCCTACTATGCTGTTGTTTGGCCCGGTTCACTGGTAACATAAGCGTACTGCTTGGCTAACGCGGTAAGATTTGTGGATACCGCATAACAGGTGCGGGCTGCCGGCTGATCCCCCTTGACTTCTTATACCTTGGTTCCTACTGGGAATTTCAGTACATTGTGATAAATGGACATGACTCCCTTGATTCACGATAGGAAAGGTCTTCCTAGGATCGCATTGTAGGTGAACGGGGTATCAACCGCAATGAACTCTGTCATGATGTTCTGCTGGAGGGGAGCTTCCTCCAATTATCACCGGTAAGATATGCGTCCCAACTGGCATCACAGAGTCTCCTGTGAAACCATACAAAGGTGTAGTGTAACTGTTGTAGCAAGGGTTCTTCAGGTTAAGCTTTTTCAGTGCTCCTTTGAACAAAATGTCCACACTACTCCCAGTATCTATCAGGATGCGATGAACCCGGCAGTTTGCAATCTGTACCGTGATCACCATTGGGTCATCATGAGTGAAAGTAATAACAATAACGCTCGGTGTGTTCGATATATATATATATATATCTAGAGGGGGGTGAATAGATTTTAACTATTATTACCCAATTTTCGCATACAAGTTAATTTTACGAAAATGCCCCTACTAGTCAAAAATACAAGCAAGTGTAATATAGTGCGGAATTTAAATAACACTTGATGTATACGTGGAAACCCAACCACTGGGAAAAACCACGGGCTGTTTAGTGCGCCACACTCGGACCTCAAAATCCACTAATCGAAATGGAGTTTACAACCTATGTAGACCTCGTCTAACACTCCGGTCAATAACCCCCCACTTTTACCACTCAGGCCTTTAAAAGTGGCTCTAGTCCTAATTGCTTGAGGCCTAAGCAACCTTAGCCTCAAGACTTAATTCTCTACGAAGAGATTATGCAACCTATGTGAATATGTAAAATACTCAAAATGCAATTTAGAGCTAGGTTACTCTAAATGCTTACCTAGGATAATAATATGCAATTAATTCAATCCTAGATATCAATAGCTAGATGACATGTCAAAATAGCTTAGCTAATCAAGATTAATAAAAAACCTAATTAGCTATCACAAAACAACACTCAATCAATTCATCACAATTAATTCTCTAATCTTGTATTTATCATATGATCAAAAACATACAAGTAATTAAAAAGAGAATATGCTGGATAGTAAAATACTAAAATAAGATGAAATTAATCAAAATCTTACCAAGCATGTTGTGATGATGCAAACCCAATCATAGATGAATGCAAGATGAACTTTGATGCAAAAAGGATTTGATTTGAGTGTTTAAAGGTGAGTTCTTGATTTGATTTTTTCTCAAAAATCTCTCTTTGAAGTTTAGGGTTCTAATAACTCAAAGAACTTGATCAGAGAATGAGAAAGTAAGATATTTATAGACATCAAGAATTGGGCATGTGAAAAGACAAGTTTGCCCTTGAAACGTACCGATCGACGGTTTCAATCGGCGGCCAGGCCACCGATCATAACCGCCGAATTGAACCCGATAATAACAGGGGAACAACGGCGGTTTCATTCGGCGGTTTCGTGACCGCCGATCGAACCGCCGAATCAAACCCGAGAGATTAAAATCGATCAGGTATGAACGGCGGTTTTGAACGGTGGTCGTGACCGCTGATCGTGACCACAGAATTGCTCCAGACACATCTGGAAGCAAACGGCGGTTTCATTCAGTGGCCAGGCCACCGATCATAACCGCCGATCACCAACAATGGTGAAAACCGAGGAGAAGCCAAGGGCATTCTCCGTGGGCGGTCTTCGCGTGAAACCAAGCACTCATTAGTGCAAGCGCGGACGTTTCCGAACAATGTCGGGAAACGAATTACTAAGCATATATACACACAACAAGATATCAAACAAAGTGCTAGTGTGTAAAGTGACATGTGAAGAGTATGCACACAAGATCAAGTATGCTAAGTGTGTGTGTGCTAACTAAATCTCTTCAAGGAAAACCAAGCACTAGAAATTATACCTTTGGCGTGCTTGTACCTCGAGGTCTTGAAAGGGCTTTCGAGCATGAAGTTCAATCCTAAACTACCCTTACATTTTCAACCCCAACATGTGGTTTGTCCACGAAATAAGCCAATCAATATATGAGAATCCTTACAATGAGGTTGGATTGTGTTGTAGGCATCATCCACGGTGAAAATAATCTGAGCAAAACGAGGATAGTCTTGAGATCCCTTGGAGACCCAGAGTACATCATGACTAGCAGTGAGCCTTGGGATCTTCCTAGCATGATTCTTTCTTGAATTGTTGGAAGTTTCTACTAGCATTGGGCCCTCGCTGATGGTGTGAATGACTTAGATTTACTGAATCAAGTCTTTTCCACCGTCCTTCCTTCTTTCTTTCTCCTGCATCTCGCATCTCCAATTGCACCTCCTTTCCTGCCTTAATGCTATCCCGTACCTGTTGCAAAAATTCAACCAAGGGTCCTCCCTTTACCAATCCTTCAATCTGGTTGCGGAGGCTATAACATCAGAAGTGTTATGTCCTACATCCTCGTGGAAATCGCAATACTTGTAGCGGTTCCTTTGATCAGCCGGGACCTTCATAGGGCCGGGTTTCTTGAGCAAACCTTTATCGCGGATGGTGATGTATATGGTTTCTCGGGATGCGTTGATAGGAGTGTAATGGTTATACCAGTCTTCTTCGCATGCTACTCGTGCTACCTCTCTTAAGGGTGGTGAGGTCCTATGAGGGGTCCTTCTTATTGGGTATCTATCTCGATGTTGGTGAGGAGGTAGTGGCCGGTAGGTCGATCGGTTTGGAGGTTAATTCTGAAACTTCTTTACAGCGGCCGGCTTTGGAGACTCCTTCTTAGGCCGCTTAGCCGATCAGGCTTCATCGTGCTCGACCTTGACCCGGAGATGTTCATCAATGTCCACCTATTCCAGCGCCTTGTCGTAGGCCTCCTGGTAGGTCTCAGACGAATGCTTAGCAAATGATCGAAATAATCTACTAGCCCACAGGTTCCTTCTGAAATTCACCAAGGTCTCCTTCTCGGTAAACACTCCCATCTGGATTACTTTCTTATGGAACTTCTCTACATAGGATCTCAGTGTCTCTCCCCATTCTTGAATTACATATTGAAGCAGGATGGGGTCCTTGGGACTTGGTTTGATCCCCTGAAACTGAGCATAAAAATCTGTAGTAAGCTTTGTAAAAGAATCCAAATTACTTGGAGGTAACTTTCTGAACCATATCTTGGCGTAGTCAGTTAGAGTGGAAGGGAACATTCTGCACATTGCTGATCGGGTGGCATTCTGGATCTCCATTTGGTGGACAAAGCTCTCCATGTGACTCATGGGATCTTCTGAACCGAAATATTTTTCGGTGGGCATCTTGAATTTGGGCGGTAACTCTGCTTCTTTAATCCTCTTAGAGAAGGGTGCATTCATCTCCCCTAAGGGGTTCTTCCGGGTACCCCGGTGTTTTCCCTTCCTCAACTCCTCGAGTTCCTTGGTTTTTTCTGCCATTTGATCTTCAAGGCGTTGAGGTCCATTATGCCTGGATCTAGCTATTGAACCTTCGTTGTCAGAAGTCTCGAACTGCACAGTCGCCTTTTTGCGCTCTTCCCTCTGGGACCGGGTACCCAGCGGGTTTCTCCTAGGCCTGGTACTATCACCTGTATCGGGTTGGGGAGACCTTCTCTCTGTTGCTGGTCTAACCGCTGGCTGGTTCTTTCTGGGAGGAATGTCAAACACTGACTTCACCTACCAGGGTCTGAGATCTCCTGGATGATTTGGAACTAGCAACAACGGTTCGAGTCTATCAAAGACTGGTACTCGGGTACTTGGTCCGGCTCCTTCTGCAAGTCTGGGTGCTTCAAAAGGTATTCCTTGGGTAGTCATCCAGAGACGGATGCTTTCCACGTAGGCGGCAACATGTTGCTCCATGGTATCCTGGTTTACCTCCTGGACTGCGAGGTCCTACGGTGTGGTGCCTGTATTAGGTGGCGGAACCGGTGTCGGGATCTGGCTTTTTGTTCCCCTCCTCCTCCCTTGGTTTCCCTGAGTGGAAGCGAGGGACTGGGGTCCCGATGGGTCGGGCTGCCCCTGAGAGGATCGGAGCCTCATCTTCTGATTCTTCACGGTAGAGCTAGGTAGCTTTGTAAAAAGTTGGGAGTAATTTCCCATAGACGACGCCAAAAGTGTTAACCAAAAATTGTCATTGGGGTGATTTTTCCAATTAACAATTCAAGGGACCGGAATCGCGGTAGATCTCGGTCAGAGGGGTATCAAGTAGTTCGATACCTTTAGTTTCCTAAAGATTTAATAAGAATGGAGGATGACAATAATAAGAAAAATTCACGTAAATAATGGATCATACATATAATTCTTTTTTATTGATTGCGAATGCATGGTTGGATTACAATGGAGATTTTTGGTAGCTATGGTTGTGAGGTGAAAATAAACTCAGTTGGCGATGGTGATGGAGCTCTCGTGCATGTCGATAAATGGAAATGTATCAAGTAGGGTTAGGTTCTTTTTTTCTCCTTTCTTTCTCTGTGACAATACAATGTATATATAGGTCTCATTTCTTGCCATGCACTCCTATAACTTCGGTCTAGGGTTTTAGCAATTCACGGGACTTTCCTTGGCGATCAATGAATTTGTCGGGGGATTTGATCCCTAAAAATCAAGTGATTCCTTCCTCGACAGATTGTGTGGGAGTTGACTCCCATTTCAAATAGAACTCGTAGTGGCGGGAATGAGCGTAATTCTTTACTTGTCTTGAACGGTGGCATTTTGCACTTGTCCATTTATACTGTTTGATCTTTGGCGTACCTGATCTTGTCTTAGGCAGAATCGGGGTACGCGGATTTCATCTAGATACTTGGTAGTTTGCTAGCCTGACGGTTACTGCTAGCTTTTGGTTGATCGGGATACTCACGTGTCTTTCCTTCTTCCTGTTCATTTGAATCATTTGTGAGTGTATCGGGGTATCGGCACACCGGGATTCCGGATAACAGAGGGGTGCTGGGATCTTGTGACGATGGAGTCCCTAGAACCTTGTCTTCTAAGTTTCTTAGTATCTTTTGAGTTTCGGATCCCTTAATCTTGGTCGTGGTTAGTATGAGGTTACACCCCGACTACTCTGTAGAGTGGCGGGGTATCGGGATACTTCTTCTATAGCATCCTTTTATCTCGATTTATCTTCTAAGGCCGATGGAAAATTCTTCTTTGACCCCTGCCATTTTTGGCGGTTAACACGAACAATCAATTTAACATAGAACATGTGATCAATACATTCCATGGAACAACTAGACCTAAACATGTGATAACACAAGTAATAAAAGTCTAGATGCAAAACTTGAATAAAAACTTAGAGCATGTGAAAACACCTAACACATAAAAACTCATAGTTTCATTCACACAAATAACACTTGAACAATTCATATACATGAAGCACAAATTCAAGATGTTACATACATACACAAAAATGTATTCAATGAATATTCTAGCCAACAATTAGAGCAAGGATATATCAAATAATCAATTAAATCCTATTTGTCTCTAAATACACATACAATTGAATTAATCCTAGATTTTATCAATCTAATGATCAAAACACATTTCAAGGATTATTAATCATAAAATAATTCATTCAAGTCACAAATAATCTGAGATATCAATCTAATCACAATACAACTCTCAAACATGTGAAAAACCTAGAATCTAAGAAACTAGTTCACATATGTCTCTAATTAGACTTTTGATTAAGATTGATTATGAAGCTATCTTTCTCAATAGCATTCACCATACATATACATACATATAGAAGAAGAAACCCCAAGCAAATTGAAGGTTATAAAAGAAGAAATCTCAAAGATATGAACGCTACCTTGCAATCACGAGCTGGTTCGTTTTTCTGTGTAACACCACCCAAAAAATCAATCAAACAGCTGCAAGACCACTTGGAAAAGGTAGAGGACTTGATTACGAACAATCTCCAACTTGAATCACTAAATTCCAACTTCATATGAGAAAGTTATGGTGTTTGGAAGATGAGAAAAGTTGAGAGAAAATTTCAGCACAAGAGATTCTAACTTTTTCTTCTTGGAATGAAATGGAGGGAATTGGAAATATTTAAAAGGAAGAGAGAGAGAGGGAAGAAGCCAACCAATGGAGTCGTGCCACGTCAACACCCCGTGTGGGGCGTGTGTGGCACATGTGGACAGAGGGCTTTCTAGCCCGTGTGTCACACATGGCCCACACGTGGACAACATGGCTTGGCCTTTGGCCAAGCAATCTCCTCCTGCACTCCGATCGTATTCTTCGGCCGTATCAGGGCCTCCGAACTCCGATTTTGAATCCATCTTTGGATTACAAATCGTGACTTCCTCACGCACAACGACGACTATGAAACTTGGACAAAAGGTTGAGAAATCATCTCGGAATACGACGACAAAAACAACTTAATGAATGAGAACGAAAAGTAGCGTAGATACATCGTTTGGACTTGAAACCTAATGAATGAGTAACCGAAAGACCGGGACTCAATAAGGAATCATAAGAGATCATGTTCAAGTCCAAAACAAAAAATACGGAAACATATAAACACAAAAATCACACATGAATGCCATTTCCTAGACATAGTCCTAGAACATACAAATTACAATGTTTATCAAATTAAATCTAATGCATGAGCATACATTACCAAGTGTGTGAAAGTGATATATAAATGTTGTTCAACCATGCAAGGACACATATGAATGCCATGTGTGTGTGTGCCTAGCCTTGTAAGAGAAATGAGGTCTTATATACCTTTGTAGACCGATGAAACACATTTCTCTTTGAAGCCGGTATCTTGCATGAGTTGTGGCCAAGTCTTTCTTTGACACCTTGAATCTTCAATACTTAGACCACTAAACATTACAAGACAACATCGTTTTGATATGGAATACATGCCAAGTCAAACCAAAAACCTAACACTTGCCAATTAGGTAAACAAACCAAAATGTCTCACAAAAAGAGCAATTACATTGCTACCAAGAGACCTTTAGAACTTGTGCACATGGACCTAATGGGGCCAATTCAAACCGAGAGCATTAATGGCAAAAAGTATATTTTTGTATGCATTGATGAGTAATCTAGGTTTACTTGGGTTTATTTTCTTAGAAACAAGATCGAGGCTTTTGATTAATACAAAAAGTTTTGTAATCAAGTTCAAAATGAAAAAGGTCTTGATATCAAGAAAATATGTCGCATTAGGAGTGATCATGGGACAGAATTTGAAAATACCAAATTTAGTGAGTTTTGTGATGGTTTAGGGATTTCTCATGAGTTCTCAAAACCTAGAACTCCTCAACAAAATGGAGTTGTTGAGAGGAAAAATCGTGTCTTGCAAGAGATGGCTAGAGTCATGCTCAATAGCAGGAAAGTCCCTAGAAACCTATGGGCCGAGGCGGTCAATACCGCTTGTTATGTGTCAAATAGAGTTTTTAGGATGCCCGGCACAAAACAAACGTCCTATGAGCTATGGAAGGGTAAGAAGCCCAATGTAAGTTACTTCCACACCTTTGGGAGCAAGTGTTACATTTTGAATGATAGAGATCACTTAGGAAAGTTTGATGCTTAAGTGATGTTGGTCTCTTTATTGGGTATGCTATTAATAGTCGTGCATATAGAGTCTTTAACTTGACTACTAAGGCTAATATGGAGTCTATCAATGTGAAGATAAATGATCTTAGCTTGCTTAATTTGTGTGATGATAATAGTGTCAATGAACCTAAAGATAATATTTTGAATGACACTGAATCTCCTGTTGATGTGACTAATAGTGTATCTAGTCAAAATGATAATAATGATAGTTATGTTAAAGTTGAAAGTCAAGGGTTAGAAAATGCTTTAAATGATAATCAACAAAATGACCAAGTTGTTGAACATTCACACTCTAAACTTAGAAACTTACACTATCAAGAAGACATCATATGTGATTTGAATGAAGGGGTTAGAACTAGAAATCAAATAGTTAACCAAATTTCATATGCTTGCTACAGTTCTCAAATTGAACCCAAAAATATTAATGAAGCAATTGTTGATGAATATTGGGTTGGGGCTATGCAAGATGAACTTAATCAATTTAAGAGGAATGAAGTGTGAACCTTAGTTCCTAGGCCTAAAGACATAAATGTAATTGGCACTAAATGGGTTTTTAGGAATAAGACCGATGAAAGTGGTAAGATTGTGAAGAATAAAGCTAGACTAGTGGCTCAAGGTTATACTAAAGTTGAGGGTGTAGACTTTGATGAGACATTTGTACCGGTTGCTCGTCTCGAATCCATTAGACTTTTGTTGTCCATTGCATACATTAAAAAATTCAAATTGTTTCAAATGGATGTCAAAAGTGCTTTCCCCAATGGATACCTTCAAGAAGAAGTGTATGTTGAACAACCTAAGGGTTTTGTAGATCCACACTCTCCTAATCATGTGTTTAAATTGAAAAAGGCCCTCTATGGTCTTAAGCAAGCTCCAAGAGCTTGGTATGATAGGTTGACTCATTACCTTATTGATAACCAATATAGGAGAGGTGGCATTGATAGAACATTGTTTATCAAATATCATGATCATGATATTTTTGTTGCATAAATATATGTTGATGACATTGTTTTTGGGTCTACTAATAAAACCAAGGTTGATGAATTTGTAAGTGTTATGTCAAGTGAATTTGAAATGAGTATGGTGGGTGAGTTGAATTACTTTCTAGGAATGCAAGTGAAACAAACTAGAATGGGCATAATGTTGAACCAATCTAAATATGCTAAAAACCTTGTTAAGAGATTTGGCCTAGAAAATGGAAAATTTTTTGAAACACCCATGAGTACTACTCTAAAACTTGACAAAGATGAAAAAGGGAAAAGTGTTGACCAAAGCCTTTATAGAAGCATGATAGGTAGTCTACTTTACTTAACGGCTAGTAGACCCGACATTTGCTTTAGTGTAGGCTTGTGTGCTAGATTCCAAGCCAATCCCAAGGAATCTCACTTAAAAGCCATCAAGAGGATCATTAGGTACATCAAAAGAACTCATAGTATTGGTCTATTCTATTCATTTGATACCAACGATATCCTTGTAGGCTATTGTGATGCTAATTAGGCAGGAAACATAGATGACCGTAAAAGCACATCGGACGGTTTCTTTTATGTTGGGAATAACTTGGTTTCTTGGTCAAGTAAGAAACAAAATTCAGTTTCCCGCTCTTCTTCCGAAGCCAAGTACATTGCGGCCGGAAGTGCATGCACACAATTACTTTGGATGAAACAAATCCTTAAGGATTATGAGATAGAACAAGGAAAAATGACACTTTATTGTGATAACTTAAGTGCCATTAACATCTCTAAAATCCGGTTCAACACTCCCGCACAAAGCACATAGACATTAGACATCATTTCATTAGAGACCTAGTTGAACAATCTATTGTTACTCTATAGCATATGCCTACTAAAAATCAACTTGCGGACTTGTTCACCAAGCCCTTGGACAAAGAGAAGTTTAAAACTCTTAGAATGTCCATTGGCATGATTTGTGTTGATTGATGTCTTTGTGTGATTGTGAGTGGCTTGATGAGCAAAACTCAATTGAGTATCAATATCTTTGAGAGCTACTCACTTGAGAAGTAGTGATCTTAAACAAATAACTCTTATTGTTTCTAGATCATGCACTTGAGCTTGAATTTTTTTTTTGAAAAGTGCACTAATGTTTCTCTTATATGTTTTTGTTTTGAGTTATTGTGGTTGAATATATGTAGATTATGGATACATCTAGAAGCTTATTGCTTAGTACATGATAGATGACCTTTGGTATGTATCCATTTTGCTTCGGCACTACATAGAATTCAATGAGTACCCTCATGGAAAGGGCTAAACACCTTGGTTGTGTAGCCGCCCAATGTAGGAAAGGGCTACGCCATTGTGATGAGTGAAAGTCACCATGAGGTGTATATGTTTATGTTAGAAAAATCAAAGAAGTGTTGAAAAGAATCATTAAAAAAAAAAATCTTTGATTCTAAGCGTAAAAGAAATTAAAAAAAAAAAAAGGCTTAATGGTGTATAATTGAGAATTATGAAAAGCTTGGGTTGTCAAATAGAATTGGGTAAATGAGCCACATGCATACACACGCTCACATGTTGAAATCTATTCTCTTTAAAGCAAAAAACCCGGATGAATATCGGTTTGACCTAGATTAGAAATGCTTTAGTTAGATAGGTGTGGAAATAGTTTGCATGTTGATATCACAATTACTCCTTCTATATATGTGAGAAGCATTCACACACACATATTTTGCTTATATGATTGATTCATTAGCAATATGAGAATATTTTTGAGAGATTAATGAAAATCTATGATTCTCTCTTGGACTTTGAAAAGTAATAAAATATTTTCTTTTATTGTTTGATTGTGTGAATGTGTGGTGTCCCTTGTGAACAAATCTACTTGGTGATCATAAGTTGGAGCATATGTTAAGAGGGAGCTTAGTTTATTCAACTTCGCTTTCTATACGATTTGTTTGCTTAATATCTCGTTCTTTATCTTTTGTGTCCTTTATCTATTCTTTGACAAAAAGAGGGGAGAAATGTATACCTCACCATACTCACCATGTTTGACAATATGGGGGAGAAAAATGTATTCCTCATAATGTGTGAGTATGTCCTTTCTTTGTGCTTAATTTTGACTTTGTCTTAAGGGGGAGAATTATAGTCTTAAATGGGAGAAAATAATTCTTGCCTAATTGGGTTAAGGATCTTAGGGAGAGCTTTATATGTGAAAACATTCATTCGCTTGAGATAATGCATTTTTGTTTGAGATAAGGGAACTTTCTTATTTGTTTATATGATGATATCTCACCATTCTTCTTTGGAAGAAGATCTCTTGTTTGGTTTGATATGTTTCTAATAGGTACCTTGATGATCAAAGAAGGGATTCTTGAAGACTCATGAAGACTTAAAGATCTTTTAGTCTAAGGATCTCTTTGTAATGTGAGGATGAGAGAATGCAATCAACTATGAGTTTATTGGAATGAACATTATATGGTGAGGATAAGGTTTTGTCATGGAATAGCCAAAAAGGGAGATTGTAAGATCTTAGATTTGTGTTGGCTTGATTCCATTGCAAAACACTCTTTATTTGTAATGATTAGTTGCTTAGGTGGTTCTTGGTGAAAAGAAGCTTCAAAGGAGAAAAGCAACATCTCATGCAAATATCGTCTTCAAGAGGAAAAACACATACTTGGATGCTAAGATGTCAAGATTCTTCTTCCTTTTGGAAGGTGTAAGCGCACACATACACAATTCATTCATGTGTGTCCCTGCATCGTTGTGCTACATTTGGTATAACACATTCACACACCTATTGAAGTATGCACATGCATTAGTCTCATATTGACATACATTGTAGAATTGCATGTTCTAAGACTATGTCTAGGAAATGGCATACTTGTGTGATCTTGTGTTTATTTGTTTTTAATTCTTTTATTTTGGGCTTGAACATTGAGTCCCGGTCATTTCGGTTACTCATTTATTAGGTTTCAAGTCCAAACGATGTAGCTACACTACTTTGTGTTCTCATTCGTTGAGTTGTCTTCGTCGTCGTTTTCCGAGATGAATTCTCAACCTTTTGATAAAGTTTCTTAGTCTTCGTTGTACGTGAGAGAGTCACAGTTCGTAATCTAAAGACGAATTCAAAGTCAAAGTTCGGATGCCCGAATATGCCTGAAGAACGCGTGAGGATCGCAAAAGAGGCGAGCCATGGCCGAAGGCCATTTGGGAGGGATCCTGTGAAGAGGCCGTGAGCCTCACGACCCACACATCCCTCTGCCCCCATGAGGCACACGCGCCTCACACGGGGTAGAGTGATGTGGGCTCCTCCGGTTGGTCACTCAATCTCCCTCTCTCTCTCTTTTAAAATCTCTCCTCTTTCCCTCTTAACACAACTTGAAGAAAAATTGAAAATAGAAAGTGTGTAGATTTTCTTCATGATTTTTGATTTCTTGTTTTGATCATAACTCTCTCATTTCAACTCGAAATTGAGTGATTCAAAGCCAAAAATGTTGGTCTTGAAGAGAGCTACAAACCCCAAGCATTTTAAAAGTCATTTGAGTTCGTGATTTTTCGCAGCAAGCAAATTTTAGTTCGAGTCTTATGATTTGTAAGTGAAACATCTTCTTCTTACTTTCTCTTTTGATCATCTCATTTAATCTTCCTATTTGATTGACGAAATGTGTTAAGAATGATGTTAATTCATACTTAAGGTTTGATTGATCGATTGATTGTTGAGTTTTAGCTTTGTGATCTCTTTTGAACATATTTTAGCTAAGCTTGATTAACTTGAAATTGATTCTAAAAATGATTTGTATGATGTGCTTCATGATGATTTCTAGGTTTAATTTCATGATCTAAGAACTAGGTTTTTGAGCTTGATATTGAATATTCTCATCTTGTTCTTATTGATTCCCATGTCTTGATTTCTAGATACATTTATGATTGTTTGTTGAAAGCATATTCTAGTTTATCATTGAACATGTTCATAGAGCTTGATTGATCATCTTGTTCTATTTGATTGTGTTTGCATCCATGTGCATCACCTAGATCATTGCCTTGTGAAAAGGTTGAAGGCTCTTGTTAAAGTGAGTGAAGCGTTAATTTGAGCAAGAAGACTTGGCTAGGAAAACATTCCGGATAGCCAAGCAAGGAGTCTTAGTTAGAATCAAAATGATCCAGATAACTAAGCAAAAGTCTTAGCTAGGAGTGCGATACTCCGGATAGTTGAGCTAGGGAAGCTTGACTAGGATCTTTGTGATCCAGATAGCTAAGCACGAAATCTTCCTAGAGACGTGTAAGGTTCCCATTTGTTGATTGGCTTATTTCGTGGACAAACCACACATTGGGGTTCTTTGTAAGGATAGCCTAGGTATCGGGTTTATTGTTCGAAGCCCTTTGAAGACCTCGTGTTGATAAGCACCGAAGGTATATTTCTTTGTGCTTACTTGTCTTGAAGAGATAGTTGCACACACTCACAACTCATGCATATGTTTAATACTTGTATGTTGTGTGTCTTACTTTTGTGCATTAATGTTCATTAACATCTCTTCTTGCATGTTAGTTTGATTGCATCTTGCATATCCAATTGCATTGTCATGGTTAGACTTAGGATTGCATTTTTGCATTGGGCGCTCCCAAAAGCGCTCTACAGAAGCACTGTACGAACAGCGCCCATTGAGCGCTGTTCAGACTTGATCGATTTAATTCGGTCGCTGTTGGGTCGCTGTATAAAGCGCTCTACGTACAGCGCCGCTCTGTTTTCCCGTGAGAACAGAGTAAGGGCGCTGTACAAGAGGCGCTCTACGTACAGCGCCCAAGGCAATATTGAGGCAAACTTATCAAAACGACCACACTTTGTTTTGGCCTCCTATATATATGCCTCTTTGACTTTAGGTCAATTACAAGAGTTCATATTCAGATTCCATACTTAGGAGATTTTTCAAAGAGAAGAAAAATTCCAAAGAACTCAATTTTAGTTTACTCAAACACTTTTCCATGATCATCAATCATCATCTAGCATCATCCTTGATCATCTAGATGACATCTTGCATGGATTCTTCATCATACTTTGCTTGGTAAGCTTTTCACTAATATCTTACATATTTTGTGTTTCTCTTAACAAGCAATCTCATTTAATTACTTGTATGTTATTTTATATATTTTGAATACAAGCTTGAGATTAGTATGATGTATGTTTGAGAAGTTGTATTGTGATAGCTAATTAGGTTTTGTGCTTAATCTTGATTAGCTAAACTATTTAATTGAACATGTCATTTAGTTTTGATATCTAGGATTGCTCTAATTGCATATTAATCATCTTAGATAAGCATATAGGGTTTCCCTTGCTCTATGTTGCATTTTGAATATTCATATATTCACTTAGGGTTGTTATTCTCTTCATAGAGAAAGTAAGTCTTGTGTGTAGCATCCGGGATTAGGTTGCTTAGATCGCAAGCAAAATTGGACTAGGTTCACTCATACCGGGATTAGGTAGGTGTGTGATTACTTCCGGGATTAGGTTGTAATCGTTTTACACATTTAGTGGATTCGAGGTTCGAGTGTAGCTTACTTCCTAGCCCGTGGTTTTTCCCGTGAGGGTTTCCACGTAAAAATTAAACTTTATTTAATTTCCGCATTTTATACTTGATTTATTGCTTTATCTATTTAGGGGTAAATTCGTAATTTTGACTAACACGAAAAATTGGGTAAAAAGCTTAAAATCTATTCACCCCCCCTCTAGATAGTTTTATACACACCGTGCTATAATTTGTTTCAAGACGTGAACATCTTGGATAGGAAGTTGCTTCCTAAAGGTGAAGGACTCATCTTGGATAGGGAGTAGGGAAGTGATTCACTTGGTCTTGAGGATAGACTAGGAGTTGATTGCATTGAGTGTGTATCTCCTTCTTTCCTAGTGAATTGCTTTGCTGGGGGTTGTGGTATCAACCCATGGATGTTTCCTTTTTGAGGTTTTACCACGTAAAAATACTTGTGTCAATTTTTGTTTTATATTTCATTATCTTCCATATCTTACATTGATTGCATTTCTTGTACATTGATTTACTCATGTATTAGTTAAATCAATTCATTTGTTGAATCATCAAGTGTGCATTTTCTTTATTGTATTTCGTGAATTTTGAATTTAGAATAAATTGTACCTATACCTATTCACCCCCACACCCTACTCCCCTCTAGGTATAATATACACTATATTGCTTAAGGGAATTTGTTGAGACCGTTAGAAAATCTAAAAGAATTGTGGATCGGCGGTCAGGAACGACGGTCTAGACTGCAGGTTGATGGTAGCAGTTTGAGTGGCGAGAGGCACAATTTGGGTTCCTGAATTATAAGGAAATTGATACTGTTTTGGAAAAGGACTTTAGACTATTTCTTTTATTTTTATTTTAGTTATATTGTTTTATTTATGTTTTAGACTATTATCCTATTTTAGACTAATCTTGTCATAGTTAGGAGAGAAGATTAATTCTAGTATAAATAGAACTTTTAATTTTAGGGTTGTCATCTTTTGAATGTTTTATGAATAAAATTGACCCAGTTAGGGTTCGTCTTGTTTCTTTTGAATTCAACTTTTCTCATTTAATTGCTTAGAATAGCTTGGGCTAGGGTTAGGTAAATTCCGTTATCTGATTCTAGAGAATCAATCGCTCAATTATGTGAGTGGTTTGATTCAAATCTATCTAACTTTAGGTACAAGTTAGGGCCTGTTGTTGGATCCTAATCAAGGTCCTTAACAATTTGGTGCTTTCATTGAGAGATTTCAGCGACTTACAGGAAAAAAAAAGCCATGGGATCTGGGGGAGGATTCTATTATTCAAGGGAGTGGATCGAAGACTAACAAGCAGCGGTTTGAAGCCTTGGAGGAGAATCAAGATCGAATTTTCAAGTCCTTATCAGAACTGACGACATCTATAGCGCATCTGACTAGGTCAAACAATGATGCAATCAAGAGACTTGAACGACAGTTGGCTAAAAACAAGGGAAGGGAAAGGAAACGATAGGTAGACGGACACAAGGGGATGGACGGAGATCACGTAGTTCATGGTGTGAGGTAGAATTCTCATCAGGTGAGGTAGACGAGCCCAAATCGACCAGAAATCATGAAGGGTTTAAGCGAGGAGGACCTGTGGAACGTGGGCCATTAATGGTGGAGCGTTGGTTGCATGATGAGGTTTTTGAGGGAGAGATGGACGATGGATCTGAGGAAGATTCGAGATTGGACAGGAGACCTCGCGATCGAAGGCCAATTTATGGGCATTGGAGGGAACCGTGGAGAGGTGCTATAGAATATGAAGGTGACAGGCGAAGAGAAAGGCACCATAGTCGGGGTCCTAGAAAGCCGAAGGTCGATTTTTCGCATTTTAATGGTGGAGATCCACATGAGTGGTTGGACAAGGTGGATCACTACTTTTAGGTATACGAAGTGGCAAGGGCCAATCGGGTTTTTTACTGCATGTATCTACCTTGATGGAAAGGCTAATAGCTGGTAGAGATGGATCAAAGCTCAATATAAGCAAGATGGTAGGCAAATGGGTTGGACGGCTTTCGAGCGGGAATTTTTGACTCAATGGGTGATGCAGTAAAATCTGTGTTCAATTTACTAAGAAAGTTCGTTCACTGGGATCGGCGATTCTATCGGTCGAATGCCAATTAATCTAGTAAGGATACTCTAAATGTGGAAACTAAATTGCATAATGCTTTTCTTTGGAAGATTGTTTAATTCTAAAATTAACCTAAATTATGAGAATCTAAACTAAAAGACTAAAATCAAATTAAATCAAAGATCACACAAGGAATGAATATATGGAGAGAAATACTAGGGAATCGATGCACCTTTCTTAGACACTCAATGCTCTCAATCAGTCTCAATAAACACTTCAATAAAGTTTAGGGCTTGTTTTGATAAACAATTAAGAACGAATCTCTTTCCTACCACTCGCACAAAGGCCATGTGTCAAGTGATAGTAACGAAATCCTTTAGAACAAAACTCTAAGCCAAATCAATGCAACAAGGCCATGCAAACATTAACTTTCAAATCTATTAAGCTTACGATTGTGATTTAAATGGAAAAGGCCATTCACATCTAAACCCTAATCTCATGGGATAAACTAAATCACAAATCCATATCAATTGAGGCCACAAAATAATATGAATAAGTAAAGTAGAACAATTAATTCAATAGACAAGACTAAAACCCAATTGATTAACAAAAGATAGACTAATTGATTACATAGAGTTATCCAAAATTGGTTACATCAATCCCCTAGTTAAAGGTTTAGTTACACATCAATGGAGAGAATAAAAACATAGAAGAGATGAAGATAAAACCCATTATGGCGAGATGCTTCTGTCTTGAAATCCCCGTCGTCTTCCTGTTTCCAGTAATCTTCTAATGATGGAATGAATATGAAAGAATGAAAGGAGTCGGTATCTGATGGTCTGATAAGGTCGGCCCTTTTTTTTATTTGCTTTTTCCTTTCTTTCTGTTTATAGGTCTTCAGCAGCTTTGAGGAAACGCGGAGACGGTCCAACGCTTGACGTGCCGCTGGGTGGGCACGTGCATGGACAGCGGAAAATCCAAGACAAACACGCTGGAATGGCTCGCTTGAGGGGTCGCTTGGGAGGCATGTGCCTCTTGAGCGGCATGGGACGCGGTAAATCACCCTTGTCGACCGCCTGGAGTGCCGCCGATGATGCATGTGCCTGTTGAGCGGCATGGGCCGCGGAAATTGAGGATTTTGGCCTTTCCTTCATCGTTTGACTCCACCATTTCCAAAATAAGATTAGATCAACGCCTCTATGGAAAGAGACCTGCAACGACTTAACAAACACATCAACCCACCAAAAAGACCCAAGAAACACGCATAAACATAGGCAAAATGGGCAAAATATAAGCATATAATTAGACTGATCAAATACCCCCAAACCTATCTTTTACTCGTCCTCGAGCAAAACCAAACATTCCTAAACTGAAAAGAAAACTAAATCCTAATAAAGCCACTTTCGCAGGGAACGCGATAGCATTGAGCACATGCTACAAGCCTTTAAACCTCTAGGTGTCCCTAGTAGGAGGAGTGTTGTCTCCTGAGGGTTCTCAGCTATGACACCCACAAACATATCCCACAAAACCAATCATTCGAGATGCAATCGATTAATGCCCAGATTGAAACAATGCATGCAAAAGCCAATAGGTAAAGACTAACATTATGTCACAAATTTGAATGCATTGCTCAATTTAAGATGAAAAGCCCGCACTCAAGATATTCAAGCATCAAAAAAACACTTTCGCCGAATGCCATAGATGTAATTCGCCTCGACTCTAAGCCTCACCAGATATCGCTCATATTTCTCACAGAACCTAGGCAAATTCACTCATCAAGCATATGCGAAAGAAGTTATGCATAAGAAATTCAAATTATAATCGCATATGAATATGTCATTGAAAGAACGCTTGATTTGTATGCAAAGATCTCATGAAAAGAATCAAACATTATGAGCAAGATAACACACGCACACTTCTACTTTCATAGCAAGGATAACCAGCAGATCAATTAGACTTTTCATTAGGTTGTGATGGAACTATTGGGTAAAGGTTAGAAAGGAACGGGATGTAGGAGTTCAAAAACCTAGGATCATTCAGTGAGAGCCTTCAGTTACCATATGGCTTGGCGCAAGCTCTTAGGTCTTCATTGACTTCCTTTGTTAGTGGAATAATGCCACTTACCATTCATTGATGTCCCCTTAATTCACCATTCTCTTTTGCCCACTCCTTCGAGAATAGATACAACACTGAAATCCTTTGACATGTTGTGTTTCTTAGATTCTTTTCTCTGGCACACGCAACTCACCATTCATTTTGGTGGCAAAACTTTCTCTTTTTTTTTTTTTTTTTTTTATTATTATATTTTTTATTTATTATTTTTTTTTTAAAACAAAAGGCTACAAAATATACAACCTTGCCTCTTTCATTTGGATTGAATGCAGCTCATTCTTCATTTGACTCATATCAAATTCACACAAATTCTTATGCGAACTCTTCAGCTTCCTTCACAATCTCAAAGCATGATCCCAAGTTAACAGGTATGGCTATAATATGGCTTACATGGGTTACAGTAAATGTGGTAAAGAAAGAAAAGGCAATCAGTGTTTGGCTTCAAACAGGGCTATGGAGCACACACAAAAGGGTAGGAAATATTACAGGCCTTTTAAGTAGTTCATGCACACATAGTCTAAAATCACTTCCACTGATTCGACTTACTCAAGATCAAAGATAACATGTGAAATCTTTTTATGATGAATGCTCTATAATGCTCAATGTTCAACCTATAGAGATCAAATCTAATGCTAAGAACCTACTGAGTGTTTAAAGAATAGAAACAAAATAATCCCTTATATATGTCATTTATGTACGCACTTTGGCTTAGTGAACTCACAGGGTAGTCTCCACTATTAATCATGGCAATCCAACTATGCATCCTATCCACTATCACATCAAGAGCATGTCATAAGTTATGAAAAATGCAATGCAATACTCTAAGCGGCAAGATGTTAGTTTAAACCCAGTGATTTAAGCATATCATTTCAAAGTCATATACCAAAACATCTCATCAAAGTTAATGCAGGAACGACAGACTCAAAACAACGACACACCCCCAAACCTAAACTCGACATTGTCCCCAATGTTGACAATCAAGAACAGACAGGAAGTGAAAGTCAAAGAAAAATAAAAGCAAATAAAAGTTCAAAAGAAAATCCATAGCCTGCTAATCTCCTCCATCCTCATCTGAAAGCTGTAAGATCTCGGTCCCCTGATCGGAGTCTATCTGGTCATCCTGCATCTGCTGCTCATCATCAAAGTTCAAGATCGGGGTCCGCTGGTCAAAGTTCTGCGGCTCGAATCCCGATCCGCCAGCTGCAAAAGGATCTTGGTCAGGAATAGGGGTCTGAGACGGTGCTCCACTCCCACTAGCCACAGAAAACCGGCTAGTCATCATCCCGCGCAACTCCTCTATGCTCGTCTCGACAGTGTCAAAACGAGCATCCATCCGTCCCTCTAACTGCCCAAAACGCAAATCCATGTGAGTCTGCATAGCCTGCAAAAGAGTGGTAAATGGATCACCTCCTGGCTGAGCTCCGCCTATCTGAGCGGCATCTGGCGCCCCTTGAGGCTGGTCCTGTAAAAGTGCTGCTGCCTCAGCCTCTCTTGCCTCTCGCTCCTCCCGGCGACGTCTTCTCTCCCCATAATTTCCAATAGGAGGAAGGCCCCTAAGGACTAACTGTTGGCTCCAGTTCGTCGAGTTCATCATACTCGGGTCATGATTCTCTAACCCTGCACTCACATCAATGCCTGCCTGTCTACAGAAAGCAGTGATCAAACACGGAAAAACCATGGACTGGTCATCGTGCGCACTAGCGTCATGAATGGCATTGAAAATCACCCGTCCTATATTGATAGGGCCACCTGTCCTTAGACGGAGCAACACACGGGCCTGGTCATAAAAGATCTCTGTACGGTGCTGGGATGGCATCAGTGAGTATTGTCAGGAAAAGGTTCCAAAAGGCAACATCGGCATGCGTGTCGCGCTGGTATAGCTTCACTAATGTACCCCATTCCTCCTGTCCATCCATCCTAAGGCCTGCAGCCACTCTCCCTCTGTAAGGGTCAAGATCTGCAATATATTCTATTCCTCGACCATGACTGATAGCCACTTCCGGAGCGTCAAAGTACTGATTAATTGCCTCCGGGGTTATAAGAACCTCAACACCCTGCACTAAAACTGGGTCTCCAACAAACAGTCTCTCTGGTACAGCACTAGCATAATATTCTGCCACAATCCCCCTGTTCGGCCTTGGTGGGCGTGCAACATATCCACCCCATCTGCGGTCTGCAACCATCTGTGGAACAGGTGTCTGTACCAAACTCCCAACATCAATACCCCTCTCAATAATCCAAGGTCGCCTAAGGAAGTCGCTGAAACGATTCTTAAAGTCCTTGTTCTGCGCTTGCTTTGGCAATGCCTTCTGTTTCCCTTATCGGACGTACTGACCCGAGGACGCTTCCCATGAGCAGTCCTTGCCATCTGCAGATAACATAAGCCAAAATAACACAACAAGTTTCTACCAAAAATTCGGCAGCATTCCGTTTCAAATTTCGTCTCCAAATATACACAAAAGTGCCAATTAAGTCCAATAATCACAAGCAAATCCATCTAAATACAACCTATCATTCAAATCAATTCAATCATGGCAACATTATTCAAGCAAAAACATTCAAACTCTCCTAAGAACAAAGAATTTCGGAATTCCCTAAATACCAAGTGAAAACACAAACCAATAACTTAATCATGCTAAATATCTCAATTTGAACAAAGCCCATTGGTCATTAAAACTCAGAATCCGAATTTGAGCACTAAAAAAAAAAAAAAACTCAATCTCTTCATACCACATTGTAGAACCAAACTTCATAAGTTAATGCCATTGAAGCAAAATAGAAGAGAGAGAAGACATACCTTGTAGTCTAATTAGGAGAGGCGGAACCTTGGAGAGCAATTTAGAAGAGAAGAAAAGAAAGTGCAGGGAAAAAAAGAATAGGAGAAAACGCAGCTGTGGGTCAAGTGAGACCCACTAGACTGCTCGTCAGTTATAAATAGTAGGGCAAATTTTGCACTTACCGCTGATGAGGCACGCTGCATGTGCAGCGGTCCGTCCAGCGGTAAGGTGTAATGTTGCTTACCTGGAGAGTCCAAACGCACCGTTTATTTAATGGATCGCTGGTCGTACCGCTTGCCAGGTACATGCAACATCAGCGTCACCTTCAGCGAGCCAGACCAGTGTTGTCAACATTCCAGGACCGTGGCTCGTGCATCCGCCTCTTGAGCGGTCTAGGCAGCGTTACATCATGGTGAGAGTCAGGTCTTCATTAACCGCAGCCCATGCACTGCCCTCTTGAGCGGTCTAGGCAGCGAGCCATTCCAGAATGTGGAAGTTGCTCGTACCGCGGCTCGTGCATGTGCATCTTGAGCGGTCTAGGGAGCGAGCCATTCCAGTGTTGCAACGTTGAGTGTACCGCGGCTCAGGTATAGGCACCATGAGCGGCACCTTCAGCGCTAATTCCCAATTTTGTGCAGTTCTAACCTGGTTTGATCAAGGCAACAAATACACACGTGAAACATATCTGCTCACAGCCCAACATAACTAGAAATTCCGACTCACCCTAATTACTGACTCAAATTAATCTAAATATAAAATAAAATAAAATAAAATAAAATAAAATAAAATAAAATAAAAATTACCTAGGTGGGTTGCCTCCCACCAAGCGCTGTATTTAGCGTCTAGGCAAGACGTGTGAGAGCGCTACGGCTCTATAAGCACGGAATCCTCCAATCGAATGACAGTTCCGAAATCCGTAATGTAAGGCTTTACCCTATGCCCATTTACCTTGAACTTGTTGCCATTCGTCTCGTTTTGCACTTCTACAGCTCCGTGGGGAAAAACTTGTGTAACCCTGAATGGTCCAAACCATCTGGACCTCAACTTACCGGGAAACAGCTTCAGCCGGGAGTTGAACACCAGCACCTGCATACCGGGACGAAGGTCTTTATGCACTATCATCTTGTCATGTATCAACTTAGTCTTTTCCTTGTACAGCTTTGCACTCTCATACGCCTCTAAGCGAAATTCGTCGAGTTCACACAGCTGAAGTTTCCTCTCCTCACCGGCCTTGTCATAATCAAAGTTCAACTTTCTGACTGCCCATAAGGCTCTATGCTCTAGTTCTACTGGTAGGTGACACGCTTTCCCAAAGACCAACCTATATGGACTCATCCCAATAGGCGTTTTGAAAGCTGTCCTGTAAGCCCACAATGCATCATCTAACTTCAAAGCCCAATCCTTTCGAGTGGAATTAACAGTCTTCTCTAGGATACACTTTATTTGTCTGTTGCTGACCTCAACCTGTCCTGAAGTCTGTGGGTGGTATGGTGTAGCAACCTTATGCCTTACACCATATTTCTTCAAAAGTGCAGCAAAGGATCTGTTGCAAAAATGCGTACCTCCATCGCTAATGATGGCTCTAGGGGTCCCGAATCTTGCAAATATCGTCTCCCTCACAAATTTCACCACAGTTTGACTGTCATTATTCCTTGTGGCCTTTGCTTCTACCCATTTTGACACATAATCAACCGCTACCAAGATGTAACTATTACCACACGATGGTGGGAATGGTCCCATGAAATCTATGCCCCAGACATCAAAAAGCTCTATTATCAAATCTCCAGATAAGGGCATCTCATTTCGCTTACTTATACTCCCTGTACGTTGACATCTGTCACATGCCAAACAAAACCGGACTGCATCTTTGTGTAACGATTCCCAGAAAAATCCAGATTGCAACACTTTCAACGCTGTCTTTCTTGCACCAAAATGTCCTCCACAGTGTAGATCGTGACAAAATTTCAGAACGTCTTTCTGCTCTGACTCCGGAACACATCTTCTTATCACAGAATCGGGACCATGAGTGTACAAATAAGGATCATCCCAAAAGTATTTTTTCGCTTTTGTAATGAACCTTTTTCTCCCTTGTGAGTTCAATTCCTCTGGTACTACCCCACTTACCAAATAGTTAACCAGATCAGCATACCATGGCTCACTATCGTTTATAGCCAACAGTTGTTCATCCGGAAATTTCTCATGCAATGGCAATTTGTCTACCTCATCCGGATTTGCCTGTACTAACCTGCTTAGATGATCAGCAACCACGTTCTCACTACCTTTCTTGTCTCGTATCTCCAAGTCAAATTCTTGTAGTAGGAGGATCCACCGAATCAATCTAGGTTTGGCATCCTTTTTCTGAAGAAGAAAACGAAGGGCTGCATGGTCTGAATATACAATGACCTTGGCGCCCACCAAGTACGTCCGAAATTTCTCCAATGCAAAAACTACTGCTAGAAGCTCCTTCTCAGTTGTTGAGTAATTTAACTGGGCGTCATTTAAGGTTCGAGAAGCATAGTATATCGCGTGTGGAACCTTATCTACCCGCTGCCCCAAAACTGCTCCGATGGCATAATCTGAAGCGTCACACATTAATTCAAAGGGCAATTCCCAATTGGGGGAAATTATCACTGGCGCGGTGGTTAATGCACTCTTCAAAGTGTTAAAAGCTACCATGCACTCCTCACTGACCTCAAAATCAATTTCTTTCTGTAGGAGCAAACACAAGGGCCTCGTTATCTTCGAAAAGTCCTTTATGAATCGTCTGTAAAAACCTGCGTGCCCAAGAAACGACCTCACATCCTTCACGGATTTTGGAGGCTGTAAACTACTGATCACCTCCACCTTAGCTTTGTCCACTTCAATTCCTCTTCTTGAAATCACATGTCCGAGAACTATCCCTTGTTGTACCATGAAGTGGCACTTTTCCCAGTTCAACACCAAGTTGTTCTCTTCGCATCTCTTAAGGACCAAGGTAAGGTTGTGCAAACACAAATCAAATGAATCCCCAAACACCGAGAAGTCATCCATGAATACCTCAATGATTTCTTCCAACATATCTGAAAATATTGACATCATACACCTCTGAAAAGTACCCGGAGCATTGCAGAGACCAAACGGCATTCTTCTATATGCAAACGTCCCAAATGGACAAGTGAAAGTAGTTTTTTCTTGATCATCCGGTGCGATAGCTATCTGATTGTAACCTGAGTACCCGTCGAGGAAACAATAATGACTATGCCCTGCTAATCGCTCAAGCATCTGATCTATGAAAGGAAGAGGAAAATGGTCTTTTCTGGTAGCAGTGTTCAGCTTCCTGTAGTCGATACACACCCTCCACCCTGTCTGAAGCCTCTGTGGAACCAACTCATTCTGCTCATTGCGAACCACGGTAATACCTGATTTCTTAGGAACCACGTGAATCGGACTGACCCATTTACTGTCTGATATGGGATAAATTATCCCCACTTGTAGAAGTTTCAGGACCTCTTTCTTTACTACCTCTTTCATTATCGGATTTAATCTCCTCTGAGCCTCTCTTGACGGTCTAGACTCTTCTTCGAGAAATATCTTGTGCATGCAAATTGTTGGACTGATTCCCTTGATATCTTCAATTGACCATCCTATAGCTGACTTGTGTTTCTGTAGAACCCCAATGAGCCTTTCTTCCTCATTACTCTGCAATTCTGAAGCAACAATTACCGGGTATGTCTCATTCGCACCTAGATACACATACTTCAGAGTTGTTGGTAACTCCTTGAGTTCCAACTTTGGCGGTGGATCATTGGCAAAACTGACAGTTGAAATTTGGAAGTCTTCAACTTCTTCTTCAGCTAGTTCAGAACTATCTTCAGTCTTGTCGTCTTGATCGTCCCAATCCCAATCCGCCAAATCCTCATCCTTGAATATTCCATCAATCCCAGGGTCTAAAACCTCGATGAATGAACAATCATCAGCTCCGGCAGGGTATGATGATGCTTCAAACAGTTTGAACTCCACTGTTTCATCTAACACTGTCATTGAAAGTTTTCCATTCTGCACATCAATAAATGTCTTTGCTGTGGCCATGAACGGTCTACCCAGAAGAACAGGTCTCATGTTAGTCTCTTTACTTACGTCCTCCATGTCTAATACCACGAAATCCGCTGGAATAATAAGCTTTCCAACTTGGACCAGTACATCTTCAACATTCCCTCTCGGATATCTTACTGAACCATCTGCTAACAGAAGTGACATTGTGGTAGGCTTCAACTCATTCAAACCTAACTGCTTGTAAATAGAATAAGGCATCAAATTAATACTGGCACCTAAATCTAGCATTGCTCTTTCAAGTTGGGTACCTCCTACTGTGATATTGATGCAGAAACTGCCTGGATCTTTCAGTTTGGGAGGAAGTTCCTTTTGCAAAACTGCACTAGCACTGCCTGCTATATATTCCTGATGATTTGGTCCAAACTTCTGCCTGTTGGTGTGAAGGCTCTTGAAAAATTTCGCATATGCAGGCATCTTTTCTATCATCTCAAGAAGAGGTAAGTTCACATGTACCTTGGACAGAACATCAAAAATCTCTTTGAATGCCTTACTTAGCTTGTCCCTTTTAAGTCTCCCAGGAAAAGGAATTGGTGGAACATATGGAGGGGGTGGAATATAAGGGTCTGACGATTTGTGTAAAACCGAGGTCTTCTTTGGTGGTGGATCTACCACTACCTCTTCTTCTTCTCTATCCTCCTTCGCACTCACCTCTTTTGATCCCCTGGTGTCCTCTTTCTTTTGCCTTCTAACAACTTCAGTGTCTAACACTCGCCCACTTCTCAACACAGTCAATGCCTTGGCTTGTTCTGATTGACTAGGGAACCTTCCTGGTTCATTCTTGCGAACTGCGTCGACTATTTGTCCCATCTGTGTTTCTAAATTTTTAATGGATGACTCAACATTGTTAATTCTCTGATTTGTATCACGTGAGAAGCGCTCTGTATTCTCAGCAAGGGATGTCACAATATCTTCCAAGGATCTCTTCTTCGGCTGATAGGTGGTACTGTCTCTATTTGCAGCATTGTTCCATTGTTGAGGTTGACTATTGGACCCTTGCCCTTGGTAATTGCCTCTGTTGTACCCTCCTTGAGTTGTTCCCTGAGTATTCGGTTGAATGAGCTGATGACTATTAAGAGCAGTGTTGGGGTCAGAATAAGATAAATTTGAGTGGTTACGCCATCCAAGATTGTAGGTGTTCGAGTAAGGATCGTTTCTCCCTCTTTGGTAATTGAAAGCTTGAACCTCCTCTGTCTCAAATGGTACCCCGTCTCCATCTTGCACTGAGTTCACCCCTCCTTGCTGTTGATCCCTATTCGAGTTCTGGGCCATCATAGCTTGTATTTGCTTAGCTAGATTTGCCATCTGAATTTCCACCCCAGTTGTCTGGTTGACTTCATACTTTCCTCCCTTTCTGACAGTTGAACTTCTATGCTGGGAGTTTAGAGCCAAAGTTTCATAGATCTCAGCAATCTCTAAAGCAGATTTCCTAGTAATGATACCCCCACAAGCGTTGTCAACAATGTTTTGTGTGAAAGGTGTCAATCCATCATAAAAAGTGCGGACTTTGTACTCCTCTGTCACCATGTGAGGGGGAATTTGATCTAACAGCTCCTTATATCGCAACCATGCTTCATGGAACGACTCACCATCTTCTTCACTGAAACTAGCTATCTTGATCCGGACTTCTTTTGCTTTTGAAGCAGGGAAAAATCTGTTGAAGAATGCAGTGCACACGTCAACCCATGTTCTCAAAGATCCTGCCCTTACTGAATTGTACCACTTGATGCCCTTGTCCTTCAAACAATACCAAAAACACCTCATCCTTAACTGCTCTTCTGTCAATCGGCCCATCGGGAAATTCCCTACGGTAGCTTGATAGTTCTTCATAAACTGGAGGCAGTCTTCTGTTGCCAAGCCGTGAAAAGATGGCAGCATATTTAAATGGCTACTCCTCAACTCATAACTCCTGGCTACGGCATCTAACACAACTGGCTGAGGTTGGTCTCCCAGCATAGGCTGTCCAGACTCTATCATTATTCTGATACCATCTTCTAGTGCACGTCTTGGAGAACCCGGTAGATTGTCTCGAACTTCCTGTCTATTTTGAACACCTTGTTCATCATGAACCTCTCTTTCAGCTCGAATAACCCGGTCACGTTGCTCACTGTGATCACCCATGTCCTCACCAAAAGGATCTAACTCTTCGAACTGTCTAGCAACCCGGCCTACTCGGTCAATCTCGTCGTTAGCAGGGATCAGAATACCTCCAAGCGAACGACGTCCGTTCATACACCTGTAAAACCTGAAACACCAAAAACACAACTACCACGAGATAAAAAGAAACAAAAGAAAAACTAAAACTAAAAATAAAATCTAATGACACACACTACCTAACTTAAACTAACTAGATTCAACTAATAAAATCTATACCAATCCCCGGCAGCGGCGCCAAAATTGATGCAGTAAAATCTGTGTTCAATTTACTAAGAAAGTTCGTTCACTGGGATCGGCGATTCTATCGGTCGAATGCCAATTAATCTAGTAAGGATACTCTAAATGTGGAAACTAAATTGCATAATGCTTTTCTTTGGAAGATTGTTTAATTCTAAAATTAACCTAAATTATGAGAATCTAAACTAAAAGACTAAAATCAAATTAAATCAAAGATCACACAAGGAATGAATATATGGAGAGAAATACTAGGGAATCGATGCACCTTTCTTAGACACTCAATGCTCTCAATCAGTCTCAATAAACACTTCAATAAAGTTTAGGGCTTGTTTTGATAAACAATTAAGAACGAATCTCTTTCCTACCACTCGCACAAAGGCCATGTGTCAAGTGATAGTAACGAAATCCTTTAGAACAAAACTCTAAGCCAAATCAATGCAACAAGGCCATGCAAACATTAACTTTCAAATCTATTAAGCTTACGATTGTGATTTAAATGGAAAAGGCCATTCACATCTAAACCTTAATCTCATGGGATAAACTAAATCACAAATCCATATCAATTGAGGCCACAAAATAATATGAATAAGTAAAGTAGAACAATTAATTCAATAGACAAGACTAAAACCCAATTGATTAACAAAAGATAGACTAATTGATTACATAGAGTTATCCAAAATTGGTTACATCAATCCCCTAGTTAAAGGTTTAGTTACACATCAATGGAGAGAATAAAAACATAGAAGAGATGAAGATAAAACCCATTATGGCGAGATGCTTCTGTCTTGAAATCCCCGTCGTCTTCCTGTTTCCAGTAATCTTCTAATGATGGAATGAATATGAAAGAATGAAAGGAGTCGGTATCTGATGGTCTGATAAGGTCGGCCCTTTTTTTTATTTGCTTTTTCCTTTCTTTCTGTTTATAGGTCTTCAGCAGCTTTGAGGAAACGCGGAGACGGTCCAACGCTTGACGTGCCGCTGGGTGGGCACGTGCATGGACAGCGGAAAATCCAAGACAAACACGCTGGAATGGCTCGCTTGAGGGGTCGCTTGGGAGGCATGTGCCTCTTGAGCGGCATGGGACGCGGTAAATCACCCTTGTCGACCGCCTGGAGTGCCGCCGATGATGCATGTGCCTGTTGAGCGGCATGGGCCGCGGAAATTGAGGATTTTGGCCTTTCCTTCATCGTTTGACTCCACCATTTCCAAAATAAGATTAGATCAACGCCTCTATGGAAAGAGACCTGCAACGACTTAACAAACACATCAACCCACCAAAAAGACCCAAGAAACACGCATAAACATAGGCAAAATGGGCAAAATATAAGCATATAATTAGACTGATCAATGGGGACCATCACCGGTTATCAATCATCATGGGCAGTTGGCCAAGCTCAAGCAGGAAGGAAAGGTTCAGGCGTATATTGAGGAGTTTCGCCGATTGTAGATTTTGGTCAGGGGGTGGTTAGAGGAGTCATTATTGGGGACTTTTATTGAAGGGTTGAAGCCGTGGTTAGCGAGGGAGATGAAACTGAAGCAACCTCAAAGATTGATCGAAGCAATGAGGATGCGGAGATTTTAGAGGATGGCGGAGATTTTAGAGGATAGTTACTAATGTGACAAAAGGCCGTTTAAGGAGAGTTCTGGGAGTAAAAATTTTAAATCGGAGGCAAAGAAAGATTCTTGGAAGGGAAAAAGAGCTATTGAGGATAGTTCCAAAAAGGAAAGCAAAGACGTAAAAAAACTGACAAAGGAAGAGGTTCAAGAGAGAATAAAAAAAGGCATGTGCTTCAAATGCGGGGAGAAATGGAACAAGGACCATCGGTGCCGAACTGGGAAGGTATTTATGATCATTGACTCAAGTGAATCAGATGATGATGTTGTTAGTGATAGGGAAGCCACCAGTGATGAGGGAGAGTTGAGGGTGGCTGAATTGGGAGAAAATAATTGTGAAGCCGAGTTGTCTTTAAATGCCATGTCTGGGGTTTCGAAACCATCCACTATGAGGCTTATGGCATGGGTTCGTAAGTTCGAGGTTTCGATGTTGGTAGACTCTGGTTCCTCTCACAATTTCATTAACACAAATATCGTAAGGAAGATTGGGCTGCGAGGGGCTGCCATAGAACCGTTTGATGTGAAGGTGGCTAATGGGGAAAAACTTAAGTGTGAGAAAGTGGTTCACGAGGTGAAGATGAACGTGCAAGGAGTCAGGATTGCTGCTGATTTGCATGTGTTATCGCTAGTGGGAGTAGATGTGGTGTTAGGTAACACTTGATTGAAGAGTATCGGTAAGGTGGTTATAGATTTTGATGCCATGACATTGGAATTCAAATTGGACGGAAGAAAAAGAACATGGGCTGCTTTGCCTCTTAAAGAAATTAAACAATGTGAAGCTCAGATGATAGAGAGACTTTGCAAAGGGGGCGCCCAATACTTTGCAGTAGTGAATGATGGAGACCGACAGGAGAGGAAAAGCGAGAAAAAGAATACAAATGAGCTGCAAGACGAATTAAAGCGGTTGCCCGAGAAGGTACGTAAGGTAGTGGCAAATCATCGACAAGTTCTGGAGGTGCCAACTAGCTTACCATTCCCCCGTCATTGTGATCACCGCATTACTTTGAAAGATGAGGCGAAACTGGTCAATGTGCCTCTATATAGGTATGCCCATTTCTAGAAAGACGAGATTGAGAGACAAGTAGAGGAGATGTTGAAGAATGGATTGATCAGGCATAGTCAAAGTCCGTTTTCGTCTCCAGTGTTATTGGTAAGGAAAAAAGATGGGACTTAGAGGTTTTGTACCGACTATCGGGCTTTATATGAGGCAACTATGAAGGACCGATTTCCAATTCCGACAGTTGATGAGATGTTAGATGAATTACACGGGGCGTGTGTGTTCACTAAGCTAGATTTGAGAGCTAGGTTCCACCAAATTCGGATGAAGGAGAAGGATGTGCACAAAATAGCCTTTTGAACTCATTTAGGGTTATATGAGTATCGGGTGATGCCATTGGGCTGTGCAACGCACCTTTTACATTCCAGGCAGTCATGAATTCTATTTTCAGACCTTACTTGAGGAAGTTTGTGCTAGTGTTCTTTGACGATATATTGGTTTATTCAAAATCAATGGAGGAGCATCTAGAGCAATTGGAGTTGGTATTGGGGATACTAGAGCAGCATCATTTTTTTTTATTAAAATGTCAAAATATGATTTTGTGCAGGAGGAACTGCAGTATCTTGGGCACATAATTTCAGGTGTGGGAGTGAAGGTTGACCCAAGAAAGATTGAGGCTATGGTGGACTAGCCATTGCCAAAAGATGTGTCGACTTTGAGAGGGTTTCTGGGGTTAACAGGTTACTACCGGAGGTTTGTGAAGAATTATGGGCTGATTGCAAAACCCTTGACTAGTATGTTGAAGAAAGATAGTTTTGAGTGGACGGAAGAAACAAAGAAAGCTTTCGAAGATTTGAAGAGGGCCATGACATAAACCCCTGTACTGGCTTTGTTCGATTTTGAAAAGCCATTCGAAGTCTATACCGATGCGAGTGGAGAAGGGATTGGGGCAGTCTTGGTATAAGAGAAGAGGCCTCTGGCGTTTGTTTCTAAGGCTTTAGGGCCAATGAAGAAGGCTTGGAGTACTTATGCTAGGGAGATGTTAGCTGTGGTGCACGCGGTAAAGGTGTGGAGACCTTATTTATTGGGCAGGAAATTCACCATTATCACCGATCAACAAGTTTTGAGGCACTTGTTAGAGCAGAAAATTGTGACCCCGGAGCAGCAGAAGTTTTTAGTTAAGCTTCTTGGGTTTGAGTACGATATTATCTACCAACTTGGTAGGGAAAGCAAAGTAGCTGATGCTTTATCCAGAAAAGAGGGCAGTTCACTATTGTGGTCTGTGTATGCGGATGATGAGGCAGGATTATTAGTGTAAGGTTCCCATTTGTTGATTGGCTCATTTCGTAGACAAACCACATGTTGGGGGTTCTTTGTAAGGGTAGCTTAGGTGTTGGTATTATTGTTCGAAGCCCTTTGAAGACCTTGTGTTGATAAGCACCGAAGGTAAATTTCTATGTGCTTAATTGTCTTGAAGAGATAGTTGCACACACTCACAACTCATGCATATGTTTAATCTTTGTATGTTGTGTTTCTTATTGTTGTGCATTAATGCTTATTTTCATCTCTTCTTGCATGTTAGTTTGATTGCTCATTTCATTGTCCATTGCCTTGTCATGCATAGCCTTGGATTTCTTACATTGAAAAGGGCGCTGTTCAAAGCGCTCTACAAAGCGCTGTTCTGAACAGTGCCCACAAGACCTGATGTAAAAATGGTCATTTAAATGCATCAGGTCTGATGCATTTTGGATGGGCGCCCCCAAAAGCGCTCTACAGAGGCGTTGTACGAACAGCGCCTATTGAGCGCTGTTCAGACCTGATCGATTTAATTTGGTTGCTGTTGGGTCACTGTTGGGGCGCTGTACAAAGCGCTCTACGTACAGCGCCACTCTGGTTTCCCGAGAGAACAGAGTTGGGGCGCTATACAGAAGCGCTCTACGTACAGCGCCCAAGGCAATTTCAGGCCAACTTATTCAAAACGACCACACTTTGTTTTGGCCTCCTATATATATGCCACTATGACTTTAGGTCAATCAAGAGAGTTCATATTCAGATTTCATACTTAGGATATTTTTTTAAGAGAAGAAAAAATTCCAAGAACTCATTTTCTATTTACTCAAACACTTTTTCATGATCATCAATCATCATCTAGCATCATCCTTGATCATCTAGATGTCTCTTTGCATGGATTCTTCATCACACTTTGCTTGGTAAGCTTTTCACTAATATCTTACATATTTTGTGTTTTTCTTAACAAGCAATCTCAATTTATTACTTGTATGATTTTCATATATCTTTTTATACAAGATTGAGATTAGTGTATTGTATGTTTGAGAAGTTGTATTGTGATAGCTAATTAGGTTTTGTGCTTAATCTTGATTAGCTAAACTATTCGATTGAACATGTCATTTAGTTTTAATATCTAGGATTGTTCTAATTGCATATTAATCATCTTAGATAAGCATATAGGGTTTCCCTTGCTCTATGTTGCATTTGGATATTCATATATTCACTTAGGGTGTTATTCTCTTCATTGAGAAAGTAAGTCTTGTGTGTAGCTTCCGGGATTAGGTTGCTTAGATCGCAAGCAAATCAGACTAGGTTCACTCATACCGGGATTAGGTAAGTGTGTGATTATTTCCGGGATTAGGTTGTAGTCGTTTTACACATTTAGTGGATTCGAGGTTCGAGTGTGGCTTACTTACTAGCCCGTGGTTTTGCCCGTGAGGGTTTCCACGTAAAAATCAAGTGTTATTTAATTTCCGTATTTTATACTTGATTTATTGCTTTATCTATTTATGGGTAATTTCGTAATATTGACTAAACATGAAAAATTGGGTAATAAGTTTAAAATCTATTCACCCCCCCACCCCTCTAGATAGTTTTATACACACCGTGCTATAATTTGTTTCAATTAGCACTTAGTGGGGCCGAATGGCGTGTTTGGGATCGAATTAAGGAGGCCATGCAATTTGATGCTCGAACAGTGGAGATTCGTAAGAAGTTAGAGGACCATGAGAGTGGTGTAGAGAGATTTCACTATAAAAATGGGCTATTGTACTACAAAAACTATGTATATGTACCGGGGGTACCAGGGTTAAGAGGGGAGATTTTAGCTCATTTCCACTATAGCAAAGAAGGAGGTCATTCGGGGTGGTTGCGCACTTATGTAAGGATCAAACACTTTTTCTATTGGGAGGGCCTTAAAAATGAAGTGAAGAAATTGGTGGCCGAGTGTGATGTTTGTCAGAAGGTGAAGTATGACTAGAGGTGCCCTATGGGGTTGTTGCAACCATTATCGATACCGGAGAAAATTTAGGAGGACTTGACCATGGACTTTGTAGAGGGGCTGCCTAGTAGTGGTGGTTACAAGTCAATTCTGGTCATGGTGGATAGGTTGAGCTAGGGTGCCTATTTTATTCCGCTCAGACGTCCTTTCACCACTAGTAGTGTGGCTAAGGCGTTTGTGGATAATGTGGTGAAATTGCATGGGATTCTAAGGAGTATCGTGACTAATCGAGGGAAATTATTTATGAGTTCTTTTTGGCAGGAATTATTTACTTTGCAGGGCAGCAAGTTGAAGGCAAGTTCCTCTTACCATCCACAGAGTGATAGACAGACAGAGGTGGTGAATCGGACTCTTGAGCAGTACCTAAGGTGCTATTGTCATAAGGAGAAAAAAAGATGGAAAGAGTACATTTCATGGGCTGAGTACTGGTATAACACGTCACATCATGCTTCAATTAACATGAGTCCATTTGAAGTAATGTATGGGCGACCGCCACCGATGCTAAGCACTTATGAGAAAGGGACGGCTCGAAACGAAGAAGTCGAGAGAGAGTTGATGGCTAGAGACGAGGTTGTAGCTAAGGAGAAGAAGGAGCTTGAGAAGGCTCAGGGGAGAATGAAGAAGTATTATGACCAAGGCAAAAGAGACGTATCCTTTGAACCAAGAGATTTTGTGTATCTCAAACTTCAACCGTACCGGCAGAAATCTCTAAAGAAAAAGTTCAATGTGAAATTATCGCAATGGTATTATGGGCCTTTTAAGGTGTTAGAGCGGATAAGTGAGGTGGCGTATAAGTTGGAGTTGCCGTCTACTTCTAGATTGCATCCGGTGTTCCATGTTACCGTGTTGAAAAAGAGAGTGGGAAACCCGAGTCTCATTTCAAGCGATTTACCAGCGTTTGATACAGAGGGTAACTTGCTGATACGGCCTATAACAGTTCTTCGATATTGCAATTGGAAGAAGGGACGTGGTATGACAAAGGTGTGGCAAGTTCTAGTTCAATGGCAAGAGGTCCCTACAGAAGAGGCTACTTGGGAAGACTATGACGAGATGGTATAACGTTTTCCAGATTTTTCCCTTGAGAACAAGGACTTTAGACTATTTCTTTTATTTTTATTTTAGTTATATTGTTTATTTATGTTTTAGACTATTTTCCTATTTTAGACTAATCCTGTCATAGTCAGGAAAGAAGATTAATTCTAGTATAAATAGAACTTTTATTTTTAGGGTTGTCATCTTTTGAATGTTTTATCAATAAAATTGACCCAGTTAGGGTTCATCTTGTTTCTTTTGAATTCGGCTTTTCTCATTTAATTGCTTAGAATAGCTTGGGCTAGGGTTAGGTAAATTCCGTTATCTGATTCTAGAGAATCGATCGCTCAATTCTGTGAGTGGTTTGATTCAAATCTATCTAACTTTAGGTACAAGTTAGGGCTTGTTGTTGGATCCTAATCAAGGTCCTCAACAGAATTTCAGTTGTTGATTTATTCATTCTAAATCCATTAAAGTTATAAAATAAAGAAAAAATACTAAGGATAAAATAAAATGAATCAAAAACTTAAAAGGACTATTCTAATATATTAATTTTTTTTTTTTTTGAGATTTTATGGTTTATTGATGTGATATGTTTGGTATGGCAAACTAAACTATTCAAAATAATAAAAGTTAAAAATAATAATAAATTATTTAATATAATATCAAACTAAAATAAGTATCCATGAATCTTGGATAGCTAAGAAGTTGTATTGTATTATCATTTCAAAAGTAATAATTAATATATAATTCATATTTTCATTATATGTATCTACAATGTTCTAAATTCTCTACATGTATTTACATGGATGTAAAATTCTCCATACAAATATCTACATTAATCAATTTTATTTTTGTTTCTATGGAAGGTTCTAAGTTGACCAAATCCAATGTTTATCGATGTATTAGACTAACCGTCAACTGAGGGATCCCTCACTTCAACTTCAGTCCACACCTGCATGTGAAATCACATCGATTTATTTGAATTTTCATATTAAATTCTGTGTGGACGATAAGTTCATTCAAATATACCAATAAATCAAAATTGATAATTTTTCAAACATTAGAACTATGTATACCAAATTTGTTAAATATAAAGCTAGTGGAAAAATTGGAGAAATATATATAACTAAAAAAACTTTTTATAGTGGTTGAAATATACATTATTTAAGTTTAACACTATTACAAAATTGTCGAGTTCTTTTGGGGGAGAGGAGGACTATAGCCCTAACCTTTCGGTGCATGTGTGAGGGGTTAAGCACACGACAAAGGGATCTCGTCAGAATGTAAACACATTCGGTGTCGGTGCATAATTCCAAAACATGCTATTTTAAATTCACATCATAGTCTCATCATTTGGTTGTGAAACTTTCGAGTTGCTCTAATCCTTATTACCCTCACGCTTCCGGAACCTAACGCTAAACTATAATTTTGGAGTTAGTCAAAATCATTATTACCTATTTATTGGCGGTATTTATCTATTCAAGAGGTCCAAATGACCAGAGTGCACCTCATATGTATATATAATATTATGATATATATGTATATTATAATATGATAATAATTAATAAAATATTATATATAATATATTAAAAATTATTAAATATACAATAATATATATAATAATATATATATATATTATTGTATATGAAATAATTTTTAAAATATTATATAATATATATCTTATATATAATATTTTATATGTAATAATTTTTAATAAATTATATATTATTATATATATAAAATATATAATATATATAATATATTATAATATTACATATATTATATATTATTAATATTTAAAATAATATATAATGTATATTGTATTATAATATATATATATATATATATATATATATGATATATTAAATATTATTATACTTGTTTCACATTGAAATCAAAATCAGGGAAGTCTAGCAGTTGGACAGCCAAATGGGGACCAGGACGATATTGTCCGTTAGAGATATTCATTCCGAGAAATTCAATTTCTGGTTTGCCAATTGTACTTTTCTTTTCGAAAAGCATGATGCCGTAGTGATCAACAATATCATGGAATTGTTGAAGGAGGTTATTGTGAGAGGTATCATCTGAGGAGAACAAAAGGATGTCATCAATGTAGACGAGGGCTGAATGTAGAAGAGGATGGAAGATTCTGGTAACAGCTTTCTGAAAAAGGGAAGGAGCTGTTTTTAAGCCAAAATGTATAACGGTCCATTGGTATTGTGCATTAGGAAGACAAAAGGCTGTCTTATACCTTTCATCAGGATGAATACTAATTTGCCAGAAAGCACCCTTGAGATCAAATTTAGAAAAAACCTTGGCACCGGGAAGTTGTGAGAATAGAACATTTGGTTTGGGAACAGGAAACTTGTCATCTCTGAGAAAAAGGTTGAGTGGCTTGTAGTCTACCACTAATCTCTTTTTCCCCCTTCGTAATTCAAAACGTTTTTCAACATAAAAGGCTTGGCACGCCCAAGGAAAAGAGGTGTGTTCAAGCAGACCTTGTCGAAGAAGTTCATTGCATTCTTCATTTGCCAGTTTGAGGTCTGAGGGTGACATACCAGAATGAGATGCCTTTGTAGGATTAATATCCTCATTAAGCTTAAAAGGGAGCTTAATAAAGAAGTATGGATTCTTCCACAAGGGTGAAGGGTGAGAGAAGGTGGCATGATTGTCAGCACAGAGGCGGAGCAATCTGTGTTGAATCTGTTCAAATGAGGGTTGAACCTCTGAGAGAGGGAAAATCTTTGGAACGTCAGAAAAGGCTTTAAAATTGCTTTGAACCGAATTCCTGTGGGAAGAATCCGGAGGGATTTGCTTTGACAGAAAACATCCCATCCAATGAGGATGTCTTTATCTGAAAGAGGAGTGCCGACAACATTGACCCAAATAGTATACGATGGGAAAAACTTAATACCAATACTTTTCCGGGAAATGAGATTAGTCGTAAAGATTTTTCCATCAGCAGCTTTGAATAGTCGAACATAAGGTTTCCAGCACTCAGGAGGAAGGACCTTAGGATTCATCATTGTGGTGTGAGAGCCTGTGTCTAAGTAGGCTATGACATCAATAGGTTTGGAATATTTATCGGGAAGGATCTGAACATGAGCTTGAGGGCCAGATTGAGAGACAATCTAGGTAGCTTGATAAGATTCATGAATAGAACTGAAGCCTGAGTCGGAGTCGGAGTCGGAGCATTCTGAGTCAGAGGAGTTGTCTTATAGGATAAAAGTTATGGTGTGATTAGCACCGTCTTGTTCAGAGAAGATAGATTCAATGTCTGCATCTGACGGGACTTCGTCAACAGTCTCCTTCAATTGTTGAACTAGTCTGGCTGATTTAGCCTTCTTGTTGGGGCATTTTTTTGCATAATGTCCTGGTTTGCCACAGATATAGCATCTCTGGGATTTATACCAGCCTCGTTTTACTTTCTTTCTATAGAACTTGAAACGCTTAGGTTTGCCTTTCCTGTTCTTGAAATGGCTGAAATGATTCTTCTTTTTTGTTTTGTAGTGGCAAGTATCTGCGGATTTGCATTTGATTTGGAGGGAAGGCTGTTTGCATTGGGATTGTAACCTTTTTCCTTTTGTCAACATTTTGGAAAAGAATTTCTGTGTGGCACAGAGTTTATCGAGGGAACTCAAGGCATACATGTGGAGTTCACCTAAAGATGTGTCAGTGATAGATCGTCCTGAGGTGTCTATCTTTCTTTGAATCTCGTATTGTAACTCGTCGGGAAGAGAGTTGACATAGACCTGTTTAAGACTATGGTCATTGATTCCACCAAGGATGTAGTAGTGACAAGACATCTTTTGATAATAGAATTCAATGTCCTTTCATCGAAGTGAACAGCAACGCATCTCAAAGAATTCTTGTCTAGTCTGTTTATAGAACTGATCAGGATCACCAAGAAATTCTCTAAAAATAAATCCCATGGCTTGGGAGGCTAAAGGGACTCTGACAAACTGAAGTTGTCTGTATTCTCGGAGAGCTTGATACCAATCTCTGAGAGAACCAGTGAATCGAGATATGAATTCTCGTAAAATTGCTTCAAGGTTCTGTTTGGATTTGGCCATTTGCAGGTCAAGCCATGCACTCATTTCTGAGATTCGTTTTCTCCAAGAGCTAGGAGAAGAGTTGTCTAGATTAAACCAAGGGCCAATAGTTGGTTTGGCCGGAGGACGACCTGGAATAGGTTCCGGTGGTTCTTCGACATAAGGAGTGGGACTAGTGGAAGTGGCATCATCTGGAGAATCATCTGTCTATGTGGAAGGTTGAGGATCTGTTCTAGTTCTAGAAGCCATGTAAACTTGAGTAAGGTCAGCTTGGCCATGTATGGGGGATAGTGATGGAGAAGAAGCTGGAGTTGTCATCCAGGAGGATTGAGAGGAGGCATCTTCAGAAAAAGACTCTGTATCTAACTTTGAAGAAGAAAATGGTCTGGAAGTAAACAGGGCTGGTTCATATGAACTTGAGGCCGATTGTTTATCTTTTCTGTTAGAAGGAGACCGTTTTCAAGGCTTCTCAAAAGGAGAGGAAAGTGGAGGATATTTCTGGAGCAGTTCACCAGTAGACTTGAAATATCTGGAGAAATCGTCAGGCTTAGATGGAGGCGAATGACTAGGAGATGTTGGGAAAAACAATGACTGAGAATGAGAAAAGGATCTTGGTCGATAAGATTGATCTCTATTCATTTGTTCAAGTTGTTCTTTAAGCTGCTTGATTTCTCTTTCCTTTCTGTCAAAATCTAGGCCAGAATAGCCATGATCAATGTACATGTGGAGATCAGAATGTAATTTTGCAATTCTGGATTGCAGATCTGAGGACATGTCTCTAAAGGCAGCATCAAGGTTTAATAGATGATGCTCATGTTGGGAAACATGGCGTGTTACGCGGTCAAACTTCTGATTAATAGAGTTTAAAACTCTATTTTGGGCTCTGGCATTATGAGATTGCCAGTTGAGGACTTGTTCAGCCTGGGATAGCTGTTTGAGAGATCCATCAGGTTGGACTTCAGTTGATTGGACAAAAGGCCTAGAGAAACGAGTCTTCTCAGGATTTGAAGTTGGTTCAAGTGGAGGAAAATCACAGTCATAATCTGAAGTCATGTAACAAGGGACAGGTGAAGGTAATTTTGGAAAGTTTGGAACAGCAATATCAGGCTATGGTGGTAGAAGACCTACATATCGTAATATATGTAGAGCTCTGTCATAAATGGGCAAAGGCTTGATAGGGTGTAAGCCTATCCAAGGACTGTCGGGGGCGTCTGGTTTTCGAGGTTTCTGCCAGGGTTTACAGGAGGTGTAATAAGTATCTTTAAGACAAACTCGGTATGCACAGTCTGCGTCACACATATTTGGATCAATGTCCTAGATGAAATGGCCATTGATTTTGTCTGTGTAGATCGGAGTGCCATCAGCTAAAAAGCTGTGGATGGGAATGTCATCCTCAGTAGTTGAAAGTTCTCAAAGTGTGTTTTTCAATATAAAGCTAGAAGGGGGGTGAATAGATTTTATCTAATTATTACCCAATTTTCGCGTGCATGTCAATTTTACGAAAATACCCCTAGCAAGTCAAAAATACATACAAGTGTAATAAGATGCGGAAATAGTAAATGACACTTGATGTTTACGTGGAAACCCTCAACAGGGAAAAACCACGGGCTGGTAAGTGCGCCACACTCGAACCTCGAAATCCACTATATGAAAAGACGGTTACACCCTCAAGTGATTCTCGGACTCTCACCCTAGATAACCTCAGGCTATGGACACTACCAATCGCCACTCTTGGTTCAATCCCTAGTGATATCCCCTGATACACTACTCTTGGCGTGAGCACCCTCTAATCTACCACGCGGGCCTTTTATAGCGGCTCTAGTCCAATTTGCTTGAGGCCTAAGCACACTTAGCCCCAAGACTTCAATCTCTCAAAAGAGATGCACAACCCTATGTGAATATGTATGAATATTCAATTAATGCAATAAGAGCTAGGGTACTCTAAATGCTTACCTAGGATTATAAGATGACAATATAATCAATCCTAGATATCACATATAGCTATATGACATGGCATATAACTTACGCTAAGTAAAGGATAACCAATCCTAGATACAAAGCTATCATATAAAACCCACAAACATTCAAAGGATTAACTAGTTGATTAAAAAAACAATCTATCAACCTAGTTATCAATACATCACACAAGAATGTTCATGGCATAGCTTTTAGGCAATAATGACCTAATCAAATAAGCTATGAAAAATAATCTCAATCAATAAATGAGATCAATTAGCTAGATGTTATATAAACATGAAAATCCTAGCTATCATAAATAACCCAATCAACACATAATCTCAATCATGTATGTAGAAATTAATCTAATGACATACAAGTAATAAATGAGATAACATTGATAAGTAGAAACACTAATTATGTAAGATAAAAGTGTTCAACAAATCATACCATGTGTGTTGAAGAAGTCCCATGCATTAGCATATGCTAGATGATCCTAGATGATGCTTAGATGAAGAGTTATGCATGTTGTGTGTGTGTGCAACTATATCTCTTCAAGCCAAAGTAAGCACAAGATATACCTTTGGTGCTTGTCCTCTTGAGGTCTTGGAAAGGGTCTTTGATCTTCAACCTTAATGACCTAGACTACCCTTACAACCAAACCCCAACATGTGGTTTGACCACGAAATGAGCCAATCAACAAAAGGGAATCCTTACAATCTCCCCCTTTGGCTATTTCGTGACAAAACCACCACTCACATTGATTCCTCACAACATAATAGAAACTACGGGTCTACTTATGATTTTCTACTTTACAAAGAGATAAGATAAATAATTTTGAAGTCTTCAATCTCAAGTAGAACAATCAATCCCTGAAAGCACAGTTTCTATACTTTCCAATACAAGAAAAGGTGAGATGAATCAAGTGAGATAAAACAAGCATTTGCATTTAAGAATTTAAGTACAACATCATGCAGTGTATGAATGTGCAAATGCTCCCCCTCAAAGGGTTACTCCCCCTCAATTAGTATTCTCCCCAACATGCACAATTGCTACTACAATTTGCAACTCCCCTTACCACAACATAGCATTGAAAGTTCTCAAAGTGTGTTTTTCAATATAAAGCTAGAAGGGGGGTGAATAGATTTTATCTAATTATTACCCAATTTTCGCGTGCATGTCAATTTTACGAAAATACCCCTAGCAAGTCAAAAATACATACAAGTGTAATAAGATGCGGAAATAGTAAATGACACTTGATGTTTACGTGGAAACCCTCAACAGGGAAAAACCACGGGCTGGTAAGTGCGCCACACTCGAACCTCGAAATCCACTATATGAAAAGACGGTTACACCCTCAAGTGATTCTCGGACTCTCACCCTAGATAACCTCAGGCTATGGACACTACCAATCGCCACTCTTGGTTCAATCCCTAGTGATATCCCCTGATACACTACTCTTGGCGTGAGCACCCTCTAATCTACCACGCGGGCCTTTTATAGCGGCTCTAGTCCAATTTGCTTGAGGCCTAAGCACACTTAGCCCCAAGACTTCAATCTCTCAAAAGAGATGCACAACCCTATGTGAATATGTATGAATATTCAATTAATGCAATAAGAGCTAGGGTACTCTAAATGCTTACCTAGGATTATAAGATGACAATATAATCAATCCTAGATATCACATATAGCTATATGACATGGCATATAACTTACGCTAAGTAAAGGATAACCAATCCTAGATACAAAGCTATCATATAAAACCCACAAACATTCAAAGGATTAACTAGTTGATTAAAAAAACAATCTATCAACCTAGTTATCAATACATCACACAAGAATGTTCATGGCATAGCTTTTAGGCAATAATGACCTAATCAAATAAGCTATGAAAAATAATCTCAATCAATAAATGAGATCAATTAGCTAGATGTTATATAAACATGAAAATCCTAGCTATCATAAATAACCCAATCAACACATAATCTCAATCATGTATGTAGAAATTAATCTAATGACATACAAGTAATAAATGAGATAACATTGATAAGTAGAAACACTAATTATGTAAGATAAAAGTGTTCAACAAATCATACCATGTGTGTTGAAGAAGTCCCATGCATTAGCATATGCTAGATGATCCTAGATGATGCTTAGATGAAGATTTATGCATGTGGGAATGGGTTTAGAGAGATAAAGATATGATCTTTAAGCTTTCTCTCTCAAGTCTCTCTAAATATCTCTCTAGGGTTCTTATGATCAAAGACTTGTGTTCTGAACCAGAGATAAGGATGTATTTATAGAGACCAAAAACAGGGCAGGTGAAAATACAATTTTGCCCTTGAAACGCACCGATCGGCGGTTTCATTCGGCGGCCAGGCCGCCGAATTGAACCGCCGAATGGCTCTCGAGTGAAACAGGGGAACTTCGGCGACTTCGTTCGGCGGTTTCGAAACCGCCGATACCAACCGCCGTTTTGGACCCGAGAGATATATTTCAATCAGGTCTCATTCGGCGGTTTCGAACGGCGGCCAGGCCGCCGAACGCAACCGCCGTTTCACCAATAATGGTGAAACCAAGGAGAAGCCAAAGGCATCTCCACCGGCGATCATCGCGTAAAACAAAGCACATTACCGTGCACGCGCGGACGTTTCCGAACATCCTTAGGGAAACGAATTACTCCACACTAAAAGCTAACATACATGAAGTGCAAGTGTGGGTATTGAATGCATCCTAATGCCTATCATGTCATGGCATTTCATATAAAAAGATGCAAACAATCTTATGCAAGAAGAGACATTGAATAAACAATAAAGCACAATGCACACAAAATATAAACACAACATTCAAAAATAAGAGTTATGCATGTTGTGTGTGTGTGCAACTATATCTCTTCAAGCCAAAGTAAGCACAAGATATACCTTTGGTGCTTGTCCTCTTGAGGTCTTAGAAAGGGTCTTTGATCTTCAACCTTAATGACCTAGACTACCCTTACAACCAAACCCCAACATGTGGTTTGACCACGAAATGAGCCAATCAACAAAAGGGAATCCTTACAGTAGTAACTGGTTTGATCATAAGAGCATGAAAAATTAGAGGAGTGCCAGAACTGGAGGGAGTCTTGGAGCTTGAGATGGGCTCATAGATCGTTTTTATAGTGCCATCTGGTTCTTGGACATATGTTGTATCGGTAGCAACAACAGGGGCTACATTCTCGAATGCCTTTTCATAATTTGTTAGCCATTCGAGAGGCATGATTTCTGTAAACTTGTCTCTGGGTAATTGCTTAGGAATCTGAAGGATAGTAGGGACTTCATTTTCTCTTTCTGCTTTGATGAAGATTGTGTCACCACTGTGACCAGGAAGTGGAAGATCAATGGCATGATCTTGAAGACAATAGGCAAGTTGATGAAGAAGAGTTGCCATATAGGAATTCGCTTGCATGGGTGCACCGAGAATCTGAACTTGAACTTTGAGACAATTGTGGAGATTCTGATCCCTTAAAGGGATATTGAAGTTAGGGTAGTAAGTGAGGGATATACTACCAGCATGAAGGGTAGACACACAAGTACCTATGACAGCATGTTCATACTTGGTGTAAATGGTATTGAGCAAAGCAAGCCTGGCAGTGACAGGTAGACCCTTTCGGCCATGTAAAGACAAAATGAGTCGAACTGCACCTACGTGGAGGTGTGAGTATCCTTCTCTGATACATTGATCTATCATTTTTTGGTCAATGGCAAGATCAATGTACTGTTCATTTGGTGAAGCCGGAATTAAACAGTTGTCAAGGCCTGTGGATTGGATATATTCTTTGATAGGAGGGGTCCTAGTTCAAACAAGGTGGGTAAATCTCCTACCCAGAGAGTTGTTCCATTTGAAAATGGTATAAGGATTAAGAAGAGACAAAGAAGTTTCATCAATTTAGGCAGTGTTAGGGATATGAGTGTATTCAACTAAGTCTTGGATTCTATTTGACTGAGTTCGTCTAATGGAAGTAGGTAAGGAAAGGGAAGAAGATAATCTATTCGAAACTAACGAGGTAGTAGAGGGAGTAGTAGTGTTTGCCATGTCTAGAGAATGCTTCCTTCTATACCGTATCTATGAAATTAATAATAGCCTAACTCTTTTCCTGGACTCCAGGTACTCGAGGCTCTGATACCATGGCTGGTGGCAGGTAGCCCCATCTATCTCTAGAGTCTTTATGCCTTCCCCACAATGGCGGCATACCCATGGCCTAAACAGGGTACTAACATTTTAACCATTCAGAGACAGACAGGGACCTTAAGCCAAATGATCAATCTCCTCTTCTGATGTGTAGGATCCTCAACTAGAGGCAAGCACAGAGCATACTGAGATTATTACAGACTATTACACATCTCATAAACAGGTGTTTGAAGGAAGAAGAAATGCTTTAGAAAGACATGAGAAATAACACATAAGAAATTTTTTATTAATTTTCTGCTTCTGATTTTTACAAAGAACGAGCTCTCTTTATATAGAGGGAGAGAAGGGATACATCCAAATCATACACAGGGAAAAGCCATCATCGTGGCAGACAGGATAAAAAGCTAAAGAGGCCAGTTGCCTACAATAATTACATAGCAGCACGAAAACCTACAGTAGAAAACACAATAATTAAAGCATACACAATAATTAAAGTCGACACCACTCATAGTAATAATACATATAAACAGTCTGGAGATAAGGAAGAATTATGGACTGCTGAGATTGCAGGCAGCATGATCTTCATCATCTGAGTCAAGGGCTCCACAGATGGAGCAGGGCTAGTCAAAATCCATGGGGTCCTGAGAGTCAATCATGTAGGAATCTTGAAAAGGGTTTCAGCTCTGAGAGGGGTCTCTAGGAATGTCAGGAAGGATGAATATTTCATCGATGGAGACATTATTGACATCACAGAGAAAATTAAGTAACGAAATCTTGAGGTTATGGGGATATGATTTCTGATAATTATAAGTGGTGAACCACTTATAGCTGGTGTTTACAGTCCATAGGAGCCTTTTGTGAGGATTGTACCGGTATGGCCTATGGAGTATCCAGATGCAGGAAACAGAGGAGACTGACTGATAGTCAAGCTTCCAAAGGTTATATTGTCCCATAAGCTTGGTGAGTTCCTTTATCCAATTTTCTAAAGATGTGAACCATTGTAGGAAGATCCATAGCAGAGAGTTCTGTTAGGATGGATCATGAAGATGTCCATATAAAGCCTGAAGTGGAAAGACAATGGCATGATGATGGAGAACAGATAAGCACCATAAGAACCATAAAAGTTGTGGTGAGAAATAATAGAATGGTGGTATAAGGAATGGGTCAAGGAAAGGTCTGGAAGGGTTGGTGATGTCATGACGACAACCTTGACTCTTGATCTGAGCTAGATACACAGGAAGGTGAGTTTTTGCAAAGGTCTGAATTTGGTCCAGAGTAGGTTGATGGTTAGGTGGCAATGTAGCCATGAGTTCTAGTGGGAACGACATTTGTGAAGAATCTGGTAGGTCTGGTGGGGACGATGAGGGACCTGCTGAGGAAGCCATGAATATGAGAGGATAGTGACCTGCTGGAGTGATGAGATGAGTGAGTGGAGGTCCGTAGAGCATATCAGCAATTATATTGTGTTGGCCCTTCACGTGGTGTACAGTGAAATCATATCTGGCGAACCAATTCTTGAGTCTCAAAAGTAAAGGATTAGGAGGAATCTTATTGCGAAAATCAAGTATCTTTGGGAAAGATGAGTTGTCCATTTCAACAATAAAGTTCCTTGTCCTGAGATGAAAATCAAATTTTTGGATTCCATTTTTGATAGCAAGGATTTCTTTGTAGATAGTGTGATAATGCTGTTGGGAATCTTTGAATTTTCCACTAGCATATCCACAGTATCGTTTTTGTCCGTTTTGGTCTTCAATGAGAATAGCACCCAAAAAAATATCACTGGCGTCTGTTTGAAGGATGAGCTGGCCGTTTGAAGGATGAGCTGGCCATTTGAAGGGATGGTAAGGGCAGGTGGAGATTGAGCAATCTCCTTTAATTTTATTACAGCCTCAGTATGGCAGGAACTCCAGGAAGGAGGATGCTTCTTCAGAAGAGGGGAGAGAACTGAGGTGTAATGACTGGTATGAGGAATATATATAATATATTGAATATTATTATATATCTAATAATAATAATAATAATATATATATATATATATATATATATATATATATATATATATATATGTATAATATCTTATATATATTATTATATATGTACAGAAATTCTATTATCAGTTCGAATTGATAAAAGTTATATCAGTTCCTTGCATGTGGGCCACTGGATTTAAATACTTTGACTTGGCTGTATGCACTTGTCAGCGAAAGTATTTAAATCCAGTTGCCCCCATACAAGGAACTGATATAACTTTTGTCAGTTCGAACTAATAATAGAAAGACTGTATATATGTAATAATAATTAATAAATTATATTATTATTATATATAATAATAAAATATAATATATATTATTAATATATAATATCATATATATAATATATTATTATACAATATAAATATAATATATATATATAATATATATATTATCTATTACCATATATATTATAATAATATTATATATATTATTATATATTATTATTATAATGTATACATATTATAATAATATATATTATTATAACATATATATATATATATATATATAATATTGCACAAGTTTGTGATTTTTTGAAGATTTAAGGCTAAAAAAAAGTCTTTTTTTGAGACATGTCTGGCCTAGGGTCTTGGGTGGGACAGAATTTGGTGATTTTTGTCCCACCTTGTCTCGTTTTGTCCCATGCTAAAGTCTCGCCAAACGTGGGACAAGAAGAAACTGTCCCACGTTGTCCTATCCTGTCCCGCATACCAAATGCACCTTAAAGGAACAAACTAACAACTATAATTTTACTAAAACAGGAAAAACAATAAATACATAATAACTCAATTATGGACATCATGTGGACAACCAAGAAATTTATTTCGTTTACATGATTGATGATATTGTTATATACATAAATACGTAATACATTTGTGATTTCTATTTGACGATTATACTATTTTCCAATAAATTTAAAATTAAAGGGAAAAATGTCTTATATGTTTTCACCGATGAGTGCGATGTTCAGCTGTGTGCCCCCCTATGAAAACATATGTTCAGAGTTAGATTTCGTTAATAGGATAACTTCGGTATGTAGAGCTTCCCAAAAAAAAAATACTTTGGTTTGTAGAGATGGAGTCAGATGATGAGAACGAATCCACCACATTGGATCGACTAATTTGCTGCGTAAGCAGGTGCTTCGACTCGCTGAAAGACCTCCTGGATGTTACAATTGAATACAAGAAAGTAATGGAAACAATCAAAGCACGGTCCCATTCTCGATCAATAGTTGTTGAATCTCGCATCGCGGAACTGGAGAGAGATGTTTACAGGTTAAAAAATACTGCAGACAATCCCAAGTCGACGTCTCTCGTCGACCATCTTCAGCGTCAAGAGGGTTGTACATTATTTAAGAATCGACCTTCGGGTTCAAGGCATTAATATGTTCAGACAGTCACCACCATAGCGCCACCAAACATGTATTTGCAATTGATGGTTGTTTTGTTCCTAGAATCCATTCCAGGACTTGCAAGTAGCGTTTTATGTTAGGTTTGTTGTTGCCATTTGTTTTCTATTTTGACAAACGCCTGTTGTTTTGTAATTGGATTAGATAACCCATGTTAAAAAGTTCTAGTCATACCTCATTTATGTGTGTAATCATCTACCCAATTTGTGTTGTAAAATCTTAACAAGTTATGTCCCTTCTCAAGGCCTTTTTATTGTTCATAATCGGAAACAAACCTTGTAGTTCAAATTCAGAAAAAAAAAAAAACATATATGTATTCACATTTCAGTACAGTTATCAAACTATTAACAACCCTTAAAATACAGTAAATTTTGAGATGTACTCAACACCTTTCTTAGTTTGAACACCAATTGTCCCCTTACCTTTTACATGTACAAGAACACCATTCCCCAACTTCACTTGTGAATTGAGGGAGGTGTCGATGTTGATAAAAATGCTCCATTTAATACACATAAAACAAGCTAGCTTAACTTTCTTTTGCTTTAGAATAATGTTAATTATTATCTATAGCCGTTTAAATCTCGATGAAATCCAAAAAATCTCACTCCATATTGGAAGTGGGAATATGTCCAAACATTTGTTATGGGTGGACTTCTCAAACCGATAGGAAAAATACATCAATTAACAAACATAACATAGAACAGAAATTGGTCGACATCCAAGCGTAAATAGTATGCGCTTAATTCAAGCTTCATCCACAGTCTGATGGGAACCCTGGCGCAACAACCTTCAGTTGCCGCAAGAATGGCATTAACTTTTGTTTATTATTTCATCCATAAAGTTTTACTTATATACAGTTTGACCCATATTTAATAAAACATTGGATGGTCCAACGAGTTTGAGATGTTAAAAAAAAAATCCTCTGGAAGTTGCACCATTTTAGGTCAATGGTTGCACCAAATTAGGTTTTAGGGTTGGAGATGATGATTTACAATGTTTGTTGTACAACCCTTTACATTATGCTTACTTTAAACTTATGTATCAACAATAACGTTTGCCATCGAACCAGATTTGTACAGTCAACCTTGATATACGTTACGTTGACACAACTTTATATTACGAGAAACACTTGGTTGCACCAACCCAATTAAATTCTGACACTTCATCCATCCAACTTAATCTAACAACCCATCCAACTCAGCTTTAATCCAAGAAGAAAATAAAGATCGGCAGCCGGAGAAGGAGCGACGACGGCAGATGTGCAGCGACGACAGCGACGCGAAGAGCCGCCGAGGAATGGGAGGGTTTTCGCCATTGGATGGGTTGTTGGATTAAGTTGGATGGATGAGGATTTAGTAAATCTGTGGGATAACCCATCCAATTTTGACGTCTGACTTGTTCCCATTTTAAGTGTCGTATCAATTAAATTTTGGTCACTGACCCAAACCCCTGCCCACCCTCAAAACCCACTTTCTAAGGTTACCATCATTGCCTGTACTCTACCCACCCTATTTCCAAGTCACATGTCCAAGATTTCGTTCTCTACGAGTAGGGTATGGGTAATAATGAAATGTAGAAAATTGGTCATGGGGTCTGGCCCAACCTAATAATATTGATTGATTTGACAATTAAGTAGCGAGGAGTAGTTCAAGTTGTATTTGACCATTAGTGATTTGGCATGTGTAAGATAAATTTCTAAAAGTGCGAACATGACCATGTCAATTGGGTTAATGGTTATTTGTCAACAAACTCTATCGTGTAACAATCGTAAATCTTCTATATACATAAAGAACATTACACGATACCATTCTGAACAAACTTTTAAGAAGACAGACACAAAAATTAATAATACAACAATAACCCGACTTTTTTTTTTACTACCCTATATTGACCCACTAAAGTCTCAAGGACGAGGGCGAGCCATCCTATATTTTTTACGATTTATAACACTGCCTCCTGAGTTTTTTTACTTTTATGTTTTACCCTTATTTTATTTTTATATTTTTATGATTCTCTTAAATTGTATTGTTATTTATAAGATATGTATGTACACATGTACAGTATATATTTGAATGTAAATATATTAGTTCTTTCTTTATATATCAAATTTAATTCAAATCGAATCACAATATATATATTTTGCTATATCAATCATAATTACTTTTTAGGATTTAAATTTACACTGAGGCCCCGTTTGATTTGTCCGCTTAATACTTAATGGCACTTATGCTTATATTGTGTTCATTAAGTTAATTTGTTTTATTTTTTTAAGTGATAAAATCACTTAAACAACCCTTACAACCACTTGTTAAACTCGCCCTTAAATTTTTTTTCGCTTGTCTCTTCATAAAAAAACCATTAGAATTGAATACAATTTATTACTTCCAAAACTATCCTCACTAATCTGACTTATTTCTAATTGCTCTTCAAAAATATTTCAAATTGTGTCTTCTATTGAAACCCTAATCATATTAATACTATATTTGTTCTTCTCACCGTAAACAACTATAGCATCACAAAACCTAGTTGATTGAAAACTCAAACAAATGGAGACTGGGTCTGGGTTACCTAGCATATTCCGATAAGGACTTTTTTATTTCCTCATTAATATAACTTAATTCTGATTTTGTTTTCTATCAAAACCCTAATCGTATTAATATATTTTTTTTCCTTACACGGAATGGACATCAATGTAAAATGAAATACAATTCATATGCATTTTTTTTCAAATTATTTATATAAAATTCAAAAATTAGTACTCACTAAATATTTTTGTGAGAGAATTAGTAAATTACTTGTTATAGTTGTCCTTAATATATTTGTTTTTTATTGAATGTTTTTTATTTATTTTTTTATTTTTTTATTTTTTTATTTAATATATTTTTTATTGTATATATCAAATTACCTTTATAGCCTTCAGCACTAATTACCCTTCATGTCCCCATTGATGAATTTACCTATTTACCCTCGTTGAACCTCGTTGACTTGACGGAACCCTAACAGAATTGGACGGTAGGGACTGGAATCCATATTGTTAGAATAATGATGTACTGAAAGTTACAATACCAAAAAACCGTCAACTAAACGCAGATTAAGACAAACTAAGGGGACTAAAATGCAATTCTCCATAATATATTTGTTAACCGAAAATTGTCACTGGGGTGATATTTCTAATTAACAACTCAAGGGGGACCAGGATCGGGGTAGATCTTGGTCGGTGGGGTATCAAGTAGTTTGATACCCTGTGCTTCCTAAAGATCCACTAAGAATGGTGTATGATTGTAGAAAGAAGGATGAGTCTAAGCATATAGTAAGATGAACACTTTTTTTTTTTTTTTATAGAATAAATACGTAACAAGGTTACATTCAATCGGTAGTATCACTATCAACATGTAAACAAAAATATGGCAAACTTGATGGGTGATAGTGATGGAGCTTCTCGTGTCTGTCGATAAATGGAAAAATATGAGGTAGGGTTTTCTCCCCCTTTTCTGTGATTATACGATGAATATATATAGGCCCGTGTCTTGCCATGCACTCCTAGAACTTTGGTATAGGGTTTTAGCAATTTACGAGTCTTTCTTTGGTGATTTACTAGTTCGTCGGGGAATTGATCTCTAAAATCCAATGATTCCTTTTAAAACTGAAAGAGTTGACTTGGCTTTTGAATGGGATTCTTGAATGGTGAGATTGCATGTAATATTTTGTCCTAAACGATGGCGTTCAATGCTTGCCTTCCCTCTCGGCTTGCTGTTCGGGGTACTTGCTTCTTATGTTTGGTGGGGTTAGAGCACTAGGATTTACTAGGTGTTTGCCGTTGGCTTTTGATGGATCAGGGTACTCAAGTCCTCGCTTTCTTCTTGTTTTTCTTGAATTATTCTGGAACGTATCGGGATACTAGGGTACCGGGATATCGGGGTATCTGGAGGCCGACTGGTACTGAGATTTTGCAACAGCGGAGTTCCCGGGCTTCATTTTAGGGGTTCCTTGGTACCTCCGGGGTCCTGGAGGTTTTGGACCTGGTCAAGGTGGATAGAAATTCACATTCTGGCTTTTTAGTAGGTAGGCGGGGTACCCGGATACCTCTTCCATTATTGCTTTCTACCCCGACTTATTTTTCTAAGGCCAATGGAAAATTCTTCTTTGATCCCTGCCATTTTTGGCGGTTAACAATATTAAAATATAAATATATAACAAATAATAGTTAGAAGGGCATAGATGTAAAAATATTTATTTTCATAAAATATAACTTAAAAAAAACAAACAACTATATCATTACAAATTTACAAATGAGGACGTCCTGATATAACTTCATGAGGATATTGAATGTGAGCAAAGAGTTTTACATGCTTTGACTCAAGTGTGTATGCAATTGTCAAAACTAGTGGTTCACATTCAATATCCTCATAAGATTATATCATGACGTCCGCATGAGAACGAGACTGTATATATAATACTTCTATAATTAGGACCGTCTTGACTTTATAAGTTAAGGACGTCCGCCCACAACCACACATTCATATTGGGCATGGGTATTTGTTAATGTGGGATTGTGGGCTCATTGTGAATGTCTGGCTGTGGTTGGACGTCCGGAAATTATAGAGTCGGGATTTGGTCAGTGCGCACTGATATAACTTCATGAGGATGTTGAATGTGAGCCACTAGTTTTGAAAAGTGCATATGCAGTCTCTTGAAAGCATGTAAAACTAGTGGCGCACATTCGATATCCTCGACCGTATATTTGCATCAGTACACATTGACTTGAACATATATATATATATATATATATATATATATATATATATATATATATATATATATATGTATAGTATGTTATTTAACACAACCAATCCATCGGCCCAATGGGAAGGAAAAGCAATCAAATAAGTTATCCATGCCACATGGTATGCTCCCATTCATTAGGAATTTAAGATGAAACATATCAGGTTCATGCTCGTTTAAGTCGGACTGAAATTAGCTGACCAAAAATGGTGTCCCAATTTGTGTCTAACCAACCAAATTGGGACATGTGTCCAGAAGGGGGTAAATTTGTCAAAACGCTTTATCTTCTTAGACAATTTAACTCCTAATGGATACATGTCATGCTTTTGAGAACGGGGTAATGCTCACCCTCTTTTAAGGGGGGGTAAGCAGCATTTCCTAAACTCTTTTTTTTAGAGCTTATTTGAGTCCACTTTCTATTACAATTCTTTGTCATCTAACTGGATTTATATTCACTCGCAATGAGCTTAGTACTGGTTTTCCTTTAAAACGTGTGTGGGTCATAATCATCTACCTTTCACTACTTTGCTTGTATACTAGAGATATGGAGTCGGATGATGAGAATGAATTAGGCAGGTGGGATCAAGTGGTTACCTAGGAAAGTAGAAGCTCCGAGGCTATGAAACTGTTGTTGGTCGAGTTCATAGCATTAAACAAAGTAATGGAAAAAAAATGCTTCTAGGAACATAGCAGGAAGGATTTCTTTAGAGGCCCACGTTAATCAACTGGAGACAGATGTGGAAGCCTTCAAGAGAATAGATAAACCATGGAAGGCTGTTTCTCTCCTCGACCGTTTCAACCCGCGACGCCGACCCTAACCGTTTCAACCGGCGATGCCGACCCTGACCTTTTTCATTGAAAGAGCTGACATCAACTTCGAGGAATTTTTTGTAAATCCAGTTAAAGCTTTTAAATTATGGTTGTTATTGTGTAGTCTACGTTATTTTCCATTTTCTTTTGTTGTTTTTTCCTGGTTATTTGCTTGGTTTGTGATCAAAACCTTGAGAGGGGTGGGGGGGGGGGGGGGGGGGTAAGCAGCATTTCCTAAACTCTTTTTTTTAGAGCTTATTTGAGTCCACTTTTCTATTACAATTCTTTGTCATCTAACTGGATTTATATTCACTCGCAATGAGCTTAGTACTGGTTTTCCTTTAAAACGTGTGTGGGTCATAATCATCTACCTTTCATTACGTTGCTTGTATACCAGAGATATGGAGTCGGATGATGAGAATGAATTAGGCAGGTGGGATCAAGTGGTTTCCCAGGTAAGTAGAAGCTCCGAGGCTATGAAACTGCTGTTGGTCGAGTTCATAGCATTAAACAAAGTAACGGAAAAAAAATGCTTCTAGGAACATAGCAGGAAGGATTTCTTTAGAGGCCCGCGTTAATCAACTAGAGACAGATGTGGAAGCCTTCAAGAGAATAGATAAACCACGGAAGGCTGTTTCTCTCCTCGACCGTTTCAACCGGCGACGCCGACCCTAACCTTTTTCATTGAAAGAGCTGACATCAACTTCGAGGAATTTTTTGTAAATCCAGTTAAAGCTTTTAAATTATGGTTGTTATTGTGTAGTCTACGTTATTTTCCATTTTCTTTTGTTGTTTTTTCCTGGTTATTTGCTTGGTTTGTGATCAAAACCTTGGGGGGGGGGAGGGGTGGGTAAGCAGCATTTCCTAAACTCTTTTTTTTAGAGCTTATTTGAGTCCACTTTTCTATTACAATTCTTTGTCATCTAACTGGATTTATATTCACTCGCAATGAGCTTAGTACTGGTTTTCCTTTAAAACGTGTGTGGGTCATAATCATCTACCTTTCATTACTTTGCTTGTATACCAGAGATATGGAGTCGGATGATGAGAATGAATTAGGCAGGTGGGATCAAGTGGTTTCCCAGGTAAGTAGAAGCTCCGAGGCTATGAAACTGCTGTTGGTCGAGTTCATAGCATTAAACAAAGTAATGGAAAAAAAAATGCTTCTAGGAACATAGCAGGAAGGATTTCTTTAGAGGCCCGCGTTAATCAACTAGAGACAGATGTGGAAGCCTTCAAGAGAATAGATAAACCACGGAAGGCTGTTTCTCTCCTCGACCGTTTCAACCGGCGACGCCGACCCTAACCTTTTTCATTGAAAGAGCTGACATCAACTTCGAGGAATTTTTTGTAAATCCAGTTAAAGCTTTTAAATTATGGTTGTTATTGTGTAGTCTACGTTATTTTCCATTTTCTTTTGTTGTTTTTTCCTGGTTATTTGCTTGGTTTGTGATCAAAACCTTGGTGGGGGGGAGGGGTGGGTAAGCAGCATTTCCTAAACTCTTTTTTTTAGAGCTTATTTGAGTCCACTTTTCTATTACAATTCTTTGTCATCTAACTGGATTTATATTCACTCGCAATGAGCTTAGTACTGGTTTTCCTTTAAAACGTGTGTGGGTCATAATCATCTACCTTTCATTACTTTGCTTGTATACCAGAGATATGGAGTCGGATGATGAGAATGAATTAGGCAGGTGGGATCAAGTGGTTTCCCAGGTAAGTAGAAGCTCCGAGGCTATGAAACTGCTGTTGGTCGAGTTCATAGCATTAAACAAAGTAATGGAAAAAAAAATGCTTCTAGGAACATAGCAGGAAGGATTTCTTTAGAGGCCCGCGTTAATCAACTAGAGACAGATGTGGAAGCCTTCAAGAGAATAGATAAACCACGGAAGGCTGTTTCTCTCCTCGACCGTTTCAACCGGCGACGCCGACCCTAACCTTTTTCATTGAAAGAGCTGACATCAACTTCGAGGAATTTTTTGTAAATCCAGTTAAAGCTTTTAAATTATGGTTGTTATTGTGTAGTCTACGTTATTTTCCATTTTCTTTTGTTGTTTTTTCCTGGTTATTTGCTTGGTTTGTGATCAAAACCTTGGTGGGAGGGGTGGGTAAGCAGCATTTCCTAAACTCTTTTTTTTAGAGCTTATTTGAGTCCACTTTTCTATTACAATTCTTTGTCATCTAACTGGATTTATATTCACTCGCAATGAGCTTAGTACTGGTTTTCCTTTAAAACGTGTGTGGGTCATAATCATCTACCTTTCATTACTTTGCTTGTATACCAGAGATATGGAGTCGGATGATGAGAATGAATTAGGCAGGTGGGATCAAGTGGTTTCCCAGGTAAGTAGAAGCTCCGAGGCTATGAAACTGCTGTTGGTCGAGTTCATAGCATTAAACAAAGTAATGGAAAAAAAAATGCTTCTAGGAACATAGCAGGAAGGATTTCTTTAGAGGCCCGCGTTAATCAACTAGAGACAGATGTGGAAGCCTTCAAGAGAATAGATAAACCACGGAAGGCTGTTTCTCTCCTCGACCGTTTCAACCGGCGACGCCGACCCTAACCTTTTTCATTGAAAGAGCTGACATCAACTTCGAGGAATTTTTTGTAAATCCAGTTAAAGCTTTTAAATTATGGTTGTTATTGTGTAGTCTACGTTATTTTCCATTTTCTTTTGTTGTTTTTTCCTGGTTATTTGCTTGGTTTGTGATCAAAACCTTGGTGGGGGGGAGGGGTGGGTAAGCAGCATTTCCTAAACTCTTTTTTTTAGAGCTTATTTGAGTCCACTTTTCTATTACAATTCTTTGTCATCTAACTGGATTTATATTCACTCGCAATGAGCTTAGTACTGGTTTTCCTTTAAAACGTGTGTGGGTCATAATCATCTACCTTTCATTACTTTGCTTGTATACCAGAGATATGGAGTCGGATGATGAGAATGAATTAGGCAGGTGGGATCAAGTGGTTTCCCAGGTAAGTAGAAGCTCCGAGGCTATGAAACTGCTGTTGGTCGAGTTCATAGCATTAAACAAAGTAATGGAAAAAAAAATGCTTCTAGGAACATAGCAGGAAGGATTTCTTTAGAGGCCCGCGTTAATCAACTAGAGACAGATGTGGAAGCCTTCAAGAGAATAGATAAACCACGGAAGGCTGTTTCTCTCCTCGACCGTTTCAACCGGCGACGCCGACCCTAACCTTTTTCATTGAAAGAGCTGACATCAACTTCGAGGAATTTTTTGTAAATCCAGTTAAAGCTTTTAAATTATGGTTGTTATTGTGTAGTCTACGTTATTTTCCATTTTCTTTTGTTGTTTTTTCCTGGTTATTTGCTTGGTTTGTGATCAAAACCTTGGTGGGAGGGGTGGGTAAGCAGCATTTCCTAAACTCTTTTTTTTAGAGCTTATTTGAGTCCACTTTTCTATTACAATTCTTTGTCATCTAACTGGATTTATATTCACTCGCAATGAGCTTAGTACTGGTTTTCCTTTAAAACGTGTGTGGGTCATAATCATCTACCTTTCATTACTTTGCTTGTATACCAGAGACATGGAGTCGGATGATGAGAATGAATTAGGCAGGTGGGATCAAGTGGTTTCCCAGGTAAGTAGAAGCTCCGAGGCTATGAAACTGTTGTTGGTCGAGTTCATAGCATTAAACAAAGTAATGGAAAAAAATGCTTCTAGGAACATAGCAGGAAGGATTTCTTTAGAGGCCCGCGTTCATCAACTAGAGACAGATGTGGAAGCCTTCAAGAGAATAGATAAACCACGTAAGGCTGTTTCTCTCCTCGACCGTTTCAACCGGCGACGCCGACCCTAACCTTTTTCATTGAAAGAGCTGACATCAACTTCGAGGAATTTTTTGTAAATCCAGTTAAAGCTTTTAAATTATGGTTGTTATTGTGTAGTCTACGTTATTTTCCATTTTCTTTTGTTGTTTTTTCCTGGTTATTTGCTTGGTTTGTGATAAAAACCTTGGTGGGGGGGGAGGGGTGGGTAAGCAGCATTTCCTAAACTCTTTTTTTTAGAGCTTATTTGAGTCCACTTTTCTATTACAATTCTTTGTCATCTAACTGGATTTATATTCACTCGCAATGAGCTTAGTACTGGTTTTCCTTTAAAACGTGTGTGGGTCATAATCATCTACCTTTCATTACTTTGCTTGTATACCAGAGACATGGAGTCGGATGATGAGAATGAATTAGGCAGGTGGGATCAAGTGGTTTCCCAGGTAAGTAGAAGCTCCGAGGCTATGAAACTGTTGTTGGTCGAGTTCATAGCATTAAACAAAGTAATGGAAAAAAATGCTTCTAGGAACATAGCAGGAAGGATTTCTTTAGAGGCCCGCGTTAATCAACTAGAGACAGATGTGGAAGCCTTCAAGAGAATAGATAAACCACGGAAGGCTGTTTCTCTCCTCGACCGTTTCAACCGGCGACGCCGACCCTAACCTTTTTCATTGAAAGAGCTGACATCAACTTCGAGGAATTTTTTGTAAATCCAGTTAAAGCTTTTAAATTATGGTTGTTATTGTGTAGTCTACGTTATTTTCCATTTTCTTTTGTTGTTTTTTCCTGGTTATTTGCTTGGTTTGCGATCAAAACCTTGGTACTTATGGATTCGATACCTCTACTGTTGTGTTTTCCATCTTTAGATTAATAGTTGTGAATTTTGTGTAGTTTAATCCCAGATATGTGCAGACCTTCCTTAGTCCTTGCACTTTCATCTCCCTCGGTATTGCTTTTGTTTTCGTTGCGTTTCTAATACAACAAAGTACATCATCATTCGTCAATTATGTTTTTATTCTTACGTGACGTTCACCTTCACCGTTCTTTAACAACAGATGATGCGGATTCAAAGGTTTCAGTGTGTATTAACCCTTTATTTATGTTCTCTATAACAAATCTGAAGTACATCCAAACTAGATATCTCACACATCATAAAATAATTTGGTCCTGTGAATGGTGATACACCTATCGTGTGCAAATGGTAAGTTCAGTTTTACATCATGGGCAAAAATAAACCGGCAGGGAGGATCGCTTGAGTGTCAAAACCAAGCAGTGGTTGTTTGTTTTTCCTTGGCTTATCAAACCTGCATATGCCTATTCCTTCTTTGATGACTCCCAACCTAAATTTGCCGATGTGGATTGAAAGGAAGTTGGGGATGGACATAGATCCTTCCGCCTACCCATCGGGCAGGGATAATCATTCCGGTCCTCGGAGAGGTGGCGACCATTCTCAAGAACCAAAAAGACTAAGCCGACGAAAGCCTTATGAGTCATTAAAACGACGGCTTGCTATCCATCTTCTCTCTCTCCCAGCGTTCTAAGCTGTCCTTTCAAAGCCGATCGATCGAAAGAAGTGTATGTGTCCCCTTCACTCAGTTCCCTATTCCTGTAGGCTATGGAGCCTTCAGCTTCTGGCTGCCCAAATTAGCATTACCTTTGCGGCACTATAATGGGAATCCAATCCGAGGTTTACAATGATGCATTTGCGACATACCACTATAAAGGAATAAAGGTTGTGTGGGGTTGAAATTGACCATATAATTAGTGGCAAAAAGATAGACACATAGAGTCGGTCCCTTCTTTTTTTTTTTTTTTTTTTTTTTCTTGTGCTCGTTTGGGATAACTTTTACTTTTGGCTTTTTAACAGAGATCAGTAGAAGAAGAAAAGTAAAAGTCTGAGCTTTTTAAATCTTTAGTTTTTATTCACCATTCAATTTGAATCTAATGCCCAATAACTAATCCAGCAACTATACTAGTATATAGTAGCTGAACCCTAAAATTAAAATAAATGAAAATGCAAAACGGGCCACGACTATATTGGTGAAAATAGATACTATAAAAGCTCTACTCTAAAAAAGATTCCGAAAATAACCCTTGCTCTTGAAAAGTAAAAACGCAATATCGTTAATCGGATGGATTAGAAACGATTGTTGTCCTGAAGGTGGATAAAGCCCATCTTACTAAAATAAAACGTCTTTTACCAAACGAAGCCCAATAGAGTAATTGATATACAATATACTACTATTATATATACCATGAAATAAGGTTTTGGACTGGAATTAATCGACAATAACCATGGAACAAATTACATGTGTACGTGTGAAAAGAAATATTATGGCCGAATGAAAACAGGCCTAATATGACACATCAAGAATCCATAATACAGAGAGTTTGTAGTCGTGGACATTTTATTTACGAACAAACATCCACCGGCCACCGGGTCACCAAAGCCTTCTAAGCAACAAAGGTGAAACTTTGCTCACTCGGGTACCTGGAACTCTGGAAGTGGTTAGGTTATTCCTTGAATGGAAATTGTTAAAAATGTTTAATATATATTCTTTAATTTCTTGTTCATGTTCCAATTCTTAGTTCCGCAAAGAATGGTTTTATGTGAATAACAATTAGAAGCTTTAATCGAAGATATCATCGTCTGTATTTGGAGACAATGTTTATGCACTGTTCGAACAAGAAAATCATCACTGGGGTATCTGGACAAGTCTTTCTACACTCACGTTGCATGGTTCGCAAAGGATTCAAATGTTGTTTGTGGAAAGTAAATAATCCTTATTAATACCCAAGTACTTTACGCAAGGAAAAGACAAACAACTTATATGAAACACGATAGCAAAACAAATTCCTTACACGATAAAAATCTACAATAATGGATTACATGATCTTATACCGCGCGAAGAAAAGACAAACATGTAGCATGCAGAGTAAACTTGCACGATTTTGCACTAACATATTACATGACCGCAAGCTAAAGGGGATGGAGAAAAAAAAAAAAAAAAGCTACAGTGTTGGTAACTAAAAAAAAAGGATGATTTTATCATTTTGTACTTGTTAACGGATCATGATTCTCTCCTTTGCTTTTTGTTCCCCTTAGATTTGCACTAGATTGTTGAGACCTAATCATAAATGAAAATACATGGTCAAGATTTATTGGTTTCTTTCTCTCTCATGCAAGTGGATGTTTGGTTTACACCCTCTCCTACCTCACTTGAAACCTTGCAGGAAAAGGATTTTTTCACAGGGTTAGAGGATGAAAGTAGACCCTTGTTGGGCACACATAGATGTGCCTACCTGTGATTGCTATGCAAGAAAGACCCGTGAACATCCCTTGTAAATATAAGCACAGATTAGCCATCTAAAAATTGCAAAATCTTTGTAAGTAGATCGGTAACTTTTTCGGAGATGTTTATAAGGGGGATAAGTAGCCTCCAAATTCTTTGGGAAGTGACCACACTGAAGAAGTACCTACCCAATTAAGGTTTGTAAATAAACGGGCAATTACACCTAACGTCAAACAATTCAGAATCGATATCGTAAGGTGATACTACAAGCAAGGACTCCTCAAACAACTGAATGAAAGAAAAATTAAATAGATCACATATTACACGCATTTTCCTTAAAACAAAAGTATAATGGCACATTGTCCATGAATCAACCTAAGAGTGCAGATAAGAGGTTCTCAAATTGGGGGACCTTATTGGTGCAACATTAAAAAGTGGGTCATGATATCACCTGATGGAGGGGATTAGGGTTATTAGCCAGAGGGACAAGTTTGTCTATTATGTCCAGGTCTATGACATATACTGCAATTGCGTGGAGGCTTGGTTAGCCGAGATGCATCAAACGCTGGTTTTCGATACCTTGATTTGTTGTGTCCCTTTTCAGAGCAATTTAAACAAGTCTCCTGGTTGCACTTCTTAATGGAATTTCTCTGTCTTCCAGACCGTCGACGCAATTTTAGCTAGTGCTTGGGACCTGATAAATTCTTGTTTATACTTGAGACAGAAAGGCTTATCCGATCAACAGGGTACAGTGGATTGTCATCATGTCTAGGGTGTAGCGGTAAATCTTATGGACGGATATCATTTGAGCAAGGACACAATGACGACTTGATATTGGCTGATCGAGCCATGCCATCTTCTTCAACCGTAACAACATCTGGACAATCAACTTTGTCGTCATTAGCATAATCAAAATCTGATTGAACCACCTTGTCATCAAAGCTTGATAGAACCCCGGACGAATACAGCGGATGTATGACAAGATTCACACTGCCGTGATTGCTGCCGTTAGCAGATTTCTTATCTGCTGTCGCGAGTGGTCTTTGGGGAAATATATACTTCTTGATTGATGGCGGAGTATTTGATTCATCAACGGGGGAACCACTCGGAACACATTCATTGCTACCAGTTGTGGATTTGTATCCGGATGAACTCACAACAGGGCTGAGTGTAGATTTACAATTCGTCATGGGTGGCGGCGTGCATGCCTGATGACCAGTGGAATTGAAGGTGATGGATGTAGACTTGGATTTCAGATCAGGCAACACAGTTAACTGTTCGACCTGGCTTCGTAACTGTTTGTGAAACACCGACACATAACATTTATGATTCTCTTTGTTATGTGAAACGAAGATCTGTAAATCTAAGTCATAAATCATTTCAACAATGGAGCCATCAATTCTAGTACTTATCTTGAAGTCAACTTCATCGCAATTTAAGCCAAATCGACTACATATCTTCTCTGCCAATGTTTTTAAAGTCTTCTTCAGTGTCACTAACAAAAAGAAAACAGCTTTAGGGTTGAACTATCCATCTTCCCATTGTCCATCGTAGTTCACTATCAACAGAACCATATTCCTAAAGTTATATGCAACAGTTGTAATGAGTTCCATCATCATGGAATTAAAATACATGTCATCAATGTCATCGGACGATCAAGGAATTAAATTTTGTGTAAGTTTATGAAATTACATTCCATGATGGATCATGGAATGTAATGAAGGATCATGGAATGTAATTTCGTGTTGTCATGGGAGGATCATGGAATGTCATTTCATGTCTATCATGGAGGATCATGGACTCATTTCTTTTCATGTAATCTCGTGTCATGGTAGGATCATGGAATGTAATTTCATGTCATGTTAAGATCATGGAATGCAATGGAATGTAATGGTAGGATCGTGGAATGTAATGATAGGATCATGGAATGCAATGGTAGGATCATTGAATGTAATGATAGGATCATGGAATGGATCCTACCAAAGGCTTAAAGCATGTAACCCCCAATTAGGGCCTTAGGGGTACCACGATACAGGGAATGCCATAAAACTCCTACACTGACATAAACAAACACACACAGGCTGCCGCGACGAAGAAAAAGACCCTTCTCAATCATTTTGAACATATGTTTTATGAATATGAAAACGCCCCAAATCAATCATATGTATTTAGACTGACTTAAACATATGTTATATGAATATGAAAGAAATCAATCATATGTATTTAGACTGACATAAACACACATAGACCGCCACAACGAAGAACAAGATGACCCTTCTCAATCATTTTCAACATATGTTATATGAAAATTATGAAAGAAATAAATCAAATATATTTACAGTTACAGCTCAAGTTCCTAAGGATACATACCTTCTCTGATATCAAGGATGGCTGAAACAGATTAAGACCAATTCAATCATGGCAACGAATCGACAACTGGAAATAAGATTATGGCGGAGATACGAAATATTGCGGGTAAATTATTTTAAAATTGGGTGCCATTTCGAAGTGTAAGGGTTTGGGTTTACAGACTTGGCTTTCAATTTAATTAGATGTCGAATTAAATCAATTGGAAGCCGCATTGTATTTTAGGGATTGGGTTTGGGGATTGCCTTCATCTGAGATATAAAAAGGAGAAGAGGGATCGATTACCCACAAAGCAGATTATATAAAGACAGGGTCATTTTCGACCTCTTACATCAACAACCACTGACAACTCTCTAAGGGTATACTTGTCAAAGAACCCACTAACTTCCATCACACAGTCCATGATCCATGATCCTATCGGTTATATTTGGTTTTTTTAAAACTAGTGGCTATATATAAAAAATGGAAAACCAAAGTGGCGATTATATGGAATTATAACCCAAAAAAAAAAAAACAAATTACAGGAAACTGTAACATCATTCTTGCTAGTGCTTTGTTGGTAGATTCTATTTACTCACAAATGTCATGTCTATTACTTCATTTCACTTTCAATAAGATATTGCTGGTGTTGAATCAATATGTTATGTTATGTACATTTAAACTTGTTAATTGTCTAAAATGTCCTTCATAAAAAAATACAAAACAAACAAATAAAATAATAATGAGAAGAAACAGAAGTTAACATATTTATAGTATATAAAAATAAATAATAATATAAATGTAAAAATATAAAAATTGGAGTCCAGGTTCAAAATAAAAAAATGAGAAAAAAAATTAAAACGAAAATAATAACAAAACCAAAGTGCAGAATTTTTTTTTTTTGAAAAGGCCAAAGTGCAGAATATACAAATTATTATTAAAACTAAAAATCTCTAATTTTATATGACTGAAGAAAAAATTCACTTAATTATGATAACAAGAAAAAAAAAAATTGGATGTCATTGAGCCCCATTGGGCCCCCATTCCCATCCCACACGGTAGTCCTACTTTATATTAGAAAAAAATAAATTACTTGAAAACATCCTAACATACCACACTTAATTTCTTATTTCTTACAAACTGCAACTGGTATTGTTTGTCTTGGCTCAACTGTTATTAGAAGGTAGGAGCAATACGCGATTACGATATTCTCCGAGTGCCCAAATGGGAAAGATATTTCTGTAGGCAGAATAACTGATCATGCAATTCTTGTTGAACACTCCTATGATTTCCTGCATGCGTGCAGCATAAGATAATAATCAATATATAAGATTTTGATTGCTTACGAGAATGTTGGTTTGTTATGATATTATATAGATTTTTCTGACCTGCTGTGGGAAATCTCCATTTTCCATTTGAGAATTAAGCAGGAGCTTCGCAGCACGATGTAATGGGGTTGGATCTCTATGTGCCTGCCCAGCTTCAATCAGAGCTAACATTGCCCATGCTGTGTTCACTGTATGTGATTTGTTTCCTTCCAGATTTTTGTATACCTGTTGGTTGTGATCATAATTTAATCAAACCATCAAAAAATAGATGCTTAAATGGTGGGGGGTTGGATAGGAGGATGACCTTGTGTTGGCATGAAAGGTAGCTCTCTCCCCAACCACCAGAATGTAGTTGCTTGGATAACAAGAAATCACAAGCTTTTCTGATACAATTGTTGTTCTCATAACTTGTTCCACCACTCACCAGCCCCTTTATGCCAAACAATGTACCATAGGTGAAGCACACCCCCCATGACCCATACCTGCATGTTTTCATCAAAATAATTTTATTTTATTTTTTCTGACAAGAAACACTTCTAATACTATTTGAATAATGCGATACTGTCCAAATGATCTAACAAGCTGATTTGCAGTAGCCATAATCATGAGATGATGAATAAGCTTGTCACTTCAGTTTGGGCAGCATAGTGTTATTTTGCATATTTAATTTAGAAAGGAACATACCAAGAGCCATCAGGTTGTTGTATGCTCTCAATGAAGTTGACTGCCTTTGCAATACATACATGTATTTCTTTCCTTCTATGTGTCGGATGCTGTTTCATGAATGATTTAAGAGCTTGAATTGCCGCTGATGTGCATTCTACATACCTTCACATCAAATTTGAACAATTTTGTCTAATTTTTGTCTATTTCTTCAACTTCTAAATTTACATCAAATATTTAATATGCATAATTTAAAGATAGCTAAAGAAACTTTGGTAATTAATTGTTAATCTTACTGATAATCTATCATGATATCTCCAAATGTTTCAGCAGGATTGATCATCTGAAAATTACAAAGTGTGTCAATACTATAACATATAAAATCAATTTTTAAGGACAAAAATTCCTTACCTCTAACCATGCATAAGATCTTGTCAGCTCAAATGTTGCAAATCCTCCATTTTTGTTCTGTGATTTTAATACATATTTCATTAGCTTCTTTAATTTTTAAACATTTATTCTTGTAGAACATTGATCATGAAATCATTTTACAACCTCAGTTATAGTATGTAGAGAATCGGTTACAATATATACATGCACACAAACGAGTGTTCCAGCAGAGGTTATCTACTCCTATAAAACAACTAGAAGGATAATAATAAAAGAGTTTGATAACACAATATTGACAGGTAAAAAATAACAGAATGAGTTATATACAAAGTCTTTAGTTAGAGTTATCCTTAATATAGTAGAACTCTTTGCTACAAGTGATATTTGATGAATTCATGAAATTGAAATAAATAAAAAACTACCTGTAAGGATAAAATAACATTAACAGCATCATATAATCGATTTGCTGGTATTGCATCCCCTGCAATGTCCGATGGCATTTGTGATAATAACACTGCTGCCTGCAAATATGTTTTAACCACCCGTCAAATTCGCTACTTTTATAAAAATGAAATTGTTTCATATATATGTAGTAGTTAAATCAATATGTGACCTTCAATGCTTCGGCAGTACAATCCGATACAATCCAACCTTGATCAGGAGTGGAGAAAGGCCAACCTCCCTTTGAGATATGGCGATACCATTTACTTTGATCGCCTGAGCTATCTTCCCGAACCTTGAAAAACAAGTTCATTGCATTCAATCTGATAAAGTATTTGGAAATGAGTTTGAATAAATTTTACCTGTGTATGTTTGATGAAATTGTGTGCTTTGGTGAGCATTGATGAAGCATATTCATTAACAAGTTGAGTGGCATGGATTGCTTGAACCGCGAAGCTAACGTCCCATAACTGAGAGCCGTTGTATCCCTGCATTTTCATTCCATCTTCGGCGAGCCAGAGATAGTCTTTAATTCTTGAAAGATGACGCTTATATGCCTCTGAATTAGGCTCCTCCACCCAACAACAAACCATGTTCAGTACCTTATTGACAGGACCAATGCAGAGATATCTAGTGTTCTCATCTTCATAGTGAATGTGTTGCATAACAGTTTCAAGAGCCTTGTCTCTGAGCATAGAGAAAGGCCATCTCATTAGAAGAGGTTCTCCAATCTTGTTTAAACATCCCCACAATATGTCTTGTATTTTTGGATGTGGGTAGTACAGGTCTTCCTACAAAAACACGATTATATGTTAATAGCAAATGGATGAATGTGTATTAAAGTCATAAATTTAAGTTAAAATTTTAAATTATATGTAGCCTGATTCATAATGATATACTTTACTTACTCGTAACTATATGGAACATTTAATTCCTTATAAAATTATCAATTTTTTGATATTATTAAGTGGAAATAAGGGTAAATAGCACCAAATGGCTTTGACCTTGTGAGGATAGCATCAAGTTTATAGTTCCATATTTTTTAGCACCAAAGTATGTAATAAGACAAAAATGCCCTTGACTTGACTTTTCTTTATTATATTCTTTCTCTTTCTCTAAAAAATCAACTTTTTCCTTCACTTTTTCAAAAGGAAAGGGAGAAGTCCTCAAGAAAGTTGTAGAAAAATTGTGATTTTATCTTTTTTTGTAATTGTTTGAAACGAAGAAGAGGAATCGACAAGAATAGGTAACCAAAAAATTGTGAAAGAACATAAATCAAAAGAAAAAACGGAAAAAAAAAATGGATCTAAAAAAATTTCCAAAAAATAAGTCTCGTATTTAAGGAAATAAGTCTCCGAGATTTTTTTTGGTATTTTCGATACTTATTTTGGTATTTCCGAAACTTACCGAATGTAATGCAATATATATATATATTTAGTGAAAGGCAATAAATGTTTTTTTAAATAAAAAAAATTACATCTTCGTCGACCTCCAATGGAGGTCTAAGGTTCGTTCGACCTCCATTAAACCTCCATCAATGAAGGTTTTTGAAAGAAAAAAAAAATCGAAGAAAAAAAAAAAGGATACAGAAAAGAATAAAAGTAAAAATAGGGGTATTTTTGTCCATCACCATACTTTGGTGCCATTTGAACTCAAATAATTAAGTTGGTGCTAGTCCTAGAAGTCCCTCTTCATAGAATGCTATAAATTATTATTATTATTATTATTGATATATTACAATTATTCTAATATGCCCACTTCAATTTTGTATGAGATGATAAGATAAATTTATCCAAATTAACCGCTCAAATCAAATTATTTAATGGGTTACAAGTATAAAGAAACAAAAAGAGCCTTAATATACTTTTCCACCTAAAATATTTTGTTTGATGTTTAATTTCAGAGAACATCTCCTTACAATCCACAAATTATCTATTTATACTCCAATTTAATTTTTTTATTAATGACAATTTTAATCTAAATTAAAATTAGGGTCAGTTTGATATTACTTTTAAATAATTAAAATCAGCTTATTTTATAATTTTGATGTAAAATGAAGTTTGGTAAGACTTTCAAAAGTGATTAATTGATAATCTGACAAGTTTTGACAGTGATTTTGAAAAGTAAGTGGAGGGTTACTTTTTGCAAGTGATTATGAAATAATCTATTTCAACATTTAATAAATCTTTTTAAAAAATCATTATTACCCTTATGAAATCAAGTTAAAATCATTTATATATCTTATTTTATCTCAAAATTAAATATTATACTTAAATACTGATTTGATATATAAAATCTTTTAAAAACATTTTTATTGTTCTTATGGAATTTTTTTTTTTCTAATTTAAATATTCTACTTAAATACCGATTTAATATATATAATTAATGAAAAAAAATGAAGTAGGGATCTAAAATCATATATATTTTAGTCATAACTGATTTTAGCACTTTTGCAATACTTTACCAAACATATGTATGTTGCTTTTGAGCTATACAGTAGTTTTAAAAATATAATTAACCAAACATTTGCTGATTAACTTTGAGCTGATTATTCTTTTAGTACAGCTAACTAGGGGTGGGCAAAAAACCAATAAACCAAACCAAATCGGTGAACCAAACCGATCCAATCGGGTTTTTTTTTTTTTTTTTTCAGTTTTCTTATATTGGTCGGTTCAATTCGGTTCATTTTGGTTTTTTTCCCAGTTCGCTATCCCAAACCGAAAAACCAAACCAAGATCCAACCTATATAAAAAAATAAAAATAAAAAAAACAAACCATAGTTTAACGTTCAACAGTCCATGAAACTATAAAAATATGAAAGTGTGTCACATGATATTTTTTTTCTTTATTTTGTTTGCTGATTATTATTTTCAACTAGTATTTTTAATTTGTTCAAGCCTATATTTAATTTGGTCGAAGGCCCAAAAGGATTAAAATATGAAAATATGTGTAATAATTAAAGCCCATGAATTTGGCCTAGTGGGACCAAAACCAAAAAAACCGAACCGGTCCAATTCGGTTGGTTTTCGATCGGTTGACATTTATAAATTTTCTTGGATCGGTTCATATTTTTAGAAACCGAACTTTATCGGTTCCACTGAAAAATGAACCGATCCATTAAACGCTCACCCCTACAGCTAACAGTGATTATTATAAAATTTACAGTAATACCAAACTGGCCCTTACTAAACAAAACAAAAAAATTCTAAAGACACTCCAAACTAATTAAATTATTAAAAAAAAAAAAAAAATTCTTTCTCCTAAGTTATTAAATTAAATATTACATATTAAACTCTCTCCCTCCTAAATCTGCTATTACCATATTAAACACTCTCTCTCAATTGTTTTTATATAAAAAAATCCTATCTCCATACTTTCTCAATCAATCTCTAATTAATAGTTAAAGAAAAAAAACTTATGAATATTTTGGTTTTTTACTTAAAAAGTCAACACAAATACCTTATTTTTGAAAAAAAAAAAATTAGATATATGAAAACTTGATTTGTTGCAACTAGATTCGATTAAACTCAGAATTTCTAAGACTAAAGAAAGAATTAAAGTTCTCTAGGCAATCACATATCTACAAAAGTAATAAAAAGCAATTTTATATTTTGAATGAAAAAAAAATAATAATAAACAAGGTACTTTTTTTTTTTTTTTTAATATATACATTATACGGTACCTAAAAATCAAGCTTATTGGTAAGTTTTTTTTTTCTTAACTATTAGTCTTGGTTGAGAAAGAATGGAGATAGAAAATTAAAGATATGTATTGGAGGAGAGAGAGTTTAATATGGTAATTAAAAATTTAGGAGAGAGTGTTTAATATGTAATATTTAATCTAATGAGTTAGGATAATAATTTAATTCAAAAAAGATTACTCATCGGATGAATCCAAAGATTACAATGATTTATCTTAACTTTTATTAAAATAAGATGGAGTGTCTTTAGAAATTTATTTTTTTAAATAGATTGTTTTTAGAATAGGAGTGTCAAAAGATAAAAGGATAATCTTGGAACAAGAAGAAGTGTCTTTATAATTTTTTTTAAATTTAAATTTTAAGAATGGAATGTTTTTAGAAAAGAAGTGTAAAAAGAAAAAATTTGGATTATCAAAAGAAGCTCTCTTAATTTTATAGAAGATATATCGCAAACATATGAAATTGAGGGGAAAAAAAATGGAATGATAGGAGAAGTGATATAGATCGACAATGATAAAAATATTTATTTAGTCAGGACAGGCCCCGTAACCTTTATTTTATTATGTTACAGATCAAAAATCAAAAAATAACTCACTAGAGAATTATTTTAGTGATAGAATAAGATCAGGAATCATGATGTCTAACCTTAGCGCAGAGATATCTGGCAGAATCCCATGAAATGAGATGGTAGGGATGGGTATAGAGCTCCCTTCTTAGGGATAGAACAAGGGAGTTGATAGTCCCCACAAATCTTTTAGCATATAAAAAGGACATAGGCAAATACACCATTCTTGTGTGACACCACATTCGTCCTGGATGAATGGGATTGTAAATATAAGGCATAAGCCATATCTCCGGAGGAATAGGGTTGTTCCCGCTCCACTCGTATGCTCCTAGTATAGATAGCCAAATCTTTCCCCATGATGGAATGAAGATGACACCACCGCAATCGTGTATCCAATTTCGAGCTTTCTCCATGGATCCATCCCCACCCTCCATTTCCTCCCCAAGCAATCTCAATGTCACATAACACAGTGATGTACACAACATTGTACTGTCACCTTCTATATGCAATCCCCACCCACCATCTTTATTCTGCAATATTATTACACACCACACCCCAATTCATTCATTCATTACATACAAATCTGTAAAATAATAATAATAATAATAACCAATTTATTATTTTATTAGTAATAATAGTATATTCATGTGATGTGAATAATCTTGTAATTAAGCATTGTGATTATGTTGCTCGATTAAACAGAAATTGAAAGCGCGGCCAAAATAATATTAAGTGGAGTCAAGAAAATTTGTAGTTTTATGTATTTTAATAAAGGAATAGATATAATATATTAATTTAAGAGAGACTGAGAGTGTATATAAAATATTGGAAAAATATACCTGATGGTTATATAGGTAGCGAATCATCTCCTGTCGGTGTTGTAAGTGTAGAATTGCATTTAGATCGCCCGTCACATATAATCCTATCACCTATATATCATATCATAATTACCAATAACACAAATAAATTTATCATAATTTAATCAATCATTGTATCACATTAATATATATATTAGACTCATTTAATGGTTGAAACATCAATATTTTGAAATGTTAACACTTGAGAATTCCAACTAAAAAAAAAAAAAACGCTCAAGAATTCTTTTATATATAAAAAGATAAAGAAAAATCAAGAAAAAATGGTGCAATAATATTAAGATTATACCAAGCCAGGTAGAAGAAATAAAGGGCCACCAATATCACCAGGCCAGAAGCCATCCTCTGTCTGTAGAGTTGAATAGAATCTCAAAGCCCTTGTCAATGTATCTGTCACCACTTCCTCTCTTATTTCTTCTTCTTCTTCTTCTTCACTTTCTTTCATTTTAACCTTCTTCTCCAATATCTCACATGGATAGTACTCCTTTGCAAACTGTAATATATTTTCAATATACATCGTTAAATATATATATAAAAACACACATGCATACATGTATATATATTTATCATGCATACATGTATATATAGACATATAGTAACTTTCTATTACGGGATTCTGTCTGAAAGATTCCTGCAGGATCATTAATTCCCACTGGTCACAGGAATCATTCGTACAGGATCCGGAATCATTCGTATAGGAATCATTAATTAACCTGAAGTCTCATAAAGAGATCGGAGCTGTGTTTGGTTTGAAAGCGATTGTTGGTGAAGTGATTTCGAAGTTGTTCAAGTTGTTGTGAGCTTCCAAGATCATTATATGAGTCCTTCAAGTACTCCCAGAACTGTCTGCCCACGTGATTGTTAACGCTTTCCTCCTCTTTTCCCTCCGATACCTTCAGCTTCCACATTTTTCCTTTTGTTTTTTCTTTTTCTTTACTACTACATCTCAACTAATAATTAACTCATTATATACACCTTCTTGTAATGCCACAATTACAAAATTATCCCTCCACCTTGATTGGTTTTTCTTTTTCATTTATATATGCTCTAACTACTTAGTACTTACTATTCCGATCACTACAAAAAAAGTGAGATATAGTGACAAAAATAATTTGTCACTACAAGTAAAGAAATTGTCACAATTTAAATATTGTGATAAAAAAAAGTGTCACTAACAATTCGTCACTTTTACTCCCGTCAAAAGTATTTGTGACATTTTTTTGGTACTTGTCACCACCACTACAAAAATGCTTAAAGACATCACTAGAAATCACTAAAAGAAATCGGTTTTTGGTAACCGATTTTAAAAAAGCTTTTAGAAATCAGTTTTTATAAAAATCGATATCTTAAAAATTACAATTTCAAAAGACATCGGTTTTTAAGAAAACCGATATTAAAAAAAAAACGTTTAGACATCAGTTTTTATAAAAACCGATGTCTTAAATTTTGCGTTGAAAAGACAACGGTTTTTATAAAAACTGATATTAAAAGCAAGCGTAGACATCGGTTTTTATAAAAACCGATGTAGATTCAAAAGCAAAATTCTGCAATGCAAATCTGACCTATGTCCACATTCAAGGGCACATCTCTAAAAATACTCAACTTTATTTGCTCAACTTTTGACACAAGAAAGTAGACATGCAAACAAACACTTTTAAATCAGAAAATATTCCAAAAATCGATTTGGAAAAGTGAGAAAATGAGCGATGAAAACAGCTCACTCGCGGATTCACGAATCGCTTCTGACCTTTGACTGAATAATTGATCATAACTTTCAAAATACCACCCGGAATTTTACGTTCTTTATACCGTTGGATTCGTATCGAAAAATTGAAGAACCCAACATGGACAAAAAAATTTATTTCCTTGCCAAAAGATACAGTTTTAAGGAAAGAGTTTTCACAAAAATATCTCCAATCGCTTCAATTCTGACCTTTGACTGAAAAATTGATCATAACTTTCAAAATACCAACCGGAATTTTACGTTCTTTATACCGTTGGATTCGTATCGAAATATTGAAGAACCCAACATGGACAAAAAAATTTATTTCCTTGCCAAAAGATACAGTTTTAAGGAAACAATTTTTACAAAAATATCTCCAATCGCTTCAATTTTGACCTTTGACTGAAACATTGATCATAACTTTCAAAATACCAAACGTAATTTTATGTTCTTTATACCGTTGGATTCGTATCAAAAAATTAAAGAATCTACCATGGAAAAAAAAATTTATTTCCTTGCCAAAAGATACAGTTTTAAGGAAAAGGTTTACACAAAAATATCTCCAATCGCTTGACCTTTGAGTACTCATGAATAATTGATCATAACTTTCAAAATACCGCCCGGAATTTTACGTTCTTTAAACCGTTGGATTCGTATCGAAAAGTTGAAGAACTGAAAATGGACAAAAAAATTTATTTCCTTGCCAAAAGATACAGTTTTAAGGAAAGAGTTTACACAAAAATATCTCCAATCACTTCAATTCTGACATTTGACTGAAAATTGATCATAACTTTCAAAATACCAACCGGAATTTTACGTTCTTTATACCATTGGATTTGTATCGAAAATTTGAAGAATCTACCATAGAAAAAAAAAATTATTTCCTTGCCAAAAGATACAGTTTTAAGGAAAAAGTTTACACAAAAGTATCTCCAATCGCTTGACCTTTGAGTACTCATGAATAATTGATCATAACTTTCAAAATACCGCCTGGAATTTAACGTTCTTTAAACCGTTGGATTCGTATCAAAAAATTGAAGAATCCAACATGGACAAAAAAATTTATTTCCTTGCCAAAAGATACAGTTTTAAGGAAAGAGTTTGCACAAAAATATCTCCAATTCTGACCTTTGACTGAAAAATTGATCATAACTTTTAAAATACCACCCGGAATTTTACGTTCTTTATACTGTTGGATTCGTATCAAAAAATCGAAGAATCAATCATGGAAAAAAAAAATTATTTCTTAAGGAAAAACTTTACACAAAAATATCTCCAATCGATCGACCTTTGAGTACTCATGAATAATTGATCATAACTTTCAAAATACTACCCGGAATTTTACGTTCTTTATACTGTTGGATTCATATAAAAAAATCAAAGAATCTACTATGGACAAAAAAAATTAATTTGTTGCCAAAAGATACAGTTTTAAGAAAAAAGTTTGCACAAAAATATCTTCAATTGCTTCTGACCTTTAACTGAACAATTGATCATAACTTTCAAAATACCGCCCATAATTTTACGTTCTTTATACCGTTGGATTCGTATCGAAAAATCAAAAAATCTAGCATGGATGAAAAAAATTATTTCGTTGCCAAAAGATACAGTTTTAGGGAAAAAGTTTGCATAAAAATATCTCTAGCAGAACACAAAACCACACAATAAAAAATGAAATGAAAAATAAACCCACCAATAAAATTTATTTAATATATGTATGTTTGTAGTAGAAATTATAATTTTGATTAGTTGAGTAAATTTAAATTTATCAAACAAGGTTTTTTTTTTTTTTTTTTTTTTCTAACAATTCATATAGGTTATATATATATATTGTGCAATTGTTAACACATTCAATCTTGTAGTCAGGCGGTAAAGGCTTACCACTTTGACTTTGAGGTTGCGAGTTCGATTCCTCATAATGACAATTAATTGTCACTATTATCATAGGTGGGGTGTGTCGGTGGCCGGCGACAGTGGGATTTTTTTTTGTAATTCATCAATTTTACATCAGGTTTTTTAAATCGGTTTTAACTAAAACCGATTTCTTTTTTCTCCTAGGTTTTTAAATCGGTTTTAAGTAAAACCGATTTCTTTTCTCTTGTTTTACATCGGTTAAAAACCGATGTCTTTTGCGCTTTTTTTTTCTAAATCACTCAAAAAGAGATCGGTTTTAAAAATTTCAAAAACCGATTTCTTCCATATAAAAAAACCGATTTCTTTTGCATTTTTTGTAGTACGAATCATAATTTTTAGTGACATATTATCATTCAACCGTAATTAATGGCAAAATAAAAATTGTGTTACTAAATTTATATATAGTGACAATTAACTGTTTGAAGATTTTGTCAGTATACATCTTCTTAGTAACAATTTATTGTTTTAAAATTGTGTCATTATTCACAAGCTTAATGACAATTAACCATGTCAAAATCGTGTCACTATACATAACCTTATCTATAATTAATTATTTAAATATTGTGTCACTATACACAACCTTATCGATAATTAATTATTTAAATATTGTCACTATACACAACCTTATCGATAATTAATTATTTAAGTATTGTCACTATACACAAACCTAGTGACAGTTAACCATATGAAAATTATGTTTGTTTTACACAAATTTAGTGACAATTAACAAGAAGATAACAACTTACAAATTCAATCAAAGTTAATATAATGGTTCATTCAATTATTATTAACTATAAGAAAACTGAAATACAAAAAAGTACAATAAGGAATTGATAATTAGAACACAAGAAAGAAAAGAAAAAGAAAAAAGTAAGTGAAAAAAAAATATATTACAAAATTGTTAGTGTACATACACCAATTTACTACAAATTTTGAGATAAATGCATTACATCAATTATATCCGAATAACCATGATGAAGATTCTTCAAGCCTCAATACTAGAACACTTTCGTAAATGAAAAGATCAAAATAAACTTTTTGCCTAGATACAAAATGCAATATATGAAAGTATATTATTAACACCTCAATAAGATATAATTTTTTTTTCAATGCTACATCAAACAATTGGTTGTTTCATAAGAATTATTTAATCAAATAGTTAGTATGCATATCAACTGATAAATATCATGTATTGTGGAAATCTAAGAACAAACAACTATAAATCATGAAATAATAATTATGGGTTCCTGAAAAAAATTAAAAACAAATTAAAGTAAAGAGAAGGAGCAGTGACAATTACACTAAGGAGGGGGATCAGTTTCTACTCCTCCATTCAGGCACATGATGGCCATTGGCCTGCTGAATCTGCTGGCCCTTTGTTTTTCCTTCAGCCTTTGGTAATAATAATTTTTTATTTTGAAATACGTACATACTACCAATTTTTTATTTTGAAATACATACGTATTGTCTGTGGTGTGCAACCCGAACCTGGGACATTGCCCACATGCTGAAATAAAGTGATGCAATTCCCAAATAATAATAAAATGCTGTGCAGGTGATGGCACTATATGTGACCAGTGGCGAACCCACGAAATTTTACGAGATGGGGCACTTGCACAAAATAATAATTATATAAAAAAAATATTGAAAATTTAAGATCCTAATAAAATTAGTTTTGTTTTTTAATATACAAAATGATGGTATATTGAAGTTTAGATAAAATAAAACAAATAAAATACTTACTCAAAATGAGCTAAATAATTTTACATCGAAAAAGAAATAAAAACAAGAAACAAAACATTAAAAATAAATAATAACAAGAAAAACAACATAAACAATGGAAAATTATAATCTTTATTCTTAAAAAAATAAATTACAATATAATTTTAGAATAAGAAATTTTGTTTTGTATTTATAATGAATTTATTTTAAATTTATACAAAAATAATTGATTAATAAATCTAACTGGATATATTTTTAAATTTTTTATATTCTAATTATTGGTAAATTATTGATTTTTTGATTCTAAATAAATTAAACTATAAAATAAAGAAAAATACTGAGGATAAAATAAAATGAATCGTAATAATATATGGACTATTTTAATACAATTAATAAATTTGAGATTTTAGGGATTGATTGGATGTGTTAGGAGTCCAGGTATGGCAAACTAAAACTATTAGAAATTAGAAAAATTTAAAATAATAATAGATAATTTAAAATTTTAAAAAAATAAGGGCATTAAAAGAATGCAACTGAGACTTGAACTTGTACCATCACCAAGCTCCAAAAGGCAATACCCACTATGCTAACAAATGTTATATTGCTATTAGTGTTGTTTAATATAAATATATATGACAAACAGAAGAATCAATTTTTTTATTTATAAAAGTTGAGGTAGGGCACAGGCTCCACCTGGTCTAAAGGTGGGTTCGCCCCTGGTCATACCGAAATATCTTCCCCATTTGGGCTCTTGGAGAATACCGCCACCATGTTCTTTCTGTGTAACAGCATCACCATTTCATCGCTATATAATGTTGTACCCTTTGGATCCTCTTATTTGTGAACATGTATATCATTTTACCACTAAAGGAAATTATAAGGATGTTGGAATTTGAGGACTACACAAGGTTGTATAAAGAGCCAATGCTGAAGGAGCATCAAGCCAAATACATTCATTTATTTCTAGGCATGTTTCTTGTGTCCATGTGTTTTTAGTATTTCCTAGAATCCACAAATTGAGTACAGATTCACAACCCAAGACAGAGTAAAACCATTTTTAGTCTGAGTGTAAAGGTTGCAACAGGTCATGAAGTCTGGCAATAAGAACAGGACATAAAACTGTAGCTGCACATTTCATAAAATGCATATAGAGCAATTTCAAAAAAATAAATAAATGAATATATGGAGCACACGGAACTCTAAAAAAAGTGTTTCTTGACAATCAAAAATGCAAATAAACAAACAATAGTGCATTTCAGTTTTCATTTATGATTTTAGAATAGAGTAGGTGCAAAAAATTTCGGTAAACTAACACTTGATCTACCTGGACAATAGTACAATATCAATTGTAAGAGAGTGAAGATATACCTGTAATGAGGCAATTGCGTCTCACTATCCTTGAGTTTCTGCTCTTGATCATTCATTAAAACAAAAGTAAATTAACACTTGGATCTACCTGGACAATAGTGCAACATCAATTGGTAGGCACAGTGCCAAACCAACTGGGTAAAGTAACCACTTTAGATCCGACTGTTTTGCATAATTTAAAGACATCCCTCTGTTTTTCATTCTTAACAACCGGAAGGCTGTAATTTTGTGATTAAGGCCTTAAGGGAAGTGGTACCACTCTTCTATATGTTAACCACTTTTTGCTCAAAGATGTAGCTCAGCCGGTAGATTGACAAACTTGGGATTTAGGCAAATAACTCTCAAGTCAGTAGGTTGAATTCTACAAATGGCAAAAAACTTTATATATATATATTATTTCTATTATCAATTCGAACTGATAATATATATATCAGGACGAAAAATGTGGACCACAGATTATGGAGAAGTTTTGACAAGTGTATGAACTGATAATAAATATATCAGGACGAAAAATGTGAACCACAAATTATGGAGAAGTTTTGACAAGTGCATACACTTTGAGTCAAAGTATGTAAATCTAGTGGTTCACATTCTTCATCTTGATATATTTATTGTCAGTTCGAACTGATAATAGAAAATCTGTACATATATATATATGATCTAGATAGGTGGGTAGATAGATATTGTCAAAAGAAAAAAAAAGATATTTATATATTTATTAACCACTTGTCCACTTTGGCACACTAGCCAACAAGTCTATTTATTTTGCCAATCCCTTTAAATTAATTGCATTTACATCATATCAACAAATTAAATGCATTAACACAATGCCAAGTTGCCAAGTGCCAACTACTTTAAATTAAATACCCAACCAACTAATTGTTTTAATTACATAGCAATATAGCATGTATAGCACCCATTTACATTTACTCCTCTAATCTCTGCATTACGTTAGAGCATTTCTAATGATATCCTCAAAAGTAATCAAAATTTGATTATTTATCCCAAAAACACTATCCAATAGAGTAATTAAAATTTAGCAATAGCTTTAATCAATAATCACATTGTCTCTTCAATAATCAAATTTGAAGATTGACTTTCAATCATCAACTACAAACTTAATCTAAACTAATTGCTATTGTAATTTTATTCTTTCTCTCTCATTAGTGGTTTTTTTTTTCTCTGATCAAATATGTATCTCATTATTGTTTCGACCCCAAAAATTTTAATCAGGCAAAATTCGTCTCTAATTGTTTTCTATTAAATAGAAAGGGTAAAATGGTATTTTAATGAAAATGCTAACAAATGTTAACAGAGGGTGGAAAATGGCCAATACTGAAACAAGAGGGTGCAAAATGACCGATAACCTCAAAAGTTATGGGGGAAATAATAATACCCCTAAATTTTTTTGTCCCTATATCTCAATTTTCTTGTAGTGTTAATTTTAAAATTATTATTAAAACACGTTAAGTAACAAATTATATTTGTCTCTAGAATATATATTTAATGACAAAATCTTGTTTGCGTGGCTAGAACTCCTGTTGTGGCAACAAAGAATTTAACGTCACCATAAATATGTTATAGCTGCTGTAGTCTTTGAAGGTTAATGTAGATGTTGCTGTTAGGGGTACCTCGGGTCAAGCTGGTATTGGCAGAGTGCTTCGGAATAGTATGGGTGATGTTCTGTGTCAGTTTGCCGAGTTTGTTGGGATTCATGACATCTCTTCGACAGAGCTCACTGCTATTGCTAGAGCTGCAGGCCTTTGTTTGTCAAGACCAAGGTTAGGGAAGTTTAGGATTATTATTGAGAGTGATTGCAAGCAAGCTGTGGCCTGGGTTAATAGCAGAGGAGTGGGAGATTGGAGGAACTTGCAGCTAATTCTGGAGATTAGGAGTTTATTGGGTTCAAGGAGGCAGTTTTCTGTGGAATTCAGTCCTAGAGAGTCTAATACCATGGCTGATAGTCTGGCTAAAAAGGGTGCTGACGGGTTGGGAGATATACTGGATTAGAGTTGGCCTTGACTGGGGTTCTTTTTCTCTTTTGGTTTTTTCTGTTTTGGCGGGTTGCTTTGCTTTTTTGCTGCAATTTTGTGGCTTTTTTGGCTTGCCCTCTTCAAAGTCCAGCGACAGGGGAGTGTTGCTCCTGTCGCGGTTCTTTGAAGCTGCTGGTGTTGGCTTTTGTTTTTGTTTGGCTGCTTGCCTTTTTTTAATACTTTAATTTTCAAAAAAAATAAAATAAAATAAAAATGTTATAGCAAATTGCTGAACCACGTAAAATCTTTGGTGTCGTCTTTTCTTCTTTATTGCTTTCATATTATCTGTGTGTGTTTAGATTTGTGTGTGCGATCCCCTTTATTCTTAACAACAATTGGTATTAAAGCCATTGGTTGGGGAAAATTAATTTTCACACAAATCTAGGTTTTCTCGAGGTCATCAATTTCGTCGTAGAGATAGGATCAGAGAAAGATTCTCACAGGATTGAGAAATTCGATGGGACGAATTTCAGTTTCTAGAAGATGCAGATGGAGGATTATCTACACCAGAAGGACCTGCATTGGCCGATAAAAGGGAAGTCAGAGAGTATGACCGATGAAGATTAGTCAAAGAAGTGGATGCCAAATAACATAGATGAAGAGGGTCTCGAACTATTGGACCGGAAAGCATTGAGAGCAATTCATCTTAGTTTGACAAAGCAGGTCTTTTTCAATGTAAAGGATTAGCTAACTGCCAGAGATCTTATAAAGACTTTATCAAACTTGTATGAACGGCCTTCTGTACTAAGGAAGGTCCATCTTATTAAGAAGTTATCAAATTTAATGATGACGGAAGGTCAGAGTTTTAGAGAGTATCTAAAACTAGTTCAACGAAGTGAAGGATGGATTAACCTCTGTGTCTATGGGTTTCAATGAGGAATTCTTGGCGGTGTTTATGCTTACCCAATTGTCAAAAAGTTGGATGATGACATGTCAGTCAATTGTCAATTCGTTCGGGAAAGAGAAATTGGATTTCTCACAAGTAGTGAACATGATCATGACTGAAGAGATCAGGTTATGTGAAGAGAGATTAGGGGCATCTACATCTTCAACACTGAATATGGAAGGTAGAGAAAGCAGAAACTATGTTCTCGAGATAAATGATGCAATTTCATTAGGACGGTCTCATCAAATGGCAATGAGACCATCCCATTGAAGGTTTTCTCCAAAAACAAACACCGCCCGATTGAAGGAAAAAAGTTACAAAAAGAATATTCCAATTTGAGGAGTGGTAGAATCACTCTCTCAATCCACTCTTTCAACTCTTTCTCTCTTTATAATGTGACATGTGAACAACATTTATTTCTCTACATCAAATTTGAAACCATTATAAATGACCTGGTTTTTCTATTTATTTACAAATCAAATCAACAACTAAATTTCTAAATTATCCATCGTTTATTTTTACCAAATTGTCATTTAATATTGTATTAAGTTTTTTTTTTAATAGCAGTTCTGTGACTTTTGTCTCACTTTACAACCTTTTTTTTTTCTACTGTTCCCAAATTATCAAGAGGAAATGGGGCAAAATAGCACTTTTAAAACTTGGAGTTGTGCAACTATCACCACATTAATAAGTCTAGTTTTAATAGCACCAAAAAGGGAATTCAGACCAAAATGCCCCCACTTTTACTGTTGTCCACTTTCATTACTTTTGTCCACTATTCATTTTCATTTTCAATTTTCGTTTTCCCTCACTTTGGCAAACAGTGAACTCCTTTCTTCCAAGACACAGAGCATTCTTCCATCTTCACTTTTCAAGCACCATTCTTGACCAAAGTCAACCCAGGTTTCAGCTCAATCTTCCATTTTCAGTTTTCAACCAAAGTCGTTTCAGCTCAATCTTCCATTCTTGAAGAGTAATTTCAGCTCAACCAGGTTTCAGTTTTCAGCTCAATCTTCCATTCTTGAAGAGTAATTTCGTGCAGTAATTTCAGATTCAGACAAGGTAATTGGATTTTTGGAAGGTAAATTTGAAGAAACTCGTTCATTTGTTAGACAATTTTTTCAGTTTTGATCTTCAAGGTTGCACTTTGAATTTGTTAGATGTTGATGTTGAACTAATGCAATTTCTCCATTTTTAATTTCAGATATTGACAAGCTATTTGGATTATTGGAAGAGTTGATAAGGTACATTTCCTCCATAAAGTATGAGATTAACTCGTGAATGACATTTTTGTTAGTTCTGGTTTGGAAACTTGCACTTTTAATTTGTTAGATGTTTATGTTGAACTGAAGCTAATTCTCCATTTCGATCTGATTACCTGGAATAGTGTCTGTTTTTCGAGACTTATTTGATTCTTTCGAGACTTAACGTTGTTATTTTCGGGACATATTTTTATTCTATAATCGAGACTTATATAATGTTAGATACCTATATATATATTATCGAGACTTATTTATATATTATCGAGACTTATTTATACCTTTTTCGAGACTTATTTTTATCTATTTCGAGATTTAAATGGAAAAATTCCAGACTTACTGGGATGAATTAGTTTGACAGTAATTTTTTGACTAGTTTTCATATGGTTTTTTGATAGTGTTATTTTTTCCAGGACGATGGATCGTGTTAGAATATTAATATCATATAATGGACGATGGAATGAACTACCCGATGGAAGCCAGAGATATGTCGGCGCCGTTAATAAAGGTGTATATGTCCAGAAGAATTTGACATATAAAGAACTGTTGGGGGTTGTTGGAAGAATTTGACATATGGATGATGGAATCAACTACCCGATGGAACTTAATTTGCCTCCGTCTCCGAGAGGCCTAGTAAACAAAAATGTAAAAAATGCGGAACACAAGGTCACAATTCATGACGGTGTACGAATCCGGGCCCCAGTTCCAGCAGTACCATTCCAGATGCATACCGTCGGAAATGTAGTTTGTGCCATGTAGTCGGCCACAACAAAAAAACTTGCCTAAAGAAGGATGAAATCCTTGGATGATTGTAATGAATTTATTTTACTTTATCTCACTTTCTGGATGACTGTAATGCTTCCATTGTCATTAATCGTACTTTCTAGATGATATGTATTGACATCCACTTTATTATTTGTAAAAGCTAAATGACATTTCTTGGTTTGTAATTTGCATATGGATGGTTAGTAGGTGTTATGTTGCATTATAAAATTCATTATTGTAGGTGTAAAGGTTTCTAATACATAATATCATTTGTACCCAATATGTCTTGAAATTACCAAATAAGTCCCGAATATATTGTAATAAGTCTCGAAAGTACCTATTAAGTCTCGAAATAATTGTAATAAGTCTCGAATATTTCGAATAAGTTTCAAATATTGGATATCAAGTCCCGAATATAATAAATTCGAGACTTACTGACAACAAAACCATCCATAAAATAAATAAATAAATAAATAAACCACTTTCCATTGATAATGGACCATTCAATTCCATTCATTCAAAAATATTCATTATAAACATAGTCAATCTATAGATGTCTATGTCAATTCTATCCAACATAACCATTCAAAAGTAATCAACATAATTGATCAACATCCGTCCGTAACCAAAAAATCCATCCGTTGTTAATGAACATGATAAATACATTCATACATCCATTCGTAATAAACAAAAAATCCATCCATTGTAATCGCATTCACTAGACCGAAACAATGGAGTTTGAAAAAACTTCCACAGCCATTTTCAGTTGCATATGAGGCATTTGGAAACCACACCCCCCCCCCCCCCCCCCCCCCCCAGTCATCTATGCCGGTAAGTACATCGTCTATTACTTGCAGAATTTCGATATGATTGTGGCGAGTAATTGTTCCATTATTCCATTCCGCCTCAGAAGTTTTCAGTAGCCTCTTCAGATTCACCATCTGCAAACAAAACATATACACATCACATAACTACACATCACACAATAAGTATCGAACAGAAACAATTAAGTCTCGAATATACACCTGTAAGTCTTCAATACGAATGAATAAGTCTCGAATAATTATGATTAAGTCTCGATTATATTGAAATAAGTACCGATTATTCCTGAATAAGTCTTGAAACGTATGATAAGTCTCAAAACTAACACAAATCATACATTTTCTTCACTCACAGAATGTTTAAACTTTAAAGTTGACTACTTGATTGAATCAATGCCACACTAATACACACTCGGGAGAATCCAAACTTTTCCTAATTTGAATCCCATCTGTCAAATGCTCTGGTCACCATTTAATCTCAAAATTATCACAAATCAGCTCCACTAAACCACAGATTTCAACCCACAGAAACCCAAAATTAAATGCGAATAAGGAATCAAACACTAAACCCAAATGAATAAAATCTGTGAGAATTTGATAGAAGCTTTAAATAAAAAGACATTAATCGGTTATAAAGCATAAATATCAGCATAATTTTTCAACTGGGTTTAAATGTATATATAACAATAAGTCTCGAATATTCACAATTAAGTCTCGAATATATATGTTTAGTCTCGAAAATATAAAATAAGTCTCGAATATAATGATATAAGTCTCGATAATTATGATTTAAGTCCCGAAAATAAGTTTTGCCACCATACTGATTTCTTTCTTTCTTTAGCATTAGCACATAGTCACATACACATCACATCTAACTGATTTCTTTCTTTCTTTAGCATCATCACATCTGTGGTTTTCAATGCAATACATGACACCAAAACCACCAACCTGTGTTCCATTCACATTAAAATCGAAATTGAGACACCAAAGACCAGACACAACCACTCCACTCAACAATGAAGCCCACTTGACTCAACAATGAAGCATAGTTCATGAACACTTTGGATAACAAATTAGACACATAATGACAATAGGATATAAAAATTATTTAAGAAAAGAATAAATAAATAAAGGGCTATATGGGAAATTTTGTAATAATTTAGAACAGTATCTGCATAACAGAACGTGGCTAAATGGGAAAATTTGTGATTACGATATAGGTACATCCTGATGAGACTCTAATAAAGAGCACAGGAAGGACATGTCATCTCCACTGACAAAAGATATAGTACCAAATATGGGAAGAAACTACTCAGGATTGCTTTAAAAACCAGAAAACAGTAAGGCAAGCAGTAATACTGTTAATCTTTTCAAATCACATAACAACTGCCACACTAACCAATTCTTCAACTTCTGTGTTTAATTAAACATCCATCTAACACAGCTTAAAGGGTAATGACTCACCTAACCAGATAAAAATTCAGGAAAAAGTTGAACAATTTGAAGTCAACTAGGGAAAATTTCGATCTTATAAAGGATCAACTTTATCCTAGTACACTAACAGCATCAAGCAACCACTCACAATAAGAGAATCTTCAAATCCTTGAGAGCATTTCAGACAACACATAATAGGAGAAGAAAAGATAAGAGACAACCTATAAAGATTAGAAATCAGAACAAGCATTCATATAGAACTTCAAACAAAGATGTGTATGTGAATTTAATGTCTAGCTAACTCCTCAATTGTAAAAGCTACAACATGTTCAGAAACATCAACCACCATTCTTATTCAAATAACAACATTTCAAATTCATAAAAAACTGAATGGAAATCAACCGATAAGTGTTTAAATTTATGAAATCAACAATATCAAATTTCAAAACAAAACCCAAACGAAAATACCTCAAATAGATTGACAAGAATTGTGTTCGATTGACGAGATCGGTGTTAGACGACTCGCCGGAGTCGTGGGGCTGCCGTCGAAGTCCTCGCTGTCGCCGGTGCCGTCGAAGACCTTGCCGTTGTGGCCGGTGCCGTCGAAGACCTCGGGGCTGAAGCTGGTGCCATCGAACTACTTGGCTGCTTGCAGATCTCGCCGTCAATGGTGGGGCTTCAACTTTGTCTTTTTTACTTCAGCTGGTGGGGCTTCAACTTTGTCTTTCCTACTTTAGAGTCAACGGGTAACAACTGATGAGATAAAATCAATAGTTAAAAGTAAATAAAAAAATCAAGAATAAAATACTAATATGAGGGTATTTTGGTCCGGACACATATTTTAGTGCTATTTAAACAACACTTATTAATGTAGTGCTACTTGCACAACACCACCCCTAAAAAGTGCTATTTAATTTTTTAACCCAATTATCAATCCTGGTCAACCATTGAACTTTTTTTTTTTTTTTTTTGAATTTCACTCCAACTCTCTTCATTTGTTACATGTAATTTTTTTAATAGTTTTTTTTTATTAAATAATGTTATCGTGATGTATTAATTTTTTTTTCCTTATATCACTATGTAGATGAAGAACTAAATGCCTTAGTTATTTTCTTTAAAAGAAACTGCCTTTGTTATTATTATATATTTCCTTTTGTAAAAAAATAATAATCCGGTATTAGATGGCAATTTGGTAAATAAATAAAGGATAATTTAGGAAGTTAGTGATTGGTTTGATTTGTAAATAACTAGAAAAGGCAGGTCATTTATAATTAATGATTTCAAATTTGATGTAGAAAAATAAATGTTGTTCACATGTCACATTATAAATAACGAGTGAGTTGAGAGAGTGATTCTAGCACTCCTCTTCCAATTTTGTCTATCAATGAGATTTAAAACTTTCAAACACTTAATTGAAGACACATAGAGATATAGTTAACAAGAAAACGTCATTTTCTTCATTCTTTAGATACATAACATAATTATGATTAGATTTATGTTTTTCGATTGCCAACGGAGGATTCTAGCTAGCCAGGAATATTTCAGATTAACGTTTTGACAAATATCCAGAATAATAATACCTAGATATTTTAACTTACAACCTAACAATTTAGATTATCTTAACTAGATGTCAGAATTTCTTCTAACCCCCTCCAACGCCAAAGGATCAGGACAGTTCTTCCTGAAGATTAGGCTGGCAGCAGATTTGGCGTCACCAGAAGAGGAGCAGTCCTTGTCCATCGCCATAAATGGAGGAGGCTTCACCTCTCCCACTGCTGGAGGGGTAATCGGCCTCCTTAGGCATCCTTAGAGGATGCCGGCCTCCATCGCCGGTGATGGCCACCAACGAGCCATGAGGACATTATTGTCTTTCTATTAAAATAATAAGGGCATTATAGACATTCTAAAAGTAAGAGGCTAGTTTTTCCAATAATAAGTTTTCAAAAGAACCCTCAACCAACTTTTAAAAAACCGATTATTGAAGAAGCAAAACTTATGAAAGAAGTTTATTTTAAAAAGTTTACCATACTCAAAACTTACGAAATAATCACTTATTTAATAAGCTGCACTTAATTTATCTGAAATGTAGATACACACTATGATATGGATAAATGATGCATATTATATACCTGCATTCTTATAAGAAGATCAGAAATTTGTTTATTATGAGAATGCAGAACTTTGTTTAAGTTGAAAGTGATTGTTGTTAAAGTGGCGGCGAACTAGTGTTTCGACAAGAGCAAGTTCTTGAGGGGTACCGGCATGTGGATCAAACTCCCAGTGCTGTCTTCAGGGCCGTCTTCAGACATTTTGTGGCCTGAGCGATTTTATGATGTTAACAAAAATTGGGACTCTATATAAAATTATTACCATTGACATAAAAAAAATTAAATAAATAATTCTTCATTTACCAAATACAATGTAATCCATATAAATTAAAACAAAAAAGATTTAATCGTATCTAAAAACATAAAAACAAAACATTGTTTACATTTCTATTTTTCTTGCTTTCTAAATTGCAAATTTACTAATTATACTACTACTATCAAGATTACTAATTGGACTCTCTTTCAAAAGAAAAAAAAATTCAATTGGACTCATACAATTTTGACTTGGACGAAGTCAAACTAAGTCTGATATGTTAGAATTCAATTGGGCTTTGATGTTTATTTTAATTAAGAGTGACGATATTTGCACCCCTTAAAAACCGTATGTACACCCCAAATTAGTATGTTTTTAAAAATCAAATAATATCCTTGAGTAAAACTACTAAGATCAAGGACTAATTGTTTGTTAGTACACCTACCAATAATTATTAATTAGTTTCCTATTTTAATCTTTTGTGTTTTTTTTTTTGTTGATATTATTAACATATATCATAAAAACTTTTTCCATTTTAATAAACCCTAGATTCTCTTTTAAATATATTTTCAATCTCTTTTAAGGAAATACAAATTGATTGCTAAGTATAGAAAATGAATTAAAATCATGAGACAAATTTGGGTGTGAAATAGTAAAGTTTTAAATTAATTTTTATTAAAAAAATAATAATTAATTTTTTATTTTTTATTAGAAGAACAAAAGCATTATATAAATAAATAGACTTTTAATGTTTGAGATTGGGTCTTTCTTAAACTTAAATAAATTGTACATGAGGCTCCTAATTTTATAAAAGATAAAGAAGTAGATTGGACTTTTTTGGGTCCCAGCAAAATGCTGGGTTTGCTACCCTCATGCGGCAGCCCTGATTGTCTTCCGACATGATCATTAACACTGCTTAGCCATGCACCATCTTCTCCTATTTTCAGCTTCCACATTTAATTTCTCTGCATATATGTAAACACAAATGAAGCAAATAATTCTAAGTTAATTATTGTAAACGTACGAGTGTGGTGGCCTGAATTTTGTACCTCTTCACAACTCTTTGGTTTGTATATATATAAAGAGAGAGACAGAAGATGACGGACGGGTAGCACAATTTCTCTCTATCTTTTTCTCTATCTTTATTATAATAATATTTTATTCACTCTTCTCTTGCGTATTTACATTTACAAATAATTTTAGGGCCAAATTTATTAAATATCCCTCAAATTATAAGTAATTTCAAAAGTAGCTTCTCTCAATTGTTTTTTCTTCCATTTTTCTGTTTTTGGCCAAAATAAAAATAAAAATGGATCAAAATACACTTTAGTAACTCCCACCCACCCTTCAAACACAGTTAAACAGTAAAAATAATAGAGGGACAGGAATCATTTTTAGGTTAGAGAGAGAAACAAAAATCGAATCTAGATAGAGAAAAACATTCAAACTAGAGAGAGAAACACATTGAGAGAAGAGAGTTGAGTAGAGAGAGAGAGAGTACAACATCAACGAGCTATAATCAGCGAGAAAACATACACAACAACAAAAAAATGCCTATTAGTGACGAACTATTTCCGACGGCACTAATTGCCGTCGGTAATGCCACCTTTTCCGACGGACATATCAGTGCTGTCAGAAAAGAGTAAAAATTGGATACCATATTTCTGACGGCCCAATGACCGTTAGAAATAGTCGAATAAGGCGTCAATGTTGTTCCCATTTCCGACAGTACAAAAAGTGCCGTCGAAAATAAGTAAAAATGTAATACCACATTTCCGACGGCCCAATGACCGTCGAAAATAGTCATTTTTCCGTTGGAAATGAGGAAAAGGTGATACAACATTTCTGATGGCCAAATGGCAGTCGAAAATAGTCCACATTACTGACGGCCCAAAAAGTGCCGTCGGAAATAGTGGTCAATATTACACACTTTTCTATCAACATAAAAAGTGTCATTGGAAATGCTAAAATTTAATTCTAATTAATTTTAACGGCTATTACCCTGTCGAAAATTTAGTACTATTTTCTACATTATTTGTTATAGCATTGTCATGGAAAAAATAATTAATTTATTATTATAATATTAATTAATAAATTATAATGGAATATATGTGATTATTTATACACTACAAAAAATAAAATAAAAAATGTGACTTGTATGTCAATATGTTAAATGTATATCACTATATGAGTTATTTTTTTTAATTTATCACTATTTTTTTTTTTTTTTACGAAATCACTCGGTCAAATGTTTCGACAAATATTTTCATTAAATTTTTAATTTTCCAAATAATAAGTCATAGATAATGTAAAAAAAAGAAAAAAAGAAAAAGAAAAAAAACTTAAAATTTGTGATGATTATTGCAAGAAAATTGGGCAATAGGGACCAGACTTTAGGGACAAAATAATGGTACTAATAAGAAGTTTACTTTATGGGTACATCTTACTAGATTAACTAAATATAAAATATAGCAAAATTATTAGTAATTACAAGAACATTGAGTTATTTTTAATTATATTTAGTAACACTACTATATAATATTTGTTTAATTAAAAAAAAAACTCAAATATTTTTTTTTAATATCTATTTGTTTTTTTTTCTTTGAAAGGCTATAGAATAAACAAGGGAAAAAACCCCAAAGGAAAGGAAAAGCAACCCACACCAACAAAGTCTAACACCTGCGACAAGGGCACACACCTGCGACAAGTCTATTTGTTTATCATACAAAATAATTACAAATTTTACTGAAATAAGTTTAAATTATTAATTAATAAAAATTATTAATTTTTTTTAGTAAGATGTTGATTATAAAAAAAATAAAAATCAATAAGGATATAATGTACGTTTCCTATTTAAAGATAAAGTAGTAGTAAAATGTAATTTCCTATTAGATAAGGGAAATATTTTAATAAAATATTTAAAAAAACAAACAATATCTCAATATTTAAATAGTATACAAAAAAATATATTTAATTAGATAGTATGCAAACATATCTATAGCTTATATATAAATAATATGCGGAACATATTAGATTTAAAGTTATAGCAAAATGGTAAGAGTAACCCTTATTGTCGTCCAGGTCAAAGGTTCAAACCACAAGATTTGCATGGAGTTAAAGTGGTTCAAATTGGGCATGGGTTATGTGGCGCCTGTCAAGTCGATGTCGCGTCTTTTTTTTTTTTAATCCTTCGACTATTTTTGATGGCCATCCCCCGTCAAAAATAGCGGTAAGCCGTCGGAAATACAAATAATTTTGACCACCTTGAATTACTATTACCGACAGCATGTTTATATTTTTCGACGGCAATAGCTGTCGGAAATGGTAGTATCTATGACATCTTATCAGTAAATGGTTATTTGTGACGAACGTAGTTGTGACGGCTTCCGACGGCTTTTTCCCGTCGGAAAAGCATATTTCCGACGGCATTTAGCCATTGGAAATGACCATTTTTTTTTTTATAGTGATAGAATCGCGAAAACTAATATACATTGGCGTGTGAACATTTTTGTTTATTACCATGAGAACATGTTTTTTTCTTATAAGTGCGTGAACATTTGTTGTTATTAGTGTGCATGTAAACATGTTTTATTATTGGCATGTGAACATTACTAGTCCTGGTGTGTGAATATTTTTTGTTCTTAGCATCATGTAGAAGGCGTTAGAAAGACTTTTGGAGGGGCACATTAACGATATCAAAATTGCATCTATAAAATGTCATTGGAATCATTTCGATGAGAAGAAGAAAGTTGTATAGACAAGAGAGAAAGAGAAAAAAAATTATTGAGAGAAACACAAGCGAATGATAGAGACGGTAGAAAGAAAAAGAAACAAGAGGGAGTATTATAGTGTTGGGAGGGAAAAAAGGCTATAGTGAGTAAAAATTACATAGAGAAAAACACAAACAAATGACTAAATGTGAGAGAGAGAGAGAGAGAGAGAGATGGGTAACTCAGGGTTCTAGCCTTCTAGGGAAAAAGGGTTAATTAATTCCCATTTAGCTTTAATACAGAGCAAATTGCAACCGACCTCCCTAAGGTTTGCTCTTAGACAACCAGAAACAACTTTAATATTTATTGACAATCGCCTCCTCTCTAGTTAGTCAACATCCATTAACTCCAAGTATTAACCATTAGTTTAAGGGTATTTCGGTAATTTCATAAATAAGTATGATTAGTATTTCTTGGCCATTGATTTGGCAAATGCATTTTTATAGGCAATCCAAACGGTCAATTGAAATTTTTAATTAATTTTCTTCATTTAGAATTTATCAAAACTTGAAGGATATTTTTATCCATAAAAAAAATTTCATTCAATCATCCACATGTAGGAGAAAATCTTGCATGGGTCTATCTCACCAACATCAGCTGTGGGGCGGACCAATAAAATTGTACCACGTGGTATAAAACTTAGTTTACAATTTTTTTGTTCAATTATATTATGACACATGGAAAAGCTTTTAAAATTTAAAGCCAAATAAAATCCATGAATCAGTAACTTCTTTTCACTTTCTCACGCCACTTGGTCAATCACCAATTTCGCACTTCATTTTGTTTTCGTTTCCACTTTTCTTCCATTCTTGACATTTAGTTTCTCCTCAATTTCCTGTCTAAATTCTTCTATTCTCAAGTTTTGTTTTAATTTTTCCCATTTTTTTGTCCGATGCTCCCAATGTGCATCTAACCCCATATATATATTAAAAAAAAAACTTCATCTAAACTTGGAGAAAGAAAGTTTTTTTATTTCTTATTTTTATTATTATTATTTTCAAAATAAAATATTAAATGAGTTTGAGTTGGTTGATATTAATGGATTGGGAAGGGATGATTTGTGTTGTAAATTGAAGGTTGATGTTTGGTGGTCTCTGTGAACAAATTTAGTTACTTTCAGATGTATAATGACAAAAAAATAATAAAAATAAATCAAAATTTACCCTTAAAATCTTTTAAATCTCAAAAGAATGAAAATGAAGAGATGTATGAAATGAAAATTGGTAAGGAAGAAGAACACATATAACTGGAAAGAAAGAGAAAATTAAAAAGACCCATTGGAAGATTTTCGCAAAAAAGAGATTTATAAAATAAAAATCTGGTAAAAAGAGGACCAGAGTCCAAAAAAAGAAGGAAATCGAAAAAATTGAGAAGAAAAAAATAAGTAAAAAGTAGGTGCTGACAACTACTTAGGGGTAATTTAGTCATTTTATAAATTTGACATGGTCAATGCTTCGAGTTAATTGATGTTGACTAATTAGAGGGGAGGCGATTGTCAATAAATAGAAAAATTGTTTCTAATTGTCTAAGAGCAAACCTCGGGAAGGTTGGTTGCAATTTGCTCTTTAATAAATCATCAAAACCCCGTGTAAGATTCAAGGTGGAAGTCATAACTCATGTTACTAGTATATACTTGTGAAATTAAATACTTATTACAAATTTATGATATTGCATTAGCTAATATATATATTGAGACAATAGAGAATTTCATTCTTTAACCTTTACTCATTAATTTGAATTTTATTTATTGTTTGTAATTTTCAATATCAAAATAGAGATTTTTTAAAATTAAAGTGTAAATAATCTAAAATATGAAGTGTTTATTTTTCATTAATTGAGTTTATAGAGTGAATCTATCATAAGAGATCCCTTATTTTAATTTTTGTAAGGACCTTAATGAAATCACATCGATTTTTATGAATTTTGACCCGACTTTTTTTTTTTTTTGAATGATAAGTTCATTGAAATCTAACTATAAATAAAATATGAGAAATTTTCAAGCACTAAAACTATTTTCTTGAATTTTCTTATATTTCGCTCATTTTTCCAATGATTTCATATTTAACAAAATCGGGAAAAATAGTTCTAGTACTTGATTTTTTTTTTTTAAATTTTATTTCTAGGTACATTTCATTGAACTTATCATCTATAAAAAAAAAAAAAAAAAAGATTAAAATTTATAAAAATCGATTTCATTTCATCAAGGTTCTTACCATTTTTTTTTTTATATATAAAAAAAAGATCCCTTATAAAAGACTCACTTTGAATATATATATAGTGAGGTGTCGTTTGTTTTTTCCACTTAGCACTTAATGGGTCTGAAGTGAACCTATAAAGTTGTTTTGTTTGGTTTTTAAGTGGCCAAACAAATTAAAAATATCCCAAACCAACTTAAAATAAAAAGTTAAAAATCATGATTTTTATCTTAATTCCAAATCATTGTATTGTATTTAAAATATTTACTTCCATGATTATCCTTCCAAAGATAATTATTTTCAATATTACAATGATGCTATATTATATAAATTTCTTTCTTTTGATATATTATTAATGATAAATAACTATAAACAAAATAAACTATAAATAAAAAATCCTTAATCACAATGTCACTTTCAACTCCATTCTTGAACCTTCAATTTATGTTTTTATGTTATGTAAAAATCAAAACCATTTCAATATCATTATTTATCATATCTTAACATTGAATAATATCTTATCAATATTTACATAAAAATGGTTTAGTATTTGTTCAATTATTTTATTTAGTTGTTTGTATCATTTTTTTTTTAAATTGCTATAGTAGTATTATTAATAAAGAAGGAACCAAACATGCATTACAAACCCCAATAACGAGCCAACAAAACTACCCGAAACCAACGGAAAACAAGACTATTTCCACCTCAACAAGAGCTGGAAGCATGAACAAGAAAACACAACCACAAAAACAAGCAAAAACCGAGACATGAGAAGAGACCATGCCCAGGACAAAGGGAATGAACCCGAGTCCAGAAAAAATCAAAAACCACCACCCAACAAACACAGGACTTGCCCGAGCAGATCTTACAGACCCCATTCCAGCCTCTCAACTTGAATTCCTGCACCAGCCTTAGCCAAACCAATTGCTAGTTGTTTGTATCATATCAAATTAAAATACATAACAATTAATATAAATAAGGGTAGAAATATCAAATCATTTGTTTTCAAACAATTTTATCTTTTAAAAAAAATAAGTTGACATTATATTAAGATGTGAGAAAAATATAAAACAAACATATCATTCAATTTCAGTTTTCAGTCTCTATTCAGTCCTTAAAAAAATTTAGAACTGTTCAGTCTTTAGATAAAAAAAAAACAAACGACCCATAGTCTCTGATAAGGGATAACTTATTTTAATTTCGGTAAGAACATTGATGAAATCACATCAATTTTTATGAATTTTGATTTGATTTTTTTTTTTTTTTTGGATGATAAGTTCATTAAAATCTACTCATGGATAAAATTTAAGAAATTTTTAGGCACTAGAACTATTTTTCTTGAATTTTTCTATATTTCGTCCATTTTTTCTATATAAATTAAATATAAAACAATTTAATAAATATTACAATAAAAAATTCAGATTTCATAATTAAAAAAAAAAAAAACTAATCTAAACTCAAAGAACCCTAATCCCATCTTCATTTTCTTTTAACACCTAGAAATCAACAACCACACTCACACCATCATCTCCATTCTCAAGACTAGAAGTCAACAGCCACACCAACACATTCATCTCTAGGAATCAACACCCACACCATCTTCTAAAAAAAGATTGAAAAAAAAAATTCTTCTCCAAAAGACAAAACTCGAAATTGAAAAAAAAAAATTTGAAATTGAAATCATCATCAACACCCACATCATCTGTTCATCACCATTAACATCCACTAGAAATCAAACCCACACCCACACAATCGCTGCAACATCTTCTCTCTATCTTCCCTCTCTTCCTCCTTATATCTCTTTCTTTCCATCTCGGTTTTGGTTTGAACCCAGATCTGGGTTGAACCTAGCTGTATGCGAGAGCATGAGAGAGAGAGAGAGAGAGAGAGAGAGAGAGAGATGTTGGTTCAATTTGGTGTATGAGAGAGTTAGGGAGATTATTTTTAGAAGATGGTGGTTTCTGGATTATGGTGTTGATTTGGAAAACTATTTCCATTTTTTATTTTTTTCAATTGATTTTCTATTTTCTGTTTTTTTTATTCAACTTATTTTCAATTTTTTGTTTTGTTTGGATTACATTGTTTTTGTTTGTTTTTGAATTCTAGTGTTGATAAGAAAGAAAAAAAACAAAAACAGAAATAAGGGTAAAACTGGTAAAACAACCCCTAAAATATATAATAGTTAATCTATTAACATGCAATTGGAGTGACAATTAAGACCACACATTGATGATTTTGGTCGAAAGATGCTGCATCATCTATCAGAATAAGATCCAAAGGCCACAAAAAACAAAAATCGATTTGAATTTTTAATAATTAACTATGTTATGCTCATCCACCCTCAATTCACGTAGAACATGCACTCTTCAATTACCAATTATATTATTGCTAGTAAAACAAGAAAATATGAATAAAAAAATTTCATTCCATTTCAGACAAACTTGCTACTTTATCCTCTCAGCCCTGTTCATATTTTCCATCTGAAGTCTTAATTAAAGTAGGTGAAATGTCCTAGTAAGATGTTTTTGTTTGTTTTTCTCATCATCAACGGAAGTTTGAAATACAACTAAAAACGTAAGAGAAAAAAAAAAGCCAGAAAACCTGACTTTTTATCTGAAATGAAAAACAATGGAGATAACTTTTAACATTTATTCCAAAGGTGCCCTCTTGAAATTAACATATTCCCTATTTTATCCTCAACAAAATAGGAGAAGACTCTCCTATTTTCCTTCATCTTTTGTCACCGCTAAATATCTAGAAATGACATTGTTATACGTGTGTATTTGGTAGAAACGACAGATCAGCAAAGGTGGTGGTAAATGCAGAAATACAGTAATTCCACGTTATTAAAAGTCAACCAGTCAACAAAAGGAACATTGGCCAAAGACATGTCACCAGATCCGAAAGTGTCATCAAGGAATAAATATGGAAGCAAGAAGCGTATTCATCAAGCCACCAGGTCTTAATATGCAAAGATCCTATTTGCCAAAAACCTCTACTCGGCGAGAACTACTCAGCCACATTGGGAAAGCGTAACCCTATCGATGCACGCCTTATTCAGTGGAGATTCACCTGAATACAGAGTTCAAGGGTTGTATCCTTGAACGAAGAAATATCTCTATCTCCTCTCCAAGCACCAGAAGAATCCTAATCAAGAAATTATTCAAAGCTTCCAGAAGGATAAAAACATCAAACGGGAAACAAGTCCCAACCAACTTGCTCCACTAGAATCCTAACTAGGTTCAAACTAATAAATCTACTACTTGTACGGCAAGGAATAGGAAAACCCTAGGAGGGATCGTATAAATAGAACTGTGTAATCTACAAGAAGGGGATCTTTTTGACATGTATCGTATGAATTAGAGAGAAAGTGAGAATAGCGTGTGTAACCTAAAAAAGATTAATTGTGATATTTTTTCCTGCCTTCATAGGCACCGTGGTTTTTTCCATTTATAGGGTTTTTCATGTAAAACTTGCGTCTTGTATGCATTTATTGATATTCTTGCTCTCATAGACGTACTATTATTGTTGGACGCATGGCAATCTAGAAATCGTTGTCAACAGACATCCTCTTCATATGGTAAGGTTTTATTTCTTCAACAGCCACTAGAATCTCCATCACAAGATCGAAACCCAACTCTTTAGATGTGTAATGAGTGTGGTTGAAGAAAATGGAATTGGAAATGGTTCTGGGTGTTGGGTTGGTGCTTTGATCGGTGAGAATAAGAACAATTCTTTAGATGGGTGATGTGTAAGGTTGAAGAAGATGGAACAATGGTGAGTACTGAGTGCTTTGTATTTTTTTTTAATCTTTAATTAATTATTTCAAAAAATAATCTTTAATTTATTTAATTTATAGTTTTAAAATCTATTCATTAATAACATTAAAACAAATAATCATTAATCTATATTTTAAAATTATTTAATTATTTTTTAAAGTAAAAATGATTTAATTTAAACTTTCAAATATTTATTTAATTATTTTAAACTAAAAATATTATAAACACATGAATAATAGAATAATTCTATTAAATTTAAATACATAAATTCATGAATAGTTATAAGGGTATAATTGTCTTGTTACTAGTTTTTAAATATAGATATTCAAACCTCACAAATAAAAAACAAACATATCAATCGATTTTAGATTTCAGTCACTTTTCAGACTTCAACCAACTTCAGATCTATTTAATCTTTGGATAAAAAAAACAAATGCAACCTCACAAAAGAAACACTACTCATCCACAGGCATTGAGCAATCCACTCTCAAACAAGCCAATCAATCAAATACCTAAGCACCCTCCATCATGAAAATTAGATTGTTGGTGATGTGCATGTAGACACTTAAATTTGTGACGTGACTTAGGAGGATAGATTATCTTTCAATTATTATTTGCCATTTTTCACCTTAATAGCTTATGGTGCATGTCTAATTATTTTGGAAAATTTGACGGTTGACACTTTTTTAATTTAAATAATTTTAAAAATTAAATATTCTAGAGTGTAAAATACAAACTCAACATATAGATAACCCAAAATTTTAGTCCAAATTTTAACCTAAATGATGTGACAAGTGGATTTTCATTAACCATATCATCTCATGTTATGTGTGGTGAGGACCAGGGGCGTACCCATGATTTTTTGCTAGGGTGGGGCTAAAGCAAAACTATATATATATATATGACAAACTTGAACCCTAGTCCCTGATATTACATGGAAAACTTGATCCATTCTCACTCGATAATTTATTATCTTTTTTTTTTTTTTCGAAAGTATGGAAGTATATATAGTTTTTCTTGACTTTAATGTATTGTTGTTTAATATCCTGACTAAAATTATCAAATAATTTGATTAAAATGATACATTATAAATTATAATACAACACTAGCAATAATAAATTTTAGTTGGAAAATAAATTCATAAAATAATAACAAACATTAATTTAAAATTATGACTAACAAAACTAAGACCTTAACTTGTTAATTAGAAAAAATAAATTTTAACTAAGAAAAATAGCTGAATTAAAATAACCGAATATAAATAATAGATTAAGTGTAATACTATACAATCCAAATAATTAATCTAAAATTCAACCCAAATGATATGATATTTGAGTTGTTAGATTGGAGATAATTATTAATTCCAAGAGAGAGAATTGATTAGAGACGAGAGAGAGAGAGAGTGTGTGTGTGTGTGTGATCAGTCAATAGTGTTGGGAATTGGGACATGAGACTATGAGAGAAGTTCACTTTTGCTCACCCCCTTGAGGGGGGTGAGCATTACCCCCCTCACAAAAATATGATATGTGTTTATGGAGGGGTAAATTTATCCAAACCATGTTATCATTATTATTATTATTATTATTATTATTATTATTATTATTGTAATTGTAAAAGTGTAGCCTGGGTTAGCCCCTATTAAGGTCCGCACCTGGTGATAACAACTCACTTGCGACATCATTTGGGTTGGAATTTGAGTTATATAGCATTACTAATGGTGATCATAACAAAATGAAACTTTTCATATATTCTAGAATGTTTGTATTGTTTTCCTTGATAAAATTATTCAACCATGTGTTTTGTCTTTAGCCAAATAAGGTTCTTTTTCCATTCTGAGTTGACTGACCATCTTATTAGGGATGAGGTTGCTATTGGGCACCTCCAATATTCTGTGCATTATAGTGTCATCATTTAAGCTCAACCCTCAACGCTTTGCAATTACTGTATTTTTTTAAGAATAAAAGATGAACAAACAATAGTTTGCAATTATTTTTATTAATTTTAATTGAGGATATTCTTATAAAAATAAATGATTTTTAGTGTGATTTTGTTTTCATATTTTACTAGTTACATACATTGTCCTGAGATTCTCTATTATGCATTCATTTTCACTTTTTATGGTTTGAAAGGACCACTTTAAATAAAAACGAAAATTTTAGTTTTAGTTTTTAAATTTAAAACTAAAATTTCAAATAAAATTGTAAGACTTTGAGGGTTCGATGTTGAAGCTTTACCTGCAACAACGACCAATGAAAAAAAATCAGAATCATCGTCAAGGCAAACATACAATCGAGTAGTGAGTGAGAGAATACACAGCAATCACACACATTCCTTTGCAAGTTCTGCACTTGTTGGGGTCAACATTTCAGGTATGCATGACCCTCCCTTGCTAGAAAAATTAATTATAACATTTCAACTAGAAAAAAAAATTACAAAACTAAAAGCAAATAGTGTACATCTTTGCGAAACTATAATTCTTAAATATGCACATTTCCAAAAATGACTTAAATAGTGAGTATTTAAAATTATAAATATTAAGTAACTATTATATAAAAAAAATTATGAAGTGAAAACAATTGAGTAGCTAAAATGCTAGTAGCTTGACAACCAAAACTATGGAGGAAAATCAGAAGAGGTGCAGTTTTATTACAGCCAATTCATGTATGTATGAGCATTCAATTTTCTTGTTGAGATATATATATATATATATATATATATATATATATATATATATATATATATGGGCTACCCTTGGGTGCAATGTTACATGATGCAACGAAATTTTTTTGGCTGTGATCATGTCTTCTTTGGTACAACAACATTAGCTAATATGTGATTGTATGTTCTAACATACAATCACAATAATTTAATTGTGTGATCACGTGCAATTCATATGCGATAACATTATATATATTTATGATCACATGTAATCATATGTGATCACATACTATTTTTCAAAATTGTATGGTGTCATGTTGCACTCAAGAATGAGCCTCTCTCTCTCTCTCTATATATATATATATGGTCAAGCTACAATACAGTACATAACTGTATAATTGTTAGAGCGAAAATTAAACATTGAGTTGGAAGAAAAATGACAATGTCTTTAATTAAGAAGATGACGATGATGGAGTTTTTGACTGGGCATTTGGTCCCCATTGTTGGGGATAAAGTGTATATTTTAGACAAGAACAACAAGAGAATTTCTAAATAATTTGGAGTACGTATCTCCTTTGTTATATTTTCTCTGTTTATTTCTTGATGAATAACTAGTACATCACCTAACTATTTATGCTAGTCTCATAGACTATTCTAGAGAGTGCAAATTACTAAGCACTTTCTTGGTACACACACATACATAGCTCTTAGCCTTTTTGGAACTCTTAATACATGGTTCCTATCCCATACATGAATCTTCCCTTACATAGATTCTAGCAATACATGGGATCAACCCATACATGCATTTAGTAAAACTAGAATACTAAATACTCCTTGGAAAATTCATTAACTTTAATACTCCTCATTAATGTGTTTTCCAGTAACTCCAAGCATATCTCTGAGAAACTGAAATTTGTCCCTTGGGAGGGCTTTTGTGAAAATGTCTGCCAACTGTTCTTTTGAGCTGCAAAACTTGAGCTGAATTTCACCACTTGCTTCTACTTCACACAAATAGTGATATTTTATGGCAATGTGCTTAGTTCGACTGTGGTACACTGGATTTTTTGTGATTGCTACAGCTGACTTGTTATCACAGTATAATTCAACCGAACTTTGCTTATTTTCTCCCATATCGTCCAAAATTCTCTTTAGCCAAATTGCTTGATTTGCCGCCCCAGCCGCTGCGACATACTCAGCTTCTGCAGTAGACTATGACACACTATTTTGCTTCTTTGAACCCCAAGAAAGTACGCCTGAGCCAAGGCTAAAACAATATCTTGAGGTGCTCCTCATGTCATCCAAAGACCCTGCCCAATCACTATTAGTATAGCCAACTAACTTTGCATTTGAACAAGCCTTGTACCAAATGCCAAAGTCAGATGTTCCCTATAAGTATCTGAGGACTCTCTTTGTAGTTCCAAAATGAACTTGACTTGGACTCTGTATAAATCTGGATAGCAAACTTGTGGCAAACATAATGTCAGGTCTAGTGGCAGTTAAGTAGAGCAAACTACCAATTAAACTCCTGTAAATTCCAGCATTTGCCTTCTTGACTCCATCTTCCTTCTTCAACTTCTCACTTGGAACCAATGGAGTTGCAACCGTCTTGCATCCAAGCATCTTGAACTTTGACATCATGTCTTCTATGTACTTCTTCTGTGAAATAAAGATGCCTTCTTTTTCTTGATGAACCTCCATTCTAAAAAAGTAATGCATGAGCCCCAAATCACTCATCTCAAAGGAACTCATCATGTCATTCTTGAATCTTCTGATCATGGCTGAACTGTTTCCTGTAAAAATTAGATCATCCACATACAGGGAAACAATAAGAATGTCAGCTTCTCCTTGGGTTTTCGTGTAGAGTGTAAGTTCACTCTTAATTTTGACAAACCCTTGCTGTACAAAGTAGCCATCAATTTTCCCATACCAAGCTCTAGGAGCTTGTTTGAGTCCATACAAGGCTTTTCTTAATCTCAACACCTTTCCTTCTTCCTCCACGAAACCTTCAGGTTGATCAACATAGACCTCCTCTTCAAGTTCTCCATTGAGGAATGCTGACTTGACATCAAGCTGGTAAATTTTCCAGCTTTTCTGAGCTGCAAGTGCCACAAGAGTCCGAATGGTGTCTAACCGAGCAACTGGAGCAAAAGTTTCATTGTAGTCCACTCCATATTGCTGAGCATAGCCCTTGGTTACAAGTCTTGCCTTGTGTTTTTGAATGGACTTGTCAGGATTCAGCTTGGTTTTGAAGATCCATTTCACCCCAATTACATCTTTGTCAGTAGGGCGATTCACCAACTCCCAAGTATTATTCTTTTTTATCATCTTCATCTCCTCATCCATGGCTTTAATCCACACAGCCTCCTTAGAAGCTTTTGCAAAATTGTTAGGCTCAATAGAAGAAAAATTACAGCTTTCATAAACCTCACTAAGAGGTCTCATCCTCCTAAGTGTTGTTTTAGGTGAGGAAAGCTCTTCTTCTTCAATTACTTCAGGAATTCTTTCTTCTGCAACATTCTAGTTGTCTACAAAATTTTCCTCTGGAATTGTGATGCTCGGTCTTGTAACCTGCTCTCCCTCATAATTCTAGACTATATGCTCATCAAAGACAACATCCCTACTTGTAATGAGCTTCTTTGTTTCAAGATTGTAAATTCTATACCTTTTGGAAAGAGTGCTATAGGCCAGAAAGATTTCCTTCTCTGTTTTCTACTCCAGCTTGGTTCTCTTCTGAGATGGCACATGAATGTAGCACATACAACCAAAGACTTTCAGATATCCTGCTGAAGGTTGTCTACCACTCCAAGCTTCAATTAGGGTTTGATTAGGCACAACTTTGGTAAGACACCTGTTCAGCAAGTACACTGTAGTGTTAACTGCTTTTGCCCAGAACTTTTTTGGCAAGTTCTTCTCATGAAGCATGGATCTTGCCATCTCCATTATAGTTCTGTTCTTCCTCTCAGAAACTCCATTCTATTGTGGAGTATAAGCCACTATCAGCTGACGTTTTACTCCTTCTTCTTCACAGAATTGATCAAAGTGATGGGAGTTGTACTCAGTCCCTTTATCACTTCAAAGAGATTTTAGCTTGTGACCACTCTGAGTTTCTACAAACTGTTTGAACTTCTTGAAGAAACCAAAAACTTCAGATTTTTCTTTCAAGAAATACAGCCATGTCATTCTAGTATAATCATCTATAAACAGCATGAAATACATATTTCCATTTTGAGAAGGTGTCCTCATAGGACCACACACATCAGTATGCACAAGCTTAAGAGGTTTTGTGGCTCTCCATGCACTACCCGAAGGAAAATATTGTCTATGTTGTTTGCCCGTCATACATCCTTCACAAACAACATTCTTAGCTTCTACTAAGGTAAGTCACTGATCATACCTTTCTGATGAAGAAGCCTCAAGGCATTGCAGTTGTAATGCCCAAATCTTTGATGCCAAAGTGTGGAATCATTAACTGTAGCTACCATAACTTTAGGACAGTGCTAAAAAATAGGAAAGTTTCTACTTCTTCCCATGTTCACCTCAACAATCTCCACATCATGTTTCTTATCAAAGATTCTACACAAATTTCCCTCAAAGTGCAAAGAATACCCATGTTGCATCATCTGACCAACACTTCACAGATTTTGGTCTAAAGAAGGGACTAGAAGAACATCTTTAATGAATCTAGTACCTTTTTTTGTTTGAACAGCCATTGTGCCTTGGCCTTTGGACTCCACCAGATCACCATTCCCCATCTTGACCTTAGTCTTGATAGAAATATCTAAGTCAGTGAAAATGCTCTCCTTAGTTGTCATATGATTGCTACAACCATGCTGACCAAGAGTGTTACGGCAGAGAGGCACGCGGAAGATCTAAAAAAAACCTTTAAAGTTCTAAGAAGGTATGAGATGAAACTTAACCCGAACAAATGTGTGTTTAGGGTACCATCGGGTAGGTTTCTCGGCTTCCAGGTGCATCAAAGGGGAATCGAAGTAAATCCCGAGAAGATCAAAGCATTAGAAGAGATGGCTTCGCCAAAAACACTGAAGGACTTACAGAGGCTGACGGGATGTCTCGCATCACTTAACCGATTTATAGCAAAATCAACATACAGATGCGCCCCGTTCTTTAAAGTAATAAAGAAAGGAAAAGGGCTCGAGTGGAACAAAGAATGTGAAGCAGCCTTCCAGAAGTTGAAAGATTACTTAGGGCGAGCACCCATCCTCTCAAAACCAGTAGCTGAAGAGACATTATACCTATACCTCTCGGTCACAGAAGTGGCAACAAGCTTGGTTTTGATCTGACTGGAGGAAGGAATACAGAGACCGGTGTATTACACCAGCAAGGCGTTGCTGCCCGCAGAGACAAGGTATTCACCGGCAGAAAAGATAGCGCTAGCCTTGATTACGGCAGCCAGGAAGCTAAGGCCGTATTTCCAAGCGCATACAATAGAGGTGTACACCGACTGTCCGCTAAAGCTTATCTTGCAGAAGCCCGAATTGTCAGGTAGGCTGACTAAATGGGCGGTAGAGTTGAGCGAATTCGACATCAAATACACCCCAAAAGCCGTAGTCAAGGGGAAGGCTGTGTCAGATTTTATAGTGGAATTCACTGAGCCAGATGCCAAAGTAAGAAGAATGATGGAAGGAAAACAGGAGAATAGTTCCCGATGGAGGTTGCATGTAGATGGATCATCGAACACCCATGGCAGCGGAGCCGGGATAGTCATAACAACCCCGGAGGGAGACGCTGTAGAGTGCGCCATGAGGTTCGATTTCAAAGCAACCAACAACCAAGCAGAATATGAAGCTTTGTTGGCTGGCTTGAGGGTCTGTATAGCGTTAAGAGCAGATGAGTTGGAAATTTACAGTGATTCGCAAGTTGTGGTTAACCATGTATTGGATGAATACCAGGCAAGGGAGGAACACATGATAGCTTACCTGGACATTGCGAAGAAACTGCTCAGAAAATTCAAAATGTATAAGATTTTTCAGATTCCTAGGGAAGAAAATGAGAAAGCAGACGCTTTGTCCAAATTAGCCTCAGCCACCATGAGTATCAGGTCCAAAGCGATACCGGTGGCGCATCTGACTAGGCCGAGTACAGCAGAATCTGAGGAAGGCATGGTGTCAGAGATTCGACCAGTTCAAAACGACTAGACCACACAGCTCAGAAAGTATTTGGAGGAAAACATTTTACCCGAGGATGATGTGGAAGCAAAACGTGTCAAGTACAGGTCAACCCGATACACAATTTTGATAGGCGAATTGTACAGAAGAGGGTTCTCAAAGGTGCTACAAAGGTGTATCACCAGCAAAGAAACAAAAAAGATCCTGGAGGATGTTCACAGTGGAGTATGCGGGAACCATACTGGGGGTAAGAGTCTGGCGCATAAAGTACTTAGGCAAGGATTCTATTGGCCAACTTTGTTCGCAGAGGCACAGCGATTCGCGGAGAGCTATGAGACATGCCAAAGAATAGCAAACGATATTCGGCAACCTCCAGAATTGCTCAGAAGCTTAACTTCACCTTGGCCCTTTGCCATGTGGGGCCTCGACCTGATAGGACCAATGCCCACTGGAACAAAGGGGGGTGCGAAGCATGCTATTGTGGCAGTCGACTACTTTACTAAATGGGTGGAAGCAGAAGCTCTCGTGCACATCACTGGGGCAAACACCACCAGCTTTGTCAGAAAGAACATAATATATAGATTTGGGATCCCGAGCATCATCATAACAGACAATGGGACCCAATTCGACAATAGCAAGTTCAGAAAAATGTGTGAAGAGTATAAGATCACAAACTACTATGCGTCACCTACTCATCCTCAAACCAATGGCCAGACCGAAGCTGTGAACAAGGTAATCAAGCACACGCTAAAGGCAAAGTTAGAAGCCAAGAAAGGCAGCTGGGCGGACAAGCTACCAGAGGTGCTATGGGCATATCGAACAACTGTAAGGTCATCCACAGGGGAGACTCCTTTCGCGTTAGCATTCGGGACAGAGGCCGTTATCCCAGCAGAAATAAGTTTTACATCGCCCAGGGTACAACTATACAGCCCCGAGCACAATGCTAACATGCTACAACAAAACCTAGACGAGCTTGAAGAAGTCAGGGATGCAGCACAAGTGCGAAACGCCGCATACCAGCAAAGGGCTGCGAAGTACTATAATTCCCATGTTCTCGTGCGTAGATTCCAGCTTGGAGATTTAGTGTTAAGAAGAGTATCCCCGAACACCAAGGACAGGTCAATAGGATCCCTCACCGACAAATGGGAGGGACCTTACATCATCAAGGGAGTCGCGGGGCATGGGGCGTACATGATAGTCCGACCAGGGGGGAGCCTAGTGCCCCGACCATGTAATGCCCAGTACCTCAAGATTTTCTACCCCTAAGGAACTCATCTCAATGTTTATGTTAATTCAATTTGTTTCTTGTCCCATTTTAGCTTTACATCAATTGTTTCAGATTCATTTAAAGTTCATCTGCCAATATAGAGGCTATTCATTGAAGTCGATGAGTCTCATGATCAAAGGTATTCCATGGCCGGTGAACAAACAACAGCCACTTAATAGTTGGCCAAACAAACACAAAAAAGAATTCGGGTGCTACAAAGCCGCGAGAGAGCGGACGAGTAGTGCTTGAAGGGCAAAGAAGCTAAAGTAACACGCCCGCCTAGTTAAGATAGTGCAAACGCGCTTCTTAGCGAAAAGGCAAAACCGAGGCACCAGGGTAACTGAAAAATTGCTCGGAGCGCCGCCAGAAAAACTGGTGAGATGCGCAGCTGTGTTGGCCGGTACAAAGTACCCCAACGATTCAGCGAAACCTTGCACAGATAAAACCGGGAGACGTCCTAGGTGAATTGTGTAAGGACCTCAACGTATGGTCGGGGTAAGCCTCGACGTAACGTTTAGGTAAAACCTAAATAGGTTGAAAAGAAAAACGCCAATTGAATAAGATACTCGGCCACATTAGTTACAAGTTTAATAAGACACTCAGCTAAGATCAATTAGTTGCCAGTTAAATAAGATACTTGGTCAAATTAAACGCCAGTTAAATAAGATACTTGGCTAGACTGGCTAAGCGACCAGTTAAGAAAGCACTCGAAAATAAGAAAGCAGAACGGTAAGAATTTTTCATTCATATATGTAAAGTGAATACAAGGATCATTACAAAATAAATAAACAAAAGATCAAGAAGGTGGCGCTGGGGGTTGAGAGCTGCTCCCGCCAACACTCGGGTCAGGTTCCATCACATATTCGCTCAAGTGGCTATCGTCAGTAGGCCATACAATCACATCCTTATCTTCATCATCCATCCAGCCGCTATAGTCAATCCCAGGGATGGGCCCCAAGTCAGGGTTCTCACCATCGATTCCTGCTTTCTGACAAGCATAAAAAGTAGAGAAGGAATCGGCAGTGGGAACCTCCAGGTGCATAGGATATGGCGCCTTACCTTTACTTCGACAATACGCTCGCCACTCTTTCATCTGGATCCGAAGGGACTCCAGAGATGTATCCACATGCTTTTTAATTGAAAGGCTCCAGTTGGCCCTGGCCCGGTCAATCGCCATGTTTCTCTTCTTGAAAAACTCCCCTGCCGAGACCATTCCCCGCTAGAATTCCAAAAGAAGCAAAGCATCATAGGCCGGAGATCTTTTGAAACGATCGACACCCTGTATCTCCAGTTCCAGCCTAGCTTCCTTCGATAGGGACCTAATTGTCAAAGCCTGATGCTCCAAGTCTTCGATTCAGCGTTCATAAGATGACTTGGCGTCTTCAACGTTCTGCTCGGCTTGGAGCAAAGCGTCCTGAGTGGATGACAATTGATCTTGTAAAGTTCGGGCCGCTTCAGCAGCGGAGGATGCTTTTTGTTCAGCCTCCATCTGGCGTGCCAAGCTTTGATCCAGGAGCACCTGATTTGACTTAGCCGCTTCCTGACGAGTTAACTCAACCCGAGTGTGGCGATCTTCGCTCTCCTTTAATTGAGCTTCTAGCTGCCTTATTCTATCTGTCTGGGCTTCACCAGCTTGGCAAGCCCCGGACATCTCAGCCACCATCTATATCAGATACACAGCAAACAGGAGTTAAGTAACAAAAAAGAAAAATACAAAATTATGAATATAATCAAGGCATAACTCACGTAGGAAGCACTGTTGAAGAAATTGCAGAGCCGGTTGGATACGGTTCCAACCCGAAGGTGACTCCAGTGATCCTCCCCAATGTACGCTCGGCCTGAAGCCATGGCCCTCAGCATAGTCTCGGGGGTAGGATCATATGTCAGGGTCGAGGGGCCCAAACCGCCCACGCAAGTTTCAAGGAGCCCAGCAGTCGAGGCTACCCGAGGAGAGCTAGCGGAGCCGCCAACACTGTCCTTGATCTGGTCCCGTTGAGGGGTCATACCTGTTTTTCTCCCAACCTCCGCTTCCCTCTCATCACTCGAAGATGAGTCAACATATGCAACTACTCGGGGAATCTTGGGGGTAGGGCGACCAGGAGAAAACGAGGCTTTTCTCTTTCCAGATTGCCTCCTGTGGGAATCCAAGTCAGCAGCAGGATCTTCAGAATCCGGATCGGGATGAAGCATTTCAACACCGCTTTCCCCGGAAGGAGTAGGAACTGGCTCGGCAGGAGTCGGAGTCTCCGAAGCCATCATGCCCAAGTGTTCCCCAGCTGCTTCGGTACCCTGGAATGTAGCACTTGGCGTGTTTACAGTAGAGCGGAGGGAGTTATCTCCACGGGAGAAAGCCGCTGGCTCAGGCTCAGGCTCAGAGGCAGGCTCAAGGGAGTGCCCAACTTTCTCTTTTCCCTTAGAAGAAGAAGGACCCGCTTGATTGTCCCGCCCAGCAGCAGTCCTACTTACTCTAAAGTGGGTCCTACTTGCTCCAAAGCCCTCTGGATCGTCCACAGCCCCTGCTGAATATGCGGTCATTTCTTGACCATGGGTCTCCTTGGGCACATAATCGGGCACTCCCTCTTCATCATCTCCCTCGAGATGATTCTCGGGAACACTCTCGTTAGAGTCACCCTCGGGAGGAGCTATCCCAGCATCTCGCTGGCGAAGAGCCGCTCTTCGGCTTGCCTCCACGATGCTTTTTATCCGGCGTGCCTGAGCATCGTATACTATGTCTACGTCGAACACTTAAAAAAGAGAAGAAATAGGAGGTGTTTTCTCGAGTCAGTAAACTGATTCAAAAGACAGAATGCAAGAATAACCAAGGAAAGCTTATAAAAACTTACGGCGTTTGCGGCGTGCAGAAATCTGGGGAAAAGGGCGAGCTTTAATCATTTTTGCCTCGTTGAAGAGATAAGGCCTGCCCCTCTTTTCCAAAGGGCGAACGGCTGCCCGAGCCAAAGTCTTCAGCTCCTCGTCGGTGAAGGCAGGAGTCATATTGTTCCATTGAGGCAAACAAAAATATCGAGGAACCCTGCAAGTCACTAGAGTGCCATCAAGATCAAAACTGATTGATTGGCCCCATTGTCCTCCCACGAAGAACCAGTTGTTCTTCCAAAATTTATTTGAAGTGGGGAAGCCCCAAACGAACCCCTTCATCTTCTCGTCAGTGGTCGGTTCGATGTCACTCTTAACCACTACGTCTTTAGGGATCCAGAGCTCGGGCTGGTTTGATTGAAGAAAATAAACCCCCGTCTTCCCCACGGGCCTCAGCGTGTAAAAATGCCAGATTTCACGAGATGTGGGAGGTGGCTGCTTTATCCTATGCCACATGCGCCACATGCACATCAAAATCCGGTAGCTATTTGGGGTTAACTGCGCAGGGGCAAGCCAAGCCTCAGCCAAAAACTAGGCGATGAATGGCTGAAAGGGAAGAGTAACGCCGCAAGTAAGCATCGCCCCATAGATTGCAACGTGGCCAGGCGGGGGGTTCCATGCAGCTCGACCGTCAGAAGGAACCAGCGAAACCATGTTACTATCCAGGTTGAAGCGTCCCATATACTTTTATATCTCTTCGGGGCCGACCACGTTAGGCTCGACATCATAGGCGCATATCCGCTCGGCAGAGAAAGGGATGCGAGCGGCCCTATGCTCCTCTTCAACATCACTCCCAATCACCTTTTAGGTCCCAACTCGGCTCTTCAGGGGATCCTTTTTACGAGTACTCATCCTCTTCCCAACTCGTCTCCACGGCCGAGTATCAGCACGAATGGAAAAAGAAGAATCTGGCTGAGCTTCAGGCTGATAAGAATCAGGCTGCGATGAATTCAAAAAAATGGAGGGAATCTCTAAAGTAGGAGGAACTTCAGAAGTAGTAGGTCCTTTACGAAAAAGCCCCGAAACGTCGACGTCTAAAAATTGAGGTTGATCAGGAAGAAGGTCTCCTAGCAACCTATGGACAACCGTGGCAAGAAAAACGTCACCTTGTTCAATAGCAATCATACCAACAGTAAAAAGACGATTCCTAGCAGCAGGATCCATAAGAACTAACCTTGATATATCAGAAAACTGGAGCAACACAAACTGCAGAGGAATGATCTTCAAGAAAAGATCCGGGTTTTGAGGTCGAGGATCTTGGCAAAGGCTGAGAAATGAGCGACTAAACCCAGATAACTCAAATAGAAGTAGCAGAGGCAAGTAAACTTCTTTCAGGAAGAAAAAAGAAAAATAGCAAGGGATTTTTTGCAGAGAAGAGAAAAGGATTTTTTTTCTCACGAAGCGACAAGCTGGTATATATAGGCAGTACCAGTTTCAAAAAAAATCAAAACCCTAGAGAGGGTAGGTGGAGAAGCGGGAAAACACAGAGGCAATGGGAGTGACGTGGGTTGCGTATGAAATGAACAGAAAGGTCGTGTCCCATTAATGCCTATTACCACGACCAAGCAAAAGGGGACAGGTGGCAAGCAGAGAGAGCCTTGAGCCGCCGTCAGGAAGTCAGTGTGTCACCATCAAAAGATTTCTGGATAGTGGGCGGATCAAACATGTGTGGACATAATTGAGACACGTCAGCAATACTTTGAATCAAACGAGGATACTGAAAACCAAAATTAATATGAAAGACAACAAAAGAAAACAAGTCATGAACAGAGGTTAAATATTTGTCCCGAGCAAGCGGTATTCGGCTCAAACATTTAATGGGGTATTGTTATAGGTCAAAATCGTCATAAAGGACACGTCACCCCCATGAAGAAGCCACGTAAGCTGGAGCCAGGAAAGGTCAACTCGAAAGGGGAAAATCCCCCGAGTAACCCACTCGGCTGAAACCAAATCATCCCGATCATGAACAAAGATAGCCTAATCGGGCAACATCACCTACTCGGGCATACTCGGGCGTACCTGAACATACTCGGGGATCAACAAGAAGAGATGGTTGCGGAAACTCACTTCCCAAATTCATGGAAGGAATAAACAGTGAGCACCTCCACGATATGCAGCAGTGTAACCCTTCAGAGTTTAACAAGGAAACAAACAGGCCTCCCGCGAATAAAGGAGAATGAATCCTTCCCAAATTCGGATTCAGCCAAAACAGAAAACGTATCACGCCCAAGAAGGAAACAGAATCCGACTAGGACTGGGGATCCACTCAAGACTTGGGCGCCACGACACCAAACCCCAGAAACAACATGTATAAATACCCTTTGTAAGGCATAAGAGAGGGATCGATCTTTTTATCATAAGAGAGACCCAAGCATATTTTTAATCAATTTTATATAGTGGATTTTGGCTTCATTGCTTAGGCAACAACCCGTGGACGTTTCTCCGATCATCGGAGTTTTACCACGTATTTCTTGCTCATTATTTTTACAGTATTAAGATTCAAACTATTATCACTCGCAAATGTGATCCCCAATCATTGATTGAGTGTTGACGAAAAATTACCGTCAACAGTGTCGACATGGCAGCGAGAACTAGGTAAATTTTATCATTCTCCCCATTGCTGTCCACTTCACCTACGGTCGCCATAGTATGGTCGTTAGTTTTGATACACTTGCTTTCCATCGTTGGTTTTGATATTTATAATAGCAATGAAGGCATTACCGTTCGAAGGTGTTGATTACTAGACAGTCGCGGCCCTTAAATTTTTTTTTTTTTTTTTAAGATCAGTCGCACCCCTTCCAATGTGGTTGGACCCTCCCTTGGGAGCCTCAACCACCACAGTTCAACACCCGGTGTGTACATGTGTATATATATATATTATTTGTACCCCTTGGCCATTAATTCCAAGTGTGAGTGTTGTCCCACTGATTGTGGGTGCTCTCTCGCCGGCCAGCGCTTATGGGAGCTGCAGTCTGGGCTGCTTTAGTACAACCTAATCTTGCCAGTCCCAACATTTGTTGTATATTTAAAAATAAAATAAAAAATAAACCAAATAAATACCCATTGTACTCCGAGTGCAATTTTGCTCACCCACCTTAACTAGAGGTAACCATTACCTCCCTCTTTAAATGTTGCCACGTGTCCCCAAACTTTAGTTAACTTTGGGTTAACTTTGGACTTTGGGTTAACTTTGGGACACATGGCAACATTTAGGGAGAGAGGTAATGGTTACCTCTAGTTAAGGTGGGTGAGCAAAATTGCACTCACTCTAGAATTAGAAACCCAACTCCATATAACTTTTTTTTTGGCCACATCATCTCCATATTGAACTTAGATAACAGCTTCGGAGAGTTTTTCTAACTTTTTTTTATATATATCCTATGTGGCACTCCATTTTCTCCAAATGCATAATAGCATTGGAGATGCTCTATATTGAATATTAAAAATACTCGATAAACACGAAGAATTTAAAGTAAAACCATTTTTGATAACCTTGTAGGCTATAATTCCCCCTATTATATTAAAACTTAAATAAGTTACTAAATATTATCCTAATCCAAAAATGTTTGATTAAACTGAATGCACCCACTGTAAAACAATGAGCACAGTTCCTTGATGTGACCACCCAATGGACAGTAATAATGAAAATGCGATGGACTGGGTCGGCACATCCATCAAGTACAAACGTCAGGAACAATTCTTCAGTCAGTGTGAATAGGGAACCGAATTGATTTTCCGTCTTCGACTGATTTCAACTGAACTGATTAGTTCACAGGTTTCTGCTAGGGGCAACATCATTACATGATAGGAATACTCTGGATGATGACACGATGAGAATTAAACTAGAAGATTCACAATCCAGTCGCAAAGGACGTACATAGTATACCAGTATACCACACATCTTTACAGGCAAATATAAACATCAGTAGATTAAATGGTTCAAAAGATACCATCACGAATAAAGATCAGGAGTGCACATCACCTCTTAGCAAAGCTGGTAGTGCACCTCCCTTCCACATATGCGGTTTAGTGTATATGATCCACCATGCACATTTTAGAAGCAAGTGTGGGGAGTTTTTCTGCCCGGGTTTTGGGAAGTAGTTATCTACTATTATGGGAGTAGATATATGGGCAGCACATGTATTGTTTAATCTCGGCAAATCTCGACAGTCCTAATGTAATATTTAAAAATAAATAATAATATTAAGAAGATGGGTTTATTATGTAGGCAACAATTTCAGATTGCAAGCCAATATCGACAAAATACATTGGCCATGTAGGCACTGCAGAATTGACCCGGAAACATGAACTTAATATATGTTATTTATGTACGGGTATTGGATGGGTTTTTTCACACGCAAAAACGAAGTTCAAAATTATAGTTCTCTCCAGATTCCGGGAGCTTCCGTCTCCCCGTTATGGGACCTGTAGTCCGAGCTGCGTTTGTAGAGCTCCTTCTCGCCGGTCTTGGCAGCTGTTGTATTATAAAAATAATAATAATAATAATTTAGACGAGGAAAATTTTGACAATTAGTTCTATTTTAATCAGGAGAGCTTTTTTGACAATCCAATTTTTTATTCTACCACATTTTTTTCTATGAAATCTCCATTCCCATAATTAAAATTTAGAAAAATTCTAAAGACGGTTAATGTTGTTACAATAATTTATTTTTTATCTTATTTGAATTAAATTATTAAGTAAATAAATTATCTCTCCTAAATAATTAGATAAATTATTACATATGAAATACTCTCCTAAATTTTTAATTACCATATTAACCTCTATATCCTCCAATAAATAAATGTATTTATCTATCTCCATTCTTTCTGAAGCAACACAAAAACCCCATGTGTATGTATATAAATAAATAAATAATTTTAAATAAATGAATAAAAAAACAGAAAACACAAGTACCTTGTTTTAAAAAAAAAAAAATTAAAAAAATTCAAAATATGAAAATCGTTTTTGTTACTTGTAGGTATGTGATTGCCTAGAGAACCTTAATTCTTTAATTAGTTGTAGAAAATTTGAGTTTAATCGAATATAGTCGAAACAATTCAAGCTTTCATATATCTTTATTTTGTTTTAATTTAATACAGAATAATTGATTAATAAATATTACTAGACATGATATTGAATTTGTTATTATTCTAATTAAAGTAAATTATTGATTTAATGAATCTAAATAAATTAAACATATAAAATAAAGAAAAATAGTTAGGATAAATTAAAATGAGATTTAATGGTTTATTGATGTGATATGTTTGGTATGGCAAACTAAAACTATTACAAATAATATAAGTTTAAAATAATAATAAATTATTTAATATAAATTCAAACAAAATTAAGTAACCATAATTCGTGGGTAGCTAAGAAGTTGTATTGTATTAGGTTTAAAAAGCTATAATTACTATAGAATTCATATATTTTATTATATGTATCTACAATGTTCAAGAATTCTGTACATGTATTTACATGCCCGTAGAATTCTCCATACAAATCACAACATTATTGAATTTTATTTTTGTTTCTATGGAAGGTTCTACGTTGACCAAATCCAGTGCATTCCAATTAGGAATGGCAATGGGGCGGGTTCGGGCAGGTTTGGCAAAATCCAAACCCAAACCCGCGAAATTTTATGTCTACCAAACCCGCCCGTGAACCCACGAAAATAAACGGGTTCGGGTTTGGGTTTTACATGCGGGTTTGGGAGACACCCAAACCCGCCCATGAACCCATGAAAACAAACGGGTCCACAGGTAAAACCCGTGAACCCGCAAACCCATCAATTTTTTTTTTAAAGAAATTATTTCTATATTATTTTCCCCTATTTAAATATATGTAATATTATAATTTTAAAGAATAAAAACACTTAATATATTGAAATGTTTACATTTTATTCTCTATATAATTAAAAAGTTTTTATTGGGGTTTAAATTTATAATATTTTAAATAATAAAATATTATATAAATTTTATTGTTCGCGGGTATGCGGGTTCGGGTATAGAATTTTTTCCAAATCTATACCTGAACCGGAACTCATGACGGGTACGATTTTCAAACCCAAACCCACCCACGGGTACACTTATCCCAACCCAAACCCTCGTCAAGTGGGTTGGGTTCGGGGGGGTCCCATGGGCTCGGGTTTAATTGCCATCCATAATTCCAATTGTATTAGATTAACCGTCAACTAAGGGATCCCTCACTTCAAGTTCTGTCCACACCTTCATGAAATCACATCGATTTATATGATAAGTTCATTCTAATATAAACCAATAAATCAAATTTGATAAATTTTAAAGCATTACAACTAAGTATAACAATTTTGTTAAATATAAAGCTTGCTAAAAAAATTGGAGAAATATATATAACTCAACAAACTTTTAATAGTGGTTGAAATATACCTTCTTGTTGTTTTACACTATTAAAAAGCTGTCGAGTTCTTTTGGGAGAGAGGAGTTTAGCCCTAACCTTTTCGGTGCATGTGTGACGGGTTAACCACATGACATAAGTGATCTCGTCAGAATGTATTCACATTTGGTGTCGGTGCATATTTCCAAAACATGCTATTTAAATTGCGTATCAAGTCTCATCACCAGGCTGTGAAACTTTTGAGTTGCTGTAATCCTTATTACCCTCATGGTTCCAAAACTGAACGCTAAACTATAATTTCGGAGTTTGTCAAAATCTCCCAGCACATATTGACGGTATATATGTATTCACCGTTATAAACCAAGTATTTTATATACTAACATCAACCCATTTGTAGGATTCGATACATTGACTCGGGATTCAATCTCCGAAGTTAATAGCTCATCCATCTATCTGCGTTGATACGGCCCATGACACGTTTTGCCTATTTGATATACCTATAATATCATAAAATCATATGTAATCAATTGAAAAGGCATGCCGATAGAATAAAGACTATATAACATATATATGTTATAATTAAATTTATATAATATTGCACAAGTTTTTGATTTAAAATAAGATTTAAGGGTAAAAAGGTCTTTGAAAGGGTGCGTTTGGTACGCAGGACATGGTCGCACCAAACGTTGGCCAGATTATTCTTGTCTCACATTTGGTACGACTTTAGCATGAGACAGAATGGGACAAGGTGGGAAAAAAATCACCAAATTGTGTCCCACCCAAGACGTAAGGCCAGACTTGTCCCATGCGTGGGACTCAAATCAGCTGTCAAATTTTGGTGTCCCATTTTGGGTCCATCCAACCAACCAACCAAATTGGGATATGTGTGCTCATTTATGAATTTTTTTCAACTTCTTCCAGAAATGTGTCATAAATGTGCACACATGTCCCAATTTGGTTGATTACACACAAATTGGGACACCAATAATGGACAGCTTATTTGAGTCCCCATGCGTGGGACAAATCTCAAAAAGACCTTTTTAACCTTAAATCTGAAAAAATTCACAAATTTGTGCAATATTATATATAGATATATAATAATATATATTAATATATTAATATATTAATATAATAATATATGTAATATTATATATATAATTCAAAAAAATAATATGAGATAATTTTACTAAAACATGAAAATCAATAAATACATAATAACTCAATTATGGACATGTAATACCATCTAAAATTATGGACATCATGTGGACAACCAATAAATATATTTCGTTTACCTGATCGATGATATTGTTATATACATAATACATTGATGATTTCTATTTGACCATTATACTAGAATTTAAACATAGGGAAAAAGGACAAGGATGTGTTATATGTTTCCACAGATGAGTGGGCTGTGCGCCTGTGCGGCAGTGTGCCCCCCTATAAAAACATATGTTCAGAGTCAGATTTCGTTAACAGGTAACTTCGGTCTGTAGAGCTTGGAAAAAAAAAATATTACTTATGACTGTAGAGATGGAGTCCGATGATGAGAACGAATCCACCATATTGGATCGACTGATTTTCTGCGTAAGCAGGTGCTTCGACTCTCTGAAAGACCTCCTGGATGTTACAATTGAATACAAGAAAGTTGTGGAAAGAAACGAAGCACGGTCCCGTTCTCGATCAACAGTTGTTGAATCTCGCGTCGCGGAACTGGAAAGGGATGTTTACAGGTTAAAGAATACCAAGTCGACGTCTCTCGTAGACCGTCTTCGGCATCAAGAGGGCTGTACGTTATTTAAGAATCGTCCTTCGGGCTCAAGGCATTAATACGTTCACACTCACAGAGTCAACGCCATAGCGCCACGCCGCCACCCAACATGTTTTTGCAAGTGATGTTTGTTTTGTTCCTAGAATCCATTTCAGGACTTGCAAATACCATTTGACGTAAGGTACTTAGGTTTGTTGTTGCCATTTGTTTTATGTTTTCAAAAATGCCTGTTGTTTTTGTAATTGGGTTTAGATAACCCATGTTAAAAACTTCCAGACATACCTCGTTTGTGTGTGTAATCATCTGACGATTTTGTGTTGTAAAATCTTAACAACTTATGTCCCTTCTGAAGGGTTTTCTAAGCTATAATCGGAAACTAACCTTGGAGTTCAAATTCAGAAAAAAAAAAAAAAAACTTGTACGTTTTCACATTTCACTACAGTTATCAAACTATTCGAACAACCTTAAGACACAGTTAATTTTGAGATGTACTTAACACCGTTCTTAGTTTGAACACCAATTGTCTTGTTACCTTTAACATGTAGAAGAACATTATTCCCCAACTTCACTTGTAAATTGAGGGAGGTGTCGAGAACTGTCGATGTTGATAAAAATGCTCCCATTCAGATGCATAAAACAAGGTAGCTTAACTTTATTTTGCTTCAGAATAATGTTAATTATTATCTATAGGCTATAGCCGTTTAAATCTCGATGAAATCCAAAAATTCTCACACCATATGTAGAAGTGGGAATATGTCCGAAGGTTTGTTCAGGGTGGATTTCTCAAACCCATAGGCAAAATACAACATTCTTCAAACATAACATAGAACAACAATTGGTTTCCATCCAAGCGTAAATAGTATGCGCTTAATTCCAGCTTCATACACAGTCTAAAGGGAACCCTGGCGCAACAGAGTCTTCGGTTGCCGGAAGAATGGCATTAACTTTTGTTTATTATTTCATCCCTAAAGTTTGACTTATATACAGTTTGACCCATATTTAATAAAATATTGGATTATCGAACGGGTTTGAGATGTTTAAAAAAAGAGTAATGCTATTGGAACCAAAAAAAACCAACCCAAATTCTAACCCAAATGTCATGTGGCAACATCTCATATACTGTGCAAGTTGCACCATTATAGTTCCAATGGTTGCACCAAATCAGGTTTTAGGGTTGGAGATGAGGGTTTGCAATGTCTGTTGTACAACCCTTTACATTATGGTTAATTTCGTTTGCCATCGAACCAGATGTGTACAATCAAACCTTGATATACGTTACGTTGAGACGGCTGTAGATTACAATGGACGATTTAGTAAATCTGTGGGATAACCCATCGGATTTTGACGTCTCACTTGCTCCCATTATAAGTGTCGTATCAACTATATATTGGTCATTGACCCAAACCCCTGCCCACCCAAAAAAGCCACTTTGTAAGGTTACCATAATTGCCTGTGACTGTAATCTACCCACCCTATTTGCAGGTCACAGATTTAGTTCTGTACGAATAGGGTATGGGTAATGATGAAGAAAATTGGTCATGGGGGTGTGGCCCAACCTAATAATACTGATTGACTTGACAATTAAGTATCGGGGAGTAGTTGAAGTTGTATTTGACCATCCGGAAATGGCGTCCCAACCAGAGTCGATATGATGTTTTGTAATTGAACGAGGGCAAAATATTCAAAATGAGAGGAGAACCGATCTCCAAACCTAAATTTTTGATATAGGTTATACACGTGTACAACTTTGACGAATCTAAAAATAGTACCTACACTGACACGAAAATATTTTTTATTTTTAAAAAACCTACACGATTTGCCAACAGTTACCTGTTGGAATTACTTTACTTAAAATACCGTGTATTCGAAATTTTTTACTTCAAGTTCAATTTATTGTAAAAAAAAAAAAAAAAAAAAAAAATCCTAGTTGCTCACAAATAAATAAAGGGAAATTATCATTCTCCCCCCTGTAATTTTCCGTATTCTCCAGTCTCCCCTCTCTAGTTTCAAAATTCTCCAATTTCCCCCCTCCCATGCCTATTTTTATATGGCGAGAATGGTTGTATTTGTGCATGGGAGGGGGGAAATTGGAGAATTTTAAAACTACAGGGGGGAGACTGGAGAATACGGCAAACTACCGGGGGAGACTAATAATTTCCCATAAATAAATAACTTATTTCAAATTGTGTCTTCTATTGAAACCCTAATCGCATTAATACTGTATTTGTTCTTCTCATCGTAAACAACTACAGCATCACAAAACCTATTTGCTTGAAAACTCAAACAAATGGAGAATGGGTCTGGGTTACCTAGCATATTGCGATAAGGACTTTTTTCAAATGAGGACGTCCTAATATAACTTAACGAGGATATTGAATGTGAGCCACTAGTTTTACATGATTTGACTCAAATGTGTATGCACTTATCAAAACTAGTGGCTCACATTCAATATCCTCATGATGTTATATCATGACGTCCGCATGGGAACGAGACTGTATATATAATACTTCTATAATTAGGGCCGTTTTGACTTTATAACTTAAGGACATCCGCCCACAACCACACATTTGTATTGGTTGTGGGTATTTGTTAATGTGAGGTTGTGGGCCAGCTGTAAATGTGTAGCTATGGTTGGACGTCTAGAAATTATAAAGTCAGGATCTGGTTAGTGTGCAATGATATAACTTCATGATGATATTGAACGTGACCCACTTGTTTTGACAAGTGCATACACACTTGAGTCTAACCATGTAAAACTAGTGGCTCACATTCAATATCCTTGAAACTGACTATATAATTAGTGGCTCGACCATTGAATAAGGGTTATAATTGAAACTGACTATATAATTAGTGGCGAAGAGATAGAGACATAGAGTCGGTCCACCTCCCCCCCCTTTTTTTTCCCTTTACTTTTCTTGTGCTTGTTTGGGATAAATTTTACTTTTGCCTTGCTGATAAGGATGAGTAGAAGAAGAGAAGTAAAATCCTGAGCATTTTAATGTTTTGTTTTTATTCACCCTTCAATTTCAATCTAATGCCCAATAACTAATCCAGCAAGTATACTAGTATCAATAAGAGTAAAGTTGTTGGACCCAAAAAACCAACCCAAATTTTTAACCCAAACGCATGTGGCAACATCACATGGGATCTTGGAAAGAGTGACGTGGGCACATGTTGCGTGTGATGTTGCCACAGGGCATTTGGGTTAGAATTTGGGTTGGTTTTTTGGGTCCAATAGCATTACTCAGTATATAGTAGCTGAACCAAAAAATTTAAATATATGAAAATACAGTGTGCAAAACGAGCGACGACTGTATTGGTCAAAATATATACTATAAAAGATCTACTGTGCATAAGATAACGAAAATAACTCTTGCTGTATAAAAGTAAAAACGCAATATCGGAAATCGGATGGATTAGATAAGATTGTTGTCCTGGAGGTGGATAAAAGCCCATCTTACTAAAAGAAAACGTCTTTTACCAAATGAAGCCCAATAGAGTAATCAATATATAATAAGAATAAGAACCTCTAATCGAAGATATCATCGTCTGTATTTGGAGACAATGTTTATGCATTGTTCGAACAAGAAAATCATCGGTGGGGTATATCTGGACAAGTCTTTCTACACCCAAGTTGCATGGTTCGCAATGGAGTCAAATGTTGTCTGTGGAAAGTAAAAATAATCCTTAATACTACAAAATTCTTTACGCGAGGAAAAGACAAACAACTTATACGAAACACGGTAGCAGAATAAATTCCTTACACGATAAAAATCTACAACAATAGTGTTGACGGTGAAATTTGGATTGCCACGCACTCAACAATTATATCAATTTAATATAAAACAAGAAAATTAAGAACGCATGCAAAAGACAGATTTTACGTGGAAAACCCTTGAATGGGAAAAAAACCACGGCGCCCTTGAGGGCAGAAAAATAATACTAGGTTTTCGTTGCCTTGTTACACGCTTAGATCTCTCTTACAATTGCTCTCTTCTCTCTCAATTTCTGAACCCCTTCCTCGTGGGATAGGTGGTTCTATTTATACATGATATTTAGGGTTTTCCCTTGATTTTAGTCCTGCTCATGGTAGGATTTCCTTTCAGATTTGTCCTGGGAATCCCACGTTGCTGCGGATACAGATAGGTCTTCTCCTTTTCCCCCCTTGATTCCTTGCTGTTATGGGTTTTCTAAAGTGTAGGGTTTATTTCCGTGTTTCTGCCGAGTCGGTTCAGGCCCAGTATGCTGGTGTAGCGAGTACATTTATTTATGGGTTTCGTTTCTTCGGTGACCATATATCTAGATTTGGCGAGTACATATCCAGTTTCGGCGAGCATGTTTTTGACCTTTTTGGTTTCGAGGTACTTTGACATTGACTTGTCACATTTCCTTTATTGACCCGGTCAATGAGTGACGTGGCAATCTTTATTGACTCTTTTTGATGACGTGTGATACTCACTTTTTCCGTCGTTAAGAAATTGCAAGGATCAAAAGATTATTTCATTTAAAAATGGGGTTTCCTATGCAATGTGCTCTAAACTAGCAAAAAACTAGTAAAGCGGCAAGCGAGGGTATCGTTCCGCAGGGAGGTGTGATTCGTCAACCATATCAAGTTCTAGAGTTTATTGTAAGCATGTAAATAGAATGCGGAAAGGTAAGAATGATGTGTGTGAAATGTATGTACAATGCCGTGTGTGTGTGTGTAAAGAATAAAAATAAAAATAAAAATAAAAATAAAAATAAATAAAAACAAAGAGAATATGGAAGGGTGAGAATGGTGTTTAAAGCGATAAATAAAATGGTGGATAAGAGAGATGCAAGAAAATGGTCACACAAGGTTCAACAAGTTCACCATACATAAGTGCACAAATAGTTGGTTGTTAGACATTAAGGACATCCAATTTTAGTTAAGGGTTCGTTCTTGCCTCAATCCGATTTATACCCATTCATAGAGCTAACGGTTGAAGAGTGTGCCGAGAACCTCTCAAACACGAAACCGCAACCAACATATGTGAACCGATTCTACAAACAAAACTACATTGAGCCCCAATAATAGATTTGTAATGTAAAATGGCAACGTGAAAGTCTAATGAATGTGGAAAGAGTGATTGTATCTCCAACCATAACTCACCTAGAGCCCCTAGAGTGAGAAATAGCCAAAGACCAATAATTGTAACTCTAACCATGACTCACCTAGAGCCCCTAGAGTGAGAAATAGCTAAAGTCCAATTGTTTACAAGAACAATGAACCAAACCCTTTTAATATGACATTTATAGGTTCACCCACTCTTCCTAGCTAATTAGCCAAAACTATGCCCGGAGAGCCCCTCCTAAAGCACAATCATAACTCTAATTCACTCAAACCAATTCATGACATGCAATTTCGACCTTCCAAAGACATACATACACAAATGGGATATTTGATTACAACTACTCCTACAATTAAGTTAATCTACTCCTAATCCCATCCATGAACACATATCAATTTCCAATCATCCATAAACATGCATTTCAAGATAAGAGATATATTCAATAACAATCAAGAATGAATCAAAACACAAATTGGATATAAAAACAACCATATATATATTCAGCACAAAATAGGTTTACAAATATTCCCAAGTGGGGATTACACATTCAAGAAAACAAGAAATACATAGAGAGTGAGAAATAGATACAACCCTTGAAGAAAACCTCCTCCAAGAGCTCCTTCCTTTGCTAGCTCGAAATTGACCAAAGCCCACTCCTATCTCTATGCAATCTACTCCTAAATGTGGTGGAAGATGTGTAGAAGGTGAGATGGGGAGCATCCATAGAGGAAAAACCTCCATGGATGCTCTTTGAAGCTTCTCTCTCTCTTATTTGGTGAAGAAAATGAAGAAGAAGAAGAAGAAGAAGAAGAGGAAGTTTGTGGGGAGTGTGTTCTGAAAGAATGAGGCAAAAAGGGTGTTTATATAGTGTTGGGAGTTTTAGGGCTGAAATGGGGATGAATTGACGAGTTTACCCCTCTAATTTCGCCCAAAATCGGCCTCTCGCTGGGCGATCGGCGGTTGAATCGGCGGCCTGGCCCAGATTCCAAACCGCAGAATGGAAAAGTGACATTCTGGAATTGATCGGCGGTTGAATCGGCGGTTGAACTGTGGCCGCCGAATTTGCTTCTGGACTCACTGATGTTGATCGGCGGTTTCAATTCTGCGGTCTGGCCTCAGATGTTGACCGCCGAATTTGGATTTTCTACACTTCATCCGTAAGCTGCTGGAATGCCGAGGGGATTCTGCCGCAGTCTCGTTGTCGCATTCTATCTCGACGACGGATCAACCGTGGGTACGGCTAGGCTTAGATCACGTCGTTGTCTGTGTCGACGGAGAGGCACGACACTCAACATATACTCCATTTAATCCATTTTTGGCTCATTTTGCTTCCCTAACGTTCCTTTATGCTCAAACACCTATTGTAGGGAATATGTACCTACACATAGCTCAAACAAAACATTATATACAAAAATACGCTCGAAAACGAGACAAAATATCGGAAATGGGGGACCTCAAATAGGTATAAAATAGTCCGATCAAATACCCCCAAACCCATCATTTGCTCGTCCTCGAGCAAAACAAAGAAAACAAAAATACAAATAACAAATAAAAAAAACTTATAAATAAAAAACTAAAAATTAAGCTAGTCCACTTCCGTAGGAAACACGGTGGCACTTAACATGTGCCACAAGCCTTTAAACCACTAGGCAATCCCTAGAGGAGGAGTTATAGTCTCCTGAGGGTTTACAGCTACGACACCCACAAACGTATACTCTGCAATAAAAGTTGAGATGCAAATCCGCACATACCAAGCAAAGACTACACATGCATGCTAGAATCTCAAATATACCAATTAATAACAATGCATCACACAATGCAAGTATGCCAATACTTAGGATGTTTTCGGTTTACAAAACAATTACGCTCGTATGCCCAAGATAAAATTCGCCTCGACTCTAATCCTCACCGGATTTCAGTCATATTTTCACTCAGAACTTAGGCACACTCTCTAGCAAACATATGTGATTTGGAGTTTAGGTATATGGAATCAAATATAATCACATATGAGTATTTTCCAATGGCGCACATTTTCTGAAAATGGATCTCATGGAAGGAATTGAAATGCCACGAACGTGGAAAGACATGCATTGACTCGTATTCCCAAGATAGACTTCCTAAGAGATCAAATGGGCTTTCCCTCACTTTTGTTTAGGCCAAGGTGATTTGTGGTAGTGTTTGGGATGTAAGAGATGGTGGGAGCGAGAAGGATAAAGTTATTAATCATGCTAAGGTGTGTTTACACATTACAATTTATAACAAAATTAGCTCTATTACACGTTACAATATAAGCGTCGAGGCTATAAAATTTACATTGAACTATTGTGCTACAATTGTACCCTTATTAGTGAGTAACTTTACCATTGAAGAACTAGGAGGCTTAAGTGTTTTATATTTCAACACTTATTCTTTTTTTTTTCTTTTTCTTTTTCTTTTCTTTTTTTTTTCCTTTTTTTTTTTTTTCTTTTTGTAAGCCTTTGCCTAGTACAATTTACATATATTTGCCTACGTACACGCTTTTACAAAATTTAGAGCTAGCTTCTCCTAAGCTATATACCTCAACATGATCAATAACTAGGGAATGGATATGTGTTTGGCTTCAATTTGCAATGAATATAGGGGTATGGGAGTGTTTAGGCTATTTTAATAGTTATGCACATACTTAAGCTCAAAATCATTTCTAAAAGTCCATCTACCAAAGGAATACAAGTCTCAACAAGCAGTCCACAAGATAAAGTTCTATGGCAATCAATGCAAAATTGATGTACAATGAGATCACAATGAAGAAAAAAAATCGAAGAATGTATAAGAGTAGAAACAAAACCCACAAACTTTCGTTAATTAGGCACAGTGTAGCTCACGGGGTAGTCTCCACAATTTTCCTAGGCTACACAAACATAGAAGTCTCATCCACCTCAACATCAAAAGATTGGCACTATACAAGCAAATTTAAGCGACGCACGGAGTTAAAAGCATGCAATGGATGTCTCTATCGGCACGCAAAGAAAAACAACTCAACAAAAATGGACTCATTTCCAAAAAATTTCAAAATTTATCGTTTTGTGCAGAGATTTGAAAATTTTCTAAACGTAACAAAAATAAAAATAAAAATAAACAACGAAGGTGTCCACACCCCCAAACCTAAACTCAACATTGTCCTCAATGTTGCTCAAATCATAAAATATGGACAACGTTTAGCAAAATTCGGAGATGAGAACAAAAATAAAAAGCTAACAACAATACACAACAAATCCTAAGATCTAAGCACAATACAAATCCACTCTTAGATCTAAACAAAAATAAAAGTTACAAACACTACAAGCATAGCATTTTAACATTAAGCTCATGGGCAATTTCCGCCTAAATCAACAACTAATCCACAAGTGCTCCATTTAAACTCAAAATTCAGAGGATACCTCTTATGGCTATAACCAACTAGGCCATTGTGGCGTTGCCGTTTCACTTGGGAGTTGTTGCGGTGCAATAAGCGCAAACTTACGGTTCTCTTGAGTTGTGTGGTCCATTCGACCTGAAAATATCATTTCCTTGCACAAGCACAACTCAAACAACATTAAACGCATATGCTATAAAGAAAAATAGAAAAAACAAGTGTTTATTTTCAACATATCTAAACATAATCCGCAAAGCAATTAAATCTAAACATTTACAGGACCTAAGCTAAACCAAGAAACAATCAACGAATACGCCTCCCCGGCAGCGGCGCCATTTTGATAATCACTTTTTCCGTCGTTAAGAAATTGCAAGGATCAAAAGATTATTTCATTTAAAAATGGGGTTTCCTATGCAATGTGCTCTAAACTAGCAAAAGACTAGTAAAGCGGCAAGCGAGGGTATCGTTCCGCAGGGAGGTGTGATTCGTCAACCATATCAAGTTCTAGAGTTTATTGTAAGCATGTAAATAGAATGCGGAAAGGTAAGAATGATGTGTGTGAAATGTATGTACAATGCCGTGTGTGTGTGTGTAAAGAATAAAAATAAAAATAAAAATAAAAATAAATAAAAACAAAGAGAATATGGAAGGGTGAGAATGGTGTTTAAAGCGATAAATAAAATGGTGGATAAGAGAGATGCAAGAAAATGGTCACACAAGGTTCAACAAGTTCACCATACATAAGTGCACAAATAGTTGGTTGTTAGACATTAAGGACATCCAATTTTAGTTAAGGGTTCGTTCTTGCCTCAATCCGATTTATACCCATTCATAGAGCTAACGGTTGAAGAGTGTGCCGAGAACCTCTCAAACACGAAACCGCAACCAACATATGTGAACCGATTCTACAAACAAAACTACATTGAGCCCCAATAATAGATTTGTAATGTAAAATGGCAACGTGAAAGTCTAATGAATGTGGAAAGAGTGATTGTATCTCCAACCATAACTCACCTAGAGCCCCTAGAGTGAGAAATAGCCAAAGACCAATAATTGTAACTCTAACCATGACTCACCTAGAGCCCCTAGAGTGAGAAATAGCTAAAGTCCAATTGTTTACAAGAACAATGAACCAAACCCTTTTAATATGACATTTATAGGTTCACCCACTCTTCCTAGCTAATTAGCCAAAACTATGCCCGGAGAGCCCCTCCTAAAGCACAATCATAACTCTAATTCACTCAAACCAATTCATGACATGCAATTTCGACCTTCCAAAGACATACATACACAAATGGGATATTTGATTACAACTACTCCTACAATTAAGTTAATCTACTCCTAATCCCATCCATGAACACATATCAATTTCCAATCATCCATAAACATGCATTTCAAGATAAGAGATATATTCAATAACAATCAAGAATGAATCAAAACACAAATTGGATATAAAAACAACCATATATATATTCAGCACAAAATAGGTTTACAAATATTCCCAAGTGGGGATTACACATTCAAGAAAACAAGAAATACATAGAAAGTGAGAAATAGATACAACCCTTGAAGAAAACCTCCTCCAAGAGCTCCTTCCTTTGCTAGCTCGAAATTGACCAAAGCCCACTCCTATCTCTATGCAATCTACTCCTAAATGTGGTGGAAGATGTGTAAAAGGTGAGATGGGGAGCATCCATAGAGGAAAAACCTCCATGGATGCTCTTTGAAGCTTCTCTCTCTCTTATTTGGTGAAGAAAATGAAGAAGAAGAAGAAGAGGAAGTTTGTGGGGAGTGTGTTCTGAAAGAATAAGGCAAAAAGGGTGTTTATATAGTGTTGGGAGTTTTAGGGCTGAAATGGGGATGAATTGAGGAGTTTGCCCCTCTAATTTCGCCCAAAATCGGCCTCTCGCTAGGCGATCGGCGGTTGAATCGGCGGCCTGGCCGCAGATTCCAAACCGCAGAATGGAAAAGTGACATTCTGGAATTGATCGGCGGTTGAACTGTGGCCGCCGAATTTGCTTCTGGACTCACTGATGTTGATCGGCGGTTTCAATTCTGCGGTTTGGCTGCAGATGTTGACCGCCGAATTTGGATTTTCTACACTTCATCCGTAAGCTGCTGGAATGCCGAGGGGGTTCTGCCGCAGTCTCGTTGTCGCATTCTATCTCGACGACGGATCAACCGTGGGTACGGCTAGGCTTAGATCACGTCGTTGTCTGTGTCGACGGAGAGGCACGACACTCAACATATACTCCATTTAATCCATTTTTGGCTCATTTTGCTTCCCTAACGTTCCTTTATGCTCAAACACCTATTGTAGGGAATATGTACCTACACATAGCTCAAACAAAACATTATATACAAAAATACGCTCGAAAACGAGACAAACGATCGGAAATGGGGGACCTCAAATAGGTATAAAATAGTCTGATCAACGTGTCAGGTTGGCGAATTTATGCATACAATAATTACCCCATAAATATTCCGAGCTGGGCGAATGATTTGTTCTTCTTGCTTCGTTTTTCTCTGCGAGTAGTATTTATATTTATACTTATACTTACAAGATTTCGACGCATTTTGTAATAACCCCCTCTTTCCTTTTTGTCACGCGCTGTATTGATTAATTGATTCTTCCGATGTAAGCTTTCAACTTGGTCCACATAATTGCTGACGCTTCCACTTACCTGACAGATGAAGAGACATTTTGATCGCTTGGTTTTCCCCGAGATGCCACATGTCTGTTTTCTGATGGTGACTATTGCGGCTGGTCACTATGGCTATCATTCTCATTAATTGCATATCCTTTTACTTGATTTTCTTTTTTGAATTTTGAAACTCCCTCTTTTTAAGGCCTGATCGTTTCCTTTTCTCCATTTCATTCTTTCCATTTATTTCTCCACTGGTTTTCTCAGAGCAGAAAAGAGCAGTTTGATTCTTCGTTTTTATCTACCTTATTCCTTCAAGTACTTGCTACAGTCCTTTCCCTGTGCTTTCTATTATCAGACGGTTCACAGGAATCGATTATTCCTGCCTCTCTACGAACCTTTTTGTGAATCTAAGGTTTTCTGGTGAGTTCTTATGGACCCTTCTTTACGCTCTTCTCTTTTTAACCGGATGATGCAAGCTATGGAGCTTGGTGATAAAAGTACTGCGGACAAAATCAAATCTCTGATTCATAATTTTCGTTCGGATTCTCCGGTCCCAATTTCTGTTTATGTTCCGTCTTCTGAAGATGTTTTATCCTTAACATCTCTCATTCATCTTCTAACAGCGGTTCTCCAACAATGCCAAAATCTTCCAGACCAACAAGCAGTAGACGACGCGCTTCTAGGGTTCCACGTGAATCTCTGCTGAATGCTCAGACGATTGTTGACTCTGATGTTGAAGACCATCAGAGGGATAGGCTACGCTTCTCGCCAAACCGTCCGTGTTCTTTTGATACGGAGGTAAATGTGGTCGGCGAGGTTGAGCTTCGCAAATACAAGAGTCATTTTGACCTGCCATACTCAGTGAATCTTATGTTACCTGGCGACCGGGCTATGTGGAATCCTCCTAAAAATGCAGTCGCTATTTACGGGGCCATGCTTAGCTGTGGGGTAACTCTCCCTCTTTAGCCTTTCATCGCCAGATTTCTTGCGGAGGCTCAAATTGCGCCGGCACAACTCGCTCCAAATAGCTATAGAATATTGATGTGCCTGTGCCTCATGTGGAAGTTGAAGGGTTACGGGCCCCCTACTCCTCGTGAAATCCACCATTTTTATACGCTAAGGCAGGCGGGCCATGGTGGTACGTATTTCCTTATCTCTTCGCCCGTGGAGAGTTTGATCCCTGAGGGTGTGGCGAACCCCGGCCAAGTAGAAATCTCCGGCGATGAGAAGAAAAAGGGGTTCATCTGGGGCTTTCCCACTTCGAACAAGAGGTGGAAGAACAGCTGGTTTTTCGTTGGTGGCGAGTGGGGTCGTGATGTGCCTGCCAGTAGTTGCCATAATTTCTCGGCGAAGAAGGTTCCCAGGCACTTCGCATCGCTTGAAACTTGGTTGAAGGCGGCCCCTGTTTTACTAGATAGAGAGATTTCTTACCTCGCCGCAGCAACTGTCCTCCCTTTGAGAGAAAGGGATAGGTCCTTCCTCTTGGATAAGGAAAAAATGATTTCCGAGGGGATTTTCACACGCCTACATGCAAGGCTTCCTCGCTGTAAGTCTTTGTCCATTCCTTCTTTGTTTTACTGTTTCATTTTATTCTGTTAGTTGACACTTTGTTTATTTTTCTTGCAGTGTGCGATTTTGACACCGTTTGCGACTTGTAAGCCAGGGTGGTGAAGAATTCCGAGGCCGCCAGTAAAAGGCATGCTGCTGGTTTGGCCAAGGAAGGGATTGCCAGCCCGGATGGTGATGATCCCTCCGACGCCGAGGATGCGGAGGAGATTTTAGTGGGAGGCGTCGAGTCAAGGCGGCCATTAATGCGCGCAGAAGCTGCTGCAAATACTCCCACTGCATCTGCTGCTGCGACTACTGCGGCGACTGCTGCGACTACTCCGGCGACTACTCCTGCTGTAGCTACCCCCAGTCATAAGGGTAAAGAAAAGGTTGGTGCTTCAGGGGGAGTCAGTGATATTCCTACTTTTGACGCTGATGTCCCTGAGGTTCCTCTCGATCCGACAAGCGATCTTGCCCCTAGAACTGGCAGAGGAAAACGCCCAGCAGGGAGTACACTTGAACATGCTGCACGACCCTTAAAGTGGGCGTCAAGGGTCGTGCAATACGTTGTTTCTTCAGATGAGGAGGTCTCTGAAGAGCCTGTGATCGCTGAGACTCCCACTGAAACTGCTGCCCCCGGGGCTTCTGCCGAGGAACCGGTCTTAGCTGAGTCTCCTCTTCCGGAGGGGGAAAACAATTTTGGCGCTCCTACCATTTCCCCAACTGGTGCGACTCCTCTTCCGGCGGCCGTGAATGAGCCGGATACTTCTTTTGTTGGTCAGCCTGGGTCATCTGGTCGACAAGGGCCAGCTGATAGACCGGGGTCGTCTAGACAGGATGGGGCTTCTGCATCCGGTTCTGGTGTCGCTCACGGAGATCCTCCCACTGATCCAACTGAAGCTGGTGAGGGAGTTGAGTCTGTCTCCCTCTCGGATTTCACGGCTGCTGAGATTTGTTCTCATATAATGAACAACGATGTTTATGTTGGTGAGAGTTGGGAGCAGATGAAGAAGGGATCCTGCAACAGGAAAATGGAGTTCTTTTTCAACTGCCATTCTCTGGTGAGCCTCTCTCTGTACTTATGTATTTTTGTTTTGCGCGTTTCCTGACTTCTGTTTTTCTCTTCTTTTCAGATGTTGTCTGAGTTGGCTGATAACTACAGGCGAGGAAATTATTTGTCGAGGGATTTGAGGCGCCTGCGAGAACAAGCCTCTCTTTTGGAAGCTGAGAAGCTTTCGGCTGAGGAAAACCACGTTCAGCAGCTTGCACAGCTAAGAGAATCGGTAGATGGGCACCTTTCGGCTCAACTGGCTGCTGAAGAGAAACTAGGTGTTACTGAGGAGGAAATCCGTTTGCTGCGAGAGCAACTCTTTGCTAATCAAGAATCACTCGCAGCACGTTTTGAGACTGAGCGACTAGTTGAGGAGGCGAAGGAAAAAGCAGAGCGTGAGGCTTTGGACTTACGCAACCAGTTAGCCTCACATGAAATTATTTTGAATGACCTCAAGGCTGTGTTGGAGGTTGAAGCGGTTGACCGTTTCAAGAGATCCCCTGCCTATGATGCGCTTTTATTGCGTGAGTTTGAGAAAGGCATGAGGCAGGCGAAAAAGTTCTTCGCCATGAAGGATCATTCGAATGAAAAAGCTTTGAAGCGCTTCGACAGGTCTCTTCAGCAGCACATGGCACCGGTGTGGACTCGATTAAAGAGCAGATAAAACGATGGAGAGCCCACTGCCGTTATAATATGACTGAACCTCATCCCATTCATTTGGAGATCCCCAGTAAGCGTGCCTTCAATACTTACTACTCGGGTCGGAAAGACAGTTTTTCTGGTTCTGGCGCTGAACCTGACTTGGATCCTGTTGCCGGAAGGAACTATGAACCGTTTATGCCAGAAGGGGACGAGGAAGTCACCTGGCCTTCAGAAGAAGAGATGGAGGATGAGGAAGACAGCGAGGGTCCTCCTGCAGCTAGTTGAGCTTTAGGTCTTTCTTTACTGTCTAGGACTGTAGGTTTTTATTTCTCTTGTTCCTCCGACTGTAAATGACAGAAGTTATAAAATTCTTTTATTTTTTGTTCAGCTGCCTTTGCTTTAGTTTTTCGCCAAGTTTTTTCAGCATATTTTATATCTCTATTCAGCTGCCTTTGCTGTATTTTTGGCATACTCAGTGCTTGTCAGGACGTATCCGACCATGCACCAAGTTTTTTAGCATATCTTATATTTTTTATTCAGCTGTCATTGCTGTATTTTGGAGTACTCAGTGTTTGTCAGGATTTATCCGACCATGCACCGAGTTTTTAATATACTTTTTGTTTGTTCAGCTGCCATTGCTGAGTTTTGGCTTTTTATTGGGACGTCTCCCCTTATTATTTTTAGTTGGCTCACTCGTTCATAGGGATTCTGTTTTCCCATGATGGCGATTGCCAATTTCTATAACTTTAGATGTCATTCTTCACTAGCTCTTACTGCAGCGAGCATAAAACTCATCTTTATGTGATGATAGCAATGTGTGATGGCGAATGCCCTTTTGTATTTGGCGAGTAAAATCGATAATTTCTCAGTAATAAATTACTCTTTATTGAATACTTCCTGCAACTTTGTTAATACTGTCATAAAGAAAATGCTAAAACGAAAACTATTCTAAGTAAAAAATAAAAGGCTCACAAAAAATCCTTAACTTGACCCCTAAGTTAAGGATAATATGTCTTCAAGTACTGCGCATTGCATGGACGAGGTAGTTCGCCGAAACCTTCTCGAGTGATGCGATATGCCCCGTGGCCAGCTATGCCTGTAATCTGATAAAGCCCTTCCCATTTGTCCGTGAGTGACCCTGCAGCTTTGTCTTTTGTTCCTGGGTTCACCCTTTTCAGCACTAAGTCGCCCAACGAGAACCTTCTTTCACGCACATGTGAGTTGTAATATCTAGCTACCCTCTGTTGGTACGCAGCATTCCTTATTTACACGCGCTCTCTTCTTTCTTCTAACTCATCTAGGCCGCACTTTAGCATATCAATGTTGATTTCTGGCTGAAAAAGTTATACCCTAGGTGAAGAAAAAGATGTTTCCACGGGGATGACAGCCTCAGCTCCATACGCCATGGAATATGGGGTCTCGCCTGTCGAACTCCTTTTCGTGGTTCGGTATGCCCAAAGTACCTGTGGTAATTCATCTCCCCAGATACCCTTTTTTGCTGCCAATTTAGCCTTTAAGTTATGTTTTACGATTTTGTTCACTGCCTCAGTCTGGCCATTTGTCTGTGGATGTGCTGGAGAGACATAGTAGTTGTTGATGCCATACTTATCACATAGCTCCCTGAATTTCTGGCCATCGAATTGGGTCCCATTGTCTGTGATGATAGTATTTGGTATCCCGAATCTGTACAGGATGTTTTTCTTCACAAAGCTTATGGTGTTTGCTTCTGTTATGTGTACCAACGGCTCAGCCTCTACCCATTTTGTAAAATAATCCACTGCTACTATGGCATGCTTCGCTCCTCCAGTTGCTGTTGGCATTGGGCCGATCAAGTCAATTCCCCACATGGCGAATGGCCAAGGCGAGGTAATACTTTGCAAGAGTTCAGGTGGCTGTCGGATGTTATTGGCAATCTTCTGACAGGCCTCACATCTCGCTGCCACCCTTTTGGAGTCGGCGAACAGTGTTGGCCAGTAAAAACCCTGCCTTAATGTTTTGTGGGCTAGGCTGGCACCCCCTGCATGGTTCCCATAATTTCCGTTGTGTATGCTTCTCAGGATACCTTCTGCTTCTTCAGGTCCGACACATCTCTGCAGCGCCCTCGAGTACCCCCTTTTGTACAGTTCTCCATTAAGTACTGAGTATCTTGTAGCTTTGTACTTCAGCCGCTTTGCTTCTAATGGGTCACTTGGAAGTATATCATTAACGAGATATTCTTTGATTGGTGTGATCCAGCTGTCCCTTTCGCCAAAGACTGCCCCAACTTCCTTTGTTTTAACTATACTCGGCTACGATAGGTGGATCATAGAGATATTTTTGGGCCAGGTGTTGATTGTGGCAGATGCCAACTTGGCTAAGGCATCAGCCTTTTCATTTTCTTCTCGGGGGATGTGAACAATCTTGTATTCTTTAAATCTTTCTAAAAGTTCCTTTGCTAATTCCAGGTAGGTGATCATGCTTTCATCTCTCGCCTGGTACTCGTCTAACACCTGATTGACCACGACTTGAGAGTCGCTGAATATTTCTACCTCATCTGCTCCTAGGATTGTGCAAACTTTCAATCCTGCTATGAGTGCCTCGTATTCAGCTTGATTGTTAGTAGCTTTAAAGTCAAAACGCAAGGCACATTCGACTGAATCTCCTTCTGGGGTTGACACCACTACCCCTGCCCCGCTGCCGTGCATGTTTGACGAGCCATCAACACGAAGTTGCCATTTGAATGTTTTCTTATTTTGCTCCACCATCATTCTCGCCACCTCTATACTTGGCTCGATGAATTCTGCTACAAAGTCTGCTACTGCCTGGGCTTTAATTATTGTTCTTGGGAGATACTCTACATCGAATTCACTCAATTCGATCGCCCACTTTGTTAATCGCCTGGATACTTCTGGTTTTTACAGGATTAATTTCAGTGGGCAGTTGGTGTACACTCCTATTTTGTGAGCCTGGAAATATGGCCTTAGCTTCCTTACAGCTGTTATTAGAGCGAGTGCCATTTTTTCAACCGGCGAATACCTTGTTTCGGCTAGTAACAGTGCTTTGCTGGTGTAGTATACTGGTTTCTGGATCCCATCTTCCTGTCTTACTAGCACAGAACTTGTGGCTGCTTCAGAGATGGACAAGTATATGTATAATGTTTCTCCTGTTTCTGGTTTTGATAGCAGCGGTGCCTGTCCAAGGTAGTCTTTCAAGGCCTGGAAAGCTTTCTCACAATCCTCATTCCATTCGACTCCCTTTCCTTTCTTTAGAGCTTTGAAAAATGGTAGGCATCGGTCTGTTGACTTGGCTATGAACCTGTTCAGTGACGCTAGGCACCCTGTAAGTTTTTGGACGTCCTTCAAAGTTCTCGGCGAGACCATTCTTGCTAATGCTTGGATTTTTTTAGGGTTCACTTCTATTCCTCTTTGGTGTACTTGATACCAGAGGAACCTCCCAGATGGTACGCTGAATACACATTTTGCTGGGTTCAACTTCATTCCATACTTGACCAGCACATCGAATGTTTCCCTCAGGTCATCTGCATGTCTATCAGCTGTGATGCTTTTTGTCAGCATATCGTCAACGTAAACCTCCATATTTCTCCCTATCTGTCTGGCGAACATTTTGTTGACTGAGCGCTGGTAAGTTGCTCCAGCGTTCTTCAGGCCGAATGGCATGACTGTGTAACAATACAACCCCTGGTCTGTGGTGAATGTTGTCTTCTCCTCGTCTGGCTTGTGCATCTTTATCTGGTTGTATCCTGAATATGCATCCATGAAGCTCAATGTCTCATGTCCGGCAGTTGCATCGACTAACTGGTCAATCCTTGGTAGCGAGAAGCTATCCTTGGGGCAGGCTTTGTTCAGATCGGTGAAGTCAACGCACATCCTCCATTGATTGTTCTTCTTTTTCACCAGGACCACATTCGCCACCCATTCCGGGTACTTAACTTCTCTAATTGACCTTGCGGCGAGTAGCTTTGATACCTCCTCCTTTATGGCTGCACTTCTTTCTGGGTTAAAACTTCTCCTTTTCTGCACGACTGGTTTGCAGGTTTCATTCACAGCCAAATTGTGTGAAATTACAACAAAATTGTTGACGGTGAAATTTGGACGGTGAAATTTGTTGACCTTATATTGGTGACAGTGAAATTTGGATTGCCATGCACTCAACAATTATATGAATTTAATATAAAACAAGAAAATTAAGAACGCATGCAAAAGACAGATTTTACGTGGAAAACCCTTGAATGGGAAAAAAACCACGGCACCCCTGAGGGCAGAAAAATAATACTAGGTTTTCGTTGTCTTGTTACACGCTTAGATCTCTCTTACAATTGCTCTCTTCTCTCTCAATTTCTGAACCCCTTCCTCGTGGGATAGGTGGTTCTATTTATACATGATATTTAGGGTTTTCCCTTGATTTTAGTCCTGCTCATGGTAGGATTTCCTTTCAGATTTGTCCTGGGAATCCCACGTTGCTGCGGATACAGATAGGTCTTCTCCTTTTCCCCCCTTGATTCCTTGCTGTTATGGGTTTTCTAAAGTGTAGGGTTTATTTCCGTGTTTCTACCGAGTCGGTTCAGGCCCAGTATGCTGGTGCAGCAAGTACATTTATTTCTGGGTTTCGTTTCTTCGGCGACCATATATCTAGATTTGGCAAGTACATATCCAGTTTCGGCGAGCATGTTTTTGACCTTTTTGGTTTCGAGGTACTTTGACATTGACTTGTCACATTTCCTTCATTGACCCGGTCAATGAGTGACGTGGCAATCTTTATTGACTCTTTTTGATGACGTGTCAGGTTGGTGAATTTATGCATACAACAAATAGATTACACGATCTAATACACACGCTAAGAAAAGACAAACATGAAACAACATTCTTTACGCGAGGAAAAGACAAAAAACTTATACGAAACACGGTAGCAGAATAAATTCTTTACACAATTAAAATCAACAACAATAGATTACACGATCTAATACACACGCTAAGAAAAGACAAACATGAAGCATGCAGATTAAACTTGGAGGATTTTGCACTAACGAATTACACGACCACAAGCTAAAGGGGATGGACAAAAACCAAAAAAAAAAACTACAGTGTTGGTAACTCATAAAAGGCTATTTTTATCAAATTCACAGCATAAACAACATAGTCCGATGTGGGGTACAAGATTGTGTACAATGAAAGAAAAATTAAATAGATCACATATTACACGCATTTTCCTTAAAACCAAAGTAGAATGACACATTGTCGATGGATCAACCTAAGAGTGCCAATAAAAGGTTCTCAAATCGGAAGAACTTGTTGGTGCAGCATTCAAAACTGGGTCATGATATCACCTGATGGATTAGGGTTAATAGCCAGAGGGACAAGTTTGTCTATTATGTCCAGGTCTGTGACATATACTACAAGTGCGTGGAGGCTTGGTTGGCCCAAATGCATCAAACACTGGTTTCCGGCACCCTGATTTGTTGTGTCCCTTTTCAGAGCAATTTGAAGAAGTCTCCTGGTTGTACTTAATGGACTTTCTCTATCTTCCAAACCGTCGACGCAATTTTAGCTCGTGCTCGGGACCTGATAAATTCTTATTCATACCTGATGCAGAAAGGCTTATCAGATCAACAAGGTGCAATGGATTGTCATCATGTGTAGGGCGTAGCGGTAAATCTTGTGGACTGATTTCATTACAGCAAGGACACAATGGCGAGTTGATATTGGCTGAGCAATCCATGCCGCCTTCTTCATCCTCAGTAGTAACAACAGTTGGACAATGAACTTTCTCATCTTTAGCATAATCGCTGTGATTGCTGCGGTTAGTAGATTTCTTACTGACTGTACCGCCGAGTGGGCTTTTGGGAAATATAGACTTCCTGATTGATGGCGAAGTTTTTGATTCATCTACGGGGAAACTACTCGGAACAAATTCATTGCTACCAGTTGTGGATCTGTATCCGGATAAACTCATAACAGGGCTGACTGTAGATTTATACTTCAAAATGGGTGGTGGCATACATGCCTAATCACCAGTACAACCGATGGTGATAGAGGTAGATTTGGATTTCAGATCAGGAGTCACAGTTAACTAATCAACCAGGCTTCGTAACTGATTGTGAAACACCGACACATAACATTTAGGATTCTCTTTGTTATACGAAAAGAAGATATGTAAATCTAAGTCATAAATCATTTCAACAATGGAGCCATCAATTCTAGTACTCATCTTGAAGTCCACTTCATCATAATTTAAGCCAAATCGACTATATATCTTCTCTGCCAATGTTTTCAAAGTCTCATTCACTGTCACTGACAAAAAGAAAACAGCTTTAGGGTTGAACTGTCCATCGTAGTTCACTATCAACAGAATCATATTTCTGAAGCTGTATGCAACAGATTTAATCAGTTCTATCATGATGGAATTAAAATTAAAATACATGTCATCAATGTCATCGGACGGATTAAAATAATGTCATCATGGGAATATGGACATGTCATCAATGTCATCAGACGGACAATGTCATCAATGTTTTATGGAATTACATTCCGTGATGGATCATGGAATGTAATGTCGTGTTGTGGTAGGAGGATCATGGAATGTAATTTAGTGTTGTAATGGTAGGATGATGGAATCTGGGAGGATCATGGAATCTCATTTCATGTCATGGAGAATCTAGGAAAGTCATTCCATGTCATGGAGAATCTACAAATGTCATTCCATGTCATGTAATCTTGGAATCTGGGAGGATCATGGAATCTCATTTCATGTCATGGAGAATCTAGGAAAGTCATTCCATGTCATGGAGAATCTACAACTGTCATTACATGTCATGGAATGTCATGTACTGGTACGATCATGGAATGTAATGGTATGATCATGGAATGTAATGTAATGTAATGGTACGATCATGGAATGTAATGGATCAGGATACAACGACACAGGGAATGCAATAAAATCCTAATCTGACATCTGACATAAACAAACACACACAGGCCGCCACGACGAAGATAAAGGGGACCTTCTCAATCCTTTTCAACATATATTATATGACTATGATTGAAATCAATCATATGTATTTAGACTGACATAAACATATGTTATATCCTGAATATGAAAAAAAATCAATCATATGTATTTTTTAGACTGACATCAACACACACAGGCCGCCACGACGAAGAACAGGATGACCCTTCTCAATCATTTTCAACATATGTTATTATATGAAAATTATGAAAGAAATCATCAATCAAAGGAGATATATTTGAAAACCCCCCATTATAGGGGATATATTTTATAGTTACAGTTCGAGCTCTAAGGAGATACATACCTTCTCTGATATTGGGGATGGCTGAAACAAATTAGGACCGCTTCAATCACGGCAACAAATCGACAACTGGAAATACGATTATGGCGGAGAATCGGAGATACAAAATATCGCGGGTAATTGGATGCTATTTTTACATGTAAGGGTTTGGGTTAACCGACTTGCATTTCAATTTAATAAGATGCATATAATAAAATCAGTCGCAAAGTAATTTAGGGATTGGGTTTGGGGATTGCCTTCGTCTGAGATATAAGAAGGAGACGGGGTCATTTTGGACCTCTTACATCAACAACCACTGACAACTCTCCAGCGGTATACTTGTCAAAGAACCCACTAACTTCCACCACACAATCCATGATCCATAATCATATTGGTTGATCCATGATCATATTGGTTATATTTGGTTTTTTAAAAACTAGTGGTTATATGTAAAAATTGGAAAACCAAAGTGGCTATTCTATGGAATTATCTCATAATAATATAATATATAAATATATTATATTATATATGTTTATATATCGTTATATATATTATAATAATATAATATATAATAATAATATATTATTTTTGGAAAGGAGCTGAGGGTACTTTTGTAATGGAGTTGGGGCATATGAGGGTATTTATGGAATATAAATTTTAGTTCGGAATGGAATGGCTTTTCATTGGTTTTTGGATGGAATGCCCATTCCAATGGAATCACCATTCCATTGCATTTTAACAAACCAAACGAATGGAATGACTTTTTTTTCCATTCCATCCAACTAAACATGGCCTATAGGAGACTCGTGACATCAGTTGTAATAAGCATGATTTGGAATACAACTCTCACTACATGGGAGATATTTCTTAACATACATCTTGCAATTTAATGAACGAATGTAAGACTTAGATTACTAATTTATATGGGTAATTGGATTATTAACGTGTCTCTTAATATGAAACAAGAGGGTGCAAAATAAATAAACAATTTTTTTGAAAATTATTTTTTTGAATTTTTTAAAAATAAATGATTTAAAAGTAAATTTATTAAATTTAAAATTTTACTTATCCAATGTCGGTTTGCCCAAAAATTGATATCTTACTGTAAAATAAATCTATATCGGGATTTTGTTTGGAGTTGAAAATAGAAAGTAAAAGTTTAAAAAAAATTATTAAAGATAATGAAAAAATTATATATTATGAATGTTTTATAATATAATATAATATATATATATTATATTATTATATTAAATAATATATATTATATATTTATTAAATATAAGTAATGGTCTGTAATAATCTCAATATGCTCTGTGCTTGCCTCTAGTTGAGGATCCTGCACATCAGAAGATGAGATTGGCCTTTTAGGCTTAAGGTCCCTGTCTGTCTCTAGAAGGTTGGAATGTTAGTACCCTGTTTAGGCCGTGGTTAGGCCGCCATAGTGGGGAAAGCTCTATAACCTCTAAAGAGGCACCTAGGGGTGCCTGCCACCCGATCTGGTATACCAAATTATGCCTCTCGAATGGATCACAAATTATGAAAAGGCATTCGAGAATGGTGCCCCTGTTGTCGCTACAGACACAAAATATGTCCACCAACCGGATGGTTCCATCAAAACAATCTATGAGCCCCTCACCGGTTCTAAAGCTCCTTCCAGTTCGGATACTCCTCCAATCTTGCAAGCTCTTATGATCAAGCCAGTCACCACTGAAGATGACATTCCTATCCACAGTTTTGAAGCTGATGGATCTCCGATCTACACCGACAAGATCAATGGTCACTTCATCTGGGATGTTGATCCCAATATGTGTGATGATGATTGTTCATGCAGAAAACGTTTAAAAGGCTACTCAAAGTCTTGCAAGCCCTCGCATAAGCCTCGCAAGCCTGATGACCCAGACAGTCCTTGGATAGGTTTACATCCTATCAAACACAAGCCTTTGCCTATTTAAGACATAGCTTTACAGATCTTACGATCTGAAGGACTTTTACCTTCACATCCTACCATCATTGTTCCAACCCTACCTCCACCGGTCCCTTGTTATATGACTTCAGATTATGACTGTGATTTTCCACCACTTGAGCCATCTTCAAATTCTGAGAAAACTCGTTTCTCCAGACCTTTTGTCCAAACCACTGAAGTTCTACCTGATGGTTCTCTTAAGCAGCCTTCTCAGGCTAAACAAGTTCTCAACTGGCAATCTCACAATGCCAAGGCTCAAAATAGAGTCTTAAACTCTATTGATCAGAAGATTGATCGCGTGACACGTCATGTTCTCAACATGATCATCATCTCCAAAATCTTGATGCCACTTTTAGAAACCTGTCCTCTGATCTCCAGTGCAGAATTGCAAGGCTACATTTCGATCTTCACATATATATTGATCATGGGTACTCTGGCCCAGATTTTGATACAAAAGAAAGAGAAATCAAGCAACTTAAGGAACAGCTTGAGCAGATGAACAGAGATTAATCTTCCAGACCAAAACCTTATTCTCATTCACAATCACTGTTCTTCCCTATGTCTCTTACTCGTTCACCTCCATCCAAACCTGATGATTTTTCTAGACATTTTAAATCCTTTGGTGAACTATTCCGAAAATATCCCATACTCTCTTCTCCACCAGAGAATCCGAAGAAAAGGTCCCCTTCTAAGCAGAAAGACAAGCAAGCTGCTTCCAGTTCATATGACCCAGTTCTGTTTGCCTCTAAAACATTTTCCTCCTCACCCAAGTCTGATATGGCTTCCTTTTCTGAAGACGTTTCCTCTCAGTCTTCACAAACATCCTGTCACTTATCCTGGTTGAATACTGCAGCCTCCTCTCCTTATAATCATGCAGACCTTACCCAAGTTTTTATGGCATCTCGCATAGACCCACAACCTTCAGCACAGACCTATGAGTCTCCTGATGAAACCGCCTCCACTGGTCCCACTCCTTATGTCGAAGAACCACCAGAACCTGTTCCCCGGTCGTCCTCCTGCCAAACAAATTAATGGCCCTTGGTTTAATCTTGACGACTCTTCTCCTGGTTCCTGAAGGAAACAGGTTTCAGAGATGAGCGCATGGCTTGACTTGCAATTGGCAAAATTCGAACAGAACCTTGAAACAATCTTACGAGAATTCGTCTCACGATTCACTGGTTCTCTCAGATATTAGTACCAAGCTCTTGGAGAATACAGACAACTCCAATTTGTTCGAGTTCCCTTCGCCTCATAAGCCATGGGATATATTTTCAGAGAATTTCTTGGTGATCCTGATCATTTCTATAAGCAGGCTAGACAGGAATTCTTTGACATGCGTTGCTGCTCACTCAGAAGAAAAGATATTGAATTCCACTACAAACAGATGTCTCAGCGGTATCACACTCTTAGTGGTATCAATGATCATAGTCTTAAACAAGTCTATGTCAACTCCCTTCCCGACGAGCTCCAAGATGAGATACAAAGAATAATAGACACCTTAGGACGTTCTCTCAATGACACATCCTTAGGTGAACTCCACATGTATGCTCTGAGCTCCCTTGATAAACTCTGTGCCACTCAAATATTCTTCTCCAAGATGCTCACAGAAGGCAAGAAACTGCAGTCCCAATGTAAACAACCTTCTCTTCAAATCAAGTGCAAATCCTTAGGCTCCTGCACATGCAAGACTAAGAAGAAGAATCATTTCAAACACTTCAAGAATAAAAAAGGCAGTTCGAAAAGATTCAAGTTCTTCAGAAATAAAGCAAAACGAGGCTGGAATAAATCCCAACGATGCTACATCTGTGGCAAATCAAGACATTTTGCAAAGAAATGTCCCAACAAGAAAGCCAAATCCGCCAGATTAGTTCAGCAGTTAAAAGATATTGCTGATGAAGTTCCGTCCGATGCAGATATTGAATCAATCTTCTCTGAACAAGAAAGTGCAGATAAACATATCTAATAATATAATAATAATATATATTTATAATATTTATATAATATATAATATAATACATATAAATAATATATATTATTTAATATATAATATAATATAATATATATTGTATAATAAATATATAATATATATTATTTAATATAATAATATATAATAAATAATATATATTATATATATTATATTATAAAACATTCATAATATATAAAAAAATTTAATCTTTAATAATTTTTTTAAACTTTTACTTCCTATTTTCAACACCAAACAAAATCCTGATATGGATTTATTTTACAGTAAGATATTGGTTTTTGGGCAAACCGATATTGGATAAGTAAAATTTTAAATTTAATAAATTTACTTTTAAATCATTTACTTTCATAAAATTCAAAAAAATTATTTTAAAAAAATTATTTATTTATTTTGCACTCTCTTGTTTCATACTAAGAGACGCGTTAATAATGCAATTACCCATATAAATTAGTAATCTGAGTCTTACATTTGTTCATTAAATTGCAAGATGCATGTTGAGAAATATCTCCTCTGTAATGAGAGTTGTATTCCAAATCATGCTTATTACAATTGATGTCACAAGTCTCCTATAGACCATGTTTGATTGGATGGAATGGAATGGAAATAAAGTCATTCCATTCGTTTGGCTTGTTAAAATGCAATGGAATAGGGATTCGACCATTTTGATTGAATGGGCATTCCATCCAAAAACCAATGGAATGCCCTTCCATTCCAAACTAAAAAATTTATTCCATAAATACCCTCATATGCCCCAACTTCATTCCAAATATACCCTTCTTTCCAAAAATAATATATTATTATTACATATATTATATTAATGATATATAAATATATATTATATATATGTATTATATATTATATTATTATATATATTATATATTATATATATTATATGTATTATATGTATTATATATAATATATATGTATTACATATATATATATAATATTATTATATATATATTATATATTATATATTTATATTATATATTATTTAATATATTAATAATTTATATAAAAAATATTTGTTATTTGTTGATAATTTTTAACTGTCAACAATCCTTGACAGTTAAAAACTGTCAAGTAAGTTAATATATATTATATATATTATACTATTATATATATTATATATTATTACATACATTATATTAATATATATATATATATACAGTCTTTCTATTATCAGTTCGAACTGACAAAAGTTATATCAGTTCCTTGTATGTGGGCCACTGGATTTAAATACTTTGACTGACAAGTGCATACAGCCAAGTCAAAGTATTTAAATCCAATGACCCACATGCAAGGAACTGATATAACTTTTGTCAGTTCGAACTGATAATAGAATTTCTGTATATATATATATATATATATATATATATTATATTAAGTCTTTCTATTATCAGTTCGAACTGACAAAAGTTATATCAGTTCCTTGTATGTGGGCCACTGGATTTAAATACTTTGACTGACAAGTGTATACAGCCAAGTCAAAGTATTTAAATCCAATGGCCCACATGCAATGAACTGATATGACTTTTGTCAATTCGAACTGATAATAGAATTTCTGATATTATATTATATTATATATATATACAGTCTTTCTATTATCAGTTCGTCCTGACAATAAATATATCAGGACGAAGAATGTGGACCACAGATTATGGAGAAGTTTTGACAAGTGCATACACTTTGAGTCAAAGTATATAAATCTAGTGATCCACATTCTTCGTCCTGATATATTTATTGTCAGGACAAACTGATAATAGAAAATCTATATATATATATATATATTATTTAATATATTAATAATATATATAGGGGTGAATTCATAAAGAGCCAAAAAATTTATGGGTTTATTGTTTTTATCTACAAGTTTATTTTTTAGGGATTTAATCATTTTCCCCCCTACTGTTTACTATATTAGAAAGGTGAGGACAAGGTTTCTCAACTTTAGAAAGGTGACCCCCCCAGAACATACTTATTTAACAAACACCCCCTTCTGTCACGGAAACTATCCAAATTCAGGGTTGACCGTTAATGTTGGAGGGCAATTTCGTAATCTGACAATGCTGCTTATTTGGACTGAAGGATATAAAAGTCATTTGCTATTTACAATTAATAATATATTAAAGTACAACTGATCACACCTTCTCATCTCCTCTGTCACGATCGATCTCTTCTCTCTCTCTCTCTCTCTCTCTCTCTCTCTCTCTCTCATCTCTTCATCTTCATCATCAAACCAAAAACTAATTAAATCCAGAAATCCCTCACACAACCCAGATCCATCATCAACTTCATCATTCAAACAAAAAAAATCAGAAACAGACCCTAGCCGTTCGATCTTCTCTCGGACGCCGATCGTCATCCTCTCACCGCGATTGTCCATGCCGGTGAGTTCTAGCACCGATCGGCGTGGTGGTGGATGGTGGTGAGGAACTCAGTCACGTCTGGTGTCGGTGAGTTCGAGCGCCGACTTTGCTGCTGCTGCTGCCTCTCTCCACCAGATCGTCTTTTGTTCTTCTTTTTGTTTTTAATTTATTTTTATTTTTAATTCCTGTATTTAAATTTAAATAAAAAATATATATCTCCGTTTGGATCGTTTGGATCAATCGATCGATGGTGGATTTGGATCGATCAATGACGATCGCTTGAAGGAATTGTTTTTAAGAAAAAAAAATTGAATGAAGAAGAAGATGATGCGGTTTCAGTGCGTTTGGTTGCTGGGAAAGTGGGGGAAAATAGAAAATATACAGGATTTGGAGTAATTTATTGTTTGTGTGCTGAGAAAATAATGTATAGGATAAATGATGATTATGAATGGTTTGATTTTGTTGAATGGTTTTCTGGGTTGGAGGGCTACATGAGAGCTTGATGATGATCCATGGATTTTGTTGTTTGTTTGATTTTCTGGGTTGAATGATTTTGTTGAATGATTAAAATTAATTATAATATTATTATTATTAAAAAATTGTTTTTAAATGTGTATATTATTATTAAAAAGAAATTGTTTTTATATTTTGTTTTATTTTTAATTTATGTTTTTAAGATTAAATAAAAAATAATAAAAGAGATGTCCACCGTCCATCTTTGTATGGACAGTATGGACGGTGGAGATCCATCATTTTATTTTTAAATTATGATTTTTTATTTTCTTTTTCTTAAAGGCAATGGAGGGCAAAATCGTCTTTTAACCTACTTTATTAGCTTTTCCGTTGAAAAATCTAACAGAAGGGGGTGTTTGAACATTATTTCCATTTCAGGGGGGAGACTGGCCAATTTCGTGAAACTCTGTCCTCATTTTAATAATAGGGTAAACAGTAGGGGGGAAAACGATCTTTTCCCTATTTTTTATTGTTTTCGTGACTTTTTACCACTTTTGGACAGAAATGCCCTTAAATTTGAAATTTGAAATTTGAAAAAAAAAAAAAAAAAGTCTGTTAATGGGTGGGTGTAAAAAACGAGGCATATACTGATGTGTGGGATCCACCCATCAGTAAAACGATCAAAACTCAAAAGTTAAAAAGAAAAAAGAAAGAGAAGGGAAGAGGGAGAGAGATCGCCGTCGCCGTGGAACCTCTGGCCGTCGAACGCATCTCGCCGTCGCGCACCTCTCGCCGTCACACACACCACCGTCGTTGTTACTGCTGTCGCCGTGGTTGCTGCTGTCGCCAGACCTCTGGCCGTCGCGCACCTCTCGCCGTCGAACACATAACTTTTGTACTCTACAACCCCAGAATGCTGGATGCTTCGACGAATGAGTAAGAACCTGGTCCTGATTGTCTATTTGATTTTATTTAAAAATAAAGTTTACTACATGAATTATTCAAAAGTAATGGTTTGAAGAATGTTCAGAGTCTGATGTAAAACCAGGCTGATTTGGATTCAAAAAATCAAGCAATCAGAGAGTCTGCTGTCATCTCCATCACTTAATCATCGATATTGTTTGTCAATAAGAAGCGATTAGCTGGCCAGGTATGGAACTTAGAAGCAGAAGGATTTCATTTGTTGTTGTCATCTTTCAATTTTGTTTTTATACATATTTGGGAACTGCCAGGGGCGGCTCAACAGTTGTGGAGGTCTTAGGCGAAAATATTGAATGAGGCCTTATATATTGAAATGAAAGCAAGCAATCAAATAACTAACTGGCATGAACAAAAACACTAACAATAAAAAAATTAAAAATAGAATAGCTAATTTAGAAAAACAAAACCTAGATGGTCTCAACTCTCAACTAGTTTTATGATGATTATTGTCCTTAAACTACACAATTCAATATCGATAATTTCAATATAATAAACGAATCGCAAAAATCTAACAATATCTGAAACGATTCCTCTAAAAAGAGATAGAAAGCAGATAAAGAACATACATCATAGGCTTCAGAGATTTGCTTGAACTTAGCTTCAGCTTCCTTCTTGTTATTGAGATTCTTATCAGGATGCCATTTCATGGCAAGCTTTCTATAAGCCTTCTTCAAGTCGTCATCTTTCGCATTCCTGTCGACCTGCAATATCTTGTAGTAATCAACCCCCATGATCTCTTCCTTTTCTTCTCTCTCTCTTCTTCTTGTTCTATAGAGCAATTAAGCCTTTGAATGGGCAAAATTATTGGCTATGGTTCTTGATGATGTATACACTTGAATCGGTGTAAGTGGGGGTTATTATTGCTGTCTGGTGGGAGTGAAATCAGATTCTAGAAGTGTGGTGGTGGTGATTGGTGGATGGAAGATATATAGTGGAGGTGATAATGGGTGGTGGTGGTGGTAGAGTTGAAATTATAAATTCCAAGGGATGTTCAAGGTTGTTTATTGGGTAAAATTGCCTCAGTTTTATTATGTATTCACTTGTGCATTTTTTCCAGGCATGTAACTAGCATGTAACTTGTTAGTATAGATTTTCCAGGCATGCGATTAGAATAGGTTCTGTTGTATTCATAGTTTGTGTTACTCTTATGTGACTTGAATTGGGTTTTCTAGGCATGTAACTTGAATGTCCTGGCATGTAACCTATTTGTATTGGCATGTATCTTTTTTGTACTGGCATGTAATTTTTTTGTTGCATTGGCATGTAACTTTCATAGACACTAATGCGTTTTATTTATTTATTTGATTTTGTAGATGGAAAATATAAATTATGAGGATTTCCTCATCAAACTGAGGGATTTGTGAATTAAAAAATCAATGTATATTTGTTCCCAGTGTGACTGGAGAGAATGAGTTTCACTTCTCCGTTGGTGGAAAAATGGTGAAATTCACACATAATAATAGGGAAGTGGAAATGAAGCTGCTGATAGTAGGGAATAATGGCATTTGACTTGAAACTGTATATTTGTTCATTTTATGAAACATAATGTAGCTATAACAGAGGTTTGTAGGGAATAATGACATTATTTTGTGGTTTTATTTATAATTTGCAACCGCTGACAAGTGCAATAAGAGATTCATTTATAAATAATTATTCTTCTATTCGTTTCACTTTCTTACAACTGGCATGTAACTTTAAATACAACTGTCAAGTGGCATGTAACTTGGAATGATTGGCATGTAAGTTCAATTTTGAAAATGTAAAGTTCAGTTTTAAGTTTATCAACATTATAATACTATACTCTCAAATCAATTGGGAATTAATTGGCATATAATTTTCAATTTAATAAACTTGAAACAAACTTAACATGTAACTTGGAATGAAATTGATATATGAGTTCGAATACAACCGACATGTAACTTAGAACGCAACAAGCATGTAACTTAAAAGGCATGTAATTTGAAATTAAACTAGCATATAACTTGAAAATCAATTGACATGTAACTTGAAAATCAACTAGCATGTGACTTGAAAATCAACTAGCATGTGACTTGAAAATCAACTGGCATGTAACTTCACAACTAACTGGCATGTAACTTAAAATTAAACTGGCATGTAACATAAAATTCAAATGACATGTAACTTAGAATTAAAATGACATGTAACAATACTGAAATTTGATCACTGGAATAAATTTATTCAATACTGGAATTTGGTCTTCAAAATAAATTTATTCAATACAGGAATCTAACTGAATAAAGTCTACAATACGAAATACATATAAGAATTAAAACATCATTGCTAATACATAAGTTGTACCACCAACTTCCGATGTCAACGGACATTTCTATGAATTGTGGCATTCTTCTTTCATTAAACAACATAAAGATTACAAGAAGAAAAATCCTTATTGGCCAACATCACTATCCAGCTAACCAGACCAACTGCAAATCTAGCTACAGATGTGCTACATTGTTACAAGCTCTAGGAATATGAACAAATTTTATATCCCAAAAGCTATGCAACAACAAAACATAAAACTTCTATACACAAAGGAAGTCGCCCCAATCTGACAGCCATAGCAAACCCTTCGAAACTGGTCTTCGCTTCTACTATCTCTTCCTTCGCCGTCCTCCACATATTATCATTTTCTTCTCTAGCTCCATTCTCTAGATTTCAAATAAAATGCTTGAACAATTAGCATTCAACAAGAATAATGATACGAATGTTAGTACCCAACAATGAATGCAATTGTAAATTTATTTTCCATTATGAACCACACGTCAATACGTATATAACAATTACCAACCTTGAGAGTCATGTAATCGCGACTCAGTATATATCTTCCATCCTTAGCAAATTTAATATCTGAAATCGAGGCAATTATCTCTGAAAAATGATCTAGAACCAGGTGCCTCCGTTTCCTCGAACCTGGGTACACAAATATTACAGGTTAGTACAGAAAGGATATTGAGAATAAATTTCCCTCATATCCCAGAACATAACAAAATCTAAGTTTTTTCTCCAGGTGACCGTCTTCAAGTCTTAACATATCCACTCCTTAATAGCTACTGTCGTCTGGACAACTTGAATGCAGCAGAACAAATTGCCCATCTTCTATTAGTTAGATTGATAAAACCTGAACAAGAAAGCAATAATTGTTACTCCATAATTTATAATCATACATAACTTGATTCAAAATTCGAATTAATTACCCATTAGATCAAGTTAAATGTCTCCAAAAAAAAACAGAAGCACTTCCTAAGTGAAGTACAAAAAGTCTAAAGCGAAGTCAGTAAATTCAAGCTTTTCTTATTCTTCACAATTCTCAATCCCAAAATCTTTGTTTACCAAAACAAATATTCAAAAGACAAAATGATTTAAAAGAGAATATATCAAAATGATTATACAAATTACACGTCACAATAACATAGATGATACAGAGCAGCCCTAGAACAAAGAAAAACAAAAACTGATTTTTAAAGCATCAAACAAAAATCATGTATAGATATTCACTAAATTTACTTAAACTCAAGCCCCCAATTACATATATTTCATTATTATAGCTTCAAATAGCTCAAACTATATCAAATCAACATAAAACATCAGAATTAAAAATCGAAACTTAAAAATCATTAGAACTAAGAAATAAGCTCATTAGCATGATCCCAACAACCGCTCAATTCTTGAAAATCATCACCATAAAGCAACCACTTTCTTCTAAACCATAACAACCAAGCATTGACAAAAAATACATATATCTCACAATTTTTTTTTTTGAACCACGAAATATATTGAAGCCACAAAGCAAAACAGAGGCAAAGCCCCTGGAACAAGGCAACAGCAGGCAAAGCCACTAGGCAACAACAAGCCCCAGGCACAAGACCAGCCAACAAAAGAGCACTAAGCCCCCTGACAAAAGCAAGAAAAAGAACGCAACAAAGAGCAACAAAGAAACACCACAAACCAAAAGAACAACACAGCAAACCGAGAGGCAAGAAAGCAGAAAAACACCCAGCAGAAAATACACGCAGCAGAGTAGGAATCAATCCACCTCCCAGCAAAACGAATCCCCATCCAAGTTTGACCCCTTCATTGCCAGGAAGTCAGCAAAACAATTTTTGGACCTAGGATTGTAAATGACAGCAGTACTACCCAAGACATTCAGGTTTGACCGAATATCATAGATGAAATTTACATGATTCAGACTCCCATATCCAGTGTCATTAACCCAAGCGACGGCCACCTTAGAGTCACTAATAATAGAGATCCTTTTGCCCAACAAGACTGGCGAGTTTGCACACAACGCACAAGCCTGATGAATTGCAATAATTTCAGCCATGTTGGCATCCGCCATGCCAATACTCCTGGAAAAAGAACCTAGAACCTTACCACTATGATCTCTCAAGACACCACCAATACCCGCAGACCCCGGATTGCCCCTTGCCGATCCATTCACATTAAACTTCAGAGCACCAAAGGGAGGAGGGGACCAGTCTCCCAAGCTGACAGCCTTAGGAGGCTTCAAAACAGAGCACCTCTCAGCAATATTATGAAGCATGGCAGAAATCGAATCCGTACAACCCTCCGCAAAATGCTTGAACCACCAAACGACTCTGATTTTTATCATATCAACAGCTTGACAGACCCCTTGATCAGAATTCTTAAAAACCACTTGATTCCTGCAGTCCCAAATGGTCCACACTGTTGCAAAAAAAAGAGTATTCCAAGCTCTTGCTTGACTGTTTTTCGGACACAGGCCAAACCACCCTAAAGCCCACTCCAAGAGAGTTTTATTAGTACACCATTGCACGCCCCACCACAACATACATTGCCTCCAAATATCATTTGCCCAATTACAGTGAAGAAATAAGTGGTCCACCGATTCTTCCTCACTCTTACACAATGGACATTCCTGAGACAAAATAGAACACAAGCCGAAATTTTTTAGCACCTGTCTAACCAAAATTCTGCCCTTAAGCAGCTGCCACACAAAGATCTCGATCTTGAGAGGGCAAATCCCTTGCCAAATAAGATAGGGATCCACCTTTTCATCCTCCAAACCTGACTCTTCCAAGTTTCTACGAAACGAGCTTACCGTAAAAATACCTTTAGCACTAAAAGACCAAGCAATCGAATCCTGAATTTGTTTACGAGGTTTGAATTGATTAATCCTACAAACAAAGGCATTCCAATTTTCCTTTTCCCAGTCAAAGCACTCTCTTCTCAAAGGCACCTTCCACACCCACTCTTGACCTTGCCAAAGCCCGAAATCCTCAACTGGACCAGACCTTTTAGAGGACAGCGCAAAGATTCTTGGAAAAGCATTCAAAAGAGGCATTTCCTCGCAGCCCAACTCTCTCCAAAAATCCACTCTCTTTCCATCACCTAAAACAAACTTCAAGCCATCTTTAATTAACCTGTCCGAAATTGATCCAGAGATAAAAAGGCTGTTTACAGCTTGAACAAAATAGGATGCCCGAGTCGAACCAGAGCAGCCCTACTTCCAAACCTAAGCTTCTCTCCGAATTCCATACTTGGCGCACATAACCCTCCTCCATAAACTATTATCCTCATTACCAAATCTCCACACCCATTTAGCAAGCAAACTAATGTTTTTATCCTTCATTCTCCCAATACCTAAACCCCCTTTTTTCTTACTTCTACACAAAGAAACCCAATCAACCAAGTGAATTTTCCTCTTTAATTTGTCGTCCCCCCAGAAAAAAGATCTTTGAATTCTTTCCAAGCTCTTAGCTACACCACTAGGCAAATTGAAGACGGACAAAAAATAATTAGGGATGCTAGATAGGACAGCTTTGATAAGGACTAAGCGGCCCCCTTTACTTAGGAACCTTTTCTTCCAAGGCGCAAGCCTACTCTCAACTCGGCGCACAAGGTTATCCCAAAAGGATTTGAGGTGAGGTCTGGCACCTAGAGGGAAACCGAGGTACGTGATCGGGGAGATTGGCCCTCATACACCTAAAAGCCGCTGCCCAATCAAAAGAAGTTGTATCCTTTTTTCCCACTTTTACCACACACGACTTGTGGAAATTAATTTGGAGACCTGAAGCCATCTCAAAGCATCTAAGGATCCTTCTAGTATTACTGATATAATCCAAACACGGTTTAAGGAACAAAATTGTGTCATCGGCGAATTGCAAATGAGTCAAATGGGCCTCATTCTCCCCAAAAGCCGCCCCTCTCACCAAACCCAAGTCCCTAGCTTTTCGGAGTAAGCAATTAAGGCCTTCACTGACAATATTAAATAAGAAAGGGGACAAGGGGTCACCTTGCCTAAGACCCCTTTCTATCCCAAACTGAGACGTAGGGCTGCCATTTACCAGAACTGAAAGCTTCGGAGTGGTAATGCAACACTTCATCCACATTCTCCACCTATCACCAAATCCCATCTTTTTCATCATTGAATCTAGGAACTCATGGTCAACGCTATCATAAGCTTTTTCAAAGTCAAGCTTGATAATAAGACCACCCTCAGAATCGCTCCTCCACGAGTGAATCACCTCCTCCGCTATGACAAAACTATCCGAAATTTGTCGATTAGAGACAAATGCCATTTGGGTTTCTCCAATGACAGTATCCATGACCAGTTTTAATCTATTGGCTAGGATCTTAGACAAGACTTTGTATAGAGCACCCACCAAGCTTATAGGTCTGAAATCTTTCAAAGATTCTGGATTCCCACATTTAGGAATGAGAGCTATAAAAGTGTTGTTTAATTCTTTAACACTAGAGCCATCCTGGTAGAACTCATTCATGAACTTCCCAAAATCCTCCTCAATCACCTCCCAGTTTGCTTTTATAAAATTGAGATTCAGTCCGTCCGGTCCAGGAGCTTTATTTCCATCACAACTCTTAACAGCATCCCAAATTTCCTGTTTACCAAAAGGTTTTTCAAGCGATTCTATCTCGAAGTCTGATAATCTCTTCAGCTCCAAACCACTAATATCAGGGCGAAAATCTGTTTTTTTACTGAAATGACATTTGAAAAAATCCATTATCCCCTCTTTAACCTCCCAAGGCCTAGTGACCTTTCTCCCATCTAAAACAATCTCCCCTATGAAGTTTGTTCTCTTTCTCCCGTTCGCCGAACAGTGAAAGAACTTTGTGTTTTTATCCCCCTCCTTAAGCCATTGGACTCTTGATTTCTGACACCACATCTGCTCATCCCTCCTAACTCCTTTCCACATCTCACCCATAATACTCAACCTTTCCCGCCTCAAAACATCTGTCCACCCCTCCAAGACAGCTTTCCTATCCACCTCTAGGAGCCGGCCTTCAAACTCCTTTAAAGAGAAAGACTCTCTTTTCCTATTAGGCAAAAAACTTTTGATAGCCCCTTTAGAAGCTCTCATTTTAGACGCCAACACAAAACCAGAGGACCCTTTTGTCTTACATCCCAGCCACCCCTCCTTGGCTTGATTCATTAAATCCCCATCCTCCAACCAACTGTTAAAAAATCTAAAGGGACTCGGTCCCCAATCCTCTCTAGGTTCTCCAAGAGTAATCGCACAGTGATCTGACACAGTTCTAGGAATAGTAGTTTGTAACAAATTAGGGAACCAAGAAAATATATCAGGAGATAATAAGAACCTGTCAAGGCGCGCCCAAGAAGCCTCCTCCCTATTATTAGACCAGGTAAAGCGAGAACCACGAATAGGAAGATCAACAACTTTTGCCTGAAGAATAAAAGAGTTGAAATTCCTGATTAAACCCATGTTGCAAACACTGCCTCTCCTCTCCGAAGGCTTTAAAACGGTGTTAAAGTCCCCTCCGATACACCAAGGAAAAGGAAGGGAATTTTGAGCTTGAAGAATGAAATTCCATAACTCCTTGCGATCCTTTTCAGTATTGGCTGCATAAACATTGCAAAAAACCATGCATTTTTTAATTTTCAAGAGCTGACCTGCAATGATTATGCACCTTGGGTTGTTGATGCTAGCCATAACTGAAAAGTGATCCTCATTCCATAAAGAAATCACACCACCAGCCGACCCCTGAGACTCCATACCCATGCCTCTTGAGAGCCAACCCCCATCCAAAGAACTCACAATGCTTCTGTCAAAGAAATCAAGCTTTGTTTCTTGTAAAAAAAGCACCGTAGGTTTAATTTCCTTCACCAAATTCCTAACCACCCTTCTTTTATCCTTCCTACCTAAACCCCTAATATTCCAAGATAGCACTAACATTAAAAACAGAGAATCCCTTCAAAACACAAACCAACGAACACCTACTGACCTCCATTCCGACCACTTCGTGCCGCATCCTCCCCTTCTCTTCTTCTAATAAATTTTGCCACCTCGCTTTCTGTTCCTCTGAAATCAATCCCCAGCTTAGTTCCAATTTCCATGACCTTAACCACTTCTTCCTCCTCATTCCAGTCTTCTTTTCTAGAAACCTCACCACCCCTGATTCCAACATTTTTTAACTTCTTTCTCTGCGACTTTGTAGCTATCTTATTGCTTGGAGAAACCTCACCTTCCTCCCTTGTTACCGAAATAGAGCTGAAACTATCTTGAACCTTGTCTTGACCTTCCTTTGGCGAGTTTGATTCAGTTGAATCGGTAGTTTCACGAACCATGGAAACTGACCTGTCTGAGCTGGTCTCCTCAGCTGCGTTCACCAAATTCTGGACTGCTTTGATGCTCGTAGGCTGCACCTCCTCAATCTGAGAGGGCCGATTCCTCCTTAATTTGGCTCTAATAAAAGCCTGTTCCAATTCCTCAAGATACTCCTTTAGATGCCCTTCCAAAGATTGACTTCTTGAGATGATCTGGAGGCCATGATAATCCTCCCTTGCAGCCAGCCCAACTTCCTTATCCACATTATCCAGAAATTCTTTTAATGGCTCATCCATAGATTGACTCCTAGGGACATCAAGTTTCTGAAGCCCAAAAGTCGGTTCACTTGAAACAGGCCCATCACCTATTGAATCCCTCGTATTCTTTTGGACTGTAGGCCTTGAACATTCACCATTCTCACCCCTCCAATTATAGAAATCAGAAATTAACCCCTCCTCCTCTGACGTTGACGTGTCCTCAGATAACCTGCCCTTTCCAATTTGAACTTGATTCTCGCCAATAATCAACTTTCCAAACTCCCTCCTCTGGAAAGATTGCCTAGGTTTACGGACCCATTTCTTTTTGCCTTTTCCCTGATGCTTCTTCCTAGGAATATTTGAAAAACCAAACTTTTCCTCTGACAGATCTGCGGTGGAATGGTTAGCCCCATATTTCTCTCTTTCATCAGCTTTCCACCTTCTGGCCTGACACCCCTCATATCTACCCCCTGCCGTGTCTCGGTCCACTCCACTGTCTTCCCTATACTGGCATCTCTGACCCACTTTCTCACCTACTGCCCCCCTATCATCCTCCTCATCACACCAAGCATTCCTCTGACTCTGTAAATCAGCCATGGCAACCTTCTGCAAACCCAGGAACTTTTCAACCCATGGACCATCTACCTCTGTGTTTTCTTCTTGGATTGTGACTGTAAATGATCCTTTCCCCACATCCACTTTAACCTTTGCCGACACCTTCTCTTCCTTCCTGACCAGGACCAGCATACGACCTTTATCAAACCTTCTCTTAAGAGCTGTATCTTCATCTACCAATAATGGCTCGCCTATTACCCAGCCTAACTTCATAAAAAAGTCAGAGCACCAGTAGCTTAATGGTACCCCAGAACAGTTAATCCACACCATGCGTGAAATAATACCCGGTCTTTCAGACCAATTTCGCATCGACACAAAGCAATCTTCCCAAAAGAAACTATTATTCATGAAACCTTCCTTGTCAAGCTCTGTTTCAAATCTCCACAGCACCCTTTTATCGCCCACGAAATGTGCTGAAAATTGAAAGCCTCTGCTTGCTAATTTGTTGTAAACACATCCCACGTTTGAGAAGGATTTTAAGACTCCCACCGCACAACTTCTCAGCCAGTGATCTTCTCTCTAATGACTACTCCAGAACATTGACAACTCCTTCATACTGCCTTGTTCAAACCTCTTTTGACCGTTTCTGTTCCTGTTATGATCTTCCTTCATAACTTTATCACCTTTTAAAACCTCCGCAAAAGACTTGCTACCATTGGTTAACTTCTCTGATGATCCCTCCTTCAACACTTTGTCCCAGTTTTTGGAATCTGTCTGTTGTCTGTATCCCTCAGCAGATCTTCTCTTGTTCCATCCAAATGACGCAACCTTTGCCACAATTGGCCATCTATACACATGCATGCCATTTGTTAGTCTAGCTACTTTGGCTGCTTCTTCCATGGTTTCGAATCGGATGAAAGCAAACAAGCTTCTCCTTGAGCTATTCCTTGCCGAAAGATATACATCCCTAACCCTTCCAAAAGGCTTGAAGATACCCCACAGGCCAATCTGGTCCATAACTGGATTAAGATTATCAATATGCACAGAAAAAAGCTTGCTTCTGTAATCCACATTCCTTCCTTGACCCTTCAAGCCGGAAACCTCAGAGCTCCTCTCTCTACCTTTCTCTCTCATCTTGGTACTTTTTTACATATATCTCACAATTAACCGTCACCAAAATTAACCGTCACCAAATAAAATCCCCAACAGGAGAACAACAACAACAACAACAACAATAGCAACAACGGGCAAATGAATTTAAAACAGAATAGACATTTGTTGATAACATCCACCATAGTCTTCACATCAGTTCAAGCAATTCGAATGCGCTCAAATAGAAATCAGTCACCAATAATTTAACTTATTGACATAACACCAACCTAAAATTGTCTTCAACCAATTTCTCACCAACAACTATTCTTTCTTGTAACAAAAACCAATAGCAAAAGCAACAAAATAACAAAGATTAAACAACTATTTACAAAATACAGGTTTGTTAACTGAATCAAGTTGATTAATCAAGCGAACAGGAACTATCAGTATTCAGTACCATCAATCCAATAAAATTACTAAATCATAGACGCAAAAATAATAATAATAACAAAAAATGTTGAAGGAGAGAGAGAGAGAGAGATGGAGTAAAATGTTGAAATAGTTTCTTACAAAAATGAAACCGTAGAGTTGTCTTGTCTAGCTAGTCCGAGATAGTTTCAGTTTCAGTTTCTTTGACGAATCCCTGTTATCTGTAACCGAACAAATGTGGTGTCAAAACGCATGAACAATTCAATTCAATTCAAATCCAACACAATAATATAATTTTTTAAGAAAACCTATTTTTTCTTAATGATAATAGTGATTAATTGTTGTATTTTGTAAGAAATCACTTGAAAATCGAAAACCTTTTGCAGTGTTGCTATTTGAACACAAAACTGGTCGCAGCATTGACTGGCTTGAACGGTCGCTCCAAGTGGTGTCGTCGATGAGGGAAAAAGGGCCAAGGCGTTGACGGGAAGAGAGGACGGTGGCTGTAGTTGGCGGCATCGACAGGCAAGGGGGCGACAACAATGGACGACGGTCGCCGAAGAGAGAGCCAAAAAGAGAGAGATCTGATTTTGAAAATTTCAGAGAGAGAGAGAGATCTGATTTTGGTGGTGGAGAAGAATGAGGAAACTTTTGGGATCAGGCGATCAGCTATCAGGTGAATAAATTTTGGGTGGGAAATTTTGGGGCAAGTAAAACAAAATGGAGGGCAATTTCGACAGTTCAAGCCCAAAGATAACAAGAATAATAAAAAATAAATTTTTGGATAAAAACAATAAGTCAATAAATTTTAAGATCATCTCATGCAGCTTCCTCATATATATATATAATGTTTGTTATTTGTTGACAGTTAAAAACTGTCAACAAAACCATATTTTCTTGCAGTGATTGCACAGCCGAAGGTCTCAAGGCTGCACTCTTGTTGTTACAAATGTCACTAGACCTTGTTGATGAAAAAATGGAAGCATAGCGGTTTTATGATGCAGTAAATGTCATTCTCTCATTACAAGTAAGCCTGAGTAGCTCAAATAGAGTTGTTTACTTCAATTCTGTACTCATTCTCTTTCGTCTTTAGTAATTTGTTTAAGTCATACAGAGTAGCAATGGTGGTTTCCCAGCTTGGGAGCCTCAAAGAGCTTACCGTTGGTGGGAGGTAATTTAGTTGATATATAAAGCATTAATTAACAAGTATTGATTTACTCGGCATTTCTAACTAAATTGCGTTTACAGAAGTTCAATCCTACCGAGTTCTTTGAAGATACTCTTATTGAAAGAGAGTATGTAGAATGCGCCTCCTCGGCAATTCAAGGTCTTTCACTCTTCAGGAAGCTACATCCCACACATAGGAGGAAGGAGATTGAAGACAATTCGATAGCATCTCAAAAGCAATTCGATACATTGAAGACACGCAGAAGCCTGATGGTTCATGGTAAAGATTTTCCTTCATTGTAGACTTTCATTTTAATAATCTGACTCGTATACACACGACCTAAATGGTTCTAATAACTCTACGACATGTTGTCGATAAAATTAAAATCTTCAAGGTATGGTTGTTGGGGAATTTACTACACCTATGGTACATGGTTCGCTGTAGAGGGGTTGGCAGCTGCCGGGAGAAACTACAACAACAGTCCTGCATTGCGCAAAGCCTGTGAATTTTTATTATCAAAGCAACTAGCTTGTGGTGGATGGGGAGAGAGTTATCTCTCTAGCCGAAACAAGGTAAGAGTTTTATTCGATTTTTTCGATTAACAAGAACCTTCTTGTTTCTAATTTATTATGGCTTGTTTGTCAAAAACAAGAGTATACAAATCTACAAGGAAACCGTGCAAATTTAGTTTAAATGGCGTGGGCATTGTTATCTCTAATTGATGCAGGACAGGTCAATATAATAATCTTCTCTACAAGCCATCTTCTTTGTTTCCTATGTGTGTGTGTGAATACAGAATGTTTGTTTTGTTGAAATGAATTTCAGGCAAATGTAGACCCAAAACCAATCCATCGAGGGATTAGAGTAATGATAAACTCACAAATCGAAGGTGGTGACTTTCCACAGCAAGAAATAACAGGAGTATTTATGAGGAATTGTACACTAAACTACTCATCATACCGAAATATCTTCCTCATTTGGGCTCTTGGAGAATACCGCAGCCGTGTTCTCTGTGTAACAGCATCACCATTTCACCACTATATAATGTTGTACCCTTTGGATCCTCTTATTTGTGAACATGTATATGATTTTACCACTAAAGGAAATTATAAGGATGTTGGAATTTGAGTGCTACACAAGGTTGTATAAAGAGCCAATGCTGAAGGAGCATCAAGCCAATTATATTCATTTATTTCTAAAATGCATATATGGAACACACAGAACTCTAAAAAAAAGTGTTGTTGGACAATCAAAAAAGCAAATAAACCAGCAATAGTGCATTTCGGTTTTCATTTATGATTTTAGAACAGAGTAGGTGCAAAAAAATTCGGTAAACTAACACTTGATCTACCTGGACAATAGTACAATATCAATTGTAAGAGAGTGAGGATATACCTATAATGAGGCAATTGCAGTCTCACTATCCTTGAGTTTCTGCTCTTGATCATTCATTAAAACAAAAGTAAATTAACACTTGGATCTACCTGGACATTAGTGCAACATCAATTGGTAGGCACAGTGCCAAACCAACCGGGTAAAGTAACCACTTTAGATCCGACTGCTTTGCATAATTCAATGACATCCCTCTATTTTTCATTCTTAACAACCGGAAGGCTGTAATTTTGTGATTAAGGTCTTAAGGGTAGTGGTACCACTCTTCTATATGTTAACCACTTTTTGCTCAAAGGTGTAGCTTAGCTAGTAGACGGACGAACTTGGGGCTTAAGCAAATAACTCTCAAGTTAGCAGGTTGAATTCTACAAATGGCAAAAAACTTTATATATATATATATATGATCTAGACAGAAATTCTATTATCAGTTCGAATTGACAAAAGTTATATCAGTTCCTTGCATGTGGACCACTGGATTTAAATACTTTGATTTGGCTGTATGTACTTGTCAGTCAAAGTATTTAAATACAGTGGCCCACATACAAGGAACTGACATACAAGGAACTGATATAACTTTTGTCAATTCGAACTGATAATAGAAAGACTGATGATCTAGATAGGTGGATAGATAGATATTGTCATAAGAATAATATATATATTTATTAACAACACCAGCCAACAAGTCTATTTATTTTGCCAATCACATTAAATTAATTGCATTTACATCATATCAACAAATTAAATGCATTAACACAATGCCAAGTTGCCAACTACTTTAAATTAAATACCCAACCATCTAATTGTTTTAATTACATAGCAATATAGCATGTATAGCACCCATTTACATTTACTCATCTGATCTCTGCATTACGTTAGAGCATTTCTAATGGTATCCTTAAAAGTATAAAAGTATAAAAGTAATCAAAATTTGATTATTTATCCTAAAAACACTATCCAATAAAGTCACTAAAATTTAGCAATAGCTTTAATCAATAATCAAATTGCCTCTTCAATAATCAAATTTGAAAATTGACTTTCAATCATCAACTACAAACTTAACCTAAAATAACTGTTGTTGTAATTTTATTCTTTCTCTCTCATTAGTGGCTATTTTTTTTCTCTTTTTTTCTCTGATCATGTATGTATCTCATCATTGTTTCAACCCCAAAAATTTCAATCAGGTAAAATTCATCTCTAATTGTTTTCTATTAAATAGAAAGGGTAAAATGGTATTTTAATGAAAATGCTAACAAATGTTAACAGAGGGTAGAAAATGGCCAATACTAAAACAAGAGAGTGCAAAATGACTGATAACCTCAAAAGTTATGAGGGAAATAATAATACCCCTAAATTTTTTTGTCCCTATATCTCAATTTTCTTGTAGTGTTAATTTTAAAATTATTATTAAAACACATTAAGTAACAAATTATATTTGTCTCTAGAATATATCTTTATTGACAAAATCTTGTTTGCGTGGCTAGAACTCCTGTTTGTGAGAACAAAGAATTAAATGTCACCATAAATATGTTATAGCAATGATATTTGTTGTTGTTAAAATGATACATTTCAGCAACGCAAAATATATCGTCACTATAAATGCCTTATAACAACGATATATATTGTCGCACGAACTGATATTTGTATTAATGAAATTTATATAATGTCGCAAGAACAGATAACTGTTGTAACGAAATTTACGTTTCTTCACTAAAAATGCTCTCTAGCGATAAATATTTGATTGTTGTTAAAGATATTATCGCTGATATTCATTAGTAACGAAATTTGTTAAAGATTTTGTTACTATTGCCATTTTTCTAGTAGTGTATATTTGATTTATTACTATGTGATTGGGAGTACTGCTAACCTTGCTCATTGTGTTAATGTGACTTTCATCTTCAAATTAATACATAGTGACGGGACCAATGTGTTTTGTCTAGTTGCCAATTTCTTTTTCTCTTTCGTTTCTAGATTTGCTCATACTTTTTGAAAAGGAGAAGCTTGGAGATGTAAAATAGTACGTATGTCAAAGTCTTCTCACTTTCATGACTTTGAAAAAGGAGGTGTAAACGATATGATTTGTCTATAATTTATAAATTTATAAAATTAATATATCTATTGAGAATAATGAATTTTAAATGTCATTTTAACCATTTAAAATATATAAATTCAATAACTTACTATTTATTTGATTTTAAATTATATAAACAAATGAAACATGTTAAATTACTAACAAATTTATATTTTAAATATTAAATTCACTTGCAAATTACAATGAAATAAATTCCACTATTTTATTTTATAACCTTCTAAAGAATAAACATACACTTAAGTACATAATTGAGACGTAACTTTGTTAAAAAAATAAAAATTAAAAAAATTAAAAATTAAAAAAAATAAATAAATAAAAAAGATGCAACTCTTGATAAATTGTGCACTCTCCCTTTTATTTTAGTGAATTTGTATTTTGAATCTCGACATCTATTAAAAAATATAATTATCACCAGATTATGTATGTAATCACTTATATTTCACGCTTTATATGATATTAGTAAGATTAATAACCGAAGAATATGGTATTATGGTGTTTGAGTGATAGAAACAAATGGTATTATAAGATACAATGTTTTATATTTCCATAATCCTTAATTGATTTAAGAGTCTTCCCTTAATATGGATTCAATGCTTAATTGTGATTGGGATGTTTTTAGAATTAATCTTCTAAATGTACCTGTTAACCGCCAAAATGGGCAGGGACCAAAAAAGGATTTTCCACTAGCCTTGAGAGGAAAGCCGGGATCCAAAGTAGAAGCAAAAAGATATCTGAATACCCCGCTTGCTAGCTGACGGGTTAGGGAAAGGGCCTTAACCCACCCCGACCAGGTCCGGGATTCCCGGGACCGTGAAAAGCACTAGGAGGTCAAAAGACAAATGGGGGCCTAGAAGACACGACCATCACGGGATCCAGGTACCCAACTACCCCAAGTATCCTGATACCCCTGCTACTTGAAAGCCCGGTATCTACAAACATCATTTTAAAAGGAGCGGGAAGGACGCGGGATACCTGGGGTACCCCGACCAGCAAAGCTCATGACATACACATAGCGAGGTTTCCCTTACGCCGACCCCGCTGAAGCAAGAGGTGGACATCCCGAAGAGTAACCTCGCGTAAAGGGAAACACTAAACGCCACCGTTCAAGATAGAAGCACAAGATACAACGCGACATTTATTTCCACCATAAAGAGTTCTATTTCGAATAGAGTCAACTTGGTCGGTACCGAGAAAGAAGCAATCACCTAACCTTTCGGGATCGATATCCCGACGAATGCGTTGGACTCCAAAAAAGGGCCCGTGCACCACTAAAACCCTAGACCGAAGTTCTAGGAGTGCACTGCAAGAAAGGAGGCCTACATATATTAATGATAGAATGATGGGAAAGGAGACAACCCTACGGCCACACTTTTACTACTTATCGACAGGCACGAAGAGTTCCATCGCCATTGGTTCCCCATATGCTTTACTTTTTTCTACTGCAATATTGTTAGTTCAAATACCAAATTGTAAGATCCCACTGTGATCGAGATCCATATACATATATAAACAGCTTTTATTTTATGCATCCATCTTATGAGAGATCATCCATTTTACTACTCACATCCACCATAATATCGAGTTCGTGACACCCAGCGGGATACCAAACTATTAAGTATCTCGCTGGCCCTTATCGGATCCTGATCCGGATCCGTCACCTACAAACCCCCTATCACGCCTAACAGATTTCAAAGAACCTGCGGGGTACCGGGGTATAGAGTATCCCGCTAGCCCAGATCCAATTAGATCCGGGCCCCTCACATTTCGTTAATTTTGAATTGCACCCCGGTGACAATTTTGGGTTAACAGTACCCAAACTCCATATAATCAATTAGCTTTTGTCACTCTAGATCGATTACCTTAAATGTTAAAGTGAATCAATTTAAATGTCTATTATGTTTAACTATAAAGTATATAATAAATAATTAATATGGCCTCATGCATCTACTGTTACTAGCTAGCTAATTGATCTCACTCACTGTTGGGTTTGTAAAGCCTGAAACCAGCATGAGAATCGAATCTCGGCAGTAGGTGCAGCGCATACCGCGGTGCGGACTATGAGCACCAGCCGCGACACACACAGCGGTGGATTCCAGAGGAGACACGCCGTGTAGACCGCTGTGCAGACATAGAGCATCAGCCGTGGCACCCACAACGGTGGAATCCAGAGGTGACACGCGTCAATGTTGTTCCCATTTCCAACAGTACAAAAAGTGCCGTCGAAAATGAGTAAAAATGTAATGCCACATTTCCAACGGCTCAATGGCCGTCGGAAATAGTCCTTTTTCCGTTGGAAATGAGGAAAAGGTGATACAACATTTCTGATGGCCTAATGGCCGTCGAAAATAGTCCACATTACTGACGGCCCAAAAAGTGCCGTCGGAAATAGTGGTCAATATTACACACTTTTCTATCAACATAAAAAGTGTCATCGGAAATGCTAAAATTTAATTCGAATTAATTTTAAGGGCTATTAACCTGTCGAAAATGTAGTACTATTTTCTACATTATTTGATATAGCATTGTCATGGAAAAAATAATTAATTTATTATTATAATATTAATTAATAAATTATAATGGAATATATGTGATTATTTATACAGTACAAAAAATAAAATAAAAAATGTGACTTGTAGGTCAATATGTTAAATGTAAATCACTATATGAGTTATTTTTTTAATTTATCACTATTTTTTTTTTTTACGAAATCACTCTGTCAAATGTTTCGACAAATATTTTGATTAAATTTTTAATTTTCCAAATAATAAGTCATAGATAATGTAAAAAAACAAAAAAACTTAAAATTTATGATGATCACTTCAAGAAAATTGGGCAATAGGGACCAGACTTTAGGGACAAAATAATGGTATTAATAAGAAGTCTACTTTATGGGCACATCTTACTAAATTAACTAAATATAAAATATAGCAAAATTATTAGTAATTATAAGAACATTTAGTTATTTTTAATTATGTTTAGTGACACTACTATATAATATGTTTTTAATAAATAAAAAAACTCAAATAATTTTTTTAATATCTATTTGTTTATCATACAGAATAATTATAAATTTTACTGAAATAAGTTTAAATTATTAATTAATAAAAATTAGTAATTTTTTTTAGTAAGATGTTGATTATAAAAAAATAATAATAATAATCAATAAGGATATAATATACGTTTCCTATTTAAAGATAATGTAGTAGTAAAATGTAATTTCCTATCAGATAAGGGAAATATTTTAATAAAATATTTTTAAAAACAAACAATATCTGAATAGCTTGGAAATAGCTTAAAAAACAATATCTCAATATTTAAATAGTATACAAAAAAAAAATATTTAATTAGATAGTATGCAAACATATCTATAGCTTATATATAAATAATATGCAGAACATATTAGATATAAAGTTATAGCAAAATGGTAAGAGTAACCCTTATTGTCGTCCAGGTCAAAGATTCGAACCACAGAAATTGCATGGAGTTAAAGTGGTTCAAATTGGGCATGGGTTATGTGGTGCATGTCAAGTCGATGTCGCGTCTTTTTTTTTTTAATCCTTCGACTATTTCCGATGGCCATCCCCCATCAGAAATAGTGGTAAGCTGTCGGAAATACAAGTAATTTTGACCACCTTGAATTACTATTACCGACGGCATATTTATATTTTCCGACGGCAATAGCCGTCGAAAATGGTAGTATTTATGATAGCTCATCAGTAAATGGTTATTTGTGACGAACGTAGTTATGACGGCCTCCGACGGCTTTTTCTCGTCAAAAAAGCGTATTTCCGACGGCATTTAGCTGTCGGAAATGACCATTTTTTTTTGTAGTGATAGAATCGCGAAAACTAATATACATTGGTGTGTGAACATTTTTGTTTATTACCGTGAGAACATGTTTTTTTCTTATAAGTGCGTGAAAATTTGTTGTTATTAGCGTGCATGTAAACATGTTTTATTATTGGCATGTGAACATTACTAGTCCTGGTGTGTAAATATTTTTTGTTCTCGACATAATGTAGAAGGCGTTCGAAAGACTTTTGGAGGGGCACATTAACAATATCATAATTGCGTCTATAAAATGTCATTGGAATCATTTCGATGAGAAGAAGAAAGTTGTACAGACAAGAGAGAAAGAGGAAAAAAATATATATTGAGAGAAACACTAGCGAATGATAGAGACAATAGAAAGAACAAAGAAACAGCAAAATTTATTCAAGAGGCCAAAAGCCAAGCCAAAACACATCAAAATACAGCGACAGGGACTACACAAACCCACAACACTCCTGTCGCTGAAAAATGACAAGGGCACTGCAAACAAAAAGAAAGCAACAAAGCACCAAAAAAGCACATGACCACAACACAAAAAAAGGGAAAAACAACAAAACCAAAACACTCCTCAACACCAGCAACTCCCTACAAAGCAAGACATACAGCAAGATCGAAAAACAGAAAACCACCGACCAAAACTAAACAAAAACACCAAGGCCCACATCAGCAAAGAAAGAGGGATAAAAGTGCTACAGCCACACACTCCAAGACCAAAAAACAGAAGGAAGACTAAGGTCGTTCTTGATTTTCCATTCTGGCTATATCCTCTGCTTCTCTACTAGCAATAACTTCAGACACCTCTTGCTCAATACCAGAAAAATCGAGACCTAGCAAATTTCCAACTTCCATCACTTTTGACACTTCTTCCTCAATGATTCCAGAATTTCGAGTCTTCATTTTGTGTTTGATGAGGGATCCATTGCTTAATTTCCCTTTCTTTTTAGAAGTCAGATTGGGAATTCGGAGCTCAGAAGCAACTGTATCCTCCTCTGAATCTGCTACCTTTTCTATCGGCTCTGATATTTGAACCACATCCACCTCTCTAGCTCTCTCTTCCTCAACCCCATCTTCAGAGGAGATACTAGTTTCTTTATCCACTGCCTCAACTAGTTCTCCTTCCTCTAGAATGGGCTTTAAATGGTTATGAGATAAAACTTTAGAAGAGCTCACTTCCACCAAGCCTAAGTCCACACAAAGCTCAAGCCCGTTATCCTTGCTCAGAGAGCCATCTGGACTGATAGAAAGATTAGGGAAGGAAACCTTCTTGGGCTTAGGAGGCCCACCAGACAACCCATCCCCCCCATTCACAATCTAAACCTGATTTGCCTGTCTTTTGGAGCATTCCCCTCTTACCTTTAAAGAATCCTCAAAAAAACTAATTCCCAAGCTATCCTCTAAAGAAGACGTGCTTTCTTCAGAGCTGATGGTACCTCCCCTGACTATACTCTGCCTCTTATCAAGATTCAGATTGCCATTTTGAAAGAAACCAACCGAAATCTTTTTCTTTGATTTACCCACCCACTGATTCTTTCCTTTTGCTGACACTCCTATCATCTTTAGCTTTCTAGTTGCCTTCAGCTTTCTCTTTTCTTTCAAAACTGACTTTGCTTTTGAGTCTGGTATTCCAGTCTGTAAGTACTAACTTGAAGTGGCCTTCTCCATGCCAGTTTGCTGAGTTTTTAGGATAGGCATCGCACATGTCTCCTTAGTTTGAAATTTTTGAAAATCCACGCTAGGCATCATCACTAAACCTGCCGGAGTTTGACACTTAATCAGCCCCAGCAATTTTTCAGTCCATTGAAAATCGACCGAGATGCAATCCTCCTCAAGTTTCACCAAATAGGATTTCAGACCAACTTCAACCAAAATACTGGTTGAGCACGGTTTAGATTGAGGAACTAGCGCAAGCAACCTTCCCATGTCTAAACGATTACAATTCTCCACCTCCTCTTCAACCAGTAGAGGTTCTCCAACCTTCCATCCTAAGCTTTTGAAAAAATCTGGAGTCCAACAAGATAAGGGAACTCCCCAGCAATTAATCCAAGCCAATCTGGACTGAGGTAACACCGACTCCGACCATCTTACCATTGCTGAGAAACTATCTTCCCACATAAATCTGTTAAAAATGAAAGCTTCCTTATGAGATACGGAATCCAAACACCATAGAATACTCTTATCTCCCAGATACGAAGCTGAAAACGCAATTCCAACATCTTTAAGACGTTGATTAACCCTGGAAACCTCCGTAAAATTCTTCAAGACACCAACTGCACACCTACCTAACCACTCTTGCTCTCCTTGTCGAAAATCCCAAGACATCTTCATCAACTTCTCAGCCTCCTTTACCTTGACCGCTTGCTTGAAACTCTTGTCCTGTTGCCCTTTCACTATATCCACAAATGACCATCCCTTGACAATTGCTCTCTGTTCTTGCTCACCCCCACCTCTTTTTGACTGAGCCTCTTCATCAGAAAAGAAAAAACTCTTGTACTCCTGTGTGGGTCTCCTGTTAGACCATCCATGTGTCGCCATTTTGGTGGCAATATGCTATCTATACACTAACATACCATGAGTTGATTTGGCCACTTTGATCGCTTCCTCAAGAGTTTCAAATCTAACAAATGCAAACTTGCTTCTTCTAGATCTCTTCTCCATAGATAGATAAACATCCCTAACCCTTCCAAAGGGTTTGAAGACTTCCCATAAGCACCTTTGATCCACATTGAAGCTCAGATTATCAACAAAGATGGAGAACAAATTGTCCCTAAAATCTTTGAGTTCACCTTTTCCAAATGGAGCAGAGTATCTCACAGAATCAATCATATCTCAAGAACTTCTGAGTCCATAGTGAAATTATCATAATCATGCAGAAATACAAGAAGAAGATTCTCTCTCCCTATGAATATCACTTCGAATTACACAAAGAAAACTAAAACCCCAGATTCAAAGAAGATTTGAGAGACTTAAAATTCTTAAAAATCTTAAAAATCTCCCCAAATTCGAACACTGGCCACAAAAATTCCCAAATCTAAGCCCTAGATTGGGTAGAGAAGGATTTGATGTAGAATTGGGAGCATATGAACTAAGAACACGAGGAAAAGAGTGGGGACTTACCCATTTTCATGCTTGAGAGACTTGAGAGAGATCCTCGGAAGGGATTCGAGGAAGGTTTTGTAGAGAGAAGTCAGAGTCTAATTAATTATTAAAGAACAAAGAAACAAGAGGGAGTATTATAGTGTTGTGAGGGAAAAAGGCTATAGTGAGTAAAAATTATATAGAGAAAAACACAAACAAATGACTAAATATGAGAGAGAGAGAGAGAGAGAGAGAGAGAGATGGGTAACTCAGGGTTTTAGCCTTCTAGGAAAAAAGGGTTAATTAATTCCTTTTTAGCTTTAATAAAGAGCAAATTGCAACCGACCTCCCTGAGGTTTGCTCTTAGACAACCAAAAACAACTTTTATATTTATTGACAATCGCCTCCTCTCTAGTTAGTCAACATCCGTTAACTCCAAGTATTGACCATTAGTTTAAGGGTATTTCGGTACTTTTATAAATAAGTATGATTAGTGGACTGTACACATCACTTCAATAGTATACATTTAATGCATGACATAATTACATATAATAAAATAATAATTTTTGAAATTAAAAGAAAAAAAAAAGTATTTCTTGGCCATTGATCTGACAAATGCATTTTTATAGGCAATCCAAATGGTCAATTGGAATTTTTAATTAATTTTCTTCATTTGGAATTTATCAAAACTTGAAGGATAATTTTATCTATAAAAAAAATTTCATTCAATCATCCTCATGTAGGAGAAAATCTTGCATGGGTCCGTCTCACCAACATCAGCTATGGGATGGACCAATAAAATTGTGCCACGTGGTATAAAACTTAGTTTACAACATTTTTGTTCAATTATATTATGGCACTTGGAAAAGCTTTTAAAATTTAAAGCCAAATAAATAAAATCCATGAATCAATAACTTCTTTTCACTTTCTCACGCTACTTGGTCAGTCACCAATTTCACACTTCAATTTGTTTTCGTTTCCACATTTCTTCCATTCTTGACATTTAGTTTCTCCTCAATTTCCTGTCTAAATTCTTCTATACTCAAGTTTTGTTTTAATTTTTCCCATTTTTTTGTCCGATGCTCCCAATGTGCATCTAACCCCATATATATATTAAAAAAAACTTCATCTAAACTTGGAGAAAGAAAGTTTTTATTATTATTATTATTATTATTATTTTCAAAATAAAATATTAAATGAGTTTGAGTTCGTTGATATTAATGGATTGGGAAGGGATGATTTGTGTTGTAAATTGAAGGTTGATGTTTGGTGGTCTCTGTGAACAAATTTAGTTACTTTCAGATATATAATGACAAAAAAAAAAAAACAAAACAAAACAAAACAAAAAAAACAAAATTTACCCTTAAAATCTTTTAAAACTCAAAAGAATGAAAAGGAAGAGATGTATGAAATGAAAATTGGTAAGGAAGAAGAACACACATAACTGGAAAGAAAGAGAAAATTAAAAAGACCCATTGGAAGATTTTCGCAAGAAAGAGATTTATAAAATAAAAATCTGGTAAAAAGAGGACCAGAGTCCAAAAAAAGAAAGAAATCGAAAAAATTAAGAAGAAAAAAAAAGTAAAAAGTAGGTGCTGACAACTACTTAGGGGTAATTGAGTCATTTTATAAATTTGACATGGTCAATGTTTGGAGTTAATTGATGTTGATTAACTGGAGGGGAGAGAAAAATTGTTTCTAATTGTCGAAGAGCAAACCTCAGGGAGGTTGGTTGCAATTTGCTCTTTAATAAATCATCAAAACCCCGTGTAAGATTCAAGGTGGAAGTCATAACTCATGTTACTAGTATACTTGTGAAATTAAATACTTATTACAAATTTATGATATTGCATTAGCTAATAGATTTTTTTTTTTTTTTTTTTTTTTTTGAGAAAATAGAGAATTTCATTCTTTAACCTTTTACTAATTAATTTGAATTTTATTTATTGTTTGTAATTTTCAATATCAAAATAGAGATTTTTTAAAATTAAAGTGTAAATAATCTAAAATCTATGAAGTGTTTATTTTTCATTAATTGAGTATATAGAGTGAGTCTATCATAAGATATCCCTTATTTTAATTTTGGTAAGGATCTTAATGAAATCACATCGATTTTTATGAATTTTGATCTGACTTTTTTTTTTTTTTTTTGTGAATGATAAGTTTATTGAAATCTAACTATAAATAAAATTTGAGAAAATTTCAAGCACTAAAACTATTTTCTTGAATTTTCTTATATTTCGCTCATTTTTCCGATGTTTTCATATTTAACAAAATCGGGAAAAATAGTTCTAGTACTTGAAATTTTCTTCAATTTTATTTCTAGGTACATTTCATTGAACTTATCATCCATAAAAAAAATATATTAAAATTTATGAAAATCGATTTCATTTCATCAAGGTTCTTACTATATATATATAGGTAAAGGATCCCTTATAAAAGACTCACTTTGAATATATATATAGTGAGGTGTCGTTTGTTTTTTCTACTTAGCACTTAATGGGTCTGAAGTGAACATATTAAGTTGTTTTGTTTGGTTTTTAAGTGGCCAAACAACTTAAAAATATCCCAAAACAACTTAAAATAAAAAGTTAAAAATCATGATTTTTCACTTAATTCCAAATCATTGTATTGTATTTAAAATATTTACTTCCATGATTATCCTTCCGAAGATAATTATTTTCAATATTACAATGATGTTATATTATATAAATTTCTTTCTTTTGATATATTATTAATGATAAATAACTATAAACAAAATAAACTATAAATAAAAAAACCTTAATCACAATGTCACTTTCATCTCCATTCTTGAACCTTCAGTTTATTTTTTATGTTATGTAAAAATCAAAACCATTTCAATATCATTATTTATCATATCTTAACATTGAATAATATCTTATCAATATTTACATAAAAATGGTTTAGTATTTGTTCAATTATTTTTATTTAGTTGTTTGTATCATATCAAATTAAAATACATAACAATTAATATAAATAAGGGTATAAATATCTAATCATTTGTTTTCAAACAATTTTATCTTTAAAAAAAAAAAATAAGTTGACATTATATTAAGATGTGAGAAAAATAAAAACAAACAAACTTGTCATTCAATTTCAGTTTTCAGTCTCTATTCAGTCTTTAAAAAAATTCAGAACTGTTCAGTCTTTAGATAAAAAAACAAACGACCCCTAGTCTCTAATAAGGAATCACTTATTTTAATTTCGGTAAGAACATTGATGAAATCACATCGATTTTTATGAATTTTGATTTGATTTTTTTTTTTTTTTTTTGGATGATAAGTTCATTGAAATCTACTCATGAATAAAATTTAAGAATTCTTTAGGCACTAGAACTATTTTTCTTGAATTTTTCTATATTTCGTCCATTTTTCCTATATAAATTAAATATAAAACAATTTAATAAATATTACAATAAAAAAATTCAGATTTAATAATTAAATAAAAAAATAAAAAAAAATAAAAACTAATCTAAACTCAAAGAACCCTAATCCCCATCTTCATCTTCTTTTAACACCTAGAAATCAAAAACCACACTCACACCATCATCTCCATTCTCAAGACTAGAAATCAACAGCCACACCAACACAATCATCTATAGGAATCAACACCCACACCATCTTCTAAAAAAAGATTGAAAAAAAAAAAAAAAAACTTCTTCTCCAGAAAAAAAATTTTGAAATTGAAAAAAAAAAAAAAACTGAAATTGAAATTGAAATCATCATCAACACCCACATCATCTATTCATCACCATTAACATCCACTAGAAATCAAACCCACACCCATACAATCGCCGCAACATCTTCTCTCTATCTTCCCTCTCTTCCTCCTTATATCTCTTTCTTTCCATCTCAGTTCTGGTTTGAACCCAGCTGTATGCGAGAGTGTGTGTGTGTGTGTGTGTGTGTGTGTGAGATATTGGTTCAATTTGGTGTATGAGTGAGTTAGGGAGATTATTTTTAGAAGACGGTGGTTTCTGGATTATGGTGTTGATCTTGAAAACTATTTCCAGTTTTTATTTTTTTCAATTGATTTTCTATTTTCTGTTTTTTTTTTTTATTCAACTTATTTTCAATTTTTGGTTTTGTTTGGATTACATTTTTTTTTATTTGTTTTTGAATTCCAGTGTTGATAAGAAAAAAAAAAAAACAGAAATAAGGGTAAAACTGGTAAAACAACCCCTAAAATATATAATAGTTAAGAGTGAACTCCATAAGTAACCAAAAAATTATGGGGTTTATTGTTTTTGTCCATGATTATGATTTGTATTGTTTTTGTCAACATTTCCACTTTTGGGACACAATTACCCTTCAGTTAAAAAGAATTAAAAATCAAAACACAATAAAATAAAACAAAAGATAATGTTGAGCAGAAAAACAAATAAAATTACAAAATCAAAAGTAAAAGAATAGTTTGAAAGTGAAAAGTCAAAAACCAAAAACACAGTGAAACCCTTAACAGAGAAGGGACGAGCAAGGACCAGATCCGGCAAGGACCCAGTTCCGGCGACGACCAACAACCGACGACGACGTTGCAGACGGAGGGACGAGCAAGACCCGACCCGACCTGTACCTGTACCCGACGACCAAGACGACGACCGTGAAGACGAGCGACTGACCCGACCCGGTTTGATTTCACCCCGACAACGATTCGAACCCCACTCGGTTTGATTGGACCCCGACAGTGATACCACGGCGGCGTTGAAACCAAAAGGTGTGCAATTTTTTTTAGGGTTTGTTTTTTTTGTCTATTTTTGTTTGCATTTGTGCATTTGAGATGGAGTTGATTTTATTGGATTTGGACTTCGAATTTGAATTTGATTTCGATGTCGATTTGGATTTGAGTCGATTTTGATTTAAATATATGTTGTTGTTTTTTATTTCGATTTCGAATATGATTTCGAATATGATTTTGAATATGATTTTGATTTTGATTTTGATTTTGATTTGAAATAGAGTTCTTTTTTTTTTCTTTCCTGGTTGTGTTTGATGCATGTGCTGTTAGGGTTCTTGGCCTTTTTGTTTTGGTGGCATATGAGATTTGACCCAGATCTCACAAACTGTTTGTCAGTTAGGTTTGGAAGTAGATGTGAACTGGTGTGTTTAATTTTTGTGAACTGGTGTGTTTAATTCGGCATAACTGGTGTGTTTAATTGTTGTGAAGTGGTGTGTGTAATTGTGCATCACTGGTATGTTTAATTCGGCATGACTGGTGTGTTTAATTGTTGTGAAGTGGTGTTTAATTGTGCATGACTGGTGTGTTTAATTTTTCTGAACTGGTGTGTTTAATTCGGCATAACTGGTGTGTATAATTGTTGTGAAGTGGTGTGTTTAATTATGCATCACTGGTATGTTTAATTTTTGTGAACTGGTGTGTTTAATTCGGCATGACTGGTGTGTTTAATTGTTGTGAACTGGTGTGTTTAAATGTTGTGAACTGGTGTGTTTAATTGGGCATAACTGGTGTGTTTAATTATTGTGAAGTGGTGTGTTTAAATGTTGTGAACTGGTGTGTTTAATTGGGCACCATTGGTGTGTTTACTTAATTGAACCAAAGTTATTGTAAATTGTGCAGATGGAAAACATCGATTATGACGATTATTTGAAGGTAAAAAGGAATAAATGGAATCCAAAAGCATTAATCAACGTCGGTGTTAGGTTGAAGAATATAGCTACAATAGAGGATATCTTACGGCTGGAAGGGAAGCACAATGAATTCATGACGAGTTGTTTCAAGCACTTCAGCGGCTTCCCTACAAATTGGTTGTTTTCAGCTCAGATTGTGCACAATTTACTACTGAGGGAAATTATAGTAGATGGTGCAACAGAGAACGAACTGTTTGTGTCAATAGGTGGGAAAAAGGCAAGATTTGGACAGAGGGAATTTTGTATGGTTACTGGTCTACGGTTCGGTGAACTCTCAGACATTGTAAACAAGCCGTATGTGGGAAATGCAAACGGCATCCAGGAAAGGTATTGGCCTGGAGAAGGCGGCCACGAATTGAAATTGTCCACAGTGTATGATCGGTTTTTAGCACGCAACTTTCTAGAGCCCAACGATTCGTTGAAGATGGCACTGTTGCTGATAGCAAACAATGTTTTGTTTGGTCAGCCTTATGATAGAAAAGTCAGCAATTGGCTTTTCAATTTGGTTGATGATCTTGATGCATTCAATTCTTTTGCGTGGGGCCATTATGTATTCAAGATGACGATGCACTACATTAGGCATGGATTTCGATCGAGAAACACCAAAAAAGGGAGTGCCCCGGTCAGATACTGGTTATACGGATTCCCATGGGCTATTGAGGTTAGTTTCGACTACTTTATTTCTTTATTTACTTTTGGCTTATAGATAAAAAGTTATTAACTTTTATAGTTGTCTGAACTTGTCAATTTCAGGTATGGGCGATGGAGGCTGTACAGACTTTGATTGATGTGTTTGGCTTGAGATTAGAGCATACTTTACCTAGGATGAGGCGTTGGACAATGCATAAGAGGCCTCATAAGTTTTTGAAAATAATTTCAGAACTTGAAGCAAATATTCGTAGTGGGCAGGTGGGTTATTCGCATACATACATATATTTATTAATTTTTTTACAATATGTTAGGCCATTTATTATTATGACATTATTACAGGCTCAAGTGTTAGAGGTATTGGAGGCAACAGATGATGAGGCTCAAAAAGATTACATGGTCGGAGTTGACTTCGATATGTCGGAGGGTCCGCAATTCATACCTCCAGTGGAAATGGAAACGAAGGAAGATAATGAATCGTTGGATGATTTGGATGATGGGAATGATGGTGATGATGGTGATGAGGGAGGTGATGGAGCACCAACACGGAAAACTACAGTGAAGCGGAAGGCACCAAAAAAGAAGAAAAAGACATCGGCGAAGAAGCAGAGGAAATCAATTCCAATCACTAGTCTTGATGAAGAAGATCCACTCCAGTCTTCATACTCAAGAGGATATACACCTTCTCCTGAAGACTTTACAGCAGGTGATCCACCTACACCTCATGACCAGTACACACCAGGGTATACAGCTACCCCTCTTGAAGACATGCTACACCCACCCACCTCCCCCACGGCGTCAGACTCGGTCATCCTTTCAGCAAAATCCCCCACCTATTTCATCCCGACAGGAACCTCGATCTAGGGTAATTACAGTACGATGTTGTTTTTTTAATGTTATGTTTTCCTTTTATTATACATAACGACACTAATGTGCGTGCCTACTGTAAATTTAAACTTAAGGGTGGTGATAGGATCACTGAATTGTTGAAGGTAGTGAAGGCACTTCCGAATGAGATGGAACGCATTGTTAAACAAGAGGTCTCGCAACTCTCGCAACTTCCGGATGTGCTTAAAGCACTGGTGCAGCAGATAGAGCCGACCCGTGGTCAAACAAACAAAGAGGTATTCAACTTGTGTTTAATGGTTATATATTATATGTATTATTGGTGTGACGAAGAAATGAAGAATATTTGCGAATACGATTGTTGCGTGTTGTAGGCACCTTTGACCGAAGTTACAGATCAGAGCTTGCATGTTAAGGAGGTGGGTACCACAGTGGCGATGGAGGTGCCTCCCACAGCAATGAAGGATGTGGCTCCCACTGTTGAGAAGGAGGTGGGTACCACAGTGGCGATGGAGGTGCCTCCCACAACAACGAAGGATGTGGCTCCCACTGTTGAGAAGGAGGTGGCTGATTCAGTGCTTGTGAGTGGAGATATGAGGGTCAGTTACAACTATGCTACGGAGCAGGATCGATCGATCCGAGTGAGGCTTCGATCCGCATATTGCAAGTCTCCTTTTCTTGACCCGACACGGGCATCTGAGACGAAACGTGAAGGTCAGAAGCAGAAATATGAGGCATTCAAGAGGAAAACAAAACCGGTTAGGTGTGTTGTTGTAATTATATATTTCAGATGTTGAGTTGTATTATGATCAAAATTGAAACGATTTGGTGTGTTTACGTTGATTTCAGGCGAAACGTGGGAACGGATGAGTCCGTTGACCAGTCATTTTTCTTGGAATTAGAAGAACCGAAGAACTGGTTGTCCACTGACGTAAGTATACATTTTGTTCATTCTATTTTTATCTTTCCGTATGTTTGTTTTCTTCATCTTGTATCCGTTGTTTGATACAGCACATTGATGCATACATGAGCTTATTGGCAAAAAGACGGGAATCGAAACCGGAAAACTTCAGACATAGCTTAGTTCTACTGTCTTCTGAATTTTATGTAAGTTTGATAATTAACTTGGAATGTGTTTTTGTCTAGTTTTGAAATGTATGATATCAATTGTCATTGACTCACAATTGTTGTTTGTTTTAGACAAAACTAAATGTCGAATGGAAAAGTATAATTGAGGCGGATAAAGAAGCCGAATCTTCATTCGATGTACTTGGTTTCGAATGTCCAGCAGATTGGATTGAATACGGTTGTGGAGGCAGACCGGGATGGGGACAACCATGGTGGTTGTATACACAAGTGAGTTGGGAGAATTATTTTTGTCTTTACTCTGTACATATCTTTTAATCACTTATTGTAAATTATGATTTGCGATTTGAATGCAGTTGTTGATTCCGTGTTGTGTTGGGGAACCCGATGGGCATTGGATTTTATGCAAGGTGGATCTACTTGACCGTCACATTTCCATATGTGATCCAACTGGGGCAAAGAAAAAGAGCAATTATGGCGAGCGTTTTAAACAAGTCATGCCCCTTAGGCAACTGATTCCAAGCATTATGAACAAATGTGGTTTCTATTCAAACAGGGGCGAAGTACCACGAGGAAGTATTTTCAGTGTTGGCCGACAAATTATTCCGCAACAGGTTGACAATTGCAGTTGTGGAGTATTTATTTGCAAGTATGCTGAGACCGCCATTGTGAAGTCCGCTGATTGGAACTGGGGACAAAAGGATATGCCCAAGTTCCGAAAAGAAATTGCATTCGACATCTATAATAATAGTGTGTCATTTAAGTCTCCCAAAGATTTGTAGATTTGTTTACAGTCCTTTATCCATTTTTGGGATGATGGTTTTGATTAATGGTTTTGAATTCTGATGTGTTATATGCAAATGAATTTCAGTGGGAAAATTGGATAGGATAAAGGACTGTCTTTTGATTAATAAACTCCTGACTTCTGTCCATATTTTAGTAAAGAGGAAATGTGTTTAATTGTTTAATTGTTTACCATCAATGTGTTTCATTGTTGAATAGCAGTGTTTAATTATATACCACTGGTGTGTTTAATTAATTTATACTGGTGTGTTTAATTGAATAGCACCAGTGTGTTTAATAGTTGAATAACACACCAGGACTAAGTTAAAAAAAAATCTCAATGTGTCGTTGATGCGTACCGCGTAATGAAGGCATGGAGTACTGCGTGTGTACCGCGGTAATGCGGGTGGTTATCTCTGCCCGATTTCGCGGTACGAATTGTTGAAGTAAACCGCGAACATACCGCGGGTATATAACTGGGATCCACTGCCCAAAAACGCGGTACGCACGTTGATACGTCCCGCATAAATTGGACAATTGTGCATACCTCATTCAACTAAGTAATACGACCACGTTTTGGCCACAAACGTGGTATTCGCGGTACGTTAGTTGATGCGTACCGCGAAATCTGCGTAAATCAGGTTAAATAGAGAAGTTCTGCGACTGCACCTACCACTTCCCTCTCTATCAAAATTCAAAAATCTCTCTCTCAAGGAAATCTCGAAGAGTCGATTGGTAAGTGTTTTCTCTCCGAAATCTGTTCTTTTGTCTTCCAATCCATACCTACCCTATATTCAGTCGTGATTGAGCCATGTTAGGGCATAAAATTGTGGAAATTTTCTTGTTTAGGGTTTCATTTTTTGGGGGTTTTGCTCAACCGGGATTCAATTGGTTAGGGATTCGTGTTTTGGGGGTTTTTCTCTCGTAATTAACGCCGGCAAGGAGCAAGGGTCAAGGACACTGGTATTTTTCTATACATTCATGTTGCTTGGTGTTATTCAGTATTTCCTTAGCTTCTTCCATGCGTTTTTTCAACTCCATGCATTTTTTCGAGTCCTAAAGGTTTTGTGTTATTCATGTTGCTTGGTTGAAAGAAAGTTTATTAGTGAATGCCCTTTGCTTGAGAATGTGGAGAAAGAATTATCCCCTTCAACATCATCGAGTTCAGAATTGTCACAAACTCATTCTGTATGGTCAATATATGTATGATTAAAGTTAATAAATGAATGTGGGTTGTGTTGAATTTTGCTTATTGTTGTTGTTTTTTTAAAATTTTTGCTTGCTTGTCACATTTGATTCCATTTGCATCTAGCTTGATTATGCTAATCTTATGAGGATTTCTAGTTTATTGGTTAAGTTCAAGTCTTGCTGACATGTTGCATGTTCGTTTTCGAATTTCGAGTCCCCAGTCAGAAGGGTTGTTGGGTAATGAATAAATTGGGTAGATAAATAAAGTTAGATTGGTGAATATGCATGGACTGTGTAATTGTCTTTCTCAGGTTTATAGTTGTTTGATTGCTTAACATTATAAACATTATCCTATGTGACTGATTGCTTAATGTTGTACTCATTGCGAATGTCATCATTGATGCCTGGTATGATATGTATAAACTGCTGTAATTTCATTTTTCAATATTGTATCTTTGTGCTTTTTGATCAAGTGGTAGAATTTTAAGGGTGGTTGTGCTTTGTGTGGCTAGTGTGTGTTTTTGTGGAAGCGTCACAGTTGAAGAAATAGGTAAAGCCCGTGCAAAGAAAACTCCTCATGTTGGAAAAAGGAGTGTAGGGTCAGGATCTCAGAATCAGGGAGAGTGTGTGAGAAACCGTGACTACTCCAGGAGGATGGCCAAGATTAATGCTGCTCAGTTCATATTTGAAAGGGGTATTTATTTGGATGAACTTAAGCACACATCGGTCCCGGAGATTGTGGTACAAAGAGGATGGGGAGATTTTGTGAAAGCCCCGGGGATGTCAAATGCCACTGTTGTGAAAGAGTTTTACGCGAGTATGGACCCGGAAAAAGTTAAGAAAGGGGGCACAGTCTTAGTGAGAGATGTGGAGGTTAGGATTACACCAGGGAAGATCAATTCCCACTTCAACACTTTGAATTATGATGATCTCAGTAGTGGGTTTACTGCTTCAAATTTGATGAAGTCGGCGTTAGCCAAGGCGCTCCGCGGGACAGAAGATGACCGTTGGGACAGCAAGCATGAGTTGAAGCAATCACAGCTCCCTCATTTGTTAGCATTTTGGAATATTTTCCTCGCATACTCCCTCATGCCAGCACTCCACAGGACCACCTTAGGAGAGGATCGGGCACGGTTACTTTACTGTTTTTTGGCAGAGACGAGGATAGACATAGGGCATGTGATACACAATGCCATCATTGATGCTGGGAGGATCAATGTCCGTCCAGATGCGAAGTTGAGGCCTATTATTTTTCCCAGCCTCATCACTGCCCTTCTGAAAAAGGAAGGAGTGCCAGACCTTAACACGGATGATATAAGGTCCAACACAATGGGTGACCTCAATTTGAGATCTTGGCAAGACATCGCCATCAAGACCAAGGGGAAGAAGAGACAGAGGACTAGCGGAGGTAAGTCTAGTGCCGCCGGGTCCGGTCCTGAGGATGAGGATGCGGAGTTTGATTTTGAGGGTGCTGAGCTAGGGTCTGATGATGAGGATGACGACTATGAGGATGTTTCTGGTGGTTCCAAGCTGGATCAGGTTTTATCTACAGTGAAGGAGATCAAGGAGCGAACGGAAATGCTCCACAAGAGGATGGACTTGTTCGAGGCTGAATTGCGACATCACAGGGATGATGCAGCTGACATTAGGAAGGAGTTACGCTTGAGGCCGTATCATAGGAGGAGGCCAGCCTCATCTGCTTGATTTTTACTTCACTGTCACATCTTTAATTGATATTCAATGCATGTGTAGTTATTATATTTTTACATTTTGGATATTCTAGCTGTTGTAGTTGATATTTTGGATTTTATTGTCAACCAAGGCGAAACTCATTTCAATTTGGTTGTCCGCAGACAGTCAGGTTGGTTGTTGTGTTGCACGCCACCACAAAACAAAGTGTGTCCATTCACAGATTTCATCTCATACGTTCTTCTCTCCATATTCAATTTTGATTCTCAAACAAATGTATTTTACTAACAAAATAATTAACTCGCAGCTTAAGTAGATAATCCAAACTAAGTATATTATAGTCAGAATTATCAAAACTTGATAGAACAATAAAAACAAACACAGTTGAGTACTAAACAGTACCAAATACTACTTTAAGCTATAGCTCATTCGTCCTCCTGTGAGCGCAACCTAGCCAACTTGTTAGTCACAACATCAAGCTGAGAAGCTCTCTCCACAATCTCTCTGCGCTTCTTTGTTGACACGTCATGTGCAATCTCGGCACAGTAAGTTCTGGTCACATTATACACACCAAGGCATATCACCTATGTAAAAAAATTAAACACACCAGCCAAAATAATTAAACACACCGGGCAAAAAACATTAAACACATCAGGGCAAAAAACATTAAACACATCAGGGCAAAAAACATTAAACACACCAGGCAAAATAATTAAACACACCAGGAAAAATAATTAAACACATCGGGCAAAAAATATTAAACACACCAGGCAAAATAAATTAAACACGCCAGCCAAAATAATTAAACACACCAGGCAAAAAACATTAAACACATCAGGGCCAAAAAATTAAACACACCACGCAAAAAACATTACACACACCAGGTAAAAAAAAGTAAACACACCAGTCAATATCAATTAAACACACCGGGCAATTCAGAACTGAAATTAATATGGGAGCATACCTCATTCAACATCAATGTTTGGATCCATAGGGTTATCATATGGCCGTGTTGGACACGTCCTTATGTTGTGTCCCTCTTGTCCACATGAGTGGCATTTACGACGTCGGCGCGGTTGTGGATCTGGTTGTGGGTCCGCAACATTTGGTTGTGGATCTGGTTGTGGGTCCACAACATTTGGTTGCTGATCAGCCGGGGGGTTTGGACAATTTTGTCTGTTGTGCCCAGATTTCTTGCATATGGTACAGTACCTAGTCCTAGGACCATGCTCGCCTGCAGATGGAACCCTTTTCTTTCTCGGCCTACCGGCTTGAGGTCGCCACTCTGGTGGAAGAACAACTTCGGAACGTACTTCCTCAGGAGTATTTCATTCGCTTGGGTGTCCAACGGGAAAGATGACACCAGAATAGCTTTCCAACCAGGTGTTTGTTTTGTAGAAATCAGAACAGAAGTCTCCAAATTTTTTTTTACAAAACCTGTAAACACAATCAAACAAATATACATATGTTATGTTTAACAATTATAAACAAATGAATATAAATATTTAGGAGAATATATACCTTATAGCAGCTAATGCATGACAACAAGGTAATAGGTCATTCTGAAATTCCCTACAAGTACAGGTCTTCTCAGATAGGTTTACTGACCCATCTTTCTCACCGTCCTTCACATTGAAATTTACATGATCAATTGGACGCACCGTGTACTTATGTGATTTTGCATTCTTTTTGGTTAATTTTTGGGTAGCCCACTGGGACAGTTGTGTTGTATTTTTGGATGCGGCTTCACGTCGGTCATGAAACCATTTTTGCATCATATCTCTAATGTACTCAACCAACATTGTTATTGGCAACTGACAAGCGTGCCGCAAACAATTGTTCATGCACTCAACGATGTTGGAAGTCATCCCCCGATAACGCCTAACCGGACAGTACGCACGAGACCATCTATCAGGCCCAACTCTCATTAGATATCCATAAGCTCGTTTGTTTACGCCACTCAACTCCTGCATCTTCTCCAAGAACTCTGATTATCGATGTGCCCTTGAAGCTTCATGGAACAAATTGCATACAACGTGGCTTTTGAATCTGTTCTTAAGGTTCATGTTCATATGAAAACCACAAAGGCCATGTGTTATTTCAGGGTACTCTTTACCCATTGCTACCTTGATTGCAGGACTGCGATCGGAAATGATGATACAATTCGCAGGACATCCTATTGCCTTTCTCAACTCCTTTAAAAACCACGTCCATGAATCCTCGCATTCAACATCACCCCAACCATAAGCTAGAGGGAACACCTGATTGTTTGCATCTTGGCAAGCTGCAATAAACATGACACCGCCAAACTTACCCTTCAAATGAGTTGCATCTATGCAAATTGCAGGTCGTATGGCAGTCCGAAACCCAACAAGTGAAGCACTGAGAGCAATAAACAAATATTCAAATTGTTGAGCAACGTTTGTCTTAATTGCTGTTATAGTACCAGGATTAACGAGCTTCAATTGGTGGCAGTATGCAGGCAACAACTGATATGAAATATCAGGAGGACCAAAAACGTTTTCTTCAGCAAGTTGTTTTGCCCTCAATGCCTTTGAATACAATAAACCAAGTCCATGTTCCACTTGCATATCAACCATGATTTCTTTAGGTTTCAAAGATCGACCACTAACTGCAAGTTTCGGTGCAAGTATTTCACCAATAAGCCATGCGCTCGCTTGACGGTTACGGTTGTGCAAATCATCAATTGTACAACTATGCTCTTCCTCAAATTTCCGAACTATCCAATAATTTCCACCTTCCATCTTACCTGCACGGAATTGAAATTTGCACTCGAGATCCTTGCAGCCAACTTCATATCTACACAGGCTTGACCTTGTGACCCGGGTTTCAAAATTCACGTTCAGCACGTAACTATGCAACGCTAACTTCAAAGCTTTTTTTGTTTGGAACATCCCACCTTTGGATAAGCGGTTACACGAACTAGATTCCTCTGTTCTAACTACTTCGAAAGAGTAGTTTGAAGCTCCAGGAATTATCCAAGGTTGGGAGACTGCAGTTCCGGACCCACCGCCAACATTAATGGCATCATCTTCACATGCATCTCGATTTGGACCACCAATTACTGGTGGCATTGACCCGCTACGACCACCCTCTGATGGATCCGAATCCATTCCATCATAATGTGCTGGGTTATCATTCACACCCTCACGACTTCCACTGTCACCATTGTAATCTTCATCGAAATCATCTAATCCATAGTCAGTATGGGGATTGTAATCTGGGATCGATCTCTCATCCTCGTTACACCGTCCTGGCATCACTTCGTTAATGGTTGGGTCCTCATAAATTATAGGGTTCACACTTGGGGTTTCAACAGCATGGTTCGTTGTTGGTATAGAACCCACAACGTTGTTGCTTCCACCGGCGGATTGAAATTGTGCCGCCAATTGCTGTCTAAAGCTTTGATAAATAGGTTGATCGGTACAAACACCCACATGACCAGGTTCTACACTAACTTTCTCAACAACAATAACATACACCTCCGGAACATGTCCATCATCGCACAACAACATTTCCACATCGCTATCATCTTTAATCTTAGGTCGGGCAGGCCTAAGCCTAACACCGGTATCAACCAAAGTTCTTAAGTCAATGGTAAACCTTGTTAAGTCGATATTCGCAACGCCTTGTACCAACCAAGACAACTCAGCATACGTCAAAGTCCTATTAACTTTTTTCAACTCTGTTTCACCACCCTCGTAAAAGTTCCCCACCCATTTCCCACCATACGTGATTACCAGTTTCGTTGGCTCCATTCCTACATTTCAACCAATGAAGATCTCACATTAAGATTTAAATTTATTAAACACACCAGGGAAACAACAAATAAATGTCCATGGGAAAACCAAATTAAACACACCAGGGAAATCACATTAAACACCAAGGCAAAAAAATTAAACACACCAGGCAAACAAAATTAAACACACAAGGCAAAAAAAAAAAAAAATTAAACACACCAGGGCAAAAAAATTAAACACACCAGGCAAAACAAATTAAACACACCAGGGCAAACAAATTAAACACATCAGGGCAAACAAATTAAACACACCACGGCAAACAAATTAAACACCAGGGCAAAAAAATTAAACACACCAGGGCAAAAAAATTAAACACACCGGGGCAAAAAAATTAAACACACCAGGTCATATCACATTAAACACACCAGGGCAAAAAATTAAACACATCAGGGCAAAAAATTAAACACACCGGGGCAAAAAATATTAAACACACCAGGGCAAAAAATATTAAACACACCAGGGCACAAAAATTAAACACACCAGGGCATATCACATCTTGGCATATCACATTAAACATACCAGGGCAAAAAAATTAAACACACCGGCCAAAAAAAATTAAACACACCAGGGCAAAAAATATTAAACACACCAGGGCACAAAAATTAAACACACCAGGGCATATCACATTAAACACAACAGGGCAAAAAAATTAAACACACCAGGGCAAAAAAAATTAAACACACCAGGGCACAAAAATTAAACACACCGGGCTAAACCATCTCCTTCAACCTTAGTTCATCATAACATCTGCATATGAAAGAAATTAAAATAGGGTTTCTAATACAGAAAACATACCTCTTGAAGAAGGACCTAGAGCATCTTGATTCATTTTGAAAAAAACAAAGGCGAAGCCAAATTTTTGAAATACGAATCCAAATCCGTCAGATTCAAAGTAAAATCTCAATCTCTTATATGGGTTTTGCAGTTTCTGAAGAAACGAAAATGGGTTCGCATTTTCTGAAGAAAGGATAAATGGTAGAGATTTGAAACCGATTTTTGAACTAGATGTTTTTCAGAAATGGGTCACCGACGGTTGAAATGGGAGACCGGCGGTTCAAGATAAACGAAATTGGGAGACGGGAGACAGGACATTTGAAGAAATGGAAGAGAAGAAAAATTTTCACAGAAAAACAATGGTGACCGTGAAAAGAGAAGAGAGAGAACGATGAAATTGAAGAGAGAGACGGGGGACATGAAATTTGAATGTTTTTTAAGACAAAATAATAGTGAAATTTAATAAATGCAATAAATTAGAGACTCTTTTTTAAGACAAATAATAAAAATGAATAAATGAGGGGTAATAATGTCCTCACAACAAAAGTAATGACAAAAACAATAAAAACCATAATGGTGGACAAAAACAGTGTGAGGCCTTAATTTTTGACTATTAACCCCTATTTCCTCTAATAGTTAATCTATTAACATGCATTTGGAGTGACAATTAAGACCACACACTTATGATTTTGGTCGAAAGATGCTGCATCATCTATCAAACTAAGATCCAACGGCCACAAAAAACAAAAATCGATTTGAATTTTTAATAATTAACCATGTTATGCTCATCCACCCTCAATTCACGTAGAACATGCACTCTTCAATTACCAATTATATTATTGCTAGTAAAACAAGAAAATATAAATAAAAAAATTTCATTCCATTTCAGACAAACTTGCTACTTTATCATCTTAGCCCTGTTTATATTTTCCATCTGAAGTCTTAATTAAAGTAGGTTAAATGTCATAGTAAGATGTTTTTGTTTGTTTTTCTCATCATGAACGGAAGTTTGAAATACAACTAAAAGCATCTGAGAAAAAAAAAAACTAGAAAACCAAACTTTTTATCTGAAATGAAAAACAATGGAGATAACTTTTAACATTTATTCCAAATGTACCCTCTTGAAATTAACATATTCCCCATTTTATCCTCAACAAAATAGGAGAAGACTCTCCTATTTTCCTTCATCTTTTGTCACCGCTGAATTTCTAGAAATGACATTGTTATACGTGTATCTTCGGTAGAAACGACAGATCAGCAAAGGTGGTTGTAAATGCAGAAAAATAGTAATTCCACGTCATTAAGAGTCAACCAGTCAACAAAAGGAACATTGGCCAAAGACACCTCACCAGATCCGAAAGTGTCATCAAGGAATAAATATGGAAGCAAGAAGCGTATTCATCAAGCCACCAGGTCTTAATATGCAAAGATCCTATTCGCCAAAAACCTCTACTCGGCAAGAACTACTCAGCTACAGCGGGAAAGCATAACCCTATCGATGCACGCCTTATTCAGTGGAGATTCACCCGAATACAGAGTTCAAGGGTTGTATCCTTGAACGAAGAAATATCTCTATCTCCTCTCCAAGCACGAGAAGAATCCTAATCGGGAAACTATTCAAAGCTTCCAGAAGGATAAAAACATCAAACGGGAAACAAGTCCCAACCAACTTGCTCCACTAGAATCCTAACTATAGGTTCAAACTAATAAATCTACTACTTGTACTGCAAGGAATAGAAAAGCCCTAGGAGGGATCGTATAAATAGAACTGTGTAATCTACAAGAAGGGGATCTTTTTGACATGTATCGTACGAATTAGAGAGAAAGTGAGAATAGTGTGTAACCTAAAAAAGATTCATAGTGATATTTTTTCCTGCCTTCATAGGCACTGTGGTTTTTTCCCTTTTTAGGGTTTTTCATGTAAAACTTGCGTCTTGTATGCATTTATTGATATTCTTGCTCTCATAGACGTACTATTATTGTTGGACGCGTGGCAATCTAGAAATCGCTGTCAACATACATCCTCTTCATATGGTAAGGTTTTATTTCTTCAACAGCCACTAGAATCTCCATCACAAGATCGAAACCCAACTCTTTAGATGTGTAATGAGTGTGGTTGAAGAAAATGGAATTGGAAATGGTTCTGGGTGTTGGGTTGGTGCTTTGATCGGTGAGAATAAGAACAATTCTTTAGATGGGTGATGGGTAAGGGGTAAGGTTGAAGAAGATGGAACAGTGGTGAGTACTGAGTGCTTTGTATTTTTTTTTAATCTTTAATTAATTATTTCAAAAAATAATCTTTAATTTATTTAATTTATAGTTTTAAAATCTATTCATTAATAACATTAAAACAAATAATCATTAATTTATATTTTAAAATTATTTAATTATTTTTTTAAGTAAAAATGATTTAATTTAAACTTTCATATTAATGAAACTTTCAAATATTTATTTAATTATTTTAAACTAAAAATATTATAAATACATAAATAATAGAATAATTCTATTAAATTTAAATACATAAATTCATGAATAGTTATAAGGGTATAATTGTCTTGTTACTAGTTTTCAGATATAGATATTCAAACCTCACAAATAAAAAACAAACATATCAATCGATTTTAGATTTCAATCGCTTTTCAGACTTCGACCAACTTCAACCAACTTCAGATCTATTTAATCTTCGGATAAAAAAACAAATGCAACCTCACAAAAGAAACACTGCTCATCCACAGGCATTGAGCAATCCACTCTCAAACAAACCCATCAATCAAATACCTAAGCACCCTCCATCATGAAAATTAGATAGTTGGTGATGTGCATGTAGACACTGAAATTTGTGACGTGACTTAGGAGGATAGATTATCTTTCAATTATTATTTGCCATTTTTCACCTTAATAGCTTATGGTGCTTGTCTAATTATTTTGGAAAATTTGACGGTTGATACTTTTTTAATTTAAATAATTTTAAAAATTAAATATTCTAGAGTGTAAAATACAAACTCCACAAATAGATAACCCAAAATTTTAGTCCAAATTTTAACCTAAATGATGTGGCAAGTAGATTTTCATTAACAACATCATCTCATGTTATGTGTGGTGATGACCAGGGGCGTACCCATGATGTTTTGCTAGGGTGAGGCTAAAACGGAACTATATATATATATATATATATATATATATATATATATATATATATATATATATATATGACAAACTTGAGCCCTAGTTCTTGACATTATATGGAAAATTTGATCCATTCTCACTCGATAATTTATTATCTTTTTTTTTTTTTTTCAAAAGTATGGAAGTATAGTTTTTCTTGACTTTAATATTATAAATTATAATACAATCACACTAGCAATAATAAATTTTAGTTGGAAAATAAATTCATAAAATAATAACAAACATTAATTTAAAATTATGACTAACAAAACCAAGACCTTAACTTGTTAATTAGAAAAAATAAATTTTAACTAAGACAAATAGCTAAATTAAAATAACCGAATATAAATAATATATTAATTGTAATACTATACAATCCAAATAATTAATCTAAAATTCAACCCAAATGATATGATATTTGAGTTGTTAGATTGGAGATAATTATTAATTCCAAGAGAGAGAATTGATTAGAGGTGTGAGGGAGAGAGAGAGAGAAAGAGAAAGAAACAATTGAGAGTGGGACTTGATTGATTGATGGAGAGAGAGAGTATGTGTTAGGACGTGTGAGAGAGAGAGAGAGAGAGAGTGTGTGAGATCGGTCAATAGTGTTGGGAATTGGGACATGAGACTATTAAAGAAGTTCACTTTTGCTCACCCCCTTCAAGGGAGTGAGCATTACCCCCTCACAAAAATAAGATATGTGTTTATGGAGGGGTAAATTTATCCAAACCATGTTATCTTTTTAGACATTCCCCAACACCCACCCACCCCTCCCCCCCAATGGACACATGTCGACTCCTATGAGAGATGAGATGTAAAAGTGTAGCCTGGGTTAGCCCCCATTAAGGTCCGTCCCTAGTGATGACCACTCACTTGCGATATCATTTGGGTAAGAATTTGGATTATATAGCATTACTAATGGTGATCATAACAAAATGAAACTTTTCATATATTCTAGAATGTTTGTACTGTTTTCCATGATAAAATTATTCAACCATGTGTTTTGTCTTTAGCCAAATAAGGTTCTTTTTCCATTCTGAGTTGACTGACCATCTTATTTAGGGATGAGGTTGCTATTGGGCACCTCCAATATTCTGTGCATTATAGTGTCATCATTTAAGCTCAACCCTCAACGGTTTGCAATTACTGTATTTTTTAATAATAAAAGATGAACTTATTTTTATTAATTTTAATTGAGGATATTCTTATAAAAATAAATGATTTTTAGTGTGATTTTGTTTTTATATTTTACTAGTTACATACATTGTCCTGATATTCTCTATTATGCATTCATTTTCACTTTTTATGGTTTGAAAGGACCACTTTAAATAAAAACGAAAATTTTAGTTTTAGTTTTAGTTTTAGTTTTTAAATTTAAAACTAAAATTTCAAATAAAATTGTAAGACTTTGAGGGTTCGATGTTGAAGCTTTACATGCAACAACCAATGCAAAAAATCAAAATCATCATCAGCAAGGCAAACATACAACTAAGTAGTGACTAGTGAGTGTTGTTAAGAAGAAAGGGGATCGCACACACAAATCTAAACACACACAGATAATATGAAAGCAATAACGAAGAAAAGACGACACCAAAGATTTTACGTGGTTCAGCAATTTGCCTACGTCCACGAAGCGCACCGCACTCAATCCACTACTTTCAAAGTTGATTACAGTCTCTCTCTCTCTCTCTCTCTTTCTCTCTCTCTCTCTCAAGCCTCTCTACAATTTGTTCTCTATCTCTCTAGCACCCTTTTTCTCACACACATTAGGATTTACATCATGGTAGTATTTATATGGGAACACTAGGATAAGCCGAAACTCCAAAGGATTACTTACCTTTATGCGCAGGTTTTTCCTGATTTATGCAATTCCCGTCATTACCGCGGTATGTACATTGTGTATGTACTGCGTATCACTTCTGGAAAACTTCACCCCTTGGGTTGCGGCACGAGTACCATGTCCGCCACGTGGTCTACACAGCGTGTCACCTCTAGAATCCACCGTTGTAGGTGCCGAGGCTGATGCTCTATGTCTGCACGGCAGTCTACATGGCATGCCTCCTATGGAATCCACCTTTGTGTGTGCCGTGACTGGTGCTCTTAGTCCACACCGCGGTATGCGCCGTGCCTAATGCCGAGATTCGATTCTCAGGCTAGTTTCAGGCTTCACAAACCTAACAATCTCCCACTTGAAGAACTGAAACTTGAATAGGCATTCTACCTTCTTCCTCGATGACTTGGCGGATAGTTATGGTGAGCTCATTTCCCACGTCTTCACTCTTGAAGACCCACTGAAGCTGTGCACAGCTCCAGTTTCTCTGTAGTGACTGGCTTAGTTAACATGTCGGTCGGATTCTTGCTACCTGCTATCTTCACAAGCTTTAACACATATTTTTCGATTAACGAAAAAATGAAGTGATAGCGAAGATCTATATACTTGGCCTTAGAATGTAATGCTGAATTCTTGGCCGAGTGTATTACACTCTGACTGTCATTGTGCAACACATTCATCATTTGATCGAATCCCAACTCAACTAATAAACTTTGTAACCATATCAGCTCCTTGCTTGATTTTGTTACAGCGACGTACTTTACTTCAATTGTAGAGATTGTCACTATCTTCTGCAACTGGGACATCCAACTAATCGCGGTATTAGCCATTGAGAACACATATCCGGTGGTACTTTTTCTATGATCCACCGCCCCGGTAAAATCTGAATCCACATAACCTTCTAGCTTGAGTTCATCTCTTCTGAAGGTTAGACATCTCTCTGTCGTACCCGATTGCTTCACTACTACACAAAGTGTAACCTCATTTTTGTATCGTTTTGTGTTCGTTTCTCGGGTAAAACCGTGTTTCTAACCTTTAAATAAGTCGTGTAGGGTCAATTTAGTTTTGAAGCTCAAATGTCTTTGACGGAGCTGAAAGGAGGATCATTTATAGCAGAAAGGCAACCTCAAGGCGAGCTCACCCTCAAGGCCACTATCATCTCGGTTCAACCTTCCCAAAATAGGGCAAAGGCGACTCCAAAGCAAGCTCACCAAGATCACTCCTAAGGTCACTTTGGCCTCAGGTCCAGCCTTCCACAGCACGCTTAGAGGCGACCTCAGAGCAAGTCCAACAAATTCGCCCCAAGGTCGCTAACCACTCGGTTTTAGCCCTCTAAAATAGAGCAAGAAAGCGACCTCAAATGCGAGCTCACCAAGATCGCCCTAATGTCGCTAACCACTCGGGTTTAGAAGTCTTTCTTTGATTGCGACCTCAGGGCGAGCTCACCAAGATCACCCCAAGGTCGCCCTTTAGCCCATATTTTGTTCTTTCCAAGGAAATTACTCCCTTGCCCCTGACCTAATTCTCCTCCCTATATATTCATTTGCTATTTTTCTGCAAATGTACCAATTACTTACCTAAGAATATTCACTAAATCATTTTCCTACATCACCATACTAAATCCTACACAATCCACCTAACACTTTAACACCAATCCATGATTACTTCTTGTTCTTGGGATATAGGAAATTGAAGGAGCTTGGCGGAGAAGAAGAGCAAAGGAAGAAGAGAAGATCTACATAGTTTTATCTACACTTTATTCTTTTTCATTTTCTTTATATAGCCATGTATTCATTTGATCATATATGTTATATGGCTACCCTTTGTAATATGAGCTAAATATCTAGTGCTAGGATTTGATGAAACCTCACCATTGACTATATATATATATATATATATATATATATATATTGACCTTTGTTTTATCCATTATGTGCAATTGTAATTTGTATAGATGTTTTAGAGTAATTAATACTATCAATAGATTGATCTTTTATTGATTGATTTTTTATTGTGTTTTATGAACCGACCGGAGACACACACACATTGTGTTCGACAAAATGTCTTATATGCTTGTCTAGAAAAGTAGACATACTTAGGCTAGCGTATAGGATTCCTTAGTGTGCCAATGTTCTTACTAAACTCATACATATATTTTGAGTAATTGAGAGATAGACTCGGGTATAATTTGGGTGTAACCTATACTATAGGTTAACAATTGGGTGCATGAATCTACAAATTGAATGAGCATAATGTGGGTATGCAAGTGAGTCTAGAGAGGAATTTAGGAAAGGGTGGGGTGTAGTCAAGTCTTAGCATCATTTCTTTCATTTTTACACTTGATTTTATTACTTGTCATTTCCTTATTACAATAGCATAAATCCTTTTTAGTAGTTTAATTCAACTCGTTTAAAGAATTCAATTATGAAAACCTTCCCATATTGCTTGTTTGAATAACACTTATGCTAATCAATTTCGGTAATCAATCACTCAATTCTTGTTGGGAATAAACTTTACTTAATCTTGTACTACTCTTCAACCTCGTACGATTACGAGTGTCACTTAGGAGTAATCAGTACCTCACAGATATTTTATGATCCACTTCAAGGCCCCCTAGTAAGGCTTGCCTGGATTTGACATGTATCAACTCATAACTCCCACTGCATGGGAAATATCTAGTCTTGTGCAAGTCATGGCATACATTAGGCTTCCAATGGCTGAAGCATAAGGAACTCTAGCCATGAAGTCCTTCTCCTCTTCCGTCTTCGGACTCTGGTCTTTAGACAACCTGAAGTGACTAGCCAAAGGTGTTCTCACCGATTTCGTATTATCCATGCTGAATCTCTACAACACCTTCCGAACGTACTCTACTTGAGAAAGCTTCAATGTACCTTCATATTCGTCTCTGCTAATTCTCATTCCAAGAATCTGTTTTGCTACACCTAAATCCGTCATCTCGAACTCACTCGAGAGTTACCTTTTCAAATTGTTAATCTCTTCTAAATCTGCACCAGCTACTTGATGTGTAAAATCGTGTTATAAGAACCTAATTCGTAAGTGCACGAAACATGAGATAAGTACAGCGACAAGTAGGGATCGTTCCCACGAGGAAAAGTGATTTATTGACTAAAACTAATTCTAATTAAAGCTAAGGGAGATCATTTGATGTGGTAGGCACTTCATCTTCACTAAAACTCTTCATTTCTTCTATGCCCTCTTCTTTTTCAACAACAACACTCTTCCCAAAACCTTCCGGTAATTCAACCTCTCTCCCACTTCTCAATGAAATAGCATTGCATTTCTCTTTGGAGTTGACCACTATGTTGCTTGGTAATGCCCTTTGCTGCCTCCCTTGGATTGTCTTTGCCAATTGCCTGACTTGTGTTTCTAAATTTTGGATTGAGACTTGTGAATGTTGAGCAACTTGGTCTATCTTCGTGTCAAACTTCCTCAAGGCTAAGTTTTGGGTCTCCATTCTAGTGTCTAACTTGCCCATATCTAGAGAACATTTCCTCTAGGTTAGACTTTCTCTCCCCTTGATTGTTTGGGGGTGGGTTATGGCAGTTTTGTTGGTGTGGTTTTAGGAATCCAAGGGGTTGTCTTTGGTTGAGGTTCTACGGATGTTGGGGTTGGTTGTCCTTCCATGATAAGTTTTGGTTATTTCTCCATGCCAAGTTGTATGTGTTTAAGTAAGGATTATTTTGGGGATTTTGGTTGGCATGTTGTTGTTGGGGTTGATTTTGGAAGTTCCGGTTGTAGTTCACAAAGGATACTTGTTCTGATGAACTTGAAGTAAACGGGTTTCCAACTTCATAATTCATGCTAGAGTGTGGCCCCAAACACCACTCACATTGGGCTACTTGCATATTACTAGGCCCTGCACTCATCTTGTTCATTTGATTTTAAAGTGCTACCATTTGAGCCTTTACACTTGTCAACTCATCTACTTCTATCAAACCCGAAATCTTCTTCGGTACTTGCCTCTGGTTTCCCCAATGGCTATTATTGAGTGTCATTTCTTTTAGGAGATCATTGGCTGCATCCATTGATTTTCTCATTAAAGAACCTCCAGCAGCCGCATCCACTAAATTCTTTATTGACACCGTAATTCCTTGGTTGAAAGCTTGCAAAGTCTGCCACTTTGCAAGACCATTGTGAGGACATCTCCTGATTAGCTCCTTAAACCTCTCTCAAGCTTCGTAGAGACTCTCATTCTCAAATTATTGAAAAGAAAGGATCTCATTTCTAAGGCGAGCAGCATTCCCTGGTGGAAAAAATCTATTTAAGAATGCTTGGGCTAACTGATCAAAGGTAATGATCGAGTTTAGTGGTTGGGAGTTCAACCATATATTCGCATCGTTTCTCAGAGAGAATGGGAACAACTTTAACTTGATAAAATCATCAGGAATCCCGTTGTACTTGAAGGTGTCTCAAATCTCGTTGAAGTTCTGAAGGTGCAAGTTTGGATCATTATTTGCCAAACCATTGAACATACAAGTAGTGCCAATCATCTGAATCACCGAAGGCTTTATCTCAAAGGAATTTGTTGTAATTGTTGGTCGACGAATAAATGACATATTCTGCTCGAATCTAGGCATCATGTAATCCCATAGAGTGCGTTCATCTCCAACATGAGGCAAACCTTCTTGAATTGGAATGGCGATTTGCCACATGAGGCAAACCCATATGTCCTAGCTGTGCATTCCGATCACCCATCTCTACTTTTCTCACCCTTGCCTCACGTCTATTTCTTCGAGCTATTCTCTCAATCTCCAGATCAAAGTTCAAGAAGTGAAGATTTTTGCTCCTTGTACGCGGGTACAAGCAAGAGCAATGGTACCTATAAAAGAAACACACAAATTAAATTAAAATGTTCAAATTAGCAATAAACTAACTAGTATCGATATCAATCATTCCGTTCAATCCCCGGCAGCGGCGCCAAAAATTGACTAGCCTCTTTAGTGACACTCGTAATCGTACGAGGTCGGAGAGCATTACAATGCTAAGTAAAGTTCGTTCCCAACGAGGATCGAGTGACCGATTACCGAAATTGATTAGTCTAAATGCTATTCAAACAATCATTATAGAAGGGTTTCATACTTGAATATTAACTAAATTTAACTAAGAACAAGGCTATATGCTAATACGAAAGAGAAAATAACAAGAATAAACTCGAATGTAATATGGAGAAAATGATGATAGGACTTGACTACACCCCACCTTCTATTGACTTCCGCTCTAGACTCAATTGCATACCCAAAATATGCTCATGTAATTCATAGACTCATACACCCTAATATTAACCTACAATCTCGGTCAAGTAAAATAGGTTACGCCCAAAATCATACCCAAGCCTATCTTTCGATTACTCAGAATATATGAATGGGTTCGTTAAGGATATTGGCACACTAACAAATCCTATACGCTAGCCTAAGTAGGTCTACTTTTCTAGACATGCATAGAAGACATTTCATCAAACACGTGGTGTGCGTCTCCGGTCAGTACATAACACACCACAAAATTTATTCAAAAGGAGATCAATCAATCGAAAGCTTTAAGAACACTAAAACATCCATACCAACTACAATTTGCACATAAAGGATAAACAAAGGTCAATATAAATATATAGTCATGGGTGGGGTTTCATCAAATCCTAGCACTAAGTGTTTAGCTCATATCACAAAGTGTAGCCATACAATGAATATACTCAAATGAATACATGGCTAACATAAAGAACATGGAATAGAAAAGGTAATAGACGAAACTATGTAGAGTAGCTCCTCATCCTTTACTTTGCTCTTCTTCTTCCAAGCTCCTTCTTCAAATCTCTTTTGCCCAAAAGATGAAATGATGGTAGTTGTGGTAAAGAGAATTGATGGGTGTATTTGGATGTTAGGGAGATATGGAATCTTCATAGGTTTCGAAGGATGGAGATAGTGTTGTAAAAGGAAATGAGTAAAGGTGAAGTCTTGGTGTAATTTGGGAGAGAGGGTTAGCGTCCTTTTGAAAAACCCAAGAGAGGTATTTCTATGGATCCAAAAATAGGGCAAAAACCTTCTAGATGGCGAAGAGGCGGACTACCGCGGTTGGAATTGGGCCACCAACCGCGACAGTTGAACCGTGGTAACCTACTTGAGATCTCTATCGCTCGACTATCACGGTTAGGCAACTGTGGCACTTCAACCGCGACGCCATTTGGAGATTTTTTATCGCTCGACTACCGCAGTTGGGCATCCGCAGCACTTCAACCACGACGCTTCATGGCCAAAACTTCAATCTTTCCCTATTTGCACTTTATGCCCTCGGATCTTCCCTTTAATACCAAAACACCCATGCTATCAACAATATCCTGCAAAAGCCTCAATCAAGCCATTAAACACTCAATTTTACCCGAGAACCAAACAAAAGCAACAGAAAGGGAGGCCAAAATCTAATATTGCAATGGCTTGATCACCCAGTCTCTCTTTTGTCGATACCCTTCCAGTATTCTTAAAGATCACTCATTTTTATTTTCCCCAACACGCAGCTCTCACAAAAATTAACCTCAACACTCTTCAAATCTGAAAAATTACCTTTCGAATGCAGACACTTCAGCCCCTAACTACCCATATGCCCAAACCTCTAGTGCAACAAGTTTGGATCATCTTTACTTTCTGCCATAGATATCGAACCACAACCATCCATGGTTGTGTAAAGCGATCCATTATTATTTCCTTAAGCGATTGTCATATTACCCTTCGAAATCTTCCACTTATCACTTGTGAAAGTTATCATGTAACTATCTGACGCTAGTTGCCTAATGGTGATCAAGTTCTTCCTCAAATCTAGTATATGCCTCACATTATCGAGGTTCCAAACTGACCCTTTCAGCTGAATCTTCAAATCTCCCTTCCCGGTAATGTTGCATGCTTAATCGTCACCAAGATACACCTTACCTAAATTTCTGGAGACGTAATTCTCAAATAACTCCCTGTGAGGTGTGGCATGGAATGACGCACCTAAATATGGAACCCAGGACTCCATCTTACTTTCCAACGAGCAGATGAGGCAGTCATCTGACTCCTCCATCACATAGTTTGCACTGTCATTGCCCTTATCTTTCTTCTCTGATCTACACTCATACGAGAAGTTGCCTTTCTTACCACAATTCCAGCACTCTACATCTTTCTTGTTTCGTTGCTGATTTTCTGAATAGTTGACCTGATACCTGGACTTAGACCTTCCCCTTGACTTTGATCTTCCTCGTTAAGAGAAAGGTTAAGAATAAAATAAGTGTAGATCTCCTCTCTCTTGGTTGGTTGAATGTCTTTGGCTTGCTCCTTCTCTTGATGCTCCCATTTATGCTCCAAGTTTGGATTTTGATAGTGGGTAATGGCGGGAATGTTGGATATTTGGGGTTTAGTGAAGTGGATTTCAAGTTTGGAAGATGGATTTAAGGTTGGATGTAGTGATTTGGTGGATTTGGAAGGTAAAAAATGTGTTCTTTGAAGGTTTAGAGTTGAAAGGTCATGCAAGATATGATGGAAAAAGAGAGGAAGTGAGGTATATATAGGGTGTGGGAATTAGCGCATGAAAACCTAGAAATTCTGCTGATGTGGCTCATTTGGGCGATACGTGCGTAATACACTTTAACGCACGAACCGCGCAACATTTCTGGACCAAATGCGCTATACGTGCGCAATACAGCTGAACGCACGAACTGCACAAAGTTGTCTTTGTTCTTTAATAACTTCAATTCAGTCTTGATTTCTTCCAATTTTGCCCAAACACCCTTGGAAATCTAAAATGACCTGCACAAGCTTATTTATACATTAAATATACCAGTTTTACCTGAAAAACGAAAGCAACCGATAAGAAATAGGGCTATACCAAGTGTAGATTTCGGCATTATCAACTTCCCCGGATATTCCATGAGGTCTCCCCCGGATCTCACCCATTCTTTGATATTACATGGTGTAAGGTTCTCATTTGTTGATTGGCTCATTTCGTGGACAAACCACATGTTGGGGTTCTTTGTAAGGGTAGCTTAGGTGTTGTTGTTATTGCTCAAGCCCTTTGAAGACCTCCTCTTGATAAGTACCGAAGGTAAATTTCTATGTGTTTACTTTTCTTTGAAGAGATTTAGATTGCACACACTCACTTAGCATTCTTGCATTTGTGTGCTTTCTCTTCACATGCCACATTTCACACTTGCACTTATATGTTATTTTTTGTTGTGTGTATTTGTGTCTTGTAATTCGTTTCCCGATAGTATTCAGAAACGTCCGCGCATGCACTAGAATGTGCTTGGTTTTACGTGAAGACCGCCTACGGAGAATGACCTTGGCTTCTCCTTGGTTTTCACCTATGTTGGTGATCGACGGTTATGATCGGTGGCCTGGCCGCTGAATGAAACCGATGTTCGCTTCTAGAAGTGTCTAGAGCAATTCTATGGTTACAATCGGCGGTCACGACCGCCGTTCGAAACCGCCGTTCAGACCTGATTGATTTTATCTCTCGGTTTGATTCGGTGGTTGAATCGGTGGTCACGAAACCGCCGAAAGAAACCACCGTTCATACCTGATTGATTTAATCTCTCGGTTTGATTCAGCGGTTAGATAAGCGGTCACGAAACCGCCGAATGAAACCGTCGTTGTTCCCCTGTTCTTCTCGGGTTCAATTCGGCGGTTATGATCGGTGGCCTGGCCACCGATTGAAACCGCCGATCGGTGCGTTTCAGGGGCAAACTTATCTTTTCACATGCTCTATTTTTCATGCCTATAAATACATCACTTTCTCTTGTTCTGATTGTGACTCTTTAATCATCAAGAACCCTACTTTTAAAAGAGAGATTTTTAAGAGAGAAAGCAACCAAGTTTGCTCATTTAAGCACTCAAACCAAAATCCATTTGCATCAAAGTTCATCTAGCATTCTCTAGCATATCTAGGATGCTTGCTTGCATGGGTCTTTTATCATCACACTTACTTTGGTAAGTTTTTCACTATTATCATATATAATTAGTGTTTTATTTATTATAGCATCTCTTTTATTACTTGATTGTTCTTAGATTGAATTCTAATATTCAAGATAGAGATTGTTGTGCTGATTTGATTGAGTGTTGTTTTGTGATAGATATCTAGGTTTCTATAATCTATGATTGTCTAAGTTGATTGACATGTCATTTAGCTTTAATATCTAGGATTGTTTTTAATTGCAAATTCATTATCTTAGATAAGCATATAGGGTTTCCCTTGCTCTATGTTGCATTTGGATATTCATATATTCACTTAGGGTGTTAATCTCTTTTTAGAGAATTAGGTCTTGTGTTGTGACCGGGATTAGGTTGCTTAATTCGCAAGCAATCGGACTATGTTCACTTATACCGGGATTAGGTAGGTGTGCGATTACTTCCGAGATTATGTTGTAATTTCATCACATTTAGTGGATTCGAGGTTCGGGTGTGGCTCACTTAACAACCCGTGGTTTTTCCCATGAGGGTTTCCACGTAAATATCAAGTGTTGTTTTAATTTTCGCACAATATTACACTTGCTATATTTTATTGACTATTAGGGGTATTTTCGTAATCTTGTCTTTAAACGAAAATTGGGTAAAATTAGTTAAAATCTATTCCCCCCCCCCCCCCCCCCCCCTCTCTAGATTAATAGTTTACACACCGTGAGAACTTTCACATGGTGTTCTTTTTGGTCCACACAAATAACCTAGTTACAAGGTTATATTTATATTAGTTATAGGGAGCTTAGACCAACAAGGAAATCCATCTCCTACATGTACAAGACTTACTTGTTTCATATTGTTATAGGTAAAAATAGTCGTAAAAGGCACGTCACCGCCGTGGGAGGCCACGTAAGCAGAAGTGAAGGGAAATCAACCTAAGTAGCAAAAACCCAAGGCAACCCAGCCACGAAGGAAATCAACTCGGGCAACATAGCCTACTCAGTCGTACTCGGGCATACTCGGGGTTCAATTAGAAAGATAGTCGCAGAAATTCACTCCCCAATCATGTGGGTAGAATCAGAAACTAACACCTCCACAATAAGCTACAGTGTAGCTACTCAGAACCCAGCAAGGAAACAAGCAGGTTTCCCATAAATAAAGGAATAAGAATCCTGCCCAAATTAGGACTCAGCCAAACCTGAAGATACGCTACACTCAAATAGGAAAGCAAGTCCTTTTAGGACTGAGAAAACCCTCAAAACTTAGGCACCACGACACCAAACCCTAGTGATACCCACAAACCCTAAACAACTATGTATAAATACCCCTGTAAAACACAAATAAGGGGGACGTGAGAATTGAGAGGAGAGATCGGAGTGTGTATTCAATAACAGTTTTCATAGTGGATTTGACTTCGTTGCTTAGGCAACAACCCGTGGATGTTTCTCCGGCCATCGGAGTTTTACCACGTATTTTTGTTCATTATTGCTAATACTTTGTAGTGTTAATTTCAATCATTCTCATTCATAAACTTGATATCAAATCGTTGATTGAGTGACTACGAAAAATCACCGTCAACACATATAAATACTATTTCTTTTTATGACAAGTCTTCTTACAAAGAGAAATTCTTTTCCTTCAAGCACAAGAACTTCCAAAAGAATTACTTTCCTTTTCCGCTGAAGATTTCTCATTCCACGCATGCTTATGATTGACTACAATTTGGGTCATGGTTGTACACCCGCTTCCTAAACCGTTACAAGTCACCTAAAATTACATCGCTCAGAAAACCGCAATCCATACGCTGAAATGAACTACTTCTTTAATTCTTCATGGTCTTCAAACCTCCCTCAAACACCATCTCCAACTTCCAAACTTATCCCACGTCTCCAGGAAGTTTCACATCAATTGAGTCTCGTATGATTCTCGTTAGGTTCACTTGAGAATATGAGCCAAAAACCTAACACTATTGAGAGGAAATATGAAGAACTGAAGAACTTTTAAGGATGGAAGAAAAATATAGAGGAAGAATAAAAGAAAAACCATTAGAAATTAAGAAGTTTATGCCTGGAAGATAAATATATAGGAAGAGAAGAAGAAAAACAGTAACCTTGAGGAGATGTGAAGAACAAACGGTCAAATTGGAAGTGAGTGGGAAGTGACTTGCTTAGTAGGTCATTTTAGGATTCCTATGCATGCATTAAGAGAATAAGTCATGACCATTAGATGTTTGTCTAAAAACAATCAATGGTTGAGATTAGAATGATGTGGATTATTTTTTAAAATTGTATGGTGTAATGTTGCACTCAAGAATGGGCATATATATAGAGTCCGATTTCAGTCAGTGCACACTGATATAATATAATTTACATCAGTGCGTTGCATGTTGGCCATTGATTATGGAGAAGCACTGATGATCGGAATGATTTATACACCTTTTGAGGTCCCCATTTCCTATCTTTTGTTCTCGTTTTCAAGCGTTTTTGTGAATATAATATGTGTTTTGTAAGCCTTATGTAGGTTCACTATGTTTTGGGAAGTCATTGTGCGGAAACGGGGTGTTTCCCGACTGAAACACGATCTTGGTAGGCAAAAGGAGATTTTCCGTGGTACACCTCGTCAAAGCGTACCGCGGCAGTGCAAATCTCGAACCGCGGAAGTTGGCAGAAGACATCTGCTGGTGTTTCCATCGAAACGAACCGCAAAAGGAATTATGAAAAACAAGGGCAGCTCATCTGCCAAGTTTCACGGTACGCCTGGTCAGAGCGTACCACGAACAACTAAATGACGAACCGCGAAACATAGCAGAAGGTGTTCTGCGGTTCATCTCGTCAAACTGAACAGCAGAACACACCATATGAGCGATTTTTGGCCATTTTCAGAAGGGTAGACTCATTCTTTCATAACCCATTCGTGCCTAGTGTTCGAAAAAATAGTCTGGGCGGTCGCCTAGACGCTGGGCGGAGGTTGACCGTCTCGAGTTGGCCAAACGGCGAAAAAAATTGGTCAATAGAAAAGTCAACGCTCAACGCTCAAAAATCGGCTGCCTAGTTCAGTTCACACCAAAAATCGGCCATCTAATTCGGTTCAGACCAGAAATCGGCCGCCTAGACTGTTTAAAAAAAAAAAAAAAAAATTGGGACAGTGCGTTTGCTTCTCTAAAAGAGAAGACTTTGAAAGAAAAAACCCAAATCACATGCAAATCAAAGTCAAAAGGGGGGAGAGAGAGACGAGAGAAGATAGGGAGTGGAGAGGGAATGCCCAGGACCAGAAAGGGGAGAGAGACGAGAGAAGAGAGGGAGGGCTTGAGACTGTGAGAGAGATGGAGAATTGGAGACTGTGAGAGAGATGAAAGATGTAGAGGATATGAGGGAGAGAGAATGAGTGCTGCACGGCTGTCTATTTTAATTATATTTTATATTATTTATTTTATTATTTTATTATTTTATAGGTTAGTGAATGCTTTACCTCTGTACATATTTCATATTTGTCTTATTATTTTATTTTTTATTGATGTTATCTATAATAGGGTTTTAAAGAAGTGGGCTTTTTTGGGCCACTTGTGACGATCTTAAAATGTGAAAGCTCAATAGAAGCCCAACATGAAAATATATTGCTTCAAATGTTATGGACTTGAAATGGGAAAGCCCAATAGGAGCCTAACTCAATCCACATCAAAATATGAAAAAGGAAGACCAAACAAATAATATTTTCCTCAAGTGTGGATTTGCTTTTATAAGTAGGGAAAAAAAATATAAACAAAAAAACAAAAATTCCATGTAAAAAAACCGGCCGCCTAGAAATCTGCCTAGGCGCTAGGCGCTGGTCCACCGCCCGACTAGCGCCTAGCGTTTACTAGAACACTGTTCGTGCCCTAACCCCTTCCCAATATAAATATTCCATTTTCTCACCTCTCTTCAGACATCTTCCATCTCAAACGCCCCTTCTCTCTCTCTCTCTCTCTCTCTCTCTCTCTCTCTCTCATGCCCAAACATTTCTCTCTTCCATCTTCTTCATCTCCTTCATCGTTTTCACCAAATAAGAAAAGACCCAAGCTCCTATGGAGGTTTTTCCTCCATGGGAGCTCCTCATATATCCACACAACACACAGTCCTCTTAGAGTGTTGTCTAATAATGCTAGAACTAGTGACGGTCAATGGATTCTATCTCCCTGCGGAACGATACCCTCACTTGCCGCTGTGCTAGTCTTTATGACTCGCGCGGTAGTGAGGTCGAACTTAATTGTTCATCTTTTGACGACACTGCAACGACGTGTCATCAAATTGGCACCGTTGCCGGGAAGGTGGCTTATTCATTGATTGTTACTAGTTTTAGCTAAGGTTCTGTAAATATCTTAGATTTATTGCTTTTTATTGCTATGCGAAGTAGTTTGTTATGTTGAAAATAAACACCTCTTTTACTCATACTTTTCATTGTGTGATCCATAATGTTTAGGCTAGGTTTGGGGGTGTATGTCGTGTTATTTTTCTTATTTTGGTTTAAAGCATATGCATTTGATTTTGTTTGAGTTGTCATGTGCTAGAAAAAGAAAATTTTAGGTCGGATGGACCACACAACTCAAGAGAGCTTCCCAAAAGCTTGGTTGGTTCGAATAACCACTCCCGAGGGCTTGCACTTCAAGGGCATAATGCTTTGCTTATTTTTGTTATTTTTATTTATGTTTAGATCTAAGAGTGGATATGTGTTTTAGATCTAAGAGTGGATATGTGTTGTGCTTTGATCTTAGGATTTTTAGGTTGTTTGTTCTATAAAATTTTCAAATCTCTGCTTAAATCAATCAATTTTGAAAAATTCAGGAATTAGAGTCCATTTTTGTTGAGTTGCTTTTCTTTGTGTACTGGTAGAGACATGCATTGTATGCTTTTAGCTCCGTGCATCGCTTAAATTTGCTTGTACAGTGCCAATCTTTTGATGTTGAGTGGATGAGACTTCTATGTTTGTTTAGCCTAGGAAAATAGTGGAGACTACCCTAGTGAGGTTTCGAGCCTATTAGCATCAAATTTAGAGGGTATATTCTGTTTCTACTCCTAAACACTCTTTGATTTATTTCTTAATTGTGATCTCATCATACATCAATTTTGCATTGATTGCCATAGAACTTACATCAGTGGACTGCTTGTTGAGATTTGTATTCCCTTGTTAGATGAACTTTTTGAAATGATTTTTGGCTTGAGTGTGTGCATAACTACTAAAATAACCTAAAAACTCCCATACCCATATATTCATTGAAAACTAAGGCCAAACACTAAACCGACAACCATTCCCTAGTTATTGATCATATTGAGGTGTATAGCTTAATAGAAGTTATAAAGCTCTAAATTTTGTAAAAGCGTGTACTTTGACAATGTATGTAATTGTGCTAGGATAAGGCTTACAAAAAGAAAAATAAAAAAATAAAAATAAATAAAAAGAAAGAAAGAAAAAAAAAACAAAAACAAAAACAAAAAGAAAAAAAAAGAATAAATGTTGAATTATAAAACACTTAAGCCTTTAGTTCTTTAATTGTAAAGTTACTCTTAAATATGAGTACAAATGTCACAAAATTGTGCAATATAAAGTTTATAGCATAGACGCTTGTATTGTAATGTGAAATAGGGCTAATTTTGTGTAAATTGTAATGTGTATACACACCTTGATATGGTTAGTAACTTATTCTATCCACTCCTACCATATCCTCCATCCCATACACCACTACACATCACATTGGCCCCAATACAAGTGAGGAAAAGCCAATTTGATCTCTTAGGAAGTCTATACTGGGAATGCGAGTCAATGCATGTCTTTCCACGTTTGTGGAATTTCAATTCCTTCCATGAGATCTATTTCCAGAAAATGTGCTTTATTGAAAAATATCCATATGCAATATATTAGATTCCAGTACATAAACTCATTCACATATGTTTGCTAGAGAGTTATCACCTAGGATCTGAGTGGAAAAATTAGACTGAAATCCAGGGAGGATTAGAGTCGAGGTGAATTTTATCTTAGGCAATTCGAGCGTAGTTGTTTTGTAAACCGAAAACATCCTAAGTATTGGCATACTTGCATTGTATGATGCATTGTTATTAATTGGTAAATTTGAGATACTAGCATGCTTGTAGTCTTTATTTGGTATGTTTGGATTGCATCTTAGCTTATCTTGCAAAGTATACATTTGTGGGTGTCGTAGCTGTAAACCCTCATGAGACTATAACTTCTCCATCTAGGGATCGCCTACTGGTTTAAAGGCTTGTGGCACATGTTAAGTGTCATCGTGTTTCCTACGGAAGTGGACTAGCCTAGTTTTTTATTTTGTTTTCATGTGTTGTTTGTTTATTTGTTTTCTATTTTTGTTTTGCTTGAGGACGAGCAAAAGATAGGTTTTGGGGTATCGAAACGATTTATACACCTTTTGAGGTCCCAATTTCCTATCGTTTGTTCTCGTTTTCAAGCGTTTTTGTGAATATAATATGTCTTTTGTGATCCTTATGCAGGTTTACTATGTTTTGGGAAGTCATTGTGCGAAAACGGGGTGTTTCTGGACTGAAACGCGATCTTGGTAAGGAAAAGGAGATTTTCTACGGTACACCTCGTCAAAGCGTACCGCGGTAGTGCAAATCACGAACCGTGGAAGTTGGCAAAAGACCTCCGCTAGTGTTTCCGTCGAAGCGAACTGCAAAAGGAATCGCGAAAAACAAGGGCAGCTTATCTGCCAAGTTTCATGGTATGCCTCGTCAAAGCATACCACAGACAACCAAATGACGAACCGCAAAACATAGCAAAAGGTGTTCCACGATTCATCTCGTTAGACTGAACTGCGGAACACACCAGATGAGCGATTTTTGGCCATTTTCAGAGGGGTAAACTCGTCCTTTCACACCCCTTTCGTGCCCTAACCCCTTCCCACTATAAATATCCCATTTTCTCACCTCTCTTCAGACATCTTCCATCTCAAATGCTCCTTCTCTCTCTCTCACGCCCAAACACTTCTCTTTTCCATCTTCTTCATCTCCGTCATCTTTTTCACCAAATAAAGAGAGACCCAAGCTCCCATGGAAGTTTTTCCTCCATGGGAGCTCCCCATATATCCACACAACACACAAGTCCTCTTGGAGTGTTGTCTAATAACGCTAGAACTGGTGACGGTCAATGGATTCCACCTCCCTACGGAACAATACCCTCACTTGCCACTGTGCTAGTCTTTGTGACTCGTGCGCTAGCGAGGTCAAACTTAATTGTTCATCTTTTGACGACACTGCAATGACGTGTCATCACATTGTAATTAGTTCATATTACACATCCAAGTCATTTAAGATAATAAACAAAGATAAACCATAGCAAATACAAAAGTGTAAGAGATAAAGTTACAAGAAATGAACTAAGAGAAGAACTTCCTCTTGATAATTGCTTGGCTCCAATGACTTCTCTTTCCAAGCTTCCTTGCTGCACCAAATCAATGATTGATGATGGGTATGGTGCATAAAGGAAGGTTTTGTAGTGGAGATGATGGATCTATGATGATTTATGGTGAAGAAGTGATGTAAGCGGTGGATTTGTGAAGAATTTGTGGTTATGGCAAAAATAGAGGTATTTCTCTTATTTGGTTTGAAGCAGCTGCCCAAGAATATTGGAAAGTGTGATATATATAGGTAGGGCAAAAGTGGGAGTCAATAATGTGGAAAGGAAGCGTTGGTACATTTCGATGTTCGCTTTGACGAACTGAACCGCGGAAACATCATTAAAAGCCTCGTGGTACACCATTTGGTCTAACGCGGTTCGCTTTGATGACTCGTATGGTGGAAAATGCCTGGGAACTTCATTATTCCAGACGTAGTTCGCTTCGACGGAGCCAACAGCGGGAATCAGCTGTAATTCTTTCACGGTTTCCAACTTCAATAGGTGCAGTACGCTTTAACGATGCGTACCGGGAAAAACATCTGAGGACATCGTTGCAGTGTTGACAAAAGATGAACAATTAAGTTCAACCTCGCTATTGGCGAGTCACAAAGACTAGCACAACGGCAAGTGAGGGTATCATTCCGCAGGGAGATAGAATCCATCGACCGTCACTGGTTTTAACATTATTAGATAACACTTCAAAAGGACTTGTGTGTTGTGTGTGCAACGAATGTAAATAATACTATAACTAAATAAATTATAAACAATAATATATACATGGATAGAATGGAATGGAGAGATGTGGCATGAAATGTGATTATACTAAGGAAATGACTCAAGCGTAGCAATCCTTCTAATTACGTACTAGACTCACTTAGTCCCTCAAATGTGCAAGTATATCATAGACTCGTGTCCCCTTAATTGATCTTTAACCTCTCTTGAGGTTTTAGAAATCGCATCCACACAATACATGGATTCATTAAGTACCGTGGGACACATACACAAGCCATGTACGCCAGCCTCGAGTATCTCTACCTTACTGGTCATATACAGTGAATATTTCAAGAGCATGTTAATGCGCAACCGCGCGGTGCGTAGCACACATCCAATAATTCATTCACGAGGCTAACCAAATACGGGATGGCAACTAAGTAAAAGCATTAAACATACGAGATACCCATATAACACAAGCATAAGTGCGCAAGTATGTTATATGCTCGTGTCCCTTTCATTTATCTCTAATCTCTCTCGATGTCTTAGAGATCGCATTAAGAGCTGGGGGACACACACATGAGCTCTATATGTCAGCCTCACGTATCTCTACTTTACTGGTCATATATAAAGGATATCTCGTTAAGCATGCCATGCGACACCACATGATATATAACACACGGCCAAAATAACATTCACGAGGTGGCTAACCAAGTGAAAGCATTAAGCGCAAGAAATACCCCCATAACTACCCAAGCACAAGAGAAATTCAACGGTCTTTATTCTAGATAAGGATTCGGTTCTATCTATCTCCCTAGGATGGCTAAAAATGGGAAACAAGTTTACCATCCAATAATGGGAGACAAGTGCATACACACTAAGTCAAAGCATGTAAATCTAGTGGTCCATATACAGCGCACTGGTGTAAGTTATATCAGTTTGCCATATTAGACACTTTGCCCCCTCTAGTTTCAGTAATGGTCATTTCCCCCCTGAAAACCAAAATATTAGACATTTTGCCCCATCTAGTTTCAATAATGACCATTTTCCCCCCTAAAAACCAAAATATTACACATTTTGCCCCCTAACCGTTAGGTAGTCCATTAGTTAGCAACTTTGACCGTCAAAAAATCAACTAAATGACCTTATTACCCTTGACCACATTAGTTATGCCCCCTAATGACACCACTAATTGTTTTTAAAGAAACAAATCAGAAAAAAAAAATTAAAATTAATAAATGTATTTTTTTTTTCAAAAACATAATTGAAAATAAAAAATTATAAAATTTAATTAAACTTCAAAAAATAAGTATTTCAAAAAAAATATTAATGTTTTTTACATTATTTTTACATTAATTAAAATTTTTAATTATTTTTACATTTCATTCTTTATATTAATGTTTTTTAAATGAAATTTTTATTTTTACATTTCATTCTTTATATTAATTTTTTTTAAAATAAATTATTCAGTATTTCAAAAAAAAAATGTTTTTTACATTATTTTTACATTAATTTAAAAAGTTAATTATTTTTACATTTCATTCTTTATATTAATGTTTTTTAAATGAAATTTTTATTTTTACATTTCATTCTTTATATTAATGCTTTTTAAATAAATTTTTTATTTGTACATTTAATTCTTTATATTTATTTTTGTTTAAATAATTTTTTTATTAAAGTTTAATTAAATTTTATAATTTTTTATTTTCAATTATGTTTTTTAAAAATACTTTTATTAGTTTTAATTTTTTTTTTTTTTTCTGATTTTTTTTCTTTAAAAACAATTAGTGGTGTCATTATGGGGCATAACTAATGTGTTCAAGGGTAATAAGGTCATGTAATTGATTTTTTGACGGTTAAAGTTGTTGACTAATGGACTTCCTAAAGGTTAGGGGGCCAAAATGTCTAATATTTTGGTTTTTATGGAGGGAAATGGCCATTATTGAAACTAGAGGGGGTAAAATGTCTAATATTTTAGTTTTCAGGGGGATAAATGGTCATTACTGAAACTAGAGGGGGTAAAGTGTCTAATATGGCTTTTGAATTTTAAAGTTGGCAACAAATGAATAACACAACTCATGTGGTGTATGTAGGTTCTGGGAGTTTATGAATGGTCAGGTTGCAATCCTATGCCCCCAGGTTCTGGCTTCTTCCTAAAATGTTTCCCATTCATCCAGGTATCTATCTCATGATCGGATTCCAATCCAATATATTTTATGTCATTTAACAATGTACATCTTGATTCTTGAAGAAGACAGCAGACACATATTACATATAGGGTCTAAAAATGAACATTTGATCTGCAGGGAAAATGCTATGCTATTGTAGGTTGGTTTACATGCCCATGTCATATTTATATGGGAAGAGGTTTGTTGGTGGAGTCACCCCATTGATTCGATCAATACGACAAGAGCTTTACAATGAGCCTTATCATCTTATCAACTGGAATAAATCCAGATATACAGTTGCCAAGGTTGGTCATATATACCTTTTTCTTTTCCTTTTGGAGTTTCAACTTAATAATCCATGCAAATTTCAGGAGGATCTATACTCTCCACATCCTCTCATTCAAGACTTGACATGGGAATTTCTATACCATGCCGTTGAGCCCATCTTGTCACGTTGGCCCTTCTCTATGCTGAGACAAAAGGCACTTCAAGTTGTAATTGAACACGTTCACTATGAAGATGAGAATAGCAGATACCTTTGCATTGGATGTGTTGAAAAGGTAAACAAATAAAAATGATTGATGGAAAGTACATTACAATACAACCAGAAATATATATATGAAGTTAGTTGCATGTCAACAGGTTCTATGTATGATTGCTTCCTGGGTTCAAGATCCAAATTCTGAAGCTTACAAGCGTCATCTAGCTAGACTTCCTGATTACTTCTGGATTGCTGAAGATGGCTTGAAATTGCAGAGTTTTGGGAGTCAAATGTGGGATGCAGCTTTTGCTATCCAAGCAATTATATCAACTAATCAAAGTGAAGAATACGGGCCAACACTTCGTAAAGCACATAACTTCATAAAAGCTTCACAGGTTAAATGTTAGACGATCCTAATCGTTACCATTGCCAAACATCGTATTAATCGCTTAACTAACCAATAATAACTAATCTTGTTGCATTAAAGGTGAGAGAAAACCCTTCTGGCAACTTCACTGCAATGTACAGACACATATCTAAAGGTGCATGGACATTCTCCACCCAAGACCATGGTTGGCAAGTCTTTGATTGCACCGCCGAAGGTCTCAAGGCTGCACTCTTGTTGTCACAAATGTCACCAGACCTTGTTGGTGAAAAAATGGAAGCAGAGCGGTTTTATGATGCAGTAAATGTCATTCTCTCATTACAAGTAAGCCTGAGTAGCTCAAATAGAGTTGTTTACTTCAATTCTGTACTCATTCTCTTTAGTCTTCAGTGATTTGTTTAAGTTATACAGAGTAGCAATGGTGGTTTCCCAGCTTGGGAGCCTCAAAGAGCTTACCTGGTGCAGCAAGCAAAGATGATACGGCAAGCACTCGGAATGGTCGAAACGATCAGACGGTTTGGTCAGCCCGCTCGGAATGGTCAGCTCAATGACTTGGATCAGCCCCTATCAGAAGGGCAAATTTCGGGGGTCTTTTCGGAGGGCAAACAAACTCAAAATCAACATTATAATATGTTTCCGGAAAGCCCAAGACGAGCCCTACAAATGTTATGAAGACTCCGTCTTCTATAACGAGCTACAGAATATCCAATTTCGGCCATCTAGATTATTGTGCGAAGACTTGAGCTGGATGAGAGCTGGATGCCGTGAGCTGGACGAGATGATACGGGCTGAACTTCGTGGACCTCTACCGAGGGAATATGAGGTCGGATTGTCTATTATAATATGTTTCCGAAAAGCCCAAGACGAGCCCTACAAATGTTATGAAGACTCCGTCCTCTATAACGGGCCGCAGCATATCCGAATCTGGCCGTTTAGTTTCTGGCGCACCAAGACAGCAATTTCTTGTTTTATGGTTTTTAATTACCGTCATGATTCCGTACGTTTATTTTATTTCCTTTTAGTTTATATGTAATTAGGTTATTAATTATTTCCTTTTTAGATAGGTTTTTAATGTTTTAGAATTCTTTTGATTTTAGGAGATTTGATATCTTTTCCATTTAGGATTCTTTCCCGTTTGTTTAGGATTTTCTTGTTAGTCAAGTTTTGAAATTCTATTTAAGTAGATTGTATTAGGGTTTGAAAGACGGCTTTTGATTAATAAAAAAATACAGAGATTGTTTCTCAATATCCATGTACAACATTCTTTGCGAAGATTGTAGTATTTGAAGCCTGTTAACAATCCTTCGTGCGCGAAGTTGAATGTTATCAGTAGCCTGGTATTCTGGCATCCGTGCGTGGATCAACAGAATATTAGTAGGTTGTTTCTAATTGTTTCTTGCAGGTTTTTCTCGTTATAGTTTCCGCTACATCAGTTTGGTATCAGAGCCGTGTTCGTTCGGGACATTATCATGCCGCCGAGAAGACGTCCAATCCAGGTTCCCGTAGACGAAGCCATCGAATGTGACCGCATGGCACGATTGGGGCAACAAGTTTCGCGATTAACTGAGCAAATCGCTATGTTAATGGCCAACCAAAAAACCTTCCGTCCCCTAGACTCAAGTTCGGATGGAGACAAGGAAGGAACTGATGAAGACTTGGTTCCGCAGCCACGTCGAAGAGCTCGAGCGTGTGAAGATAGCCAGCGGTGGAAGTTGGGTATGCAGACAAAGATTCTGAAATTTCATGGAGACCTTTCACCTGAAGAATTCCTTGATTGGCTAAGAGATGTGGAGGATATCTTGGAGTTTAAAAAGGTGCCGACGAATGCAAAGGTAGCCTTGGTGGCAACTCGGCTTCGAGGACGGGCAGCCGCATGGTGGCAACAACTGAAGCTCTCACGGACTCGAATGGGAAAATCAAAAATCACAGATTAGGAGAAGATGACCCAGAAATTGCGTGCTCAATTTTTGCCCCTCAATTTTCAGAAATTAAGGTATTGTGGTGGCCGTCGTTCACAAATCGTTGATGTGGTGAAACTCTTTGACCCAGGTACTGTATCTGAAGCCCATCGAAGAGTCTCGCAAGTGGAGAAGACTGTCACACGTAGGGGAGGAGCTCCACGTCCAACCACCAATCAGTTCCAGCCGAGAATAGTGGCAGGAGGGATGCAGTGTTTCAGTTATGGAGAAGTAGGACACCGTCATACGGAGTGTTGAAAGATGGGAAAAAAACCAATCTTTTTCAATGAGATGGATGACAGTGGAGAAGGAGACGCAGAGATTGGAGAAAAGGTGCAATTTGATGAAAAGGAGGGAGAAGCAAACATTGGAGCTGAACCCATATTTGATGAAGTGGAGGAAGTCCAAGAAGAAGATGTGGAAGTTGGTGAAGAACCTCAGTTTGACGAAGTAGAGACCATGGAAGAGGACCTTGTGGACATTGACACTGGTGCTTTGTTGATGCAGCAGCGTCTCTGTGCAGAAAGGCAGCAGTTTGAAGAAGAAGACCAAGCTGAAACAGGGGACGAACTGCAGCTTGATGGAGAGAAGATGGCCAACAAATATTGGGTGGAAGGCGATGTTGGTCCATTGTTAATGGTCCGACCTGCTGTCATCACCATTATTGATGATGTCAAACCAAAGATAGTTGAAGAGAAGTGTTATTCCGCACCAAAATTTGACAAGGAGGTGGTTTTGGGAAGAGGCAACACAACAGAAATAGGAAGAGGCGACACAGCAGAAGAACAAGGGACAACCATGGTGGAGAGACCTGTGTGTTTCACTCCACGTGCAGCCTTTGCAACAATTACTAATGTGGATGAGTAGGTAGTTGACGAAAATTTGGGAATCAAGACCGAGAAGCATCCGACGCCGTATAGGTTGGTGTGTTCAGTTTACCTTTCCAAAATTCGAGGACGAATTTTCTCCAACCTGGAGAGAATGGTGCAGCAAGCAAAGATGATACGGCAAGCACTCGGAATGGTCGAAACGATCAGAATGGTCAGCCTGGATGGTTTGGTCAGCCCGCTCGGAATGGTCAGCTCAATGACTTGGATCAGCCCCTATCAGAATGGCAAATTTCGGGGGTCTTTTCAGAGGGCAAACGAACTCAAAATCAATATTATAATATGTTTCCGGAAAGCCCAAGACGAGCCCTACAAATGTTATGAGGACTCCGTCTTCTATAATGGGCTACAGAATATCCAATTTCGGCCATCTAGATTATTGTGTGAAGACTTGAGCTGGATGAGAGCTGGATGCCGTGAGCTGGACGAGATGATCCGGGCTGAACTTCGTGGACCTCTACAGAGGGCATATGAAGTCGGATTGTCTATTATAATATGTTTCCGAAAAGCCCAAGACGATCCCTACAAATGTTATGAAGACTCCGTCTTCTATAACGGGCTGCAGCATATCCGAATCTGGCCGTTTAGTTTCTGGCGCACCAAGACAGCAATTTCTTGTTTTATGGTTTTTAATTACCGTCATGATTCCGTACGTTTATTTTATTTCCTTTTAGTTTATATGTAATTAGGTTATTAATTATTTCTTTTTTAGATAGGTTTTTAATGTTTTAGAATTCTTTTGATTTTAGGAGATTTGATATCTTTTCCATTTAGGATTCTTTCCCGTTTGTTTAGGATTTTCTTGTTAGTCAAGTTTTGAAATTCTATTTAAGTAGATTGTATTAGGGTTTGAAAGACGGCTTTTGATTAATAAAAAAATACAGAGATTGTTTCTCAATATCCATGTACAACATTCTTTGCGAAGATTGTAGTATTTGAAGCCTGTTAACAATCCTTCGTGCGCGAAGTTGAATGTTATCAGTAGCCTGATATTCTGGCATCCGTGCGCGGATCAACAGAATATTGGAAGGTTGTTTTCTAATTGTTTCTTGCAGGTTTTTCTCGTAGAGCTTCCGCTACATCATTACCGTTGGTTGGAGGTAATTTAGTTGATGTATAAAGCATTAATTAACAAGTATTGATTTACTCGGCATTTCTAACTAAATTGCGTTTACAGAAGTTCAATCCTACCGAGTTCTTTGAAGATACTCTTATTGAAAGAGAGTATGTAGAATGCGCCTCATCGGCAATTCAAGGTCTTTCACTCTTCAGGAAGCTACATCCCACACATAGGAGGAAGGAGATCGACGATAGCATCTCAAGAGCAATTCGATACATTGAAGACACGCAAAAGCCTGATGGTTCATGGTAAAGATTTTCCTTCATTGTAGACTTTCATTTTAATAATCTGACTCGTATACACATGACCTGAATGGTTCTAATAACTCTGCAACATGTCGATAAAATTAAAATCTTCAAGGTATGGTTGTTGGGGAATTTGCTACACCTATGGTACATGGTTTGCTGTAAAGGGGTTGGCGGCTGCCGGGAGAAACTACAACAACAGTCCTGCATTGCGCAAAGCCTGTGAATTTTTATTATCAAAGCAACTAGCTTGTGGTGGATGGGGAGAGAGTTATCTCTCTAGCCGAAACAAGGTAAGCGTTTTATTTGATTTTTTCGATTAACAAGAACCTTCTTGTTTCTAATTTATTATGGCTTGTTTGTCAAAAACAGGAGTATACAAATCTACAAGGAAACCGTGCAAATTTAGTTCAAACGGCGTGGGCATTGTTATCTCTAATTGATGCAGGACAGGTCAGTATAATAATCTTCTCTACAAGCCATCTTCTTTGTTTCCTGTGTGTGTGTGTGTGTGAATACAGAATGTTTGTTTTGTTGAAATGAATTTCAGGCAAATGTAGACCCAAAACCAATCCATCGAGGGATTAGAGTAATGATAAACTCACAAATGGAAGATGGTGACTTTCCACAGCAAGAAATAACAGGAGTATTTATGAGGAATTGTACACTAAACTACTCATCATACCGAAATATCTTCCCCATTTGGGCTCTTGGAGAATACCGCCGCCGTGTTCTTTCTGTGTAACAGCATCACCTTCACCACTATATAATGCTGTACTGGTGTAGCGGAAGCTTACGAGAAAAACCTGCAAAACGACAATAAGAAACAACCTACTAATAACATTCAACTTCGCGCACGAAGGATTGTTAAAAGGCTTCAATTACGATGAGTAACTGGAATTTGAGAAACAAATCTCTGGTATTTTTTAATAATCAAAAGCTGAATGGCCAATTCGGCCTACATCAATATTTAAAGCAAACAAAAACCTAAACCTAAACCTAATCGAATTCCTTGGAAATCAAGGAAAACGACTTAAAAACGGAAAATTACCAAAAAAGGCAAAAACGAGTTTCAAGCAAAAACTAATTCTGATGAGAATCCTAATCACTCCAAAATTGACGGAAGTCAATTCAGAAATGGAAAACTTAAATTAATGCGAAAACGAAACTTTCCTAAAACGGCAAAAACGACAACTTCAAGGCCTAAACGGCGGAATTTGCCCAAAAAAGGACGTGCTTACGCAGCAAAGCTGCGTAGTTGTTCCGGAAACGCCGAAACGCATTAGCTGTCAAAATTGCAAGTCATTCTGATTCCGTCGCCCGGGATTGGTCTTACTTGGTTTGTTTCAAATCCCACCCCTCCATGTATTCCACAGCCAAGGCTGCTGCTGCATCATGTACCCTTTGGATCCTCTTATTTGTGAACATGTATATGACTTTACCACTAAAGGAAATGATAAGGATGTTGGAATTTGAGTGCTACACAAGGTTGTCTAAAGAGCCAATGCTGAAGGAGCATCAAGCCAAATACATTCATTTATTTCTAAAATGCATATATGGAGCACACAGAACTCTAAAAAAAAAGTGATGTTTGACAATCAAAAAAGCAAATAAACAAACAATAGTGCATTTCAGTTTTCATTTATGATTTTAGAACAGAGTAGGTGCAAAAAATTTCGGTAAACTAACACTTGATCTACCTGGACAATAGTACAATATCAATTGCAAGAGAGTAGGATAAGCCTGTAATGAGGCAATTGCAGTCTCACTATCCTTGAGTTTCTGCTCTTGATCATTCATTAAAACAAAAGTAAATTAACACTTGGATCTACCTTGACAATAGTGCAACATCAATTGGTAGGCACAGTACCAAACCAACTGGGTAAAGTAACCACTTTAGATCCGACTGTTTTGCATAATTCAAAGACATCCCACTGTTTTTCATTCTTAACAACCGGAAGGCTGTAATTTTGTGATTAAGGCCTTAAGGGTAGTGGTACCACTCTTCTATATGTTAACCACTTTTTGCTCAAGGGTGTAGCTCAGCTGGTAGATGGACGAACTTGGGGTTTGGGCAAATAACTTCCAAATCAGCAGGTTGAATCCTACAAATGGCAAAAAACTCAAAAAATATATATATATATATCTGATCTAGATAGATGGATAGATAAATATTATCAATATATATATACAGTCTTTCTATTATCAGTTCGAACTGACAATAAATATATCAGGACGAAGAATGTGGACCACAGATTATAGAAAAGTTTTGACAAGTGCATACACTTTGAGTCAAAGTATGTAAATCTAGTAGTCCACATTCTTCGTCCTGATATATTTATTGTCAGTTCGAACTGATAATAGAAAATCCGAATATATTTGTCAACCACTTGTCCACTTCGACACACCAGCCAACAAGTCTATTTATTTTGCCAATCCCTTTAAATTAATTGCATTTACATCATATCAACAAATTAAATGCATTAACACAATGCCAAGTTGCCAACTACTTTAAATTAAATACCCAACCAACTAATTGTTTTAATTACATAGCATTATAGCATGTATAGCACCCATTTACATTTACTCCTCTAATCTCTGCATTACGTTAGAGCATCTCCAATGCAAATATGCGCATTTTTGAGTTTCTAAATAGTGCAACATCAACATTTCTATTTATTATGGGTCCACTTTTGAAATTTTTTTTGAGAAATACATATTCACATTTCCAATGCAATTATTTAAAGTCAAATATGCATCTATTTTATGTCCAATCATAATAAAACAATTATTACACTCTCTCTCCTCTTTTATTTTACAATTAAATGAGGTTTAATCTTATTAGTGGAAAGAGTTGAAAGCTTTAGTTTTATTGGTGGAAAGAGTTAGAAATCCTAGTCAGTATTTCTAGGAGAGTTTCTAGAATTAGAAACTCAACTCCATATTCTCTAACTTTTTTTTGGCTACATCATCTCCATATCCAACTTAGATAATAGCATTGGAGAGAGTTTTTCTAACCTTTTTAATATCTATCCTATGTGGCACTCCATTTTCTCCAAATGCATAATAGCATTGGAGATGCTCTTAGAGCATTTCTAATGATATCCTCAAAAGTATAAGAGTAATCAAAATTTGATTATTTATCCCAAAAACACTGTTCAACAGAGTCACTAAAATTTAGCAATAGCTTTAATCAATAATCAAATTGCTTCTTCAATAATCAAATTTGAAGATTGACTTTCAATCATCAACTACAAACTTAACCTAACATAACTACTATTGTAATTTTATTCTTTCTCTCTCATCAGTGGCTTTTTTTTTCTTTTTTTTATTCTCTGATCACCTATGTATCTCATCATTGTTTTGACCCCAAAAATTTCAATCAGGTAAAATTCGTCTCTAATTGTTTTCTATTAAATAGAAAGGGTAAAATGGTATTTTAATGAAAATGATAATAGATGTTTAACAGAGGGTGGAAAATGGCCAATATTGAAACAAGAGGGTGCAAAATGACCGATAACCTCAAAAGTTATGGAGGGAATAATAATACCCCTAAATATTTTTGTCCCTATATCTCAATTTTCTTGTAGTGTTAATTTTAAAATTATTATTAAAACATGTTAAGTAACAAATTATATTTGTCTCTAGAATATATCTTTAACGACAAAATCTTGTTTGCGTGGCTAGAACTCTTGTTGTGGCAACAAAGAATTTAACGTTACCATAAATATGTTATAGCTACGATTGTTGCGTGTTGTAGGCACCTTTGACCGAAGTTACAGATCAGAGCTTGCATGTTAAGGAGGTGGGTACCACAGTGGCAATGGAGGTGCCTCCCACAGCAACGAAGGATGTGGCTCCCACTGTTGAGAAGGAGGTGGGTACCACAGTGGCGATGGAGGTGCCTCCCACAGCAACGAAGGATGTGGCTCCCACTGTTGAGAAGGAGGTGGCTGATTCAGTGCTTGTGAGTGGAGATATGAGGGTCAGTTACAACTATGCTGCGGAGCAGGATCGATCGATCCGAGTGAGGCTTCGATCCGCATATTGCAAGTCTCCTTTTCTTGACCCGACACGGGCATCTGAGACGAAACGTGAAGGTCAGAAGCAGAAATATGAGGCATTCAAGAGGAAAACAAAACCGGTTAGGTGTGTTGTTGTAATTATATATTTCATATGTTGAGTTGTATTATGATCAAAATTGAAACGATTTGGTGTGTTTACGTTGATTTCAGGCGAAACGTGGGAACGGAGGAGTCCGTTGACCAGTCATTTTTCTTGGAATTAGAAGAACCGAAGAACTGGTTGTCCACTGACGTAAGTATACATTTTGTTCATTCTATTTTTATCTTTCCGTATCTTTGTTTTCTTCATCTTGTATCCGTTGTTTGATACAGCACATTGATGCATACATGAGCTTATTGGCAAAAGGACGGGAATCGAAACCGGAAAACTTCAGACATAGCTTAGTTCTACTGTCTTCTGAATTTTATGTAAGTTTGATAATTAACTTGGAATGTGTTTTTGTCTAGTTTTGAAATGTATGATATCAATTGTCATTGACTCACAATTGTTGTTTGTTTTAGACAAAACTAAATGTCAAATGGAAAAGTATAATTGAGGCGGATAAAGAAGCCGAATCTTCATTCGATGTACTTGGTTTCGAATGTCCACCAGATTGGATTGAATACGGTTGTGGAGGCAGACCGGGATGGGGACAACCATGGTGGTTGTATACACAAGTGAGTTAGGAGAATTATTTTTGTCTTTACTCTGTACATATCTTTTAATCACTTATTGTAAATTATGATTTGCGATTTGAATGCAGTTGTTGATTCCGTGTTGTGTTGGGGAACCCGATGGGCATTGGATTTTATGCAAGGTGGATCTACTTGACCGTCACATTTCCATATGTGATCCGACTGGGGCAAAGAAAAAGAGCAATTATGGCGAGCGTTTTAAACAAGTCATGCCCCTTAGGCAACTGATTCCAAGCATTATGAACAAATGTGGTTTCTATTCAAACAGGGGCGAAGTACCACGAGGAAGTATTTTCAATGTTGGCCGACAAATTATTCTGCAACAGGTTGACAATTGCAGTTGTGGAGTATTTATTTGCAAGTATGCTGAGACAGCCATTGTGAAGTCTGCTGATTGGAACTGGGGACAGAAGGATATGCCCAAGTTCCGAAAAGATATTGCATTCGACATCTATAATAATAGTGTGTCATTTAAGTCTCCCATAGATTTGTAGATTTGTTTACAATCCTTTATCCATTTTTGGGATGATGGTTTTGATTAATGGTTTTGAATTCTGATGTGTTATATGCAAATGAATTTCAGTGGGAAAATTGGATAGGATAAAGGACTGTCTTTTGATTAATAAACTCCTGACTTCTGTCCATATTTTAGTAAAGAGGAAATGTGTTTAATTGTTTAATTGTTTACCATCAATGTGTTTCATTGTTGAATAGCAGTGTTTAATTATATACCACCGGTGTATTTAATTAATTTATACTGGTGTGTTTAATTGAATAGCACCAGTGTGTTTAATTGTTGAATAACACCGGTGTGTTTAATTCTTTTGAACCGGTGTGTTTAATTCTTTTGTACTGGTGTGTTTAATTGAATAGCACCAGTGTGTTTAATTGTTGAATAACACCGGTGTGTTTAATTCTTTTGAACCGGTGTGTTTAATTCTTTTGTACCGGTGTGTTTAATTGAATAGCACCAGTGTGTTTAATTGTTGAATAACACCGGTGTGTTTAATTCTTTTGTACTGGTGTGTTTAATTGAATAGCATCAGTGTGTTTAATTGTTGAATATCACCGGTGTGTTTAATTCTTTTGAACCGTTGTGTTTAATTCTTTTGTACTGGTGTGTTTAATTGAATAGCACCAGTGTGTTTAATTGTTGAATAACACCGGTGTGTTTAATTCTTTTGTACTGGTGTGTTTAATTGAATAGCACCAGTGTGTTTAATTGTTGAATAACACCGGTGTGTTTAATTCTTTTGTACTGGTGTGGTTAATTGAATAGCACCAGTGTGTTTAATTGTTGAATAACACCGGTGTGTTTAATTGTTTACCACCAGTGTGTTTAATTCTTTTCAACCGGTGTGTTTAATTCTTTTGTACTGGTGTGTTTAATTGTTGAATAGCACCGGTGTGTTTAATTCTTTTATACTGGTGTGTTTAATTGAATAGCACCAGTGTGTTTAATTGTTGAATAACACCGGTGTGTTTAATTGTTTAGCACTAGTGTGTTTAATATTATTGTGAAGTAGTGTGTTTAATTGTTGACCACTGCTGTATTTATTTCTTTAGCAACGGTGTCTTTAATTGTTCATTACAACTGGTGTGTTTAAGTTTTTTACCACTGATGTAGTGGTGTGTTTAAGTCTATTCCATGTAAGGACTAAGTTAAAAAAAAATCTCAATGTGTCGTTGATGCGTACCGCGTAATGAAGGCATGGAGTACTGCGTGTGTACCGCGGTAATGCGGGTGGTTATCTCTGCCCGATTTCGCGGTACGAACCGTTGAAGAAAACCACGAACATACCCGCTCCACGAACATACCGCGGGTATATAACTGGGATCGACTGCCCAAAAATGCGGTACGCACGTTGATGCGTCCCGCGTAAATTGGACAATTGTGCATACCTCATTCAACTAAGTAATACGACCACGTTTTTGCCACAAACGTGGTATTCACGGTACGTTAGTTGATGCGTACCGCGAAATCTGCGTAAATCAGGTTAAATAGGGAAGTTCTGCGACTGCACCTACCACTTCCCTCTCTATCAAAATTCAAAAATCTCTCTCTCAAGGAAATCTCGAAGAGTCGATTGGTAAGTGTTTTCTCTCCGAAATCTGTTCTTTTGTCTTCCAATCCATACCTACCCTATATTCAATCGTGATTGAGCCATGTTAGGGCATAAAATTGTGGAAATTTTCTTGTTTAGGGTTTCGTTTTTTGGGGGTTTTGCTTGACCGGGATTCAATTGGTTAGGGATTCGTGTTTTGGGGGTTTTTCTCTCCTAATTAACGCCGGCAATGAGCAAGGGTCAAGGACACTGGTATTTTTCTATACATTCATGTTGCTTGGTGTTATTCAGTATTTCCTTAGCTTCTTCCATGCGTTTTTTCAACTCCATGCATTTTTTCGAGTCCTAAAAGTTTTGTGTTATTCATGTTGCTTGGTTGAAAGAAAGTTTATTAGTGAATGCCCTTTGCTTGAGAATGTGGAGAAAGAATTATCCCCTTCAACATCATCGAGTTCAGAATTGTCACAAACTCATTCTGTACGGTCAATATATGTATGATTAAAGTTAATAAATGAATGTGGGTTGTGTTGAATTTTGCTTATTGTTGTTGTTTTTTTAAAAATTTTGCTTGCTTGTCACATTTGATTCCATTTGCATCTAGCTTGATTCTGCTAATCTTATGAGGATTTCTAGTTTATTGGTTAAGTTCAAGTCTTGCTGACATGTTGCATGTTCGTTTTCGAATTTCGAGTCCCCAGTCAGAAGGGTTGTTGGGTAATGGATAAATTTGGTAGATAAATAAAGTTAGATTGGTGAATATGCATGGACTGTGTAATTGTCTTTCTCATGTTTATAGTTGTTTGATTGCTTAACATTATATACATTATCCTATGTGACTGATTGCTTAATGTTGTACTCATTGCGAATGTCATCATTGATGCCTGGTATGATATGTATAAACTGCTGTAATTTCATTTTTCAATATTGTATCTTTATGCTTTTTGATCAAGTGGTAGAATTTTAAGGGTGGTTGTGCTTTGTGTGGCTAGTGTGTGTTTTTGTGGAAGCGTCACAGTTGAAGAAATGGGTAAAGCCCGTGCAAAGAAAACTCCTCATGTTGGAAAAAGGAGTGTAGGGTCAGGATCTCAGAATCAGAGAGAGTGTGTGAGAAACCGTGACTACTCCAGGAGGATGGCCAAGATTAATGCTGCTCAGTTCATATTTGAAAGGGGTATTTATTTGGATGAACTTAAGCACACATCGGTCCCGAAGATTGTGGTACAAAGAGGATGGGGAGATTTTGTGAAAGCCCTGGGGATGTCAAATGCCACTGTTGTGAAGGAGTTTTACGCGAGTATGGACCCGAAAAAAGTTAAGAAAGGGGGCGCAGTCTTAGTGAGAGATGTGGAGGTTAGGATTACACCAAGGAAGATCAATTCCCACTTCAACACTTTGAATTATGATGATCTCAGTAGTGGGTTTACTGCTTCAAATTTGATGAAGTCGACGTTAGCCAAGGCGCTCCGCGGGACAGAAGATGACCGTTGGGACAGCAAGCATGAATTGAAGCAATCACAACTCCCTCATTTGTTAGCATTTTGGAATATTTTCCTCGCATACTCCCTCATGCCAACACTCCACAGGACCACCTTAGGAGAGGATCGGGCACGGTTACTTTACTGTTTTTTGGCAGAGACGAGGATAGACATAGGGCATGTGATACACAATTCCATCATTGATGCTGGGAGGATCAATGTCCGTCCAAATGCGAAGTTGAGGCCTATTATTTTTCCTAGCCTCATCACTGCCCTTCTGAAAAAGGAAGGAGTGCCAGACCTTAACACGGATGATATAAGGTCCAACACAATGGGTGACCTCAATTTGAGATCTTGGCAGGACATCGCTATCAAGACCAAGGGGAAGAAGAGACAGAGGACTAGCGAAGGTGAGTCTAATGCCGCCGGGTCCGGTCCTGAGGATGAGGATGCGGAGTTTGATTTTAAGGGTGCTGAGCTAGGGTCTGATGATGAGGATGACGACTATGAGGATGTTTCTGGTGGTTCCAAGCTGGATCAGGTTTTATCTACAGTGAAGGAGATCAAGGAGCGAACGGAAATGCTCCACAAGAGGATGGACTTGTTCGAGGCTGAATTGCGACATCACAGGGATGATGCAGCTGACATTAGGAAGGAGTTATGCTTGAGGCCGTATCATAGGAGGAGGCCAGCCTCATCTACTTGATTTTTACTTCACTGTCACATCTTTAATTGATATTCAATGCATGTTTAGTTATTATATTTTTACATTTTGGATATTCTAGCTGTTGTAGTTGATATTTTGGATTTTATTGTCAACCAAGGTGAAACTCATTTCAATTTGGTTGTCCGCAGACAGTCAGGTTGGTTGTTGTGTTGCACGCCACCACAAAACAAAGTGTGTCCATTCACAGATCTTATCTCATATGTTCTTCTCTCCATATTCAATTTTGATTCTCAAACAAATGTATTTTACTAACAAAATAATTAACTCGCAGCTTAAGTAGATAATCCAAACTAAGTATATTATAGTCAGAATTATCAAAACTTGATAGAACAATAAAAACAAACACAGTTGAGTACTAAACAGTACCAAATACTACTTTAAGCTATAGCTCATTCGTCCTCCTGTGAGCGCAACCTAGCCAACTTGTTAGTCACAACATCAAGCTGAGAAGCTCTCTCCACAATCTCTCTGCGCTTCTTTGTTGACACGTCATGTGCAATCTCGGCACAGTAAGTCCTGGTCACATTATACACACCAAGGCAAATCACATTATACACACCTAGGTAAAAAAATTAAACACACCAGCCAAAATAATTAAACACACCGGGCCAAAATAATTAAACACACCAGGCCAAATAATTAAACACATCGGGCAAAAAACATTAAACACATCAGGGCAAAAAACATTAAACACACTAGGCAAAATAAATTAAACACACCAGCCAAAATAATTAAACACACCAGGCAAAAAACATTAAACACATCAGGCAAAATAATGAAACACACCAGGCAGAAAACATTAAACACACCAGGCCAAAATAATTAAACACACCAGGTCAAAATAATTAAACACATCGGGCAAAAAACATTAAACACATCAGGGCAAAATAAATTAAACACACTAGGCAAAATAAATTAAACACACCAGCCAAAATAATTAGACACACCAGGCAAAAAACATTAAACACATCAGGGCCAAAAAATTAAACACACCACGCAAAAAACATTACACACACCAGGCAAAAAAAAGTAAACACACCAGTCAATATCAATTAAACACACTGGGCAATTCAGAACTGAAATTAATATGGGAGCATACCTCATTCAACATCAATGTTTGGATCCATAGGGTTATCATATGGCCATGTTGGACACGTCCTTATGTTGTGTCCCTCTTGTCCACATGAGTGGCATTTACGACATCGGTGCGGTTGTGGATCTGGTTGTTGGTCCTCAACATTTGGTTCTGGATCTGGTTGTGGGTCCGCAACATTTGGTTGCTGATCAGCCGGGGGGTTTGGACAATTTTGTCTGTTGTGCCCAGATTTCTTACATATGGTACAGTACCTAGTCCTAGGACCATGCTCGCCTGCAGATGGAACCCTTTTCTTTCTCGGCCTACCGGCTTGAGGTCGCCACTCTGGTGGAAGAACAACTTCGGAACGTACTTCCTCAGGAGTATTCCATTCGCTTAGGTGTCCAATGGGAAAGATGACACCATAATAGCTTTCCAACTAGGTGCTTGTTTTGTAGAAATCAGAACAGAAGTTTCCAAAAAAAATTTTACAAAACCTGTAAACACAATCAAACAAATATACATATGTTATGTTTAACAATTATAAACAAATGAATATAAATATTTAGGAGAATATATACCTTATAGCAGCTAATGCATGACAACAAGGTAATAGGTCATTCTGAAATTCCCTACAAGTACAGGTCTTCTCAGATAGGTTTACTAACCCATCTTTCTCACCGTCCTTCACATTGAAATTTACATGATCAATTGGACGCACCGTGTACTTATGTGATTTTTCATTCTTTTTGGTTCATTTTTGGGTAGCCCACTGGGACAGTTGTGTTGTATTTTTGGATGCGGCTTCATGTCGGTCATGAAACCATTTTTGCATCATATCTCTAATGTACTCAACCAACATTGTTATTGGCAACTGACAAGCGTGCCGCAAACAATTGTTCATGCACTCAACGATGTTGGAAGTCATCCCCCGATAACGCCTAACCGGACAGTACGCACGAGACCATCTATCAGGCCCAACTCTCATTAGATATCCATAAGCTCGTTTGTTTACGCCACTCAACTCCTGCATCTTCTCCAAGAACTCTGATTATCGATGTGCCCTTGAAGCTTCATGGAACAAATTGCATACAACGTGGCTTTTGAATCTGTTCTTAAGGTTCATGTTCATATGAAAACCACAAAGGCCATGTGTTATTTCAGGGTACTCTTTACCCATTGCTACCTTGATTGCAGGACTGCGATCGGAAATGATGATACAATTCGCAGGACATCCTATTGCCTTTCTCAACTCCTTTAAAAACCACGTCCATGAATCCTCGCATTCAACATCACCCCAACCATAAGCTAGAGGGAACACCTGATTGTTTGCATCTTGGCAAGCTGCAATAAACATGACACCGCCAAACTTACCCTTCAAATGAGTTGCATCTATGCAAATTGCAGGTCGTATGGCAGTCCGAAACCCAACAAGTGAAGCACTGAGAGCAATAAACAAATATTCAAATTGTTGAGCAACGTTTGTCTTAATTGCTGTTATAGTACCAGGATTCACGAGCTTCAATTGGTGGCAGTATGCAGGCAACAACTGATATGAAATATCAGGAGGACCAAAAACGTTTTCTTCAGCAAGTTGTTTTGCCCTCAATGCCTTTGAATACAATAAACCAAGTCCATGTTCCACTTGCATATCAACCATGATTTCTTTAGGTTTCAAAGATCGACCACTAACTGCAAGTTTCGGTGCAAGTATTTCACCAATAAGCTATGCGCTCGCTTGACGGTTACGGTTGTGCAAATCATCAATTGTACAACTATGCTCTTCCTCAAATTTCTGAACTATCCAATAATTTCCACCTTCCATCTTACCTACACGGAATTGAAATTTGCACTCGAGATCCTTGCAGCCAACTTCATATCTACACAGGCTTGACCTTGTGACCCGGGTTTCAAAATTCTCGTTCAGCGCGTAACTATGCAACGCTAACTTCAAAGCTTTTTTTGTTTGGAACATCCCACCTTTGGATAAGCGGTTACACGAACTAGATTCCTCTGTTCTAACTACTTCGAAAGAGTAGTTTGAAGCTCCAGGAATTATCCAAGGTTAGGAGACTGCAGTTCCGGACCCACCGCCAACATTAATGGCATCATCTTCACATACATCTCAATTTGGACCACCAATTACCAGTGGCATTGACCCGCTACGACCACCCTCTGATGGATCCGAATCCATTCCATCATAATGTGCTGGGTCATCATTCACACCCTCACGACTTCCACTGTCACCATTGTAATCTTCGTCAAAATCATCTAATCCATAGTCAGTATAGGGATTGTAATCTGGGATCGATCTCTCATCCTCGTTACACCGTCCTGGCATCACTTCGTTAATGGTTGGGTCCTCATAAATTATAGGGTTCACACTTGGGGTTTCAACAGCATGGTTCGTTGTTGGTATAGAACCCACAACGTTGTTGCTTCCACTGGCGGATTGAAACTGTGCCGCCAATTGCTGTCTAAAGCTTTGATAAATAGGTTTGTAAGGATTCCCGTTTTGTTGATTGGCTTATTTCGTGGTCAAACCACATGTTGGGGTTTCGAATGTAAGGGTAGTCTAAGTGATTAGTGTTGAAGATCAAAGGCCCTTCCATGACCTCAAGATACAAGCACGCCAAATGTATAATCTCTTGTGCTTGTTTTTCTTTGAAGAGATTTAGTTACACACACACACTTAGCATTCTTGCTATGATTGCATACTTGCTTATTTTTATGTGCATCTCTTCACATGTCACTTTACACACTAGCACATTGGTTGATATATCTTGTTGTGTGTATATGTGCCTTATAATTCGTTTCCCGACATTGTTCAGAAACGTCCGCGCTTGCACTAATGAGTGCTTGGTTTTGCGCGAAGACCGCCTATGGAGAATGCCCTTGGCTTCTCCTTGGTTTTCACCATTGTTGGTGATCGGCGGTTATGATCGGCGGCCTGGCCGCCGAATTAAACCGCCGTTTCAGTCCAGATTGGTCTGAAGCAATTATGCGGTCGAGATCGGCGGTCACGACCGCCGTTCAAAACCGCCGTTCATACCTGATCGATTTTAATCCCTCGGGTTTGATTCGGCGGTTGAATCGGCGGTCACGAAACCGCCGAATGAAACCGCCGTTAATGCTCTGTTCTTCACGAGCTCAATTCGGCGGTCGTAATCGGCGGCCTAGCCGCCGAATGAAACCGCCGAACGGTGCGTTTCAGGGGCAAAATTGTCTTTTCACATGCCCAATTCTTGATGTCTATAAATATCTTATTTTCTCAATCTCTGATCAAGTTTCTTGAGCAATTAGAACCCTAAACTTTCAAGAGAGATTTTTGAGAAAAAATCAAATCAAGAACCCATCTTTAAACACTCAAATCAAATCCCTTTTGCATCAAATTTCATATTTGATCTTCTATGCCTTCATAGAATTGATCCATGCATGGTTTTGAATCATCACATCTTATTTGGTATGTTCTTCACTAATTTCATATTACTTTAGTGTTTTTCATATTAATACATCTCTTTAATTACTTGTATGCTTTTGATTATATGCTAGATACAAGTTAGAGATTATTTGTGATGAAAATGATTGAGTGTTGATTGTGATAGCTAATTAGGTTTTTGCTTAATCTTGATTAGCTAAGCTATTTGACATGTCATTTAGCAATTGATATCTAGGGTTGATTAAATTGATTATATCATCATCCTAGATAAGCATCTAAGGTTACCTAGCCTTGTTTGTTATTTGCATATTCATATATATATTCACATAGGTTGTTTCTCTTCATTGAGAAGTAAGTCTTGAGGCTAAGAGTGCTTAGGCCTCAAGCAAATTGGAATAGGGTTGCTAATAAAGGCCCGCTGGGTAGAAGTGAAGGGTTACAGACCGGAGTGTTAGACGAGGTCTACATAGGTTGTAAACTTCATTTCAATTAGTGATTTCGAGTTCCGAGTGTGGCGCACTATACAGCCCGTGGTTTTTCCCAGTGGTTGGGTTTCCACGTATACATCAAGTGTTATTTAAATTCCGCACTATATTACACTTGTATGTATTTTTTACTAGTAGGGGCATTTTCGTAAAATTGACTTGCATGCGAAAATTTGGTAATAATAGCTAAAATCTATTCACCCCCCCTCTAGCTTTATATTGAACACACTTTGAGAACTTTCAAGGTTGATCGGTACAAACACCCACATGACCAGGTTCTACACTAACTTTCTCAACAACACTAACATACACCTCCGGAACATGTCCATCATCGCACAACAACATTTCCACATCGCTATCATCTTTAATCTTAGGTCGGACAGGCCTAAGCCTAACACCTTGTTAAGTCAATGGTAAACCTTATTAAGTCGATATTCGCAACGCATTGTACCAACCTAGACAACTCAGCATACGTCAAAGTCCTATTAACGTTTTTCAACTCTGTTTCACCACCCTCGTAAAAGTTCCCCACCCATTTCCCACCATACGTGATTACCAGTTTCGTTGGCTCCATTCCTACATTTCAACCAATGAAGATCTCACATTAAGATTTAAATTTATTAAACACACCAGGGAAACAACAAATAAATGTCCATGGGAAAACCAAATTAAACACACCAGGGAAATCACATTAAACACACCAAGGCAAAAAAAATTAACACACCAGGCAAACAAAATTAAACACACAAGGCAAAAAAAAAAAAAAAATTAAACACACCAGGGCACAAAAATTAAACACACCAGGCAAAACAAATTAAGCACACCAGGGCAAAAACATTAAACACACCAGGGTAAACAAATTAAACACACCAGGGCAAACAAATTAAACACACCACGGCACAAAAATTAAACACACCAGGGCAAAAAAATTAAACACACCGGGGCAAAAAAATTAAACACACCGGGGCAAAAAAATTAAACACACCAGGTCATATCACATTAAACACACCAAGGCATATCACATTAAACACATCAGGGCAAAAAATTAAACACACCGGGCAAAAAAATTAAACACACCGGGCAAAAAAAAATTAAACACACCAGGGCAAAAAATATTAAACACACCAGGGCACAAAAATTAAACACACCAGGGCATATCACATTAAACACACCAGGGCAAAAAAATTAAACACACCGGGGCAAAAAAATTAAACACACCGGGGCACAAAACTTAAACACACCAGGACATATCTCATTAAACACACCGGCCAAAAAAATTAAACACACCAGGGCACAAAAATTAAACACACCAGGGCATATCACATTAAACACACCAACACATATCACATTAAACACACCATGGCAAAAAAATTAAACACACCAGACTAAACCATCTCCTTCAACCTTAGTTCATCATAACATCTGCATATGAAACAAATTAAAATAGGGTTTCTAATACAGAAAACATACCTCTTGAAGAAGGACCTAGAGCATCTTGATTCATTTTGAAAAAAACAAAGGCGAAGCCAAATTTTTGAAATACGAATCCAAATCCGTCAGATTCAAAGCAAAATCTCAATCTCTTATATGGGTTTTGCAGTTTCTGAAGAAACGAAAATGGGTTCGCATTTTCTGAAGAAAGGATAAATGGTAGAGATTTGAAACTGATTTTTGAACTAGATGTTTTTCAGAAATGGGTCACTGACGGTTGAAATGGGAGACCGGCGGTTCAAGATAAACGAAAATGGGAGACGGGAGACGGGAGACAGGACATTTGAAGAAATGGAAGAGAAGAAAAATTTTCACAGAAAAACAATGGTGACCGTGAAAAGAGAAGAGAGAGAACGATGAAATTAAAGAGAGAGACGGGGGACAGGAAATTTGAATGTTTTTTAAGACAAAATAATAGTGAAATTTAATAAATGCAATAATTTAGAGACTCTTTTTTAAGACAAATAATAAAAATGAATAAATGAGGGGTAATAATGTCCTCACAGCAAAAGTAATGACAAAAACAATAAAAACCATAATGGTGGACAAAAACAGTATGAGGCCTTAATTTTTTACTATTAACCCCTATTACAAAAACAGTATGAGGCCTTAATTTTTTACTATTAACCCCTATTTCCTATATATATATATATATATAAGAGTTAGTGTGGGTAGAACAAGGGTGGGCGCCACCGTAGCCGTCGTTGTGGTCCGTGAATATCAGGGGCGTACCTAGAATTTTTTATTAGTGTTGGCTAAAACAAAACTACAATTTTTTTACAAGGAAATTTCATTAGTCGAAAAGCGAAGATACATTTATATAGGGAAACATAACACGCCTTATCCCTCAAGATGCATATACTAAACAAATTACATAAACTTTTGATAAAATAACATATTTTTAAAATAAATAAAAAGTCTAAAAAAATTTGGACACCAGCCGACTAATCAACGTGTTTAAAATTATAAAATTTAGGTACTGTTTAATTTTTTTTGAGTATTACATAAATTTTGGGGTTTTTTTTTTTTTTTTTTTTTTTTTTTAAGGTGGAGGACTCGAACTTACAACCTTGTGATGCAGGTGTAAGAGGTTTACCACTGGACCTTGATTGTTATTTTGTAATTTGAGATTTTAATTTTTAATTAACATTTAAGGGAAAGAGGATGTTAGATGTGTGGATTAACTTGGGTGCATCCGATGCACCACACTGGAATCCGATGGTGGTGCATCGGATCCACTCAATGAATAACACGTGTTCCTTCATTTTTTTTGTCCTACACCTCATCTTCTCTCTTCTTCCCTATCTATCAGAACCCTCTCTCTCATGTCAGACCGCTGTTAAGCGCCGCCGACCGCCGACCGCCAGAGCAAGTGAAGCGACACCACCCACACCGGAACGTTCGTCGGACGCCGGCCGTCATAACCCAAGTGTTCGTTTTCGGATTCGGGCTATGTGGAGAGAGAAACGAATCCAAGTCCTAACCGTCACCGAACCTTCATCATCAGATCTACGTCGATCCGTCGTGAATTCGACGAAACCGATTGCTCCAACGAACTCAGCGTCGTCAAATCTTTCAGATCCGACTATCGTCGGAGTCAAACGACGTCGGCGAAAGAGCACCGGCGATGGATCCGATCTGTGTGCGTGAAAAAATGGGAGAGAGAGAAACTGATAGATGGTGAAGAAGAAGAGAGAAGATGAGGTGGAGGAAAAAAAAATTTGATGGACACGTGTCGATCAGTGAGTGGATCCAATGCACCACCATCAGATTCCAATGTAGTGCATCGGATGCACACAAGTTTTTCTCGAGGACTAGAGGAGGGGTGGTGTGATGTGATGTGAGGTTTGATTGGTTTGTTAACTGTATCTCATTTAAAGAATTATTATTTTTTTCAAAAAGTTGACCCGTCCGCTAAGAGCATCCACAATGGGAGCACAACTATTCAAGACCCATTTATTGCCACATCATCAAAATTGGGTCTTGAATAGTAAAAAATGGGTCTTCCCATTTGGGTCCTATTTATTTGGGTCTCATTTTCCCACAATGGTGTTCAATTGAAAAAGTAAAAGTGGATCCACTTTTTTAACTTTTTTCCAAACAATCATTACTCTTCTTTAAAATATTATATATATATATATATATTCAATAATTATTTAACAAATTATGATTAATTTAAAATAATTTTTTCACAACCGAATTACATCAACAATAAAAATAAATATTTAAAACAAAATATTGTATAAGATTAGACATGGCGCCGGTTTCAGTTCGGTTGGGTTTCGGTCCGGTTCCAGTTTCAGTTCGGGTTCGATTCCAGTTCCGGTTCCGGTTCCGGTTCTGATGGTTCTATTTCGATTTCGGTTTCGGTTTCATTTTTTATGGTTCGGTTCCGGTTTCGATTTCGATTTCGATTTTGATTCCGGTTTCGATTCCGGCTTCGGCTTCGGCTTCGGCTTCGGCTTCGGCTTCGGCTTCAGTTTCGGTTTCGGTTTCGGTTTCGGTTTCGGTATCGGTTTCCGTTTCGGTTTCGGTTTCGGTTTCGGTTTCGGTTTCGGTTTCGGTTTCGGTTTCGGCTTCGGCTTCGGCTTCGGCTTCGACTTCGACTTCGGCTTAGGCTTAGGCTTCGGCTTCGGCTTCGGCTTCGATGGTTCGGTTTCGGGTTCATTCTGGATGTTTTGACTGTTCGGTTTCGGTTTCAGTTCTAGACCGGTTTTGATTCCGAACCTTCAAAACCGGTTTTGGTTCTGGTTTTGAAGGTTCGGTTTCGATTCTGATTCCGGTTTTGAAGGTTTGGTTCCGATTCCGATTCCAAACCTTCAAAAAATTAATGTTTTCATTTAAATTATTTTAATTTCATTGAACTAAAGTTTTATAATTGAAATTAAATTTATTTATAATTTTTTCATTATATATATAATTATTGAAGTTAATAATAATATATTTAAATTTAATTAATTGAAATATATATATATATATATATATATATATATATATATATATATTAAATTTATTTATATTTTTTCATTAACAATAAAAATAAATATTTAAAACAAAATATTGTCTACGATTAGACATGGCATCGGTTCTGGTTCCTGCTCCTGCTCTGTTTCGAAAGTGGCGGTTTCGAAACCGAAACCGAAACTGAAACCGAAACCGAAACCGGAACCAGTTCGGATTCAAGTTCCTCGGTTCCGGTTCCGGTTCGGGTTCGGTTCTGGATGTTTTGTCGGTTTCGGTTTCGGTTTCAATTCCAAACCGGTTTTGATTCCGAACCTTCAAAACCGGTTTTGGTTCTGGTTTTGAAGGTTCGGTTTCGATTCCGGTTTTGAAGGTTTGGTTCCAATTCCAAACCTTCAAAAAATTAATGTTTTCATTTAAATTATTTTAATTTCATTGAACTAAAATTTTATAATTGAAATTAAATTTATTTATATTTTTTTCATTATATATATAATTATTGAAGTTAATAATAATATATTTAAATTTAAATAATTGAAATATATATATATATTAAATATATTTATATTTTTTCATTATATATAATTATTAAAATTAATAGTTATATATTTTAATTTAAATTATAAAATATATATATATAAGTCCAACCCAATGATTAGGAAGTGTTGGGAACCCAACCCAATCATTGGGCAAGACCCAAATTAAGTTCCAAATGTGGAACCCAATTTGGGTCTACTTGGGTGGGCCCCACATTTGGGTCCTTTTTTTTGGATCCCTTTTTGTACCATTGTGGAAGAAATTGATGGGTTCCAAAATAGGTCTATAAAAGTGGGTCTTATTTTAGCACCATTGTGGATGCTCTAATGTCTGTCATCTGGGAGAAAATGTGCTACGTGTGCTACGTGTGATGTGAGGTTTGATTTATTATAATAAATGAAGAGAAAGTGTGCTACGTGTGCTACGTGTGATGTGAGGTTTGATTTATTATAATAAATGAAGAGAAAGTGTGCTACGTGTCCCTCTAACATGTCCCTCCAACATCTCTTTCTTTATATATATATATAAAGTGTGCTATATCAGTTGTACATTAATATTAGAGGTGCCGCTATTGACATTCATAAATATGATAAGCACACCCATATTTTAATAAAAAATTTAATTATAAAAATATCCCAATAGGAATTTACTAATAAGGACAAATTAGTTTAATTAAAAATAAATCAAATACTATGTACACCCATTAATCACACCTATATTTTCAACTATATCACTTCATTAAAAAAAAAAAAAAAAACTAAAAAAAACTAAACCCTAATTGTCAAACTTAACACACCCTTGATCTCTGTATGTTATGTTTTTCTCACCTCCATTGCTGCCTTTCATGTTTTTTTTATCTTTTTTTTTCTCAAAAAAAATTAATAACAGTTTTTTTTTTTTTTTTTTTATTGAACAGCAGAAAGTTTTATTGAGAAGGAAACCAAGGGAACAAAAGGCCCAAGCAAGCCAGAAAGAGCAAAACACAACACATCAGGGGAAGACAGCCCCACAGAAGAAAAAAGAAACAAACAGTAGGCAGCAGCGAAAACAAAACAGTTACCATGAAAAAAAACAAAAGAAAAAACTGCGCCCATCCCCATGATGGCTTGTGATTTTGTGCAATTCAAAAGTATATCATGCTTATATTTTTGTGGTGCGTACAGTACATATTGTAAATATATATAGGTGCAAGAGCAATGGTTCAATGAAGAAAGAAAATTGTCTCTTCTCTTCAAAACAATTATCGAATGTAGGGATTTGCTTTGTGTTCATGAGATGTTTTATATTGGTAATAGTCTTCCAACTTGTTATCAATCCACGATTCCGTTTTCGTATTTGGATTTCTTGTGAACAATAATATTATCGAAACCAAAATGTATAGTTAAATGAACTTAATAATTTATCATTTATGAAAATTGGGTGTATTAATAACTTAAGAGGGTTTATAAATAAATTATATTAAAATGAAAAAAAAATCATTTAAATAAGGGTACTATTGGTATTAACATGGGTGTTTATAGTAAGGTTTTAATTTTAAATTTTAGACATAGGTGTACTTATAAATATGGGTGTGCTTATCATATTTGTGGGTGTCAATATCCGCACCCTAATATTAGTTGTAGTTGTGGTGAGAAAATGTGGAAGCTGAAAATAGGAGAAGATGGTGCATGGCTGAGCAGTGTTAATGATCACATCGGTAGACAGCACTGGGAGTTTGATCCACACGCCGGTACCCCTCAAGAACTTGCTCTTGTTGAAACACTCCGCCGCCACTTCAACCATAATCGTTTTCAACTTAAACAAAGCTCTGATCTCCTTATGAGAATGCAGGTATACCGTATGGTCCGCATATATATCATCATTTATCAATTATCCATCCCCAAACAAAAGCACCATATATATCATAGTTACTGTATCTACTTTTTAGTTAAATTTTAATTGTGTGTTCGGGATTGCTGTAGCTTATGAAATAAGTAATTTTATTTTTTAGTTTTATAATTTGCTTCTCCAATAATCAATTTTTTAAAAGTTGGTTGAGTGTTGTTTTTGAAAACTTATTATCGGAAGAGAGCTTTTTTTGACAATCCAATTTTTTCTTTTAAAACTTCTTTTCTAAAAACACTCAATTCTCAAATTTTAAATTTTAAAAAATTATAAAGACACTTCATTTACAAGATTATCATTTTTATCTTTTTAAAATTAAATTATTAAAAAAAAGAAATTATCTCTCCTAAATCATTAAATTAATTATTACATATTAAATACTCTTTCCTAAAATTTTAATTACCATATTAAACTATTTCTTCTCCAATATATATCTCTAATTTTCTATCTCCATTCTTTCTCAAACAAAACTAGCAGTTAAGAAAAAAAAAACTTACTAATAAGCTTGATTTTTAGGAACTATATGTATGTATATACGAGTTTTTTTGTTTTAAATCGAATTATGAAAATGTTTTTTGTTACTCTTGTAGGTATGTGATTGCCTAGAGAACTTTAATTCTTTCAATAGTCCTAAAAATTCTAAGTTTAATCGAATCTAGTTGAAACAATTCAAACTTTCAGATATCTTTTTTTTTTTTTTTTTTTTTTTTAAATTAACTTTTTAGTATATATATTACTATTAGTAAAAAACTAAAATATTCATAAGTTATTTTTTCTTTAACTATTAATCAGAAATTGATAGAAAGTATGGAAATATGATATTATTATTTATTTATTTTTGAAAAATAGAGAAAAATTAATTAGGAGAGAGTATTTAATGTGGTAATAACAGATTTAGGAAAAAGAGTTTAATACGTAATATTTAATCTAATGATTTAGGAAAGAATTTTTTTTTTTTTTTTAATAATTTAATTAGTTTGCAGTGTCTTTAAAATTTTTTTGTCTTGTTTAGTAATTTTAATTTAGGTTAAAATTGTCATTAATAAAAAAAAAAATTAAATTGGAGTGTGAATAGATAATTTGTGGATTGTAAGGAGAAACTCTCTTATCGGAAAAGCTAGCCTCTTACTTTTGGAATGTCCATAATACCCTTATTATTTTAATAGAAAGACAATAATACCCTCAAGTTTAAAACTGAAAAATTAAAAAGAGATAGAGACCGGATGTGAGTCAGCATCCTCTAATGACACCAAAGGAGACCGATTACCCCTCCAACAGTGGGAGAGGTGAAGTCTCCTCCATTTATGGCGATGGAGGAGGACTTGCTCCTCTTCTGGCGACGTCAAATCCGCCGTCGGCCTTGCCAAAGGAAGATCAATCCTCCTAATTGGCGTCATTCCAAGATATAAGTGATTAATTCTTAAATTACAACAATCTCAAACATAATCTAAATTGCATGTTAGGTTGTAAGTTAAAATATCTAGGTATTATTATTCTTAATATTTGTCATAACGGTAATCCGAAATATTCCTGGCTAGCTAGAATCTAATCCTAATTATAAGTTGTGTCCAAGGGCGTAGCCAAGGGTAGGCTACCCCTGGCTGCAGCCCGGTCTAAAATCTAAGAAAAAAAAAATTTATTAGTTAATTAAATTATTTATTAGTTTATCATGAGATTATTAGTTATAATCCTAAACATTTTAGAGTAAATTTTGTATAGTAACCCAATTAGTTAATTATATGCCCACTAGACTATATAATAAAATAATTTTCATAATTCAAATTTAACCGATCGTTAAACTATTTGATCTCCCGTTTTATTAGCACGTCTCTCTTACACTCTCATCGTCTTCCCATAAGTAATCTCAAAATATTAATTTCATTATCGATGTATTTACTACAAAAAATTATGAAACTCTATTTTTCCTTCTTTATTGTCCTTCAATTTTATTTTACATTTCATACGAAGTGTAAAATAAATAAGTCATTTAACATTTCTTATTTATTTTAACCTTCGTACATAATATTATAATATTAAAGCTTTTATGTCTTATCAAGTTTCATTTAAAATATATTAAATGCTTAGCCCACCTCAAGAAAAATCCTGGCTACGCCATTGGTTGTGTCTATAGAGAATGAAGATAATGACGTTTTCTTGTTTTACTAAATATCTCTATGTGTCTTCAATTAATTGGAATATTCTTTTTGTAACTTTTTTCCTTCAATCGGGCAGTGTTTGTTTGATTAGGATTTGGGTTCCTTTGGTATCTTCGCCAATCACCAACATGATAAATTAATTACATGCATTTTTTAGTTTTGATAATCTTATCATCATCATCATAAAGTAAATTGAAAATTGTCACCACGTTTATAAAAATGAATAACTACCGCCTAATGCCATTCAGCTTGCTAATGACATCACAGTGTATAAATTTGCTATAATGAATTTGTTAATTAATTGAAAATGTGTTTGAGTACAGCTGAGGAAAGAAAATGGTTTTAAGGAAATAGCAGAAGCAGTGAAAGTCAAAGAAGGAGAAGAAATAAGAGAAGGAGCAGTGACAATTACACTAAGGAGGGGGATCAGTTTCTACTCCTCCATTCAGGCACATGATGGCCATTGGCCTGCTGAATCTGCTGGCCCTTTGTTTTTCCTTCAGCCTTTGGTAATAATAATTTTTTATTTTGAAATACGTACCTACTACCAATTTTTTATTTTGAAATACATACGTACTGTCTGTGGTGTGCAACCCGAACCTGGGACATTGCCCATATGCTGAAATAAAGTGATGCAATTCCCAAATAATAATAAAATGCTGTGCAGGTGATGGCACTATATGTGACTGGAGGACTCAACACTGTCCTATCACCACAACACCAGAAAGAAATCAAACGTTACTTGTATAATCATCAGGTTAATTTACAGTTTATATACATTTTAATTATTAAACATTATTATTATTATTATTATTATTATTATTATTATTATTAATGTTGTTTGGGGGTGCAGAATGAAGATGGAGGTTGGGGATTTCACATAGAAGGTCACAGTACGTACAATGTTTGGTACAGCACTAAGCTACATTGCCTTGAGGTTGCTTGGAGAAGATCCTGAAGATGGAGAAGACATGGCTATGCCTAGAGGTCGAAAATGGATCCTTGACCATGGCGGTCTCGTAATGATTCCATCCTGGGGCAAGTTCTGGGCTGCGGTAACTCCATCTCAATTCTCAACATTTCAAGTTTGTTTCAACGAGGAAATAAGCTTTTACTCAATCTCAGCATTTAACCGGTTAAGCTTATCATGTCATAAGTCTAAAGACAAACCTACTAATTAAATAGATATTAACACATTCGGGGGCATGTTTTCATTTATATAACATTTAATACCTTTACTCATTCGGGGCATCGGAAATAAGGGCACATTTATTAATCGGGGATGAAATGTAAGGGAATCAGGAAAAGATAACTTGATTCCTTAAGTGGTGGGAAGGACTAAGGAGGAATCAAGTTCACTTTCCAATAGGAACTTAATTCTTGATTTATGTGTGAGACTCATATAATCTGATTCCAAAAGACTTAGGAGGTGTATTCAATTGGGATTTCAAAAAACTTTTAAAAACTTTTTTTAAGTGGATGGTTTTTACAGATTTTATAGATTTTTATAGACTTTATAAGATTATGAAAAACTTTCATAGACTTTTATTTAAAAGACTTTCATTTTAAAAGACTTGCGTAAACTTTCATTTTAAAAGACTTTTATTTACATTTTTAGACTTTTACTGACTTTTAAATATGATGTATACTTTGTTTTAGCAAAATTATATATATTTATCATGTCAATAAAAATATTTTTTTCAAATGAATAAAAAAAATCATCGTTAATTAAACTTAACAAAAACATTCATATCTATATATGTAATTTTAAAATTTTTGTTTTTATTTTAATTATATTTTGCAACATTATGCTCCTTTTTTTTTAATAATTAGTCAAAATATTATAAATTTTATTTTAGAATAAATGTAGCAAACCAATAATAATATTAACATTTACATGTCTCTATAAAAATATGACAATGAGTATAAAAAAAATCTACCAAAAATTCATTCAAAAAGATAAAACATAAAAGCCGCACCTAGTTGTTGAATAAGACCCATGCCTAAAAGTGGGTAGTTTGATATTGATCGTATTTACATGGAGTCACGCTCATATGCGACTTTGATTATGACATATTGGCATGGTTAAGTAGTGGTTTTTGTCTTTTATTATTTTTATTTTACATAAATGAAGTTCATTTGATTTGTTTCGGTGCTGTTTAGTTGCTTTGAAAATATAGGTAAAAAAAAAAAATGAAATCTCTTTTCTTTAATTGCATATCTAATGGAGAGTTGTTTTTATATTATTTTTTAGTTATATATAATTTTTTTTTTTTTGTTATACATCGTTAATGTTTGTATGTTTTTTTTTTTTTTTTTTGATAATGTTTATTCATTTTAAAAGTTATTTGTTTTATTTTATTTATGAAATTTGTTAAAAGTGAGTGTGCTTTTATTTGAAAATAGAATATAGGTTTGGTGGTTGATGTTTTTCAAAGAGTTTTATGATTTTCTTTTAAAGTGAAATTCTTTCTATTTATTTATTTTTATTTTAAAAAAAGTCATTCAAAATCTTTGATAGGAATGGAAGACAAATTGTGAGATTTGTTATAACTAAAAGTCATTGATATTTTAAAGTCATTTAAAGTCATTGAGATTTTGAATACCTCTAACTTTCATAGACTGTTAAAAAGTCTTGATTAAATACCACATGACTTTTTAAGACTTTTTAAAAATCTATAAAAGTCTGTATTGAATACCCCATGACTTTTATAGAGTCATTAAAAGTCTACATTGAATACATCTAAACTTTTATATTTTATAAAAGTCATTAAAAGTCTTTTAAAATCCTAATTGAATACACCCTCCTAAATCTAAAGTCTAAAGACAAACCTACTAATTAAATAGATATTAACACATTCGGGGGCATGTTTTCATTTATATAACATTTAATACCTTTACTCATTTGAGGCATCGGAAATAAGGGCACATTTATTAATCGGGGATGAAATGAAAGGGAATCAGGAAAAGAGAACTCGATTCCTTAGGTGGTGGGAAGGACTAAGGAGGAATCAAATTCCCTTTCCAATAGGAATTTAATTCCTGATTTATGTGTGAGACTCATATAATCTGATTCCCAATGATTTTAGTAAGGGAAATAATCATTTTCTCCCCTGTAGTTTGCCATATTAGACACTTTGCCCCATTTTGTTTCAGTAATGGTCATTTCCCCTCTGAAAACCAAAATATTAGACATTTTGGCCCCTCTAGTTTCAGTAATGATCATTTTCCCTCCTAAAAACCAAAATATTAGACATTTTGCCCCCTAGCCGTTAGGTAGTCCGTTAGTCAACAACTTTGACCGTCAAAAAGTCAATTAAATGAAGGACACCACTAATTGTTTTTAAAGAAAAAATTAAGAAATAAAAAAAAATTAAAATTAATAAATGTATTTAAAAAAACATAATTGAAAATAAAAAATTACAAAATTTAATTAAACTTAAAAAAAAAAAAAGTATTTCAAAAAAATATTAATGTTTTTTTATATTAATGTTTTTTTATATTATTTTTACATTAATTAAAAATTTTAATTATTTTTACATTTCATTCTTTATATTAATGTTTTTTAAATGAAATTTTTATTTTTACATTTCATAATGTTTTTTTAAATAAATTATTCAGTATTTAAAAAAAAAATGTTTTTTACATTATTTTTACATTAATTAACAAAATTAATTATTTTTACATTTCATTCTTTATATTAATGTTTTTTAAATGAAATTTTTATTTTTACATTTCATTATTTATATTAATGTTCTTTAAATCAATTTTTTATTTGTACATTTAATTCTTTATATTTATTTATTTATTATTAAAGTTTAATTAAATTTTTTATTTTTTATTTTCAATTATGTTTTTTAAAAATACTTTTATTAGTTTTTTTTTTCTGATTTTTTTCTTTATAAACAATTAGTGGTGTCATTAGGGGGCATAACTAATGTGTTCAAGGGTAATAAGGTCATTTAATTGATTTTTTTTTTACGGTCAAAGTTGTTGACTAATGGGCTTCTTAAAGATTAGGGGGGCAAAATGTCTAATATTTTGGTTTTTATGGGGGGAAATGGCCATTACTGAAACTAGAGTGGGAAAAATATCTAATATTTTAGTTTTCAGGGAGGCAAATGGTCATTACTGAAACTAGAGGGAGCAAAGTGTCTAATATGACTTTTGAATTTTAAAGATCGGCAACAAATGAATGACACAACTCATGTGGTGTATGTAGGTTCTGGGAGTTTATGAATGGTCAGGTTGCAATCCTATGCCCCCAGAGTTCTGGCTTCTTCCTAAAATGTTTCCCATTCATCCAGGTCTCTTATCTCATGATCGGATTCCAATCCAATATATTTTATGTCTTTTAACAATGTACATCTTGATTCTCGAAGAAGACAGCAAACACATATTACAATGAACATTTGATCTGCAGGGAAAATGCTATGCTATTGTAGGTTGGTTTACATGCCCATGTCATATTTATATGGGAAGAGGTTTGTTGGTGGAGTCACCCCATTGATTCGATCAATACGACAAGAGCTTTACAATGAGCCTTATCATCTTATCAACTGGAATAAATCCAGATATACAGTTTCCAAGGTTGGTCATATAGTATATACCTTTTTCTTTTCCTTTTGGAGTTTCAACTTAATAATCCATGCAAATTTCAGGAGGATCTGTACTCTCCACATCCTCTCATTCAAGACTTGACATGGGAATTTCTATACCATGCCGTTGAGCCCGTCTTGTCACGTTGGCCCTTCTCTATGCTGAGACAAAAGGCACTTCAAGTTGCAATTGAACATGTTCAATATGAAGATGAGAATAGCAGATACCTTTGCATTGGATGTGTTGAAAAGGTAAACAAATAAAAATGATTGATGGAAAGTACAATACAATACAACCAGAAATATATATGAAGTTAATTGCATGTCAACAGGTTCTATGTCTGATTGCTTCCTGGGCTCAAGATCCAAATTCTGAAGCTTACAAGCGTCATCTAGCTAGACTTCCTGATTACTTCTGGATTGCTGAAGATGGCTTGAAATTGCAGAGTTTTGGGAGTCAAATGTGGGATGCAGCTTTTGCTATCCAAGCAATTATATCAACTAATCTAAGTGAAGAATACGGGCCAACACTTCGTAAAGCAAATAACTTCATAAAAGCTTCACAGGTTAAATGTTAGACGATCCTAATCGTTACTATTGCTAAATACCGTATTAATCGCTTAACTAAATCAATAATAACTAATCTTGTTGCATTAAAGGTGAGAGAAAACCCTTCTGGCAACTTCACTGCAATGTACAGACACATATCTAAAGGTGCATGGACATTCTCCACACAAGACCATGGTTGGCAAGTCTCTGATTGCACCGCCGAAGGTCTCAAGGCTGCACTCTTGTTGTCACAAATGTCACCAGACCTTGTTGGTGAAAAAATGGAAGCAGAGCGGTTTTATGATGCAGTTAATGTCATTCTCTCATTACAAGTAAGCCCGAGTAGCTCAAATAGAGTTGTTTACTTCAATTCTGTACTCATTCTCTTTAGTCTTCAGTAATTTGTTTAAGTTATACAGAGTAGCAATGGTGGTTTCCCTGCTTGGGAGCCTCAAAGAGCTTACCGTTGGTTGGAGGTAATTTAGTTGATATATAAAGCATTAATTAATAAGTATTGATTTACTCAGCATTTCTAACTAAATTGCGTTTACAGAAGTTCAATCCTACCGAGTTCTTTGAAGATACTCTTATTGAAAGAGAGTATGTAGAATGCACCTCCTCGGCAATACAAGGTCTTTCACTCTTCAGGAAGCTACATCCCACACATAGGAGGAAGGAGATCGACGATAGCATCTCAAGAGCAATTCGATACATTGAAGACACACAGAAGCCTGATGGTTCATGGTAAAGATTTTCCTTCATTGTAGACTTTCATTTTAATAATCTGACTCGTATACACATGACCTGAATGGTTCTAATAACTTTACGACATGTTATCGATAAAATTAAAATCTTCAAGGTATGGTTGTTGGGGAATTTGCTACACCTATGGTACATGGTTTGCTGTAGAGGGGTTGGCAGCTGCCGGGAGAAACTACAACAATAGTCCTGCATTGCGCAAAGCCTGTGAATTTTTATTATCAAGGCAACTAGCTTGTGGTGGATGGGGAGAGAGTTATCTCTCTAGCCGAAACAAGGTAAGCGTTTTATTCGATTTTTTCGATTAACTAGAACCTTCTTGTTTCTAATTTATTATGGCTTGTTTGTCAAAAACAGGAGTATACAAATCTACAAGGAAACCGTGCAAATTTAGTTCAAACGGCGTGGGCATTGTTATCTCTAATTGATGCAGGACAGGTCAGTATAATAATCTTCTCTACAAGCCATCTTCTTTGTTTCCTATGTGTGTGTGTGTGTGAATACAGAATGTTTGTTTTGTTGAAATGAACTTCAGGCAAATGTTGACCCAAAACCAATCCATCGAGGGATTAGAGTAATGATAAACTCACAAATGGAAGATGGTGACTTTCCACAGCAAGAAATAACAGGAGTATTTATGAGGAATTGTACACTAAACTACTCATCATACCGAAATATCTTCCCCATTTGGGCTCTTGGAGAATACCGCAGCCGTGTTCTTTCTGTGTAACAGTATCACCATTTCACCACTATATAATGCTGTACCCTTTGGATCCTCTTATTTGTGAACATGTATATGATTTTACCACTAAAGGAAATTATAAGGATGTTGGAATTTGAGTGCTACACAAGGTTGTATAAAGAGCCAATGCTGAAGGAGCATCAAGCCAAATACATTCATTTATTTCTAAAATGCATATATGGAGCACACAGAACTCTAAAAAAATGTGTTGTTTGACAATCAAAAAAGCAAATAAACAAACAATAGTGCATTTCAGTTTTCATTTATGATTTTAGAACACAGTAGGTGCAAAAAATTTCGGTAGTTACATTACAGTCATGGACATGATTTGTTGTGCAAGACCTGGATCTTGCTGTAGCAGCTCTGTCAAGTTGTTCTCCACCTCTGCTTTCTGCTTCTCCAAGTATTCCTTTGAGGCCTGTTATAAACCAAAAATATCAACTTATTTCCAACCCAAAATATCAACTTTGCTTAGTACGAGTATAAATCGGGGAAAGCAGCGGTGGTAAAAACAAAAGTAAACTAACACTTGATCTACCTGGACAATATAGTACAACATCAATTGCAGTAGAGTGAGGATATATATACCTGTAATGAGGCAATTGCAGTCTCACTATCCTTGAGTTTTTGCTCTTGATCATTCATTAAAATTGACTTGGGCTCTAGAACAAACCTGGCCAAGAGATGTGAGCATGAGAGGAGAAAAGAGAAAGACAGAACAAACAACTTAGAGCAAATTATCTATGATACTGGCGGCCAAAACATAAAGATTCATTGACATTCTTGGGTTGTCAAGTGCTCACATTCTCCCTGCAAAATGATAAGGACAAGGGCGTTAAATATGTGATTTATCTTCAAGACAAGCAATACGCTAAAATGCAATGAAAAAACCTGATGATATAATATATAAACAATCTGGCAGCTTAATAACCCAAGACCAAGAAATGATTTTTTCTTAGATGAAAAAGGCGGGCCTGACCAAAGCATGCTAACTGTGACTGTGACTAAGGAATCATATGCACTAAAAGAGATGAGAAAAGAATAGAAAAGAAAATCTCTAAACTGATACCTATAGATTTGTATGTATTTGTATCATCAGGCAACTGGCGCAGCTCCTCTAAGGTTAAGAATGCACGCTTCTTTTCCCCTTCTTTATTTCGCACCTGGTTAAGCACCTGAAAGCAACAAAACAACTCACTTCAGTTTAAAGGGTTAAAGTCCTTTATATCCCTCATTTATTCATTATACTGAACATATCTTACAGATAGGTCTCAATAGCAAGAAATAACACCAGTGATGTGATCAATAACTAGAAAAACAGAGCGAGGTGACATAACATTTACCTGAGCACCCAGACTGAAAAACAAGAAAATTAAGGGCAAAGAGAAACATATGAAATTTCCTGAGGAACAAGGATATTACGTAGATTTGGGTGGTTGAAATTAAGGCTGAATGTGTAGCAAAGCGTTAGAATTATCTAACTAGAAGTTAATTATTTGCATTATACCTCAGGGCAAAAAAAGTGCGCATCTTGATATTGTCAAACACTACTTCACTAATTTAGTATCATTTTATAAGATAATATTTATGTCAATTCATATTGTATCAAGTTCAAAAGATGTCAAACTTCACAATTTGAAGTAAAAGAGCCGTTAACTTTAGACAAATAGACAATTTTTTTATTTTATTCTTGCCTCAAAACTTGATCACCATATTCCTGCCTCGAAAGAAATTGTAAGAGAAACATCTCAGGTGCTGCTCCACATGTGAATGTAGATAACATTTCCATCCACTGAACTTTCTTCAAATTGTTATCCAGACTATTTTTCTAGGAAACCAAGATTTTTTAATAATATAATATCAAAAAGTACAAGATTGGGTGAACAAGCAATCCACCATGTGACCATACAAAGGATACACTTAGCAGAAAATGTATACAAGGGATAAAAATAAAAAAAAATTTAAAAAAAAAAACAGATAGCAGGACTTCCCACTCAACAATTGGTGGTTAGTTGAAAAAATAAATAAACATCACGAAATTCCATAAAATCCATAACCCATAGAGAAACCGCGACACTCTGTACCATAGCCAACAAACATTCTCTCCTTTAACATCATGAAAGTTTCTTCTATTCCTTTCGGACCAAAGTTACAAGTCAGTCGATTAATAACCTTGTAGTCTTGGCCTTTCATAATTTGGGTCATTATTAGGGATGGAAATTCCAACTGACCCAACGGGGACCCACCCAAATCCAACCCGCAATGGATGTTGCAATATTCTACTCATCTCAAGCTTGCTCTTTACAATAGCCAAAGATCATTTATATATAAGGGTTGAACCTTTTACTCATCTTTTTTAGATGTGGGGCAGAAGTATATATCTTTTTTAAAAGTAGGACAAAAGTATTTATATTTATAGTGGTTGCCTCGCAAGTCATTCTTCACCAATGTGGGATTTGAGAAACAAATGGTTATAAAACAAGTGAATGCTCCACCATTTGTTTCTCAAATCCCACATTTGTGAAGAACGACTTTGGGAGACAACCACCACAAATATTTTTTTTTTCCCCACATCTAAAAGAGATGAGTAAAGGGTTCAAACCTAACTTATATATAAATTGCCTTTGGCTATTGTAAAGAGCTAGCTTGAAAAGAGTAGAATATTACTTTCTTTATTATCTCTCTTTATGCAAAATCTTTTGGGAACCAATAAAACAGATCTCATTGTGATTTACCGTGTAGGCATAAGTTACAAAACTCATAGTATTGTCACAACAGTGAATGAAAGAAAGTAAACCATAACTCAAAGCAATTACATAAAAGCTTAAAAGTAGCAGATTTACATACTCTACTAACTTGCTCTAGGCTCATGTTTTACAATTCAAATATCCCAGTTTGTCATGAGAGGAATTGGGGAAAGAAAAGGCAGGAAGGAAAATATAACTAACCGAAAGTGAGTTGTTTATCCCTCCATTTGTTTGATTAGTGCAAGAGAATTCAAGAGCAAAATGGACCCAGTAACATAAATTATATAACTAGAAAGTCATTCCCTTCCAATTGCTTTCACTTGTTTGCCAACATATGGACAGAGTTGATATGGGACTTAATAGTACAGAAGTCAGTCTCTCCGTTCTTCCATTGTCCGTCTATTTCCCTTAAAACAATCAACTGAAAATATTTAGCCCATCTCCTTCCCTCTCTATTCGCACTCCTCCAATCTTATGTTCCTACCAAATGTTATATAAATTGTGTGCCGAATGTTCTTTGCTTATAACAACTAAAACTAATTATTTTCCGTTTACCGTTTTCACATAACATAAGACTATAAAGGCATGTTTGGTACACTGTACAGTACCATACAGTACTGGACTGTATTGAATAGGATTGTACTTGACTGGATTGGATAAAATTTAATGCTCTACATTGTTTGGTATTGGATAGTATTGGACTGTACTTGTTTGGCTAATATAATTTTTTTATTTAAATTATATATTTATAAATATTTAATTAAAAAATTGAATTTAAAAATAATTAACAAATTAAAAATTCTAATTTAAAAAAAAAAAATTGGATCTCCATCGTCCATCTGAGATAGACGGTGGAGATCTGTTTAAAAAAATTAGCAGAAATTTTATTTGATTATTTAAAAAAAAAAAAAAAAAAAAAATGGGGGTGGTGATCCAATCTGGATTTCCACCCCATCACCTACCGGATATCCATGGATGGAGAGTGGCTAGATCTCCAAGCGTCGGGGGACTAGCCTCCCTCACCGCAGGATCTCCATCATGCGATGGAGATCCCTCTCGGCGGAGATCCCACGATAGAGATCCAAGCTATGTGATGGAGATCGCAATGTGAGGTCACTGACCTTTGTTCGGGGAGGAGACTGAACAGCGGCCTCTTGAAGATGAGGCCAGGTAGCACCCTCATGGATATATATTTTGAATTTTTTTTTTTCAAGTCTAATCCGGTTGTGGAACACCTCCCCCAACAGTATAACTTAATACAGTTCTGATAGTACTAAATGAGTATGTCATACAATTTAATACGACTATAAAATGTTACCAAACGCAGTATGGTACTCAATTAGTATTGTACGATTTGCTAGTCCTCTCCAGTACGTACTAAACAAGCCCTAAGAGTGTAAGATTAAGGGCCAAGTGTCGAACCTTAAAGAGTTTTGAAAACTAGACTACATTGCATTACAATTATGTTTATGACAATCACTTGCAAATAGATTTTAACTCTCTCCGTAACATGGTAAGCTTAAAACTCCGGTAGCATTTCAACTATAACCTTCTTCAATTAAAATAATAATAATAATAAAGGTCCCAAGATGCAAAATTTTGGCTGACAAATAATTATATGCCAAAAACACTACGTCCATTCTAGATCAAATAACATGTAAATGTGATAGCAGTTAATTGGATCGTAAGACAAGTAAAAGATTCGAACCTGCTTCATTTTGCCAGTGTTTTCAATCAAACGACCTTTAATCTCCAGAAATGCCTGTTTTTTTTTTTTTTTCAATTTTCCAGAAAATGAACCACTCAATCCAAAGAAAAACAGCAATAAAGCCTAAAATATATATAATTGTATATATGTAGTGCTTACACTTCTGTTGGCTTCGTCAGACATTGTAGAAGATGCTTTGGTGCAGCTACAATAACTCCAATTCTATAATAATCTAACGAATGTGCAATTAGTTGAATATGGGTAAGGGCTTATATTTTAGGGTTTCAGAGGTTTGGATCGTGAGATGAGAAGCTAGGGTTTTGATAATTGAAATTGGAAAAGGGTAGTGTGGATATGATTCAGTGTTATTCCACATACAATTTTATGTTGTACACTCTTTCCCTTACTTTTTTTTCACTTTCATTGTTTAGGGTTAATTGTACAAATACCCATGAGGTTTGGCATAATTACACAAATGTGACACTTTTGGGAATAATGACACAAATCTTACTTGAACTTTGAAAAATGTTGCACAGACATGCCTTATACGGATGATGCACTTACCACTTCCATTGAAACACAACACCAATGGATTCCAAATCTACTTCCTTAGATAAAATTCACAACAAATTCAACCAAGAGCAATGTTAATTTTCTATAGCCAATTGTAATAATCATTGATTTCAGCAAAGGAAGTGTTGCCAAATCCATATCAAATCTTAAACACAGCAAAACTCATCTCAGATCTGCTAAGAACAACACAAATTTTCTCTCGTATCTCCTTCAAGAAAGATGCATGTGAAGTTTGCCAATGAAGGACATCTACAATGATTTCGATAGCCGGAGGTGTAGCCTCCATGGACGCTTGAATTTAGGGGTTTGTGGGAGATTAGATGATGAGGAGTTTTATTTAATTTATTATTAATAAATTTGTAAATTTTTAATAGTTAAGACAGTGGAAATGGAATAACCAAAATAGTCATTTACTGTTATATGTTAACAAAGTATTGTTATGTGTAGATGGAGTTTGTGTACATTACCTGAACTTCATTATCTAAGGCCCTGTTTGATTTTTCCACTTAACACTGAATGGTATTTAATATGTTTCATTTAGTTATTTTGTTTGATTTTTTAAGTGTTAAAATAACTTAACGAACCTCTAAAACCACTTGTTTTAAAAAGTGAAAAATTTTCACTTTTCACTTAACACAAATCCAGTAGAATTTAATGTAAAATTTTACTTCCAAAACTATCCTCACTAATTTAATCTATTTCCAAAACTAACCACTTGTCCTATAATGTTTTTTTTATATGCAATCTATAAATTATATAATTATCTAAGTTTATTCAAAATCAATTAAAGAATAAATTGTTCATTGAATTTTCTTTTGGTAAGGACATTGACCCTCAATATTCCCTGGTGGATCATTTTGTTACCGTCTATCTATATGCAAGAGTGCAAGACTAAAATTAAAAGCTCATTGATTTATAATGTCACTAGCTAAGAGCTTAGTAATTATTAGATTCTATGCAATAATAAAAATTTAAAATATTATTAATAACTAAATAAATTTATTTTAGATTTAGTTTATACGTTAGAGTTGTCCGTAATATATTAAAATATAAATATATAACAAACAATAGTTAGAAGGGCATAGATGTAAAAATATTTATTTTTAGATATTTATAACTTAAAAAAACAAACAATCTATCACTTATATTCGGTTTTCAATGAAAAAAAAACAAATCAGTATTTCAATTTTTCAGTTTTCAGTCACTATTCAATCTTCAGTAACTTTAGCATTGTTTAGTCTTCAGACAAAAAATCTAACGGTGCCTAAATGTCCCAAGCCAAACTTCAAGTTCAGTGTAATTTTCCCTTTATATTTTTGCACAACTTTGTAATTTGCATTGTCAATTTAATTTTTTAATTTTCCCATTACTCAATGTGGCTCGTCAGTGAAATGGTGAAGACCACTCATTTAATATGGTAATATTTTAGATTTGAGTGATCACAAATGCAATATATATATATATATATATATATATATATATTTATATATACAGAAATTATATTATCAGTTTGAACTGACAAAAGTTATGTCAGTTCCTTGTATGTAGGCCACTGGATTTAAATACTTTGACTTGGCTGTATGCACTTGTCAGTCAAAGTATTTAAATCCAGTGGCCCACATACAAGGAACTGATATAACTTTTGTTAGTTCGAACTTATATAAAATTATCAGTCTTTCTTTGACAAGTGCATGCAACTAAGTCAAAGTATTTAAATCCAATTATCAATATGCAAGGAACTGATATATTTTATATCAGTTTAAACTGATAATAGAAAAACTATATATATATATATAGATATATACAATTTTTTTATTGTCAGTTCGTCCTGATATAAAATATCTCAGGACGAAGAATGTGGACCATTAGATTTACATACTTTGACTCAAAGTGTATGCACTTACTAAAACTTCTCCATAATCTATGATCCATGTTCTTCAGGACGAACTGACAATAGAAGAACTGTATATATATATAAAATTTCAAGTCAATGCATCATGATATAACTTCGTAAGGATATTGAATGCGAGTCATTCGTTTTATATACTTTAACTCAAGTGTGTATGCACTTGTCAAAACTAGTGACTTATATTCAATATCCTGATAAAGTTATATCATGATACACTAACCAAATCGTAACTGTATATATATATATAGTTAAAAATATCTTTTGGTGATTTTTTTTATTTTTAAATATTACAATAATTCAGGATTTTATGAGGGGATAGACTTAAACCCACAACCTCATGTGTCGTGAAGGGCAAACCATTTGACAAATCTTGTATTGTCTAAAATATTATATGAAAAATAAAATATAAAAGCATTTAATTTACTTAAATAAAAAATAAATAAATAAAGCATTTAAATTCAGTAAATTCAAGTATTCAACAAGGCAGATAAAAAATGGTTTGGGCTAAAATAGATGAGTGGTCGAGATTAATCACGAAAACATAGTAGTACCGTACAAGTTGTACAACAAGAATATTCTCTCTAGTAATGATTACCCACCTACTCTTACTAATGTTGGGGATAATCCTCTACTACCGATGAACGCGGAAACGCCGTGTCTAATATACGCCTATAACTCATAGCAAATAATAACGTCAATAAGCAGAAAAATAGATGAGAGAGAATAAAACAATCACAACACAAGATATACGTGGAAAACCCAAATCGGATAAAAAACCACGGGCCGTTAAGACGACAGAGAAAGTTCCACTATATGATAAATTGTTACAACCATATACTCCAGGATTCTCTCTCACACCTCAACCCCAAACCCCACTCACAAGATCCTCACCAAGAACCCCACAATATCCCCTAGGTCTCCCCTAAATATCACCCACAGATCTCTAACTTGATCCACCGATATTCATTTGGATCCCTTCTCGGATATTCCCATTGGGTCTCCCCGGATCTCACTCATACTCTCTGATGTTTACATGGTGTTCTTTTTTCCACCCAAAATAACCTAAATACAAGGTCTATTTATACTAGTTACAGGGAGTATAATATAAAAGGAAATCCTACTCCTAAACGTACAAGACTTACTTGTTCCACATAAATACTATTTCCTTTTATGACAAGTCTTCTTGTAAGGAGTAAATCATTTTCCTTCAAGCACAAGAACTTCCAGAAACAAACTACTTCCTTTTCCATTGAAGATTTCCCATTTCACGTATGCTTATTATTGACTACGATTCGGGTCAAGGTTATATACCCGCTTCCTAAACCGTTACAAGTCACCTTAAATTACATCGCTCAGAAAACCGCGATCCATACGATGAAACAAACCACTTATTCAGTTCTTCATGATCTTCAAACCTCCCTAAAACACCGCCTTCAATTTCCAAACGTTATCTCACGTCTTCTAGGAAGTACCACATCAGTTGAGTCTTGTTTGGTTCACATCGGGTTCGCTTAGGAATACAAGTCAAAACCTAACAACTAATTCACCAAAATGCCATCAAACATTTCTTCCAACTTCCAAGATGAAAATTTTATAACATTAATATAGTGTTTAGAAAATTTGTTATAGTATTATATATTTCTAAACAAAAAAGTTATCTCTAATGAATTTATAACACCGATGAAAAATAAGGTAGCTTAAAGCATCTCCAACGACCTCCTTTGAAGACATCTCTTAGTTTCATTAAGGGAGTATGTGTATTTTTCAAGGTTCTAGTAAGCGCTAGGTGCTAGTCAGGCGGAGACCCAGCGCCTAGCGCCTAGGGGGATTAATCGGGGATTAATCGGTTGGCGAATTTAGACCTATTTTTTTATTTTCCTATATAAAAATCCAATCACAAACAAATTCCAATTATAAATCCAAACAAAATTCTTTCCAAGTATTTATAAAGTTGGTCAATTAGGGGTATAAGTGTAATTATTGAAAGGAAGATTGAAGCTATTGTGATTTTATAAGAGAAAAGGGGGCGTTTCATAATTTTCCACATAAATCAGAGCTCACCACATTTAAGTGAAACGCTGTGTTTCAATTAAATGGGCGAGGCCCAAATGTTGGCCCAACTGACTCAAGTGTGGCATGTGTACACCTCAGCCCGCTGCTAAACGCACCCCACCTTCCTCAACTTCATCTTCAACCTCACGCCCGCCTCCATTGCCGACCAAACCCTAGCTGGTCCAATCATCGGAAACGGCGATCCCACGCCTTATTCCAGCTGATTTCCGGTGCAGAAGAACGGCGGAGTCAACGGCTTTGACCCGCCTATCCCGATTACGCGGCCACGTGGCTGATTACGCGCCCACCACCCAAATGGTCCGATTTGCACCTTTTCGGTGCGTTTTTCGGTCGCCTAACTATATTGGACCGATTAATCGGTCTAAGTGGCCGCAAACTAGAACACTTGTATTTTTACAGCTCCAACAGCTCCCTATATAGCTCCATTAAAGCATCTCCAATGCAAATATGTATTTTTGAGTTTCTAAATAGTGCCACATCAGCATTTATATTTATTATAGGCCCACTTTTGAAAAAAAAAATAGATAAATGCATATTCACATCTCCAATGCAATTATCTAAAGTCAAATATGCATCCATTTTATATCCAATCATAATAAAACAATTATTACATTCTCTCTCCTATTTTATTTTACAATTAAATGAGCTTTAATCTTATTGGTGGAAAGAGTTTAAAGCTTTAATCTTATTATTGGAAAGAGTTAGAAATCCTAGTCAGCATTTTTATGAGAGTTTCTAGAATTAGAAACCCAACTCCATATTCTCTAACTTTTTTTTGGTCACATCATCTCTATATTCAACTTAGATAATAACATTGGAGAAAGTTTTTCTAACTTTTTTAATATTTATCCTATGTGGCACTCCATTTTCTCCAAATGCATAATAGCATTGGAGATGCTCTTAATTGTGTTCTGATGGAGTTCACTCCCTTAATTAAGAGATGTTTTCAGACCCCCTTAAAGTGAGCTTCACATGTTTAAAATTATTTTATTTTCTTGAAAAACTTCATATATTTAAAACTCATAATTGACAAATAATATCTAATATTTAAACACAATATCTAATATTTAAATAATAATAAAAAATTATTAAAAGGGCCATTTAAGGGAGTATTTTGGAGCATATACTCCCTTAATGGTCCCTTACATTAACATACATGCTTAAATATGGGAGTCTTCAAGGGAGATGGTTGGAGTAACTCTAAGAGTATCTCTAATGCAATGTTATTTTAGTGTGTCAATGCTATAATTTAGCTCAAAGTAAAAAAAAAAATGTTCCAATGCAATACCAACTTTGACATAGCAATAAATACTGTTTTTTTAATTATAAAAATATCATTTTATAATTATATTGAATGTATTAATTGTTAACTTTTATAATTTTAAATAATAAAAAATATTATATAAATTAAATGTATTAATTATATTTATTGACTTTTAAAATTTTAAATAATAATAATAAAAAATAGTATTTTAAATAGAATTATACATTGAAATATAAATTACAATGCTAAAATGATGTGTCAAATATAATATTTTACTATTTTTTATACCAAATTTAACATTGATATCGACATATACATCAAAGACAGTCTTAATAATTAACCTCTTAGATCTACACGTTGAAATTATGGGTTCTATTTGCATTCGCTTCCTAAATTTCAAATTTTACATACACACGTTGAAAACTTGAAATCGTCGTGGGTTCCTATTCATAGTCGCTCCCCAAATTCCAAACCTGTACTGAAAAAGAAAAGCAAATTATAACACAAACACAAATCGAAGTTGAAATAGCTAGTGGCCACGTGGGTGTTCAAGCATATGGCCTCAAAAATTCAAAATTTTTGCACTCGAAAAAACAAAAGAAAAAGAAAATTGGTAATATGGTAATAATATAAAAGATGAATGTTAAATAATAAATATAGAAAGAAAAGGATGCGGTGGCATGATTGGGTTACGGTTGGTATTGGCGTTTTGGCGGCTATTTCTCCAAACCAATCAACCTTTACATGCTTCCTCTCTTTTTTCTCTCTCTTCAAAACTCAATTTTCTCTTGTTTATCTCTCTCTTACTTTTTCGTTTTTTGTTTTTTGTTGTTGTTGTTTATTTATTTATTTTTAAATTAGAACTTGTCTCTGTTTCTTCATTTGTGTTGCTTGGGAATTTTCGGATCTTCTAGGGCTAAATTTGTACAATTCCCGGTGACCCATTTGAGATTCGGCTGTTCACAGATCGGATCCGGAGTCAGTTTGTTGATTTTATTGAGGATTCGCTGGTGGTGAAGTGGAATTCATTATAGTCCCGTTTGGTGTTAATTGAGATTGATAATGGGAAGATGAAATCAAAACCGAAGCAAGCATTTCTATATAGATTCATGGGGATTTGTTTCAGCATTGAAGAAGATCAACAACAACAACACCAATCTACTACTAAACCTAGTAATAATGAAGGTATCATCTTTTAAATGCATTTCTTTGTTAAATGATTTGTTTAATTTTTTCACATTTTTGTTTGTTTATTGAATCTTTTTCCTCTGTTGTTGTTGTTAAATTTGTGAAGTAGGAAATGGCAGTACTAGTTATGCAAGTAAATGTGATAGGCAGGTTTCATCATCGGTTGGGATTAGGAGTAACAGTGTCAATTTGACTCCAAAGGATGTAAACGAACTCCGGCAGAGTCCAGGATACAGTAATGTTGATATCTTTACATATGTGGAGATGACATTGGCTACTAAGTATTTCCGGCCCGATTACATTCTTGGGGAGGGTGGCTTTGGTGTTGTCTATAAAGGTGTTTTGGATGAGAGTGTGAGGTCAGGTTATCAGACAACCAATGTTGCCATTAAAGAGCTTAATCGCGGTGGCTTCCAAGGTGACAGAGAATGGCTGGTACATGTCATTTCTTACTGTTCTTTTTCTGTTCCTTCCATAATTAGATTTTGGTATCTGCAGATAAAGAAAGTATTTTATTTCTATCCTGGCTGTTAAGAAAGAATTTATTTAATGAAGATTGAAGAGAATTAGAAAAAGGGGAAATTAAATAATTGCTGTTACATTAATCACTAGAATTAGGATAGGGAAATACCAAATATTTTAAAATTGCTGCCAAATCAAGCCAGACTGTCTGTATAATCACTTTTGTAAATTTTACCGAACTTTTTTTTTATACCAAAATTATTAAATAATATGATTTTAACTTTTCAAAAGCAATGCCGAACGGGGCCTTAATGATGGGTTGACAAAAAAGAATTTAATAGGAATGTCTTAAAGCCCAATCATTAGAAAATTTCAGAATTAGTGATAATGTGCTTCTACAGCTATTCAGGGTTTTTTCCATACCTGAACAGAAACTACTTCTTTTTGCAATTTAAGGGACTCTTCTGTTAAAGGACATTTAGTTGCAATCTTACTTTCTAATGACCTACAACTGCAGTGGTTATAGATAAGGAAGTAAATATTTAATTTCTTTTGTTAGTCAGTAATTACTTTTAAACTGTTTCTTTGTAGAGGTAACGTAAATATGTGCTTTTACATAATATGCCCATGCATACCCATGGATATGTGCATGGTTACATTTTTTATACATGTTCTGCTGTAGACATAATCCAAAATATGTGTACATAGATACTTGCATATGAGCCCATGTATATGCATGGATATACAAACAGTCACTTATGTATGTCGTCAGATGCTCCGGTGTGTAGAACTGAATTAACATGGAGATAATCATAAAATGATACTGATGAAATTAGTTGCACGAAATCTTACTTCCTCTCAGCAATATCTAGAGCCATCCAGGAAAGAGGAAGTAGGAAATTATATGAGGTTAATGTCTTTTGCAGGTTTAATTGTAATTGTATTATTTTCCTGCCACTGACCTGATATCAAACTTGTTCGTTTGCATGGACTTTTCCACTTAAAGAAGGGTTTTAATTGATTGTAATCAAATTACTTTTTTTTCTTTTTGCAGGCAGAAGTCAACTATTTAGGACAGCTTAGTCACCCGAATCTTGTGAAGCTCATTGGGTATTGCTGTGAGGATGAGCACAGGTTATTGGTCTATGAGTACATGGCTAGTGGAAGTCTAGAAAAACATCTACTTCGCAGTAAGTGACCAATTTTACTTTGATTCTACAGATTTGATAGTTAATTAGGTTTTTTGAAGGCTAAGGAAAGAACCCTCTTTTTTTTTTTTTTAGTATAGCTTTCAATTTCATATATTAGGGATGGAAATTGTTATGTAGTCCAGTCAATCATTTGAAGTGATGCTCCAGCCTTGTCCAAAACCATTCAGTTTCAAAAGTTTGGATTTCATTTTCCAAGCATATGTTGAACTAGATGTTCTTTTGAGATAGGTGTAGAGAGAGAGGGCTGATGAATCGTTTGTTTAAGCTAGATATATGGTAATTTTGTAGAGTAGGTGACTGTAGTTATATCATTGTTGGGATCTTGTCTTATTTAAGAATATTATTTGGTTTATCTGGTAGTTGTTTTGATATTATTTCAATTAGGTTTATCTGTTTTTTTGTTTGTTTTTTATTTGAGTTATTTCCTCTTTCTTTACTTCAACTGCTATAAATAATTGTTTGGGATACCTAGACTGGTTTTAATTTTACAGAAACCCATAGTTTTGCTCTCAAGTCATTCTTTTATTTCATTTCATCCATGTTCATTCTCATTCTATCCATCTTTTCTTCAACGTATGTTTTAATTTTGTTTTTTCTTAATTGTTATAAAGTCTAACCTTGGTCATATTTGCTATCTTCTGATTCTAACATCCTTCTATCTCTATATCAATTTCTCTATTTCATTCTCTTAAAAAGTTATCCTTCTAATTTATTGAGACTCGTCTCTTTTTTTACTTCCCTCTCTAATCTTATTTTTCTTACTTACATTCTTATTCTCTTCACATAAGCTTCTTATTGTATCCAAAGATTAAATTTAAGTACTTTATTATTTGCCACAGAAACTATGCAACTGATTTCAATTTGTTATTAGTTGGTACAAGATAGCAGAAATTATGGATGACCATTATGTTACTCTTCCTAGGATAACTTTCAGCATTTTCTAGTTTGCTGGAAGAATCCACCAATTCATTAGATATGGACTCAACCATTACAAGTACAATAGTTTTAAATTTCTCAACAAGACCATTAAACCTTCAAATGGTTCAGTTATCAATCCCCATTTATGATGTTGATTAAAATCTTATTACATAAATGTACAGATATACATATATCCATTCATACACAATTTCCTGTGGTAACTTTGGAGAAGAAGTATACGCATATACATATATTGCCAATATTTAAGCTACTTATTGCTAATTTATGTATAAAATCATAGATGATTCTTTGTTAGTAACCCTATTTTCCCTTGGTTGGCAGGAGTTGGTTGTACTTTGACTTGGTCAAAGAGAATAAAGATTGCATTAGATGCAGCAAAAGGGCTTGCTTTTCTTCATGGTGCAGAGAGACCTGTCATATACCGTGATTTCAAGACATCAAACATCTTGCTGGATGCGGTTAGTTGCCATTTATTTGTTTATACATTGCTTCATAAAGTTCAAGTACACCTTATTATAAGGAACATTTTGGAAAATAAAAGCAGCATTTGGTGGTGATTATCTCTTTTATCATGAACCTTGGAAAGAGTTCCTTGCCTTTTGCTTGATTAACAGTTCTGAGTTGAAAAACTAAACTGAAATTGATTTAAGATTAAGAAGCTAAGTGAAATGAATGTAAGAAAGTTCTTTTCTTGATTCATTTTAATGCTCAACCTATGTCCCCAAGTACTTGTCTGGCAATCAAGTGGTGCGGAGAGTGAGTGGAGCGTAGCTCACAAGGCTCCAGTGGTGAACATCCAAACATGAGCTTGCTGAAAGCTTGCTTCTAGTAGTAAACTCTGATTATCTAAAATGGCCTTCTCAAATACAGAAAATAGAAATTCTAGACTTGCTGAAAGTTTCTTTTCGCAGAAACAATCAGGATCTTCACTCATAAGTGAAGTTAACTTTTCAGTTTCTCATGCAATGATTTTTTTTTTTTAGTTTCCACAGCTGAATTGATTAATGATCTACAGGATTTCAATGCAAAGCTTTCTGACTTTGGGCTTGCAAAGGATGGGCCAATGGGTGACCAGACCCATGTGTCTACACGAGTGATGGGCACATATGGTTATGCTGCTCCAGAGTATGTGATGACTGGTGAGTCATTTACAGTCGAATCTTATTGAATTTTTCATTCAGCATTTTTTCAATTATGAGAATATACATTATTACCTAGCAGAAAACAGAAGAGGAAATTAAAATATGAAGATTTTTTACTGTCAATAGTTTACATGAACAAAGGTTACAAGAGATGAAGCTTGTACTTCCCGTTGTTTTTTTTTTATTAGGAAGTTCTCTAAGTTTCCACAGCTGTACTTTAGTTTCCATTTTTTGGTTTCAGAGAAGTAGTGGAAATGTTGAATCTTTTTAGAAATGAGAGTATTTGGAATTAAATTTTGGCTAATTAGGGAACTCGTAATCTTCTTTCCTGGAGTAGGTCAGCAGTTCCAAATTGATACTACATTGTATGTGTAGCCAAAAAGCTCCCACTTCCAAAACATTTCAGTTAGAAAAATTCTTTGTTCTTTTTCTTCCGCTTCTCAGTCCATCCAAATTTGGCTGTGGAAAGAGGAAAAGGTGGATTAATTTGTTTAGAATTAACTTTTTTGTTGAATCCATTGTATTTCACTTCAACTATAACTGTATTTTATTTCTTGATTTGAAGGGTAACATTGGAAATGTGTTTAAACATATAACCTTCCTTGTGATGTAAGATTAAGCAATTGCTGATATTCAAGAATGAATAGTAGTTTATGTAATGTACTAAAGCAATATATATTGATCTTATCAGGGCATTTAACGGCTCGAAGTGATGTTTACGGTTTTGGGGTAGTGCTACTCGAGATGCTCCTTGGTAGAAGAGCGGTGGATAAGGGCAGACCTAGCCGAGAACATAACCTGGTTGAGTGGGCCCGCCCGCTTTTGAACCATAATAAGAAGCTTTTGAGAATTTTAGACCCTAGATTGGAAGGACAGTACTCAGTTAGAACCGCAATGAAAGTGGCCAATTTAGCGTACCAATGCCTTAGTCAAAATCCGAAAGGGAGGCCCCTTATGAGCCAGGTAGTTGAATTACTTGAGACTATTACAATAGAGGTGGGAAGCCATGAAGAGGCTATACTTCAAAGTGGGGACAGTGCCGTGACCCTGTATGAAGCTCCAAAACCTGGAGAGAAGAAAAGAAACCAGACAGCATGTGATGGTAATAGAGAAGATGCAGCACAGCGAAGGAGCAAACCAGGCAATGGAAGGAGCAAGAGTGAACCTCCAGAAAATATTTTTAGTGCAGGTAGCTCCCCTACGAACATCATCGAAGATGATGAGATATCAGTGTCAGCCAGACATTGAACTTATACCAACCATGGATTTTGAAGATGAAACTATACAAGATGTAGCAACAAGTCTGTCTTTTGGTGTTTTAAATACTAGATTGAAACCAATGAGAAATGAGTTTTGGCGAGGCATTGAATATGCACTGAGTATGGCTATACAATAAAACTGTACAAGTTGTACCAGTCTATGCTTTGGTTTTTCGAAATGCAATTTACCAGCTGATTTATGAATACTATTATATTAAACTTTTTTAGCTTTATTTCTAAAAGCTTTAAAGTGGGGAATTTTGGATTTTAAAAGAACAAATGACAGAAACTTGATGACCTCAAATATTCACATTTTGGAACCTTACAACATGCTTGAAAAAAGTAAAGGCATTTAGGTCATCATGGAGGCCTAAATCAAACAGGAATGATCCATGCTAGCTTTGCAAGTCCATTTCATGGTAGTGGATTGATTATATCAAGGTTTATTAGCAATGCACATAACATCAAAGGAAAAACCATCATCCTTTCAAACATTGAAGTAAAACCCAACACAACATCGATCAGCTTCGAAATAAGCAGCCATTTTCCTCACTGAAGGCCTCAAGTCCCAGCATTGCCTACAAGTTCCTACTTGAAAGCAGCGAATCCTGGTTAAGTGGAATCTGTGCAGTCATTCTCTTAAATATCAGAAGCAATTCCCTAGAAGATAAATACTTGAGTTAGTGAGATATAAACCTCTACCAGAAATTCAGCTTATCAATCAACCAAAATGATTATGGGTTGCATTAGAGGTCTTTAAGATCAAATCTTCAGAGGGAATCCAGCAACTTTTCTTAAACTATATTAATGTGTAGATTCATTTTCCTTCAAAAAGGGAATGCTTTTAGAAATTACTACCAAAACTCCTTATTTTGTAATTTTGTTTCAGTCTCAACTTAAAATAACTTAATTGCTATAACACCAAAAATATGAAATACTAATTTCATGTTACTTCCTGCATAACTGCAAATTTCTTACCAAAAGGAAGTTTGGCTTACCCCATACTTGGCACAATTTCATTGCCAGTTGAGTGGTAGATCTTCTCTCGGCAGGATTAGAAAATTCCATCTTCAGAGTCTCCTGAACCGCAGACAAGAATTCTCGCTTCACTTTTGAAGAGAGAACAAGGTGATTTGGCCCATGGATTGTGCTCAACTCCACCACCTATAAAGGGAAGAAGTAAAAGGTAATGACTCTTATTAGCCAACTCAAAGTTATTTAGTTTGACTGAAAAAATTTGAAATTGTTGACACTCTGTAACAAAATCTTATGACCCAATTATAACCCCAACAATGAAGAAAACTTTGGAAAAGATCAGATAATAATTTCCATTGTTTCCTGGAAAATATATACGCAGCCCGGTTATAATAAATACTTATTTTGCTAGACATTAAAGGGTGCTTATTGGGATCATGAGTGCACATTCCTGGTATGGTATTGTCTCAATACAACAAACAATATGTAAAAAGCATGGCCTTGTATCTGTGAAATCAATTCAGGCATAAGTGTTTACGTGTATGTAAATCTGTAGGTAGACATGAAAGTATGTATGTCTAGCTGTATGCATATTTATAGAATATGCAGGTTACAATTTTGATGTTCACAGGCATCAAAATAGCCCTCCCTTTTATGATTATTCTTTTTTAGAATATGTTTGCTAATTATAATTCTCTTTCAACGTGCATGATGAAATTACTTTATATCAGCTAGGGTTAGAATATTAAATGGAAGTATTTCTAATATACCAGCAAGACATGAAGTAAGCCAACTTCAGGCAGAGAAACTAAAAAGAAACATGATATTCACAATATTTATTCAAGTCATTCTAGTTTGTATTCAAGCCGGATTACAAAAGGCTCTGAAGGAGCCTTTTATAGTTGCTAACATAAAAAGAGATAATCATCTAAACTCATGATAATGATAAAGCAAACCTAAACTAATCTAAGTAGATAATTATTGACAACTAATACTATCTAGATAACTATTCCCTATTCCCCACCACTTTATACCCTGAGCAAGTTTGGTATTTTACTACTTGCAACACAAACTAAAAAGTCCGTATTTCCAAATCAGTCAAAATGTGGACTTTACAATGCCATTTGTCTTTCCTATCTATCACAAAGCATTTCTATTACATAAAGGTGTTAGTATCAGCATAGATTTTTAAAACTTCATGTGTTAGATTTATTTGATAGGCAATAGCCAACCTCATTTTGTCAACAAATGCAAATAATAAAAGCAACCTAATAAGTATAGAATAAAATGGATATGATGCATGTAATGCAGTGGACATTAAGAAAAAAAAGACATGAAATTTAGCGTGCACATCCCATGTATGATATAGAAGAGATATACAGAATTTGTGATATTGAAAGTTTAATCAAAATAGTAAGGAACTTGCCTGCTGCAACCATGGGACTATAGAATTCATGAACCTTTGTTCTAGGAAGTATGATGCCAGAGTACTAAGAAGATCACTGATGGTCTTGTGGGATAAACGTTCAAGAACAGGGCCAGTTCTATCAAGAAGCTCCATTAATACGAGCTCATCGCCAGCACAGAGAGCTTCAACATATGCAGAGTCCAGATCCCCTTCATACAGGTAGCCTTTCACACAATGCCATAAGCTATTCTTGCTTTCTGAATTATTTAGTCTGGCATTTGTGCTAGAAACTGAATCAAAGACAGCATTGGTTTTTCTAGTTTGACCCACACCCTGTGTTCCCAATCCTGAGCTTTTGTGGATATCCCTCCCCATAGGATTTCTACTTTTCTTTACTGTAGGATTAGTCCAAATTTCTGCACCCTCTTTGTTAGAATTGCTTGATCTGCACCTACCAAATGTTTTTTCCTCCCAAATCTCCGAATTCTTTGCTGATGACACTGAAGGTTGTCTGTTACGAATATCTACAGATGGCCTAGAAGAGCACGTAGAGAGTCTGGGAGAAGAAACATTTTGGCCCTGCTTTATAAGTTTGGAGCTCACTGAGTCTGAATTCCTACCACCATATACAAGATCCTGAGCCATTCTATCTACCACATGCTCTAAACCTAAAACCTTTGACTGCAGCATCGACAAATTGCCCATTATACTAGTTGAAAACACCTGTAAATTAATTTACAATAGTATAAAATAAGAGACTGCTGCTATCTTAAGATGCAAAAGAAAACTTAAGCACAAATTACAAACCTGCATTTCTTGAAAAGATGATATTTCAGAAAACAAGTAAGGAATTAAAAACTATACTTGATAAAAAGAATAAAGGTGCTCATGAATAAATTCTACACTGAAGATTGGGATAACTAGGCCATATGCAAGAAAATTGATTTCTTAAAACGAGTGCAAAAAATTAAGTTAAATCCATTTATTCAAAGATTGTAGAATTTGAATATTGTAATTTATTTTTATTTTTTTTGAAAGGGAATATTGTAATTATTACAAAGTTAATAATAATAATAAAAGTATATTGTAAAACTAACAGGCATGCACAATGCACATGTTTGAAATTTCCCACCGAGTAAGCTGCGGCTATCAGTAACAATTTGCTCACATAGAGATAGCAATGATGGCATAAAAAATGGCATTTAGCAGTTTTACTAAGAAGCCAGTAAAAAGATTGTTACAAACATAGACAGATACACAAGAATCCTGATATATTTACCTGCAGGACATCCATTAAGTTTGACTGTTTGTTTTCAATCTCTAGGAGTTGCTTCCGAATGCATGCCATTTCGTTCACCATCTGTGAACAGCATCCATGCCCAGTGTGAGAACTAGACTCTGTCACTGTAGAGTCTAGACTTCTGCGGTCCCGTATCTTATCAGAGTATAACTGTTCCTCACTACTAATGTCTTCAGCTCTAAAACATTGATTCCTTCCCATTAGGTTCTCTAAACCACCATCCTCGGGACATTCATGCGAAACTGTAACAAACTTGGTTTTGAAGTTCTCAGTTGCAAGGTTTGACACAGAAGAACACTCTTGTTTATCATCCATTGGCATGTATTCATGTTCAATATCTTGGGTACTAATAACATCAGCGCTCATCCTTTCCAGGGTCTTTGTAACACAACTACCCTCAGATTCTTCATTATGAAGGTCTGCTAAAGAACCATTTTGGGTTTTAGGAATCGCAATTTCAACTTGCCAATCATCTGCTTCAGAATATTGCAAGTTTCCTGCATAATTTTGGCACACTTTTCTGGCAGACAAAGGAATTCTTTGCTTGACTGAGTCTCTAACAACTTTCTTCAGTGTTGTATCCTTCCTTCCAGAATCACTGGGACTGGTAAGACTGCTGAAGTCACCTCTGCAGAAATTTTCTGACCAAAGGTAAATAATGAGTACTCGGAAACAATATATAAAAGTTTATCAAAAAAAAAAAAAAAAAACAATATATAAAAGGATATGAAAACCATGTAAATTAAGAAAGCTAGTAAAGTTACATGCATGACCATCTTATTGCAACGAAATTGTTTAATGCTAAGAACTATATCTTGCTACATTAAAAAATATGCAAAATGAAGTATTCTCGCATTTTAGTCCAAATCAGTAAAGAATAAAGCTTTCTGAAAGGTTTAATTCTTCAGTGTAGTCTGTGTTACTGTGAAGAGGTATTTATACAAGGTGTAAAAGTTATCAATCCCATAGTGATAGCGATGGTTGTAATCTATAAATCAGTTCAATGACATCATATATATAATTCTTATCCACAAATTGTTTACACGAAAACAATAACATGATTTTAGTGTTCTAACAATTCGCAGAAACTTGACCATTTGAGGATAGACAAGTATAAGAGCAAATGAATATAAGTCTCTGCCTATTATGAAGGGCTTCCGTAAAGATATGGCACTTTGATCAAGACTCAAGAGATGGAACAAACTGAAATGATGACTTCCTAAAGAAAACATGGCAATATTCAAGCTCAATATATTTGGCACAAGCATGAAACACTGGATTCACTGCCATGTATGTGGTCCTCACATTGCCACAATCTAGAACACCAGGTGAATGGAGAAGAAAATGTAATTCATGTAGATAACAGGGTAAACAAAGTATCCCGATACAAATAAAAACAAGATCATTATTCATTTTAATGCTAGATTTAGAAATAGTAGGCTGTTTCTTGGCATTCTCAGATAATTAGCACACAGTTCATAGGTCAACGTAAGTATTTTGAATGATGCATAAAATCATTGAGGGTTTGAAACTAACCCCAAACATGAGAGAATACCAATTTGAACTGAAAACTCTTTTGACACATTAGAGTAACAGACATCAGCAACTAAACCTTTTATAGAAGACCCAGTTTCTGAAGGTTCAGGAGTATCAGGACCTGGAAGACTTCTCCAGTACTGTAGGACATGCAGCACTGTCTCTCTAACAGGTTTAACCTATAAAACATAGAGAAGCCTCTTACAAATCCAGCTCAGCCATTCATAAGATAGTAAATTTCTACAAATATAGATCTTGAATTGAAACCAACCTTGTCAAAACGACATGATTCAAGGGAACGAATGCAGGAAGCCTTGAAAGTTCCCAAGAATGATCCGCCACTTGAAGCAATTTCCCCTAGTGCTACAGAGGCAGCCTTGCGTGTCGTCCAGTCGCTGTTTTTAAGAGCTTCTTGGATGCTAGCAATTGCTGCTGATAAAACATTTTGCGTTGCAGCACCCCCTGCCTGAAGTTGAGATTGGTGCTACTTTTTTAGAAAAAAATTGCATATGGTAAAAGATATAGTAAACCAATCATAATAATAAAGTACTTCCCATATAGCATTAAAATTGAGCCAGAACAACTGTTGTAATTTAGAAGAAACAACAAACGGTTCTCCCACATATTGAAATAATTTCACTCATTGAAAGCAATAATGAAGCAAATACCAATTCAACTCATGTACAACAATATGTATACATATAACCATGTATTGCCATCCTTTTTAAATCAAAGGTGCTTAATTATTTGAAAACAGGACATTAAGTATGAGTAGGTTCTTAGTACAGACTCAAAATTACAATGAAAAGAGAAATTTTAAAGCACCGCTGATCTAATCAGAACATAGATGTTATGATAATTATTTAGTTATGTTGGACATATTCATACATAAAATTAAACCTGTTTGGGAACCCACACGTGAAGCTTGAGAATGTGGGAATGAATCCCTCACTGAAAACATAAAACACAGGATCATGGTATTATATACCAAAGGATGCCATAACCCAATAGACTAGTCTTTTGGGTCGTAAGACTATCCACCAATATATATAACATTCCATCCAAAATAATGAAGTACCAATGATGTTCCTTCTTTTCTCCCAAAAGGAACATAGGACACAGTTAAACAATATAGATTCAATTTAGTAGATATGAATGCTGAATCAGTTGGACGGATCACTATATCTTTAATCAAGCAACTAGTTTCCACCCGCTTAAGCATTAGAAACAATTATTTTCACATGAAAAGCCACACAAAATGATGCCTGGTATGTATTTAAAAAAAATGATGCCTGTTATGATTGGTATTTGGTAGAAGTGTCCAATTAGTCAAATGATATTTGAAAGCAGGATACAGCAAAACAAGAAAAGTAATGTTTATCTTACACATTGTTTTAAAAAACGTATTGAGGCGCACCTCAATACGTTTTTAAGAAAATTCATACGTTTTAAAGAAAATTCGTAGTGAGGCTTACGCCTCAATTTGGATTTTTTTAGGGATTTTAAGTAATGTATTGGACAATTTGAGGGGTTTTTTGGGTTTTTTTTTTATTCCCGAGTGCATCAGCTTAGCACAACAAAACTAATTCAATCTTCATAACCCAACATGAAGATGCAATGATAATGTTATGAAATTGGTTTTGTGGGGACATGGTTCTAGTAATCGGCCTAGGCAGCCACCTAGGCCTTAAGCGGACCCGGCTGCCACTAGGAAGGCCTAATCAGCCTTCCTAGGCAGCCTAGGCGCCAGACTAGGCAGGCTAGGTGGAGTCAACGCCCGAATTTTTTTATTTATTTTTAATAAATTTTTTTTTCCAAAACAGCGTCGTTTTGGCTAATTCGGCTTCACTGCTTAGTCGGTGCCGAGGCGGTCCATGCGCTAATCTACCGTACGACTTGTTGGGGATAGCTATAGCCTAGAAACTAATTCGAACATCTTTGTTGTTAGTATGACGATTGCATGTTAATTATTTTATGAATTATATTGATTGTTTATAAAGTTATAAACCTTACATCTAGCTTTGTAACTTGATATTTATAAGATGAAACAGGTTGTTAATGATTATTAATGTGACTATGTGATTATTGGTTGATTTATGAAATTTTATGTGCTTTTTATATATATATTTTATGTGTTTTAACTATCCTTTGTGAGGCTTACGTCTCATTACGCCTTGAGGCTTACGCCTCGCCTCAGTAGAGGAAAACGGATCAATACTAAAAACGTTTGATCTTACATAAAAAAGACAAATAAACTCAGTTTGAGTGTTGTACTATTCTAAGTTTCTAACAACATGAAAATGCATAAACCAAATGTAAGAAAACTGAGAGTTATTTTGATGTGCGCACATACAAGTAAAGAGAGACTTAAAAAGCTTTAAAATTGGTTCTTACGGATAAAGTTATAGATGCATACACTCACAAAATACAGCAACACGATATTGAACAAGGCTTACCAGATCATAGAAAAACAATCTACAATATTATGAACAAAAAATGTGCACACTACGATTAGAAACTGACCTGAATAATACTTCTGTTCAACTCAATTACTGCCGGTTTTGCCATGAAGTGTGGATTTTTAAGCAACTTTATGGTTCGGGTCAACATTCGCTGCAAAACTGAAACTGGAGGGTGATGGGTATTGTCAACAACCCTTGCCAAGCACAAAGCGGTGCCAGACTGCGCCTGCTTATTTTGTTCACCCAAAGCTTCAAAAAGCGGCCTCACTAATGCAACAAAAACTGCATGAGCCTCATCTCCATGATTACTCAATTTGGAAGCCAAAATACCCATAGTTTCAACACAAGCATCCCTCACAACTGAGTCAGAGTCCTTAAGTCGCTTAACAATGCTAGCAACCATCTTACTTAGATGCGGTGCAATGAGAGCCTGATGAAACCTAGCTAATGTACCCATCAATCTAATGGATTCCTTTCTAACTGCACTCTTTTGCTCAGAATCAGTGTCCAAAATACATGATATAAATGGGGCAATCTTATCTGGGGTTAAACATTCAGCTATTTTGTCAAGCTCATCAACCCCTAATTGATAAGTATCTCTATCTGCTAGCTTGTTAAGCGCAATAATCACTTTATGCTTAAGCTCAAATGTCACCTGTTGGGCATTGACCCTAGAGCCTCCTCTTGCTTTCATGTTTGAATGTGCCTTCATCCTCACAAATCACAACCAACTCCTAAATGCCTTTTTTTTTTTTTTTTTCAATTTAAAGAGCTACCGTGTAAATCCATCAGTGCCTACATGAATGCAACAACACATCATAACCTACAAAATGACAATGTGAAATAGAAACTAAATCAGAGCTTACACAATACACATTGACATTTAAGAACACAAAATCATGCCCATCTTAACAAAAACAACAACATACAGCAAAATCATGTCTATTTCCAAGCCAACACCAAGACTACATTAAAAATAAATATATAAATAAACAAACAGCGTGCCGTAAAAAGCTGATGATAGTTTATCGAGAAACAAACAGAGAGTCGGTAAAAGAAAATGAGCAACTTACAGAGAGCGGTGGGCAGCAACTGCACAGCGAGATAGCAAAATTTGAGACTACATTTAACAGTTTGAATTGAAAATTGAATAAAAATAATATTACTAATATTAAAACACGAAAAAAGAGAAAGAAATTGGAGATTTCAAAAATTGAAAAAGAAAATAATAGAATAATTGAAAGGAACGAATCTCAGTACAGACTACAGAAGTACAGAGTAAAAACGTCGAGAAGACCTTACCTCCTTTTGCAGGAGAGAGAGAGATTGATATACTTTTGTTGTGGTTTTTCGCGCCTACGCTGTGTTTTCGAATTTCAGGAGAGCCTAGGATTTATGGCATTTGATTGGTGCCACGTGGATAGATCTGACAAACTTTATTCTTTATCAGCTCCTTGCCTATTTTTTCAAATTTCAAATATTTACGCCCTTATTGTTACCTACTTACCTGTAATCTTGAATGATGTATCAGCTGTGGTCCTCCTCTTCCCCCAGTAATTTTTATTTTTATTTTTTTTAGAAGTAGCAAAAAATTTGTATATGAGAGCGATTTTAATACCATTTTTAAAAATAATGTTTTTAAAAATGAAAATCATGTTTAAAAAAACGTATATGTAGCGTTTTTTTAAAATGTATACGTTTTTTTAAAGTAGCTGATATAAATAAGCAAAATAATTGTTTGGATATAAAATTTGTAATTTGTTTTTAAACATATTTTGAAAATTATGGAAACAATAAAATTGTTTTTTTTTCTAACTTTTTAGTTATAAATTTAAAAATATTGTATTTCATTTTCAAAAACTGTTTTAAAAATTGTTTGTTTATTTGTTTTTGAAATGGCGTTTTTGAAAAATGAAAAACAATATTTTTAAGTTTATAATTACAAAGTTGAAAATAACAATTTATAGTGTTCCATACTTCCATCATTTTTAAAATATGTTTTAAAAACAAATTTTATTTTCAAACAACTATTTTACTCATTTCAAAAAACAATATAAAAAACATTTATATCGTTTTTAGTTTTTAAGAATTACTCTTACCAAACACGTTACTTTTTAAAAAAATATCATTTTTAAAATATAATATTTATTTATAAAATTAGTTTTTAAAATGATACGAAATATGCAACTTTTAAAATGTTGTTTTAAAAAAAAAATAACAAATAACGTTTATAAAATATGTAATCAAACAACTTTAAAAAAAAAAAAAAATCTAAAAACACCGTAAGATAAATAAAATAAAATATAAAGAGAATTAAGAATGAAGAAAATATATTGTGACTCAAAGGTAGAGATGACATTTTCCCCCAAATCTCCACATACCCATCCCCATTTGGGGAAAAATGGGGAAATGGGTGGGAATGGGGGATGAAACTCATCCCCAAATTGAAATGGGGATGAGATAGGATGGAGATGAGATCCCCCATTTCCCCATTTTCCCAACAAATATATTGAAACGGGGATGGGATGAGGGGAGGTCCCCTCCCCCAATCACCATTTTCCTATTTTCCCTAAAACATATATAAATATAATTATATATATATATTAATTTTTTTTTTATTCTTTGAAAACTTTAACTATATAAACTCATTTACTTTTTTAACTTCAAAACCTAAAACCTAAATCTAAAGTCCTGAACCTAACCTCTCGTCCTCTCAAGTCTCAACTCTCGACAGTCGGTTGAGAAGTCTCAATCTCTCATCGACTAAAGTTCTTCGCCATCCGACGACCACTACAGCTGCTGCTTCTCTCCACATCAGTTTCAGTTATTCTTCTGATCATGCCTCAAGCCAAACAAAAACACTTTATTTTGTAATGGATTTTATTTTGTATTTGTAATGCAATCTTAAAAATCATTGTTAACACTATGGTTTAGGGGTGTACAGGATCCGATCCAATCCAATCCAATCCAATGCTATCCATTGGATCGGATCCAGGGAGATGATTGGATTGGATCGGATCCGATCCTAAATTCTAAAATTCATTGGATCAGATCGGATCTTAGATTTCCGTTTAGAAATCCGCCAATCCACCTAAAATGTTAGGCCTTATTTTTATATCGGACAATTATTTTATCCACTACTTTCTAATGTAAAGGCTCGACCCAAATACAATTTGATTCTCTGAATATCTACAAAGACCCAACCCAAATACAATTTCTAAGAGCATCTCCAATTCTATTTTGCATTTGGAGAAAATGAAGTGTCACATAGGATAGATATTAAAAAAGTTAGAAAAACTCTCTCCAATGCTATTATCTAAGTTGAATATAGAGATGATGTGACAAAAAAAAAGTTAGAGAATATGGAGTTGAGTTTCTAATTCTAGAAACTCTCCTAGAAATGCTGACTATGATTTCTAACTCTTTCCATCAATAAGAATAAAACTCATTTAATTGTAAAATAAAAGAGCAGAGAGGGTGGAATAATTGTTTTATTATGATTGGTCAAAAAATGGATGCATATTTGACTTTAGATAATTGCATTGAAGATGTGAATATGCATTTCTCTAAAAAAAATTCAAAAGTGAGCCCATAATGAATAGAAATACTGATGTGACACTATTTAGAAACTTAAAAATACATATTTGTATTGGAGATGCTCTAATGTTACTATTTTAGGTTTTCTTTCTCAATTTCTCTACAGCCAACAATCCACAATCTTTATTAAATACAATTTATAATTCTCTTTATTAAATGACTTCACTTGTTAATTTTTTATTTTATTCCTTTGCAAAAATTATATATGGTGTTATTTCATACCTTTTTTTTAGACAGCAAATTATAATGTTGAGCAAAGTCTGGGTGTTGTCTTGTTTCACACGTTTCTTTAGAAGAAAATTCAGCAACTTCTATTAATGTTGAACATTTGGATGATTTTATTAAGTTTACATTTGGAGCTGATGTTTAATGCTTATAAACCTTTTGAACTATATAAAGTTTATGTTATGTATTTTTTTTAATGTTAATTTTATTTGAATTAATTAGTAATGTTTGAATAATTTATTTGATTTATTTATTTCAGATTATAACTTTTATATATTAAGAATGACTTTATATTAATTCGATCCATCGGATCATATCGGATCGGATTGAAGTATTTTACAATCGGATCGGATCCCAATATAAAATTGGATCGGATCGGATTGCAATATCTTCAATCCAGTCGGATCGAATATTGGGTTATGGCAAATCCATTAGATCCGATCCGCCGCACACCCCTACAATGGTTAAACAATTTAAAACTATTGAATTATATCTATATATATATATTTTTTAAAAAATATTACAGTAATTCGGGGTTCGAGCCTTTGGGAGAGACGAATATAACTCGAACCCACAACCTCTTGGTATAGGTGTGATAAACATACTATTGTATCTATATTTTTAATGATGAATTAATTAAAGTATTTTGTTGGTAAAACAATTATATAATTTATAGTAGTGGGTAGCTATATATCATTCAATACATGTGTACCTTTAATTAGATTTTTTAACATAAAAACAAAATATTAAATTAGAGAAATTGTGGCAGATAGATTAATATCGGAATATAAGTAGTTACTGGTTAGAGCATATATAAATGAAAAGGAAAAACCAATCAAGGTGGAGGGATAATTTTGTAATTGTGGCATAACAAGAAGGTGTATATAATGGGTTAATTATTAGTTGAGACTTGAGATGTAGTAGTAAAGAAAAAGAAAAAAAGAAAAAAAAAAAAGGAAAAATGTGGAAGCTGAAGGTGTCGGAGGGAAAAGAGGAGGAAAGCGTTAACAATCATGTGGGCAGACAATTATGGGAGTACTTGAAGGACTCAAATAATGATCTTGGAAGCTCACAACAACTTGAACAACTTCGAAATCACTTCACCAACAATCGCTTTCAAACCAAACACAGCTCCGATCTCTTTATGAGACTTCAGGTTAATTAATTTGATCCATATATATATGAAAATTATCAAGTGCGGATCTCGTACGAATGATTCCTGTGACCGGTGGAAATTAGTGATCTTGTAGGAATCTTTTGGACAGAATCCCGTAATAGAAAGTTACTATATATCTATATATATACATGTATGCATGTGTGTTTTTATATATATATATTTAACGATGTATATTGAAAATATATTACAGTTTGCAAAGGAGTACTATCCATGTGAGATATCGGAGAAGAAGGTTAAAAATATAGAAAGTGAAGAGGAAGAAGAAGAAATAAGAGAGGAAGTGGTGACAGATACGTTGACAAGGGCTTTGAGATTCTATTCAACTCTACAGACAGAGGATGGCTTCTGGCCTGGTGATTATGGTGGCCCTTTATTTCTTCTACCTGGCTTGGTATAATCTTAATATTGCACCATTTTTTTTTTTGATTTTTCTTATATCTTTTGATATATAAAAGAATTCTTGAGTGTTTTTTTTTTTAGTTGGAATTCTCAAGTGTTAACATTTCAAAATATTGATTTTTCAACCATTAAATGAGTCTAATATATACTAACGTGATACAATGATTGATTAAATTATGATAAATTTATTTGCGGTAATTATGATATGATATATAGGTGATAGGATTATATGTGACGGGTGCACTAAATACAATTCTACACTTACAACACCGACAGGAGATGATTCGCTACCTATATAACCATCAGGTATAATTTTCCAATATTTTATAGGGTCATTGGCACTAGTCTCCTGAACTTTACGTGAGTTTACATTTTACCTGTTGAACTTTTTATTTAGACATTAAACCCTATAAACTTTCATTTATTGGCAAAACCTGATTGTAGATATCCCCTTAAATAGGCATTTAGGGGACACTAAACCAAACCGTTTGCCAATAAATGATAGTTCAGTGGGTTTAATACCTAAAAAAAAATTCAAGAGATAAAATACAAATTCTTGTAAAATTTAGGGGAGACTTGTGCTAATAACCCTATTTTATATACCACGTACTCTCATAAATTAATATATTATATCTATTCCTTTATTAAAATACATAAAACTACAATTTTTGTTGACTCTACTTATTATTGTTTTGGCCCAAATTATCGCTTTCAGTTTCGGTTTAATCGAGCAACATAATCGCAATGCTTAATTACAAGATTAATCACATCACATGAATATACTATTATTTCTAATAAAATAATAAATAATTATTGTTTAAAAAAAAATTGTATGTAATGAATGAATTGGGGTGTGGTGTAATAATATTGCAGAATAAAGATGGTGGTTGGGGATTGCATATAGAAGGAGACAGTACAATGTTGTGTACATCACTGTGTTATGTGACATTGAGATTGCTTGGGGAGGAAATGGAGGGTGGGGATGGATCTATGAAGAAAGCTCGAAATTGGATACACGATCGCGGTGGTGTCATCTTTATTCCATCATGGGGAAAGATTTGGCTATCTATACTAGGAGTATACGAGTGGAACGGGAACAACCCTATTCCTCCGGAGATATGGCTTATGCCTTATATTTACAATCCCATTCATCCAGGAAGAATGTGGTGTCACACAAGAATGGTGTATTTGCCTATGTCATTTTTATATGCTAAAAGATTTGTGGGGATTATCAACTCCCTTGTTCTATCCCTAAGAAGCGAGCTCTATACCTATCCCTACCATCTCATTTCATGGGATTCCGCAAAATATCTCTGCGCTAAGGTTAGACATCCTGATTCTTGATCTTATTCTATCACTAAAAAATAATTCTCTAATGAGTTATTTTATGACATTACATATTATCTATAACGATATAAAATGTACTAAATAAACATTTTTATCATTGTCGGTCTATATCACTTCTCCTATCATTCCATTTTTCTTTTTATTCTACACTACACTCGCAAGTCACATCTCACATGTGAGACAAAGAAAAATACAAGCTGATTCATTTTTTATTCATTACTAATATTCTTCCTCAACCTCCGCATGGGGTGGTCCAATTGACAAATCTTCTATTTTTTTTATTTAAATTTAAATATAACTTCTAATTATATCAATCATTTTTGTTACGACAATATAAAATATTTGATTCAATAAAATATTAAAATTAAAAGCACAAAGATATTATCTCCTCCATTCTATTTAAAACTACAAAATATTACATAAGGTGCGGATATTGACATTCATAAATATGGGTATAAATATGATAAGCACACTCATATTTACAAGTACATCCGTGTCTAAAATTTAAAATTAAAACATTACTGTAAACATCTATCTTAATGCAAATAATACCCTTATTTAAATGAATGTTTTAATTTTAATACAATTTATTTATAAACCCACTTAAGTTATTAACACACCCAATTACACAAATAATATATTCTTAAGTTTTCTAGGCTCGAAAACACAACAAATTCTTAAATTCTTAAATTTCGAGAAGATCTACTTCAAGTTGTCAAGTTCTCTCTGTTTTGAATTCTTGACTTCCAAATATTACTTTCACTTCAAGCATTCTCTCACAAACAAAGAAACTAAGAAAAATTGATTATTTGTTTGATTTACAAGTAATCAAATTTGATTACTAAAAAGAAAAATATTTGATTACTGGTTGTGTTTGCTTTTGTTAAGTTTGGTTTGGCTTTTAGGAGTGTGGGGTTTTATGGTTCTCAGTTGCTTTGTGCAGCTGCTTGTTCTGTTTGTTGGCTGTGGTAATGGGTGCTAGTTGGTTGTGTCCTCTTCCTTGCTTTTGTTGTTGATTGGTTGGCCTTTCTTGGCCTTTTTATTTATTTATTTTTATTTATTATTTTATTTTTATTTTTAATAAAATTGTCATCCAAGAAAAAAAAAAAAAAAAAAAATAAAAATAAAACTTCAAATCAAATTTATCCTCTAGCTTCTGCAAATTCCTTGACAGTGAAGCCAATCTTCTCAAACTTCCCATTCTCACCATTGATGTCTCTAAACTTGACATAAACTTGCAAGAATTCGAATCTTACATAGCAGCAGCAGTTTTATCTAAAATACCTAAAAATATATGCCAAATAGAATGATAATTGGAGATTTTGATACTTGAAATATAATTAGGGTTTAATTAGAGTTTTTTTTTTTTTTTAATAACGTGATATAGTTGAAGATATGTGTTTAATTAATGGGTGTATATAATATTTGATTTATTTTTAATTAAACTAATTTGTCCTTATTGGTAAATTGTTATTGAGATATTTTTGTAATTAAAATTTATATTAAAATATGAGTGTGCTTATCATATTTATGGGTGTCAATATCGGCACTCTATTACATATTCAATTTGAAACAAATCATATATATATATATTATATAATTTGGAAATTTTTTGGTACTTTCCCTTAATTTCATATGTTTGCAATATATATCTTCTATAAAATTAAACATCAAACAAAATATTTTAGGCGGAAAATTATATTAAGGCCCTTTTTGTTTCTTTATACTTATAAACCCATTAAATAATTTGATTTGTTTCATTACGTGAAAATGTAAATGATAATGGTGCTTAAATCACTTGAGTGGTTAATTTGGATAAATTTCTCTTATCATCACATAAAAAATTGAAGTGGGCATATTAGAATAATTGTAATATATATATAAAAAAAAAAAATTATAGCATTCTATGAAGAGCGATAGTCGAGACTAGCATCAACATAATAATTTGAGTTTAAATGACATCAAAGTATGGAAATGGGCAAAAATACCCATATTTTTGCTTTTATGTATATTTTTTTTTCTTTTCAAAAACCTCAATTGATGGAATCGGAAGTCGAACAAACCTTAAACCTCCATTGGAGGTTGACAAAGATGTAATTTAAAAAAAAAAAAAAAAAAACATTTATTGGCATTAAGTCTCGGGTGACCTACCCGAAACTTATTGCCTTTCACTAAATTTTTTTTCATATATTTTTATTTTTATTGCATTATACCCAATAAGTTTTAGAAATATCAAAATAAGTCCTAAAAATACAAACAAACAAACAAACAAACAAAAAAGAAAAAAAATCTTGGAGACTTATTTCCTTGAATCTAAGACTTATTTTCTAGAATTTTTTTCAAATCCGTTTTTTTTTTTTCGTTTTTTCTTCTGATTTATGTTCTTTCGCGATTTTTTTGTTCCCTGCTCTCGTCGATTCCTCTTCTTCATCTCAAACAATTACAAAAAAGATAAAATCACAATTTCTCTACAACTTTCTTAAGGACTACTTCCCTATTCTTGTGAAAAAGTAAAGGAAAAAGTTGTTTTTTTTTTTCAGAGAAAGAGAAAGAAGAAAGATAAGTGAAGTTAAGGACATTTTTGTCTTATTACATACTTTGATTCTAAAAAACATATAATTATAAACTTGGTGCTATCCCCACAAGGTCAAACTCATTTGGAGCTATTTACCCCTATTTCCTCATAATAAATAATATTGAAAAATTGATAATTTTATAAGGAATTGAATGTTCCATATAGTTACGAGTAAGTAAAGTGAATCAGGATACATATAATTTAAAATTTTAATTTTAATTTACGACTTTAATATACATTCATCCATTTGCTGTTATCGTGTTTTTGTAGGAAGACCTGTACTACCCACATCCAAAAATACAAGACATATTGTGGGGATGTTTAAACAAGATTGGAGAACCTCTTCTAATGAGATGGCCTTTCTCTAAGCTCAGACACAAGGCTCTTCAAACTGTTATGCAACACATTCACTATGAAGATGAGAACACTAGATATCTCTGCATCGGTCCTGTCAATAAGGTACTGAACATGGTTTGCTGTTGGGTGGAGGAGCCTAATTCAGAGGCATATAAGCGTCATCTTTCAAGAATTAAAGACTATCTCTGGCTCGCCGAAGATGGAATGAAAATGCAGGGATACAATGGCTCTCAGTTATGGGACGTTGCCTTTGCGGTTCAAGCAATCCATGCCACTCAACTTGTTACTGAATATGCTTATTCAATGCTCACCAAAGCACACAATTTCATCAAACATACACAGGTAAAATTCATTCAAACTCATTTCCAAATACTTTATGGGATTGAATGAAATGAACTTGTTTTTCAAGGTTCGGGAAGATAGCTCAGGCGATCAAAGTAAATGGTATCGCCATATCTCAAAGGGAGGTTGGCCTTTCTCTACTCCTGATAATGGCTGGATTGTATCGGATTGTACTTCCGAAGCATTGAAGGTCACGTATTGATTTAACTAATAATATATATGAAACAATTCCATTTTTATAAAAGTAGCGAATTTGACGGGTAGTTAAAACATATTTGCAGGCAGCAGTGTTATTATCACAGATGCCATCGGACATTGTAGGGGAAGCAATACCAGCAAATCGATTATATGATGCTGTTAATGTTGTTTTATCCTTACAGGTATTTTTTTTTTAAATTTCAATTTCATGAATTCATCAAATTAATATCACTTGTAGCAAAGACTTCTACTATAACTGAGGTTGTAAAATGATTTCATGATCAATGTTCTACAAGAATATAAATGTTTAAAAATTAAAGAAGCTGATGATATATGTATTAAAATCACAGAACAAAAATGGAGGATTTGCATCATATGAGCTGACAAGATCTTATGCATGGTTAGAGGTAAGGAATTTTTGTCCTTAAATATATAGTTCAATTAATTGATTTTATATGTTATAGTGTTTTGACACACTTTGTAATTTTCAGATGATCAATCCTGCTGAAACATTTGGAGATGTCATGATAGATTATCAGTAAGATTAACAATTACTAATCCTTAAATTATGAATTGGATTGTAAATACAGTATTTGATGTGAAGGTATGTAGAATGCACATCAGCGGCAATTCAAGGTCTTAAATCATTCATGAAACAGCATCCGACACATAGAAGGAAAGAAATACAAGTATGTATTGCAAAGGCAGTCAACTTCATTGAGAGCATACAACAACCTGATGGCTCTTGGTATGGGTCATGGGGGGTGTGCTTCACCTATGGTACATGGTTTGGCATAAAGGGGCTGGTGAGTGGTGGAACAAGTTATGAGAACAACAATTGCATCAGAAAAGCTTGTGATTTCTTGTTATCCAAGCAACTACAATCTGGTGGTTGGGGAGAGAGCTACCTTTCATGCCAACACAAGGTCATCCTCCTATCCAACCCCCCACCCATTTATTATTTTTTGATGGTTTGATTAAATTATGATCAAAACCAACAGGTATACACAAATCTGGAAGGAAACAAGTCACATACAGTGAACACAGCATGGGCAATGTTAGCTCTGATTGAAGCTGGGCAGGCACATAGAGATCCAATCCCATTACATCGTGCTGCGAAGCTCCTACTTAATTCTCAAATGGAAAATGGAGATTTCCCACAACAGGTCAGAAAAATCTGTATAATATCACAACCAACCAACATTCTCTTAACCAATCAAAATCTTATATATTGATTATTATCTTATGCTGCACGCATGCAGGAAATCATAGGAGTGTTCAACAAGAATTGCATGATCAGTTATTCTGCCTACAGAAATATCTTTCCCATTTGGGCACTCGGAGAATATCGTAATCGCGTATTGCTCCTACCTTCTAATAACAGTTGAGCCGGCCAAGACAAACAATACCAGTTTGCAGTTTGTAAAAAATAATAAATTAAGTGTGGTATATTAGGATGTTTTCAAGTAATTTGTTTTTTTTTCTAATACTGTCTAATGGCTATGCATACCAAGAAATGAATTCTCATACAACAACAGGACTTAAATTCCTTTGCAGACCTGATGCATAGGTCCAAAAATTAAGGATAAAAATAAAATATTTAAAAATTGGATAAAAATAAAACAAGAAGCTTCAGGTTATGGATAGGCGACCAAACCGTTCCAGTAAAAAATGTAAAGTAAACAAATGCGTAATAATAAATAAATCCAGAAGCTTCAAGTTCTGGACGGGAGACCAAACTGCTCAAATAAAAATTGTATTAAAGTAAATAAATGCATAATAATAAATAAATCTAGAAACTTTTGGTTCTGGACGGGCGACCAAACCGCTCCGGTATAAAATTGCATAAAATAAATAAATGCAAATAATAAGGTGTGTATTCAATCTAGAATTCATTAGAGTTTGATCGATTTGTTTTAAGTGATGGAATTTGGTGGAATTCACAAATCCCATAGACTCTATATAAATTTTATCAGATTTCTGTAAGGAGTTGGTTGGACTTTATTCGACTTTTACATAGAGTTGTACGGAATTGGATAGATTTGTCTTAAAAAAAAAAAATTCATATTTGTCCCTACCAATGTCACACATTCACTAGTTTTATACACGTGAAACTAATATTGTTTTATAAATGCACTTGTTTCATACACATGAAACTAGTGTCGTTTAATTTAATTACTTTACTATTAATCATGAAATATCAAGATTGTTAGGTTATTAGATTAAAATAGAAGAGATTGTCAGATTAAGAAAAAACATCACCAATCGCTTCCATTTCTTTTCTCTTTGTCTTTGTTCCTCTTTAATCAATCAGCGGATCCATGTTTTTTTCTCTTTAATGCACTAGCACAAGTTCGAGAATTCGAAAGAAGTTGATTCTAATAAACAATATATATATACTATAATTGATTGTTTGTTTGATATAAAAGTGAAGAACCCAGATTAAAAAAAAAAAAAAAAAACCGATTGTTTGTATAATATAAAAGTGAAGAACCCACATGAAAAAAATGATTTCGATATAAAAGTAATGATGATTTTGTTTGTTTGTTTTGATTGAAGAAGAATTAAACCCAAAAAAAAAAAAAATCGTATTCGATGAAGGTTTTGTGAGATGTAGAGACCAAAAGCCGTGTGAAATAGGAAGAAATCGTATTTGATAAAGCAATGTATATTTTTTTAATGTATAACTAAATTGATAGTGATTTCATACATTTATCTGTTTAGGTTTCTAAAAGGAACATTATATTTGGACGCACATCTTGCTTCAGAGAATGCACGATTTGGAATGCCTGGTTACTACCCAAATCCCGAACATTCTAGGCTAAGAGATTCATTATGCCCGGCGGGTCGATCGATTATGCATTTTGCCTTTTGTTCGATCTTGTCACTCGAACACCCTTGATGTTGTATCACAGTATGTAGAATTCCGGAAGGTAAGAAACCCCAATTGCTACCCTTCTTCCCCGACAACTGTCCCTCCCACTATGGTGATGGACTAACGATCCAATCAAATTGAATTGCCGGTCACACCTATATTCCACGCTCATCAGACCCCAAATCCAGCAACGTACGCACCTTCACCCCCCTCATTCGAAACAGTCAAAGTTGTTTTAAGCCTTTTCGAAACCCCTTATTCATCAAAGGATTCAAAAACCCCTTCCCCAGTTGCGTTAACAATCGAGAATAAAAACGAAGAAATGTTAAAGCATAAATCCATTGATGAATGCGTTATATTTGACAATGCCCGCACATCTAGCGGGCGACAAACTAGTAAGTTTATAAGTAAGCTATATAGTCACCAAAAGTAAGCTATATAAACAAGTGTTTTTTAAACGAAACAGTGTCTTCTTCTCTTTTTTTGCAAATCGAAACTTATCTCCTATGGCTGAATTCAAGTCTAATTAGGGGGATGAAGTTGAAGAAGACAATGCCTCCAAGTCTGCGTGGGATGAGGCCGCTGCTTCTTCCACTACAATAGATTAGGTCTTTTACGGCTTGAGTTTTACAGCGCACATAATATTTTTTGGAAGCAACGTATATTTTTTTAAGGTATAACTGAATTGATAGTGATTTCATACATTTATCTGTTTAGGTTTTTAAAAGGAACATTATATTTGGACGCACATCCTGCTTCAGAGAATGCACGACTTGGAATGCCCGGTTACTACCCAAATCCCGAACATTCTAGGCTAAGAGATTCATTATGCCCGGCGGGTCGGTCGATTATGCATTTTGCTTTTTGTTCGATCTTGTCACTCGAACACCCTTGATGTTGTATTGTAGTACTTAAAATTCCAGAGGGTAAGAAACCCTAGTTGCTACCCTTCTTCCCCGACAACTGTCCCTCCCACTATGGTGATGGACTAATGGTCCTATCAAACTGAATTGCCGATCACACCTATCTTCCATGCTCATCAGACCCCAAATCTAGCAATGCACCCTCACCCCCCTTATTCAAAACAATCAAAGTTGTTTTAAGCCTCTTCGAAACCCCTTATTCATCAAAAGATTTAAGAACCCCTTCCCCAGTTGCGTTAATAATCGAGAATAAAAACGAAGAAATGTTAAAGCATAAATCTATTGATGAATGCGTTATATTCAGTGTTATAGTAAGCGTTAGGCGCTAGTTAGGCGGAGACTCACCTTCTAGCGCCTAGGCAATTAGTCGGCAATTAATCCGCCGATTAATCGGCCAGCGAATTTAAGCCTATTTTTTTATTTTCTTATATAAGAATCCAATCTTAAACAAATTTCAATTATCAAATCCAATCAAAACTCTTTCCAGGTATTTATAAAGTTGGTCAATTAGGGGTATAAATGTAATTATTAAAGGAAGATTGAAGCTATTGTGATTTTATAAGAGATCAATTAGGGGTATAAGTGTAATTATTGAAGGAAGATTGAAGTTATTGTGATTTTATAAGAGATCAGGGGGCGTTTCGTAATTTGCAACTCAAATCAATGAAGAAAGCACATAAGTGAAACGGCTGCGTTTCTTTAAAATGGGTCAACAGGCCAGGCCCAAACATGAGCCCAAACATTTGTCCAATCTATCTCTTGCGTACACCCCAGATCGTTGCTAAACGCACCCCACCTTCCTCAACTTCATCTTCAACCTCACGCCTGCCTCCATTGCCGACCAACCCCAAGCTGTTCCAGTCGCCGGAAACGCGATCCCGAGCCTTATTCCAACTGATTTCCGGTGCAAAAGAACGACGCCTATCTCAATTACTCGGCCACGTGCCCGATTACGCGAAGGCCGCCTAACTGGTCTGATTTGCACTTTTCAAGGCGTTTTCCGGCCGCCTAGCTATATTGCTCCGACTAATCGTCCTAGGCGGCCGCGTTTTCGAACACTGGTTATATTTGACAATGCCCGCACATCTAGTGGGCAGCAAACTAGTAAGTTTATAAGTAAGCTTATAAGTAAGCTATATAGTCACCAAAAGTAAGCTATATAAACAAGTGTTTTTTTAAACGAAACAGTGTCTTCTTCTCTTTTTTGCGAATCGAATCTTATCTCCTATGGTGGAATTCAAGTCTAATTAGGGGGACGAAGTTGAAGGAAGACGATGCCTCCAAGTCTGTGTGGGATGAGGCCGCTGCTTCTTCCATTACAACAGATTGGGTCTTTTACGGCTTGAGTTTTACAGCGCACATAATATTTTTTTGGAAGCAACGTATATTTTTTTAATGTATAACTAAATTGATAGTGATTTCATACATTTATCTGTTTAGGTTTCTAAAAGGAACATTATATTTGGACGCACATCTTGCTTCAGAGAATGCACAACTTGGAATGCCCGGTTGCTACTTTTTAACGATAGCTGTAGGTATCAACTATTTTTTATTTTATTTTTAAAGATAGCTGTATAAATAAGAGAATTTCAGATTGAAAATCTCTTGATCCTATATATGGTTCCATATATTCCCTTTTATAAGGCTCCTATATTTGAGATATTTCCAAAAGTAAATTGGACCATCATTAAAAGAGGATTTGATTCTAAAAATAATATGATTATATATATATATATATATATATATATATATATATTTGGGTGTGATAATAATTTAAGAGTGTTTAGAAATAATATATATTAAAATGAATATATTTATTTTAATGAGGGTACTATTTATGTTTTAAATTTTAGATATGGGTGTAGTTATAAAAATGAGTGTACTAATAGTTTTATGGGTGTCAATATTCGTACCCTTAAATTATATAAACAGATTTAAATTATTTTAAATAAATTAAATCTAACAATATGTTTAAATCATTTAAATCAACAAAACTCTAACAATATGTTTGGTTAGCTTAGTTGGTTAGGGCCTATTTCTCCAAGTCCGCATTCCTTGATGAACCGGAAGAATTAAATATAAAAGCGGTAATTTCTTAAGATTTTTGTTCCATTTGAAAGTTTGATTCCTAATTTAGGGCAATTGAATTCAAGCTCAATTTTTACACTTACACCCCTGTTTGACCATGGTAAGATCCAAAATACCCTTGTATAATAACAAAAAATAAAAGTTTTTTTACATTGACACCCAAAGGCATTTTGGACCTTACTATGGTCAAATAATAACCTCATAGTGTAAGTGTGAGAGGCAAACAATTATGCGAATCTCATATTATCTTTGTAATCAGTAGTAAGATAGCTTAAGGGAGTAGAACCATTATATTTAACAATTAAGAATACCTCATAAAGCATGAGGAGGAATACAACAAGGAAAACCATTCACACTACAACATTGGACCCATATGTAATTTGCATACGGTCTAACATTCATAAAGTTTGTTTTTTTTCTTACAGTACCCGCCTCAATACCATTCCATTATTTCCATAATTAAAGATAAGTAATTTATAAGAACCCGTTTAGAAGAGCAAACACAAAATAAATTGTGCAAACCGATCAAAACTAAAACCTTAACAAAAATCTAAAAGGCAAGTAAATGCCAGCATAGAGACAATAATTATTACAGCATTTCATATTCAGTTAAAAGTACATTAACCATAAATTATTGAGACAAATCTGGCAGTTAGCACTCATCTTTCGAATGTCCATCATAATCCGTAAAGAATCAAATTTAAAGTCGTCTTTAGCTAGCAGGTGATTAGCTTTATCAAAAATAAGAATCTTCAAAGAATTGACACCCAATTTCTTTGCGGACATCCATTTCTTAATTGTACTAGGAGTGCCAATCACTATATGTGCAGTAAATGGAGGTTTTTTCATAAATGACATATAATTGGTTTATTTTATTTTATTTTATTTATTATTATTTTTTTTACGACTAAATTTTATTTAAAACAAGGGAAAACAAAGAGGGTAAACACCCCAACCAAAAAAGAACAACAAAAAGCTACCAAATATCTTTACATTGGATGAAATCATCATCATTATTAGAACCCCTTTTAGTTAGTTGGTCTGTAAACGAATTAGAAGCTCTAGAGTTGAAGATAACTGACGCCCCACCTAGATGGTCTAGATTGTTGTGAATGTCATAGATCACATCTACGTGAGATAAGCTTCCCACCCTTGTATTGTTCACCCATGACACTGCAACCTTCGAAACACTAACAAAAATGATGTCTCTCCCAACCAAGTCCGACCTCGAGGCATAAAGATCACAAGCCTTATGAATGGTCATGATCTTAGCCGTATTCAAATCATGAATATCAATATGAGTAGAGAAAACACACAAGACTTTCCTGTTTGAATCTCTCATGGTTTCAATTGATGTTTGAAAGAATTTCTCAACCATAGTTTTAAATTTTGGAAAAAGTTAAAAAATCCTATGAACACCGGAACAATCACCAATGGTAACCTACATCAAATAAATAACCCTGTCATTACTAATTTCATGAGATGTGAGATACCCTTTTATGTTCAGGAGTTTAACAAATTATTATTTTTAGTTTAAAAAAATTTCCTAAATCCAATCAAAGTATAAATCAAACTTCCAGATCAAAAAAATATATATATAGAATCGTACCGCTTTGATGTTGGAGTCTTCAGGTTCATCGAGGAACTTGTTGACCTTCTTGTCTTCGCTAATAACCAAGACGTCGACTTTAAGTTTGGCCTCAGAAGAAGAAGAAGAAGCAGCCTTCTCCACTTTGTCTCCTAGGATCGCTTTGGCTCTGCCGGTGTCGCAAACTTGTTAAGTTCTGCCTCAAAAAAAGAAATGGCATCCTCCACTTGATCTCCCTAGGATTGCTTCGGCTCCACCGATGGTGCGGTGTTGGTCTTAGCCATAAGAGATTCGAGAAAGGAAGAGTTAAATGGATTCGAGAAAGGAATAGGAAATCTCTGGTGTAACTTTAAGTATAGGAATTTTTAGTCACGAAGTACTTTTAGCTTTACTATTATGGGCATAAAGAGTCCAACAATAGAGAGAGGACACCATTGTTATTGTATCACAATACTTGTTCCGGTAGGTAAGAAACCCCAATTGCTATCCTTCTTCCCCGACGACTATCCTTCCCACTATGGTGACAGACTAATAGTCTTATCCAATTAAATTGCCGGTCTTCAATGTCTCGATCATTCAAGAGAACGTGGATCAAGGGTTTTTATTTATCCGTTTTGATTCAATTTGAATCTAACAATAAAGGTTTTACCAAGCGTTTTGGGACTTGTGCAACGTTTGACTTAAAGGCAATTCCATTTACCTTTGACCACGTGTTTTGACTCATACGTCTAATGGGCTAGGCTCGTGTTTCGGGGTTTAGTTCAAGGATTGGGCCTGTTTTGGATGTGTATTGAGATGCCCGATTGTGGACTTTCTGATTGGGCCAGTGATCCATTTTTAGGCTACTATAGCCGTAGGATTAGGAAATGCGTTTAAACTAAGCAAGCCATATAGTCGCTATATAAATCCAATTCATCATCGATCAAACAAGTGTTTTTGTTCTTCTATTTTTTGCAACTCTATCTCTTAGGCCATCTCTAACACAAAAACCCATTTTGGTGCAACTTTTGCACTAAAACAGTGCAACTTTCACACTAATTCACTATTCCATCTCTAACCTACTGCACCAAATTTTACACTAAAAAGAATATTCTCTTAAATATTCATTTTCTTTCATTTTTTTTTAATTTTTAATATTTCTCCATTTTGGTAAATATTACATTTATTATTATAATAACTTAAACATTACATTTCATAAAATAAAAAGCATAAAAATTAAAGTACATATTGATCATCATTTAATAAAGGGCAAATAGCACAAACAAGCCCTGAGGTATTGTATAAAGGCTTAATATTCAACTTTTGGTGTTAATTACAAAAACTTACCTCATGTTAGTCAACGGTCGTTAGATTTAACGGTTGACTTAGTTTGGCTGGTTAAAGGTCTATAATACCCCTACTCTTTATTAATAAAAAGTCATACTTACTCCTAAGACTAAATTAATTTTAAACTAATCAATTTAAGAATATTAAATATTAATAAATTTATAATAATTTCGATTTTGGTTTAAAATATATATATATATAAATTATAATAAAAGTCAAACTAAAAAAAAAAGATGAATTTTACCTTACTAAAAAAACTCAAAGAAGAATTTTTTTTCTTAAAAAAGAAATAGAAGAATTTGTTATTTTGGAAAAACTCATGTCATCATGAAAGCAACAATATACCTAGAACCAGTAAACTCATAAAGCAACAACAAATGTACTATGGTTGGTTTCCATGTCTCATACTCTCAGTGAAGCAATATCATAATTTTTATTTCCAATTTTATCACCCCTAAATCTGCCAAAAACATATATTAGAGCACCCATCCAAATTACAATCTCAAACCAAAACACAATCCAAATCGGTAAACAAAAGCGCAATCACAGCACCCTAATCAATCGACAAAAGCACAATTTTTTCACCCAAATCAATCAATTAAACCAACACCCAAACCAATTAATTAAATCAACACCCAAATCAAACAAACACTACACCATCAGAGTTTTGAGACATCAACACCCAAATCAAACAAACACCACCGTCGTTGGAGTTTTGAGAGCTTGAAATCGGGTAGAAATAGATGACAATGTTAGAAAAGGAAAGATAAGGGGATGAGATCTTGAAGACCGGCATGAGCATCCTCCCATGGACTTTCTTCAGCCTTCAACTTAAACTATGGTGGCCGAAAATGGCCTCCAAATTTGATATTTTTATGAATTTTTAAATTTTAATAATTAATTATTTGTTTTGTTAGCATTATATGTTATACATTTAATTATTTCAAAGTGATTTAAAACAATTTAATTGACCTACCCAAAAAAAAAAATTGACTGATAAATTGACGATTTTAGCCTCCACAACTCTGGTCAATAGTTAAATGTAACGGTCATTGACTAATATGAGGGTAAGTTTTTGTAATTAATGCCAAAAATTGAATACTAAGCCTTTAACCAATACCTTAGGTAAGTTTGTGCAATTTACCCTTTAATAAATCATTGTTGAGCTCAACAACGAGGCCAGGGATCCCAACATACGTCTGGGTCTTTTGGTGAGTTTTTCAATAATCTCGGAGGATCTGAAAATGGTCTTCCAGACTACTAAATCATTGTTGTAAATTATGTTGTATTTTTCCTTAATTTTAGTGTATGGATATGCAAGTCAAAATATAAATTTTGGTTGCATTGTTTGTTTGATCGAGTATTATTTTCGATAACATAATTATAAAATAAGTTAAAAATATGTATGATCAATGGAATAATTAGAGTTGGGAATAGTTGACAATGCACATGTCTGATAACAAAGAAAATAAGATGAAGAAAAATATCTTATTTATCACATAACACAAGCTTTTACATGAAAACTCCATTCTTTAAACCAAATTGGATCTCTAATCTATTTTTTTCTACTTTAAAAAATAATAATAATAATAATAATTCTACCTTTTGAAACATATCTCCCCCGTCCATCAGATGCAGGTGGAGATCTTTATTTATTTATTTTAAAGTAAAAATTTAGAATTTGTTAAAGACTTAATTATATTGCACAAACATCCCCTAAGTTTAGATGAAATTGCACTCTTAGGCAACCTTTCCGTTTATTGCACAAACATCCCTTGTAAAATGTTGATCAAAAGGGAATGACGAAAATACCCTTACACGAAATTATAATTTCCCCCCTGAGCTTTGCCATATTAGATAAACCAGTCTCTCTAGTTTAAATAATAGTCGGTCAACCCCCTGAAACCCCTTGACTTCTACTTAAAAAATTAATCGCCTTCATCAGTGATTGAACCTTCAACCTTATGGTTAGAAGCCACAAGCCCTGACCAACTAAGCTACTCAAGCTCATTGTTAAAGGTTTGTTGATTTAAATGTATATATGTATATCTATATATTTATATAATGTATCTCCTGTCCATTTCGACTTGATATAAAATACATTAGTTCCTTGAATATGGGCCACTATATTCAATTGCTTTGACCCAGTGTGTATGCACTTGTCAGTGCTTATCCATAATCTAATATGGCAAAGCTCAGGGGGGGAAATGATAATTTCATGTAAGGGTATTTCCGTCATTCCCTTTGGTCAACATTTTACGGGGGATGTTTGTGCAATAAACGGAAAGGTTGTCTGAGAGTGCAATTTTGTCTAAACTGAGGGGTTGGTTGTGCGATTAAGCCTTTGCTAAATCATTTTTAAATTCAAAATTTAATATTTAAATACATTTATAATTATTTAATTTAAATAAAAAATGATATTAGCCAATCAAATACCAAATATGTCCTAATACAGTACTTGAAAAACAAGTATAATTTGTTAAGTAAAACTTACGTAAAAAAGTAAAACTTAAAAGTAAATAGAGTTGTGGTAGGAAATAAAATTGTCGTAGGGTTAATACATACATAACCAAATAGGCAAATACATACGCCTATACACTTGAAAATTACTTTAGCAACAAGTTTACTTTAGAAATAGAATCCTAGTAGGATTAGGAAAGGCTTTTAAACTAAGGGGGTGTTTGTTTTTTTGTCTCAAGTATTAAAAGACCTTATTTTAAGTAAGTAAAGTAATATCACTTAATATTTAAGACACTCTTATTTGTTTGTTTTTTATTTGAGAGTATCCCACTTAAATATTAATTGGTTTTGGTTTTACTATTCTACCCCTATTTTAACAAACCATTTAACTTTGAAGATATATATTTTTATTTTTTAATGTATTTTCATTTTTTAACAAATATTTATTTTTATATAAAAAAGTATTTGTTTTCATTTACAATTTATTTATTTATTAATTTAAATATTTTATTTAAAATATAATATAATATATTTTAATTTATTGAAAAAAAATAAAAAAATAAAAAATTTATATCATTGAAAAAGAAGAAGCCAAATAGCCATATCAGTCCATCATGAGATTCACGACCAACCATCCGCCGTGTACCAAACGCCGCTGCCGCTGCCGCTGCTGCCGTGAGTCACCCATCACGGCCGGTCTAGAAAGATTCGTCGGTCACCGATCACCAAACCCCCGCAATCGAAGTCGCCGATTTGTTCTCTTAATCATGAATGAAACCCTCGATTTTGCAGACCCGATCACCAAAGATTCGATGTGTCGCCGTCGCCGCCGCTGTGTTCGCCGGAGTCAACCTTACCTTATCGACTGTTCCTTGTTGCCGATATACTCTTGCCGGAGACTCACGCGACGAACGGATGAAGCGCTGCCATCAAGTATTGAAGTTTTTGACAGATAAAAGCACCACTCTCCATCTCTAGATATGAAACTACGGTGCTCCATCTCACCGCCGGAAGCAAGGAGGAGGCTGGCCGGCCGGCCTCCTCTGGTCAAATCCCAGGGAGGCGTCGCCGGTGCCGGCACCTCCTCCTAGGTTAATTTAGGGTTAGGCTAGTGTTAGGGTTAGGGTTAGGGTCATTTAGGAAATTTGGGATTTTTTTTGTATTGAAGGTTATTTTTGGTAATAGAATAATTATACAAGGTTAATTGTGGAAATATGTGAAGTTGTTAATTATGACTTATTTCATAAGTGAAAAGTCAAATTTTTTTACTTTTTCAATAAGACATATATATCTTAAAATAAGATATAAATTGGAAAAACAAATAAACCTATTCATCTTAATTTAAGTTATAAGAGATAATAAGACTTATATAGGAAAAAACAAACAGCCCCTAAGTCGCTATATAAATCCAATTAAACTAAGTGTTTTTGTTCTTCTATTTTTCTCAAATCTATCTCTAATGGCTGAATTAAAGTCTAACTCTGCGCCACCGGCGGAGCAAAAACTATATTGGGCGAACGAAGCTGAAGAAGAGGCCACCTCCAAGTCTGTGCCACCGAAGCTTTCCTGGGGCGAGGTTGCTGCTTTCGGTCGACGCGTTGTCGATACGCGAAACAGAGTTCAACGGGTTCCTAGATGAACCGGAAGCTTTGAATATAAAAGCGGTAATGCAATTTTTTCTTAAGATTTTTGTTTAGGGCAATTGAATTAGTATGGATTGTAAGAGACTTTAGGCTATTTGGGACTGGTTCTTTTTTTCTCTGTCAAACTAAGGCTAATATTAGCTCAGTTGGTTAGGGTCTATTGCTTCTAACATAAAGGTTCTAAAGAAGAAGATTAATTTTTTTAATTAGCGGTCAAAGGTTTTTACGGGGTTGACATGCAATTATTGAAAATAGATGGACCGGTTTTTCTAATATGGCAAAGCTCAGGGGGGAAATGATAATTTCATGTAAGGGTATTTCCGTCATTCTTTTTGGTCAACATTTTACGGGGGATGTTTGTGCAATAAAACGGAAAGGTTGTCTGAGAGTGCACTTTCGTTTAAATTGAGGGGTTGGTTGTGCGATTAAGCCTTTGCTAAATCATTTTTAAATTCAAAATTTAATTTTTAAATTCAAAATTTAATATTTAAATACATTTATAATTATTTAATTTAAATAAAAAATGATATTAGCCAATCAAATACCAAATATGCCCTAATACAGTACTTGAAAAACAAGTATAATTTGTTAAGTAAAACTTACGTAAAAAAGTAAAACTTAAAAGTAAATAGAGTTGTGGTAGGAAATAAAATTGTGGTAGGGTTAATACATACATAATCAAATAGGCAAATACATACGCCTATACAATTGAAAATTACTTTAGCAACAAGTTTACTTTAGAAATAGAATCCTAGTAGGATTAGGAAAGGGCTTTTAAACTAAAAGTCGCTATATAAATCCGATTAAACTAAGTGTTTTCTCAAATCTATCTCTAATGGCTGAATTAAAGTCTAACTCTGCGCCACCGGCGGAGCGAAAACTATATTGGGCGGACGAAGCTGAAGAAGAGGCCACCTCCAAGTCTGCGCCACCGAAGCTTTCCTGGGGCGAGGTTGCTGCTTCTTCGGTCGACGCGTTGTCGATACGCGAAACGGAGTTCAACGGGTTCCTAGATGAACCGGAAGCTTTGAATATAAAAGCGGTAATGCAATTTTTTCTTAAGATTTTTGTTTAGGGCAATTGAATTAGTACGGATTGTAAGAGACTTTAGGCTATTTGGGACTGGTTCTTTTTTTCTCTGTCAAACTAAGGCTAATATTAGCTTCATAATTTTGGCTCGAATTAAAATTCTGGAAAAGTGTTCGTGTGTGTTCCAAAATGGGCTGATAGTTTTTGTTTTTGTCATACTTTTTTGGATTTTAATGACATGTTGTTTCTTGATGTACCAGGTTACCACGGGTGATACACCGTACACATCGGCTAGTACATTTGAAGATTTGAAGCTTACACCAGCCTTGTTAAAGGGGTTGTACACCGACCTAAAATTCCAACATCCTAGTAAGATACAGGCTATCAGTTTGCCTATGATCTTGACTCCTCCTTACAAAAATTTGGTTGCTCAGGCACATAATGGTTCTGGAAAGACGACATGTTTTGTGCTTGGAATGTTAAGCCGTGTTGATCCTAACCTCAAGGCCCCCCAAGCGATTTGCATTTGTCCCACCAGAGAATTAGCCATTCAGGTTAACTTCTCGCTTTCTCTGTTGTTGTTGTTTTTTTTTTGTTTTAATCCATTTTAATTGCAATTTTGTATATTCTAATGTTTGATTTGTTATAATCTTGCAGAATTTGGAAGTTCTCCGTAAGATGGGGAAACACACAGGCATAACCTCAGAATGTGCTGTACCTATGGACAGCACCAATTATATGTCATTTGCGAAACGACCTCCCGTTACCGCACAGATTGTGATCGGCACTCCTGGTACGATTAAAAAAGGGATTTCTGCGAAGAAACTCAGCGTCGGTTCTGTGAAGATTCTTGTTTTCGATGAAGCTGACCACATGCTGGCTGAGGACGGCTTTAAAGACGATTCTCTACGGATTATGAAGGACATTCAAAGGATAAGTGCTCACTGCCAGGTTTGTTGTCGCATCTAATTGCCTTTTTGTCTTTTAGATTTTTGCTGATATTTTAGTCTTGGTCCGTTTGCAACATTTCTTTAATGTTTGTTCTAAACGAGTGCTTATACATTATGTATCTCGGAATTAATGGAATGGGTATTGTGAGGAAAAAAAAAAGCCTTTCTGAATGTGGCAGTTGAGAGAGAATGGTTATTTTGGTTGAGAGGGAGAATGCAGTTGCATGTTGAATATTTTAGAGTAGTAACTTTCTTCTTCTTATTTTGACAGGTTCTTCTATTTTCTGCCACATTTAATCAAATTGTCAAGAATTTTGTATCGAGAGTCATCAACGATCACAATCAACTTTTTGTAAAGAAAGAGGAACTGTCATTAGAATCAGTAAAGCAGTACAAAGTCGACTGCCCTGATGAGCTTTCCAAGGTTATGGTGATTAAGGATAGAATTTTGGAATTGGGAGAGAATTTGGGGCAAACAATTATATTTGTACGCACGAGGCATAGTGCTAGCACATTGCATAAGTCGCTTGTTGAACTTGGTTATGAAGTTACGACAATTCAGGGTGCTTTGAAGCAAGAAGACCGAGACAAGATAGTTAAAGAGTTTAAAGATGGTCTAACACAAGTTCTTATATCAACTGACCTTCTTGCCCGAGGCTTTGACCAGCAGCAGGTACCTCCTGTTGGTTGTAGAAAAAATAGTTGTTTTTATCTTTTTTGCTGCTGAGAGTGCTCATAAAGTTATATATATGCTGACTTCTTTTTGTTCTGCAGGTTAATCTTGTCATCAATTATGAACTTCCGGTGAAACATGAAAATCATTCGGAGCCTGACTATGAGGTCTACCTCCATAGAATAGGCAGGGCTGGGAGATTTGGCCGGAAGGGTAAGTTTTTATGTAAAACTTGAGTGATAATCTCTCACTTGCGGCACATTTGATTTGCTTTGTATGCTGTTGAACCTATTCTAGTGTCTCTATTTAATGTAGTTTTATTTAGCATCTTTTTTCTTTAGTATCATTTGATTTGCTTCTCTTTTAAAATATAAATATTTTTATTGATCTTAACATGTTGTATGTGCTAGCATTCATTATGTTAAGCAGCTGATAGATTGTTTATTAGGAGCTGGTGACATTATATTGACTATTAGTGTTCATGTGTGATCCTACAGGAGCTGTGTTCAATTTGTTGATGGGCGGGAGAGATGAGATGCTTATGGAAAAGATTGAGCGGCACTTTAACTCCCATATAGCGCAGGTATTTAAACTCTGCTTTCTTGTTCCACAATTATAGAAATTGAGCTTGATATTTAAGGAGAAATAAGACATTCACTTGCGCTACATGTGAGTTTGTGTGCAAACATTTGGACTCCAATATTAGGTTTAGGTTTCCAAGTTGCTCTATTGACTGTGCAAATACCATTTTATGTGATGTAGGTGGCAGCCTGGAACAACGCTGAGGACTTCAAGGGGGCTCTGAAGGCTGCGGGTTTGCTGTGATCCCTTTGTTTGGCCACATTAATCCCTTTGTTTGGGTTGTTTATGTAACACATCTTATTTGAGTTGCTTTCTTTTTGATGAAAGTAGAATCAATGCAATGTAGCAGTATATTTTTTTTAGTAGAATCAATGCAATGTTTGGTCTTGTTAATCTGTCTGGAATGTAATATGTATATAGGATTGAAGGGTTTACATGGTCACAACATATGTATTATAATATTACACGGCCATCATGAATGCAAGCTTCAAATACTAACCTGAAATTGAGTGAAACAGAAAGGCCTCTAAATTTAGGGTTGGGTCAAGCCTGGCCCGCACGGCAATTTTTAATAAATTAGTAAAAATTATTTAAGACAAATTCATCACATGATTAAGACATCAATCACTTTGAAAATGAATTTAATAAAAAATATTTTTCTAAACAAAATAAAAGGCAGTAATTTGCAGGCCCAAACCCTCTAAAACCGAGTCTATTTTTGCTCACCCCCTTTCAAGGTGGGTAAGCATTACCTCCTCCCCAAAACATGATGTGTCCATTGGAGGGTAAAATTGTATAAAAAGATAAAAGGGTTTGGACAAATTTATTTCCTCCATGGACATATGTCATGTTTTTAAGAGGAGGATAATTTTTAATAAATTAGTACAAAATATTTAAGACAAATTCATCACATGATTAAGACATCAATCATTTTGAAAATGAATTTAATAAAAAATATTTTTCTAAACAAAATAAAATGCGGGCCCAAACCCTCCAAAATCTCACAAAATGCCAATATATGCATACGGGTAGGGTTCAAATCTGACCCGTAAAATATCCTTATATTTTGTCCAACCCTTTCTTTGACCCGCACTTCTTCCCATAATTTTTATCCGGATTCGACTCATTTTTTTATATTTCAAATTAATTAAAAATTATATTTAAACAATTATGGCTCATTTACGAGAATAAAATGAAATAAAATCAAGTTTCATAGGAAATAAAATAAAAAAAGAAAACTTGATTCAAATCCCTTTTCAAACTTAATTTCATATTTGTACGCGAAATCATATAATCTATTTTCCTTATTAGAAATCAAAAAAGTAAACACTTTACAAATAAATCATAAAGTAAGTTTCATTTTCCCTACTAGGGGATTAGTAATAAAAACACCATTAATCCATTGATAAATTTAACTCAATCCAAATACAACAATTTCAACGGTTGATTAACTCAAGTAGTTCAATGCTACATAAAGGCAATACTTCCCCGAAGCAAAACTTTTCTAAAATGAAGAGTGAAGAGTATATTTTCAATTTCAGCAACTCAAATTTAAAACAAAAGAAAGGCAAGTCACTTCAAATCATCAAAAATGCTACATTAACAGGCGATCTGAAAAATTCGAAAAGTTAAATTCATACAATTAGTATTTCAATTATCATTCAAGCATTTCAAGCCTGCCATTCATAACCAAATACATACACATACACACTTGAAAACACATTACTTTCCGCAGATGAGGGTGCCATTACTTTAGCATCGGTGGATTTATCGTAAGGTTAAGTTTTTATATGTGGGCATGGAGTTTATATTTTGAATTTCATGTCTACATAAAGGCCCTTGTAATTATTCACCAACAAGGTTTGGTAATTTTTTAGTCTAAACCTTTAAAACAAACCCAAATCAACCCTCTTAATAAAGGCCCAAACCCTCGAAACATGTGGGTAACGTTCAAACCCGAACCGACCTGCAATATATATGGGGTTTACCGAACCCTATTTTTGACCTAGAAATTTTTTAAAAACCCGGCGGGTTTTACCCAATCCTATTTTTAACCTGGAAATTTTTTTATGAGAATGAAATGAAATAAAATAAACATGTTTCATCAGAAATAAAAATGTAATTTGATTCAAATCCCTTTTCAAACTTAACTTAATTACTAATTTGTACGTGGGATCACATAATCTATTTTGGTTATTAGAAATCGAAAAGTAAACACTTTACTCACAAATCAAAGAGTAAGTTTCATTTTCTGGATCATCAAAAACACCATTAATCCATTGATAATTTTGAACTCAATCCAAATACAACAATTTCAATGGTTGATTAACTCAAGCAGCTGGAGGGTGCCATTACTTTAGCAACAAGTTGAGATTTACTGATTTAACGGTAGACTAACTGTATATTACTAAATATATGTATATTGCTTTTGAGCTATACAGTAGTTTTAAAAGTTTAATTATCCAAATATCTGCTGATTAACTTCATAACTGATTATTCTTTCAGCACAGCTAACAGTGATTATTATAAAAGTTACAGTAATACCAAACTGACCCTTAGTTCTTTCTAGTATGGATTGTAGGAGACTATAGGCTATTTGTGACTGATTCTGGCTAATATTAGCTTCATAAATTTGGCTCTATTGAAAATAACATCCCACATCGCTTACCATAGAATATTGCTTTGCTCTGCTTGGTAGGATTTATATTTGGACATGAATTTCATGTCCACATAAAGGCTAAAGCCCCTTTAATTATTCACTGTCATTAACATGGGTTGGCAATTATTGGGCCCAAACCCTTAAAATAAACCCAAACTCTTGAGGCCCTAACCCTCTCAAAATGGTTTCCCAAATGTCGAAAACCCGACCTGCAACATATTTACCCGATCTGCAAAATCGGTAACCTCTAAGCAACATATTTTATCAAATAATTATATTATTTTGAAAAAAAATTATCGGAGGAGTTAACCTCCAGGAGCCCAGACTTTATTAGAGATCGAGAGCTCCAATGAAGGAGATCCAGAAACAAAAACCCATTAAAAAAAAAAAACCAAACATTAAAAATAATAATTTAATCTAATATTATCCTCATCAATCTCACACAGTATCAAACATAAAACACAATTCTTTTTGTCCACTCATATACTACACCAAACAAGGGATCATATTATTTTTATGAGTAATACTATACAACCCAAATAATTAACCAGCTTCAATATATATATTAACCCAAAATTCAATCTAAATGATATGACAAATGAGTTGTCTTAACCACACAAATCATGAGATGATGTAGTTAATGAAAAAATCACTTGGATTGATTGTGGTTTGGTGGTGGTTTGGCCGTTTCACGTAGTTGATTTGGTGGTGGTTTGGTCGCTTGGGGGTGATTCGGGGTTGATTTGGGGTTGATTTGTGGTTGATTTTAGATTTCTGAGAGAGAAACAAGAATCGGTGAGCTTGCCTTGGATTGATGATTGATCTCTGATGATTTGATCTGGGTTTAAAAAAAAAAAAAAGGTTTAGAACCGGTGGTTCCGGTTCCACCTAACCGCAAAACCGGAACCGCCGGTTTGGAACCGAAACCGGAACCGTATTAGGTCTACTTAGCAGAAGACCGCCTTCTCCCAAGTTTTCGATCAAGGTTTTTGTCTTTTTTATTAATTTTTTTTTATTCCTTTATAAATGTAGTTTAATCCGTAAAAAATAAAAAATATTAAAATATCATTTGTTTAAAATTATTATAATTTAGTTTATGGGTAATATAAAAATTTGGAAGATTTATAAATTTAGAACGTACATATAATTTTAAAGGGATATAAATAGTCACTCAACATACTATTTAGAACGTACTGTTTTAAGTTAAGGGTTTACTGGTTTTAAAGGGTTTTGGCATTGAAAACAATTTTTGAATATATCGGAGTACGGAAATTTAAGCTAATTATTTTTATTTTTATTTTTATTTTGAAAATTATCTAGTCTAATAATATATAGACCATAGCACTTTAATTCTGCATCATTTTTTAGAATATACATCTCACATGATTATACAACATAGTTTAATTAATAAAAAAAAAAATTGATCGAGTAAATTCCAAAAATAAAAAATAAAAAACATAAAAACATAAGAGATAGTTTCAATTTCAACAACTAATCTCAAAAATGTGAATTTCTAGACTTCTAGTGAAGTCGACTGTGAGGGAAAAGCAGACAACAAATGCAATTCCAAAGAAAGATGTTCAAATAAATATTAAATATAAAAGATGTTCTAATTTACTACAGGCATATCAAAACCAACAAGATCAAATGGTCAATTTATGTGAGTTCATCACCAAATGAGACTTCTCAAAACACAAAAAAAAAAAATGATCTTTCTACTTTCTTCAAATAGTCTTGCTGTGGTTCAATTACACCTGAATCGCTCTATCTCTATGGAGACTGACCATGCGGTTCGATGACTCGATCTGGGATCCCCTGGCGGTAGATGCCCTCCCTGAGTATCCGCCTGGTCCTCGTAACTTACTTGTTCGCTCCTTCGAATAGCCTCCCACAACCGCCGGCAGAATATCGTCCACCACCTTGCCTACTACTCTTGAAAGAAAAGTTGTCTTGCCACTTGCCGCCCCCAGCAGCAGAATCTTGGGTATCTCTCCACTTTCAATAGCTATATTCATATCCAACACTTGATATTATTTAACAGTGCATCTGCAGCATGTCCGGAGTTTCATACCTCCAAGAGTATTATGTAAAATCAATTTAAATGTCGGGTAGAGGTACATAAAGCAATGGTTCCTTGCACAAAGATAGTTGCACTTGCACTCAACCAGCAATCCTGATGTAGTTGACTCTCAGATAGGAGATTCCTTCAGCTCCATCAAATGAGTCTTCCAGACATGGGAATTAGCTTTCACTCTGATCTGTTTGGTAATAACATCACTTATAATTGAACTTTTCCACTTCATTCAGGTGAATGTTTAACACATCTCAAGCATAAAAAACATGCATTTTACATATTCCTGACATCTATTCTACTGTGAGCTGGTGTTTTTCTTAGCCCTATTTCATTCATCAATTCTCTCACATTCTCTGCATCTTTCCACCTTCCACGTGAAGCATAAATTTTTGCCATCAATACATAGTTTCCCGTGTTCTCTGGCTCATGCTCAAACAGCCATTCTGCAGCTGCCTCTCCTAATTCAACATTCTCATGTATTACACAAGCACCAAGTAGAGCACCCCAAACAGCATGAGTAGGCTTGATAGGCATTGTTATAATCAGATTGTAAGCTTCATCCAGCCGACCTGCTCGACCAAGAAGATCAACAACACAAGTGTAGTGATCTGCACGGGGGCTTGTTTGGTGATTTTCAAGCATTAATTTGAACAAGCCCAAGCCCTCATCCACCAAACCAGCATGGCTGCATGCGTGCAACGCTGAAGTAAAAGTAACTTCATTTGGATTCACCCCAGATTGAACCATTTCTTTGAAAAGCGAAATGGCAGTCTCACCGTGTCCATGCATTCCATAACCAGCAATTATCACACTCCATAAAACAATATCCTTGCTCTCTTTGGGGATCCCGCTAAAAATCTTGTGTGCAGAATCTAGACACCCACACTTTGAGTATATATCTATCATCCCAGTAGCAACTTCTATGTTTGAAATAAACCCAGATCTTATCAGATAACAATGTATATTCATTGCTTGATGCAAATCCGAAAGAATGGAGTATGCCGGAAGAAGACTATTCAAAGTAGCGTCATTAGGTTCCACTACTTCAGTCAGCATTAGTTTGAAAAGCTCTACAGCTTCTCTTGCTAGCCCATTATGAATGCACCCAGAGAGAATTGCGTTCCATGGGACTGTTCTCTTTCTTGATGTTCTTGCAAACACTTGGAAGCTGACTTCAACATGATTGCACTGTGCATACATATCGATCAATGCGGTTTCCACGACAACCTCACTCTCGAGCTTTTGCCTTATTGTCCAACCATGCAAACACCGACCATCCTTCAGATAATACAAACTGGAACAAGCTGAAAGAAGTGATGCTATTGTCACTCCATTAGGTCTTACTCCTTTGAATTGCATTGAACGTAAAAGCCCCAGTGCATTCCTCACTTCACCATTCAAAATGTAACCATTGATCATTGAAGTCCAAGTAACAACGTCCCTCTCACTCATCCCATCAAAAACTAACCGTGCTTCACTTACACTACCGCACTTCACGTACATGTCCACCAATGCATTCCACACCGCGATATTATTCCCTAAACCTTTACTTTCCACCAACACATGAACCCTTCTCCCCACTTCAACATCCTTCAAGTAACCACACGCGGGCAACACTGAGACCACGCTGGCACTATCGGGTTCCACTCCGTTGTTCACCATCCAATTAAAAACCTCCAAAGCCTGATTGGTGTACCCGTTCTTAAAGTACCCACTTATCATAGTATTCCAAGACACCACGCTACGTTCCCACATCCCATCAAACAAATTCCTTGCTACCTTTATCTCTCCAAAACTCATATACATTGCTAGCAAACAATTCTGCACAAATGTATCCGTATCAAACCCTGCAACCATCGTCCTCCCATGCAAAATAACGCCCAATTCACGCAAAGCCAAGTCACTGCAGGCCTTAATAACAATAGGGTAGGTATAATTATCCGGGAGGTAATTTTCCAACCTAAGCATATCAGCAAACATTCTAACAACATCATACGACGACCCATTTTGTGTATACATTCTCATCATGGTGTTATACAAGAACGAGTTTCGTTCAGGAATTTTGTCGAACATTTTACGTGCGTTGGAAACATGGCCGGAGTTCGCGTAAGCAGAGGTGATGATCGAGTGTAGGTGGGCGGAGAGGAAGCCTGAGGCGGTGATGATTGCATGGAGTTGCTTGACTTTCGTGAGGGACTTTGTGGCTGCATAGTTTTGGAGGAGTTTCGTGAAGAATGGCTTGGCCTTTTGTCGAACATGAGGAGAACCATTCATGAACTCTTTAAAAGTTAATTTTCCCTGTCAACTTGACATGTAATATAAAATAAAAAATAAAAACAAATGGCCATTAATAAAGGATTCAAATCTGTTAAAAAATGATGTCTCAATTTATCTAACTAACCAAATTGGGCTATGTGTACACAATCATTTACATTTAATTATTTTTTTAAATAACGTGTACATAAATTGGAACACCTTTTTTGACAAATGATTTGAATCCCTATATTTTCCCAAGGGTGGAATAGCTCAGGTTCAAATGTTCAATGTTGAGTTGTGTTAAAATTTTCAATTATAAAAATTCTGGTCATATACATAAAGTGAGAATCAAACTACTAAACCAAGAAAAAGTTTAGGCAATGAATTTTAATTTTTATTATAAATACAAAGAGATATATTCTATGAGTATATCATATGCATGCTTGATTTCTTAATTTTAATTTCCTTTAGCATGTTGTTTAGAGTTCATTTAGCATGAAGAATTTAAAACTACAATTTAACATCAACCCTAACAAAAGCTCCTAACTTCATCTCCATGTTCGGCTTAGAGCATCTTCAATGGTAATGTGGCTTGCATTTGAAAAAATGATGATATGTCAACATTGTCAAGCCAATTGCTTCATATGTGGCATGTAACTAAACTTGATAGACATCAAAATAAAAAAGTGGTCTCCAATGCTTCACTTGTAACATGTATGTTTTTAATGACGTGTCAGTTTATTATTGGTCTTCTTAAATATACTTTAGACTTGTTGAACAAAATAAGATAAAAGACAAGAGTGATTGCTGACTGGGCCAACAAGATGGCCGTCCAACAGACCGTCTGAAATCAGAGAGTCATGTTGACAGCCTTTAAAAAAAAAGTTGCAACCTCATCTTGAAGTTGTACTTGAGATGTTGCATTGGAGATGGATTTTTTAACAAAATGGATGTCCATCCTACGTGGCAACTAATTTTTTCACAACCCACATTAGCATTGGAGATGCTCTTAAAGGACTCAACATTATCCGCCAAAGATTGACATGAAGATAAGAAAGGAAATCAGAAAAACACAACCAACTATTAGAAAGTAATTATTAGCATTACACAGCAGCCTCTTCATTGTTCAATAAAGCATAAATTAAACTATACAAATACTATTTCTCCAATTAAACACCTAATTTATGAGAATCTAAGATCAATTCGCAAATGTACATCCAAATCTATCTTCCTCGACCAATTCCAACAGATTTTCACATTTATTTTAAATATGTCATGTTTGCTGCAAATTATATAATAGAAATTGAGTATAAAAATTGACAAATATGTTTTAAAAAATTGATTTTTTTTTTACTTCAACTAAGAATGCAACAGAATCAATATTTCAATATCAGGTTGTTACATTCATCAAAATTTCAATCTCAATACCAGGTTGTTACATTCATCAAAATTGAAATCACAATAAATGATTAGTTACATATTTATTCATTTCACAAAATAAGATAAGAAGAACCACAAATGACTTTCAAATTCATCAAAAAAAAAAAAAAAACAGGCAACATACCTTCTTCCTCTTGAAACAACAACTAAAAAAGAAACCCATGAATGGACCTAGTGGCGGACCCAAGAATTTTAATCAGGTAAGACATTTGAATAAATTAAAATCGCAATTATATGAAAAAATATTGAAAAATTAAGATCATAGTAAAATAGTTTTTTTTAGATAAAATAAAATAAAATAAATAGAATATTTACTCAGATGAATTAAATAATCTTACATTAAAAAAGAAATAAAAACAAGAAAAATATTATAAAAAATAAATAATAACAAGAAAAACAAAATAAATAAGGGATAATTACCCCGGTGGCCATCAACTTATGCCACCACTATCAAAATAGCCACTAGATGGGAAAATGGATGGAAAATGGTCATTTTTGGCAAACATTGTTACACTAATGGCCATTCCATCCAATTCCATCAATTTCCATTCAATTCCATCCAATAAGTGGCATTTTGGTAAATATGAGGATGACATTAATTTATTTTAAAATTTTTTGGAAATTAATTTTTTCTTTTGTTTTTTGAAACAAATAATTATATTTAGTGTGTACATATACATATATCATATCTCAAACATATATATATATATATATATATATATATATATATATATGTATGTATGTGTATATATACTTATATATATTTTTTTCAACTTATCTCAATTTCTTAGAATTTTTAAATTTTGTAACCTTAATCTTTTCAAAAAAGAATATATATATATATCTTTTCAAATTATCTCAAATATTTTTTTTAGAATTTTTAGAATTTATAGCCTTAATCTTCTCAAAAAAGAAATACATACATACATATATATATATATATATATTTGAGATATGCTATACGTATATACACACTAAATATAATTATTTGTTTCAAAAAACAAAAGAAAAAATTGATTTCCAAAAAATATCTAAAATAAATTAATGTCATCCCCTTATTTACCAAAATGCCATTCATTGGATGGAATTGAATGGAAATAGATGGAATGGTCATTAGTGTAACAATGTTTGCCAAAAATGGTCATTTTCCATCTATTTCCCCATTTGGTGGCCATTTTTATGGTGGTGGCAAAAGTTAATGGCCAACAGGGTAATTACCCCAATAAATAATTAAAAAAATTAAAAGAATAAATTATCATCTAATTTTTGTAATAAGAAATTTTATTTTGCATTTATAATGAAATCAATTTAAATTTATATAAAAATAATTTATTAATAACTATTACTAGACATGTTTTAAAAAATTTTATTCTTCAAATTATTGGTAAATTATTGATTTATTGATTCTAAATAAATTAAAACTATAAAATAAAGAAAAATATTACAGATAAAATAAAATGAATCCTAGTAATATATTGACTATTTTAATCCAATAAAGTAAAATATGAGATTTTAGGGTTTATTAATTGGACGTGTTAGGTATGTCAAATTAAAACTATTAGAAATAATAAAAATCCAAAATAATAATATATAATTTAATATAAATTAAAATTGAATTAAGTAAACACAAATTAATAGTAGTTAAGAAATTGACAACAACGGAATAGAGAAAATGAATCGAAAAGATGGTAAAATAAATAAAACATAAAAAATTAGAAGATAAAATTGAATTAAAAAAGGCACATAAAAAATTAGAAGATAAAATTGAATTAAAGAAGTACCTATTTGCTTGAGATGAGACTTGAACCAAGCACTATAAGTCAAAAAAGAAAGATCCACTACCATCTATATTAACACAAGAATTTTGTGAACGATATTGAATAAATATGATATATACAATATATACACATAATCAATCTTTTTAATATAAAAAAAAATAAAAAATAAAAAATAAAAAATAAAAAAAACTGAGGTAGGGCACGGGCCCTACCTGGTCTCCACGTGGATCCGCCCTTGAATGGACCTCGTGAAGCCACACTTGCAGTTGAAACGATGGGTTGTAAATTAGAGAGTTGGTATTGTAAAGGGTTGAAGCCGCAGCGTTGACGGGCTTAGGAGGAGGAAGGTCATTGAAGGTGGTGGCATTAACGGGCAAGATGTTGGCGACGATGGACGACAGACAAGGAGGTGGCGTGGGCTCTTTCCATTTCTATATCTTTTACTTTTTCTCTTTCTCTTTCTCTTTCTCTTTCTCTTTCTCCTTTTGCCAGAAATCCTAACTAACAACAAAACCCCTTTTCTTTTCTTTTTTTGTAATTTCAGTTAATGTAGAGGAAATTTTGTCCAAAATTGATCAAAAATAATGAAAACAATAAAAATTTTCTTAGTGGCTAAAATAGAAAAATCATATATTTTTTAGCTCTTTATGAATTCACCCCATTTTAAAAGATTGAATATCTACTTCAAAGAAATGGTTAGGCACCAACAAAATCTCTGTTTGGGTTGACACCCTTTAATTTCTAAACCCTAATAAAAATTAGGGGTGTGCGGCGGATCGGATCCAATGGATTTGCCATGATCCAAGATCCGATCCGATCCAATTGGATCGAAGAAATTGCAATCCGATCCGATCCAATTTTATAGTGGGATCCGATCCGATCCGATCCGATCCGATCCAATTACTATTTGATCCGATCCGATCTGATCTGGTCCATTTATAATATACTTCAATCCGATCCGATCCAATCCGATATGATCCGATGGATCGAATTAATATAAAGTCATTCATAATATATAAAAGTCATTCATAATATATAAAAGTTATAATCTGAAATAAATAAAATCAAATAAATTATTCAAACATTACTAATTAATTCAAATAAAATTAATATTTAAAAAAATACATGAAATAACTTGAAAACTTTATATAATTCAAAAAGTTTATAAACATTATACATTAGCTCCAAATGTAAACTTAATAAGCCGTGATGTTGATGAAGAATAATAGAAGAAAAGAAGATGGTGGATTGTTGGCTATAGAGAAATTGAGAAAGAAAACCTAAAATAGTAACATTAGAAATTGTATTTTGGTTGGGTCTTTACATTAGAAAGTAGTGGATAAAATAAATTGCTCAATATAAAAATAAGACCTAATATTTTAGGCGGATTGGCGGATTTGGCGGATTTCCAAATGAAAATCCAAGATCCGATCCGATCCGATCCGATCCAATGGATTTTATAATTTGGGATCCAATTCGATCCAATCATCTCTCTGGATCCGATCCAATGGATCGTATTGGATTGGATTGGATCCTGCACACCCCTAATAAAAATCCAACTTGTTTTCCAATATTTATAGGATGAATGTCGATCCTAGATTGGGTCTTTTACGGCTTGAGTTTTACAGCGCACATAATATTTTTTGGAAGCAACGTATATTTTTTTAATGTATAACTAAATTGATAGTGATTTATACATTTAGCTGTTTAGGTTTCTAAAATGAACATTATATTTGGACGCACATCCTGCTTCAGAGAATGCAGGACTTGGAATGCCAGGTTACTACCCAAATCCCAAACCTTCTAGGCTAAGAGATTTATTATGCCCGGCGGATTGGTTGATTATGTATTTTGCTTTTTGTTTGATCTTGTCACTCGAACACCCTTGATGTTATATCGCAGTACTTAAAATTCCGGAAGGTAAGAAACCCCAATTGCTACCCTTCTTCCCCGACGACTATCCCTCCCACTATGGTGATGGACTAACGGTCCTATCAAACTGAATTGCCGGTCACACCTATCTTCCACGCTCATCAGACCCCAAATCCAGCAACGCACCCTCACCCTCCTCATTCGAAATAGTTAAGTTGTTTCAAGCCTCTTCGAAACCCCTTATTCATCAAAGGATTCAAGAACCCCTTCCCCAATTGCGTTAATAATCGAGAATAAAAACGAAGAAATGTTAAAGCATAAATCCATTGATGAATGTGTTAAATTTGACAATGCCCGCACATCTAGCGGGCGGCAAACTAGTAAGTTTATAAGTAAGCTATATAAACAAGTGTTTTTTAAACGAAACAATGTCTTCTTCTCTTTTTTGCAAATCGAATCTTATCTCTTATGGCCGAATTCAAGTCTAATTAGGGGGACGAAGTTGAAGAAGACGATGCCTCCAAGTCTGCGTGGGATGAGGCCGCTGCTTCTTCCACTACAACCGATTGGATCTTTTACGGCTTGAGTTTTACAGCGCACATAATGTTTTTTGGAAGCAACATATATTTTTTTATTGTATAACTAAATTGATAGTGATTTCATACATTTATCTGTTTAGGTTTCTAAAAGGAACATTATATTTGGATGTACATCCTACTTCAGAGAATGCACGAATTGGAATGCCCGGTTACTACCCAAATCCCAAACATTCTAGGCTAAGAGATTCATTATGCCTGGCGGGTCGGTCGATTATGCATTTTGCTTTTTGTTCGATCTTGTCACTCGAACACCCTTGATGTTGTATCGCATTACTTAAATTTTAGAAGGTAAGAAACCCCAATTGCTACCCTTCTTCCCCGACGACTGTCCCTCCCACTATGGTGATGGACTAACGGTCCTATCAAACTGAATTTAGTTTTTTTTTTTTTTTAATAATTTAGTTTTTAAATATTAATATGTTTGTCTTGAACAAACTTGAATTTCTTTTTGTCTCGACCCCTCAAAGCTAAAATCCTGGTTTCACCCTATTTTCGTGACTACTTATTACGTGATCATAGGAAAGTTAGTCACTGAATATCAATTTTCTTATAATATTGACCTCGATTTAGTTGAGGTTGAATGATTACCATAACCTACTTAGTCTATATTGTCTTTAGTGACACCTCCGACATCGTGCCTTGACCATAAACAAGTCAAAGCATTGTTGACCGGTTGAAATTGAAATTTTGATGAATGTAACAATCTGGTATTGAGATTGAAATTTTGATGAATGTAACAACTTGTTATTGAAAGATTGATTCTGTTACATTCTTAGTTGAAGTAAAAAAAAAAAAAAAAAAAAAAAAATCAATTTTTTAAAACATATTTGTCAATTTTTATACTCAATTTCTATTATATAATTTACAGCAAACATGACATATTTAAAATAAATGTAAAAATCTTTTGGAATTGGTCGAGGAAGATAGATTTGGATGTACATTTGCGAATTGATCTTAGATTCTCATAAATTAGGTGTTTAATTGGAGAAATAGTATTTGTATAGTTTAATTTATGCTTTATTGAACAATGAAGAGGTTGCTGTGTAATGCTAATAATTACTTTCTAATAGCCGGTTGTGTTTTTCTAATTTCCTTTCTTGTCTTCATGTCAATCTTTGGCGGATAATGTTGAGTCCTTTAAGTCGAACATGGAGATGAAGTTAGGAGCTTTTGTTAGGGTTGATGTTAATTGGTAGTTTTAAATTCTTCATGCTAAATGAACTCTAAACAACATGCTAAAGGAAATTAAATTTAAGAAATCAAGCGTGATACTCATAGAATATATCTCTTTGTATTTATAATAAAAATTAAAATTCATTGCCAACTTTTTCTTGGTTTAGTAGTTTGATTCTCACTTTATGTATATGACCAGAATTTTTATAATTGAAAATTTTAACACAACTCAACATTGAACATTTGAACCTGAGCTATTCCACCCTTGCGAAAATATAGGGATTCAAATCATCTGTTAAAAAATGTGTTCCAATTTATGTACATGTTATTTTAAAAAATAATTAAATATAAATGATTGTGTACACATAACCCAATTTGGTTGGTTAGATAAATTGAGCATCATTTTTTAACGGATTTGAATTCTAACAAATTTTTTATTTTATATTACACGTCAAGTTGACAGGGAAAATTAACTTTTAAAGAGTTCATGAATGGTTCTCCTCATGTTCGACAAAAGGCCAAGCCATTCTTCACGAAACTCCTCCAAAACTATGCAGCCACAAAGTCCCTCACGAAAGTCAAGCAACTCCATGCAATCATCACCGCCTCAGGCTTCCTCTCCGCCCACCTACACTCGATCATCGCCTCTGCTTACGCGAACTCCGGCCATGTTTCCAACGCACGTAAATTGTTCGACAAAATTCCTGAACGAAACTCGTTCTTGTATAACACCATGATGAGAATGTATACACAAAATGGGTCGTCGTATGATGTTGTTAGAATGTTTGCTGATATGCTTAGGTTGGAAAATTACCTCCCGGATAATTATATTTATACCTACCCTATTGTTATTAAGGCCTGCAGTGACTTGGCTTTGCGTGAATTGGGCGTTATTTTGCATGGGAGGACGATGGTTGCAGGGTTTGATACGGATACATTTGTGCAGAATTGTTTGCTAGCAATGTATATGAGTTTTGGAGAGATAAAGGTAGCAAGGAATTTGTTTGATGGGATGTGGGAACGTAGCGTGGTGTCTTGGAATACTATGATAAGTGGGTACTTTAAGAACGGGTACACCAATCAGGCTTTGGAGGTTTTTAATTGGATGGTGAACAACGGAGTGGAACCCGATAGTGCCAGCGTGGTCTCAGTGTTGCCCGCGTGTGGTTACTTGAAGGATGTTGAAGTGGGGAGAAGGGTTCATGTGTTGGTGGAAAGTAAAGGTTTAGGGAATAAAATCGCGGTGTGGAATGCATTGGTGGACATGTACGTGAAGTGCGGTAGTGTAAGTGAAGCACGGTTAGTTTTTGATGGGATGAGTGAGAGGGACGTTGTTACTTGGACTTCAATGATTAATGGTTACATTTTGAATGGTAAAGTGAGGAATGCACTGGGGCTTTTACGTTCAATGCAATTCAAAGGAGTAAGAGCTAATGCAGTGACAATAGCATCACTTCTTTCAGCTTGTTCCAGTTTGTATTATCTGAAGGATGGTCGGTGTTTGCATGGTTGGACAATAAGGCAAAAGCTTGAGAGTGAGGTTGTCGTGGAAACTGCATTGATCGATATGTATGCACAGTGCAATCATGTTGAAGTCAGCCTCCAAGTGTTTGCAAGAACATCAAGAAAGAGAACAGTTATTTAAATTGATTTTACATAATACTCTTTTGGAGGGATGAAACTCCGTGACATGCTGCAGATGCTCTGCAAGGTATGACAGGTTGATTCTTAATATACAGTTGTAGTCTTGTAGGGTATTTCACCAAATGTGAATTCGTTTATCACCATCAAATTTCTTCTGGACCTGAGGTATATTATTTCACCATTAAATTCTTCATCTTGGTATCAGCAACTTTGGAATACATATATATTTACATCTGTTAAATAATAACAAGTATTGGATATGAATATAACTATTGAAAGCGGAGAGATACCCAAGATTCTGCTGCTGGAACAGGTGCTGGGGGCGGCAAGTGGCAAGACAACTTTTCTTTCAAGAGTAGTAGGCAAGGTGGTGGACGATATTCTGCCGGCGGTTGTGGGAGGCCATTTGAAGGAGCGAACAAGTCAGTTACGAGGACCAGGCGGATACTCAGGGAGGGCATCTACCGCCAGGGGATCCCAGATGGTGTCATCGAACTGCATGGTCAGTCTCCATAGAGATAGAGCGATTCGGGTGTAATTGAACCACAGCAAGACTATTTGAAGAAAATAGAAAGATCATTTTTTTTTGTGTTTTGAGAAGTCTCATTTGGTGATGAACTCACATAAATTGACCATTTGATCTTGTTGGTTTTGAAATGCCTATAGTAAACTAGAAGTCTTTTATATTTAATATTTATTTGAACATCTTTCTTTAAAATTTGTCATAAAAGAATCGAATTTTGGAATTGCATTTGTTGTCTTTTTTCCCTCACAATCGACTTCACTAGAAGTCTAGAAGTTCACATTTTTGAGATTAGTTGAAACAATCTCTTCTGTTTTTTCTTAATAAAATTAATAAAATGTTATATCCAAGATTTATTAAAAGGTTGAAAATAAATATTTATATCAAAGGGGTTATAACAAAATGGTTAGAGGTAAGGAATTTTTGTCCTTTACTAGTTCAATTAAATGATTTTATATGTTAGCTTTGACACTATGTAATTTTGAAACGTTTGGAGATATCATGATAGATCAGTAAGATTAACGATTACTTACCAAAGTTTCTTTAGTTAGCTATCCTTATATTATGGATTGAATTGTAAATACAGACATACATTTAGGGATGGGCGTTTCCCCATGAGGCCCCATCCCCCACGGGCCGTCATGGGGTTTTGGGGGTAAATTTGACCTCCAAATGGATTTTGGGGGAGATGGTGGGGGTATCCACCCCTAAACCCAAAACCCCATTTCCCCCAAAATAAATATAACGGGAAGAAAAAGATAATATAAATTTTTTTTTTGGAAAAATGGTATATATATATATTATTTTATTTTTATTTATATATATATATATATATAAAATATTTTGTATTGTATTTTGGATTTTATATTATATTTTTATTATTTCTTGGATTGAATATTTTAACATTGTCAAATTACATATTGGAATGTTTGGATTCCAAAGTTCGAATTCCGATTTTCGGATTGGAAAATAAAAATTGAAATTGAAAAGAAATTTGAGGAAATAGGGGAAATGGGTTTTGGGTGTGGGGTAGGGGACCTGCCCCCAAAAAGCCCCTACCCCCAGTCCCCCCAAATGGGTTTTGGGGGAGGTTTGAGGAATGGGGGTGGGCCCCGCCCCATTGGGCCCCTATACACATCCCTAAATACAGTATTTGGTGTGAAGGTACGTAGAATGCACATCAGCGGCAACTCAATGTCTAAACTCATTCAAAAAACAGCATCCAACACATAGAAGGAAAGAAATACATGTATTGCAAAGGCAGTCAACTTCATTCTGATGGCTCCTGGTACGTTCCTTTTTAAAATATGCAAAATAATACGAGTAATGCTACATTGCCCGGATACCATACAACCCCATTACATCAAGCTGCAAAACTCCAAATGGAGATTTCCCACAACATAATCCAACGATGGCATAATTATCAAAGCATAATTCACCACATTTACTATGCATGCAAGTGGAACAAATCTATCTTTCGATGCCATCAAAATAATCCATCAATTTTGAGTCATACCAATATTCAAATTCCTACAATACTAATACATATTAATCTTCCAACCAACAGGATCCACTGTAATTTCGTACAACCATAGGAGAGAACAGATATGTGATGTTCCATAATGCACATCAACGTACCATGTCTTACTCAAATTTGATAATGACAGATTTGCATATTGAACATTCCTGTCTAGAGTTAAGAAGATGAACTGGCTTCTGCCACATTTCGCAAAAAATGTTAAGTTCTATTACAAATATTACAAACAAGAAGAAATGGAGCCTAATACATAATTTGTGACTGTGATGTACTTAGATGCAAGTCAAATCAACTCACTACCAAGGCAAAACTATCATTTACAAAGTAAACTATAATTAAATAAGATATTAATTTGGCAGCACAAGTCACAAAACAAAAAAGTGACACCTTCAGCCCAACTAAAATTGCGAAGAGCTGAGGAAAGTCACCATGCATCTACTACTTTGGAACAATTTATCCATTCGCTCCCATATTGTGCATTGCACCTCTAGAAGCCTCCTTGACTTTTCCTGTAATTTTGTGTGGCATCGTATCGTTTCACCATGTATCTGAAGAAAATAAGAAGCTGAGATATCAGAAAAACCATATAATTTCTTAGACTAACAAAAAGCACCAAAATCCTGAGATGTTAACATCCTCCTCTTTCTTCAACTTGATTGAAAATCCACAAGAATTTAACACTAGACATCCCAATTGAAGTTTGTTTTGGTGTTATGATTCCCCATGGAAAGATAAAAAAACATATATGCTTTTTCTACGAAGTAATATACATTAAGAGGGTATGGAAACTCATTACCTTCAAAAACAGCCGGATAACGGCTTGTAAGAACTCAAAATTATTTCGGCAAGAAATCTCATGAATGAAATAATCCAAAAGCAGTTCAATTGAAATAAACTCAGGTCTTTTATCAAATTCTTGATCATCATCATCATCTATAATCTGAAGCATTCGAAGTTCCATATCCAAAGTTGAAGATGATAAACTTTTAATATAATCGGTAAATGCTGAAACTGCCAACATTAAAATAAGCAAATGTAAGACATCCGGATGTTCCATACAAAAACTATATATATATATATATATATATATATATATATATAAGGAAAAAAATAGTTGAAAAATGATATAATAAAGAGCTAGCATGCTTACAATTTTTAAACTTTGCAGAGGACTGAAGAAGCTGCACAAACTGGGAGGCTGACGTATCAAATTTGCCCTTGTTTTCCACTTCAACAATTTTTATATCCTTCTCCTTGGTGACCTCGCTAGGCTTAAATAATATTTCTCCAGAAAGAGATGGAACCGAAGGCAAGAAAAAAGGAGCCTTCTCAGGTTTCTTAGGAGGCTCAATTGGTTTATTGCGGACCTGAAAGTTGTGGAGCCATTATGCAAAAAAGTAAGAAATAATGCTGATACGTCGTATAGACCAAATGCACTCCTTAAAAGGTTAAAAAATTAAAATAAAACTGCATGAAGAAATAAAACTTAAGAATTTCCAAATTAAATTCAAAATGCATGAAGGAACAAAGAGAAACCTTTATAATATCCAAATTAATCAAGCCTTGCCATTGGCTTTTAGGCAATAATGACAGAGTAACTAAATCTGGGATCTGCTGGTTGAAGGCTGAAAAGACAGAAGCATCTTTGGATTCTGTGTGGTCCGGAGCAGTCTCATTAGAATACCGTTCCTCAGAACCATCTACTGAGGAAATAGAAGGCAGTTTGACACTCACAATTTCCTTTCCACTTGCATAAGAATTAATATTTGAAGCTCCTGAGAACATGCACTTATTAACCCTGAAATAAATTATGTGCTATGAAGATTAAGTAGACCAAATAAGACGATTACAATCACAAGAGATAAAATACATTGCAGCCTCTTCCATTTGCTGCTTTAATAATTATAGCTTTCTCAATGAGGATGTGATGGTTGAAACTGTTAAGATATTGTAGATAAAACTATATCCATATTGATTACTCTTTCTTATAGAACGTCAATCACAGTGCCCCTTCATTTATAAAAAAATAATAATAAATAATTCAAAGAGAATAGAATTCCATCCAATGTCAAATGCTTTAAATGTTTAAACCAAATGTGAGGCATATAATAAAACAGCTGGAACTTACCACAAGTAAACTCCATTCTGATCAACATGGGTAGTTGCTAAAACATCCATATTTGGTGATAAAGACAATGCTGTGATGGACACATCAACATGTACTGCATCAATTTGTCTTGCTAGGATAACATCCCATACTCTGAGACTCCCATCCATACTGGATGACAAAAGCCATTTCCCATCCTCACTGAAACACAAATCTGTAATCCGGTCTGTATGACCTTCAAATTTACGAACCATTCGTAACGCCACAACATCAAACAAACGGATAACTAAATCATCTGCAACGGTAGCCAAAAGACCTGGGACAAAATTTCCAAAAAGCGTGATTACATTCCAATGACCTTAAAATAAGCACTGTGAGATGGGAAAACAAGACTGTGAGTGAGAGAAGAGGCAGGTTGGGGGGGGGGGGGGGGGGGGGGGGGGGGGGGGGGAGGAGGAGAGATGAAAGACAGGCACCATATTGAAATAAAATATCATGAAAAAATTACCATTAATTCGATGGTGAACAATCATAACCAGCGAACAGCCAATGTCCCATTTGGATTTTAGTTCACATCCCTTAAAATCCCAAACCTGCTGAGCAAACATTAGAGGAATATAAATTTTCTAAACTTAGTTGATAGCAATCATTCTGTTGCATGCATTATGAAACTTTATATTTTAGTAGGAGTTCTCATTCAATGCTCCATCTCTCCTCTCTTTTTTTGCTATGAGATTCTCAAGGGAAAGACATGCACTCAATATACAAATATAACTCAGCAATCAATAAAAGTCATGTTGTGTTTTTGGCTCATCAAAACCCAAGTCAAGGCTTAAGAAGGAATCCTATTTGGATTAGGAGAAAATAGAGAGTGCACATAATTTCCTATTGGAATTAGGAAATTATATTTTCTCAAGAGTCCCAAATCAACTAGGATTAGGAAATAAGTTAGTTTCTCTTATTCTAAGAGGATTTAGGAGTCCTATTCTAGCAAGGAATGTAACCGTCCTATATCTATAAATAGGGCTGTTGGGAGCTTATTTTAAACACAGAAAAAACAGCAAGCATACAAAGGGTAGAGAGCAAGAGTGATAGAGAGGTTCGAGCAAGGTTTTGGGGAATTAGCTAAGGGGTTTCAATAAGTATCTTGTAACCAAGCATTTTTCTTCATAGTGCTAGTTATTTCTCAAGAGAGATCACACGAGGACGTAGGCAAAGTTAGCCGAACCTCGGTAAATTCTTGTGTTTGTGTGTGGTGTGTTTTCTTTATTTGTTCATATTTTATTCCGCATATTCGCATATCATTATCCTATAAGTTTATCACCGTAGTCTATCGAGAAAACACGATCAATAAGAGAGGTTAAAATCAACAAGTCATTCATATGCAAATACACATATAAATCAAAGCAGATTTGGAATGGGAGCCAAAACAATGCCCTTTATCGATAAGTGACACATCTGTGATGTCTCCCTAATTATCTCTACCACTCCCAAAAAATAAAAAAGTATTAGGCAACAACTCCCCAAAGCTTAAGCTTACTGGTCGAACAATAGTTCAAACTCTCAAAAATCCTCACAAGCAAGACCAACGGACTTGCCATGTACAAACATAGATTTTGATGTAGAACAAATGTTATAACAAATACCAATACAATCACATAGGGTGACTAGAACTCTAAACATCCTCTAATAAATCTGATTATGCTACCATGTTAGGCTACCGCTAAACCCAAATATTTGAACTTATAAGGACCCAAACAATAATATTAAGCTCTAACAAAAAGAAAATGGAAAAGATGAAAAGAACAACTCAAGTAAAGTCCCAACACATTGATTTTCATTAATTTTATCTACAAGTCAATAGTGGGACACATAACCAATATTGTTCACCTATTTCAATGATCAATTAATTCTCACAATATGATTAATTAGACTCTATCGAAGCGATGAGTGTGGTTGTAGAGATGGATATGACTGAAACACGCAGAAGTGTGATGGTTCATCATCATTTGGCTACATTTATTATTTATGGCACGGACTAGATAAATTATGGATCAATATAAAATAATCAAGATAAGGATTCCTTAACAAAATTTGGGTTAGAGTTTGAATTGGGGCTTGCCAAGAAAAATGAGCTCAAATCTGGCCAGGCCCTTCTCAGCATAAACTCATGATGGTGTTATCCATTCTACCTTTGACTTTAACTTGGACACTTACGACACATGTTATCTATCCATCCATTCCTTCTCTTTCATTAATAAAGACTCGGCATCCAAGGCCTCCTAGCCAAGGAGAGATCACCTCCAAACCAATAAATACCCATTCATTTCATTCTTAAGAGATCCTTCAGCTCTTATCCAGAGAATTAGACTCTCTCTCTCTCTCTCTCTCTCTCTCTCTCTCTCTCTCTCAATAAATTACAAGGCAGCATAGTGAAAGGTAGCATTATGATCAGAGTATGACAATCACAAACTTATTTTTGTCAATCCAAATGATTTTCCATTAAAGTGCTCATGTATGAGTTAAAACAATCCAACACAAGAGAGACACCAAAAACTTATTTTTGGCAGGTTTTACAAAGTACAGTTCAAATATGTATACACACAGAGAAATGTAGGTAATCGTATGCATGCTTAAGCTATCAAAACATATATTCTTTTTAAAGTTTTTTTGGCACTATCAAAACATATATTCTGGAGAAGGAATACACACCTTTATATCTCCATGATATCCAGCACTTATTAGCAGGGTATTGGTTGAATCACAAGCAACTCCAACCACTTCCCCATTATGGGCATAACTTCTTGTTTCTGACCTGTCCAAGTAACTGCCTCGACTGATTCCTGATTGAAGATTAAATCGTTCAATCCAACCACCTGCTGTCCCTAGAACAGCAAAATTGCCACATGCACTGATGGTGCAGGCCTATTACCAAATTAAACAAAGTCAATAATCACAAGGGATATAAAATATAAAGGAAGGACACATTCCACAAATGTTTTCAGTGCCCACCATTTATGCTATAAAGCTATATCTAAAAAGACTAACAAATCCAGATTCTATGTCAAGATTCTAGTTATTTCACTGAAAATATGAACGAGATTGAAGTTAAAGAGAAAAATAAAAATCAGAATCCTAATTCATCAGCCACACTGTGCAACAGATATTTAAAGATGGAAATGTGAAGATAGAAATTCTAACCTTAACAGGTGTTGGATTTTCTGGGCATGGTCTCAGTATATGCTCACCAAGAACAAAATTTTGAAGCCTCCACACATATGCCTGAGCAGTATCCATATGGCATGTAACCACATTGCACCAATCCCGCTCCCTAATTTCAGCTAAGAGAGTTCACCGGCAGAGAGAAAGAAATCATATTATCTTCGGGAGTGAAACCACTTTACAAGTCATTGATAAAAAATAAAAAAGGATGTGATTATAGCCATTTGAGCAATTCCTTGTTTAGGCTCCATATATGTATCTCAATTCTAAGAGTAGTGCATTCCAAAATGATTATCAAATATGGATTTTGTTACCATACAGGTTTAGTTAAGTTACTGGGCAGTTATGACTTATGAGTTATGAGAGAACCCAATGATTTTTTTTTTTCAAATTTCTTTTAATTTTATTTTAAAAATATTGACATTTTCTGAACCATTAGATTGACATATATTGAACATCAATTGCCCCATAACTATACTGAACTCTGAACCATAATAGTATCATGATTAATCAATATATACATGTACATATAGGGAGAGAGAGAGAGAGAGAGAGAGAGAGAGAGAGAGAGAGAGGACCAGACCTGAAGTTTTTAATGCGGTCTCAAATCCATGTAAATTGATGTTTAATTGATTATCACATTTGATAACCCTTGAGACCACATTAAAAACTTCAAGTTTGGTCTCGACTAGAGAAGGAAATATGTATATATTTTGTGAAATTTATCCCAGACTTCAGAAACAGCTCAAGTTCTAAATATGAATCTAATTATATAATGCATGAAAAAAAGAGAAAAATCAAAGTGTCTCCAAGTAGTGCCACAACCACAACAAAAGATAACTCAATGTATGGCCAGTAGAAACACAAGTGCTTAGGTGAACTATGCAATCATTGTTGAGCAATAGCCAAGGACTTTTGACAGCTACAAGGCTAAAGATATCCTGATGTAACAGACCAAATTTCAAATATGTTGAATAATCCACATTTATCTGTGGTATGAAGGCATAGTAAATCAAATTTAAACTGCATCCTTCTAATGATATCACTGATCTTTCTTCCAGAAGACTTCTTTGCTAACTAAAGATTAAATGTACTTCTCATAACGACTATGCACGGAATATCCTTCCACCAATATTTCACAAAGTATAACTCTTCTCAGTTCTTTTGAGCTTTTCCATACCCTAATTTAGAGTAGTTAATTTGGATTTAGTTGCATCTAAATTTTAAGGAAATTGTTACAGAGTTATAAAAGCTCAAACATCTGATTCACTTCAGCCAACCACTTGTAATTGTGCAGGGAGAATATTATATTGGAGCCAGTATCAATTAGGTACAAGATTACCAAGGTTAAGAAATTGGTTCATCCACAGTGTAAATGAATGATTTCTAGGATGATTGCAAGTAAAGGAGATGGACAAGAAGGGATTTTGATTGAGAAATAACAAGCATAAACTAGTTGTAGAAAAAAGAAACCATGGCCTTTTACGTGAACAATTTCTGGACAATGCAATTGCAGAATGGCAAAATAAAATATATGCATCCAACAAAACATAGTTAATTAATCCAAGTAAATGCAATTCCAGCTACAAGTAGAGAAACAAGAGATCATCCAGAACATAATCCTCAGTCTTAATAAGCGTCCATCTGAGATATCAAGAGCTAAATAGAAATGAAACAAGAAAACTTGAGCAACAGGAATTTACAGCACCAGCAATATTCCAAGAACTCTGAGAAGAAGATCATACCACAATCAAAGGCAATAACAGGCTTTAGTTTTAACTCTTCTTCCTGAAAATTATGCAAATAAGCAGGAATGAATCGATTAATAATAAAATTTTGTATATCTCTACTTGGAAATTAAGACAATAAGATATGATCTTTAATCGCCAACTACATTGATTGAAATTTCTAGAAATCACACTATATGAATTGGCATGCAAGTGTTGAACATCAGTACGTAAGAAGTTCTGAAACCATGTTTCAAGACTTGGATATAAGTATCATGGTATTATAAATGTCTACAGTACAATTTTTCTCATAATGAAACTAAGTATACAAAGTCTAGAGAATAAAAAGATAGGCAACTCATGTTATAAATTAACTAATTAATACATCTTTCATAAAATACAGAGGCTACATATGCAGAAATTTCATTCAAGATAAACCTTTTGCCTAAAATTACGGTAAAAAGTATTAACCATTACCCTATTCTTACCTTCATTTTAAGTTTCTTGGCTCGTTTAGATATATGCCGTTGAGAAAGCTCCCTGCTTTGTTGATCCTAATCACAACATGCAAATGGATCAAAAACAGTATTTTTTTTTTTTTTAAAGATAAAATAAAAATAAAACTAACAAATTGCAAAGAAAATATAAGGCATCAGGAATGAAGCATCATAAAATAGAGATGGAGACAAATAAAAATGTAAGCTTGTAATTCATAAAAGCAATAAAGAACAGAAATTTTAACTCAAGCATAGAACAACCCGACACAAGCATATTCATTCACTGAAAATGAGTAGAAAAATCCACAGCCGTTGAAATATAAGATATGATGGTAGTGCCCACATAAAACGATGGTGACATTTTCTTCATTACAGTCAAAGATTTTAAAAGTAGCAATAAATGAAAATTGAAATTCCAGCATGCAAGAGCGGCATTCTTTTCCAAAATGCAAGAAAGACAGTAACAGAGCAAATTAGATATCCTAAAACCTGTTAACTCCAACTTTAATTCAAGTACAGTGGAAAATTTTGTGGGACAGTTTGGGAAGAGACTAATAATTTTCTCCTTCGGTTATGTGGATCTAAGACTTCCAGAATGTAATTTTTCTACAGGAAGTTGAAGTTGAAGTTTGATGATCTCATTCTCCCAATATTCATGTTTTTTTTTCTAACGAAAGAAGAGTATTAGCACAATTTAATTTCAGCTGCAGCCAAAGGTTGATTAAAATATTTTAGTTCTCAAGAATAGAAAAAGGAAAGCAGATACTGTCTTCCTTCATTAACGTCAAAGATAAACCGAAGATACTAGTATAACGTCAATAAAAAAGAAAAAGAGAAAATTGAATAAAGCAACACTTCTACAAAGTTAACAAGAACTCTTAGAAGCATACTCAAAAATATTCTAGAAGCAAATCAATGTTCACAATCTAATACAAATATACAATCAAAACCAGACCTGGATGACAGAGAAAAGGCGAAATGCGCGATCCTGACCAGCAGATAAAATGTGTCTCCCATTAGCATAAAAACTGTCACGAGTAGGATTTAGAATCAGAAAACGACACTGGGTGAAATTGCAATCCAAATTATTTAACCATATATTTGAAGCTTGAAATAAATAACATTACATATATAGCTGCATTGTGAAAAGGACAGAAAATGCATGAACTTATAAAGAGGTGGTATATTATATATGGAAGGAGAAAACCCAGGGATAAATGAAGTGATGGAAGGAGAAAAAGTTCAATCAAGTTACATGCTGAACATGGTATTCCACTTAAGTCAACATACTACAGCACCTTTACCTGATGCAAAGTGGAGGAGCACTGTGTCCACTACGGAAACGTAAAAGACGAGGATCTCCATCACTTGTGTCAAAAATCCACATCTAAGAGAAACAGTATGTCAGATGCATGTTGTCATATTTTATAAAAGTTATACACGCACCAAACACCGCAAAATAAACTATTTCTGATAATGAAACAGAATATATACAGATAAAATAGAAAAATTAATTGATTAATATACTTTGCATCAACTAAAATAACATTTCTCCTTAAAATGTAGTACAACTAATGCATAAAATTACGAAAAGCAAACCTAGGGATTCATAAATTGCAACATTAATACTACACTTGACAAAATTGATCATATTGTCAAAATTAAAAATAAAAAAATTATAAAAAAAAAATCCCTCATTGTTGTTTTGCTCTTGCATATTCCTCCTGAATTCTGCTAGTGCCCACTATTCTAGTGTTCTACAGTATATTTACCTTTTTTGAGAAATCAAATAACTATCTTTTAATGAGAAAGTATATTAACTTGAAGAAGCTGTCCACCAAACCAGGACCCTCCTGGGAGAAATTCAAAACCTATACAAAGATGATCACTAGTAGATCTACTAAACATAACACGCTATTCTCTATCTTTTTGTTTGTTCCCTTGAGATGCATAGATGTGTCTTCCTACATATTAGGTTTTGTTGTTCACAGCAGGAACATTAGGAAATGTTAAAAGTTAAGTTTTGAATCAAAATACTTCAAAGCTTGGGACCTGCTATTATGTATATAAAATTGAATGGCATAAGAATTTATGGTAATTTTGTTTCAAAGACAGCAACTTTCTGTAAATATTAAGAACACCTCGAGCAATAATCTACTTGCATCGACTTTGATAAAACTGAAACAGATGCATAATGAAAAAAAAAAAAAAAAACAATGCTCATCAATCTTACTTTTATTGAATTGTCTGCTGATGAGCTCATCAGCACAGGCTCATTAGCAAAAAAGTGCAGTGAAATTATTGAGCTATCATGAGCCTCTCTTATAACTGATTGAAGCCTTCTTTTTTCAAGATTCCATATACTTATGACACCGGATGAACCTCCTGATGCTAGGAAAGGCTGCCCATCTAAGAAGGTAGAATATATAAGCATAAACACCGGATTAATTCACAAGTAAACACCAAGAAAATTTGAAGTGTAGAAAAAATAGGAACATTAGTTGTAAAAGCTAGCTTCAAGATTGATGAAAAGTCAGGGCATTCAGGGATGAAGCATGGCCATCACATATAGTCCACAACTACACCAATGAATTCAGATTATGCATGCATTTACAAAATCACTAAAGTGGAATTCCACTTTGTAATTTGTATATTACATATGTAACATGAGGTTCAACATAGAATGGTTGCCCGGCAACTAAATATGTAATTTCATTTCACATGCCAAAATGCCTAACATAATTTTCACACTATTATTAAGGTATCATTCTAAAATAAAATACGAATGTTCTAAAATAAAAGAAGCCAAGGCACTCAATAATGCTTCTCCATTTCTTTAACAAAGAATACTTGATTAGTTTCCCTAGAAAAATCATAGTGAATGGCGTTTCAGAGCAATCAGCTAGAGAAAAATTTAGCCCCATTACCCATAATAGCGTCAATAATAAACTTTTATTTGATTATCAATAAAAACCACAAGCCCAAGGCTCTTACCTGTGCTGAACGATAATGCAGTAACAGCCCCTCTTGTAGAATGTGTAAATGTAACCAACTCTTCATCATAACGAATGTTGTGAATGTGAATTTTTCCATCAGCACAACCGATTGCAACTACATCTAGTGCAGGTGACGAAACACAACTAGAGATAGATGATTCCCATCCCTTAAACTCAAAGAGCTTTTTCTTTGTGCTGATGTTCCAGAGCTGCAACGAACCTTCCTGACTACCCAGAATAACCTGTAGTCACATGTTCTCAATATCAATGTAAAAAAAAGCAAGGGCCCTACAAATTGCTTCAACCAAAGAGTTTGCAGCAAGATGTTGTTAACAAAACAAACCATAACAGTTACCTTATTTAGGTAGGTATCCGGATGCATTAAACATGAAGGAGTAAACTTATCATCTAGTTTAATGTGGGCAATGGGAGCAAGATTCTGCTCAATTTCTTTAAATGCCCATATGAACATATTGCCATCAATGTCAACACTTAGGATGTGTTCCCCAAATAAGAATAGCATGTTGACCTTAGTATTGTGTCTGCTCCAAGTTGCTACCTAAAAACCCATCATTATTTTTATGACTAGAAAACAAATCGCCATAATAACAATTACTAGTTATAAAAGAAAGCAAAGGAAAGAAAAACAGATACCTGGTGAGCACGTTTAACAACAGCAATATCATTCCCGTATGCAGCGAATGTAAAATCACGATAGGAAGCAAGAGCCCTAATCTTCTTTGGTAATTGAGGACCTTGGATTACAACAACATTTCACATCAACAATAGGTTTTCAACATTAAAATCAAATAAAAGTAAAACCAGTGAATTAACTTACCAACAAGCACCAAATTGAGCTTAGCGCACTGCAACCAAAAACAGACAAACAAAAAAAAAACCCGAAACTCAAAACTAATAAACCGAAACCAGAATAGTAAAAAATAAAAATGTAGAAAAGAAAGGAATCATACGTTGTAAATCTGAAAAGCTTTTCCGACACTAACAGTGAGAAAAGTTTCGGTGCCGAGACGCTGGACTGAGAATGGAACACTGTTTGTTATGTATCCGATTGCTCTATAGGGTTCAAATATTCCCATTTCTTCAATTTGAAACCTCGAAAATCTTCAAATTCAGAGAGAGGGTTTCGTTTATAGGTAGATATATCAGAAAGAAAGAGACGGAGAGGGGCGGGAAGGGTTTAGGGTTTAAGGCTGTGTATGGAGTACCTTTTTTCTTTTTCTTTATAAGGAAATTATAAAAATTCCCTATATTTTTGGGTATTCTCCAAAATGAACTCATAGTTTCATTTTTCCCAAATTTCCCCTGTGGTTTATTACCGTTTCAAATTAATTCGAAGACACAAAATAAAACAAACAGTTTATATGACATAAAAATAATGAGAGAGTTTAAGAAAATTAAACTGAAAGCATTTTTTTTTTTTTTTAAAGTATTACAAGAGGATTATTATAATAATACATGTGCGGTTCGGATATATACTTCCATAGCGGAAGATAATTATTCCCAAAACCGAAAGCATCATTGGAATGATAGTTACACGTCATCGTCTAGATGTTTATTTTTTCGAATGAATGGAGAATAAAAGTGTAAATTGGGTTAGGCCAGCATGACACGACCCGATATATGGGTTGTGCTAGGCCATGATGTTGGGCCTGATACGATTTAATTTTTTATTAATACAGTAGAACCCCTGTAAATTAATATCCTTTCTAAATTAATAAAAAATCCCGGTCCCGACTCGGGCCAATGTAAAAAATTAATAAACCTCTCTATCGTAATAATTAATATATATTTTTTGAAACCTAGTGTATAATTTTTGTCCCGATTGTCATATAAATTAATAATTTCATAAAAGTAAAATATATATTACAAATTATTCAAGAACTAAGAAAGTATTTCAAGATGATAGTTTGCACTAGGCCACCATATTTGATATTTTTGACTTCAACATTCATCTTTTGAATTGTCCTCAATAAGTTATTGTGATCACTTCTTGTTTTAACTAAAAGGTTTCAATTAAATTTAGCATTTGAATAGCCTTACTTGTAGAGATTTTAGGTATCTCATGACTATCGTTGTCATCATCATCCATCTCAACCACACCATCATTATCCTGTCTTGTGATATCATTGATGATGTCCTCTTCAGTTGGAGTGTAACACACTTCTTCTTCAAATTTAGTGGCAGATAGTACACTGTGGTGTTCCTGAGTTGGATGTGATTAGGTAGCTCTGTAAGTGGTACATGGGCTGTGCAATTGTGAGGAAAAGCAAAACCTTTCAATTGCCATGGGTAGTGCAATTGTGATGAGGAATCCTTAATATATATATAAATACAGATTTTCTATTATCAGTTCGAACTGACAATAAATATATCAGGACGAAGAATGTGGACCACTAGATTTATATACTTTGACTCAAAGTGTATGCACTTGTCAAAATTTCTCCATAATTTGTGATCCACATTCTTCGTTCTGATATATTTATTGTCAGCTCGAACTGATAATAGAAAGATTGTATATATTTATATATATATATAAAGGAGCTTTCCCCATAGAAGAAATCCGACTAAACAATAAATCCTGAAAATGAACCTTCCCTAAACAAGAAATTGACTTTCATACGTTTTCTAAGACAGAATAATACTTTATAAGGTAAAACATTTGAAATTAATAACCCCTCTAAATTAATACTCTTGGGATTACTCAATGATGGGTCCCAAGAATATTAATTTAAAGGGGTTCTACTATATTTTTATAATATATTTTAAATTTAGATTAGAAATGTGCCTTTTACTCTTATTTTTAATTAAATAATTTAAAATTTTAAGAATAAAATAGTAATTTCACATTTATATATTATTGATAGCTTCTCCTTATAATCAACAAATTATCTATTTACATTCTAATTTAAATTTTTTTATTAATAACAATTTTAACCTGAATTAAAATTACTAAATAAGACAAAAAATTATAAAGACACTCCAAACTAATTAAATTATTAAAAAAAGAAATTCTCTCTCCTAAATCATTAGATTAAATATTATATATTAAACTATCTTTCTCTTAGATATGTTATTACCATATTAAACATTCTTTCCTAATTACTCTCTCTATCTCTCCATTTTTCAAAAATAAATAAATAAATCATATCTCCGTACTTTCTCGATCAATCTCTGATTAATAGTTAAGGAAAAAAAAACTTATGAATATTTTGGTTTTTTACTAAAGTAATATATATATTAAAAAGTATTGACAAATACCTTGTTTCTAAAAATAAAAAAAAATTAAAAAAAAATAGATATATGAAAACTTGATTTGTTTCAACTAGATTCGATTAAATTTGGAATTTCTAAGACTAATGAAAGAATTAAAGTTCTCTAGGCAATCACATACCTACAAAAGTAACAAAAAACATTTTCATATTTTGATTTTTTTTTAATAACGGAGTACTTGTTTTTTGAGTTTTTAAAAAAAAAAATTTTTTTTTATAAATATATACATATATACAGTTCCTAAAAATCAAGCTTATTCGTAAGTTTTTTTTTCTTAACTGTTAGTCTTGCTTGAGAAAGAATAAAGATAGAAAATTAGAGATATGTATTGGAGGAGAGAGAGTTTAATATAGTAATTAAAATTTTAGGAGAAAGTGTTTAATATGTAATATTTAATCTAATGATTTAGGAGAGAATTTCTTTTTGTACTAATTTTTTTTTTCTTTTTTGTTATCGAGGATCTCGGACTTCATCTAGGCACCCATCAGCCTGTCATCCCCAGCTGCTTGACTCGTCGTGGCCTGTATGTTGGATTATGGAGTAGGACGGATAGGAAACCTCAGCCCACACCCCTAGCCACACAAAGATGCAAGCGAGTAAATCAGAACCCGCATTCGCCTGGGTAGGATTCGAACAGCTGACCTGGTAATTACCTGTGCCCCAAGCTTCTCCTTCGATCAGCTGAGCTAGCGCCCTGATGGCTGGCTACAATACAATTGCCAAGAGTAGAACCAAGGACTTGGGATTTTCATCCCAAGCCTTGGACCACCAAGGCAACCACCTTGTGGCTACATGTATTTTTTTTAAAAGCTTTCGCTTTTAATAATTTAATTCAAAAAAGATTACGTCTTGGATGAATCCAAAGGTTACGATGGTTCGTCCTAACTTTTATTAAAATAAAATAGAGTGTCTTTAGAAATTTATTGGAGTGTCTTTAGAATATGAGTGTCAAAAGATAAAAAGGATATTCTTGGAATAAAATGAAGTTTCTTTAGAATTTTTTTAAATTTAAATTTTGAGAATTGAGTGTCCTTAGAAAAGAAGTATAAAAAGAAAAAATTGGATTGTTAAAAGAAGCTCTCAATAAAAATAATAATAATTCGACCCCCGTTGACTATTCTAGACCAGTTTACACCTCTACCCCACCTCACCCAACTGGCAAACCCCACGACCATATCCTCCTTCAAGGTACCATATATATATATATTTTTGGGTGCAATCTTCTCTCAATTTTGGTAGAGCTAGTGAGATGGTGAAATGTGGGTAAAGATGGTGGAATTTGTGTTTGTAGAGAAAAGAGAAAGAATGGGGAGAAAGAAAGGGACACGAGTGAAAATTTTGTTTTGTTATGATAGTTAAAAATTAAAATGACAAAATTGGATATATGAAATTTTCAATTAAAGGACTCTTGCTTCACAGTTTTTTGTGGAAGAGCTTCTAAGAGATGTTGCTTTTGATAGAAAAGCTTTTAAAATGTAAAACTCTTTTCCTAAAGAAGTGTGAAATTTAATTAAGGAAATGAGAGAAAGAGATAGAAAAAATAAAGAGAGAAAAGAGATTTTTAGTTGATACAAAAACTCAGATTGTTACAGCATTATATAGGCAAGCCAAGAGAAATAAATGCTAACTAACAACTAACAACTACCACCCAACTCACTTCTACCTAACTAATTACACAATAATTAATTATAGCACAACACAATATTCTAACCCCCCCCTTCCTGCCTTCAAACTGGGTTGTAGATATCGTACATACCCAACTTGGAACACATATTATCGAAATTATTTCTAGGAAGTGCCTTGGTAAGCACATCAGCTGTTTGCAACTCAGTAGGAGTATAAATTAGTTTCATAATTCCTTCATCAATTTTTTCTTTAATGAAGTGTCGGTCTATCTCAACGTGTTTGGTTCTATTGTGATGAACCAGGTTCTTTGTGATACTAAGTGTTGCTTGATTACCACAATAGAGCTTTATAGGAGTGTCCACTGTAATTCTTAATTATGTTAGCACCTTTTTCAACCACAATCCCTTACAAACTCCATGCTGCTAGCTCAGAATTCAGCCTCGGTGCTGCTTCTTGACACCACCGCTTGCTTTTTACTCCACCATATAACTAGATTTCCCCACACAAATGAGCAATATTATGAGGTTGATCTTCTGTCTACCACAGATCCAACCTTGTCTGCATCTGAGAAAACCTCCACTTCTTTACTTGCATTCTTCTTAAAAAATAGTCTATTTCCAGGAGACATTTTTAGGTATCTCAGAATCCAGAACACCGCCTCCATATGTTCTTCATTAGGATTGTTCATAAACTGGTTGACAACACTCACTGGAAAGCTGATATCTGGCCGAGTGTGTGCTAAGTAGATAAGTTTACCTACTAGGCGTTGATACCTCCCTTTGTTAACCGGTGCACTTCCTTCAAGACTGCCTAGTTTAGTTGTGTGGTCCATTGGAGTCTCAGCTGGCTTGTGTCAATCATACTAGTCTTTTTCAGCAAATCGAGCACATATTTGCGTTGTGAGATCATAATTCCCTTCTTAGAACGAGCCACTTCCATCCCTAGAAAATATCTAAGATTTCCTAGGTCCTTAACTTCAAATTCAGTGGCCAAAAATCTCTTTAAAGCCTGTATTTCCTCAACACAATTTCCGGTTATATTAATATCGTCTACATATACTATTAAAACCGTGAGTTACCTCCGAAGGAATGTCGAATGAACAGGGTATGATCTGCCTACCCCTGTATAAATCCAAATTTCTTCATAGCCTTAGAAAATCTGTCGAACTAGGCTCTAGGAGATTGCTTCAGTCCATAGAGGGATTTTTTAAGTTGACACACCTTACCAGAATTGGAGGAATTTTGGAGTCCTTGTGGAATTTCTATGAAAACTTCCTCTTCAAGGTCCCCATTAAGAAATGCATTCTTAATGTCCAATTGGTTTAGAGGCCAGTCCAAATTTGCAGCCAATGATAGGAGTACTTGGATGGTATTCAACTTTGCCATCGGCCAAAAGTCTCCTCGTAATCTATATCGTACGACTGCGTGTATCCCTTGGCCACCAATCTTGCCTTGTACCTCTCCACTATACCATCTGACCTGTGTTTTACTGTGAAAATCCACCTGCACCCAATTGTACTTTTCCCTTTTGGTAAATTGGATAGAATCCAGGTCTTGTTTCTCTCTGATGCATTGACCTCCTCTCGAATTGCATTCTTCCACTCAGGGACTTTGAGAGCCTCTTCAATACAGATAGGGATCTGTACTTCAGAGATCTTAGCTGTAAAAATTTTAAAAATAGGTGAAAGTCCTTTATAAGACACGTATTTACCAATAGGATACAGGGGTCTATCCCGACATTGTCTGTATGGCTTCCTTATAGCAATCGGATCCTCAAACAAGAGTAAGTCTGGATTAGGAGGTAGAGTTGGGTCTAAATTAGGATAAGGATTACTTGAGTCAGTGAGGTTGTCTTGGGCAGTGTTTGTGTTGGAGTTTGGTTCTTGGACATTAGGTTCCGACTTAGACTCATGATCATGCGTAGGTTGCATTAAGGATTCCACTTTCCTTTGATCTGCATTTCTTCTTGAATATACAATAACCTCCTTCTTTGTATGACTCTGATTTGGAGGAGGAATATTAGGAGAGATGAGTTAACTAAGATGACTAGAAGGTGGACTTCTACTAGGACTAGGTGATGTGACCGGTTGATTATCATAAGGTTCTCAGCTTGACAAAACTGGATGAGTATTGTCTTCCCAAAAAACAGATTCGAACATATTAAGACTTCCCCCCGAATCTAGTTTTTGGAATAAAAAGGTTGTGTTTCAAAGAATGTGACATCCATGGACACATAGAATTTCTTAAGTGTAGGGGAATAACACTTGTAGCCCTTTTTAATAGGAGAGTACCCAATGAAAATGCATTTATCAGACCTAGGGTCCAACTTGCTATGATTCTGCCTATTGTTGTGAACAAAGGCACTACACCCAAAAACCCTAATATGCAAGTCTAATATAAGCTGAGTATTAGGATAGGAAGACAACAGAACATTACATGGAGTTTGAAAATCTAAGACACGTGAAGGTAACCTATTTATTAGGTAAGTTATTGTAAGGACAACTTCCCCCCAATATTGGTTAGGAACATTTGAGGATAGTAATAAGGACTGGGTGACCTCTAACAAGTGCCTATTCTTCCTTTCGGAGACCCTATTTTGTTGAGGAGTTTCAACACATGAACTCTAATAAACAATACCCTCTTTAGACAAGAATTTTCCCAGAATAGTATTAAAATACTCTTTTCCATTATCAGTTCGAAAAATTTGAATTTTGGTTTTGAATTGATTTTGAATCATTTTTGAAATTTTTTGAAAAATGTAACAAACTTCTAATTTTTCTTTCATCAAATAGAGCCAAGTAATTCTAGAGTGGTCATAAATGAAGGTCACAAACCACCTTGCTCCTATGATGTTGGGAACTCTAGACGGTCTCCAAACATCGTTGTAAATAATGGTGAATGGACTAGAAGTTTTGTCAGTAGTGCTAAGGTATTTTTGATGTGTTTGTTTGGACAATTGGCATACTTCATAGTTAAAACTCTGAAAATCTTTATTTTGAAATAAGATAGGAAAAAACTTCTGTAAATACATAAAACTATGGTGGCCAAGACGATAATGCCACATCATCACATCATTATTCTGCTTGACAACTAATATATTTCTAGGGAAAAACTGACAGCTAGACTTAGATGCCCTAAAAAACTTACTAGACATAACAGAGTTATCATTGGATAATCCAGAAGTTCCTTCGATCTTGAGTAAATAGAGTCATTCCTGCAACTTAGCAATTTCAATCATCATCCCTGATTCAAAGTCCTGAAAGGTACATTTATTAGGGGAAAAATTAGCTATGCAATTAAGATCCTATGTAAGCTTTGAAACAGATAATAGATTACAATCCAGGCTAGGCAAAAACAAGACAGAATGTAAGGTCAAAGTCTTAGAAATAATTACAAAACATGTTCCTTCAACCTTGGAGCTAGAGCCATCAGCTATTCTAACAAAAGAACTGCCTTGGTAAGGACTGTAGGTTTGACATAAGTTTTGGTTTACAGTCATATGGTCTAAGGCTCATGAATCAACCACCCAAGGAATAAAATGATTGTTTTTGACATGTAAAGCTGAGGAAAGATTGCTAGAGAGACTACCTTTATGCGCAAGAGACCCTGTTCCAATGAGAGATGGTGATGAATTTTGGGAAGAAAACAACTTTTGTAATACCTCCATCTGCTCTTGAGTGAAGGGACCTGATTCAGCTGATCCATCACCTCCGGTCATCATGTTACCTCGATGTTCTCTAGGTTTCCAATCTGCTGGTTTACCATAGAGCTTTCAACAGGTTTCTTTCAAGTGTCCAAGTCTCCGGCAGTGTTCACACCACGGCATTCCCTTTTTGAATCGGCCATCATTGGTGCTGAAATTTTGAGATCCACGGGCAACAAGTGCAGATCCTTCAGGGTTGACCAGGTAATTATCTGATTTGACATTTGAACTCATCATAATCTTCTTTTGGCTTTCCTCTCTTCTAACTTCATAGAAGACTTCTCGAATACCCGGAAGGGGTTTCATTCCTAGCATTCTCCCTCTGACTTCATCTAGGCTCTGGTTCAACCCTAGGATAAATCTGAAAATCCATTTCTACTCTAGGATCCCTTGATATTGAGTCCTATCTTCAGTGCATTTCCATGAATGAGTATCAAACATATCCAGCTGCTGCCACAACTGATAGAGTGAATTGAAGTACTCAGTGACAGTTGAGTCCCCTTGATAGGTATCATACAGTGTACTCTCAATTCCAAATAGTTCAGCTATATTATCGGTATAAGAGTAGGTTTCTTTGGCAGCTTGCCAGATCTCACTTGCACTTTTGCACATCAAGAAATTTTCCCCAATGTTATTGACCATTGAATTCACGAGCCAAGACATAACCATGTTGTTCTCCATCTTCCACTTTTTGTATGCTGCATATGTCTTTGCAGGTGTTACTGTGGCTCCAGTGAGACACTCATCCTTGCCTTTCCCACATATGAATATCATGACTGACTGGGACCACTGTAAGTAGTTGTGCCTAGTCAGTTTGTGGCTAGTGATAGGGTGATGAAGGTGAGTTTGAGAGTGTCAGAACCTCCATTTCCACCATTCAAGGATGAGGCTTCTGATTCATTTGAGGAGGAGGTATGTGCAGATCCTATCTTCATTTCTAGGGAATAAGGGAATTAAAGATAGAGGTTCAAAGATTGAGTTTGCTCTAATACCATGTGAAATTTAATCAAGGAAATGAAAGAAAGAGATAGAAAAAACAAAAAGAGAAAAGAGATTTTTAGTTGATACAAAAACTCATATTGTTACAGCATTATATAGGCATAAGCCAAGAGAAATAAATGCTAACTAACAACTACCACCTAACTCACTTCTACCCAACTAACTACTACTCAACTAATTACACAATAATTAATTACAGCACAACACAATATTCTAACAAGAAGTAATTACACCAAACTCTCTCGAGGTTTGCTCTTTTACGCGTGGAATCAACTTTATCGAAAATTGACACTCGTCTCCTCAACTGTTAGTCAATAACAGTTGAAACTAATTGTTAACCGTCTAAGACCCTTCAAAAGATGAAACTACCCCTGATAACTTAATTCAATAATTTTTTTTTTAAAAAAAGGTTATTGAAACAAAAAAAATAATAAAATTGTTTAGGAGATTTGGAAACCAGATGGCTTGTCTTATTCTTTCCCAAGAGAAAAAATTAAAGAAAAAAAAATTTGAAATCAAAAAATTTTCTTCTTCAGTCAACATTAATAAGTAACAACATAAATTAAACAATTTTTTTTTTTTAAATAAGCAAATAATTTGGTTCTTATTTGGTCTGGAAACATCAACACCAGTTTCCTTCCCATAACATCCCAGTTTCCTTCTTATTTGGTTATCATCACCATTTTTTCTTCTTAGTAAGAATCATCATCAATTACAGAGTAGGTGAGAAAATCAAACACCTCTTTCATATATGGTTCACAAAATCAAACGCCTTTCCATCTCTTTCCCTCCACAACAAAATTAAACACCTCAATCAATCCTAATCTTCATCAATTTAACAAATAACAATTATTATTTTTTATTAAAATTCACCATACAGTGTTCTGGATCAACACCAGAATAATACCACACTCACCAAAAACCCACACCCACCACACCAGCGTTGGTCTCCCCGTCGACAGCCACCACAAACCGAACCACCACCCACCACCGACTCAAATTCAACAATCCCTTCTCTTTTCTCAAAAATCAAACTCACTCAAAAATAAAACTCACAAACACCACCACCATCCAAGCATAACCAGAAATCAATTATCCAAAATCCAAACACCACCATCACCAATAAATACGAAAAAAATCAAATTTGAAAAAAATAATGTTGATCACAAACCAAAATCTGTCGAACATAAATCCACATGACCACCACCATCCCACCAAAAAAAACCATCACTAGGCACTAGCACCGAAGAGATAGAGAGAGCAAGATGGAACGAAAGAGAGAAGTGGGAAGAAAGGAAAGAGGAAGAAGATGCGGTGGTCGGGATCTCCACGGTGCTTGTAAGGGTGGTGGTTGGTGGATTTCAGAGGGTTAAGGCAGCGACTAGGGTTTGGTGTTTGAGTGGTGGTAGACTGGCAGCTGGGGTTAGGGTTTGTTGGAGTCTTGGAGATGATGGTGGAGAAGGATGATGGATAAACGCGTGGAGAAGAGATACCATTGACTGACTCGCAGGGAGCCTTGAACTATCTCTCTAGAGCTTTTGTGTGTTCCCCATACGGCGGCCTTCCCATGGCCTAAATAGGGTACTAACAACTCAACCATCCAGAGACAGACAGGGACCTTGAGCCAAAAGATCAATCTCCTCTTCTGATGTGCAGGATCCTCAATTAGAGGCAAGCACAGAGCATACTGAGATTATGACAGACTATTACTTATTTCAAAGATACGCTTTCGAAGGAAGAAGAAAACTCTTTAGAAAGACATGAGAGATAAAATACGCAAGAGAATATTTTATTGATTTTGTATTCTGAATTTTACAAGGATAGGACCTCTCATTATATAAGGGACGAGAGGCAAAACAAGCCAAAACACTACAGGAAAATATCAGACAACAATAATTACAAAGATAAGCCATACAGCAAATGGCCGACATACAGAATAGTTAAAGCACACGTAATAAGTAAGGACACAAAACATTAATATGACTAAACAGTCTGAAGATAAGGATGACTCATGGACTGCTGAGATTGCAGGTGTTATGATATTCGTCGTTTGAGTCAAGGGCTCCATAGATGGAGCAAGGCCAATCAAAATCCATATCCATAGGGTCATGGAGTCAATCATGTAGGAGTCTTGAAAAGGATTTCAGCTGTGAGACAGGTCTCTAGGGATGTCTGGAAGGATGAATATTTCATCGGTGAAAACATTATTGACATCACAGAGGAAATTGAGTAGTGATATTTGGAGGTTATTGGGATATGATTTCTGATAGTCATAAGTGGTGAACCATTCATAGTTGGTGTTTGCTGTCCATAGAAGTTTTTTATGAGGATTGTATCGGTATGGTCGATGAAGTATCCAGATACAGGAAACAGATGATGCTGACTCGCGGTCAAGTTTCCAAAGGTTGTATTGACCCATGAGTTTGGTGAGTTCTTTTTTCCAATTGTCCAAAGATGTAAACCATTGCAGGAAAGTCCATAACAAGGAATTTTGCTGGGACGAATCATGAAGATATCCGTACAGAGCTTCAAGGGGGAAGACGATGGCATGAGTATATAGGGTTGATAAACACTAGAGAAACCAGAAGAGTTGTGGTGAAAAGTAGTAAAATGGTGGTACCAGGAATGGGTCAAGGAAAGGTCTGGAAGGGTTGGTAAAGTCTTGAAGAATACCTTGACGTTTGATCTGGGATAAATACACCGGAAGTTGAGTTTTGGCAAAAGACTGAATCTGATTAAGAGAAGGTTGACGGTTGGATGGAAATGTAGCCATGAGTTCTGGTGGGAACATCATGTGTGAGGAATTTAATTGGTCAGATGAGGATGATGAGGGTCTAGTAGGGGAAGCCATGAAGATAAGTGGATAATGACCTGTGGGTGTGATGTGATGAGATGAGAATGTGGAGGTCTAGAGAGCATGTCAGCAATAATATTGTGATGGCCTTTCACGTGGCGTACAGTGAAATCATATCTGGCGAACCAATCCTTGAGTCTCAACTGTAGGGGATTAGGAGGAATCTTATTGCGAAAATCGAGTATCTTTGGAAAATATGAATTGTCAATTTCAACAATAAAGTTTCTGTCCGGAGGTGAAAATCAAACTTATGGATTCCATATTTGACAGCAAGGATCTCCTTATAGACAGTGTGATAATGTTGTTGGCATCTTTAAATTTCCCACTAGCATGTCCACAGTATCCTTTTTGTCCGTCTCGGTCTTCGATGATTATGGCCCCTCAAAAAACATCGCTGGCATCTGTTTGGAGGATGAGCTGACCAGTTGATGGAATAGTGAGGGCAGGTGGAGATTGGGCAATTTCTTTCAACTTGATTACTGCCTTAGTATGGGAGGAACTCCAAGAGGGAGGATTCTTTTTAAGGAGTGTAGAAAGGACAGAGGTGTAATAACCAGCACGAGGGATGAAATCTCTGATATAATTGACTATGCCAAGAAATTGTTGGACCTGCTTCAAACTGAAATCGGAATCAGGGAAGTCTAACAATTGGATAGCCAAATGAAGGCTAGGGCAATATTGCCTGTTGGAAATATTCATACTAAGAAATTCAATTTCAAATTTCCCAATGGTACTTTTCTTTTCTGAGAGCATGATACCATAACGATCAACAATATCATGGAATTGTTGAAGGAGAATGTTATGAGAGGTATCATCAGGGGAAAATAAAAGTATGTCATCTATATAGATGAGAGTTGAGTACATGAGTGGATGGAATATCTTGGTAACGGCCTTTTGGAAAAGGGAAGGGGCTGTTTTTAAGCCAAAAGGGAGGACTGTCCACTGGTATTGGGCATTTGGGAGACAAAATGCAGTCTTATACCTTTCATCAGGATGAATACCAATTTACCAAAAGGCACCTTTAAGGTCAAATTTGGAAAAGACCTTGCCTCCGGGGAGTTGTGAGAACAGCACATTCGGTCGAGGGACAAGAAATTTGTCGTCTCGGAAGAAGAGATTGAGTGGTTTGTAATCTACGACTAATCTCTTTTTCCCTCTGCGCAATTCTGATCGTTTTTCGACATAAAAGGCTTGGCATGCCTATGGAGAAGAGGTGTGTTTAAGGAGACCTTGCCTGAGAAGTTCATTGCATTCTGCATTGGCCATTTGAAGGTCTGAAGGAGACATACCCGAATGAGAAGCCTTAGTAGGATTGATATTTTCATAGAGCTTGAAAGGAAGCTTAATAAAGAAGTCTGGATTCTTCCATAATGGTGAAGGGTGAGAGAAAGTGGCATGATTGTCTGTACAGAAATGCAGTAATAGGCGTTGGATTTGATCAAAGGAGGGATGGATTTTCGAGAGATGGAAAATCTTTGGAACTTCAGAATATGCTTTAAAATCTCTTTTGAATCGAATTCCGGTAGGGAGAATCCGGAGGGATTGGCATTGACAGAAAACATCCCAACCAATAAGGATGTCCTTATCCGGGAGAGGAGTACCGATAACATGGACCCAAAGTGTATAGGACGGGAAAAGCTGAATACCAATCTTTTTTCGAGAAATGAGATTGGTTGCAAAAACTTTTCCATCAGTTGCTTTGAAAAGTCGAACATTGGGTTTCCAATGGTTTGGAGGAAGGATCGCATGATTCATCATGGTGGTGTGCGAGCCTGTGTCAAAATAAGCAATGACATCAATCGGTTTGGAGTATTTGTCAAGCAGAATCTGGACCGGGGCTTGAGGACCAGGTTGAGGGACTAACTGAGCAGCCTGATAAGATTCATGAATAGGACTATAGTCTGAGGAGTCTGCATATTCTGAATCAGAAGAGTCTTCTTGGAGAACGAAAGTTATGGTGTGGTCAGCGCTATCTTGTTCGGAGAAGATGGATTCGATGTCTGCATCTGAAGGAACTTCATCAGCAATGTCTTTTAGTTGTTGAACTAGTCTGGCTGATTTTTCCTTCTTGTTAGGGCATTTCTTTGCATAATGTCCTGGTTTGCCACAGATATAGCATCACTGGGATTTGTTCCAGCCTCGTTTTGCTTTCTTTCTGTAGAATCTGAGTCGCCTCCCTTTTCCTTTGGTGTTCCGAAAATGTTGAGAGTGATGTTTCTTGAAATGGTTTTTCTTTTTGGATTTGCAGGTGCAAGCAGTATCGGATTTGCATTTAATCTGGAGAGAATGCTGTTTACATTGAGATTGCAACTTTTTGCCTTCTGTCAATATTTTGGAGAAGAATCTCTAGGTAGCACAGAGTTTGTCTAGGGAGCCTAAAGCATACATATGGAGTTCTCCCAAGGATGTGTCATTAATTGATCTATCAGAAGTGTCTATTTTTCTTTGAATCTCATCTTGGAGTTCATCAGGAAAGGAGTTAACATAGACTTGTTTAAGACTATGATCATTGATACCACCAAGAGTGTGATATCTGATGGACATTCTTTGATAGTGGATTTCAATGTCCTTTCGTCTGAGTGAACAACAACGCATATCGAAGAATTCTTGTCTAGCCTGCTTATAAAGTTGGTCGGTATCACCAAGAAATTCTTTGAAAATAAATCCCATGGCGTGTGAGGCTATAGGGACTCTGACAAATTGTAGTTGTCTGTATTCACTGAGAGCTTGGTACCAATCTCTGAGGGAACCAGTGAATCTAAATACGAATTCTCGTAAGATAGCTTTAAGGTTCATATGAGCCAGAGACAGGTTCTTTGTCTTTCCGCTTGGAAGGAGGTCTTTTCACAGTTTTCTCCCGTGGTGGAGAGAGTGGAGGATATTTACGAAACAGTTCCCCCATGGACTTGAAATAGCTGGAAAATTCATCATGTCTCGGCGGAGGTGAATGAGTTGGAGACATTGGGAAGAAAAGGGACTGAGAATGAGAATAAGGCCTTGGGCGAACTGAATAGTCCTTATTCATTTGGTCGAGCTGTTCTTTAGTTGCTTAATTTCCCTTTCTTTTCTATTGAAGTCTGGACCGGAATAGCCACGATCGATGTACCTATGTAGATCAGAATGTAACTTTGCAATTCTGGTTTGTAGGTCTGAGGACATGTAACGGAAAGCGGCATCAAGGTTCAAAAGATGGTGTTCGTGTTGAGAAACATGTCGTGTAACACGATCAATCTTCTGATCAATAGAGTTCAGGACTTTGTTATAGGCTCTGGCATTGTGAGACTGCCAGTTGAGAACTTGTTCAGCCTGGGATGGCTGCTTGAGAGTACCGTCAGGTTGGACTTCAGTAGTTTGGACAAAAGGTCTGGAGAATCGAGTCTTTTCTGAATTAGAAGTTGGCTCGAGTGGAGGGAATTCACAGTCATAATCTGAGGTCATGTAACAAGGGACATGAGGTGGTAAACCTGGAGCAGCAATAGTGGATTGTGGAGGAAAACCTTCAGATTGTAAGATTTGTAGGGCTCTATTATAAATGGGTAAAGGTTTGTGTTTGATAGGATGTAAGCCTATCCAGGTACTGTCAGGGTCGTCTGGTTTGCGAGATTTGGGCCAAGGTTTGCAGGAGGTATAAGAAGTATCTTTAAGACAATCTCGACAGATACAGTTTGCATCACAGATAAGAGGATCGACATCCTAGATGAAATGGCCATTAATTTTGTCAGTGTAGATTACAAAACCATTAGCTTCAAAGTTGTGGATGGGGATATCATCTTCAAAGGTAATTGGTCTGATCATGAGGGCTTGAAAAACAGGAGGAGCTGGGGGATCACTGGAAGAGGTGTTTGAGAGTGGCTTGTAAATAGTTCTGATAGTACCATCAGGATTCCTGACGTACGATGAGTCAGAAGCAATTACTGGAGTAGTATTCTCAAAGGCCTTTTCATAGTTGGTGATCCATTCAAGAGGCATAATCTCAAGGAGGTTTTCTCTGGGTAACTGTTTGGGAATCTGGATGATGGTAGGAACCTCATCTTCCCTCTTAGCCTTGATGAAAATAGTATCACTGGAGTGTCTGGGGATAGGGAGATCAAGGGCATGATCTTGGAGTCTGTAAGCAATCTGATGATGAAGAGTGGCCATGTAGGAATTCGGTAGCATGGGTGCTCCCAGGATTTGGAGCTGTATCTTGAGGCAGTTGTGAAGATTATCATCTCGTAAAGGGATGTTGAAATTGGGGTAGTATGTGAGAGAAATACTACCGGCATGAAGAGTGGACAAACAAGTGCCAATAACGGCATGTTCGTAGTCTTTGTAAATGGTGTTGAGAACAGCAACTCTGGCAGTAACAGGTAAACCTTTTTTGCCATGCAAAGTCAGGATGATTCGGACAGCACCGATGTGCAGATGGGAGTAGCCTTCTTTTATCCATTGGTTGATCATGTGTTGGCCTATTTCAAGGTCAACATACTGTTCTGCTGGAGAAGCAGGGATCAAGCAATTGTCAAGAGCTGTGGACTGAACATATTCCTTGATTGGAGGAGGTCTGTGACGAACAAGGTGCGTAATTTGTCTGGTGAAAGACTTATTACGTTTAAACACATTGTAAGGATTTAACAGTGGTAAGGAGGTTTCGTTGATCTGCGCGGAATCGGGGATATGGGTGTATTCAACAAGATTTTGAATTCTAGAAGATTGAGTTCATCTAATAGGAGGAGGAAGAGAGATAGAAGAAGAGAGTCTAACTGGAGCTATAGCAGTTGGAGTACTTGTAGGTGTTGTCATATTTAGACAGATCTTCCTTCTATACCATCTCTATGAAATAGATAATTAAAGTAATTATAAAATAATAATATTCAAATTTAAATTATAAAAGATTAAAGGCGAAATTACCCTTAATTTTGATTATCAAACTTGGTCAACAGTTAATTTTGACCAAGTTTGACTAACGACAATGGAGGCAAATATCATTTTTTGATAAAGTTGTTTCCACATGTAAAATAACAAACCTCGGGGGTGTTTGGTGTAATTACTTCTTTCCTAAAATAATACAAACAAGCTTAAAAGCCACTTTTGAGCCCCCAAAAGAGCTTTTACGGACTTTTAAACCCTCTGAAAGCAATATATTTTTCAAAATAATTCAAATATTTCAGGTTTCTACTTAAAACAACACCTTGAATTTCATTGCAAAAATTGACAATTACTTCATTTCAAGGATCAGTAAAAATCCCCTTAAGCCTGAACTAAAACATCTCCAAAGTTGAAGGGCATAAAATATCAAATCCCCTCATCTGTCATCAAATATGAGTGTACCAAAGCAATAAATTATTCATAAGAAAAAATTTTATTGTTCTGTGTACAGCATAGTTATAACTCTAAATTATAGCAATCGCTAGTAACTCTAAATTCGAATCCTGGACCTTTTCTTTTCTCCTCGCTTTTTTATAATTTTCCCCGTACAGCAGCTTATGTGAAACTTACAAAAAGACCCGATAAGAGTTTTTCTTTCCTCCTTAATAATAAAAAAAAGGAGCAAGAGAAACAAACAGGGTCGAAATCGCCTCCAGTACTAGCTCTCATCCATCCGATCTTTACGGTTACAAGATTCAGACATTAAATCCTTGTCATCATGCCTAGACTCTTCAGTTTCAGTCATCCCGGCAACAGAATCTTCAAGCGCCTCCAGGAAAGATAAAACAGTGAACTTGTCTGCAAGATAAAGGAAACAAGATTTTCAAACATGCACCACTAAATTAATATCTCTGCTATAAACCAGAATTCGGCTATTTGACGAGCAATTCTTTTCACCAACATTTCTTGTTACATGGCTTTAAGTGGTAGCATATGATATCGCCATTCAAAAAATATAAGCCCACTAAGAATTGTGTATTTCCTTTTCCTTCTCAAGGAAGTTCAGTGTTACAGAATTAACAATAGTATCCATATGACTTGATAATGAAGCGGCAGTAACTAAGCAACATAACCAACTAATTGAAGTATGCTTTAATACAAAGTCTATGCAAATGAGCACTCAATGTCCATGACAGTAGCAGAACACTTTAACAATATCAAAGTTAAGAGACTTCTGAAACTTTAGAATACTCACATTTACTAGGGTCAACCCCAAACTGAGACAAATCAATCTGTCCGGTTCGGAGTACCTAGAAACAACAGGAGGAAGTCATGTCATTAAATTGGCTGCTGCCTGGCGTAATAAAAAGTAAAAGGATGGCACTCCAAGTTCTTACATAAGTAAATGAATCTACTTGTTGACGGAAAGGTGGACATTGCAGCAACTCTAATATATCCTCTAGACTCCTATGACCCTGCAACATCATAATAAAATCATCTTGCAGCTGTGTAAGAACATTTAAGGAAAAAAAAAAAAAAAAAAGAATTTAAAACAAGAATAGTGCATACTTCAGGTAAATACGGAGCTAATCTTTGTTCCAGTGGCAAAGTCTCAATCAATGGCAATATCAACTCTGGCTTCAAGATGTCCCCTAATCCCAAACCTAGCACAACAAATGAAATGAAGCATAGACAGTCATGTGACTGAACATCAGAGTACTCACATTTACAGATCCAAATAGTCAGCTTTCTAGAATTAAGTAAGGACACTATCATCGGTCGATAGCAATGTTTTACATCAGCAACAGGTGCAATCGATGACAGAACTTCAATTACGCAATGCATAAAAAAGAGAAAATTACTAGGAACAAGCAGCCCTAAATTTTTCTAAATGTTGTCAAACATTAATATTAAGTCACAAAAGAATTCATGTAATGTCATCCTTTACTGTCTGCTTATAGATGCCTTTACAGTCTAAACAATACAAATATCAGATTATCACCTCCATCTGGATCTCCAGCGATATCTGCAACATGTTCATCAAATAATAATCTGTCAGAGCCAAGAACAATTAATGGAAAACAAAAAAGGAAAAGTTAAGATGTATCATCTGGATGGAGAAAAGTACCTGCAGGTTCAATGTTACTCAAAATTCTTTGCAGATCTTCCAGTCTAACTGGTCCAGATGAAGAGGTTACATCACTAATTACTTCTGCACCTATGTTTGGTAGAACCAAATTTCCAGCTCTGAAAAATACGAATAAAAATTGGATATGAATAAGAAGGCCCAGCAAATGCCAAATACTAGGTTTCAGATTTTCCAACCATTTCAAATATCTACCAAGGTCTTAAAATAATGTTAAATATGTAGTTTTGCAATAAAGTCTCAACTAAAACTCAAAGCAACCAAACTGAAAAACTTGATAAATAAAAATTAACCTGATTTTCTTTATAAAGGAAAATAAGATATACTTATTACAATAAAAGTACCTTGATGAGACATCATCTTCAACTATGTCTTCAGAAACTTGTAGAGGAACAGAAGCATCAGGCTCTTCTTCATTAAGGAATTCTGCAGAGAAAAAAAAGAAAAGAAAAAACCACCAAATTGGATTGGAAATGTCTTGCAGTAGTGCAGTACAGTAAAATCTTAGTTCTCAAATGATGATACAAAATTTCAAAAAGCAAACCACTACATCACAAACACAAGGTTTTTAAATAAAATTTGGTTATCACACAAAATTGCTAGCGCATATATACGTGGGAGATCAGGATCAGAAAATAAATAATTAACTCTCATGACCACAGGGAGGTGAAAAAAAAAATTATACACGAACATAGGCTGAAGGATGCTCTAAAAAAAATACAACAAAGTAGAACAGAAGTATTGCACTCAAATCTGATAGAAACTAAAAGCGAAATGAAGCTACAGCTTATATGTTTCTAATCATATGACTACAACAAAAAAATAAAGTCATCGAACAGCTTGATCACATGCTAAGAAGACCAAATACAGCATCATGATGAATATTATGATATAATGAACAAGATGACCGCGACAGGCCTGACTTTTATAAAATTATCTGACTAAAGTAGATGATCTTAAAATGAGTAAGAGGTTCTGAAGCTTTAAAGCTATAAGTAGTGGAAATAAAAATTAATTTTAGATACCTAATGGTCGATTGATGTAAAAATTGACAGAGCTACACAACTGTGAGTCACCTTCGGCTTGAGGCTCCTGGAAACAATGTAGACGACAAGGGTGGTAAAAATCAAAGAACCGATAGCAAAGGCATTTAACATAAAAGAAGGAACTAAATAAAACTGACCTGCATCCAGATGAAGAACTTCCGATCATCGGTATTGAACTTTAAAATGTAGACCCTTCCTGATGCTTGATTAACCTGAGTCAACGAAGAAAGAAATATCGAAGTCACTAACAACAATTGAAAATTATCAACAAAGCCGGACAATTAGTTGGATACCTTTTCAAACACAGCCTCATCAGGAAAAATAATCTGATCCTGTAATCCAAAACATCAAGGAATAGCAAAGAAGTTCAAGCAACTAACAATTGAGTAATAGGTATAGTAATCGCACAAACAATGATAACAGAAATGGTGGAGGAGAAAAAAGGTGGTGATTTCAAGCAAGCAGACACAATCACAATAGGATGGGTGAATCTAGGCTGTGTAGTTGGGCCACAACAACGAACAACAAAAAAAGCTAAACAGCTCATCATGTCAATTTTTTTTTCACTCCATCAACCAAAAGTTGGTTTCATATCAGAATAAAAATCATTCCACCAGAGATAGGATAAACATGAAGTTGTTACTCAGTGATATATCTCAAGCCATTCTATTAATTTCCTCTTATCATGTTTCAAAAAAAATAAATAAAAAGGAATTCTCTAATAAAAAACAATTCTCCATTCTTGATTTGGTTCCGTTCGGTTCCAATTTTTCCAAATCGACCAATTATCTGTTCCACCTATATGTACTCATTATATTACATTAATTAAAATTCTGTTTGTTCCTTCATTTTTTTTATAGAAAAAAAAAACACTCGTCTTTGCATAAGTTGTTCTCGACCCATCAAACAATACAACCATGCCCAACAAGTGGTAAGCTTTTCAATTTAATATTGAAGATCAAAATCAACAATTTAAATATGAATAATATAGAACAGCAATGAAATTGAAACCTAAATGCAACATCTTAAATGGCATGACGTATCACATATACAACTCATACTTCAAAACAGTCTAGCACAGTTTTTTTAACAATTAACCTAGACAATAACATATAAAATGGAAACAAAACAAAAGGAAAAGGAAATAAAAAAGAACCTGAAAACATTACCATAATAAGGATTCAACATATGGAAACTGACGATAATTGCACAACAAAGCAAGAGCATAAGTGAACAAATATTTAGTTATTAAAAGAAGAACAGACAGCATGATAGTTTGGATACATCTTCAACAACATTCTGAGTGCGATCAAGCCACTGAAAATGGACCAATCCTTCCTCACCCTGACAAAAATAATTAAATAAATATCAAACTAACATTCAAAGTTGTTCCCAAACTTTGTCCAAAAGATGGAGTCACAAATTAGAAATATATGATCAAATTTGCTCGTGCTAAATACAGAATAGAAAGAAGAAATGAAAAATAGAAATAAATAGACTTATGCAACCTAGAAAACCAAAATATGAAAAATAAGAACCCATCTTCAGTTGATCATACCCTTGCTATATGAACAAGCCCTTTACGAGTATCAGGGACAACCCTCTTTCCTTCAAAACGCATTTTACCAGCACGAAACTCTAGCATAGTTTCCTACAAATATATGTTGTAAGAAAAAAGAAACAGAATTACAAATGAAAAATAAAATAAAATGGAAGAACAAAAGAAAACCAGGCGCATCTCCAAATGTCTTATATAGTTTGAACCAACTGCTACAAGGATTAATAATTTACACAAATTGGATGCCAAAATAACAGCAGATGCAACTTTCAAAAAAAAAAAAAAAAAACAAACAGCAGATGCAGAGCAGCATACACACTTTAACAAGTTAATAGGCACAATTAAATAACAAATAATTATGCACACTTAGCATGATTGTGCCTCTCAAATAGGTATAGGGCATTGGTTAAAACACAGCTAATACAATCTGATAACGAGGAAGATTTATTCTTTATGGAGAACTCAATTCTGTTTTCCTTCAAACCCAGCCCTGACCCCATGTTAACCTAATTGAAAGTGCCATCCTTACTATTGAAGTGAAAACAACCAAAGAAACCTTGGTGGGTCATTTAATAGAGAGAAAAGATGATTAAACTGAATAAGAGCCACAACTTCTTTTCTAATACCCCCTACCTTGAGACACTATCACATATTAGATTAATCTCATATAATCAAAACCTAAGGTTCTCATAAATCCACAGAAAATACTAAATAACTCAGAAAAGCAATTGTCAATATCTTCATATACTCAACTGATACCAATTACTTCTTTTACAACTCAGTAATAATAGAGTCGGAAATTTAGACTAAGATTACAATTTAACAAGTAAACACCCAACTTATAGTCAATCTTTTAATTGAAGTCTGCTTCAACAATGAAATTTCAATCCTGATTTTTTTATTTTTTTATTTTTTAAAGAGTTACCTGCATTGCATTTGTTGGCAAAACTTCAGCTGACGAAGAATCCATTCCTCAACTCTTCCTCAACTTCTCTATTGTGTTAATATATGTAAAAAGAAAGTAGTACGAATAAATATACTTATTTCGCTTTAAATTTGAATCGGAGAAACGAATAAAATATGAATTGAAAAGCAAAGAAGAATTACTCACAAATTCAAAATTAAACCCTAACAGACACAAAATATCTCTCCAGAGTCCAGACGGTTTCTTTTTCTTATGAATTGTCGTGGCGGTGTTGGACACCCAAAATTACACACCACTTTTGCTAATATAGTAATATTTACCAAAACGACACACTTGTTAAATTCTGCATTCCAAATGACGTCGTTTTGACAACTCAAAACGACATCGTTTTGAGTTAAACCCTAAATTATCCGAATCAGTCCCTTTCTCTCTCTGTAATCTGTATACGACTGACCGACTGTATTCCATCGTTTTCAATTTTCTCTCAACCAGAACACCAGTCAACTGCGGCGATCGTGGTCCGTGGAGTCGCGCTTCTTCGTCCGTCAATTTCAACCGGTCTCCAGTTCCAATCTCAAGTCACCATTCTCCATTGTCGTCAGATTGCAGCTGAACCCAGGTTTGTCTTTCATGCCAAATTTCGTTTTATTTTGTGTTTCATCTTTCATGTTTTGCATATTGAGTGTTCTGCTACTGTCATGGATATGGAGTGCTCATTTGCATAGATTTTGTATTGAAAACATACTTCAATTAGTTGGTTATGTTGCTTAGTTACTGCCGCTTCGTTTATCAGTGTGGTTTCGCATAGTGAAGACTGAAGAGAGAATGGAAAAAATTGAAGAAGAAGCAGAAGAAGTGCAGACAAGAATATATGTTGGAGGATTGGGAGAGAAGGTGACAAGCGATGAACTGAGCAACATCTTCTCTTCTCTAGGAACCGTCAAGTCTGTAGAGATTGTCAGGACCAAATCCCGCAGCTTTGCCTATTTGGATTTCTGCCCCACCAATCACAATTCCCTTTCCAAGCTCTTCAGCAAGGTTCTCTCTTCATTGATTTTCATGGGTTGTTTTTGTTTTTGTTGTTATTATTATTATTATTGTTAACAGTTAGTCATTTGTTAATGTATAGTATAATGGGTGTGTCTGGAAAGGAGCAAGACTGAGGCTTGAGAAGGCTAAAGAACATTATCTTGCCCGCATGAACCGGGAGTGGTCTGAAGATGCTCAAGTTGCTTCTTCTACTGAATCTACTCCACCAATTCATCAACATAGTATCACTTCTTCCGACAATCCCACCAAACCCAACAAAGTCCTTCAGTCACAGAACAAGATGATGCTCAACATTTTCTTCCCCAGATTGAGTAAAGTAAGCTATTCATTATTCCATTGCTATTTGCTATTCAATGCTCTGCACCCTTTATAATGTATCAAATTGTAAGCTTTGTTTATAAATAGAGAAAAATAGTGGCCTACTAATATTGGGACATTTCTATGTGCAAATGAAAGATGGGTAATGAATGCTTGGTAAGCTCAAGACGCAAAAAGTGATATCAACCTTAGTGACTGAATGCGATACTTTTGTTGTTGCACCTACACTTTTTTCTTTAATGATTGTTATGCCGATATACATGTACTTGCTTTTAAATTATTTCTCTGTTACAAAAAGGTTACATATATAAATGGGAAAGATCTTTCTTCTAAATTCATAACTTTAGAAAGAAAAAGTAGTAAATTAATAGAAAGATTAGCCAAGATTCAAGTATGCAGGGCTAAATTCAGTACTGGAGTAGCCTTGTTAAGTGCCTTAGCTTCCATTTTTACACCCAATTTGTTTGCCTTAGTAAGCTTGTATGTCACTTTGTTGGCCATTCTGAATTGCTCGTTTGGTTTTTGGACTTCAATTCAATTTAAACCTTGTTGACAGGAACAAAAAGCATTTTGAATTTATAAACCGAATGATGCCTCCATATTTTCTCTAAACTATTGCTAAAAGTATTGTTTACCAAAGTTCAATATTCTAAGATTTATAAACTGAATGATGCCTCCATATTTTGAATTACTAAGATTTATAATAATATTTGCAGCTCAAGTCCTTGCCCTTTACTGGAACTGGCAAGCACAAATACAGTTTTCAGCGCGTTCAACTTCCTCCTCTACCGAAGTATTTCTGTGCTTGCGAGGAGCATTTAGTTCCTTTTGATACTGCTGAAGGGAAACAGATTCATGATAAAAAAATTCATGATCTGGAATCTCACGGTGGTGTGATCGATGAGGAAGAGCTTAATATAATGAACTCAGTGATGACAAAGCTCTTTGAGAAGGAAAATACTTCAAATGCTGCAGATAGTGGGACTGGACTGGCCAATGATGGAGACAAATTGATAGATGATCTACAATTTGCTGAGAATGAAGCAGACAAAGATAACCTCATAACTAATGTGTCGTCGAGGGGAAACAATGGAATGGTTTTGTCAAGGTACCGGCAAAACACTACTATCGCGCGAAAAAGTCAGGTGCAACTTCATTTTCATTAGGTGCATTTTTATTATTATCATTATCATTACTAGTGCTAGATATCTGCGTACTTTATGGCCTGAAATCTTTGTCTTTGCTGTTTTCCTTTGCCAGAAATTAACATCCCGTGAAACACAAACTTCTAAAGATAGACCAACTCAGATTGTGCTAAAAGTACAGAAAATGAATATTACACCTTTGACAAAGAAGAGGAAATTACCTCTCGATGAAGAATGCATTGAAAATGAATCTTTGTCTACAAAACCTATTGGTGATAATGATGTGAATATGCAAACACGTCCAAACAAGTCGAGGAAACACTTGCAAGTTCAACCTGCTAAAACTTGGTCCCAAAAAATGTCTTGGAAAACACTTGTTGGGGACAAGGACAATAGCATATTTAGTGTCTCCAATATATTACCCGCCTTAACTCCTACAAAGGAAGTAGACAATACCTTGGAATCAATTGAGGATATGCAGTTTGATGAGAATGAAGTAGATGGAGATGACCTCATAGTTAATCTGGTGTCGAAGAAAAACAAGAGAATGACTTTGTCAGGGAGCCAAGAACAGGAAACAGTCTCTACAGCAAATCAGGTACAGGTTTACAACTATGGTTTTTCAATTGTTGTGGCTCTGTTTCATTCCCTCATTCCCTCATTTTTGATCTGTGTACTCTTCTGGCCTGAATTTCTTGTTCTTTTATGTCTTGAATCCCTAGAGCTCAACATTCAATGAGACACAAACATCTACATATGGACATGTTCAGAGTGTGCCCAAGGTGCAGAAAAAGAGTAATGCTCCTACCAGGAAGAGGAAATCACTTCTCAATAGAGAAAGTGATAAAAAGGAATTCGTGTTTGCTTCCTCAGAGATTGATGGCGGTTTGCAACCTGCTGAACCAGAATCACATGTCAAACAATCAATTACTGATCATTCACAGTCCCAAAAGTTGCCATCATTAATAACTGTTGGAGACAAGGGCAATGAAGCATTTAGTATTTCAAATATGCTGCCATGTATTTCTGCCAATGAAGGACAACAACCCACATCTGATGGTCCAGATGTTCCTGACTCCACTGACAGTCAGAGCCGGAGCTTAGTAAGGAATGAGAACTTGGAAGGCAAATCAGCTGAGAAAAAAATTGTGGAGGTTCCTGCAGAAGCTCAACTTACTAACAACGACGCAGCATCAAACAAATTGGGCACCGGTTCGTCATGGTTTCAGAAATCCCCATGGACACAATTGGTTACTGAGAATAACAGCTCATTCAGCATCACACAAATTTCTCCAAGTATTAATTTTGAGAAGCATGAAGTAACCAAACCCTACATGGGTAAAGATACTGAAACTCTGAATAACAGCAAGTTCAACAATTTAGTAAAGCAGGATAAAGAAGAACGTACAAGATTTGGCTCCTCAACAGCTTTGGAAGGTGAAAAAGAAGGGGATGTTACAAAGAATTATTCACAGAAGAATAAGCAGACTGTTTCAGATGATAGCGGAATTTCTTCCTTAATTGTGGAGAACAGGAGTGACTCAATGCAAAGGCAAACATCTAATGTAGATGTTAGCATAGGGGAAACTTGCTCGTTCATGAGAAGTGCTACTTCCATAAAAGAATGGGCAAAAACTAAAGCAGCTATTAGTGGATCGAGCAAGAAAAAAAGCATTGAGAAGTAGGCGGCAAACAGAAAGTGAGCATTATTAGTAAGTCTTTTAAACTGCATCATTATGGGTGAGTTTTAGACCATTGTTTTTTTTTTTAAATTTTGTTTATCATATTATTAAATATCATTTGAACTATATCTATGTTTTAAAATTTGTTTATCATATTATATATTACATTGACATGGGAAAGGAAAAAGATAGATTCTTTTTGGTTCCTTTCCCAGAGAAACAGCTAAAGTCTGAATACATATGGGAAGAAAAGGTTGTATGTTTTTTGGGAAAATGACATGCATATATCTGTAAGATGTTATGTGCTGTTTGTAATTTCAACTTAATCCTGAATTAGAGCAACTTCTGGGTTGTTCCTGGCATATTGAATGTTTGGCCTTAGGCTTGGTTGGCTCGGGATAAGGAGTTCAGTATTCCGACACCTAGTTAATCAATGATGGATTTAGACAAGCAACAGCCGCAGTTTTTCTTCTTCCATTTTTTTACTGAATTTACTACTTGTAACTTCAAAATCGAGTGAAAATTTTGTATATTTTTTGGAAAATTTCCACAAAACAATGAATAATTTAAATATAGCAATCCAATCAAATGTATGGATTTTGTTGCATTTTTGAATGATCTTTTGAGCATTTTATCAGGCAGATTCGGAGAGTCGGAGACTACTGAAAAAAGAAGTAATAAATAACACTACACCATCATTAGAGCATCCACAATGGTCACAAAAAGAGACTCACTTTCACTATACCCATTTTAGAACTCATCAAATTCTTCCACAATGGTGACAAAAGAGATCCAAAAAAATGGATCCAAAAGTGGGTCCCACCCAAGTAGACCCAAATTGGGTTCTAAATTTGGAACTCAATTTGGGTCTTGCTCAATGATTGGGTTGGGTTTCCAACACATCTCAATCATTAGGTTGGGCTTATATATATATATATATATATAGGGGTGAATTCATAAAGAGCCACAAAATTTATCGGTTTATTGTTTTTAGCAATAAATTTATCTTTTATTGTTTTCATAATTTTTAACCATTTTTGGACAAAAATACCCTTAATTTTGAAATTTGGAAAGAAAAAAAAAAACTTTCAGTCTTGTTTTAGGGTTAGGTTAAATCAGTCAAAACAAAAGAATGAGAGAGAAAGGAAGAGAAAAAGAGAAAAAACCGCTCGCCGTCGTCGGACCTCTCCCGTTGCCGCCGCTCTCGACGAATCCGCTGGACCTCTCGCCGTCGCCGTACCTCTCGCTGAATCCACCGCTCTAGGTCTCCGTCGCCGCACCTCTCGCTGCCCTCGTTCGTCGAAGCCGCTACTCTTGGTTGTTGACGCCTTCAACATCGCCATCGCTCGTCGATCATCATATTTGGTTAGTTTCATGGAAGTTTAATCCCCTGTTTTGCAATCAAAGGTAGCCCCAAAAATTATATGGCTTTAATCCCCTGCTCTTGGGTTTGTGTTTTGCTCTGTGAACCCTTGGTTTGTGATTGTCCTTAATGGGTTAGATAAACCTGATTGACTTGGGAGAAATTCTTGTTTTTTTTTTTTTTCTTTGTCAAGCTTTCCGAGAGCAGAGTTCTCAGTCCTTAAGTTTGCGTTTTACTCTGTTTCTTTGGATTTTGAAGGTCAAAGTAGTTGAAATTAGTAATTTGTGTATCTTTTATTTGATTTAAGATATGTTCTATGGGAAATTTTTTGGAGTTATTTTGATTCTGCCTTAGTAGCCTTCGAGATGATGAGCTAGCTCTCTTGTGTATTTTCTGGTGGAGAATTTGGTTTTTGAGGAATAACAATTGTCATGGAAAGAAAGGAATTGGTGATGATTCAGTGCTTGCTTGGTGTGAGAGTTTCTTGGTAGCCTTTTGGGATGCTAACCAGGTTTGTTTGAATGGGGTTTCTGCTGCTAATCCTAGTATTGTTGTTTGGAAGCCTCCGGTCGAGGGAACTATCAAAATTAATTGTGATGCAGCTCTTGATATGAACCGAGGAGTGGTGGGTTTTGGCCCTGTTGTAAGGGATTTCGGAGGGGTGGTGTTGGCGTCATGTGCAGCATATTCAAGTTAATTTTAGCCCTTTGATTGCTGAAGCAATGACAATTTTGCGGGGTATTAACCTGGCCTTTGATTCGAATCTAATTCCCTTTGTGATCAAAACCAATGCTTTGGCTGTGGTAAAGCTAATTGAAGCGAAATCTCCTTAACTGGCTGATATTGGTCTGGTTATTGGAGAAATTGTGTCTAAACTTGATAGTATTGGCTGCTTCCATGTCCACCTAGCTCTTGCGTCTAGGGACATCCTAGTTCATGCACCTGCTGAATCCATCGGTGCCTCTGTAGAGTTTTATACTTGATGGATACTATATAAAATCCATATCTATGATTAATTTGTATTTACTGACATGTATCTATCTTACAAATAATTTGATTCATTTTTCTTGATTCAAATACAACCGGTATGCAACTTCAAAAACAACTGACATGTAATTTCAATTATAATTGGCATGTAACTTGGAATGCACTTGGCATGTAATTTGACAGCATATCCGAATATAACGGGCATGTAACTTGGATAGTAACAGGCAACTCTGAATATAACGGACATGTAACTTTAAAATCAAATGACGTGTAAATTTACTCAACATGTAACTTAGAAATCAATTGACATGTAACTTGAAGAGTCAAGTAGCATGTAACTTGGACTACAACTGACATGTAACTTGATGGCATGTAACTAGACATACGACTGATATGTAACTTGGAAATCATTTGGCATGTAATTTCAAAATTAACTGACATGTAACTGTAATTTCAAGGTTAGCGGGATATGTTGTTTTACTTGCACAAGATTGTCCAAGTTTGAGTTATATATGCACACTTGAGTTTCAAATTACATACTAGTTGGTTTAAAGTTACATGTTAGTTGTAGTGCAAGATACATGCCACTCTAGCTTCAAGCTACATGCCAATGAAGTTTCAAATTACATGTTAGTTGAGATTCAAATTACATGCTAGTTGGCTTTCAAGTTACATATCATTTGATTTCCATGAGTTACATGCCAATTGAGTTTTAAGTTACATGCCTATTGATCATCAAGTTACATGCTCGTTGAGTTCCAAATTACATGCTTATTTTATATCAAATTACATGCCAGTGGATTTCCAAATTACATGTCATTTAATTTTCACTTTACATGCCAGTTGACTTTCCATATTGCATCTTAATGGTGTAATCCCATAAAAATAGAAAAGTTGAAGAACTTCGATATATGTTAAAAATGTAAAATTTAATACGTTTTACACTTAAGTGTATATGGTATCATAAAGTACTAATAATTACATTATAAGAACATTCTCTGACTCCAAAGCTTCCTACTCACTATATACAGAAAGTAATACTAGTTTAAAATACAAATTTCAAATGTAAATATCTTTCCCTTAAATTCTAATATACATAAACATAAAATACAAATTCTAATATACATTATCTTTGATTCCTACCCATTATTATTGTCGGTTTAGAGGAATCACCACAAATGAGCACTTGTTCATCATCAATCAAACAAGATTGATGAGCATCGGTATCACCTCCCAAACGAACAAGGACTTCGATTGTAAACCGAACAAGGCTCCACAACCTCATGTTCACCAATCACCGGTACCAAAACTCCGATCAAAGCACAAAACACAAACTTCAATTGCCACTCAAAATGAACACATCACAATGAATACCATATAAATGAACAAACCTATTACAAGAATTTACCATTCAATAGACAATTGACAGACCCTTCAAGTAATACTAAGTTTAACCACAAAACACTTAAATGTCTAGGCATGGATATATATATATTTGAACAGCAATAGATTCATTGAAAGGGCAACGAAGCCAAGAGGACAACCAAAGTTTTAAAACGCGGAAAGCGGTACGGGGCGGGAAGGCCTCCGCGACGCGAGGCGGGTGCCTCGAGGCGGCCGAGGCGGACGCCTCAACTGAAAATGATAAAAAAAATAAAAATAATTATAAATAAATTAGTCAAGTACAGAATATTCCATAAAATTCAAGAAATAAGTCATATCCAAGTATCTAACAATACAAACATAAAATATCTCAAACAAATTAAACATTCCAAAAAAAAAATGGAATATTCGAATTACTAAAGAAAAAAACAATATATTACTTAGAAAAAAACAGATTATGTTGCTCTGTTTTGTCTAAGAAAAAAACAATACTTACATAGTTATATACTTATATTAGTATATTACTAAGAAAATAAAACACTAGTTTTCAGAGATGAAGCTAAGAAAAAAAAAAAAAAATTTTAAAATTGTTTTTAGGAAATAACAGAGATGAAGAACTTGGAAGAAAACAGATGAAGAGGCAGTTCGAACTTCGAAGATGAACTGACCTTCACTGGAAACAGAAGCAGCTGCAGTAGTCGACGGCGAGGAAGAAGTCGACTTCCTCCTGAAGTCGACAGCGAGGAGGAAGTTGACGGCGAGGAAGGGACGAAGAAGAGATGCAATCGACACTTCAGTGGAGAGAGAAGCAGCTGCAGTTGTCGACGGCGATGAAGGAGTCGACGGCGAGGAAGAGTGGAAGACAGCGATCGACGAAGAAGACGAAGAAGAAATGTGTGAAGAAGAAGAAGAAATGTGTGAAGAAGAAGAAGAAGTGGTCGATGTCTGACCCAAAGGGAAATTAGGGATTTAGGATTTTGGGGAATAAGTGAAAGACCAAAACGCTGCGTTTTGGCTTTCAAGACTGCCAAAACAAAGCGTTTTGGCAAGTTTTTTTAAAAAACAAAATTCTACCGCATAACAGTTGAGGCGGCCGAGTGAGGCGTATTCGGCGCATATACGGCCGCCTCAAGCGGCGGAGGCGGGGTTTTCGACGAAACGCTGTGGTGCGGCCGCACCAGTGCGGAATCGCCGTGAGGCGGCCAAATCCGCCCCGGGGCGGGCGCCTCAAACCGCTTTTTTAAACACTGAGGACAACAAACAACACAGGCGGCAAAAGCAAAACAGGAGAAGGAAAGACAGCAGAAACTGCCTGAGAAAACAGGACAGCTCTAAAAGCGCACGCGCGCACACACACACATATTAAACAAAACAATTGCTTAATTGAGAGCAGCAACAACACTGGAAGAATTACGAGCAATTTTCGTACAAAACACTTTTTTTTTTTGAAACGCATGAGCATGAGCATATTCATCATCATTTAGTGGTTGTTTATCAAAGAATCTTACCACCATGCATCAACTAAGCAGACTCGAACGAAAATAAATATACACAGTTTTTATCTGTTTGTTGGATAACTTACATTCAACTTGCCTCAGAATTAATTATAAAAACCACAAGCCTTGCCAAGGTCTGGCAGCACAAATTTTCTTTTCTAATCTCTACAATTATCGTATGGCTTGGAAGGAACTATGCTTCAGTGAACAAAGCAGCAGATAAGCCTCAAAATACTATCATATAATGTTTAACTTTCTGCCACATATAGCTACTGCTTGTAATCATGGGCCAACAGCAGATAAAATCTTATCAGTGAATATGCGGAATACCTCCAATTCCATACGTTTGTCAAGTGCATTCTCTGCATCTTCCAAAACACTCATTAGAGCTCAAAATTCATAAATAGAAACTCAAATAATATTACTATTTCAACAAAAACACACAAACCCCATCTCAAGAACTAACTATTGGACTTCAATAATCTAAACACAAACAAAGAAGAAAAAAAACCCACTTCAAATTGAAGATAAATTGAACAAGCATTGATTCCCAAACTAAAAACCCACTTCAAATACACAAAACCTAGATGATCCAGATCGACAAATAGACTCATAACCAAAAATTTTTTACCAGAAACCAACGAAAATGGAAAGAAAACCAATTGCGGTGTTGCTGTTTAAACACAGAACTGGTCACAGCGTTGACGAGCTTGAACGGTCGCTCAAGGCGGCATCATCGACGAGAGAAAAACGGCCAAGGCGAAGGCGAAGGCGCGGCGTTGACGGGCTCGAGAGGACGGTCGCAGCAGTTGGCGGTGTCGACAGGCAAGGGGGCGGCAGCGATGGACGACGGTCGCCGAATAGAGAGCCAAAGAGAGAGATCTGATTTTGAAATTATCAAAGAGAGAGAGATATCTGATTTTGAAACGTTGGGAAGACAAATATGTGGTATCAAGACCGGAGAGGGGGGGATTTTGGGTGGGAAATTTTGGATGAAGTAAAATAAAATGGAGGGTAATTTTGTGAGTTCAAGCCTAAAATTGACAAGTATAATAAAAAATAAATTCGTGGCTAAAAACAATAAACCAATAAATTTTTTGATCATTTCTTATAATTTCCTCATATATATATATATATCTATCTTTATTTATTTATATAATTTAAATTAAAATATATAACTATTAATTTTAATAATTATATATAATGAAAAAATATAAATAAATTTAATATATATAAATTTCAATTATTTAAATTTAAATATATTATTATTAACTTCAATAATTATATATATAATGAAAAAAATATAAATAAATTTTATTTCAATTATAAAATTTTATTTCAATTATAAAATTTTATTTCAATGAAATTAAAATAATTTAAATGAAAACATTAATTTTTTGAAGGTTTGGAATCGGAACCGAACCTTCAAAACCGGAATCGAAACCGAATCTTCAAAACCGGAACCAAAACCGGTTTTGAAGGTTTGGAATCAAAATTGGTCTGGACCTGAAACCGAAACGGAAACTGAACAGTCAAAACATTCGGAATCGAACCGGAACCGAGGAACTGGAATTCGAACCGAAATCTCTCCGAGGGAGGTTCCGGTTCTGGTTCCGGTTTCGGTTTCAAACTCGATTTCGGAACCGCCACTTTTGAAACAGAACAGGAATAGGAACCGAACCGGAACCGACGCCATGTCTAATCGTAGACAATATTTTGTTTTAAATATTTATTTTTATTGTTAATGAAAAAATATAAATAAATTTAATATATATATTTCAATTATTTAAATTTAAATATAGTATTGACCCCTGGGTGCCTCTCTAGAGTTTTTAAAGCTTTCCCCACAATGATGGCCTAACCACGGCCAAAACAGGGTACTAACATTTCAACCATCTAGAGACAGACGGGGACCTTAAGCCTAAAAATCTCATCTTCTGATGTGCAGGATCCTCAACTAGAGGCAAGCACAGAGCATACTGAGATCATTACAGACTTTTACCTATATCATAGACAGGCAATCGAAGGAAGAAGAGGAAGTATTTAGAAAGACATGAGAATTATAACACAAGGGAAATATTTATTGGTTTTTTGCTTCTGGTTTTTACAATGGACGACCTTTCCTTATATAGAGGGAGAGATAGGGTACAACCAAAACATACACAGGAAAAACAGCAATGTGGCTGACATAAGAGAAAACTAGAGGGGCCATCGGCCTATCATAAATACAAGCTAACAAACAAAGCACAATAATTAAAGTAGTACAGGATAGAGATAAGATCAGTTATATGAAACTGATAAGATCACGTGCTTTAATCTCGGGTTGGTGGGGGACACTCGAGCTATAATCACGGACTGGATAGATTACAGGTGGTATGATATTCATCATCGGAGTCCTGGGCTCCACAGATGGAGCAGGGCCAAGCGAAATCAAAGGGGTCCTGAGAGTCAATCATGTAGGAATCTTGAAAAGGGTTCCAACTCTGAGTGGGGTCTCTAGGGATGCCGGGAAGGATGAAAACTTCGTCGGTGGAGACGTTATTAACATCACAGAGGAAATTGAGTAGTGAGATTTGGAGATTTTTAGGATACACCCTCGGATAGTCATAAGTAGTGTGCCATTCATAACTAGTGTTAGCTGTCCATAAGAGCCGTTTGTGGGGGTTGTATCTGTAGGGCCTATGGATAATCCATATACAGCAGACAGAAGCAGCTGACTCATAATCAAGCTTCCACAGGTTATATTGTCCCATAAGCTTAGTGAGCTCCTTTCTCCAGTTTGTTAAGGACGTGAACCATTGGAGGAAAATCCATAACAGAGAGTTATATTGGGAAGGATCATGGAGATGTCCATACAAAGCCTAAAGTGGGAAAACTATGGCATGGTGATGTAGAACTGATAAACACCAGAGGAACCAAAGGAGTTGAGGGGAGAAGTAATAGAATGGCGGCATTATGAATGGATCAAGAAATGGTCTGGATAGGTTATTAACGATGTGACGTCGACAAAATATATATAAATTTAATATATATTTCAATTATTTAAATTTAAATATAGTATTGCAAATTTCAATAATTATATATATAATGACAAAATATAAATAAATTTAATATATATTTTTAAATTATTATACGAATTGCAGCTGTCATCTGAATGAAAAAATTATTTTTTAAAATTATTTTAAATAAATTATATAATTTGAATGAAAACATTAATTTTTTGAAGGTTTGGAACCGAAACCAAACCTTCAAAACCTTCAAAACCTTCAAAACCTTTCACTGGAATCGAAACCGAAATCGAAACTGAACAGTCGAAACCGAACGGTCAAAATTGCCAGACCCGAACCTTCGGGACGGGACCGGACCGGACCGGACCGGACCAGACCGGAACCGAGCCAAAACCGGAACAGAACCGAACCGAACCAAACCTCCAAAACCGGAACCAAAACCAAACCTTTATAATTGAAACCAAAACCAAACCTTTAAAACCGGAATCGAAATCGGTTTTGAAGGTTTGGAACCGGGGAACCGAAACCGGACCGGAACCGAACTGAACTGAACTGAACTAAAACCGGCGCCATGTCTAATCTTATACAATATTTTGTTTTAAATATTTATTTTTATTGTTGATGTAATTCGGTTGTGAAAAAATTATTTTAAATTAATCATAATTTGTTAAATAATTATTGAATATATATATATATGTCGAAAAAAGTTAAAAAAGTGGATCCACTTTAACCTTTTCAATTTAACATCATTGTGGGAAAATGAGACCCAAATAAATAGGACTCATATGAGAAGACCCATTATTTAAAAACAAGAACCATTTTTGATGATGTGGCACAAATGGGTCTTGTGTTTGGATCACCATTGTGGATGCTCTTTTACATTTGATTGGATTGCTATATTTAAATTAGGGAAAATACCATTTTCGTCCCTATGGTTTACCATATTATCCATTTGGGTCCCCGTCGTTCCAGTATTAGCCCGTTTAATCCTTCTATTACGTTTTCTGTTGATAAAGTGGTTTCTGACAGAGACAGAGGGTCAAATGACCCTACTGCCCCTGATTATTTCTGATACATGTTAAAAGACCTTAATGCCCTACAATTAAAATATTGATTTAATAAATAAATAAAAAACTAAACCCTAAACCAAAAGACTATCAGTCTATCACTTAGTGTTTGAACAATTAAAACAAAAAATAAATTAAAATTAAATAAATTAATAAATATAATTAAATTAAATAATTGTAACAATTAAAACAAAAAATAAATAATCAACCGCCCACTAAATAATCAACCACCACCTAATCAATTTAATAAATATAATTAAATTGAATAATAAAAATTAAAAATAATTTTAAAATAAAATAAATAATTAAAAATATTAACAAAAATAAAACCCCTCTACATCTTCTTCAGAAAAAATAAATATAATTAAATTAAATAATAAAACCCTACTTTCAGAAAAAATAATATTAAAAATAAATAAGCACCTAATCAAACCCTAAACGGCTAAACCCAATCAACACCTAATCAAAAGCCATAACCATCTACATCTTCTTCAGAAAAAATAAAAATAATTAAATTAAATAATTAAAACAAAAAAAATAAATAATCAACCACCCACTAAATAATCAACCACCACCTAACTCACACCAGTTCATCACCATTCACCAGTGCATTACCATTCACTGATCTCTCTCTCTCAATCACTCTCTCAAACATTAACTCATCTTCACCACCATCATCTCCACCCATTCCCAATATGATCTGGAAAATTTTATTTTAACAAAACCAGATCTCCACCCAAACCCTAGCCTCTACTGGTTCAATCCGCCGCCGTATCACCTTTGGATTATAACATTAGATCCATAGCAACCAGCTCTCACGGACTCTTCAATGGGCTTCTCTTGCACCAATTGTGACAAAAATCCCCAAACAAAAGCATCCCTTGTCACAAAAACGATATACGTATCATAATCAATTTGGAGAAGATTCAGATGAAGAGTAATTCCTACAGGTATGGTGGGTTTGTTTTTCTTTTCGTTTTTTCTATTTGGTTGCTGAGAAAATGGAAGAAAATGAAGGAAATTTGAACTGGGTTTTGCTTGGATTCTTCAATTTTTTTGCTGTCAACTGAGTTTTGGTGTTGGGAGGTGGAGGGTTTGGGGGGATTTTTTATTTTTATTTTTATTGTATATATATATATATATTCTATTTTATCTCTTATCGCCATTTCTGTGTTCTTCTTTTTGTATAGAGGATCGGAGGAGAATGAAGGTGGTAGTGAGCTGGTGACGGCGAACCCAACCCAACCAAACTTAGATGAAGATGAAGATGAAGATGAAGAAGAAGAATAGATGGGTGTGGTGGGAAGAAGAGATGGGTGTGATGGAGATTGGGACTGGGTTTGTGTTTGGATTTGAGGCTTTGGTCGGAGAGAGTGAGGGTTGTTGAATTGGATGATTTTTTTTTTTTTCGATTTTGCTTTGCATTTTTTTGTAATTTCAGTTTCTTGGATGAAATTGGATGAATTTGTTGGGTGTGTGTTTGGTGGTGGTGGTGAATTGGAGAATTGGATGAATTTCAGTTTCGAATATACATGATTTCTGGTGTTGTGTTCTGGGTTAGGTTAGGTTAGGTTAGATATAATGGTGGAAGATGATAAAGTGGAACAATAGTTAGGTTTTTATAAATTTTTATGTGACGTGTCAACATCTGAGATCAAATTTTGCATCTCAACCGTTCATTTCATTATAAATTTTTTATTATTAAAAAATTTCTTGATGAACTTACCGTTCTACCCTTCTGATGAAAATTCTAGAATAAATTGAAGGCTGAAAACCCCATTTTACCCTTGCTCGATTAACGGCAATTTCAAAAATGCTAACGGAATTGGACGGCAGGGACCCAAATAGGTATAAATTGAAAACGTTTGGACCTGCATAGCCAATACTGGAACGACGAGGACCCAAATGAATAATAGGGTAAACCATAGGGACTAAAATGATATTATCCCTTTAAATTATTCATTACAAGTTGAGTTCAGCAGCTAAATAGGAAAGCAACTGTCTCAACAGGTAGACTCATCCATGGTCCCCACTTGGCCCAAAAAAAAAATTATAGTTAAAAAGATTAATTAAAAAAAAACGTTTATTTTATATATTAATGCTATCGTTGACGTCGATTTTTAGTGGCATCAAAACAAAATAAAAAGAACGAATTACACCCACATCCCCTGAGGTTTGCTAAATTACAGATGAAAACGACTTTATCATTAACTAATACTCACCTCCTCCGCCGTTAGTCAACGTTCGTCTAATCTAACAGTTGACCTTGTGAGGAAGGGTAATTTCATCCTTTAATAACTTATATACTGTACATATAAGATTAAAAAAGAAAAAAATACTGATACACCAAAATTTAAAAATAGAAAAACTTTAATTTATTTTCAATAAAAATAATTTTAAAAAAGATTGGTTTCCACTGTCCATGTCTATCACCATGATAGACAATGGAGATCAAATTTAAAAAAATTAAAAAAAAAAAAAAAAAAAAAAAAACAAAGAAATTAAAAAAAAAAAAAAAAAAAAAAGATCATATCTTCAATTTTTCTTCCAAACCAGATTTCCAGATTTCTTCAACCCAAACCCAGATTTCTCATAAGTCCTAAACACAATCAAAACAACTTGATCCACTGACTAGATATCAAAACAACCAAATTAATTTTTTTTTTTTCATTTCTTCATCTGGAATCATCCATCAAAACCAGCCACTACTCTTGATGTCTCCGAAATCACCGTCTCCAATGAACTGCTTCCAGTTCTCGACATTAAAAACAAGTTACCAGGAAACCCAGTTCGTGAAAATGGAAGAGCATAATTTCTTTGGAGAGGAGGCTTGTAATTTCTTCTCTGATGAACAGCCTCCTACTCTTCAATGGTACTCCTCTGATCAGTGGAGTTAGAAAGAAAAATATGTGTGATATCGTTTTGCCTCACATCCAAAAACCAAAAAAATTCCACCCACCGTTTTGCCTCACATCCAACCACCACCACCACACCAAAACTAAACCCAACCTCTGCCTCTCACCATCGAAAATCAACCACCACGAAATCAAACCGTGCAAACCCCGCCACCTAACCGGAACCCAGTCACCCTCGTCGCCTAACCGGATCCCTACCCACCAACCCACCTCAAATCCTCGCCGAAACCACCAAATCTGCTTGAATCGAAGGAGATTGAAGAAGAGAGAGAAAGAAGAGACAGAGAGAGAAGCCGGAGAGAAAAACGAGAAGCACATCGCCGCTCCTCGCCGACGGCCAAGCGACGGTTGACCATGGGTGAGAAACTCAGAAGAGAACTCAGATTTGAGAGAGAGAGAGAGAGAGACCGAAGAGAAGAGAACTCAGATTTGGGAGAGAGAGAGAGAGAGAGAGAGAGAGAGATGAGATCGAAAGAACTGGTTGATGGAGATGGTAAGGGTGTTGGTGATGGTGTGGCTGGTTTTTGATGTAGATCTAGTGAGTATCAGATGGTGTGGGTGTTGGTCCTGTTGGAGATCTGGTATCTTCACTGATGAGTGATGATCAATGATTGGGTATTTTAGGATAAAAAATAATATTTCCAGTTTTGTAATATTTTGTTATTGGGATTGATTTGTGATTTATTTTATATTTGAAATTTTTTTTCCAGGTCATTGATGAAGATGATATGAATTAGTGGATTTTTTTGGGATTATTAATTTGTGGATTTTTTTTAAAATCCTTTTTTTAATATTTTTTTAATTTTGTTTGGTTTTTTTAATTTTTTAATTTTTAATTTGATCTCCACCGTCCATCATGGTGATGGACGGTGGAAACCAATCTTTTTTAAAATTATATTTATTGAAAAAAAAATTAAAAATTTTAATTATATTTCTTTGAAAATAAATATTTATTTTACCTTTGTAAATATTTATTAAAATTTTTAAATACATGTTTTAAAAAATAGCTGGACCAACATTTAAAAAAAAAAAAAAATCGTTTTTTTTTATTTTTATTTTTTTTTTATTTTTTTATTTTTAAATTTGAATCTTTATAATTTTTTTATAAAAACATTATTTTTTTTCAATTAATCTTATTTTTTAAATCATTTTTTTAATTAATTTGTTTTTTTTTTGTTTTTTTTTGTTTTTGTCTTTTACTTGGGTTATAATAGTAAATAGAGTGTATGATGTCATGTCATTGGTATTTTGGACTTTTAACCTTCCTGATATGGTCAACGGCTAAATGTAACAGACGTTGATTGACGGCATGGGAGGTGAGTGTTAGTTAATGATACAGTCGTTTTCATCTGTAATTTAGCAAACCTTAGAGGAGGTGGGTGTAATTCGTTCAAATAAAAAAAATAAAGGACTAATTGCACAAACGCCCCTGAGTTTATGTCTAATTGCAGCTATATGGAATTTTTGCTTTAAATTACACAAACCTCCCTCACCGTTAGTTGACTACCAACCAAATTAACAGTTGACTAATCTATCTGCTCAAATTGTCTAAAATGCCCCTAGTTAGTTACCTTATTCATTATTTTATTAGCTTTATATTAGAATAATATAAAAAAAATAGAAATATTAATATAAAACAAATCTGAAATCCTTAATATATATATATATATATATATATATATATATATATATATATATATATATATATATATGAAAACCTTTTTAATTGGATGGATTAAAAAAATAATAAAAAAATTGATGGATCTATCATCTTCACCAAACCCAGACCCCTCAATCTCATCTCTCTTGATCCACCATCCGCCATAATCATTCATCTACCATCCACCACCCCCATCACCACCAATTTTTTTTTTGAAAGAGCTATTTTATTAGGAAACCACAGAAGGCAAATGAAAGCCAACATCCATACAAACCAGGGGAATCGAAATCACCCAAACCACAAAATCAAACCAAAATGAAAATAAGGCCTATCAAAAACAGCAAGAAACAAAAACAGGCCTAGCAAAAACAGCAACAAACAAAAACAACCCCAAAGCATAAGAACAAAAGAACCATAGGCAGCAGAAGAAAACTAAACAGAGAAGTCACTAATAAACACATCAGACCCCTAAAAGCAGCAGAAATTCCACAAAAAGTATAACAATTCGAATCAACAAAAAAAAAAAAACCACAAATCTTATAAAAATAAAAAAAAACAATCCATATTTTTCAATCAAAACTCCAAAAAAAAATCTGGAAAAAATAAAAACCACAGACCCAAAAAAAAATTCTGGAAAAAAATCACCGGATTTAATAAAAGTTACAAATCAGATTTACAAACCCACATGAATTATTTATGTACATTTTTGGAAAGTAATCAACTATCTCAATTACATCTCAATCTCAACGAATCGAAAACGAAACACGAAAACTTTTGGGGAGAGAGATGAGGACGACCGATGATGACGATGACGACAACAAAAAAGGCCACCGATGATGACGACAACGACGACGACGAAGACGAAGACGGCGGCGTCATTGGGAGAATCTGATCGGACGGTTATGAAAGATTCGGTTTTGAGGGCATGGTTTTTTTATGTCTGAGCAAACCAAAAAAACAAAAACAGAGCTGGGTTTTTGGTGATTTATTGAAGTTGAAGAAGAAGATGATGATGATCGGAGTTCAGACAAGGTTTTTTATGTTCTTTTTTTTTAATCCAACCAATTAAAAAGGAGAGAGAAGAGAGAGGAGAGAGAATTATTTTCCTTTAGTTTTAAATATATATTATCAAAAATACAGTTTTACCCCTAATCCATAAACTTCTAACGGTAGACAAGTAACGGCAAGGGAGTTTTGTGCAATTTTGAGTAAAAGTTCCATATAGCTGCAATTAGACATAAACTCAGGGGACGTTTGTGCAATTAGTCCAAAAATAAAAAAGGTGGTGGAGATGATTGGATCTCTGCTTTGAAAAAAAAAAAAACAGAAAAAAAAAGGGTGGTGGTCTCCACCTTCCATCTTCCGGATCTCCATTTGAAAAAAAAAGGGAAAAGAAAAAAGAGGAAGGCTTCTTTAGGCTCTTGCGTCTAGGCCCTATTTTATTTATATAGTGGTTATTTGGCAAGACTAAAATGTGTAATATGATGTGTTACCCTCATAGGTGAAGTTGGTTCAGCTATTTATACTAGAGGTAGTGTGTGAGTATCCATACTCGAGTGTTTCAGCTAACATTGGGATGCTAATTGGGTAGCCAAAAGTCTATATAACACTTTCCTTTTGGGTTGGTCTAATGTCTGGTTGACATGTATTCACCCTCGATCTTGTTGTATTGTTGGTTGATTGACACGTAAACTCACTTGGTAGATTGAGTGTTGTTAGACCGAATATTGGCCTTTCGAGGTCTAAACCCTAGTCTTGGTTCATTGCATGACTTGCCCGGAGGTGTTTCTTGATAGGACTTACCTGTCAATTGGATCTCGTTTGGATCGCCTTGCTTGTTAGGCCTGTCCTGGTATTTGAGTTTTGGTCTAGGTTTGACTTTTAGGTTTCGGCCCAATACAAGGTCTGGGTCGAAACCTTTGCCGAATGGGATTAGACGGGCTTCTTTAGGCTCTTGCGTCTAGGCTATATTTTATATTATATATGTATGAAAAAATAACCGTTTTGATAATAAATGTATTTGCGAAACTTAAAAAAAAACAATTTCAAAACATCGCCGGAACGTATTCGAAATGTAATGCAAATTAAATTAATTTAGAGATTACCTATGTAGTTTAGTCTCCGTACATCTTTCACACTTAGCACAAGATCGAATCACCTAGGAGTGTGGACTCCTTTTTCTTTGAACCAAGTTGTAAATCCACCTACAAAACTTAAAGAAAAAGATTAAAAGCTCAAATCGAATTTGAAATTTACAACTTACTTTCAAGCTTGTGTCAATGTTTCCGCGTATTTATCTCGATGACACGTATCCATCTTGATGACACGTATTCATATGGCTGACATGTATTCATCTTGATATTGCCGCACCGTTGGTTGATTGATACGTAATCCCACTTGGTAGGTTGAGTGTTGTCAGACCAAATATTGGCCTTTTGAGGTCTAAACCTTGGTCTTGGTTCATTGCATGACTTGCCTGAGTGGTGTTTCTTGATAGGACTTGTCTGTTGTGGTAGCCAAAAATGACTCATAGGCCCAAAAGCAAATAGAAGCCCAAAGAAACTTCATGCCATTCCAGGCCCATCTGACCCGGGTCGACCCAAACTCTATACCAATAAGGCTTGAGAGACCAAGTCATAAAGTTCCAGCTTCAGTTGTGATCAGTTACAAAAATTGGTAACCGCTGAATCAAAAAGAGAGGAAATCTCTCTTGAAATCTCGCCCATTATCTGCGAGTGGCCAAAGGGACGTTGGAACTACATCTTCTACTATAAATAAAAGGGCTCCCTCACTTGAAAGCTCTCTGAATTCTCTCCTATCAAAAGCTTACTAAAGCGTACTGAAACTCTGCTTATAAACATTCCAGCAACCAGAATTTGATCTGATTAACGATCACGATCATCACAAAATATTGCTCAGCCCAAGCACACCTAAGGCTAATTCCTTCGAACCCAACCTAATCATTTTACCTGTTTTTATTCTATTTGTATCGTTTTTGTTTCAAGTTTATTTGTAGGTTCGACAAAGCATTCGACCACGATCGACAAGAACATTCTTGTAGGTCCTATCGAGGAGACGACTTCATCCATCCAACGATTCTAGCGAGTTGCTTTGGGCCCGATATAACCCGACCCGATTAACGTACCACGTAGTTCGACCACCTACATTTGTCAAGCGGATCTCCTTGCTTGTTAGGTCTGTCTTGATATTTGAGTTTCGATCTAGGCTTGACCTTTGGGTTTCGGCCCAATACAAGGTCTGGGTCGAAACCTTCGCCGAATGGGAATATGGGATGAAACGGGCTTCTTTAGACTCTTGCGTCTGGGTCATATTTTATTTATGGGTTCAAAAATTAAATAGCACTTGTTGGGAGAGGGCTTGTGCAAATAGCACCACTTTAATAAGTGTTGTTTTAATAGCACAAAAATAGGTGATGAGACCAAAATACCCCCACTTACTCTTTTCTTTTTTATTTTTTTTCTCGAAAATTTGAGATTTATTTGTAGTTTCGAGACTTATTCATGATTTTTTCGAGACTTATTCATGCGTTTTCGAGACTTATTCATGCGTTTCGAGACTTAATTCAAGTTTGTTCGGGACTTATTCTGTTCGACCTCCATCAATGGTGACAGTGACGATTCGACGACGGCGCCGGTTGACTCTGGAAATAGTTGGATCTGAAAGATTGAACGATGCCGAGTTCGTTGGTGCCATCGGTTTCGTCAGATTCGCGACGGATTATCATAGATCGGATGATGAAGATTCACGACGGTTTGGGTTTTGCTTCATTTCTCTCTCTACATAACTTGAAAATGAAAACGAACACTTCGGTTACAATTATTGGCACTCGACGAACGTTTTCCCGGTGGTTTTGCCAGTCAACTCGCCGGTCGGCGGTGGCACCTCCATTGAAGCTCCATCAATGGAGGTTTTGGAAAAATGATGAAGAAGGTGAAGGACACACAAGAGAAAAGAAAAGAAGCTGGGGGGTATTTTTGTCCAAATTCCATTTTTAGTGCTATTAAAACAAGAGTTATTAAAGTTTGATAGTTGTACAATTCAAAATTTAAAAAGTGCTATATACCCCTGTTTCCTCTTTTAATTTATATAGTGGCTACGTGGCAGTAGGCTCATATTTCGGGTATAACACATATAATGACAAGATGAGGTTGGTCTGATAGTTAACCTCTCACACTTGTACCTAAGGACGTAACCTGGATTAAATATTTAGTTGGGCTTGAATATATATATATATATATATATATATAATTACCGATCATTGAAAATACGATAAAATTTTATTAATTAAAAATATAGATACATATAGTCAAGACTATATATCAGTGAGGCTTACCCCATAAATGTATATTCTAAATATATACGATAAAAAAATTAATAAAAAAATGTAAAGTCAAAACAAATTATAAAATAAACAAGAAATGCAAATAAAATTAAACACTAATTAAATTGTATCTTACGATTTTTTAAAAGATTAAACTTATCAATTATGAAATCATGATTAATAAAACTGTTGGACCCAAATGTGTAACATTCAGGAGACATAATCGGTAGAATATACCCACACAAATAACATAACACATAATGATGCATACACCGCATATGCACACAAGACATTCATAAAGTCTATAAATAACCCCTTTAGAACAAAGGGAGAGGGGTTTGAAAACGAATCTAAGAATGGCTGGGTGGGTGGGTGGGTGGGTGGCCAAAAGGCTCTAATGAGCCTCATTTGACACATTTTTACTATCAACATTAGGCGCTAGAAGGAGGGGCCTGAAACCAGCACCTCCGCAGAATGAAACGAACCCATAGGATGCCGACCACCGAAAAGGCGTCAAATCGGTCGGTGAAGACTGAAAACAGTCGCTCGAGTCGCCAGCGACTGGGCTTATGCCACCACCACCACCACAACCACCACCACCACTGGAAGCGAAATCAAGAAATCTACAACTTTCCCTTCTTGGTCGATGACCGTTGACCACCGAAAAGCGGTCAAAAACGCCGAAAAGCTTGAAGAACAGCCGTCCGGTCAACTGAAGACTGGGTGTACACCTTCACCACCACTGGAAGCGAAATCAGCAGATCTACAACTTTCCTTTCTTGGCCGATGACCACTGACCACCGGAAAGCAGTCAAAATCGTCGGAGAAGATTGATGAATAGTCACTGTATGGTCAACCAGAGAGTGGACCGACACCTCCACCTCCATCACCATTTGGAGCGGAATCACCAGATCTACAACTTTCCCTTATTGGCCGACGACCGCTGACCACCGGAAAGCAGTCAAAATCACCGGAAAAGATTGATGAATAGTCGCTGTCCGGTCAACCGGAGAGTGGACTGACACCTCCACCACCATTTGGAGCAGAATCACCAGATCTACCACTTTGCCTTCTTGGCTGATGTCAACCGAACTTTATTTGGTTATTGAATATATATATTTGGAATATCTCATATGCAATTTTTCAAGGGATGAAGTCCCCAGAAGTTCTACAGAGTCAACTGAGATATCCGATAAGTTCCACGGAACCAACTGAGATATCAAGAAAGTTCTACTCATTTATTATCAAGTACATATATTTGTAATACTTCTTTTACTATTTAGCACATTTTTAATGTTTCTTTTACTATTTAATGTATATTTGTAAACATTCGAGATGGAGCACAGAAGAGTCTCCGCAGGGTTAAAATCCCGAAGAAGTCACGAAAGTCTTCAATATGGAGCACGAAAGACTCCTCCGGGAGCAGGCAAGACTCCTCCGGGAGCACGAAAGTCTCTGATATGGAGAATGCAAGACTCTTTCGGGAGCACACAAGACTCCTCCGGGAGCATGAAAGTCTCCAATATGGAGCACGCAAGACTCCTCCGGGAGCATGAAAGTCTCCGATATAGAGCACGCAAGACTTCTCCGAGAGCACGAAAGTCTCCGATATGGAGCACGCAAGACTCCTTCGGGAGCACGTAAGACTCCTCCGGGAGCAGGCAAGACTCCTCCGGGAGCACGAAAGTCTCCGATATAGAGCACGCAAGACTCCTCCGGGAGCACGAAAGTCTGCGATAGATGGAGCACGCAAGACTCCTCCGAGAGCACGAAAGTCTCCAATATGGAGCACGCAAGACTCCTTCGGGAGCATGTAAGATTCCTCCGGGAGCACGCAAGACTCCTCCGGGAGCATGAAAGTCTCCAATATGGAGCACGCAAGACTCCTCCGGGAGCATGAAAGTCTCCGATATAGAGCACGCAAAACTTCTCCGAGAGCACGAAAGTCTCCGATATGGAGCACGCAAGACTCCTTCGGGAGCACGTAAGACTCCTCCGGGAGCAGGCAAGACTCCTCCGGGAGCACGAAAGTCTCCGATATGGAGCACGCAAGACTCCTCCGAGAGCACGAAAGTCTCCAAAATGGAGCACGCAAGACTCCTCCGAGAGCACGAAAGTCTCCAATATGGAGCACGCAAGACTCCTTCGGGAGCATGTAAGATTCCTCCGGGAGCACGCAAGACTCCTCCGGGAGCACGAAAGTCTCCGATATGGAGCATGCAAGACTCCTCCGGGAGCACGAAAGTCTCCGATATGGAGCACGCAAGACTCCTCCGGGAGCAGGTAAGACTTCTCCGGGAGCACGAAAGTCTCCGATATGGAGCACGTAAAACTCCTTTTGGAGCACGTAAAACTCCTTTTGGAGCACGCAAGACTCCTCCGAGAGCACGAATGTCTCCGATATGGATCACGTAAGACTCCTCCGGGAGCACGCAAGACTCCTCCGAGAGCATGAAAGTCTCCGATATGGAGCTTGTAAGACTCCTCCGAGAGCACGAAAGTCTCCGATATAGAGCACGCAAGACTCCTCCGGGAGCACGCAAGACTCCTCCATGAGCAGACAAGTCTCCTCCGGGAGCACGAAAGTCTCCGATATGGAGCACGCAAGACTCCTTCGGGAACACGCAAGACTCCTCCGGGAGCATGAAAGTCTCTGATATGGAGCACACAAGATTCCTCCGAGAGCACGAAAGTCTCTGATATGGAGCACACAAGACTCCTCCGAGAGCATGAAAGTCTCCAATATGGAGCACGTAAGACTCCTCCGAGAGCACGAAAGTCTCCGATATGGAGCACGCAAGACTCCTCCGGGAGCACGAAAGTCTCCGATATGGAGCACGCAAGACTCCTCCGGGAGCACGTAAGACTCCTCCGGGAGCACGTAAGTCTCCGATAGGGAGCACGAAAGTCTCCGATAGGGAGCACGTAAGACTCCTTCAGGAGCACGTAAGACTCCTCCAAGAGCACGAAAGTCTTCGATATGGAGCACGTAAGACTCGTCCGGGAGCACGCAAGACTCATCCGAGAGCACGAAATCTCCGATATGGAGCACGTAAGACTCCTCCGGGAGCAGGCAAGACTCCTCCGGTAGATCGAAAGTCTCTGATATGGAGCACACAAGACTCCTCCAGGAGTACGCAAGACTCCTCCGGGAGTATGAAAGTCTCCGATATGGAGCACGCAAAACTCCTCCGAGAGCACGCAAGACTCCTCCGAGAGCATGCAAGACTCCTCCAGGAGCACGAATGTCTCCGATATGGAGCACGCAAGACTCCTCCGGGAGCACGAAAGTCTCTAATTTTGAGCACGCAAGAATCCTCCGGGAGCATGAAAGTCTCCGATATGGAGCACGTAAGACTCCTCCGAGAGCATGAAAGTCTTTGATATGGAGCACGCAAGACTCTTCCGAAAGCACGAAAGTCTCTGATATGGAGCACGCAAGACTCCTCCGGGAGCATGAAAGTCTCCGATATGGAGCATGCAAAACTCCTCCGACAGCACGAAAGTCTCCGTTGAGGAGCACGCAAGACTCCTTCGAGAGTACGGAAGTCTTATATGAGACTCCAATGAGGAGAAAGAGACTTTGAAGAAGTGCATGAAATACTTTAATGAGGAGCACAAAAGTCTCTAACCATATGAGTAATAACATCTCCATCTACATGAGCAACCGAGTCTCTAGCAGCCCCGAGACAGCACTATTGTGCTAATTGTAAGACATCCCGATGGAAGCGATCGAGTCTCCAGTAGCCAACGACCCCGACACAGCATTGTCATGCTAATCGCAAGACTTCCCAATAGAAGCGATCGAGTCTCTAAGAGCTAATCGCCTTGAGAAGCACAATTGTGCTGATCGTAAGACTTCTTGACGGAAGCAATCGAGTCTCCAGAGGCTGATGGCCCTGAGACAGCACTACCGTGCTAATCACCTTGAGACAGCACTATCGTGCTAATCGTAAGACTTCCCGATGGAAGCAACTGGGCCTCCAGCGGCATCCGAGACAGCACTGTCGTGCTAATCGTAATACTTCCCGTTGGAAGCGATCTAGTCTCCAGCAGCCAACGGCCCCGAGACAGCACTATCGTGCTGATCAAAAGACTTTTCGATGGAAGTAACTGGGCCTCCAGCGGCCTCTGAGACAGCACTATCATGCTAATCGTAAAACTTCCCGATGGAAGCAACTGGGCCCCGAGACAGCACTATCGTGCTAATCATGAGACTTCCCGATGGAAGCAATCGAGACTCCAAGGGCTAATCGCCCCGAGACAGCACTATCGTGCTAATCGTAAGACTTCCCAACGGAAGCAATCGAGTCTCTAGGGGCTAATCACCACGAGACAGCTCTATCGTGTTAATCGTAAGACTTCCCAATGGAAGCAATCGAGTCTCCAGGGGCTAATCACCCCGAGATAACACTACCGTGTAAATCGTAAGATTTCCCGATGGAAGCAACTGGGCCTCTAGCGGCCTCCGAGAAAGCACTACCATGCTAATCGTAAGAATTCCTGTTGGAAGCAATCTAGTCTCCAACGGCCAACGGCCCTGAGACAGCACTATCATGCTAATCGTAAGACTTCCCGATGGAAGCAACCGGGCCTCCAGTGGCCTCCGAGACAGCACTATCATGCTAATCGTAAGACTTCCCGATGGAAATAACTGGGAGGCCAACAATCCCGAGACAGCACTATCGTGCTAATCGTGAGACTTCCCGATGGAAGCAATCGAGTCTCCAAGGGCTAATCGCCCCGAGACAGCACTATCGTGCTAATCGTAAGAACTCATGATGGAAACAACTGGGCCTCTAGCTGTCTCCGAGACAGCACTATCGTTCTAATCGTAAGACTTCCCGTTGGAAACGATCTAGTCACCAGCGGCCAACGGCCTTGAGACAGCACTATTGTGCTAGTCGTAAGACTTCCCAATGGAAGCGACCGAGTCTCCAGGGGCTAATCGCCCAGAGATAGCACTATCGTGTTGATCGTAAGACTTCCCAACGGAAGCAATCGAGTCTCTAGGGGCTGATGGCCTTGAGACAACACTATCGTGTTGATCGTAAGACTTCTCGACGGAAGCAATCGAGTCTCTAGGGGCTGATGGCCTTGAGACAACACTATCGTGCTAATCGTAAGATTTCCCGATGGAAGCAACTGGGCGGCCAACGGCCCCGGGATAGCACTATCATGCTAATCGTAAGACTTCTCGATGGAAGCAACTGGGCAGCCAACGGCCCCGGGACAACACTATCGTGCCGATCGTAAGACTTCCCGACGGAAGCAATCGAGTCTCCAGAGGCTGATGGCCCTGAGACAACACTATCGTGCTAATCGTAAGATTTCCCGATGGAAGCAACTGGGCGGCCAACGGCCCCGGGACAGCACTATCGTGCTAATCGTCAGACTTCTCGATAGAAGCGACCGAGTCTTCAAGGGCTAATCGTCCTGAGACAGCACTATCGTGTTGATCGTAAGACTTCCCGACGGAAGCAATCGAGTATCTAGGGGCTGATGGCCCTGAGACAACACTATCATGCTAATCGTAAGATTTCTCGATGGAAGCAACTGGGCAGCCAATGGTCCCGAGACAGCACTATCGTGCTAATTGTAAGACTTCTCGATGGAAGCAACTGGGCGACCAACGGCCCCGGGACGGCACTATTGTGCTAATCGTAAGACTTCCTGATGGAAGCAATCGAGTTTCCAAGGGCTAATCGCCCCGAGACAGCACTATTGTGCTGATCGTAAGACTTCCCGACGGAAGCAATCGAGTCTCCAGGGGCTGATGGCCCTGAGACAACACTAACGTGCTAATCGTAAGACTTCTCGATGGAAGCAACTGGGCGGCCAACGGCCCTGGGATAGCACTATCGTGTTAATCGTAAGACTTCTCGATGGAAGCAATCGAGTCTCCAGGGGCTAATCACCCCGGGATAGCACTATCGTGCTAATCGTAAGATTTCCCGATGGAAGTAATCAAGTCTCTAGGGGCTTATCACCCTGAGACAGCACTATCGTGCTAATCGTAAGACTTCCCGATGGAAGCAACTGGGCCTTCAACGGCCTCCGAGACAGCACTATCGTGCTAATTGTAAGACTTCCCGTTGGAAACGATCTAGTCTCCAGCAGCCAATGGCCCCGAGACAGCACTATCGTGCTGATCGTAAGACTTCCTGATGGAAGCAACCGGGCCTCCAGCGACCTTTGAGACAGCACTATCATGCTAATCGTAAGACTTCCCGATGGAAGCAACTGGGCGGCCAACTGCCCCGAGACAGCACTATCGTGCTAATCATGAGACTTCCTGATGGAAGCAATCGAGTCTCTAAGGGCTAATCGCCCCGAGACAGCACTATCGGGCTAATCGTAAGACTTCCCGATAGAAGCAATCAAGTCTCCAGGGGCTAATCACCCCGAGACAGCACTATCGTGTTAATCGTAAGACTTCTCGATGGAAGCAATCGAGTCTCCAGGGGCTAATCACCCCGAGACAGCACTGTCGTGCTAATCGTAAGACTTCCCGTTAGAAGCGATCTAGTCTTCAGCGGCCAACGGCCTCCGAGACAGCACTATCGTGCTAATCGTAAGACTTCCCGATGGAAGCGACCGAGTCTCTAGGGGCTAATCGCCCCAAGACAGCACTATCGTGTTGATCATAAGACTAGCGGCCAACGGCCTCCGAGACAGCACTATCGTGCTAATCGTAAGACTTCCCGATGGAAGCGACCGAGTCTCTAGGGGCTAATCACCCCAAGACAGCACTATCGTGTTGATCGTAAGACTTCCCGACGGAAGCAATCGAGTATCTTGGGGCTGATGGCCCTGAGACAACACTATCGTGCTAATCGTAAGATTTCCCGATGGAAGCAACTGGACGGCCAACGGCCCCGGGACAGCACTATCGTGCTAATCGTAAGACTTCCCGATGGAAGCAATCGAGTCTCCAGGGGCTAATCGCCCCGAGACAGCACTATCGTGCTGATCATAAGACTTCCCGACGGAAGCAATCGAGTCTCCAGGGGCTGATGGCCCTGAGACAACACTATCGTGCTAATCGTAAGACTTCTCGTTGGAAGCAGCTAGACGGCCGACGGCCACGGGACAACATTATCGTGCTAATCGTAAGACTTCTCGATGGAAGCAACTGGGCGGCTAACGGCCCCGGGATAGCACTATCGTGCTAATCGTAAGACTTCCCGATGGAAGTAATCAAGTCTCCAGGGGTTTATCACCCTAAGGCAGCACTATCGTGCTAATCGTAAGACTTCCCGATGGAAGCAATTGAGTCCCCAAGGGCTAATCGCCCCGAGACAGCACTATCTTGCTAATCGTAAGACTTCCCGATGGAAGCAACTGGGCCTCCAGCTACCTCCCAGATAGCACTATCGTGCCAGTCGTAAGACTTTTCGATGGAAGCGACCGAGTCTCCAGTGGCTAATCGCCCTGAGACAGCATTATCGTGCTGATCGTAAGACTTTCCGACGGAAGAAATCGAGTCTCCAAGGGCTGATGGCCCTGAGACAATACTATCGTGCTAATCGTAAGACTTCCCGATGGAAGCAACTGGGCGGCCAACAGCCCCGGGACAGCACTATCGTGCTAATCTTAAGACTTCTCGATGGAAGCAACTGAGCGGCCAACGGCCCCGGGACAGAATTATCGTGCTAATCGTAAGACTTCCCGATAGAAGCAATCTAGTCTCCAGGGGCTAATTGCCCCGAGACAGCACTATCATGCTGATCGTAAGTCTTCCTTACGGAAGCAATCGAGTCTCCAGGGGCTGATGGCCCTGAGATAACACTATTGTGCTAATCGTAAGACTTCCCGATGGAAGCAACTAGGCGGCCAACGGCCCCGGGACAGCGCTATCGTGCTAATCATAAGACTTCTCGATGGTAGCAACAGGGCGGCCAACGGCCCCGGGATAGCACTATCGTGCTAATCGTAAGACTTCCCGATGGAAGCAATCGAATCTCCAGGGGCTAATCACCCCGACACAGCACTATCGTACTGATCGTAAGACTTCCCGATGGAAGCAACCGGGCCTCCAGCGACCTTCGAGACAGCACTATCGTGATAATTGTAAGACTTCCTGATGGAAACAACTGGGCGGCCAACGGCCCCGAGACAGCACTATCGTGCTAATCGTGAGACTTCCTGATGGAAGCAATCGAGTCTCTAGGGGCTAATCGCCCCGAGACAGCACTATCGTGCTAATCGTAAGTTCCCGATGGAAGCAATCAAGTCTCCAGGGGTTAATCACCCCGAGACAGCTCTATCGTGTTAATCGTAAGACTTCCTGATGGAAGCAATCGAGTCTCCAAGGGTTAATCACCCCGAGATAGCACTATCGTGTTAATCGTAAGACTTCTCGATGGAAGCAATCGAGTCTCCAGGGGCTAATCACCCTAAGACAGCACTATCATGCTAATCGTAAGACTTCCCGTTGGAAGCGATCTAGTCTCAAGCGGCCAGCGGCCAACGGCCTCCGAGACAGCACTATCGTCCTAATCGTAAGACTTCCCGATGAAAGCGACCGAGTCTCCAGGGGCTAATCGCCTCGAGACAACACTATCGTGTTGATCGTAAGACTTCCCGACAGAAGCAATCAAGTCTCTAGGGGCTGATGGCCCTGAGACAACACTATCGTGCTAATCGTAAGATTTCCCGATGGAAGCAACTGGGCAGCCAACGGCCCTGGGACAGCACTATTGTGCTAATCGTAAGACTTCTCTATGGAAGCATCTGGGCGGCCAACGGCCCCGGGACAGCACTATCGTGCTAATCGTAAGACTTCCCGATGGAAGCAATCGAGTCTCCACGGGCTAATCGCCCCGAGATAGCACTATCGTGCTGATCGTAAGACTTCCCGACGGAAGCAATCGAGTCTCCAGGGGCTGATGGCCCTGAGGCAACACAATCGTGCTAATCGTAAGACTTCCCGTTGGAAGCAACTAGGCGGCCAACGGCCCCGGGACAGCACTATCGTGCTAATCGTAAGACTTCCCGATGGAAGTAATCAAGTCTCTAGGGGCTTATCACCTTGAGACAGCACTATCGTGCTAATCGTAAGACTTCTCGATGGAAGCAATCGAGTCTCCAAGGGCTAATCATCCCGAGACAGCACTATCGTGTTAATCGTAAGACCTCCCGATGGAAATAACCGAGTCTCCAGGGGCTAATCGCCTTGAGACAGCACTATTGTGCCAATTACGAGACCTTCTGATGGACGACACGCCATCGCAAGTAATAGAATCGAAGATTCAGTGGGGCTTAGTCCCTAAAAGTGTCACCGAAAACAAAACTCCTTAAGCGAGAGCAAAAGAGTCTCGACTGGGCCAAGGCCCAAGGTAGCACCAGAAAGTCTCCCACGGGAGTAGAAAAGCCTCCATATAACGGAGAATACGTAAGCCTCCGACACGGAGCACCGAAGCACAACCAGTGCGAAATACATACAGACTCTGATACAGAGAACACGTGAAGCCTTCGACACGGAGCACACGTAAAGACTCCGATACGGAGAACACGTAAAGCCTCCGATACAGAGAACACGTAAAGCCTCCGACACGGAGCACAAGTGAAGACTCCGATACGGAGCACACGTAAAGCCTCCGACATAGAGCACCGAAGCACTACCAGTGCGAAATACATAAAGCCTCCTACACGGAGCACAAGTAAAGACTCCGATACGGAGCACACGTAAAGCCTTCGACACAGAGCACCGAAGCATTACCAGTGCGAAATACATAAAGCCTCCGACACAGAGCACAAGTAAAGACTCCGATATGGAGCACACGTAAAGCCTCCGACACGGAGCACCGAAGCATTACCAGTGCGAAATACATAAAGCCTCCGACACGGAGCACAAGTAAAGCCTCCGACACGGAGCATGTGTAAAGCCTCCGACACGGAGCACATGTGGAGCTTCCGATACCGAGCGTCGAAGCACACTCAGTGCAACAAATAATAATAATAATATAAAACTATTCAAGTCCCCAACTCTATTGCAAAAGACTTCTAGAGTTGAGAACTTTAGAGGCTATTGTTGGACCCAAATGTGTAACATTCAGGAGACATAATTGGTAGAATATACCTACACAAATAACATAACACATAATGATGCATACACCACACATGCACACAAGACATTCATAAAGTCTATAAATAACCCCTTTAGAACAAAGGGAGAGGGGTCTGAAAACGGATCTAAGAATGTCTGGGTGGGTTGGTGGCCAAAAGGCTCTGATGAGCCTCATTTGACACATTTTTACTATCAACAAAAACCATCAATCTTTCTTTCAATATAGACAATTATTGAGTTTGTTAAGAATTCATTTTTCATATTGTTGCACGTTGTTATGGAAACAGGATGAGTCAAAACCAGACAAATCATAAAATTTAAAATTAGATTATTCTTAAAATTTTATAAACTAAAAATTATAGTAATCCTAAAATTTCAATACAAAATAAAATATTTAAACTCATAATATTCATAAAAACGTACCTAATTTCTAATTGAAAGATCAATCGTTGGTGTTGATGAAGAAATTGGACTAAATTTAAGTAAACTTGGGGAAGGATGAGAGAAAATAATTATTAAAAAAAAATAAAAAAATAGGTCACACTGTCTCGTGAGTCGTGAAGAAAGTCAAATATCTCCACGGCCCGTCTATGCTTGCACCATGAGATTATAGGTTCAAATCCCCCTTCTAAAAAAATCCCGAATTTATATAATTTTGTAATACATAAAAAAACAAAAATTGCACCACTCAAAAGAATGGTGCAATTTTTTTTTTGGTTAACAATATTTATATATTCATCTATCTAAACTAGGTTTTTTTATAATTTTTTTAATTTTAATTTTTAACTTTTTATCATTGGTATGATTTGAACCGTTAACTTGAGAGTTATTTACTTAAACTCAAAGTTTATCCATCTACTCGTTGAGCTACGCCCTTAGGGCTCACCGCTCCATTCAAGTCTATTGTTTGTTATATTGAAGTACGTACTTGCCTTGGACATGGCATCGAACCGTGGAGAAATATTTGAAGAAAGATTCATCAAGTACAACAAAAGGCGACCTATAAAAGTTGACGAGCTTGAGTGAGCATCATCATATATACTTTAATATATAGGAGCAGAAAGAGGGAAAAGTTAACGAGCTTGAGACCTTGAGTGAGCTTCATATATACTTTAATATATAGGAGCAGAAAGAGGGAAAATTAAAGTTGACGACCTAGAGACCTTGAGTGAGCTTCCAGAAAGAGGTGGAGTACAGAACAGGCCCAATTGATGCAGCAAGATAAAAAAAAATTTGTTGAGTATTACACTCACTACAAGAAAAATTAATATTTACTAGCCTTGAAAAATGCCGCAAAACCCCTTTTACGGCATTTAATAAAATGTCATTACGAAGGGAGTCGTAAAAGACTATCAATCTATTATAACATGTCACTAATGCCGCAAAAACAATCATTTTAGGGCAACAAAGAAATGCCGCTTACAATGCATTTTGTAGCAGCCCAAAAATGCCATAAAAAACTTATGTTGGGGTAGTAAAAAAAAATACCGTATAAAAAGGAGTTTTGGGGCCAAAAAAAATGCCATATAAGGAGTTTTAAGGCCAAAAAAAGTCTCAAATGTAGAAACTATTCCATATGAAAAGATAATCAAATTGAACAAAAATAGAGAAGCCAAATAAAACATATCACTACAATAACATTAAATTGAAGAACAAAATAATATAACAAAAAATATGATTTTACAAAGTCTACTATCAAATATGATTTTACATAGCTTACTACTATATAACATGTATAGATCTAATCTAAAATAACATAACTTTAAGCCATACAATAAATCTTCTAACTAATTGTCAATCGATGGAACTACCAAGTAGAGCCTTCATGTGATATCCACTCCATGGAATTTAATCTTTCCTTCTCAATATCATGCCATGGGTAGAAATGTTGTTTGGAATAGTATTTTTTGTCAAACCAATTAGGTACACACCAAGTGAATGAATAATATAATCTAAGACATTTTAACAGCCAAGTAGCTAACAAACTTAAATCTATCAAAGAGTAAAATAAATAGCCCCTTACTTGAATTTTGTGTACATGTAATTAATTCACAATGATCAATAAGATAGAATCCTTGCTTGAATTTTCGCTAGTGTAGATATATCAAGAAATGCCTTGATTACTTTCCGTAGCATCCTAAAACGAGATTAGGCATTGATTATAAAGAGTTGATGTAATGTCTGATAAAATTGACAGGTGAAATTGATCAACTGACACATTAGACATGCTTTATAATGCAAGCTGATACACAAACAGAAGCACTAGTTCTACCCTATGTCATGAAATTTATGATCATTTGTCCTTCACTGCATAACAGAACTAACAATCACAGAATGGTAATGACTTACAATCCAGGGAAATGCAGCTCTTAGTGTCGCCAATCCATGGAAATGCACAGACCCTGTGACCGGAAGGAAGTCGAGTGGAAAATCAGATGATTCATCTTCCTCAATCAAATTTGCTAAAGAAAATGAACAAGAAACAAAACATAGCAAGAAATATTCAAACAATAGGACTGTATAGAACTTTGAATCTATTATATATTCACAATAACTTATAGAATAAATACAGCAATTTCTAAGATTACCAAGTAATTTGTTTATTGTATCAAAATCACTCATTTACTCCTACTCTAATTTTTAACTTCAAGCCGCACACAATTGCTGCTTAGGATTTTTATTTTTCAAATTTATGAGAACTTCTTCTCTCTTCAAATGTGTTAAATACCCTAAGTCAAATCCTCCCAAGCACCAAATTATTCACAAATACACAGATAAAAAATAGAGAGAAGATGCAGAGAGAAGATGGTGTGTACCACAGTCACGGCAGTGCAAAGCTTGTGCACTGTTGCAGGATCTTCTGAGCTGGACGGAAACCAAAGTGACTGTATACTAGTATGGACAAGCAAAACACCTAAGGAAAAACAATAGCTAACTCCTTATTTTCTTTCTTCTTACAAAGTAATAGCTACTTCGGGGATGCATATAAAAGAAATATGAGTAAAGAGAGGCTATAAGTAAGAGATAAACCTAGTCTTGGACATAAATCAACAAGGTGTTTAGTTTAAACAGTTCACCAACATCAACTAGATTAAAAATGAGCCATAATTGTTTAAATAGAATTTTTGTTTAAATAGAATTTTCGTATATGATTTTATTACACTATTACATATTTGTGAAGGGGAAGACTCGAATCCGCAACCTCGTGGTACAGGTGTGAGGAGTTTTACCACTAGACCTATATGTATACTATATTTTGAAGTCATGCTCAACTTGCAACTTGAAAGAGGATAATTAATGATGCTGTCATGCTGGTTTGATTAACGTGAAGTAATTTAATTTTGAACATTTAATATTAGACTATATATACTGAAATTATCGGTAGGTCTCGCATGTGAGCCCGGATTGGCCACCCATTTTTATTTTATTTTTTAGTTTCCGATGGATAGACCTCAATCTAGGTTAATAATTATGATGTTTGTTGAAGACCCTGATACGGTGTTAATTTTATTTACTTGTTGTTTATTGGTGGATAGCCTTATAAAGTTAAAAACATACTCATCATGGCTTGAGTGGAGCTTCCTCAAATAGCAACTCAAGAATTTATTTATGTATGGCCAATCAAAGTAACTCGGGCTTACAGGGGAAACAGAGTTGAGGAAAACCAAAGAAAATGGGATGAATCCCATAATGTTAAAAAGATTAAAAAAAGCAAAAGAATGAAAAATGTAAACAATAAATTAAGTTATCTCTTCTTTGGTACGTAAATTGAATGCTAGCTAGCTATATATACGTAAGAGGTAGTCGAGGGACGAAAAGAAACATATATCTAAGAAACATTGTAATCCGGTTGCTTTTGTTGACACTATAGGGGTTTATTATAAGAATAATGCAGATTTCTTCGTTCCTATTCAAAAATCAATAATTGCCAAAGGTGAAGTTAATTAATATATATTATGATATATCAATCTGAAAATTAATTAATTAATTAATAAGAACATTATTATATATTTTGGTACGTTGTCATTGACAATTAATTAATATTTGATTAGCTAGGTTGATGATGAATAAAGATGAGGCACGAGAATTGGGGCCTTCGGGAGGAGAAACAGGTAAACCATGGGATGATGGCGTTTTCTCTGCTATTAAACAAATTGATGTGCATGTAAATGTAAGCAGTGGAATTTTTCGTGCAATACCAGATTAGTATCAGACCCCAAATTGCAAGTCGATCAAGTCAACAATGCATGGTGGAGAAGGTGGTGCTGACATACTATATACAAAGTAAGAAAATAAAGGAAATTAACCTTAGCTTGCATGTCCTCTCATTTTATTAAAGCATCTAGACCGCCTGAGAGGTCAAATAAGCTAAAACAATGCCGTTTTGGAAAAAAAATATATATTAAAATAAAAAATTGACGGGTGAAGTCAATGGCTAGCTGTGCGGTCTATCTCTTTTTACACAAATAAGGGAAAATAGGGACCTTTTGGAAATAAAATCGAAATGTTCTTCAGCTCTCCGACGTCTAATGGCAGAAAGGTTCTAGGATTTCATGGAAGAAGCGGTTTTTGTTTGGATGCTCTGGGGGTTCACATGGAATATCCTTGAACGTTATTCTCTATGCCAATATTGTTTCTGTTTGTTTCTTCAAATAAGGACAAAGTACGTATGTGTATGTGTACGTATAACGTCATTGTTACCAAACCCTACATGGGTAATCAACGGCTAGCTGTGCGATCTATCTCTTTTTTTTACACAAATAAGGAAAAATACAGACCTTTCGGAAATGAAATCGGAATGTTACGTTCTTCAGCTCTCTAACGGCTAATGGCGGAAAGGTTATAGGATTTCATGGAAGAAACGGTTTTTGCTTGGATGCCTTGGGGGTTCACATGGAATATCCTTAAACATTATTCTCGATGCCAATAAGGACAATGTACGTATGTGTACATATAACGTCATTGTTGCTTCTATTTCTGTCAAGGCATGTATTATGGATTATGTATTATTTCAAGTTTGTTTAATTTGTAACTTCTTCTCACTTAATTTATAGGGGTGAATTCAAAAAGAGCCAAAAAATTTATGGATTTATTGTTTTTAGCCACGAGTTTATTTTTGATTGTTTTTGTTACTTTTTACATCTTTTGGACAGAAATACCCTTAAATTTTGAAATTTGAAAAAAAAAAAAAAAAAAACTGACAAGGTGGAACCCACCCATTAGTAACTATTGTTAGGGTGGAACCCACCCATCAGTAAAATCAAACGACCAAAAGTAAAAAAAAAAAAAAGAGAGAGAAGGGAAGAGAGAGAGAGAGAAGGGAAGAGAGATCAGATCGCCGACAGTCACCGTCCGTCGCCCAGAAGAGATCGCCGTCCCTCGTTACTGCTTGCCCTCGCCGTCAGTGCTGCTCACCCTCCGCCGACCGACCGACCCGCCAACCCGGTTCTGTTTTCAACTACAAAACCCAGGGTATGTGATCTACAAAACCCAAAAGCCACTGTTTGACTCACTTTAATTATAAATGGAGTAGCGGATGGTCTAGCTAAAAGAGGTTCAACGCTTGATGGTGAAAATATTGTTTGGAGTGTTTTTTAGTTTTGAGTTTGGAATGGCTGTTTCAGTTTTGAAATCAGGGTTGATTTCTTAGGACTTTTGTCTCTGATATCAGGTTTGTGTGTTTTTGGGGTGGGGGCGTATGTTGTGCCCTATTTTGTTGTGGTCGTTGTCCCTGCTGTTTGCTGCGTGTGTTTGGTTGCAGCTCTGTTTGGCTCTTGTTTTGAGCTTGTTTTCTTGGGTGTCTTTTGTAAGGTTTTGCCTCTGCTGGTCTTCTCAATAAATCTGCTGTTTCTTGTGTGTTTTCTTGGGTATCTACATAATTAGGCAAACAACAAATCCACTCGTAGGTAGCTCATGTGGTGATGCATTTCTCCTTCGCATTCGTGATTTGGTTTCGAGTTTCGTCTTTGTTTATAAAATCATAAAGTGTGGAAAAAATTCTACTAATCTTGTTGTACTTATAATAGCTATTGATCTTGCTCGACATACTCCTAATCCAACTAGTGTTAGACTTAATAAAAAAAATTAGGCAAATAACCAATAACCTGGCGTGCATAAATAACAAATAATAACCATACTTATTAATTATATAAGAAACATGATTCATGTGTGTTAAACTGTTAATTGAAAACAGTGCAAATGAGTATTAACTTCCTTGGTTCATTGTTGAAGAAGAACTGGCAAAATGTAAGGTGCCTGTACCTGAAGAGTACCATGGGTCCATCAAGCCGTATCTTTTGAGGAATTGTTTTTTGCTTGGTTGTTGTTGGAGCTGTTTAGGGAAAAACTAGCGTGGACTTAATACAAGTCTCTTAAATTTTCACATTTTTGATGTTTAATTTTCCTATCTTGAATTGAGAATGCTTAGTAATCTTATAATGATGAAGTTTTGTTGGACAAATGTTGAATTCAATCTTAAATTACATTTGTTTTGCTGTTAAAAACTGTTAATTGAAAACTACATAAGGTATACCTGGAGTATAAAAATAATAATTAAAAACAAAAATAACCATACTTGTTAGTTATATGGCACATGATTCATATATGTTAATTGTAAAAGAATAATATTAGAATGATATTGGTCTGCATAAAATATTAAAACTTTTGAATTAGTTTTATGCGGTCTATCAGTTTTGACCAGTTTTGATACATTTAACCATTGTGGTGGATCATTTTTATAATAATAAGAATAGTGTTCAAAACCGTGTGTTTTACTTTTTAGTGATTCTTATTATATAATAGCTACAAATTCTTACAAGTATAGTTGCTTATTAGACCCACTAATTAATTAACCCAATTAAAATTAGTAGCACAAGTATTGGCTAAAATTGTAGCCTAGCACAAATTCGTACAAGTATAGTTGCTTTTCTGAATTGATTTCATCTTTACCATGTTACTTTACTGGCATGTAACTAACGTTATTTGTATGTGATTTTGTAGATGGAAAATATTAATTATAAGGATTTCCTCATAACACCGAAGGATAAGTGGATTAAAAAATCCACCACGAACGTGTACTGTAATTTGAACGCCCTTCCAAACATTGTGAAGGTTCTCAAAAAAGTTGGGCAATTAAAAGAGTTTCGTAGCACCTGTTTTGGGCACCTAGTTCATATCCTTGAAGACTTAACTTTTTCAGCCGGCGTACTTCACAACCTTTTGTTGCGGCAAATACATGTACCCGGTGTGACCGGAGAGAATGAGTTGCACTTCTCCGTAGGTGGAAAACTATTGAAATTCACACTGAGAGAATTTTGTTTGGTAACGGGGCTACAATTTGGGGTGATGTCCACTAGAATGATAACTTTTTTGGTGCTTAATCTTTGTTTTTTAAGTTTATAAACCGTCATGTACATGGAATGATTATGACAAACAATTGGAATTTATGATATTCTATACTTTTTGAAGCTTAGTCAACTGGCGTGTAAATTCAGAACTGGCATGTAACTTTATAATTGTGTTGGCATGTAACTTGTTCAGGTGTTGGCATGTAACTTGTTCAGGTGCTGTCATGTAAAAATACTGTTATGTTTAGTTTCTAACTAAGTCTTTCAAATAGGTACATCATAAATAACTTGTTAACATATTCTGGCATGTAACAATAATAGAATTTGATCATTTAAGTGAGTGTCTTCCAAGTAGGGAAACAAGAATATCCAGGCATGTAACTTCTAATTACACGGGTATATAACTTCAAAACCAACTGGCATGTAACTTATTCAGGTGCTGGCATGTAAAAATACTGGAATGTTTAGTTTCCAATTGAGTCTTTCAAATAGGTACATCATAAATAACTTTTTAACATACCCTAGCATGTAACAATAATAGAATTTGATCATTTAAGTGACTGTCTTTCATATAGGGAAATAAGAATATCCTAGCATATAACTTCAAAATACACTGGTATGTAACTTTAAAATACACTAGCATGTAACTTAAGAATACACTGGCATGTAACTTAAAAATACACTGGCATGTAACTTGTTCAGGTGCTGGCATGTAAAACTACTGGAATTTGATCTAAAAAATACATGAATTCAAAACTATTATGTAACTTCAAAAAGTCTGCAATACGAAATATAGTATTTAGTATTTCACCAATACATTTAAGAATTAAAACATCATTGCTAATAACTAAGTTGTACCACTAACTTCCGGTGTCAATGGACATTTTTGTGAATTGTGGCATTCTTCTCCACATTTCCTGCACCTGTACGGTCTACGTGGTCGCTTCGATGTTGCAGATGTTGCAGATGGTACAGGAATTTGACATGGTTGTGCATTCCGACAATTTTGTCGGTTGTGACCGGATTTACCATAAATCGTGCAATTTCTTGTCTTTCCGGCCTTCTAGCTTGCGCACGAAAAGGAGGCGGATAAACAACTCTTGATCTAACATCTTCAGGAATATTCCATTCACTAGGATGGCCAACAGGGAAGATGTTCCGGGAATATGCTTCAACCCAACTAGTAGTTTTGTAGCAATCTCCACAAAAATCTGCAAAAGGCTTCTTCGCGAACCTACGAAATTAAAGTGTATGAGTAATTTAATGAATCACATTTGGTAAGAAGATAAGATACAATGGAACAAGAGGATAATAACCTTATTGCGGCTAATGCGTGGCGACATGACAGTTTATCAACTTGAAATTTCATACAACTACAAGTCTTTTCAGAAAGGTTCACCAAACCATCTTTATTTCCATCCTTCACATTGAAGTTAACCAAATCAATTGGACAAACCATGTACTTTTTTGAATCATAATTCCTTTATCAAACCCACTTTATCAAACCACCCTCGTAAGAATTGCCCACCCAACTTCCACCATGATAGATGACCAATCTCTCCGTATCCATATTCCTGCATGTCAAGTATTTCACTATGAATCAAAATTACAAAATTACAAAATCACATGTAAGTTAGAAATAAACTGGCATGTAACTTTAAAACAAACTGGCATGTAACATTAAAACAAACTGGCATGTAACTTTGGTACAGAAAATAAAAAAATATGGGTTTCACTAAAAATTGAATCCACTATCTTAATCTTTATATCAAACAACATATAATTGTAAAAAAACAACAGGAGATTGATTTCACTATGAATCAAAATTACAAAATCACAAGTAAGTTAGAAATAAACTGGCATGTAATTTTAAAACAAACTGGCATGTAACATCAAAACAAACTGGCATGTAACTTCGGTCCATAAAATAAAAAAATCTAGGTTTCACAAAAAATCGAATCCACTATCTTAATCTTCATATCAAACAACATATAATTGTAAAAAAAACAACAGGAGATTGATTTCATTATGAATCAAAATTACAAAATCACATGTAAGTTAGAAATAAACTGGCATGTAATTTTAAAACAAACTGGCATGTAACATTAAACCAAACTGGCATGTAGCTTCGGTCCAGAAAATAAAAAAATCTGGGTTTCACAAAAAAATCGAATCCACTATCTTAATCTTCATATCAAACAACATATAATTGTAAAAAAAAAAAACAACAGGGAAGGGGATACATACATTCTAGAAGGTTGTTCGGCTTCAAATCTACTTCAAGAGAGAGACGAGACCACAAAACGAGATCGACGAAATGAGTTTCGGTTTTGGTTTCGGTGGAAGAACCGAAATGGTGTGGAAGAGACGAAATGGAAGAGACGAACTGGAGGTCACAGATCTCGTTTTTAGAGAGAGAGAGAGAGAGAGAGAGAGAGAGAGAGAGAGAGCATATCAGATTTTGAAACATAAAAGTCACAGCAAACATAAAAGTCTATCAGGAGGTGAAGAGAGAGGCAAATTTTGGGAGGGAAATTAGGAGGCAAATTTTGGTCCAAGTAAAACAAAATTCAAGACAATTTTGACAATTCAAGCACAAAGATGACAAAAATAATAAAAAATAAAATTTTGGCTAAAAACAATAACTCCATAAATTTTGTGATTATTTCTTGCAATTTCCTCTAATTTATAATATGTGTTTGGTGCTTAATTTTATGGTCTTTTCATTTATAATGAGATGACATCATTGATCAACGTTTGGTGATCATTGATGAAATAGCTCAAGGTGCTCTAACATCCCCCTTAAATGAAGCTTGGATTTTTCCGATATGAGTTTGTCCTTCAAAAGATTGAATATGCTATTGTCAAGAGATTTTGTCAAAATATTAGTTAGTTGATCTTCGATGTGGGAATGTACCCAATCATTTTAACCTTATCTAGAATGAAATGAAGAGAAAATCCAACACAACAATATAAAGAATAAACGATGAATTAAATATAAATAATTTTTTTTGTATGCTGTAAAATGTTATTAAATATAGTATTTTAGAATCTTATTTAACAAAGCCTGTACAAGGTGTGGTTACCATATCTAGTAGTATATTTTGTGGAAGAATTTAAAATAAAAGTTAAGAGGCAGAAAGTGTTCGCATTTAATTTTACAATATTATGTATTAATTTATTTAGATATAAATAAAAATAAAATAAAAAACAAAAGTAAAAAAACTCAGTTTCAGCTATAAATTTCAATTCAAGTGGTAATTAATCTTATAATCTAATCAATGATTCCTATATTAATGAGAGTCTTTGAATTGAGTGCTAGAGTTTCAATGGGAAGCAGTAGAGACCTCCCAAATTGACCCATCATATTCTCTTGAGATAGACTTTTCTTCTCCAGGTAATTATTATTATTATTTTATTTATTTTTTTTCAAGATTTTTGATCTTCATTTTGAACTATGATAGTACCACAATTGGTGTTGTGTTGATATTGCGGTGGGTTTGACTTCTCCGGGTAATTATTATTATTATTATTATCATTTTGTTTTCTTTTGTTTTTCGATATATATGTGGAATTAAAAAATAAATATAAATTTTTCAAAAAAAAAAGAAGAGAATAATTAGAATTCCATACATATTTCAGAATTAATTAAAAATAATAATTACATTTTAATATAAAAAACAAAAAGAATTAAGAAAAAAAAAAACACTGTTATATCCAATAGATAATTCATAATAGTGTTTTAAAAAAATGAAAATCAATCTCATCATTAATGAGATAATAATGGGATAATGAATAAACAATGATTTAATGAATCAAGAACCGTAATTAATTAAAAATAAAAATTAGAATTCCATAATTCCACAAACTAACATTCTATCCCATAATTAATTAAAAATAATAATTAAATCAAAATAATAATCCACAAGCTAACCTTTTGTATCCCTAATGAATTAAAAATGATAATTAACTTACAAAAAAAAAAAAAAAAACTTAAAAAAAAAACCTTTTCTACCCGATAATTAATGTTAAATTCATTTATAATCCCTAAATTAATAAAAAATAATAATTAGAATTCCATAATACCCAAAGCTAACCTTTCCAATCCCATATTTTATTAAAATAATAATTTAATTTTAATAATAATCCAAGCTAAACCAGAAATTTTATCTAATACTGAGTGGGTTTTTAAATTTTTTTTTTTTTTTAAAATAAACTGAAAAAATCTATTAAAGAAGTAACAATAATTGTCTTTAATATCGCTAATTGAATAATGCATCGGCTCTTGAAATTAGTAAAGCTAAAAGTACTTCGTCAATAAAAAATCCTATACTTAAAGTTACAATAGAGATTTCCTCTTCTTTTCTCGAATCCCATTAACTCTTCCTTTCTTGAATCTCTTATAGCTATGACCAACGCTGCGCCATCGGCGGAGCCGAAGCGATCTTAGGGAGATCAAGTGGAGGATGTCGTTTCTTCTTTTGAGGCGGAACTTATCAAGTCTGCGACACCGGTAGAGCCAAAGCGGTCCTAGGAGACGAAGTGGAGGAGTATGCTTCTTCTTTTTCCAAGGCTGACCTTAAAGTCGACGCCTTGGCTATTAGCAAAGACAAGAAGGTCAACAAGTTCCTTAATGAACATGAAGACTCTAACATCAAAGCGGTACGGTTCTATTTTTGTTTTGATCTGAAAGTTTGATTTATACTTTGATTGGATTTAGGAAATCCTTTTAAACTAAAAAGTATAATTTGTTAAACTCCTGAACATAAAAGGGTATCTCACATCTCATAAAATTAGTAATGACGAGTTGTTTATTTGATGTAGGTTACCACTGGTGATAGTTTCGATGTTCATAGGTTTTTTAACCTTTTCCAAAATTTAAAACTATGGTCAAGAAATTCTTTCAAACATCTATTAAAACCATATATTCAGATCAGATGAGATTCAGCCATAACATATTCAATTTGATTCATGAAAAAGAGAAGTAGACACGTTTCAAAAACACTTGTTTATATACCTTACTTTTGGTGACTATATACCTTACTTATAAACTTACCAGTTTGTAGCCCACTCGATGTGCGAGCATTGTCAAATATAACGCATTCGTCAATGGATTTATGCTTTAAATTTTATTCATATTCTTGGTTATTAACGCAATTAAGGAAGAGGGGTCTTGAATACTTTGATGAATAAGGGAGTTCGAAGAGGCTTAAAATAGCTTTGGTTGTTACGAATGGGAGGGGGGTGAGGGTGCCTTGGTGGATTTGGGATCTGATGAGTGTGGAAGATAGGTGCGACCAGCAATTTAATTGGATAAGACCGTTAGTCCGTCGCCATAATGGGAAGGACAGTTGTCGGGGAAGAAGGGTAGCAATTGGGGTTTCTTACCTACCGGAACAAGTATTGCGATACAATAACAATGGTGTCCTCTTTCTATTGTTGGACTCTTTATGGCCATAATTGTATGGGTGGGTTTAGCTTGATCCAAACATAATCATGGGACTTGTTAAAGTCCATATCCATTGAAATTAGTAAAGCTAAAAGTACTTTGTTACTAAAAATTCCTATACTTAAAGTTACACCAGAGATTTCCTATTCCTTTCTCGAATCCCTTTAACTCTTCCTTTCTCAAATCTTTTATGGCTAAGACCAACGTCGCGCCATCGGTGGAGCCGAAGCGATCCTAGGGAGATCAAGTGGAGGATGCCATTTCTTTTTTTTGAGATGGAACTTAACAAGTTTGCGACACCGGTAGAGCCAAAGCGATCCTAGGAGACAAAGTGGAGGAGGCTGCTTCTTCTTCTTCCGAGGCCAAACTTAAAGTCGACATCTTGGCTATTAACGAAGACAAGAAGGTCAACAAGTTCCTCGATGAACCTGAAAACTCCAACATCAAAGCGGTACGGTTCTATTTTTTTTCTTTTCTATTTTTGTTTTGATCTGAAAGTTTGATTTATACTTTGATTGGATTTAGGAAATTCTTTTAAACTAAAAAGTATAATTTGTTAAACTCCTAAACATAAAAGTGTATCTCACATCTCATGAAATTAGTAATGACGGGGTTGTTTATTTGATGTAGGTTACCACTGGTCATTGTTCCGGTGTTTATAGGTTTTTTTTTAACTTTTTCCAAAATTTAAAACTATGGTTAAGAAATTCTTTCAAACATCCATTAAAACCATGAGAGATTTAAACAGGAAAGTCTTGTGTGTTTTCTCTACTCATATTGATATTCATGATTTGAATACTGCTAAGATCATGACAATTCATAAGGCTTGTGATCTTTATGTCTCGAGGTCGGATTTGGTTGGGAGAGACATCATTTTTGTTAGTGTTTCGAAGGTTGTAGTGTCATGGGTGAACAATAAAAGGGTGGGAAGCTTATCTCATGTAGATGTGATCTATGACATTCGCAACAATCTAGACCATCTAGGTGGGGCGTCAGCTATCTTCAACTCTAGAGCTTCTAATTCGTTTACGGACCAACTAACTAAAAGGGGTTCTAGTAATGATAGTGATTTTATCCAATGTGAAGATATTTGATAGTTTTTTGTTGTTCTTTTTTGGTTGGGGTGTTTACCCTCTTTGTTTTCCCTTGTTTTAAATAAAATTTAGCCATTAAAAAAAAACCAATTATATGTCATTTATGAAACAACCTCCAGTTACTGCACATATAGTGATTGGCACTCCTGATATAATTAAGAAATGGATGTCTGCAAAGAAATTGGGTGTCAATTCTTTGAAGATTCTTATTTTTGATAAAGCTGATCACATGCTGGCTAAAGATGACTTTAAATTTGATTATTTACGGATTATGAAGGACATTCGAAAGATGAGTGCTAACTGCCAGATTTGTCTCAATAATTTATGGTTAATATACTTTTAACTAGATATGAAGGGCTGTAATAATTATTGTCTCTATGCTGACATTTACTTGCCTTTTAGATTTTTGTTAAGGTTTTAGTTTTGGTCGGTTTGCACAATTTATTTAGTGTTTGCTCTTCTAAATGGGTTCTTATAAATTACTTATCTTTAACGATGGAAATAATGGAATGGTATTGAGGCAGGTACTGTGAGAAAAAAAACAAACTTTATGAATGTTAGACTGTATGCAAATTACATATGGGTCCAATGTTGTAGTGTGAATGGTTTTCCTTGTTGTATTCCACCTCATGCTTTATGAGGTATTCTTAATTGTTAAATATAATGGTTCTACTCTCTTAAGCTGTCTTACTACTGATTACAAAGATAATATGAGATTCGCACAATTGTTTGCCTCTCACATTTACACTATGAGATTATTGTTTAACCATGGTAAGGTCCAAAATGACCTTGGGTGTCAGTGTAAAAAAAACTTTTATTTTTTATTATTATACAAGGGCATTTTGGATCTTAACATGGTCAAACAATAACCTCATGGTGTAAGTGTGAGAGGCAAACAATTGTGTGAATCTCATATTATCTTTGTAATCAGTAATAAGATAACACACCCTTAAGGTTTAAGGCAAAGACAATAAGATGGAAATGTTTAGTTATTCTACACTTACACCCATGTTTGACCATGGTAAGGTCCACAATGCCCTTTGGGTGTCAGTGTAAAAAAAGTTTTATTTTTTATTATTATACAAGGGCATTTTGGATCTTACCATGGTCAAACAGGGGTGTAAGTGTAGAATAACTAAACATTTCCACTTATTGTCTTTGCCTCCAACCTTAAGGGTGTGAGTGTAATTTACCTAAAAAAAAAAAAAAATTAAACACAATACAATCCAATATGATGTAGTGTAGTGCAACACCAAATATGAGACAATACTAAATATAATCCATTACATTTCAATACAGTCTGCCCTAATATAATAAGTATAGTACGGCATACCAAACATGACATTAATGTCTTTTAACGTTTGAATTCAATGTATGCAAATCATGTATTGGGTACGAGTCAATGTATGTAAATCAAGTATTAGGTTCGGAGCATTACACTACTAGTCCAACGTGATATATATATATAATCCTTCTCTTATCAGGGTGGTCCTGAAATAACAATTCAAGGACCATCTTCCACAGCCACATGTTTCAAATGGGCCCACAACCACACATTAACAAATACCCATACCCACCACTCACACCTAATAAGAACGTGTGGCTGTAGTTGTGGTTGGACGTCCTTAACTTATAATTTCAGGACGTCCTTACTAAAGAAGTACCATAAATATATATATATATATATATATATATATATATATAGAGAGAGAGAGAGAGAGAGAGAGAGAGAGAGAGAGAGAGAGAGAGAGAGAGAGAGAGAGAGAGAGAGAGAGAGAGAGAGAGAGAGAGAGAGAGAGAGAGAGAGAGAGAGAGAGAGAGAATAATTTTTCCACTTTGTCGACTAAAACATTTTAGTTACAAGAAATATATATATATCCCGGCTAACATTATAGTTGCCAATGATACAAGATTTTTTTTTTCCCCAATTTGCAACTAAATTGGACATAGTTAACACATAGACAATCCTCAGTTGCAAATCTTGAAACTTTGACTGTAGAATAAACTGTATTTATGACTTATATTTTTTCAACTATCATCTAATGATGGTTGTCATAAGTGACATTTCGTGACTACTTATTAGTGATCATAGGAAAGTTAGTCACTGAATATCAATTTGCTTATAGTATTGACTTGGATGCAGTTGAGGTTGAATGATTACCATAACCTACTTAGTCTATATTACCTTTAGTGACACCTCCGATATGGTGCCTTGACCATAAACAAGCCAAAGCATTGTTGAACAATGCTCCTATCTTTCAATGAGTCGGGCTCATACTACCTCATTTCCTTGATGGCCTCAAAGTGGATGTCTATCGGGCCAATCGAGCTAAGAAGGGAAGGAAAGCTTGATCTCCCAGGGGAGGATGACAAGAAGAAGAATGAAATTACCTGGGATCAACATTTATCCTATAAATATTGGAAAACAAGTTGGATTTTTATTAGGGTTTAGAAATTAAAGGGTGTCAACCCAAACAGAGATTTTGTTGGTGCCTAACCATTTCTTTGAAGTAGATATTCAATCTTTTAAAATGGGGTGAATTCATAAAGAGCTAAAAAAATATATGATTTTTCTATTTTAGCCACTAAGAAAAATTTTATTGTTTTCATTATTTTTGATCAATTTTGGACAAAATTGCCTCTACATTAACTGAAATTACAAAAAAAGAAAAGAAAGGGGGTTTTGTTGTTAGTTAGGATTTCTGGCAAAAGGAGAAAGAGAAAGAGAAAGAGAAAGAAAAAGAAAAAGAAATAGAAATGGAAAGAGCCCACGCCACCTCCTTGTCTATCGTCCATCGTCGCCGACCTCTTGCCCGTCAATGCCGCCACCTTCAGCGACCTTCCTCCTCCTGAGCCTGTCAACGCCGCCGCTTCAACCCTTTACAATATCGACTCTCCAATTTACAACCCATCGTTTCATCTACAAGTGTGGCTTCGCGAGGTCCATTCAAGGGCGGATCCACGTGGAGACCAGGTAGGGCCTCTGCCATACCTTAGTTTTTTTTTTTTTTTTGAAAAAGATTGATTATGTGTATATTTTATATATACATATTTATTCAATATTGTTCACAACTTATTGATGTTAATATAGCTGGTAGTGGATCTTTCTTTTTTGATTTAGAGTGCTTGGTTCAAGTCCCATCTTAAGCAAATAGGTACTTCTGTAATTCAATTTTATCTTTTAATTTTTTATGTGCCTTTTTAATTCAATTTTATCTTCTAATTTTTTATGTTTTATTTATTTTACCATCTTTTCGATTCATTTTCTCTATTCCGTTGTTGTCAATTTCTTAACTATTATTAATTTGTGTTTACTTAATTCAATTTTAATTTATACTAAATTATATATTATTATTTTAGATTTTTATTATTTCTAATAGTTTTAATTTGACACACCTAATACGTCCAATCAATAAACCCTAAAATCTCAGATTTTACTTTATTGGATTAAAATAGTCAATCTATTACTAGGATTCATTTTATTTTATCTGTAATATTTTTCTTTATTTTATAGTTTTAATTTATTTAGAATCAATAAATCAATAATTTACCAATAATTTGAAGAATAAAAAATTTAAAAACATGTCTAGTAATAGTTATTAATAAATTATTTTTATATAAATTTAAATTGATTTCATTATAAATGTAAAATAAAATTTCTTATTATAAAAATTAGATGGTAATTTATTCTTCTAATTTTTTTCATTATTTATGTTGTTTTTCTTGTTATTATTTATTTTTTAAATATTTTTCTTGTTTTTATTTCTTTTTGAATGTAAGATTATTTAATTCATCTGAGTAAATATTCTATTTATTTTATTTTATTTTATTTTATCTATAAAAAAAAAAAAAACTATTTTACTATGATCTTAATTTTTCAGTAATTTTTCATATAATTGCGATTTTAATTTATTTAAATGCCCTATCTGATTAAAATTCCTGGGTCTGCCACTGGGTCCATTCATGGGTTTCTTTTTCAGTTGTTGTTTCAAGAGGAAGAAGGTATATATATATATTTTTTGGGATGAATTTGAAAGTCATTTGTGGTTCTTCTTATCTTATTTTGTGAAATGAATAAATATGTAACTAATCATTTGATGTGATTTCATGCGATTTCAATTTTGATGAATGTAACAACCTGTTATTGAAATATTGATTCTGTTACATTCTTAGTTGAAGTAAAAAAAAAAATTCAATTTTTTAAAACATATTTGTCAATTTTTATACTTAATTTCTATTATATAATTTGCAGCAAACATGACATATTTAAAATAAATGTGAAAATCTATTGGAATTGGTCGAGGAAGATAGATTTGGATGTACATTGACGAATTGATCTTAGATTCTCATAAATTAGGTGTTTAATTGGAGAAATAGTTTTTGTATAGTTTAATTTATGCTTTATTGAACAATGAAGAGGCTGCTGTGTGATGCTAATAATTACTTTCTAATAGCTGGTTGTGTTTTTCTGATTTCCTTTCTTGTCTTCATGTCAATCTTTGGCGGATAATGTTGAGTCCTTTAAGCCGAACATGGAGATGAAGTTAGGAGCTTTTGTTAGGGTTGATGTTAATTTGTAGTTTTAAATTCTTCATGCTAAATGAACTCTAAACAACATGCTAAAGGAAATTAAAATTAAGAAATCAAGCATGCATATGATATACTTATAGAATATATCTCTTTGTATTTATAATAAAAATTAAAATTCATGGGTGTAGTTATAAATATGGGTGTACTAATAGTTTTATGGATGTCAATATCCGTACCTTTAAATTATATAAACAGATTTAAATTATTTTAAACAAATTATTTAACTATATATATATATATATATATATATATACATTTAAATCAACAAACCTCTAACAATATGTTTGGTTAGCTCAGTTGGTTAGGGTCTATTGCTTCTAACATAAAGATTCTAAAGAAGAAGATTAATTTTTTTAATTAGCGGTCAAAGGTTTTTAGGGGGTTGACATGCTATTATTGAAAATAGATGGACCAGTTTTTCTAATATTGCAAAGCTCAGGGGGGAAATGATAATTTCATGTAAGGGTATTTCCATCATTCCCTTTGGTCAACATTTTATGGGGATGTTTGTGCAATAAAACGGAAAGGTTGTCTGAGAGTGCACTTTCGTCTAAACTGAGGGGTTGGTTGTGCGATTAAGCCTTTGCTAAATCATTTTTAAATTCAAAATTTAATTTGGAAATAAATATAAGTTTGGAAATTGGAAGTATGTCAATTGATTATTGTTTTTATGAATATTTGCTAATCACAATAATTATCCTTTTATCAAACTTTATATCTAATCAAATATCATAATTACAAATTATAGTTACCAAAAATATAAAATAGAAATAGAAACTTGAGCACGTACGTTGCATGTGCCACTAAACCTAGTTGATATAAAAACCAATATCAACACATAAATTTAATAGAACCCGCAAGCCATTTTACAAAAAGTTAAAGTGAGGGCAGTGTTAAAATCTCATACAAGTTTTTAACATTTTCAGCTGATTCAGAATCTTTACAAGAGGCTCAAAGAGGAGAAGAGGCCCTCTTGCCCCACAGTATAATCACTATGTTTATGATATGGTATGCTCAGATGAACATAATATATGCACAGTCGTTAACCAGTTTTACAAACTGAAATCATGTAAAGAGGATATGTCAAAGGCATGGTAACCCAAATAATCACCTCAATGGCTCAATCTCTTTTTTACTTTCTAACACAATAAAATAAACACATAGAATGTACATGCAACTCATCAAGCTCCCCAAAAGAGAACTCTGGAATATCTATGTGGCCTTTGACCATCTTTTTCTCCCCTCTGATAATCCATTCCCCTAACACCATTTCCATTCCAGCAAACCCGCAGCCTTCAGAGCCCCCCTGAAGTCCTCAGCGTTGTTCCAGGCTGCCACCTACATCACATAAAATGGTATTTGCACAGTCAATAGAGCAACTTGGAAACCTAAACCTAATATTGGAGTCCAAATGTTTGCACACAAACTCACATGTAGCGCAAGTGAATGTCTTATTTCTCCTTAAATATCAAGCTCAATTTCTATAATTGCGGAACAAGAAAGCAGAGTTTAAATACCTGCGCTATTTGGGAGTTAAAGTGCCGCTCAATCTTTTCCATAAGCATCTCATCTCTCCCGCCCATCAACAAATTGAACACAGCTCCTGTAGGATCACACATGAACACTAATAGTCAATATAATGTCACCAACTCCTAATAAACAATCTATCAGCTGCTTAACATAATGAATGCTAGCACACACAACATGTTAAGATCAATAAAAATATTTATATTTTAAAAGAGAAGCAAATCAAATGATACTAAAGAAAAAAGATGCTAAATAAAACTACATTAAATAGAGACACTAGAATAGGTTCAACAGCATACAAAGCAAATCAAATGTGCCGCAAGCGAGAGATTATCACTCAAGTCTTACATAAAAACTTACCCTTCCGGCCAAATCTCCCAGCCCTGCCTATTCTATGGAGGTAGACCTCATAGTCAGGCTCCGAATGATTTTCATGTTTCACCGGAAGTTCATAATTGATGACAAGATTAACCTGCAGAACAGAAAGAAGTAAGCATACATATAACTTTATGAGCACTCTCAGCAGCAAAAAAGATAAAAACAACTATTTTTTCTACAACCAACAGGAGGTACCTGCTGCTGGTCAAAGCCTCGGGCAAGAAGGTCAGTTGATATAAGAACTTGTGTTAGACCATCTTTAAACTCTTTAACTATCTTGTCTCGGTCTTCTTGCTTCAAAGCACCCTGAATTGTCGTAACTTCATAACCAAGTTCAACAAGCGACTTATGCAATGTGCTAGCACTATGCCTCGTGCGTACAAATATAATTGTTTGCCCCAAATTCTCTCCCAATTCCAAAATTCTATCCTTAATCACCATAACCTTGGAAAGCTCATCAGGACAGTCGACTTTGTACTGCTTTACTGATTCTAATGACAGTTCCTCTTTCTTTACAAAAAGTTGATTGTGATCGTTGATGACTCTCGATACAAAATTCTTGACAATTTGATTAAATGTGGCAGAAAATAGAAGAACCTGTCAAAATAAGAAGAAGAAAGTTACTACTCTAAAATATTCAACATGCAACTGCATTCTCCCTCTCAACCAAAATAACCATTCTCTCTCAACTGCCACATTCAGAAAGGCTTTTTTTTTTCCTCACAATACCCATTCCATTAATTCCGAGATACATAATGTATAAGCACTCGTTTAGAACAAACATTAAAGAAATGTTGCATACGGACCAAGACTAAAATATCAGCAAAAATCTAAAGACAAAAAGGCAATTAGATGCGACAACAAACCTGGCAGTGAGCACTTATCCTTTGAATGTCCTTCATAATCCGTAGAGAATCGTCTTTAAAGCCGTCCTCAGCCAGCATGTGGTCAGCTTCATCGAAAACAAGAATCTTCACAGAACCGACGCTGAGTTTCTTCGCAGAAATCCCTTTTTTAATCGTACCGGGAGTGCCGATCACAATCTGTGCGGTAACGGGAGGTCGTTTCGCAAATGACATATAATTGGTGCTGTCCATAGGTACAGCACATTCTGAGGTTATGCCTGTGTGTTTCCCCATCTTACGGAGAACTTCCAAATTCTGCAAGATTATTACAAATCAAACATTAGAATATACAAAATTGCAATTAAAATGGATTAAAACAAAAAAAAAACAACAACAACAGAGAAAGCGAGAAGTTAACCTGAATGGCTAATTCTCTGGTGGGACAAATGCAAATCGCTTGGGGGGCCTTGAGGTTAGGATCAACACGGCTTAACATTCCAAGCACAAAACATGTCGTCTTTCCAGAACCATTATGTGCCTGAGCAACCAAATTTTTGTAAGGAGGAGTCAAGATCATAGGCAAACTGATAGCCTGTATCTTACTAGGATGTTGGAATTTTAGGTCGGTGTACAACCCCTTTAACAAGGCTGGTGTAAGCTTCAAATCTTCAAATGTACAAGCCGATGTGTACGGTGTATCACCCGTGGTAACCTGGTACATCAAGAAACAACATGTCATTAAAATCCATGAAAGTAAGACAAAAACAAAAACTATCAGCCCATTTTGGAACACACACGAACACTTTTCCAGAATTTTAATTCGAGCCAAAATTATGAAGCTAATATTAGCCTTAGTTTGAAGGAGAAAAAAAGAACCAGTCCCAAATAGCCTAAAGTCTCTTACAATCCGTACTAATTCAATTGCCCTAAACAAAAATCTTAAGAAAAAATTGCATTACCGCTTTTATATTCAAAGCTTCCGGTTCATCTAGGAACCCGTTGAACTCCGTTTCGCGTATCGACAACGCGTCGACCGAAGAAGCAGCAACCTCGCCCCAGGAAAGCTTCGGTGGCGCAGACTTGGAGGTGGCCTCTTCTTCAGCTTCGTCCGCCCAATATAGTTTTCGCTCCGCCGGTGGCGCAGAGTTAGACTTTAATTCAGCCATTAGAGATAGATTTGAGAAAACACTTAGTTTAATCGGATTTATATAGCGACTTTTAGTTTAAAAGCCCTTTCCTAATCCTACTAGGATTCTATTTCTAAAGTAAACTTGTTGCTAAAGTAATTTTCAATTGTATAGGCGTATGTATTTGCCTATTTGGTTATGTATGTATTAACCCTACGACAATTTTATTTCCTGCCACAACTCTATTTACTTTTAAGTTTTACTTTTTTACGTAAGTTTTACTTAACAAATTATACTTGTTTTTCAAGTACTGTATTAGGGCATATTTGATATTTGATTGGCTAATATCATTTTTTATTTAAATTAAATAATTATAAATGTATTTAAATATTAAATTTTGAATTTAAAAATGATTTAGCAAAGGCTTAATCGCACAACCAACCCCTCATTTTAGACGAAAGTGCACTCTCAAACAACCTTTCCGTTTTATTGCACAAACAGCCCCCGTAAAATGTTGACCAAAAGGAATGACGGAAATACCCTTACATGAAATTATCATTTCCCCCCTGAGCTTTGCCATATTAGAAAAACTGGTCCATCTATTTTCAATAATAGCATGTCAACCCCCTAAAAACCTTTGACCGCTAATTAAAAAAATTAATCTTCTTCTTTAGAGCCTTTATGTTAGAAGCAATAGACCCTAACCAACTGAGCTAACCAAACATATTGTTAGAGGTTTGTTGATTTAAATGTGTATATATATATATATATATATATATATATATATAGTTAAATAATTTGTTTAAAATAATTTAAATACGTTTATATAATTTAAGAGTACGTATATTGACACCCATAAAACTATTAGTACACCCATTTTTATAACTACACCCATGTCTAAAATTTAAAAAATAAATATTACTATAAGCATCCATCCTAATGTCAATATTACCCTCATTAAAATAAATATATTCATTTTAATATATATTATTTCTAAACACTCTTAAATTATGTTTTCCCTATCTAGAATGAAATGAGGAGAAGATCCAACTCTATAATTTTGTTTTCCCTCTTTATCTTTAAACCCAAAAAAAAATTATTTTAAACAAATTATTTAACTATATATATATATATATATATATATATATATATATATATACATTTAAATCATAGACATGGGTATAGTTATAAAAATGGGTGTACTAATAGTTTTATGGGTGTCAATATACGTACTCTTAAATTATATAAACGTATTTAAATTATTTTAAACAAATTATTTAACTATATATATATATATATATATACATTTAAATCAACAAACCTCTAACAATATGTTTGGTTAGCTCAGTTGGTTAGGGTCTATTGCTTCTAACATAAAGGCTCTAAAGAAGAAGATTAATTTTTTTAATTAGCGGTCAAAGGTTTTTAGGGGGTTGACATGCTATTATTGAAAATAGATGGACCAGTTTTTCTAATATGGCAAAGCTCAGGGGGGAAATGATAATTTCATGTAAGGGTATTTCTGTCATTCCTTTTGGTCAACATTTTACGGGGGCTATTTGTGCAATAAAACGGAAAGGTTGTCTGAGAGTGCACTTTCGTCTAAAATGAGGGGTTGGTTGTGCGATTAAGCCTTTGCTAAATCATTTTTAAATTCAAAATTTAATATTTAAATACATTTATAATTATTTAATTTAAATAAAAAATGATATTAGCCAATCAAATACCAAATATGCCCTAATACAGTACTTGAAAAACAAGTATAATTTGTTAAGTAAAACCTACGTAAAAAAGTAAAACTTAAAAGTAAATAGAGTTGTGGTAGGAAATAAAATTGTCGTAGGGTTAATACATTATACATACATAACCAAATAGGCAAATACATACGCCTATACACTTGAAAATTACTTTAGCAACAAGTTTACTTTAGAAATAGAATCCTAGTAGGATTAGGAAAGGGCTTTTAAACTAAAAGTCGCTATATAAATCCGATTAAACTAAGTGTTTTCTCAAATCTATCTCTAATGGCTGAATTAAAGTCTAACTCTGCGCCACCGGCGGAGCGAAAACTATATTGGGCGGACGAAGCTGAAGAAGAGGCCACCTCCAAGTCTGCGCCACCGAAGCTTTCCTGGGGCGAGGTTGCTGCTTCTTCGGTCGACGCGTTGTCGATACGCGAAACGGAGTTCAACGGGTTCCTAGATGAACCAGAAGCTTTGAATATAGAAGCGGTAATGCAATTTTTTCTTAAGATTTTTGTTTAGGGCAATTGAATTAGTACGGATTGTAAGAGACTTTAGGCTATTTGGGACTGGTTCTTTTTTTCTCTGTCAAACAAAGGCTAATATTAGCTTCATAATTTTGGCTCGAATTAAAATTCTGGAAAAGTGTTCGTGTGTGTTCCAAAATGGGCTGATAGTTTTTGTTTTTGTCATACTTTTTTGGATTTTAATGACATGTTGTTTCTTGATGTACCAGGTTACACGGGTGATACACCGTACACATCGGCTAGTACATTTGAAGATTTGAAGCTTACACCAGCCTTGTTAAAGGGGTTGTACACCGACCTAAAATTCCAACATCCTAGTAAGATACAGGCTATCAGTTTGCCTATGATCTTGACTCCTCCTTACAAAAATTTGGTTGCTCAGGCACATAATGGTTCTGGAAAGACGACATGTTTTGTGCTTGGAATGTTAAGCCGTGTTGATCCTAACCTCAAGGCCCCCCAAGCGATTTGCATTTGTCCCACCAGAGAATTAGCCATTCAGGTTAACTTCTCGCTTTCTCTGTTGTTGTTTTTTTTTTTGTTTTAATCCATTTTAATTGCAATTTTGTATATTCTAATGTTTGATTTGTTATAATCTTGCAGAATTTGGAAGTTCTCCGTAAGATGGGGAAACACACAGGCATAACCTCAGAATGTGCTGTACCTATGGACAGCACCAATTATATGTCATTTGCGAAACGACCTCCCGTTACCGCACAGATTGTGGTCGGCACTCCCGGTACGATTAAAAAAGGGATTTCTGCGAAGAAACTCAGCGTCGGTTCTGTGAAGATTCTTGTTTTCGATGAAGCTGACCACATGCTGGCTGAGGACGGCTTTAAAGACGATTCTCTACGGATTATGAAGGACATTCAAAGGATAAGTGCTCACTGCCAGGTTTGTTGTCGCATCTAATTGCCTTTTTGTCTTTTAGATTTTTGCTGATATTTTAGTCTTGGTCCGTTTGCAACATTTCTTTAATGTTTGTTCTAAACGAGTGCTTATACATTATGTATCTCGGAATTAATGGAATGGGTATTGTGAGGAAAAAAAAAAAGCCTTTCTGAATGTGGCAGTTGAGAGAGAATGGTTATTTTGGTTGAGAGGGAGAATGCAGTTGCATGTTGAATATTTTAGAGTAGTAACTTTCTTCTTCTTATTTTGACAGGTTCTTCTATTTTCTGCCACATTTAATCAAATTGTCAAGAATTTTGTATCGAGAGTCATCAACGATCACAATCAACTTTTTGTAAAGAAAGAGGAACTGTCATTAGAATCGGTAAAGCAGTACAAAGTCGACTGTCCTGATGAGCTTTCCAAGGTTATGGTGATTAAGGATAGAATTTTGGAATTGGGAGAGAATTTGGGGCAAACAATTATATTTGTACGCACGAGGCATAGTGCTAGCACATTGCATAAGTCGCTTGTTGAACTTGGTTATGAAGTTACGACAATTCAGGGTGCTTTGAAGCAAGAAGACCGAGACAAGATAGTTAAAGAGTTTAAAGATGGTCTAACACAAGTTCTTATATCAACTGACCTTCTTGCCCGAGGCTTTGACCAGCAGCAGGTACCTCCTGTTGGTTGTAGAAAAAATAGTTGTTTTTATCTTTTTTGCTGCTGAGGGTGCTCATAAAGTTATATGTATGCTGACTTCTTTCTGTTCTGCAGGTTAATCTTGTCATCAATTATGAACTTCCGGTGAAACATGAAAATCATTCGGAACCTGACTATGAGGTCTACCTCCATAGAATAGGCAGGGCTGGGAGATTTGGCCGGAAGGGTAAGTTTTTATGTAAGACTTGAGTGATAATCTCTTGCTTGCGGCACATTTGATTTGCTTTGTGTGCTGTTGAACCTATTCTAGTGTCTCTATTTAATGTAGTTTTATTTAGCATCTTTTTTCTTTAGTATCATTTGATTTGCTTCTCTTTTAAAATATAAATATTTTTATTGATCTTAACATGTTGTATGTGCTAGCATTCATTATGTTAAGCAGCTGATAGATTGTTTATTAGGAGCTGGTGACATTATATTGACTATTAGTGTTCATGTGTGATCCTACAGGAGCTGTGTTCAATTTGTTGATGGGCGGGAGAGATGAGATGCTTATGGAAAAGATTGAGCGGCACTTTAACTCCCAAATAGCGCAGGTATTTAAACTCTGCTTTCTTGTTCCGCAATTATAGAAATTGAGCTTGATATTTAAGGAGAAATAAGACATTCACTTACGCTACATGTGAGTTTGTGTGCAAACATTTGGACTCCAATATTAGGTTTAGGTTTCCAAGTTGCTCTATTGACTCTGCAAATACCATTTTATGTGATGTAGGTGGCAGCCTGGAACAACGCTGAGGACTTCAGGGGGGCTCTGAAGGCTGCGGGTTTGCTGTGAATTTATACCCCTCACACCTCACACCTACCATAAGGTTATGAGTTTATACCCCTCACAACGACGAGATGAGGTTGTAAATGTAAAGTAGATTTTCATAAATTCAATACGCAAGAATATTTTTCCTCAAATCCTTCAATTCAATGTCCAAGGTAAATGCATTAATTAATGAATTGCTTACGAAGCCTACTACCTCATCTGCCAAAATGCAAACAAGGAAACATAATATCTCTTCCTGTTGGGTGTACATATTCTTAGACATTACAAGGAAACATGATTGTCTTATGTTCCATTACAAGTGCCCATAGAAATTAATTGTTAAAAAGAGATTATAGGATACAGTTACAGACTAACAATCGGGATCAAAACCAGGTTTCCAAATAATGAAGATGATAACCACAATGCTGCCACCCTCCTATCTATCTTTAAGTTCCTGCTCAAACTGAACTAATTTTTCACGGACGGGAGATAAAAACAGCTTCAAATCCTGGCTGATCTGCAGCTTATCTGGTTGCAAAAGATCCTTTTCCTCGCTAAGCTGCACTTGCATCTACAATGTAAATAACAATATCAGCATTAATGTGGCAAAGACCATGCATGTCCAAATAAACAATACATAACACATTTTATTATGTTCTCGTTATGGTTAATGATGAGCTCACTATTAAAGAATAGCTTTGTGCAGCCCCCACTGGCCCACTCACACTAGAACAAACAAACGAACAAACACCTCGGCCAAGGGAAAAAAAAACACAAACACCTCCTCTGCTTCAAATCTCATACGTTCAGCCCCTGCCCCCACTTGATCAAATCTCACACCTCTCACACTCGATCAAGAATATCACAACCCCCTATGGCCCAAAAGCTACTCATTTTATCTCGTCTTTTTCGCATTCCACCAACCTCAACATATATATATATATATATATAGTTTTATATTTTGTCAAAATGATACAATATTTTAAATTTGTGTTTTTCATTATTTTGCTTTATTTAATATTTCTAAATTGAGGCGTCCGCCTCGAGGTGGCCGCCTCACCTCACAAGGACAAAACGCCTCACGCTTTTTAAAGCATTGCCTAGCCAAGCCCAATTTAATGTTCAAAAGCCTAAATCGAATATGTTTCTCTTTCTACTTGCAATATTTAATGAATTTACTATAAGTTAACTTTTGTGAAACACGTAACCACTTGTGTTTCCTATAATAATCAGCAGAATGAGGGATTCTGAAATTAGTCAAATTACAATCTAAAATCAACCAAATTTTTACGTATGTACGTAGACATAAAGAAAAATAAAAATTAGTTTATGCATCAATCTCTGTGAAAGATCTTCACCCACTGACCACAAAGGGATTTCTTTCTCATTTACCCTAAGCATAGAAATAGGAGTTTATATATCAAGAGGTTAATATATCAAGAACTTTTTTAAATAAAAGTATAAAACTCTCTGTTAATAGTGTTATTCTAAATTCCAACAAGTGAGAATATGAAAGTAATAAGATAGGTTTTCTCCTAGGTTTAACAACTTCTATATAGACTTGTTAAAAAACGTTTTTCAAAACATCAAGTGAAAAAGAAGTTTAAAGGATGCCAGCAATCAAACTCTAAAGCTAAAGTCAGGAAAAAAAAATTAGGTTCTAGAATAGTCATCTAAATATCTAATAAGACCAAATACGAAAAAAAAAAAAAAAAAAAAGGAAAAAAAAAAACCTATATTACAACACTACCCTTTTTTAATCAAGAGGTTTGTCTAGGGGTTGGTACCGTTCGGTTTCATGCCAAACTAAACTGAACCAACAAAATTTCGGTTTGAAACTGAACAGACCAAAAGGTTATTTACAAAACCTAACCGAACAGGTTATGACTAGTGCAGGTCGGTTCAGTTATATCAGTTCTGGGAAATATGGGGCCCTCTCGGGCCTTTGGGCTAACCAGTTCACACATGCAAAAAAATGAGAGACGATAGAGACTGAGACGAGCATAGAAAACAGCCATGGGAAAAATATTTTTAAAACAATTAAAAAAAAAAAAAAAAAAAAAACTCAATTCCCTCCAAGAGGCCTTCATGTTTTTAGAAGATATGTTGGGGAGACAACCAAAATGAGAGAGTAGAGAAAGTGCACAGCTGAAAGAGAGGGAAAGGGAACAGTTAGGATATTTTACCCTATTTAGAGGCAAACTGAAACTGAACCGACGGTTCTCTATGTAAGGAACCAAACCGTACCAAAAATGGGTACAAAACCAAACCATACACATTAATTTTGATTCGATTCAGGTCTTAAAGGTTCCTGTTTTTATGCCCACCCCTAGGTTTTTCACTATAAACACTGATTTGATTTGAACCTCAAAGCTGGATCACCACCTACAACCTCACCAACAACCTTTGACCATCTTCTCTCTTGCATTGCGTGATAGCCTTTGTGTTGAGAAAGGTTTTCTACCAAGTTTAAATAGAGTTAAACCCAAGAGCAAGTCCATCTCATTACTGACATTGTAATTTATACCCACATTCCTACTAACTGCTGGTATTGACATAAAAACCAGTATCATAAATATAAGTTTGGAAATTGGAAGTATGTCAATTGATTATTGTTTTTATGAATATTTGCTAATCACAATAATTATCTTTTTATCAAACTTTATATCTAATCAAATATCATAATTACAAATTATAGTTACCAAAAATATAAAATAGAAATAGAAACTTGAGCACGTACGTTGCATGTGCCACTAAACCTAGTTGATATAAAAACCAATATCAACACATAAATTTAATAGAACCCCCAAGCCGTTTTACAAAAAGTTAAAGTGAGGGTAGTGTTAAAATCTCATACAAGTTTTTAACATTTTCAACTGATTCAGAATCTTTACAAGAGGCTCAAAGAGGACAAGAGGCCCTCTTGCCCCACAGTATAATCACTATGTTTATGATATGGTATGCTCAGATGAACATAATATATGCACAGTCGTTAACCAGTTTTACAAACTGAAATCATGTGAAGAGGATATGTCAAAGGCATGGTAACCCAAATAATCACCTCAATGGCTCAATCTCTTTTTTACTTTCTAACACAATAAAATCAACACATAGAATGTACCTGCAACTCATCAAGCTCCCCAAAAGAGAACTCTGGAATATCTATGTGGCCTTTGACCATCGTTTTCTCCCCTCCGATAATCCATTCCCCTAACACCATTTCCATTCCAGTCAAATCAACACAAAATATGTAATTTGAAAATGCGGCTATATGAATTAGTAGGCAGCCTGCAGAAGGGGTATATACGTCATAGCTCCGATGCAGAAGAGATAGAGAAATATAATACGGGATCCTATAAACCCTCCTTAGACGAACAAGGGTATCAGCTGTACAAACCGAGTGCGGGATAATCCGGCCATCATGAAAAGAGGACAGAGGACCAGTTTGAACCCCTGCTGAGCCGACAACCGGAATGTTCCCCTCCCCCTCCTCATCATCAACATCTTGGTCGTCTTCCTCATCAACTATTTGAACCAGGTCTTCGGGTCTACTGCTGAAACCTGACCCGATTCAGGGATTCCCACCAAAACGACGGCTCTTTGATGGGGTACTTTCACTGATGACGTCGCCCCCGTCTCGACCCCGTTTCTTTTCTTTACTCGTCGGGGAACTCTCTTCTAACTCCACCCGTTGTATATTCAAGAGATCATCAAGGCTATCAGGTGGGTTAGGAGAAGTCGGACGAGGGTTGGAGGAAGTAGGTTGAGGATTTTACGAAGCTGTAGGAAGGTTTGGTGTATAGAGGTTTGGTGTAGAAGTAGAGAGTTTTGATGGTGAGGCCATTGCAGTAGAAGAAAAAAAGGAAAAGAAAATTCTTGAGGAAGAAAGACTTGAGAGAGAAGAAAGATTGACTCTTGATTTTTTTAAAGTACTAGTGAGCGTGAGTAAGTAAGGGAGAGAGTCGTGTATTTATAGATGGGGACGGACGATTATCGGGATAGAAAAGGAAATGTGACCGAAGACGTTTTGAGGCGGTTTCGAGAGAGTTGCGCCAAAACGGCTCGTTTAAAATTTGAGAGCAATCGTCATCTGGCACGTGGACCATGCATTAAATGCCATCATATCCAAGGAAGATTTCCTCCTTAGCAATGGAAGCCAGCCAGATAAAAGTAAACCAACCGACCAGATAGAAAATCCTTCAAGCGGACTAGAAATCCTGACTCCAACCCCATCAAGATCCGGTGTTCAAATCAGGGGGGACTTTTGTTAACCGCCAAAAATAGCAGGGTTCAAAGAAGAATTTTCCATCGGCCTTAGAAGATAAGTCGAGGTAGAAATATATCATGGAAGAAGCATCCCGATACCCCGCCATTCTACAAAATGGCTGGGTACAACCTCATACTAGCCACGATCAAGTTTAAGGTTTTCTAGACATAAAAGGTACCAGGAAACCCAGAAGACAAGGCTCTAGGAACTCCACTGTTACAAGATCCTAGCACCCTTCTGCCATCCGGAATCCCGATACCCCAATACACTCATACATAATTCGAGATAACGGGAAGAAGGCAAGATACTTGAGTATCCCAATCCACCAAAAGCTAATGGTAAGCACCAGGTTAGCAAACGACCACATATCAATACAAAATCCCAGTACCCCGATCCCGCCTAAAACAAGATCAGGTACACCAAAGAACAAGCCGAATAGAAGGACAATCACAAAACGCCACCGTTCAAGACAAGTAAAAAATTATGTTCATTCCTGCCACTAAGAGTTCTATTTGAAATGGGAGTCAATTCTCACACAGTCTGCCAAGGAAAGAATCGCTTGATTCTAGGGATCAAAATCCCCGGCAAACTCGTTGATCGCCAAGGAAAGTCCCGTGAATTGCTAAAACCCTAGACCTAAATTATAGGAGTGCATGGCAAGAAACGAGACCTATATCTACATCGTATTGTCACACAAGAGAAAGGGGGTAACCTGAATACTTAACCCTACTAGAGAGTTTTTCCACTTATCGACATGTATGAGATCTCCATCGCCAACTGAGTTTTTGATCACCATTGTTATTTAAATCCTTCACTGTACTTCTTATTATTCATCTGTTATCAATAAAATAAAATAAAATGTTACGAGGGATCCTTATTCCTTATACTACATTGGTTTTTGTCCATAATTTCCATTTAGTCGATTTTATTAGGTAGCAAAAGGGTATCGAACTACTTGATATCCCGCCGACTGAAATCCACCTCGATTCCAGTCCCTTGAATTGTTAATTGGAAAAATCACCACATTGACAATTTTCGGTTAACACTTATCTTTCATGACCTCCTCACTTCTCTTCAAATCATTTATCTTCATCACTCAAAAACCCTTCTATTTCATCTACAGCTTGGCATCCGTATCTAGGATGGTGCACCATGTAAGGCATCGTTTTCGACATGGACAAGATTCTTTGTCTTTGAACAAGTTAGAAATCTTCTCTCCTTCCTACTTTATATTCACTTTCTAATTTTATAGTGCTTTCTATATACTTAAGTGTTATTGAGTTTGAAGTTATTATTTTTTATTTTGGAAAAGACTAAAGAATTATCTGTCAATTTGCCAGTAATTTAATTGCTATTTTGAATTCCATTAATTCTATTAATATAGGGTCTTTTTTGGTTGTTTAGAAATCATAGAAAAAAGGAGACGTACAAGGTCGTCCCCACTCCTTATAGAACATGATCACAAGTGAATCAAAGTGGAGAATTTCTACATTTTGCAGCATATATATATTGATAAGAAGAACAAAGCCTAGGAAACTATCTTGGATTATGAATACCAAGCCTTGATTTCCTCCAAATCATGCCTAGTCTTCCTATTTTTATTGTATACATTTGTTATTCAATTTTTTTTTTTTTACCTGTTGTGAAATTTATTATTCATTTTTTGTTTTTTTTTCATGTTTTGATTTATGTTTCCTAACCTGTTTGATTTCTAGGAATTTGAAGGAAAATTGAAATAATATAGTAGATAGTATTTTCTATTTATATTTTATCTTTTTAAACTTTATTTATCTATGTCCAATGGTTTGAGTCTTTATACATGAAATGTTAATGAAGTTTTATATATCATTATTAGTCATCACATGACAAAAAATAGACTTAGCTGAATTTGGTATTGGTTTGGATTCCAATGTAACTTTTGTTACTTCTTTCATATGTGCTTTTCATTTTATTTTATTTTTGTATCTTTTGAGTTGGATGTGAAACTATTGTTTTTGTCAAGGACTTAAAAATATGATGATCAATATAATAAATTCTCATTAAATTTAGAAAACCAACTGAACCTGAAACATTAGAGCTAGGGGTGGGCACGGTTCGGTTCGGTTCGGTTCGGTTTTGGGTAAAACCGAATTGAACCGAAAATATTTTGGTTTGCCTAAAATTGAACCGGTTTAAACCGAATAAGAATTGGTAACCGAACTGAACTGAATTGATTTTAATCTGTTCGGCTCGGCTCGGTTCGGTTTGGTTTATTTCGGTTTATTTCGGTTTATATTTTTCTATAGCCTTAGCCTGAATGTGTGTGAGTGATGGTAACTTCAAGGTTTGCATACACTATATACAAAAAGTCCAAACTGCAAATTTAGATTCTCTCAATGCTTCAACTCTTCGAATTCAGACAGAGACAAACATCAAGGCAATTATTAGCGAAACACAGTCAGACTGAACTGAGGTTGTCTTTGATCAAACCAAGGATGGGGTTAGCATACGAAACTCCCTCCGGTCTCTGGAACAAGATTCCATCCATCCGGGCTTGAACTCCATTGGAAAATGTCAAGTCCTGTAGCAATTCTTTCAGTGTTCTGTCTACTCTAGCTATTGAATTTCCAACGCTAGTGCGGTGCATGTGCATAAACAGAATGAGTTCTATAGATACAAAATAAGCACATTACTTATTACTTATTGCAGTATAATAATAAAGATAACATAAAAAAATTAGTCTAGTTCTCATATGTAACCTACCTTTCTAGGTCACCTGATATTTCAGCTGCTCTAGGAGACTGGTCAATCATGCTCTAAATTAAAACTGCTTGGCAAAAAGAAAAAGGTTCATTTCGGTTCAAGCCAGTTTTGGAAAACCAAAACCGGATTGAACCGAAATCTTTTTGGTTTTTAAAATTTCAAACCGGTTTAAACCGAATTTAGACTATGAACCGAACTAAACACCCTTTTTTTGGTTCGGTTCGGTTCGGTTCGGTTTCGAACTTTGTGCCCACCCCTAATTAGAGTACCTCCAACAGTCTCCCATGGAGACTCCCTTAAATAAGGGTGGATGTTGTTGTAATGGGTCATTAAGGGAGTATATGCTCCAACAATACTCCCTTAAATGGCCTCTTTAATAATTTTTTATTATTATTTAAATATTAGATATTGTTTAATAAATATTATATATTGTTTGTCATTAATAGAGTTTTAAACAGATTTTAACGGTAATATTTATCAATCCAACTTCATATTTTTGTTAAATAATAAAAAATCAAAAACCTACTCTTGAACAGAGTTTAACGGTAATATCCATCAATGCAACTTCATTATTTTGTTATAAAAATTCAAAAACCTCTCATTTTTATCCATCTGACTTCATCCTTTTTTCTTACTTGTATCCAACAACCACGGATTATAGGGAAAAAAAATAAACTCATTTTTGGTTACTTCCATTTCTATTTTTTTTTTATGGCTGCTAATTTATTACGTGTCTTACTACAAGAAGAAGAGGATGATGAAGATGATGATTTTGCAAGCTTATTAACAATAGTAGCTTTGGAAGAAGAAGAACACGCTAACAAGGGACAAAGTTCACATCACCGTGGTTCCATTACAGGTCACGCTATAATTCAACGTTATAGAGTTCAAGGTCATGAGAGACTTTATCATGACTATTTTAGTAAATCGCTGGTATATCTCAAAAATTTATTTCGAAGAAGATTTCAAATGCATCATCCAATTTTTTTACGTATTCTATCAGCCGTGGAAGCATACGATTCATACTTTGTCCAAAGACAGCATGCTACTGGAATTAATGGTTTATCATCACTACAAAAGATGACAGCTGCTATAAGGATGCTTGCTTATGGAGTATCTGCAGATTCCGTGGATGATTATGTGCGAATTGGAGAAAGCACAGTTATAGAGAGTCTCAGCAGGTTTACCAAGGCTATTGTTGCAATTTTTGGTGACAAGTATTTAAGGTCACCAAACAATAAGGACACTGCAAGATTGCTTGCAATTGGTAATCAACGTGGATTCCTGGAATGTTAGGAAGCATTGATTGTATGCACTGGAAATGGAAGAATTGTCCGACAGCGTGGTATGGTATGTATACTGGTCACATCTATAAACCAACAATAATTCTAGAAGCAATCGCTTCATATGATCTTTGGATTTGGCATGCTTTTTTCGGGTTACCAGGGGCTCTTAATGATATAAATGTTTTAGAATGGTCTTCCATCTTTGCTTAACTTGCTGAAAGACATGCTCCTACCGTCAATTATTCAGTCAATGGTCACAAATACACAATGGGATATTACCTTGCTGATGGTATATATCCATCATGGTCAACATTTGTTAAAACAATTCCCTTGCCACAAGGAAATAAGAGAAAATATGTTGCTGCAGCTCAAGAATCAACAAGGATGTAGAGCAAGCATTTGGGGTACTTCAAGCACACTTTGCAATTATGCGTGGACCAGCTCGCTCTTGGGATGAAACAACATTAAAAAATATTATGCAAGTGTGCATAATAATGCATAACATGATCATTGAGAATGAGCGAGATGATGACCATATTGACTTCAACTACGATGTTGCTGATGAGACTCTAACAGTAACAGTATCTCATTAGCATACCCCAGAACTACATGAATTTATTCAAAATCACCACCGTATTAGAGATAGACAAACTCATTCTCAACTACAATCGGATCTTGTCGATCACTTATGGCAACAACATGGTGGTGTTTAGTGTACTAGTCTATTTAGTAATCATGTCTTAAAATTTCAATGGATTTAGTAACATGTTATTTCAATAATAAATAAAGAAAAGTTGTTGCTTGTTCTAATTATTTGCCTATTCATATAAGACCATTATAGAGACATTACTTCCAGAATTTCAAGGTCTTGTTTTTATTTTATTTTTTTATAATGAAACTGAAAATAAAACAACAAAACTACTTGTTAACCCAAAATTGTCACCAGGGTGCAACTTAGAATTAACGGTATTGTTAACCCAAAATTGTCACTGGGGTGTAATTTAGAATTAACGGTATGTGATGGACCCGGATCTAATTAGACCTGGGCTAGCGGGATACTCTATACCCCGATCTTCCGCTGGCTCGCTGGAATCTGCTAGGTGAGATATTGCATGTATGTAACAGATCCGGATCGGGATTGACTAGGGCTAGCGAGATACTTAGTAGCCTGGTATCCCGCTGGGTATCATGAATCTGATATTATGATGAATACAAGTAATGGGATATATGAGTTTCTTATACGGTGGATGTATGAAAACTGAAAGGGGGTTTATATATATGTATATATGGATTTGAAATGCGATCTTTACAACTCGGTATTCAAACTATCATTCTTACAGCATGGAGGAAAATAAAGCCTCAAGGAGAACGATCGAGATGGAGCTTTTTGTGCCTGTCGATAAGTAGAAAAAAATGAATTAGGGTTTTGATCCCCTTTCCTATGAACATATGATTAGTATATATAGGCCCGCTTTCTTGCTAAGCACTCTTAGAACCTCGGTCTAGGGTTTTAGTGATACACGGGTCTTCCTGTGGAGTCCGACAAATTCGTCGGGAAATTGATCCCAAAAGACCTGGTGATTCCTTCTTTTTCGGTTCCCAAATGAGTTGTCTCCTATTTAAAATAGGACACTAAATTGGCGGGAATGAATATCTCGTTGTAGCATGAGTTTTTATCTTGAACGGTGACGTTTAATGTCTGTTTTTATATGTAGTCTATTCTTCGGGGTGCTCCCCTCCTGCTTCAGCGGGGTCGGTTTACTGGGATCCTAGTATATATCTTGTCATGTGTATGTCACGTGTTTCGCTGGTTGGGGTACCCCGGGTACCTTACGTCTCTCATGCTCTTTTAATAGTGATGTTCACGGATATCGGGGTTTCAAATAGCGGGGTACCAGGATACTTGGGTATCGGGGTATCCGGGGTAGTTGGGCGCCAGGATCTGGTAATGGTTGTGTCTCCCAGGCCCCCACTTAGTTTTTTTGGCTTCCTAGTGCTTTTTCATGGTCCCAGGAATTCTGGACCTGGCCGGGGTGGGTAAAGGCTTTGTCAGCTAACAGGCGAGGTACCCGGACATCTTTTCGCTTCTACTTTGGATCCCGGCTTTCTTCTGTAAGCTAGTGGAAAATTCTTTTTTGATCCCTATCGATTATGGCGGTTAACAGAAGTCCCTCCTGACTTGAACACCGGTGCTTTGCTAGGGTTAGAGTTAGGATTCCCTCATCCACTTGAAGGATTTTCCATCTTGTCCGCTTGTCTAGTCTCGTCCGGTTAGCTTCCATAATTGATGAGAGTATCTTTCTTGGATGTGATTGTATTTAATGCTCGACTCACGTGTCAGATAACGTCTGTCTTCAAGTTTTAAATTGGCCGTTTTTGGCGTGATTCCCTCGAAACTATAATGATTCAACTCTGACTCCGTCTCTTCCTCTACCTCGATATCAGCCCGTTTTTGCCTATAAATGCACCCTTCCTTCTTCCCTCACATGCTCACGCTTATTTGAACCTTTTAGAGCTTCTGTTTCTTCTTCTTCTTTCTCCTCTAAGAACCTTCTTTGCTTTCCTTCTCTTACTCAAATGGCCTCACCTTCCAACAAACCAGCTTCTACATCGGTCCTCCCAGAAGATAACCCGGCGGTCTTGGCTAATCTTCCACCTTCTTCTGTGAATCTTCCTGACAGCATTGACGAGATGCTCGATGCGGGACGAACGAGATCATTTGATGATTCCCCGACGTGTAAAGAGCCGAAACAAGGTCGAGACGAGGGCGACGTCGTCGATGACAGTACTCCTCTAAAATGTCGTCGTCCTAGCAAGAATCAAAGAATCGGGTCGGGTTCTAGCACTAGGCCCGAAGATCCAGCCCGAATCGCTGATAAAGACGACGATGAGGCTAAAATCGAGGCAGATGAGAGGAATGCCCCAACTATCGGTCTAATTGGGGTTCACATAGGCCCATTGTCCTCTTTCCATGATGGCCGGATTATCCCGGACTCCGTCTGTACATCCGAAACTCTTATCCAATTAAGGAGGACCTTTAGGATACCGGACTACCTCTCGTTGTCTCTCCCTCATCGGGGTTATGAAAGGTCGTCTGCTGATCTATGTAGCGGCCTTTGAATGCGAGGTCCGGCTTCCACTTCACCCTTCCCTCCGCCGAGTACTTGTAGCTTTGGAACTAGCCCCACTCCAGATTTCTCCCGGGTTCTGAAAGAACTTGACGGGGTTCTTGGTGCTCTGGAGAGAGCAATATGAAAGGGACAACATTCAGAGGGAAGTGGGCATCGACGAGATCTGCTACATCTACCAGGTAGCCAACCTATCACCCTAGGGTCAGTTTTATTTAAGACCTAGTAATAAAATGAAGTTCGTCGTACCCGGGGTGAACATGAAATATAATTCCTCCTGGAAGGACGAATGGATAGTAGTCGAAGGGTAATGGGGCCGCTCAGTGCACATCGGGGGGACCGAATATTCCGTTCCTACCTAATTCTCTCCCAGAGACAAATGGAGCTCAGAGGAGTTGTCTTCTGAATCCAGGGGGATTCTAACAAGGATCCAGAAGCGGGGTTATATTAACATGAAGTACCCATTCTGTGACTCCTTCGAAGGAGCCCGGCTAGAGAGGTATCTGAGGATATCTGTCGCTGAACCGGGTGAGTGATCGTGCTTTGCCAACATCCTTCCTCCATTCTCTCTTTCTATGTTTAATATTACATATTTTCTTATGTATTATATTATATATTTTAAGCAGTTTCAGCAGCTCTTCCTCCGCATCCCCCATACCTGTTGGACAGTTGAGCAATGATGAGCTGCGCATGATGACCACCAGCGTACGACCAACGACAAACCTCTGCCAAGGTTGCGCTGGTCCTTTTTGTTTTTTTTTTTCCAGGCACATGACGACCAGCGTAATGCGCTGGTGTGCGTGGGTAAGGGACCAGCGCACTGCACACATACTCAACACAATCAAGAAAAACGTGCAAGTGTGAGTTGTGAAATACATACACACAAAATGCAATAATCACACATGCATGCTAGAGTAGTGAGTGTGCAATTAAATCTCTTCAACAAAGAGTCAAGACAAGTAAACTACCTTCCTTGAAGCTCTTGATGTCCATAATAAGGTCCTTTGACATTTGATGAGGATTTCTTTAATCCTAAGCTACCCTTACATATTTGAACCTCATTGTGATTTTGTCAATGAAATAAGTCAATCAAAAATTGAGGCACTTACAAGTTCCTTTCATAGCAAGAAACGATGATCTTATAGGCTTTAAAGAAGGACAGGTCCAAAGAGCATAGATCTTGCTCTTCGATCTACTATTACAAATTGGGCACAAAATATCAACGTTCATACCACGCTTAGCCAAATTCTGCATTGTCGGAATCCACTCATTGCAAGCTCTCCATAGCAAAAGTTTCACCTTGGATGGTACCTTAATGCGCTACAAAAACTTCCACCAAGATTCAGAAAGACATAAACCTGAAGTTCTCAGTAGCGAGCCCAAATCACAACCAAAGTGATACCAATTCCTGACAGAATACGAACCCAGTTTCTCAAAGTGCCAGGTAATGGAATCACGAATATGCTTCAAAGGGGTTGGTAAGCTTAGAATCAGCGATGCATCATCAGGAAAAAAAAGAATCCTTAACCAACCTTATGTTCCAAGAACTAGACGGGTTCTTCAAGTCCTTTACCAAAGCATTAGCACCCAAGACAGCTAAGGAAAAGATCTTGAAAGTGATTAGTCTTGGAAGCCAACGGTTCCTATAAATAGACACATATTCGCCATCACCAATATGCCACATAGAACCTGCACGAACTAGTTCATAGCCCCACATAAAGCTCCACCGAAGAAAGGAGCACAAAGAACCGAAACTGGCATCCAAAATAGAGGTGTCTGAAAAATAACAGTGTTTCAACACTCTAGCAGCTAGCGAGTTCAAATTAAAGATAAGCCTCCAACATTGCTTGGCCAAAAGCGCCTGATTAAAGACTGATAAATCATGGAAACCCAACCCACCGAAATCCTTACTACGACACAAGACCTTCCAAGAGCACCAATGGATCTTATTCTTCTCCTCATCCAACTCCCACCAAAATCGAGCATAGAGCCTATGGAGATCTTTAATAAGCAGCTTAGGCAGATGAAAGAGGGACATAGAGTAAGTTGGAATAGCTTGTATAACAACCTTGATCAACACCTCCTTACCACCTACTAAGAAAAAAGCTTGTTTTACCAACCCTTCACTCTATCCCAAACCCTATCACGAATACTAGCAAAAAGCTTACGCTTGCTTTTACCAGCAAAACATGGCAAACCCAAGTAGTGGTCATGGCATTCAACTAGCTGGACACCCAAAATATTAGCCAACAAACCCGCATGGACCAGAGACACTCTTTTGCTAACACACATAGCAGACTTTTGGAAGTTGACAATCTGACCTGAAACATTAGAATAGTAATCTAGGATATTTCGAATGACATGACAACCCGACTCCGAGGCCCGAGTGAAGAGCATATTATCATCCACAAAAAAGAGATGAGTAACTTTCAGCCCCCCTCTGCTGCACCTAAAACCAGCCAATTTTCTCCTCCGTTCTACATCCAGAATTAGCCTGGAGAGGCCTTCCGCACAGATGAGAAACAAGTAAGGGGAGAGCGGATCCCCTTAACGAAGGCCTCTAGAGGGCTTTAGTGAGCCACTAATATTCCTATTAATAAGAAAAGAAAAGGACACAAACCGAACACAATTCATAATACAATCAATCCAAGACTTAGAGAACCCAAGCCTCTTCATCATACCAACGAGAAACTCCCATTCCACCCGATCATAAGCTTTGGACATGTCCAATTTGAGTACCACTGTCCCCTTTAGACCTTTCTTGCAGGCCTGAAGAGCAGGCATACATTCATACCCAATGATGGCATTATCAGAGATCAACCGACCAGGAATAAACGCGATTTGCGTGTCTGAGATTACATCATCTAGAACAGCTCGAAACCTATTCGCAAGTGCCTTCGCAACAATCTTATATACCACATTACACAAACTAATTGGTCTAGAATCGGTTATTCTCACCACCCTCTTGACTTTTGGGAAAAGAGTAACGAGAGTCTCATTCACATCCTTCAAACTGTAGCCGCTGTTGAGCAACCCTAAGATAGCCGAAGTCACTTTATCACCCACTATAGACCAATACTTTTGGTAGAAAAGAGCAGGGAGGCCATCGATCCGTGGGGCTTTCGTGGGGAGCAAGTCGAAAATAGCTTTCCTAACTTCCTCCGTAGAAAAATTTGCATAAAGGAAAATTGAGTTCGAAGCAAACAGGCAAGGAGTAACACACTTGAAGACTTGCTCCATTTCCAACTGGTTTGGCTCAGCTGAAGTAAAGATATCAGCAAAGTAATTCTGAATAATACTCGAAACCTCCTCCACTTCTTCCTTCCAAACACCAGAGTCATCAAATAAACCTCTTATTCTATTCCGCGCATGGATACCGTATAGTTGTTAGAAAAGTGTAAAATGTATGGGTTTGCTATTTGCTTATTTTCTTATTTGCTATAACAATTATATGATAATTAAATACCAAAAAGAATTTTAAAGACATGTAGGTACACCGAAAAATAATATTTTTAATTATTTTTATTTTGTGTCAGGCTATATTAACTCAAATTCATGACTCAATTTTTTGACTTTGATATCTCAACCACCCATTTGATCATGTGCTTTTTAATCCGATGGTTAAGATATTGAAGTCAAACAATTGAGTCATGACCTTTTTATTTTTCCTTAATTAATGAAAGAATTGAAAGGAAAAAGTAAGCGATAACATTTAAAGTAAATAATTGTTGCACATGAGAAAGAAATGGATGAAAAAATTACATGTATTACCAACTCAATACTGGTAAAATCTTGGCATTAAAAATAAATCGTAAAAATTCAGTTAACATAAGGTAATTAATCAAAAAATTATATAACCAACTAATCACACGTATAAAGTAAGAGATGGATGAGGAAATTAGATGTCTCACCGACTGAAGACGCGTAAAATCGATCTGCAACAAAAGTTACATTCTCATAAGAGATGATAAAATGAAAATAAAATAAAATAAATTAATCAATACACATTTAACTTAATAATTAATCAATACACTTTTTTTTTTTTTCTTCTTAATAATTTAACTTTATATTGTTATATTCCGGATTTGAAAATTATTGAAAATTTATATAAATGAGACAGATTTAATTTACTTATTACTTACAATACAAATGAGACATTTATTTTACTTATTACTTACTATGATGTATATATATGTACACCATAGTAGTTTTATTCTTCCATAATCCTGAGCTTGTTTTTGAATGTCTAAAACTGATAATCTATACACATCAATTACATATAATACTTGTTAATTATATTCAATAAAGTCAGAGAAGAAGTCAGAGATTTTTTTTTTTTTTTGATAGATACAAAATAAATAAATAAATAAGTTAGTTGATAATCTACCCTACATATAATTAATTAAACAATTTAATAATAATCACAAAATTAAAGAACAAAAAATATATATAACTAATGGACATACAGACATTTCTAAGAAAATGTGGAGCTTAGAATAGAAGCTTCCATCATAAATTTGTTCTTAAAACCGTATGAATTGTGCCCGAAATAGCTAGCTCCCCTACAAATTCCTTTGATTCCTTGTTCATCCCAATCCTCACCATCATAAAAATATATTAGCAAACACACACATCTAATTCCAGAAACTTTGTTAATAGATAAAGACAATTAATATAAAATGATTAATATTATACCTATGCATCCTCTGAAGTCTGAACACATAAGTCGGGAGAGGCAGTGATCACGATTCGTTGCACCAGTTTTCCACAGCAGGCCAGCCATTTCCAACAACGCCGGTCTTGGTGGTGATTCTAGTCAGCAACAAAATCATCCCTTATGACATAAACCTCAAAATTCCTAGGCCATCTGCATAACTGACCACTCCGTTCCGCAATTAATAAGGGAGAATTTAAGACCAATTAATCTGGGATTGCCTCTTGAGTCTACAAAACCACCATCAAAGCCTCCCAACATTATCTTTAATCAAATAAAAATATAATGAAAGAGTAAAATAAGAGAGAATTTAAAACCAGTTAATTTGGGATTACATCGATCTTGAGTCTACAAAACCATCATTATCATTAATCAAATAAAAATCATTGTTTTAATTCCTTGAATTTAGCTTGGCAGTTTAAGAATCAAACATATTCCACGTTAAGGTTGAATAGAAAAAGGGTTATTATTTTTTTGCTTTTATTATTATTTTACTAAATTGAATATGAAAGGTTAGCTTGGGGATTATTCATAATTTAATTATTTAGTTATCTAATAATTATTTTATATATGATAATATGATAATTAATAATATTATGGAATTTTTTTTCTTAAATTATTAATAACAATAATATTATGACATGAGAAAAAACTATTTTTACATTATATAATAAGATATTATATATGATATATATATATATATTTATATTTATATAAAAAAGGGTATTTCCTATACAGTCTTTCTATTATCATCAGTTCGAACTGACAAAAGTTATATCAGTTCCTTGTATGTGGGCCACTGGATTTAAATACTTTAACTGACATGTGCATACAGCCAAGTCAAAGTATTTAAATCCAGTGGCCCACATGCAAGGAACTGATATAACTTTTGTTAGTTCGAACTGATAATATAATTTCTGATTTCCTATATATATATATATAGGGTTAGGCTATAGAACATTGGTGTTTCTGAACACTATGTAGGAAATATTGTGATTGTAATTTGAAAAGGTGTGATCCAAGCTTCGATCGCAATATTTTCTACATGGTGTACGGATACACCGGTGTTCTATAGATTGTCCTATATATATACAGTCCCAATCTCTTTAGTGCATCCTGCTATAACTTTATTAGGATATTGAATGTGAGCCACTAGTTTTGACAAATGCATACACACTTAAGTCAAAGTATGTAAAACGAGTGGCTCACATTCAATATCCTCACGAAATTATATCATGATGCAATGACTTGAAAATTTCCGTATATATATATATATATACACAAAATGATAACTATTATTGTTATATGAAAATTAAATATTTAATTCTAACATTAAACAATACCACATGTCATTCTCACCTAAAAAGTAGCTATTTTTAATTTTTTATTATATTAGAGCATCTCCAATGCAAAAGTGGCTTGCAGACCAATAATTATTGACATGTCAAAAAATGTCAAGAGACTTGCTTTCTATGTGACATTAAAATAGACTTGATAGACAATCAATTCAAAATTTAGTCTCCAATGCTTCCGTCTAAAACACAATTTTTTTTAATGACGTGTCCATCTTTTTTTCATATTTTATTTTTTATTTTATTTCCTTACCAAAAATATATGAAAAATTAATGTCAGTTTTAAATATTTGTTGAGTCAACCTAAAAAATAGTTGTTCAACAGACCGTCTGAAAGTGGACAGTCATGTTGACAATGTCTAACATTTTTTTTTGTCACGTCAGCTTGAGGTTGAATATGTACGGTTGCATTGGAGACACAATTATTAACATAACGTCTATTTATCCTATGTGGCATCTATTTTTTTCATAAGTCACACTTGCATTGGAGATGCTCTTATATATGATATAGCACACTTATCTACCTCATCACTTTTTGCTATAAATATATAATTATATTATTATTATATTAAATTTATATAAAATTAATTATTAAATTTATAATGATAATAAATTTAATATATTATATTAAAAACAGAACAATGTTAATGGTAAAAACAGAACTTGTAAGAGCTCAAAGACCGTGAAACAAGCAACAGTTATCTGTGAGAGAGAGAGAGAGAGAGATTCAAAGAACAAAGCTTGAAAAAACAGAAAGAGATTCAAAGATGTATAAAAGAAGAAAGAAAGAAAGACTAAAACTTTGAAACCAATTAAATGATAAAAAAATGATGAAAGCAGAAACCCAGAGAGAGAGAGAAGTGGTGGGTTATTTTTAGAAGTGCAATTTTGCTCACCCACATTAACTAGAGGTAAGCATTACCCCCCACCTCAGGTGTTGCCACGTATCCCAAACTTAACCCAAGATTTGGGATACGTGGCAACACCTAAAGTGAGGGGTAATACTTACCTCTAGTTAAAGGGGTGAGCAAAGTTGCACTCTATTTTTAGTTGGTTAGTGGGTTACATCATAGATGGTCCAGTAAACTGTTCGATGGATGATGATATTTGAAATTCAAACACAAACAACAAAGAAGAAGAGGGCTCGTCCCTCCCGCTCGATTCCTTAGAATGACTCTGTGATTCTTTTGTCCCTATAATTTGCACAAAATTACAGAAGTAGGCCCACCACCTTTTGCAAGAAACCAACCATGAAAAGGCACGAACCCTTTGGCTCACAGTCACTAAATGAACATGCAAACCGACAAAGTATCCACCATGTCACTGCTCTGAAGATCTGTTGATTTTGCAGTTAAATATTATTATTTAACCAGTGTCTTTTGAAAACTTCATTGGAATTGGAACGCGTGTACTCTAGGTGGGTTCCAGTGTGAACTCGATCTCACGGTTGTAATTTTTTTTTTTTTTTTTTTTTCCATTTATTAGAAATTCAAACCTGTTACTGACATCTTTATAAAATAAGACAAATGGTTTTGAATTGGAATGATAGAAGAAGCAGTGATGAGAATAAAAACGCGGTAATCCTCCTTAATTGGGTCTAACATGTGTAGAATGTCTTATATAAATTTGAATTTTGTTTTCTTAATTAAGGTGGTAATTATTTTTTTTCTATATCAACCTTTTCTAAGTCATGATCTAATCTCCCGATTATAAGAGAAGGGTAAATATTCAAATCTCGAATATTATGTTTAATTTTGTCAAGTCTGTTTGACATTTGATTTGTTTGGTGTCAGATTTAAAAATAACAATAAAAATCTATGATAAGAATGTTAGATTTTTTTCCTCATAAATATTCAAATCTCATATATTAACTCGTATTTTTACACTTCACCATTCTCACTTTCTCAGAATCCGGTTGATATCTTTTGTTTTTGAATCAATCAAATAACAATAGAGTAATTACCAATTAGGTCATGTACTTTTTTTTTTTTTTAAATTCTAAGTTGTTTGCGACTTTTATAAAAATGATTAAATTAGTTTTTTTTTTTTTTTTGTTTTTCAAGTGCCAAATTAGTCCCTCTAACTAAGTTTCATCAGTCAACTTTAACTGTATAGGGATAAAATTGTACTTTACTCCTAAACAATATAATAATGACATGTGTACAAATTTTTTTTTTTTTAATACATGTATATTTTTGTTTATTTTATTTGTGGGTTTTGATTTTTGAATAATTTTGACAACAGTATTTGTATGATATTAACCAAAAACAAAAAAAACAAATATATGAAAATGGTAAAAGACTAAATTGGAAATGAATGGTAACTTTGTTTATAAAATAAGGGTATAATTGACATTGTCTTATTAAAATATTTTTATATTTTTTTAGAAAATTTTAATTACAGAAGGTACTAATGGAGTTTCATTAATAATATTTTTGGATTTTGTTGTAATTATAATAGTGAATTTAATGCACAAAAGATAAAACAACTTTGCTTTAATATAACAAATAAAAGGTATTTACTTATTTCAATTTTTCTATTGTCAGTTTGTCCTAATATAAAATATATCATGACGAAGAATGTGAATCATTAGATTTACATAATTTGACTATATTGTAATTGCCCTTAAAAATATTGTAAATCTATGCCAAACAAGTGCAATTTGGAATTGGGTTTGGTCTGGTTTGGAATTGGGCCTGGACTAGGTTCGAGTTTGACCTAGGGATGGCCAATGGGGAAATGGGGATGGATATAGGTCCCCCCATCCCCATTTTAATTTGGGGATGATTTTCATCCCCATCCCCCCCCCCATTTCCCTATTTTTCCCCAAAAAATTTCCCCCAAATGGGGATGGGGGAGCGGGGATTTGGGGCCCTGGGGGAAAATGGCCATCCCTAGAACTTTGACCTAGTCTTTGAGGCATGAAGAAACCCAAACGGAATTTATTGGCTATTGGTCAACATTCGTAGTCAATAGTCAAGCACACAGTTCAAAGAAAGTCTGTATTATCTATGTTTTTTTTTTCTTTGTCAAATTTGAATAATTAATCTCCTTGAAAAAATATATGTATTAATGGGAACCCAGAAGTCAACCTATAGAACCAAAACTTGAAAGAAAACAAGGGAGAAATTTGTTTTCATCCATCAAGATTTTATCTAAAAGTACAATGCTGTGATGTATCAAGTAGCACTTACCAGAAATATGAGAGAAGAATTTTGAAGAGAAAAAGAAGAGATTAGATAGAAGCAATTTTCATTTCATAACCTCATTCAATCGTTGTTTGGCTTTTTATATCCAGACTTTACGAATAAGTTGTACAACCTATCACTTAGAAATAGGAAAAAAAATGGGAAACAACATTACATAGAAATAGGAAATAACAGGAAATAATGTACTCCATTCATGCAACAGACTCATCATGATGAGCGTGAAACAAGACACTGAGACACCCATTTTATTTTAACAACTACTACTGCTAACCAAGTCTACAAATACATCATTCTACATTTCTACCCCACTCGGAAAATCCTTGTCCTAAAGGATGAAATCGGTGGGTGGTTGGCCCAGGGTCAGATAATCTTTAATCATAAGGAATCACAGCTAACTGCATCGGTGACTTGGTAGGAACTTGTCATCGCAATAATAACAAAGGCCTTTTTCCATGTGTTCCCTTGCTTCTTGCCCTATGATCTGACGAATGGGAGTTGGAGAATTTTGGGAAGTTGGTTTTTGGTTTGTCAGTGGACCAAGGAGACCAGCGGATGAATTAAAGGATGTCTGTTGTGGTGGCATAGTCCCCTAGAAACTACCAAAGTTGCAGGTTTTCTTCTGTAGTAGATTATGTTCTTCAATCAAACGGGCTATTCCTATGGCACCTGACAATGACATTGGCTGTTTCACTTTGACATCCAGCCGAATTTCGTCTCTGGGTTCGGTAATGAAGCAACTGATCAAGAACCTTTCTAGTAAAGTCATCAATGCGGTGAGATAACCATCCAATTACATTAATATTCTTGACCTAAAGTCTTTTCAAAATAATAATAATAATAATAATAATAATAATAATAAATATTCCTGACTTAGAGAAAATATTGTGTGCATCTATCTCACTCCATTAGCTGTTAGAAATTTGATAGTATCTATTTCTACACTTTATGTAACCCTCATTTCCTACTGTTTTCACTCGTTTCTCGGACATTATTGTTGTTTAATGTGTTTTGTGCGCTTTGTATAGGTAATAATACGTAAATAAGAGCATCCACAATGGTGGATAAAAGAGACCCATTTTTAGTAGACCCATTTTTATTTGGATCCAATGGTAAAAAAAAAAAGTACCAAAAAAGAAGACCCAAATGTGGGCTCCACCCCATTAGACCCAAATTGGGTTCCAAATTTGGAATTCCATTTGGATCTTGCCTAATGATTGTAGTTGGGTTCCCAACACCTACCAATCATTGGGTTGGGCTTATATATATATAATTTAAATTAAATTATATAATTATTAATTTCAATAATTATATAAATAATGAAAAATATCAATAAATTTAATATATATATATTAAAATTATTAAAATTTAAATATATTATTATTAATTTCAATAATTATATATATAATGAAAAAATATAAATAAATTTAATATATATATTTCAATTTATATATATATGTCATAACCACATCAAAAGAAGAAAAAAAAATACCATTATTATATTATTATTATATTATCTGATATATGATATATTAAAAAATATTAATATTAATAATATTTATGATTACCACGTGTCACAACCACATCAAAAGTAGAGAAAAAAGCTATTATTATATTATTACTAGTTTTCCAACCTGAGCATTGCACGGGCTCCGTATTATAAATTGTTTGTAAAATATTGTGTTGTTTATACCCAATTTTTTGATGCAAACATATTTAAATATAATGAACATATAGTTTTTCCTTTTGTTACCTAAGTCATATTAACCTCAATAGATTATAAATCGTTGTTAGGTGGTAGCGAAGCTCATACTCCAACCATTTGTAACTTTTTGAGAGTATATTCTCATCTATATAATATAAAGCATCCAATTGGAAATGAGTCAAATTTAATTACATAATAAAGGGTAGAAAATAGAAATCCATCAAACCATTATAGTTTTAGAAGTTTGATATTTTTGTAAATAAATTGGAATGTGTTTATGAAGATAAATGGAATAATCTAGAGGTTGAGTTACTTGGCAGTATATATGGATTACCGCCTCTCAAGCTTTTCACTTTTTTTCTTTCTTGATAGTTGTCCGGTGAAAAAAATTTAAATGAAATTTTGTGTTGGTTATGCGTTTTAATGAATTTAAATTTAAATTAAATCTGCCATATTTTTTGCCAAATAACTTACTCTTTTATACATAATCGCTTATTCCTATGTTGAAGTTCTTCATCATGTCCACAATCCTTAGGTCGTGTTGTTGAGGAGTAAGTTGATGAGCCTTATGACTTTGAGTCTTTTGATTCATCAGACTGTATTTTTGCTATTATACTTGATGTTGATCCGAGATTATGTTTGTTTGTTTTCCTGTATTATTTAAGGATCTATTAATTTCATTACTATACAATTGTTAAATTAATTTGTGATATCCAAATTACGTGGGAATTACCTTTTACGAAAGTTTTGGCTCACCGGAGCAAGAGTCACTATTTTCCTTTGGGAATATGTTGAGCACATTAAACTTTGAGTAGCCTCTTTTTAAATTGAAGGAGTCCAACTTTAAACGGAATAGATAGGCTCTACCAATTATCCTTCAAAGAGTTATTGGTATCTCGTTTGGTTGGTCACGTTCCTAAGCAATTGTTATTACATTAGTTTATGTACTAATAAAGTGCAATATATTTTTTTGTATGTTATTTTTTGTTGACTTTTTGTAGTGGAGACATACCTTATTCTTTCCATTGTAAAGATTTGAGACATGAACTCCAATTATTCTTTCAGTTTCTCTATCAAAAATTATGAATGTTGCATTTGATGTCGTGTCTTCAACTTCAACTTCTATTCTATACCTGATTTGTGAAATAGAAGTAATTAATTTTTGATAAAATATGAAATTGTCTATGAAAAAGTTTTATGTAATATTTTACCTTGGTGTCGGATATTTTGCTTCGATTTTGCATTGGTCGCACCAGAATAATGACTCTAGTTTGATAAGTTTCTTGTTGCATTGTTTGCAAGAAATGTAATACCATCTTTTGTTGGCATCTATCCCCTTTAGTGTTGTAGCGCATGTTACAATTCTGACATGTTTTTGGAAAATTTTCATGGAGATTATAGTGTGTAATTTGTAGTAAAGACAGTTTGTAATTCATATTCTAGAAATTAGTATGGTACCTCATAATTATTTTCCGAGTGCATTGATAATATTTGCTCAACTGTTTCCTTTTTTGAAGTAGTGGCATCTTCATTGATTTTGTCACCTTTTGGCAATTCAATTTGGGTGACAATTACGCTTTCTTAAGATGGACTACAGTTCATAATGGTGGATTTGTTTTGTGTTGAGAACATAAAATATGAGATTTTGGAGTTTAAAAATATAGTATATATACCTTTGAATTAGTTCGGCGACCTCTGGAATATCTAGGTTGACATATATCTTGGTAGCATTTGTTGTTGATAGATATATTTTGCCTAATAGTTTTTGTGTATAATTAGTAATTTGTTTTATTACGTAGCTATGTTTAGCAGATCCAAAAAAATGAATATACAATATTATTACCTCTAAATGATTGTTGCCGATGTTACAAATTTACAATAATGATTGATGCCGTATACATGAAGTTTATCATGTACGAATGATTAACTACTTTGTAAGCTTGTTCGTTCTTGATTACCCTAAAATTTGATATATCGTACAGTTTGCCTTCATGCAGTTTGTTTTCGAACTTGTAGGCAAATGTTTTTTGGAATGTACCATGAATATGGTCACCCTGCAATAAGTATTGTTATTATGAATGTAATGTATAGTATAATTTTGTAAATGATTTCTAAAAGTTCTATCGACAATTACTTCTTATTGGAAACATTTATTAAAAAAGCTATTGACAATTACCTGTTGATCAAGTAGTATCATGTCAATGGAAATTAAGTCATTGTTGGATTTTGTATTTAATGTTTTCCATTTTCTTGTCGATCTGACTTAATGGTACAATCTTCTCTATCTTTTTGTATATTTCCGAGTGTTGTGTAGTCACTTGGCATTGCTCCGAGTTAAGACCTGTATTGAAGATGAAACATGAAAATTGTTGTTATGTATTTGTTAACCTTTTTTTTTTTTTTTTTAAGAAAACAGTTACAATTCACAATTTTACCATTGCTATAAATATCTTTTACCATTATTTAAATAAGACAATAATGCTGTTAAAAATTGAAAGCAGCGTAATATAATTTGTTTTTACCTTCATTGAATGAAGCGCAAATCTCTTAATATACTATATTCTTGGTGTAATTATTTTCAATTCCATCGTCATTTTTTATTAAAAATTTCAGGCCTTGTCACGACGTGACTCTTGATACAACAACATAAAGTTGTCCATGATAGAAAAATGGATTTGGTAAGTAAATCCCTACGTGTTGTAGAGTTTGTCATTGGCTTTTGTTTATTGTGTTGTTTGTATTGCTAAAAAATAATCTGGTTCGAATCTGTAAAAGACAGAAATCAGAAAAATAGTAAATAGAAATAACATGTTAAGGTAATCGAGGCTCGTGTTTTACGCGGCGTCCTTAAGACAATTTTGCCGGCTAACACCGTATGTGTATGGTGATTGTCTCATAGGATACAACGATTAAATGACATATAATTGGATAAGAACTAACACCCAATTTCTTTGCAGACATCCATTTCTTAATTATACCAGGAGTGCTAGGAACTTGTCGACCTTCTTGTCTTCGCTAATAGCCAAGGCGTCGACTTTAAGTTCGGCCTCAAAAGAAGAAGCAACCTCCTCCACTTCGTTTCTTAGGATTGCTTTGGCTCTACCGGTGTCGCGGACATCTCATCTGAATATATGGTTTTAATGGTTTTAATGGATGCTTGAAAGAATTTCTCAACCATAGTTTTAAATTTTGGAAAAAGTTAAAAAACCTTTGAACATCGAAACTATCACCAGTGGTAACCTACATCAAATAAACAACCATGTCATTACTAATTTCATGAGATGTGAGATACCTTTTTATGTTCATGAGTTTAACAAATTATACTTTTTAGTTTAAAAGGATTTCCTAAATCCAATCAAAGTATAAATCAAACTTTCATGATTGGATAAGAACTAACAACCAATTTCTTTGTAGACATCCATTTCTTAATTGTACCAGGAGTACTAGGAACTTGTCGACATTATTGTCTTCGCTAATAGTCAAGGCGTCGACTTTAAGTTCGGCCTCAGAAGAAGAAGAAGCAGCCTCCTCCACTTTGTTTCTTAGGATCGCTTTGGCTCTACCGGTGTTGCGGACATCTCATCTGAATATATAGTTTTAATGGTTTTAATGGTTTTAATGGATGTTTGAAAGAATTTCTCAATCATTATTTTAAATTTTGGAAAAAGTTAAAAAACCTTTGAATATCGTAACTATCACTAGTGGTAACCTATATCAAATAAACAACCCCGTCATTATTAATTTCATGAGATGTGAGATACTCTTTTATGTTCAGGAGTTTAACAAATTATACTTTTTAGTTTAAAAGGATTTCCTAAATCTAATCAAAGTATAAATCAAACTTTCATGATTGGATAAGAACTAACGCTCAATTTCTTTGCAGACATCCATTTCTTAATTATACCAGGAGTGCTAGGAACTTGTCGACCTTCTTGTCTTCACTAATAGCCAAGGCGTCGACTTTAAGTTCATCCTCAAAAGAAGAAGAAGCAGCCTCCTCCACTTCGTTTCTTAGGATCGCTTTGGCTTTACCGGTGTCGCAGACATCTCATCTGAATATATGGTTTTAATGGATGTTTGAAAGAATTTCTCAACCATAGTTTTAAATTTTGGAAAAAGTTAAAAAATCTTTGAACATCGAAACTATCACCAGTGGTAACCTACATCAAATAAACAACCATGTCATTACTAATTTCATAAGATGTGAGATACCCTTTTATGTTCATGAGTTTAACAAATTATACTTTTTAGTTTAAAAGGATTTCCAAAATCCAATCAAAGTATAAATCAAACTTTCATGATTGGATAAGAACTAACAACCAATTTCTTTGCAGACATCCATTTCTTAATTGTACCAAGAGTGCCAAGAACTTGCCGACCTTCTTGTCTTCGCTAATAGCCAAGGCATAGACTTTAAGTTCAGCCTCAAAAGAAGAAGAAGCAGCCTTCTCCACTTCGTTTCTTAGGATCGTTTTGGCTCTACCGGTGTCGCGAACATCTCATCTAAATATATGGTTTTAATGGATGTTTGAAAGAATTTCTCAACCATAGTTTTAAATTTTGGAAAAAGTTAAAAAACCTTCTAACATCGTAACTGTCACCAGTGGTAACATACATCAAATAAACAACCCCGTCATTACTAATTTCATGAGATGTGAGATACCCTTTTATGTTCATAAGTTTAACAAATTATACTTTTTAGTTTAAAAGGATTTCTTAAATCCAATCAAAATATAAATCAAACTTTCATGATTGGATATGAACTAACAACCAATTTCTTTGCAGACATCCATTTCTTAATTGTACCAGGAGTGCTAGGAACTTGTCGACCTTCTTGTCTTCGCTAATAGCCAATGCATCGACTTTAAGTTCAGCCTCAAAAGAAGAAGAAGAAGCCTTCTCCACTTCGTTTCTTAGGATCGTTTTGGCTCTACCGGTGTCGCGAACATCTCATCTAAATATATGGTTTTAATGGATGTTTGAAAGAATTTCTCAACCATAGTTTTAAATTTTGGAAAAAGTTAAAAAACCTTCTAACATCGTAACTATCACCAGTGGTAACATACATCAAATAAACAACCCCGTCATTACTAATTTCATGAGATGTGAGATACCCTTTTATCTTCATAAGTTTAACAAATTATACTTTTTAGTTTAAAAGGATTTCTTAAATCCAATCAAAATATAAATCAAACTTTCATGATTGGATATGAACTAACAACCAATTTCTTTGCAGACATCCATTTCTTAATTGTACCAGGAGTGCTAGGAACTTGTCGACCTTCTTGTCTTCGCTAATAGCCAAGGCATCGACTTTAAGTTCGTCCTCAGAAGAAGAAAAAGCAGCCTCTTCCACTTCGTTTCTTAGGATCGCTTTAGCTCTACCGGTGTCACGGACATCTCATCTAAATATATGGTTTTAATGGATGTTTGAAAGAATTTCTCAACAATAGTTTTAAATTTTGGAAAAAGTTAAAAAACCTTCTAACATCGTAACTATCACCAGTGGTAACCTATATCAAATAAACAACCCCGTCATTACTAATTTCATGAGATGTGAGATACTCTTTTATGTTCAGGAGTTTAACAAATTATACTGTTTAATTTAAAAGGATTTCCTAAATCCAATCAAAGTATAAATAAAACTTTCAAATAAAAAAAATAGAAAAAAAATAAAATAGAACCGTACAGCTTTGGTGTTAGAGCCTTCATGTTCGTCGAGGAACTTGTTGACCGTCTTGTCTTCACTAATAGACAAGGCGTAGACTTTAAGTTCGGTCTCAGAAAAAGAAGAAGCAGCCTCCTCCACATCGTCTCTTAGGATTGCTTTGGCTTTACCGGTGTCACGGACTTGTTAAGTTCGGCCTCAAAAGAAGAAACGGCATCCTCCACTTGATCTCCATAGGCCAATGGCGCAACGTTGGTCTTAGCCGTAAGAGATTCGAGAAAGGAAGAGTAAAGGGATTCGAGAAAGGAAGAGGAAATCTCTGGTGTAACTTTAAGTATAAGAATTTTTAGTGACGAAGTACTTTTAGCTTTACTAATTTCAAGAGCCGATGCATTATTCAATTAGCGATATTAATGAGAATTATTATTACTTCTTTAATAGAATTTTTCAGTTTATTTAAAAAAAAAAAAAAAAACACTTAGTATTCAGTAAAATTTCTGGTTTAGCTTGGTTTATTATCAAAATTAAATTATTATTTTTTAATAAAATATGGGATTGGAAAGGTTAGCTTTGGGGATTATAAATGAATATGACATTAACTATCGGATAGAAAAGGTTTTTTTTTTTTTTAAAGTCATTTTAAAAAAAAGTTAATTATCATTTTTAATTCATTATGGGATACGAAAGGTTAGCTTGTGGATTATTATTTTGATTTAATTATTATTTTTAATTAATTATGGGATAGAATGTTAGTTTAGGGAATTATGGAATTTTCATTTTTATTTTTAATTAATGAGACGATTGGTTCTTGATTCATTAAATCATTGTTTATTCATTATCCTATTATTATCTCATTAATGATGAGATTTATTTTCATTACACTATTATGAATTATCTGTTGGATATGAAAGAGTTTTTTTTTTTTTTTTTTTTCTTAATTCTTTTTGTTTTTTTTATATTAAAAGTTAATTATTTACTTTTAATTAATTCTGGAATACGTATGGAATTCTAGTTTTTCTTCTTTTTGTTGTTGAAAAATTTACAATTATTTTTTAATTCCGCATCTATATCGAAAAACAAAAGAAAACAAAAAATAATAATAATAATTACCCGGAGAAATCAAACCCACCGCAATATCAATACAACACCAAGTCACCAATTGTGGTACGGCCCGAGTTCAAAATGAAGATCAAAAAACTTGAAAAAAATGAAATAAGAAAATAACAATAATTACCTGGAGAAGAAAAGTCAATGTCAAGAGAATATGATGGGTCAATTTGGGAGGTCTCTACAGCTTCCCATTGAAACTCTAGCACTCAATTCAGAGACTCATTAATATAGGAATCATTGATTAGATTATAAGAGTATCTCCGATGTAAATATGCATTTTTGAGTTTTTAAATAGTGTCACATCAGTATTTTTATTTATTATGGGTCCACTTTTGAAAAAAATTTAGAGAAATGCATATTCACATCTCCAATGCAATTATCTAAAGTTAAATATGAATCCATTTTTTGACCAATTATAATAAAACAATTATTACACTTTCTCACCTATTTTATTTTACAATTAAATGAGCTTTAATCTTATTGATGGAAAGAGTTAGAAAGCTTTAATCTTATTGGTAGAAAGAGTTAGAAATCCTAGTCAGCATTTCTAAGAAAGTTTTTAGAATTAGAAACTCAACTATATAGTTTTTAACTTTTTTTTTTTGACACATCATCTCTATATTCAATTTAAATAATAGCATTGGAGAGAATTTTTCTAACTTTTTTAATATCTATCCTATGTGGCACTCCATTTTCTCCAAATGCATAATAGCATTGGAGATGCTCTAATATTACCTCTTGAATTGAATTTATAGATAAAACTGAGGTTTTTTTATTTTTTATTTTTAAATTGATATTAGATGAAGAAGAGCAACCTAGGAAATTAGTTGTTGGTTTGTAATATAAATAAAATGAAAAAAATAGGCTCTTTATAAATGTTAGATTTTTTTATGTATTTTTAATGTAAAACATTTTTTATTGTCTACATGTCAACACAAGAACAGAGAGTGTGTTGAGAGAATGGATTGAGATAGTGAATTTAGCACTCCTCTATCTGTATACCTAAATAAATTAATACATATTATTTTAAAATTAAACACGAACGCCTTCTGCCTCTTAACTTTTATTTTAAATTCTTCCACAAAATATACTAGTAGATATGGTAACCACACCTTGCACAGGCTTTATTAACATTTTACAGCATACAAAAAAATTGAAAATAAATAATCAAATGAATTAAACTTAACCTACATTTATATTTAACTCATCGTTTATTCTTTATATTGTTGTGTTGAGAACAAAAAGAATTCATAGATTTAATCACATCGAGGATCAACTAACTGATATTTTGACTACAAAACCTCTTGACATTAGCATATTCAATCTTTTGAAGGACAAATTCATATCGGAAAAAACCAAGTTTCATTTGAGGGGGATGTTAGAGCACCTTGAGCTATTTCATCATTGATCACCAAACGTTGATCAATGATGTCATCACATTATATATAATAATGTTTTTATTAATTAATTAATTAAATTAAGTGAGAAGAAATTACAAATTAAACAGACTTGAAATAATACGTAATACATATATAATACGTATACATACGTACATTGTTCTTATTTGAAGAAACAAACAGAAATAATTTTGGTATTATTGCGTTCGAGGATATTCCATGTGAACCCCTAAGAGCATCCAAACAAAAACCGCTTCTTCCATGAAATCCTAGAACCTTTCTGCCATTAGACGTCGGAGAGCTGAAGAACATTCCAATTTCATTTCCGAAAGGTCCGTATTTTCCCTTATTTGTGTAAAAAGAGATAGACCGCACAGCTTTATACCTATCGTTTCTTTCAATTTTCCCATAAAATCCCGTAATGAATACCAAGTACTCGCCTTCGTTAAGCATGATCTAATAGTTCAAATTCAAAATAAACATACTTAATTACGATCACTGAGATCTCACGTTTGTAATATTATTTTTATTTTTCTGTCATTTAGACATTAATATATATATATATATATATATATATATATGTATTTAATGGAATGAGAGGGCATGCAAGCTGTAATTAGATTTCCTTTAATTTCTTACTTTGTATATTGTAGCGTCAGCACCTTCTCCACCATGCCTTGTTGTCATGTACCTAACCCAACATCGATCCACCATGACATAACTAAAACATATCAGTTATTGAATGGGACGAGGGGCTCGTACAGGAGGCTTATGAATGGGTGGAATCTAAGGTAGTCTTCACTCCTCAGCTGACTCCATGGCCATCTTGAAGCAGGAATACTACCTTATAATGGTTTCAGTTTGGAAAATCTTAAGGGAACAAAGGTGGGTGGGATTGTTTTTGATGAATTGGGAAAGACTAAAGAGACACATCAGCTGATCTTCTAGAGGCAGGGAATCCCAACAACATTATGGTTCTTTTGAATACAACTGTAAACAACATAATCATCGATACTAATGATGCAGGTAAATACTAAATTTTGAATATAACTAGTTTTATTGAAATGATGCAGGTAAGGGAAATGAGAACAGAGTTCACAGCATAAGGTTCATTAAGAGCGATGTCAGCTCTAGTAAAATCCATGAAGCATACCTTAACCAGCCAAACAATTCAAGTAGATGGGGAGATGTTATTTTGTCTGCAGGAGCATTAGCCAGTCCCCAAATCCTATTACTAAGCAGAATCGGTTCTCATGAACACCTCAAAAAGTTCAATATTTCAGTTAAGGTAGGCTTAGAAGATGTTGGACATGGAATACAGGATAATCCTAGCATTGCTGTCTTGGTAGACACAATGCCTGCAAAAAGACAACCAGAAAGCTAGTTCATCTACAAGAACCCCAGCTTTAACAAACTTGTTCCCATTTTCATATACACCAATCAACCAGGCCACAAACTACCCAATTACCTATACAAATCAATACCCTTACCAATGTTAATTCCAGATCACAGAACAAAAATAGTTGAAGAAGCTATTGCCAGATTATATTGTAGATGAATTTGTAAAATACATCTACTACGATATAAAATAGTTTAGAGAAAATATGGAGGCATCATTCAGTTTATAAATTCAAAATGCTTACTATGGCAAACAAGTTGGGTGTAAAAATGGAAGCTGAGGCACTTAACAAGGCTACTCCAATACTGAATCTATCCCTGCGTACTTGAATCTTGGCTAATCTTTCTATTAATTTACTACTTTTTCTTTCTAAAGTTATGAATTTAGAAGAAAGATCTTTCCCATTTATATATGTAACCTTTTTGTAACAGAGAAATAATTTAAAAGCAAGTACATGTATATCGGCATAACAATCATTAAGGAAGAAAGTGTAAGCACAACAACAAAAGTATCGCATGCAGTCACTAAGGTTGATATCACTTTTTGCGTCTTGAGCTTACCAAGCATTAATTACCCATCTTTCAACTGTTTTTGCACATAGAAATGTCCCCAATAATAGTAGGCCACTATTTTTCTCTATTTATAAACAAAGCTTACAATTTGATACATTATAAAGGGTGCAGAGCATTGAATAGCAAATAGCAATGGAATAATGAATAGCTTACTTTACTCGATCTGGGGAAGAAAATGTTGAGCATCATCTTGTTCTGTGACTGAAGGACTTTGTTGGGTTTGGTGGGATTGTCGGAAGAAGTGATACAACGTTGATGAATCGATGGAGTAGATTCAGTAGAAGCAACTTGAGCATCTTCAGACCACTCCCGGTCCATGCAAGCAAGATAATGTTCTTTAGCCTTCTCAAGCCTCAGTCTTGCTCCTTTCCAGACACACCCATTATACTATGCATTAACAAATGACTAACTGTTAACAATAACAATAACAAAAACAACCCATGAAAACCATTGAAGAGAAAAGAAGAGAGAACCTTGCTGAAGAGCTTGGAAAGGGAATTGTGATTGGAGGGGCAGAAATCCAAAAAGGCAAAGCTGCGGGATTTGGTCCTGACAATCTCTACAGACTTGATGGTTCCTAGAGAAGAGAAGATGTTGCTCAGTTCATCGGTTGTCACCTTCTCTCCCAATCCTTCACCCTTCCACCAGAATACAGCTCAAAAAAGACAACCCGGTGCTTCAGCAATCAGTCCAACTCTAAATGCACACAGACCAAGTTGGGCCATAGCCCTGTTGAAAAGTATCTGAGATAACACATCCATCTGCTGAACATTCTCCTGTAGATGATTCATTTGAAAATTCATCTCGGAGAGCATGGTGGTAAATATCACAAAGCATTGCACGGGCTTTGGTTCTCTCATCTCCATACTTGTATATTAGGGACACTAGAATGTCCATTATTGTTCTGCTATTCTCAGGAAATGTGGGCTTTCGAGGCACAAGCTCAGGAACAACTATAAATGCAGTAGTACCCCTAAGTTCCTCCTCGCCTGCTTTTTCTATGTTTATCTCCATCTTCTGTCAGCTCAAACAATTTCTTCATTGCATCATAAACCTCTTGAGGTTTATAATAGATCAGTTCAACCTGTCATAGGGTAACCTTTGCAGCAGATTTAAATTCTCCACTCCACTCTAAATAATCCTGGACATTCTGAGCAAGTACCAAGAACATAGGTTCATCCCTCAGCCTTTCAACATACTCATGTGAGTGAGGATCAATGCTTTGCAAGCTCTTAAAAAACTCGGTATCTATCTTCTCAACAAAGGCCACCAAATTTCCCCAAACACGAATTGTCCCATCATAATCTGCTCCCTTCTCTGATTCATTCTCATCAGGCTCAACCATGTCATTCACAACAATATTAGAATATCGAGTAAGAATGTCAAGCGCAGCAAGCATATTCTGTACGCACTTCTTCAACACATTTAAAGGCATGTGACCACTGAGACCTGGATTAACATTACTGAGCAAAAATAAGACTAAAAAGAATCTCCAGCTTCTGAGCAGGCGTCTTTAGAAACTTTGGTCAAGAAGGTAAGCTGCTCAACCTGTTCAAACCTTCCAGTTCCCTTCCTACCCCGAGCAGCTAAACCTCCTTAAACTTTTTGTTAACAGTGTCCCAAGTGACCTCGCTGGGATTCCTAAATTGCTTGCCCATCAACGACTTATTTTTCCTCCCCGTCTGCTTCCAACCCTCATCATTTGCATCATCAGGCCTTTCTTCATCATCATCCTCATCCACATCCCCATCTTTATCAGATCCTCCAATATCAATGTTGTCAGGATCCTCCTTAACATCAAACTCTTCATCCTCTGATTCTTCATCAGCATCCTTATCCACATCACTCTCAGGATTCGCCCTGTACTTGTTAATTAAATCTAAATATTGCTTATAATTTTTCTTCAATTTCTGCTTCATTGAATTGAGAGCCTTAGCATTGCTGCTACTCATCTTCTTTGCTTCCTTATTTGCCATGGCTTGGTTCAAAAGGTCCTCTAACATCACAAGAGCCTTGATGTACATAGCGGGTACCTTGCTAGACTCAGTCACTCTCATGACCTTCTCCAGCTGCTTATTTATCTTGTCAAAACTCTCTTGCAAGCCAACCCAATCATTGATTTTCATGGCATTCTTCATCTGGTCAACTGTACTGTCATTTCCTCAAATCGCTTGTCTTTGGCCGACCTAACCACATGCTTCTGACCATCAGAGTCATTGCTATCACTAGCGTTTGCCTCAAGGTATCTGCTTCCAGCATTTTGGATGGTGGTAACACCTCCCCGTTGTCAACCTCCCCATCCTCATAATCACTACTGTCCTCAGTGTCACTTCCACCCTATTTAAAAAATAATAATGATAATAAACAAACAAACAAAAACACTGTTAACATTAGCCAGTGTTGGATATTTCACTAGAATATAAAACGCAAAACCAAGAAGAAATACCTGAGTCCAGAAACGCGATGCCGATGCCATCTTGTCCTTGAACAACTCTAAAGAACAAAATCAGAAAATACGAGAATCTGAATTCAAACACATTGACAGCAAGATAATAAATCAGTTAACAACAAATCAACAAGTGGGCCTAAACTACACCTTTGATCTCCATCATAACAACATAAGACTATAGTCTACTGATAAAACAAAAACCATAATTATATATATATAAACTCACAGAAAAATCAACACAAAACAACAAATTATTTGTTGGGTTAAAAAAATAACAAAAAAATAGATTGATGAACAAATAATCATGAAATTAATCTTACTAAACATAATTTATAGTCTTATAGTGAACAAGAAGGTGTTTAAAACCCTAATTATATATATACACTTTTTTCACAGAAATCAACATAAAAAAGCAAATTATTTGTTGGGTTACAAAATAATTAACAAAAAAAAAAAAGAGATGTTGAACGAAAAAGCATGAAGATAATTTTACAAAACATAACTTATAGACAGCCAATAAAGCTGTTTTTTTTTTTTTTTTTTTCTGATAAACGAATTCACATTTGGTGAAATACTCTACTAGACTACAACCGTATACCTTGCAGTGCATCTGCAGCATGTCACGAAGTTTCATCCTCAAAGATACGTGATGTACAGAAAGCAATGGTTCCTGGCACAAAGATAGTTGCAATTGCACTCAACCAGCAATCCTGATGTAGTTGACTCACAGACAGGAGATTCCTTCAGCTCCATCGAATGACTCGAGGGTTCCATTTCAGCGCTGTGCTCCTGATTTCGAGATAAGTAAGTGAAGGAGAGAGATAGGTGAGATTTTGCAACAGGGTTTCTTTCTCTGGAATATTTGTCCAATATTTATTTGTCTTAAATATATTGTACTAATTTATTAAAAATTACCCTCCTCCTAAAAACATGACATGTGTCCATGGAGAAGATAAATTTGTTCAAACTCTTTTATCTTTTTATACAATTTTACCCCCAATGGACACATATCATGTTTTTGGGAGGAGGTAATGCTCACTCACCTTGAAAGGGGGTGAGCAAAAATAGACTCAATTTTAGAGGGTTTGGGCCTGCAAATTACTGCCTTTTATTTTGTTTAGAAAAATATTTTTTATTAAATTCATTTTCAAAGTGATTGATGTCTTAATCATGTGATGAATTTGTCTTAAATAATTTTTACTAATTTATTAAAAATTGCCGTGCGGGCCAGGCTTGACCCAACCCTAAATTTAGAGGCCTTTCTGTTTCACTCAATTTCAGGTTAGTATTTGAAGCTTGCATTCATGATGGCCGTGTAATATTATAATACATATGTTGTGACCATGTAAACCCTTCAATCCTATATACATATTACATTCCAGATAGATTAATAAGACCAAACATTGCATTGATTCTACTAAAAAAATATACTGCTACATTGCATTGATTCTACTCTCATCAAAAAGAAAGCAACTCAGATAAGATGTGTTACATAAACAACCCAAACAAAGGGATTAATGTGGCCAAACAAGGGGATCACAGCAAACCCGCAACCTTCAGCTCCATCGAATGACTCGAGGGTTCCATTTCGGAGATTCCTTCAGCATTTAATATGTAATTTTAACTAATCTCTATATTAACTGTTAAAGTAATCTCTATATTAACTATAAATTTACCCACTCCAAGTTCATTCTTATTTTAATTTCCTCCAACACCCGAACTGTATATGTAATTTTAATTTGTTTCATGATTACATTTAACAATATTCAGTATTTTATTAACCTATTTATGTAAAAATGTCATGATATATTTTACTGGCCAAATGAATTAAACCATTCCATCATAATAATATTGTTTCCTCAAATTATTCATACAAAAGTTGAAATGAAAGATATTGCATGAGTTCCACTGTTTACTCATACAACTCTTGCTTTACTTATACAAATAATCTAATCAAATGTTAAAATATATAATTTGATCAACATATTGAGAGTTGGTAAAGGCATGTAAAATTATAAATTAAGTTATAAATTATAATCTAATAAAGGCTTGTAAATTATAAATTATAAGCTATTTAATTAATAATTAATACTATCTAGTCTTATAATCTGGAGGCCTCCTGTAAGGCATGTAAAATTATCAAATTTGCTTAGGATTTGACATTATTACTCAGGGAACCAGTGCATAAAGAAGAAGCTGCTCTCAGCTATCAACGAGCCTGCTCGGATTCGGAGTCGATAGCTAATGATGCTAGTAATGGAGCAGTAAGTTTAGCAAATCAAAAAAGGAAGAAAAATAAAAAATAAGACTCTGATATATAATGCATTTGAGTGAATGCTACAATATTATAGCAAAGTCTCTATATAACTGGTTGGAATAGTTGGCTCTTATAGCTTCCGGTATATACCCAACTAGTGCAAGATTCCTGCTACGGCTCCCCGGAATGTGATTTCAGCAAATACCACATGTGTCTATGAGTTCCAAACATTGATAAGTACATGTGTTTGAATCCAGTTCTTTTGAAACAGTTGTTTACAGTTAAGACAACACTTTTTACAATCCAAAAACATTTCTCTGTTTTTCAGAAAACAGTTACATAGAGAAAAGATAACATAACTTACAAGTGTGTTATCAGGGTCCTTGTAATACCGTCCATTATCCATTTACAAATTATGCAAGGATTCCTTGTGCCCCAAGCACAAAAACCAGCATTGCATCCATTCCAGGAACATAAATGGAGTCCTCCATCCCCAAACACCAATCTGTTCATTTGGATTAGTTAAATATTGAGATCATAAATAAATCAGTGACTAATATCCTCAGTACTTAGAACTTAATTCTTATACCAGAAAATAGAATCCAGCAAATACTTATACAATACCGGCTGCACCAGCAGTGAAACAGACATGGCTGAAGCTGTAGAGCTGCTTGTTAATAGGGATAGCTGCAACATAGTATAGAATAGAGAGTTATAATAATTCAATCAATGATAGACATAATATGAAAATAAATTATATGTTAACAAATTGAAGCACAATGATAGAGCTTCAATTACACAAGAAAGAACCGAATTATGCAAACCCAGATTTCAATTACACAAAATCGGGTTCAAAACACAGATTGAATTGTGTTATTTTCGTTGACCTAAGAAATAAAAGTAAAAAAAAACAAGGAAAAGAAATTGAACTATAAATGCTTTAATAATACAAAGTAACCAGCTGAGATGATATACATATATATATATATATATTCCAAGCACAATGTCATGCTTTACCGTCAATCACTATAACAATTGCAGCGAGAGTTGTAGAGTAAAACTGTTTTAAAATGATTGTATAAAGTTGAATAGCTGCCATAATTAAAGTACCAATTTGACCGGGAGACATGACTTAAGCTGCAAAGACACAACAAGTTCACAATTTAACCGGGATCCTTGCTACTTCTACGGTTCTACCCCACAAGGAATTACTCGGTGCTAATCAAAGCACTTCTTTGACAAAGTTTCCATAAACCTCTCACCCAAAAGGAAGATAAGCCCCAAGACAACAATATGCACTACAACACTTGACAGCATAAATGTGCATCTAATTGGCTAGGTAGGGGGATCTGGTGAAAGTATTTTGCAGCATTTTGACTCATAAAAAACTTTGCTGAGATGATATTAAATAGCCAATGATATGAAAAATTATTTCTATCAAAAAAAATATAGACTCTTCTATTATATTTCTATTTTTGCAATATATTTTTTGTTTCCTATAAAACAAAAATAGCCAATGATTTGAAAAAAAATGTATATATATATAAGATCCTAAACATGGTCCTGAGCAGAGTAAGATCATTAGAAGGCTCCCAAGGCCAAGGGTTTGAGATACGGTTTTGTTAAGCAGAGCTGCGAAATATGCATCAAAGCATGCTTGCGAACAACAAATGCACAGATAATACTGGGATAATCATTTTAGATTCAAAAAAAAGGGAGACCATACAAGAAGAGTGTCATATATTTTATTAAAACCGGTTTAAGATCTTCATCACACCTCATAATGAGAAGAGCTATGAGTTTCGTAAATATGAACCGGATGGTGTACCATGTACATTAATCAATAAACCCTGATCATGCAGAACAGATAACATATATATGTAAGTTATATACTCTCACCTCCACAAGTACCCTTGCTTTCTTCTTCAATTTGGCACCACGTTCTTCGTTCTCAAGCTTCCTCAAAGCCAAGCCAGATTCTCTTCTCACTCTCTTGTGGTCAACTGCTACTGTCTCTTCGTCGTCGTCTAATCCAACTGTATCATTAACCATCACCGTTTAAATTGATTCGTACACCAATTACTTATTTACTTAAAGGTCATTCATTTTGTTTTTTTGGTTCAAACAGCTTGGAAAGAGAAATAATTAAGAAAATAGAAAATGAAATGCAAACAGCTAAGGAAAAAATGGAAACACATAATTCTCATATATGGAAAATTAAATATGCCTGGGACCTAACCATAATTCTCATATACTGTGAGCTGGTGTTTTTCTCAGCCCTATTTCATTCATCAATTCTCTCACATTCTCTGCATCTTTCCACCTTCCACGTGAAGCTTAAATTTTCGCCATCAATACATGGTTTCCCGTGTTCTCTGGCTCAAGCTCAAAGAGCCATTCTGCAGCTGCCTCTCCTAATTCAACATTCTCATGTATTACACAAGCACCAAGTAGAGCACCCCAAACAGCATGAGTAGGCTTGATAGGCATTGTTCTAATCAGATTGTAAGCTTCATCCAGCCGACCTGCTCAACCGAGAAGATCAACAACACAAGTGTAGTGATCTGCACGGGGGCTTGTCTGGTGATTTTCAAGCATTAATTTGAACAAGCCCAAGTCCTCATCCACCAAACAACCAGCATGGCTGCATGCATGCAACGCTGAAGTAAAAGTAACTTCATTTGGATTCACCCCAGATTGAACCATTTCTTTGAAAAGCAAAATGGCAGTCTTACCGTGTCCATGCATTCCATAACCAGCAATTATCACACTCCATAAAACAATATCCTTTTTCTCTTTGGGGATCCCGCTAAAAATCTTGTGTGCACAATCTAGACACCCACACTTTGAGTATATATCTATCATCCCAGTAGCAACTTCTATGTTTGAAATAAACCCAGATCTTATCAGATAACAATGTATATTCGTTGCTTGATGCAAATCCGCAAGAATGGAGTATGCCGGAAGAAGACTATTCAAAGTAGAGTCATTAGGTTCCACAACTTCAGTCAGCATTTGTTTGAAAAGCTCTACAGCTTCTCTTGCTAGCCCATTATGAATGCACCCAGAGAGAATTGCGTTCCATGGGACTGTTCTCTTTCTTGATGTTCTTGCAAACACTTGGAAGCTGACTTCAACATGATTGCACTGTGCATACATATGGATCAATGCGGTTTCCATGACAACCTCGCTCTCGAGCTTTTGCCTTATTGTCCAACCATGCAAACACCGACCATCCTTCAGATAATACAAACTGGAACAAGCTGAAAGAAGTGATGCTATTGTCACTGCATTAGGTCTTACTCCTTTGAATTGCATTGAACGTAAAAGCCCCAGTGCATTCCTCACTTCACCATTCAAAATGCAACCATTAATCATTGAAGTCCAAGTAACAACGTCCCTCTCACTCATCCCATCAAAAACTAACCGTGCTTCACTTACACTACCGCACTTCACGTACATGTCCACCAATGCATTCCACACCGCGATATTTTTCCCTAAACCTTTACTTTCCACCAACACATGAACCCTTCTCCCCACTTCAACATCCTTCAAGTAAACACGCGCGGGCAACACTGAGACCACGCTGGCACTATCGGGTTCCACTCCGTTGTTCACCATCCAATTAAAAACCTCCAAAGCCTGATTGGTGTACCCGTTCTTAAAAGTACCCACTTATCATAGTATTCCAAGACACCACGCTACGTTCCCACATCCCATCAAACAAATTCCTTGCTACCTTTATCTCTCCAAAACTCATATACATTGCTAGCAAACAATTCTGCCCAAATGTATCAGTATCAAACCCTGCAACCATCGTCCTCCCATGCAAAATAACGCCCAATTCACGCAAAGCCAAGTCACTGCAGGCCTTAATAACAATAGGGTAGGTATGATTATCTGGGAGGTAATTTTCCAACCTAAGCATATCAGCAAACATTCTAACAACATCATACGACAACCCATTTTGTGTATACATTCTCATCATGGTGTTATACAAGAACGAGTTTCGTTCAGGAATTTTGTCGAACATTTTACGTGCGTTGGAAACATGGCCGGAGTTCGCGTAAGCAGAGGCGATGATCGAGTGTAGGTGGGCGGAGAGGAAGCCTGAGGCGGTGATGATTGCATGGAGTTGCTTGACTTTCGTGAGGGACTTTGTGTTTGCATAGTTTTGGAGGAGTTTCGTGAAGAATGGCTTGGCCTTTTGTCGAACATGAGGTGGACGGCGGTGGACCATTCATGAACTCTTTAAAAGTTAATTTTCCCTATCAATTGGCGTGTAATATAAAAATATATATAGAGGAAATAAGGGTTTATAGTCAAAAATTAAGGGCTCTCACTGTTTTTGTCCACCATTATCATTTTTATTGTTTTTGTTATTAAATGGGCTGTGAGGACATAATTGCCTTTTTTTTTTCTTAATCTCTTCTCTCTCCTTTCTCTCACTCATTTCACGCCTCCCACTTCTCTCTCCTTTCTCTTTCCATTCACGCCTCCTCCTCCTCCTCCTCTCTCCTCCTCTTTCCTTCTTCTTTCACGCCCTCTTCTTCTTCTTTTCTTCTTCTTCTTCTTCTTCTTCTTCTTCTTCTCTTTTTTTCTAGATTTTAAAATATATTTCAGATTTTTTTATAAAAAAAAAAATTTCAAATCGGACGTCCGATCTTCCCTCCTCCTTCTTCTTTTCTTTCTCTCCTCTCTTCTCTTTCTCTTTCACATTTTTTCCAGATTTTTTTTTTAAAATTTCAGTTTTTTTTTTTTTTTGAATTTTTTTTTCTTTTTAGATTTTAAAGTTTGGTTTGTGGTTGATTTTAGGGATTTTTTAAAAAACATTTCAGGTTTTTTTTTAAACAAAAAATTTCAGATTTGAAAATGTATCCAGATTGTTTTAAAAAAAATTCAGTTTTTTTTTTTTGTTGAAAATTTCCAAATTTAAAAAAGGTTTGGATTTGAGTTGTTGTTGTGGTTGTTGTTGTTGTTGTGGTTGTGGTTGTGCTTAAAAAAAATTCAGATTTGTGGTTGTGCTTAAAAAAAATTCAGATTTGTGGTTGTATACTTGTATTTAAGTTTGGGATGTGGTTGATTTTATGAATGGTGGGAGTTGTGTTTTGTTGAAAAAAAATTAAGATTTTTTTGGATTTGATCTTTTTCAAACAAACTTTTCAGATTTTATTTTGTTTAAACACACCAGGCAAACGAATTAAACACACCAGGCAAAATGAATTAAACACACCGGACTAATTAAACACACTAGGCAAAATGGATTAAACACACCAGGCAAAATGGATTAAACACACCGGACTAATTAAACACACCAGACTACCAATTAAACACACCGGACTAATTAAACACACTAGACCACCAATTAAACACACCGAACTAATTAAACACACCAGACCAAACATATTAAACACACTAGACCAAACAAATTAAACACACCAAGCCAAACCAATTAAACACACCGGTGCAAACCAATTAAACACCCTAGGCCTTGATGTGTTTAATTGAGGACCTGGTGTGTTTAATTCGTTTTACCCTGGTGTGTTTAATTCGTTTTTTCCTTGGTGTGTTTAATTGTTTTTGTCTGGTGTGTTTAATTGGTGGTCTGGTGTGTTTAATTAGTCCGGTGTGTTTAATTCATTTTGTCTGGTGTATTTAATTAGTCCGGTGTGTTTAATTCATTTTGCTTGGTGTGTTTAATTCGTTTGCCTGGTGTGTTTAAACAAAATAAAATCTGAAAAGTTTGTTTGAAAAAAATCAAATCCGAAAAATCTCAAAAATATTTCAACAAAACCCAAACTCAAATACAACTCCCACCATTCATAAAAACAACCACAACCCAAACTTAAATATAACCACAAATCAACAACTAACACTTAAATCTAAACATTTTTTTAAATATGAAAATTTTTCAAAAAAAAAAAAAACTGAAATTTTTTTAAAAAATCTAGAAAATTTCCCAAATCTGAAAATTTTTGTTTAAAAAAAATCTGGAAAAAAAAGAAGAAAGAGAAGAAGAAAAAGAAGATGAACTCGTGAGAGAGAGAAGATGTGAAAGAGAGAGGAGGAGAGAAAGAGAGAAGGAGGAGAGAAAGAAAAAGGAGGAGGCGTGAGAAAAGGAGAGAGAGAAAGAGGGAAAAAAATTTGTAAAGAAGGGCAATCTTGTCCAAAAAGTGGAAATTTTGACAAAAAATAGTAAAAATATTAATCATGGACAAAAACAATAAACCCCATAATTTTTTGGCTAGTTATGGAGTTCTCCCATATATATATATATAAATTCTATTATCAGTTCGAACTGACAAAAGTTATATCAGTTCCTTGTATGTGGGCCACTGGATTTAAATACTTTGACTTGGCTGTATGCACTTGTTAGTCAAAGTATTTAAATTCAGTGGCCCACATACAAGAAACTGATATAACTTTTGTCAGTTCGAACTGATAATAGAAAGACTGTATATATATATATATATATATATATATATATATATATAAAGAATTCAAATCTGTCTAAAAAAAAAAAAATGGTGTTTCAATTTGTGTCTAACCAACCAAATTGGGCCATATGTACACAATAATTTACATTTAATTATTATTTTTAAATAGCATGTACACATGACTCAATTTGGTTGGTTAGACACAAATTGGAACATCTTTTTTTGACAAGTGATTTGAATCCCTATATTTTCCCGAGGGTGGAATAGCTCAAGTTCAAATGTTCAATGTTGAGTTGTGTTAAAATTTTCAATTATAAAGTTTAGGCAATGAATTTTAATTTTTATTATAAATTATATTTCACAAAGAGATATTTCACAAGGCAAATGAGAAAACAATCAAAATCTATAGCTGCCAACATGAACGCCAAATACAACGAGATATAATCTATAAGTATATCATTTAGCATGTTGTTTAGATATCATTTAGCATGAAGAATTTAAAAGTACAAGTTAACATCAACCCTAACTTCATCTCCTAACTTCATCTCCATGTTCGGCTTAAAGGACTCAACATTATCCGTCAAAGATTGACATGAAGAAAAGAAAGGAAATCAGAAAAACACAACTAGCTATTAGAAAGTAATTATTAGCATTCTTCATTGTTCAATAAAGCATAACTTAAACTATACAAAGACTATTTCTCCAATTAAACACCTAAATTATGAGAATCTAAGATCAATTCGCAAATGTACATCCAAATCTATCTTCCTCGGCCAATTCCAACATATTTTCACATTTATTTTAAATGTGTCATGTTTGCTACAAATTATATAATAGAAACTGAGCATAAAAATTGACAAATATGTGTTTTTAAAAATTGATTTTTTTTTGTTTTTTGTTTTTACTTCAACTAAGAATGTAATAGAATTAATCTTTCAATAACAAGTTGTTACATTCATTAAAATTTCAATCTCAATACCAGGTTGTTACATTCATCAAAATTTCAATTTCAATCGTTCAACAATGCTTTGACTTGTTTATGGCCAAGGCACCATATCGGAGCTGTCACTAAAGGCAATATAGACTAAGTAGGTTATGTAATCATTCAACCTCAACTACATCGAGGTCAATACTATAAGAAAATTGATATTCAGTGACTAACTTTCCTATAATCAAGTAATAAGTAGTCACAAAAAGAGGGCGAAACCAGGATTTTGGCTTGGGGGGTGGGCGAAACAAAAAGAAATTCAAGTTTGTGCAAGACAAATATATTAATATTTAAAAACTAAATTATTAAAAAAAAAAAAAACAAATATAATACCGTTTAGTCTCATAAATTAATAAATAAAATAAACATAAGTTTAATGAATCAAAATGAAGCTCTTTAAAATCTAAAAAATCATTTATAATTGAATCAATACTCACATATAATTCTTGTAATTGAGAATCAATTGTAACATAAAATATATACATACCCAATAATACTGTTTAATTGTAAAATTATCTTGTTGATGGTAAGTTCGACCTCGTATTGCAATGTAATGAGCATTAATATATGGAACATCTATATTGCATGTCTCACAAAATAAACTTACTACTTTAGTAAATAATCTATCACATCTAGTATTTCTTATTAATCATGGTTAATAATCTCCATGACATCTATTCATTAAATACATTATTAAATAGAAACATATTAATAAATTCTTCTTAAAACGGTTATGGTCATATGCTCATAGTTGTTGATGCTGCCTCACTTCAAATTTTCTTAGATAAATTGGTTGGACCGGACTTTAAAGGGTAATAATTATGTTTATAATTAAAAAAAATATTGTGATGGATCAGAAATATTTTTACCTATATAACACATTATTGTTATACGTGTATGGCTTTTACACCACATGAACTCATTGGCTTCTTGAATAATCCATGCCACATGGCAAGCTCCTATGGTTTGCTTCATGTTTAAGAGTAGAATATTACATCAATCACCCCTCTCTTCTTGCCTATATATATGGCTTTCATTGTAATTACAAAAGTGACAAAAAGTTGTTGTTGTAGAAAAATCTGATACCCACCAAAATTAATAAAAGGCAATACACTTTTCTCTCCTTCTCCACTCTCTCGTTTCTTTCTCATGTTTTTCTATTTCTTATTTATTTACTTATTTGTTCTATATTTAATCATCATCATCTACTTATTTGTTCTCTAATTTATTAATCATTATTATTTATATTATCTATTGTTTCTATTAAATTTACAACAATTATGACAATTTTATACATGAAAAATTGGTAGAATTTTTTTTTTTTTTTTTGGGGGGGTGGGGGGCCATGGCCCCCGCCTATCTCCTCCCTGACGAAATATCACTTATAAAAACCATCATTAGATGATAGTTGAAAAAATATAAGTCATAGATCCAATTTATTCTACGGTCAAAGTTTCAAGATTTGCATCCGGGGATTGTCTATATGCTAACTACGTCCAATTTAGTTGCAAATTGAAAAAAAAAAAAAAAAAAAAAAAAAAAACTATATCATTGGCAACTATGATGTTAGCTAGGAAATATATATATATATTTTTTGTAACTAAAATGTTTTAGTCGACAAAGTGGAATTTTTTTTTTGGAGCTATTGTTTCCTTCCCAAAATTTATTTTTGGGGCAAATTATAAATAATTCACAATATTAATTGTAGTCAAGAAATGAGTTGTTGTTTTTTTTTTTTTTTTGTTTGTTTTGTTTAATATATTTAATTGTAAATTATGATAAAGTAATTAGGGTCTTTCTTTTCCCTTCAAAAGATAAAAATAGTCATTTTATGATTAGTCATAAATTTAAGATAAATAATAAACTAAGAAGAGAAGGGAAATATAAAATAATTGAAAATTTTTTTTTTAAAAAAAAATGTTTTATGATGGCTGAAAACCGCCGTAAACATTACTTCATGATTGTTTAAAAGCACCAAGAATTCCAATCAAAAAAAAAAAGCACCAAGAATTCCAACGCCATGAACAATTTCATGAAGTTTAAAATTTATAATGTTTTGGCACTTTTTAACCGCCATTATATAACTTCTTGGCACTTTTTAACCGCACAGATGACGGTCAATTTCCATTATAAGAAACGTCATTGAATTTTTAACAATTAATAATTAATTTCATCATAGTTACTTATAGTAAATAAATATAATAACATAAAAATTAAAATTGTACACTATCTATATCTATATCTATATAATATAGTAAAATGGAACCTTACATTAACACGTGTCGTCGTGTAGAGGTTTTATCATTTAATTTTTATTAATTAGTAGATATCAATAGGAGGAGATTTGGCCATATAAAATACTAATAAGAATTATTGTTCCAATTATCGTATTAATTTACATAGATATAATGATAGTTATTATTTGAGTCAGTTTAGGAAATTTTTAGCTTTCTAATTATCGCATTAGTTTACATAGATATAATGAAAGTTATTATTTGAGTTAGTTTAAGAAATTTTTAGCTGTCCAATTTCATTATTTGACTCTCTATTTTCACCGTTAATGGGATAATTAATAGATTCTATTAACCATTCCTATAATTAATTTTTAATTATTAATTAGTTATATATATTATAATATTTAGTAAGTTTAAAAGTCAATCATAAATTCTTATTCTTCCAAAATCGGTTTATTTACTCTCTCTTTATACAATCCCGTAAGTAATGGGATAATTAATACTTAATAGATTCAATTAACCATTCCCATAATTAATTTTTAATTATTAATTAGTTATATATATTGTAATATTTGGTAAGTTTAAAAGACAATCATAAATTCTTATTCTTCCAAAATCGGTTTATTTACTCTCTCTTTATACAACCCCGTAATTAATGGGATAATTAATAGATTCTATTAACCATTTTCATAATTAATTTTTAAATATTAATTAGTTATATATATTATAGTATTTGGTAAGTTTAAAAGACAATCATAAATTATTATTCTTTCAACCTCCTTAATTACCTCATTCCCTTACTATATTCCTCTCCCCTTTTTTAACCTTTTTTATTTTCCAACCTTTATTATCCAAATCTTCACTTTCCAATCCATCTTCTATAAATTTAAATTCTTTGGTGAAGAATATCAATTAACAACCCTTCATTTTATTACCACGTACTTAGTCCACTCAAATCAAATCTCAGTGTTTGAAATCAATTTCTTATTGTTAACCGCCAAAAATGGCAGGGGTCAAAGAAGAATTTTCCATTGGCCTTAGAAGATAAGTCGAGGTAGAAAGATATCACAGAAGAAGCATCCCGATACCCCGCCATTCTACAAAATGGCCGAGTACAACCTCTTACCAGCCACGATCAAGTTTAAGGTTTTCTAGACTCAAAAGGTACCAAGAAACCTAGAAGACAAGGCTCTAGGAACTCAATTGTTACAAGATCCTAGCACCCTTTTGCCATCCGGAATCCCGATACCCCGATACACTCATACATAATTCGAGAGAACGGGAAGAAGACAAGATACTTGAGTATCCCGATCCACCAAAAGCTAACGGTAAGCACCAGGTTAGCAAATGGCCACATATCAATACAAAATCCTAGTACCCCGATCCCGCCTAAAACAAGATCAGGTACACCAAAGAACAAGCCGAATAGAAGGACAAGCACAAAACGCCATCGTTCAAGACAAGTAAAGAATTACGCTTATTCCCGCCACTAAGAGTTCTATTTGAAATGGGAGTCAATTCCCACACAGTCTGCCAAGGAAAGAATCGCTTGATTCTAGGGATCAAAATCCCCGGTAAACTCGTTGATCGCCAAGGAAAGTCCCGTGAATTGCTAAAACCCTAGACCTAAGTTATAGGAGTGCATGGCAAGAAACGAGACCAATATCTACATCGTGTTGTCACACAAGAGAAAGGGGGCAACCTGAATACTTAACCATACTAGAGAGTTTTTCCACTTATCGACATGTATGAGATCTCCATCGCCAACTGAGTTTTTGATCACCATTGCTATTTAAATCCTTCACTGTACTTCTTATTATTCATTTGTTATCAATAAAAAAAAGTGTTATGAGGGATCCTTATTCCTTATACAGTTATACTACATTGGTTTTTGTCCATTATTTCCATTTAGTCGATTTTATTAGGTAGCAAAAGGGTATCGAACTACTTGATATCCCGCCAATTGAATTCCACCTCGATTCCAGTCCTTTGAATTGTTAATTGAAAAAATCACCCCAGTGACAATTTCGGTTAACACTTTTAGCACCGTCTGTGGGAAACTTTACTCCCAACCTTTTACAAAGCCGTCCTAGCTTTACCCCGAAGAATCAGAATATGAGGCTCCGATCCTCTAAGGGGCAGCCCGACCCATCAAGACCCCAGTCCCTCGCTTCCACTCAGGGAAATCAAGGGAGGAGGAAGGGAGCAAGAAGCCAGATCCTGGCACCGGTTCCGCCACCTAATATAGGCTCCGCACCCTATGACCCCACGATTCAGGAGGTGAATCGGGATACCATGTAACAACACGCTGTGGCTTACGTGGAAAGTATCCGCCTTCGGATGATTGCCCAAGGAATACCTTTCGAAGCCCCCAAGCTCGTGGGAGAGGCCGGACCAAGTACCTGGGTACCAATTTTAGACAGACTTATGTTGCCACTGCCGGTGCCAGATCATCCTGGAAATCTCAGACCCCGACAAGTAAAGTCAGCATTTGACATCCCTCCAAGAAGGATCCAGCTAACGGCTAGACCGGCAGCAAAGGAAAAAAGCTCCATAGCCTGATGTAGGTGGTAGTACCGGGCCTAGGAGAAACCCACGGGGGTACTCGGCCCTAAAGGGAGGAGCGCAAGGAGACAGCCATGCTATCTAAAACTTCAGATAATGAAGGCTCAGTAGCCAAATCCAGGCACGATGGATCCAGGCGCCTCGAAGATCAAATGGCCAAAATGACAAAGGAGCTCGAGGAGCTGAGGAAGGGGAAACACCGGGGTACCCGGAAGAACCCCTTGGGGGAAATGAATGCACCCTTTTCTATGAGGATTAGAGAAGCAGAGTTACCCCCCAAATTCAAGATGCCCACCGAAAAATATTCCGGATCAGAAGATCCCGTGAGCCACATGGAGAGCTTTGTCCACCAGATGGAGATCCAGAATGCTACCCGGTCAGCAATGTGCATAATGTTCCCTTCCACTCTGACTGACTGCGCCAAGACATGGTTCAAAAAGTTACCTCCAGGTAGTGTGGATTCTTTTACAAAGCTTACTATAGATTTTTACGCTCAGTTTCAGAGGATCAAACCTCATCCTAAGGACCAAACCTCATCCTAAGGACCTCGTCCTACTGCAGTATGTGATCTAGGAGCGGGGTGAAACGCTGAGGTCCTACATAGAGAAGTTCCACAAATAAGTGATCCACATGGGAGTGTTTGCTGAGAAGGAGACCTTGGCAAATTTCAGAAGAAACCTGTGGGCTGGCAGATTGTTCCGATCATTTGCAAAGCATCCATATGAGATTTACTAAGAAGGCTATGACAGGGCACTGGAGCAGGTGGACATAGATGAACAACTCCGGGTCAAAGTCGAGCATGATGAAGCTCGATCATCTAAACAATCGAAGAAGGAGTCTCCGAAGCCTACACACGTGAAGAAATTTCAGAATAATCCTCCAAACAGGTCAACCTACCGGCCACCACCTCTTCCCCAGCATCAGGATATATACCTGGTGAGAAGGACCCCTCCTAGAACCATACCTCCAATAAGAGAAGTAGCCCGGGTAGCAAGTGAAGAAGACTGGTACAACCATTATACTCCTCTCAACACATCCCAAGAAACCATATACCTCGTCATCCACGATAAAGGTTTGCTTAGGAAGCCAGGTCAAATGAAGATCCCAGCCGACCAAAGAAACCGGTACAAGTATTACGATTTTCATAAGGATGTAGGACACAACACATCTGAATGTTATAGCCTCTGCAACCAGATTGAGAGATTAGTAAGAGGAGGACTTTTAGTTGAATTTCTGCAGTAGGTATGAGATAGTATCAAGGCAGGGAAAAAGGTGCAAGGGGAAATGCGAGATGCAGAAGAAAAGAGGAAGGAAGGAGGAGAAAATGACTTGATGTAGCAAATTCAAGTCATTCACGCCATCAGCAGAGGCCTAACACTAGCAGGGACTTCTAACAATTCAAGAAAGAATCACGTAAGGAAGATCCCGAGGCTTACTACTAGTCATGATGTTCTCTGGGTCTCCAGGGGATCTCAAGACTATCCTCGTTCTGCCTAGATTATTTTCACCGAGGATGATGCCTACAACACAGTTCAGCCTCATAATGACCTAATGGTGATCACGGTACAGATTGCAAACTGCCGGGTTCACCGCATCCTGATAGATACTAGGAGTAGTGTGGACATTTTGTTCAAATGAGCGTTGGAAAAACTCAACTTGAAGAACCCTTGCTATAACAGTTGCACTACACCTTTGTATGGTTTCACAGGAGACTTCGTGATGCCAGTTGGGACGCATATCTTACCGGTGATAATTGGAGAAGCTCCCCTCCAGCAGAATATCATGATAAAATTCATTGTGGTTAACACCCCATCCGCCTACAACGCGATCCTAGGAAGACTGTTCCTATTGGGAATCAGGGGAGTTCTGTCCATTTATCACAACGTACTGAAATTCCCAGTCGAAACGAGGGTAGGAGAAGTCATGGGGGATAAGCAGGCAGCCCGCACCTGCTATGCGGTATCCATAAATCCTACCGCGTTAGCCAAGCAGTGTGCCCATGTTACCAGCGAACCGGGCCACATGATAGCAGAACAGGATCACTATGTCCTGGAAGAAGGAGAAGTGTCGGACATGATTATAGAAGAAAAGGAAGAGGAAGAACGGGGATGGACTAGTGGTCATCCCGCGGAGCAGTTAGAGGTGATACAAATCAGAAAGGGAGACCCAACCAAAGTAGTGAAGATAGGAGGCGCGCTGGATTATGAAGTCAGGAAGAACCTAGTAGGTCTCCTTGAAGAATATAATGACATTTTCACCTGGATCCATGATGAAATGCCAGGTATCCCTCTCAACCTAGCCACTCACAGATTGGCAGTAGACGCAACCTTCAAACCGGTCAAATAGAAGCGGAGGCATTTTAACGCCGAGCGGAATGCCGCAGTACAAGAAGAGGTGGATAAGCTTTTGAAAACTAGATTCATCAGAGAATCCTGCTACCCCGAGTAGATCGCCAACGTGGTCATGGTGACCAAAGCTAATGGGAAGTTGCGTATATGTGTGGACTACACTGACCTCAATCGGGCTTGCCCAAAGGATAGTTTCCCTTTACCTAAAATAGATTAGTTGATTGATTCTACTACAGGTAACAAGCTTCTAAGTTTCATGGACGCTTTCTCAGGGTACAACCAGATCATGATGCACCGCGCCGATCAAGATAAGACGAGCTTCATCACTGGGTAGGGCTTTTACTGCTACAAGGTTATGCCGTTCGATCTCAAAAACATTGGGGCCACCTACCAGCGCATGGTGAACAAGTTATTCAAGCAACAGATAAGAAAGTCTATGGAAGTATACATAGATGACATGATCACCAAGTCTTAGATGGCCGACCAACACCTTGAAGATTTACGCCAGACTTTCCAAGTGATAAGAGAGAATCAAATGAGACTAAACCCGACTAAGTGTGCTTTCGGGGTAGCAGCAGGAAAGTTCCTTGGGTTCATGGTACATGAGAGAGGAATTGAGGCCAACCCTAAGAAAATCAAGGCCATCATGGATCTGGAATCCCCCATTACACTCCAACAAGTTCAAGGATTGACTGGCAGAATAACAACTTTGAACCGTTTCATATCCCGATTTACAGATAAGTGCTTACCTTTCTTTAAAATCATCAAACAAGGAAAGAATATGAAGTGGGATCAAGAGAGTGAGCAAGCATTTCAAGCATTAAAGGAATACCTAGCCAGTCCACCTCTACTGGTAAAACCCCTTCCAGGAGAGGAACTACTGTTAGGATTATGCTCAATAACAAAAGTGTAATATTGTAATTGACAATCTTATCATATTAATAAAGTGATTTCTATTTATTTAACAAAATCTTATAGCATTTATAATTATAATTGTCAAGGTAAATAATCATAAGGTCAAAAGACTATGAGAAAAGAAGAATTGTTCGTACATCTGGATATGTATGAGGTAGACATAATTCTTTAGTTAGTCTTGAATAATGTTCACAGTTTAAGTTAAAGGTTGGGCACCTTTATCTTGTTAAAGTTGTAGAATTCTTTTACTAGCATTTGAGTGGGATCAAATGTGTTATGATGAGTCTAAAATCATTGGAGGGTCTTTAAGTAAAAGAATCTAGTACACTAGGTGCATTGAGCTAGATGACAATGAAATACTTTATCTAGAACCGTTAGTAGATAAAAGTCTTTTCATTATCAGGACAATCGGAGAGTCTATCTTAATCCTGAGATAAATGATGGACTTATGGTTGCAAGTGTTATCATTTGAGCTATCAATGAGTACGATTATATAGCATAGTCTATCCTCGATAGTTTAGTGGTATTCATTTGTTAATCGATAGAGAACTTCATTTATAGATATGGACATCGTGGCTCCATTTATTAAATGAGAGTAGAATATCATCATATGGATGTTTTGAGGTTTTGGATATTAAATCCTAACGTTAAGTTTTCAATAGTGACTATTGAAAGATGACTTCTGGATAAGTCATAATATATATCCAAGTTCAAAATGTGGTTATATGAGGAAATATGGTAACTTAGAGAGCTATGGGCGGTTTATGAGCTCTTGGCGATTACTGATATTCTTCACGAGGATTCACCATCTCCTATAAGATTGTCTAGGGTATGAATGAGAACCATTTACTTGTTCTATCTTTATTTAAGAGTGCAATTTTAGTTCTTTAGTGGAATGAACTAAAATTAATAGATCGAACCTAAGTGAATCATTTGTTGATTGTGATTGGGTTATGTCTATTGAAGCTTAAATTTAGATAGCCCGCCAAAATCCTCAATCCACACGGACTTGCATGGATCACTTGATATATTCTACCAGACTAATTTATGAGTCCATCTAGAATTGTATTAAGGCATGTGAACTTATTTCTTTTAGTAAGAAGGAGCCTAGTTCACATGTGGGCCTTTTAATTAAAGTCCAATGGATTAAATGAAATGAGAAAATAATAAATGGGCCATATATATTGTTAACCGCCAAAAATGGCAAGGACCAAAAAAGAATTTTCCACTAGTTTTGAGAAGAAAGCCGGGGTGTAAAATAGCAGTAGAAAAGATGTTCGGGTTCTGCTAAGCTGACGGGCTAGAATAAGAGCCTCTACCCACCCCGGCCAGGTCCAAAATCTCTAGAACCAGGAAAACACTAGAAAGCCGTAAAAAGAAGGGCCTTAAAGACACGACCATCATAAGATCCTGGCATCCAGCTACCCCGAGTATCTTGGTACCTCGATACCTGGAACCCCGATATCTGCAAACATCGGGGTTAGGAAGAGCAAGAAGGACGCGGGGTACCTGGAGTACCCTGACCAACAAAACTCGTGACATACACATAGCAAGATATACACCAGGATCCCAGTAGACCGACCCCACTTAAGTAGGAGGCGAGCACCTTGAAGAGCAGACTACATATAAAAGCAAACACTAAACGTCACCGTTCAAGATAAAAACTCAAGATACAACGCGGCATTCATTCCCGTTCTGTAGGGTCCTATTTTAAATAGGAGTTAACTCATTTGGGACCGGGAAAGAAGGAACCACCTGATCTTTCGAGATCACTATCCCGACGAATTTGTTAAACTTCAAAGGAAGACCCGTGCACCACGGAAACCCTAGACCAAAGTTCTAGGAGTGCTCAGCAAGAAAGCAAGCCTATATATTGATCATGTGACAACAAGAAAAGGGATCGAAGCCCTACTTCACTTTTTCTACTTATAGACAGGCACGAAAAGCTCCATCTCCATTGCTCCCCTATATGCATTATTTTCTCCCATGCTGTAATATTGATATTTCAAATACCAAGTTGTAAAGATCGTACCTAAATCGACATATATATCAACAGTTTTCTGCTTTTATACATCCACCATATAAGAAATTTATCCATCTTACTACTTACACCCAACATAACACCTGATTTACGAGAATCAGCGGGGTATCATGCCACTAAGTACCTCGCTACCCCCAATCTACCCCGATCTGGGTCCATTACATATAAGTAATTATCGCACCCAGCGGAGTCCAAAGAACTAGCGGGATATCGGGGTACACTGCATCCCGCTAGCCCAGGTCTAATCAGATCCGGGTCCCTCACAAACCGTTAATTTGAAATTACACCCCGGTGACAATTTTGGGTTAACACTTTGGCGCCGTTTATGGGAAAAAAACCCCCCACTATTTACAAACTTTAAAGATTCAACTCATAAGAAAATAAAAGATGAGGCTTCGATCCTCCTAAGGGCAGCCCGCCAACTGGGGCCCCCATTCCCTCGCTTCCACCCAGAGGAATCAAGGGAAAAGGAAGGGAACCAGAAGCTAGATCCCGGCACCAGTCCCACCACCTAATCCCCGATCAACACCAGAGGACCCCATAATCCCAGAAGCGACTCGGGAGGCCATAGAGCAACATGTTGCTGCTTATGTGGAAAGCATCCGCCTTCGAATGATCGCCCAAGGGATACCCTTTGAACCAACCAGACTTGCAGAAGGGGCTGGACCAAGTACCCAGGTACTGGTTTTTGATAGACTCAAGCCACCATTACCAGTACAGAATCATCCTGAAGATCTCAGACATCGATTGTTCAGATCGGCCAATGATAATCCACCTAGAAGGATCCAATCAGCGACGAAGCCGACATCAAAAAGAAGAAGTTCGTAACACGATGCAGGGGTCAGTATCATATCCAAGAGGGAAAACGAGGCAAAGAACGTGATGCAGCAGGTTCAGGCTAGTCATACCATTAGCGGAGGACCAACCCTCGTTGGGACTTCCAACAATTCAAGAAAGAACCACGCTAGGAAAATCCCGAAGCACGCCGCTAGCCGGGATATGTTCCGGGTGTCCAAAAGATCACGTGAATACCCTCATTCTGCTCAGATTGTGTTCGCTAAAGATGATACCTATAACACAGTACAACCTCATGACGATCTAATGGCGATCACAGCCCAGATTGCCAACTGCCGGGTCCACCGCATCCTAATTGAAACCGGAAGCAGCGTAGATATGATATTCAAAGAAACATTAGAGAAGTTTAACCTTAAGAACCCCTGCTACAACAGTTGCATGACGCCCTTATATGGTTTTGCAGGAGACTCCGTGATGCCAGTAGAAGCTCACACCTTGCCGGTAATTATTGGAGAGGCCCCCCTTCAGTAGAACATCATGATGGAGTTCATCGTAGTAGACACTCCGTCCGCCTACAACGCGATCCTCGAAAGACCTTTCTTGTCAGGAATCAGAGGAGTCCTATCCATTTATCATAACATCCTAAAGTTCCTAATTGGAACCGAAATAGGGGAAGTCAAGGGGGATCAGCAAACGGCCCGCACCTGTCATGCAGTATCTGCCAACCCCACCACTTCAACCAAGCGATACACTCGTGTTGCCCAAGAGCTGAGTCGCGGGGTTTCAGAGCCAAACCATCACATCCTAGAAGAAAGGGAGATACCAGACTTGATCCCAAAGGAAACCGAAGAAGAAGAAAGAGGATGGACTGGAGGGTACCCCACGGAGAAGTTAGAAGAAATCCAGATTAGAAAGGGTGACCCGACTAAGTTAGTAAAAATAGGAGGTGCACTAGATAGCAAGGTCAGGGGAAAATTGGTGGAACTTCTTGAAGAATACAACAACATTTTTGCTTAGAACCACGACGAAATGCCGGGCATCCCTCTCAACCTAGCGGTTCACCAACTGGCAGTGGACGCTACAGTCAAGCCAATCAAACAGAAACGAAGACATTTCAACACGGAACGGAACACCGCGGTACAGAAAAAGGTGGACAAGCTTTTGAAAGCCAAATTCATCAAAGAATCCCACTACCCCGAATGGATCGCCAACGTGGTCATGGTAACCAAGGCCAACGGAAAGTGGCGCATGTGCATGGATTATACCGACCTCAACAGGGCATGCCCGAAGGATAGCTTTCCCCTTCTTACAATTGACCAGCTGATCGATTCTACTGCAGGGAACAAACTCTTAAGTTTCATGGATGCCTTCTCGGGATACAACCAGATCATGATGCATCCCGCTGATCAGGACAAGACTAGCTTCATCACTGGACAAGGTCTTTACTGTTACAAAGTCATGCCTTTTGGCCTCAAGAATGCAGGAGCCACATATCAACGCTTGGTGAACAAGTTATTCAAACCATTGATAGGGAAGTCTATGGAGGTGTATATAGACGACATGATCACCAAATCTCAAGTAACCCATTAACATCCCGAAGACTTACGCTAGACTTTCCAAGTAATCAGGGAAAATCAGATGAGGCTAAATCCAGCTAAATGCACCTTTGGGGTAGCAGCGGGAAAGTTCCTTGGCTTTATGGTGCATGAGAGAGGAATCGAAGCCAATCCCGAAAAGATTAAGGCCATCATCGAGCTGGGATCTCCAAATACTCTTCAACAAGCTCAGGGGCTGACTAGACAGGTAGTGGCGTTGAACCGCTTCATATCGAGGTCCACAGATAAGTGCCTGCCTTTCTTTCTTTAAAATTATCAAGCAGGGAAAAAACATGAAGTGGGATCAAGAGAGTGAGCAAGCGTTCCGGACCTTGAAAGAGTATCTAGCCAGTCCACCTCTATTGGTGAAGCCCATCCTAGGGGAAGAACTACAACTTTATTTAGCGGTATTAGAGACCGCAACAAGTGGAGCTTTGGTGAAGGAATGCAGTGATGGAATCCAAATACCAATCTACTATGTAAGTCGGGCTTTGTCAAAGTCTGAGAAGAACTACATTATCCTGGAGAAGTTAGCCTTTGCATTGGTGACCGCAGCCAGAAAACTTTGGCCTTATTTTCAAGCCCACACCGTTGCAGTGGTAACAGACCAACCTTTGAGACAGTTCCTTCAAAGGCCGGATGTATTAGGCCGGTTAGTTCTTTGGGCCTTAGAGCTCACCCAGTATGACATAAGATACAAGGCTAGGACAACAATCAAGGCGCAAGCTCTAGCCGACTTTGTTGTAGAATTCAGCATGGTTCCTCACCCGGATGCTCATATAGTTCCAAACACAGATCCGGAACCTCCAGAATAGCCGACGGATAGTAAGATCTGGACCTTGTATACGGACGATTCCTCAAATCAAGCCGGCTATGGGGCAGGGATCGTTCTGATCGATCCCAAAGGGATCGAATGCAGCCACTGTTTCAGGTTCGAGTTCAAAGTCACCAATAATGAGGCAGAATATGAAGCCCTGTTGGCAGGAATGAAGGTTGCTACAAAGCAAGGAGTTAAGTACCTCGTAATGAGAAGTGACTCCCAGTTGGTGATCAACCAGGTATCCAGCACATATCAAGCAAGAGGTGACAACATGATAGCGTACCTCCGGAAAGTCCAAGAAGCAGCTGCGAAGTTTAGGGGTTTGAGGATGGAACAGATCCCTCGAGAGAAAAATCACCGGGCAGATGTCCTAGCCAAGATAGCGGCAACAGGAGGAAGGGCATTACCTAAAGGGATACCACTCCAGCTGATACCACGACCTAGTACAACCCCGGGGCTAGAAGTAAACCCGGTCACTCGTCTGCCTTGTTGGATGGATCCTATTGCCAACTACCTGTAAAACGGTACACTCCATGAGAGCCTGGACCAGGCGCACAAACTCAAGAGGATTGCAACCTGGTATTGTCTGATAGAGGGACACCTCTATCGCAAAGGAAAATCACTCCCGTTGTTACGATGTTTGCACTCGGACGATGCCAAATGGGCACTGGATGAGGTACATTCAGGGGACTGCGGCAATCATGTTTCAGGAGAGAGGTTGGCATATCAAGTTCTCAAGATGGGATACTACTGGCCCACTATCCATCAGGACGCCAAAAAATTTGCACAATCCTACGAGCCATACCAGAAAACTACGGATCTACACCATCTACCCCCAGAAAAACTCACTTCAATCAGCACGCCTTATCCATTCGCTATCTAGGGGCTGGATCTAATCGGGCCACTTCCTACCGCACCCAGCCAGGCCAAGTATGCTATAATAGTCATAGACTACTTCACTCGGTGGGTAGAAGCAAAATCCTTGGTCCAGATAACTGAAGCCAATACCACGAGCTTCGTCAAGGAATATATCGTTTGTAGATTCGATACCCCAATGGCCATGATCACCGATCTTGGTAAGCAGTTTGACAATGCCAACTTCAGATTTTTCTACCAAGAAAGGGGTATCGATCTACGCCTGGCCTCAGTGGCTCACCCTCAGACTAATGGATTGGTCGAGGCCACTAACAAAACTATCAAGAAGCTCCTAAAAAAGAAACTCCAACAGAAGACGGGGGGATGGGTTGATGAGCTTCCGAGCGTCTTTTGGGCATACCGGACTACTAAAAGGACCGCTATTGGGGAAACCCCTTATTCTCTAGCTTTCGGAACAGAGGCCGTCTCACCCATCGAACATAGGTTAACATCTTTCAGGGTCCAGCATTTTGAGTTGGAAGAAAACGAAATGAAGTTAAGAGCCAGTTTAGACCTCCTTGAAGAGAAACAAGATAGAGCGGCTGAGCGGGTAGTTGCCTACCAGCACAAGATAGCCCGATGCTTTAATAAGAAGGTGAAGACTCGAAACTTCAAAGAAGGGGACTTGGTCCTCAGAAAAGTAACCCAGAATACCCGAAAAAGGTCAAACGGGGTATTGGCCCCCAACTGGGAAGGACCATATTTGATAAAGGTGGTGGTACGCAGGGGAGCATACAAGTTAGAAGATATGGATGGCTACCCGGTGGATCACACGTGGAACGCTGATCATCTCAAGAGATTTTTCGAGGAAGAATGTATCTCGGAGGGTACACTTCTGATACGTGTACCCCGATTCCTTTTTGCTTTGTATTCGCTTTGAGAAATTCAATAAAGTCAGTTGTTTCTCCCACGGTTTTCCCCTAAGTACGCCTGATGAAGTCTTCGCCATCCCTTTCGCCTCAAGACCAGGAAAAGCCATATGGCATTCCTGCTGCCTTGGTCGGGGAATACCCCCATCCAGGAAGGATCTGGTGCTTGAAAGCGTAAAGGGCATAGTCGCCTGCCAGATTCTATCTTATCAAGACCATGAGGGCCTACATGGACCCCCTGAAGCCTCGGACGGGGAATCCCCTCCTCCATGATAAATCAAGCACTAAGGTAAGCCAGAGCAGGTAACCCAAGGAATCAAGACGATCCATCAGGATACATGACACTACACTCCGTTACACCACTATGTCATAGCAAGAAAGACCTGATATTGGGGCAACGTTGGTTGCCAACCAAGTTTTACCAATAGAGCCCCAAGCCGGACTACCCATCCCGATGGACTATTTGAAGTCACCTAGGTTAAGAACCTTCGACCAAGACAAGCTCTCTACTTATACAAAATTACTCATCTGAAAAGCACAATGAAGGAAGGGACCACCATCTAAGAGCGATATTGCCAAGTATAGGTATGAGTTCGTATCATCGGTCAGACAGTAGGGTGTTGCAGTTCAGAAAATAAAGCAAAGCCAAATAAGGAAAGGAGTTTTAATTAATCAATCGGGGTGCCCACTCCCCCATGTACAGGCTACAAAAAAAAAAAAAAAAAAAAAAAAAAAACTGACAATGCACTAGGAAATAACAAGAAAATCAGGTTTCCTCCTCCGTCGTTTTTCCTTGCCCGCTTTCCTCATCAGTCCCATTGTCATCAGTGGTGTCATGAACTTCTCTGACTCCGGCCATAACTATTCCAGCAGGAGGATCCATCCCATCAGTCGGGGGCGTGAAATCTCGTTCCAAGTCATTCAGAGAAACCTGGGGACTCCGAGTACCCTTCTCAATAAATTTGGGAACGGTGGCTACTTGAGGAGGGCCCTCTAGTCCTGATCTTCGAACTAGACAGCTCGAGCCATGATCAAGTCGCAATCCCAGTTAAGAATGGTCTGCAAATCAAAGGGGGGAGGAAATGTCTTGGCAACTTCATATGAGGCAGTAAAATACCCATCCCCAAAGTAGGAATCCACCCTGGACTCCAAGGCACTCATAGAAGCCTGTAGGGTCCTATGGTCGTCCAGAAGGATGGCCGTCTCCGCCTTAACGGTCTCTCTGTCATTTTGACGATGGGTTGACCTGACAACCTCCATGTCATAAGCATGAGTCACCCGTTTCAGTTCCATCAAGGCAGCCTTCTTGCCCGCAACAGATTCAGAGGCTTCCTGAACTAAGGAAGAAGCACTTTCCTCATCCTGGGCCAGATCATTCCTAGCTTCCTCTAGTTTGGCCTGAAGAGCCAGGTTGGCCTCCTTCCGGATAATCACCTGCTGCCCCATGGCTAGGGTGAACTTGAAACCCTGCGAAAAGCAACAAAGAAGATATAAAATAGGAAAGGGGAATTCACATACGACAAGCTAGAAAAACCGAACGCATACCTCAGCAAGAAGAGACGCCCCCTTGGATGCTAAAATATCAGTCGGGAGAGAGGACATGGACTGCAAACCTCTACTGGAGCAAGCAACAATGAACTTAGAAATGACCTCCTCTTGATCATAGTTACGAGACCCCGATCCAGAAGAAGGATCGGTAAAAGAGATAGCCCGAGCACCGTCTGCCTTATTTTTCCCCGTTCTAGTAAGAAGTTGGGCGAAAACGGTGAAGGAAGGAGGAGAAGAAGCGACTTTTATTGCAGGCGGGACGACGGCCACATTGGAAGTTCTTTTCGAAGTGGGGAGTGGAGAAACTTTGGGCTTGGCAGCCCGCGCTAACATCTCACCTAAAGTTGGGAGCGCTGTGATTTTTACCGGAAAGGGAGTAGGAGAATATGGAACCGACCCCGTAATTACAGGAGGAGGAGTCGGTGCAAGTGGTTGAGATATGGAGGCGACTCCGACGCCAATAGAAGAAAGGGTAGGGGAACTAGCAGGAGAGGAGTCCGGACATATCGATCCTGATAGAAAAGAAGAAGGAAAGGGAGCAGCCGAAACTGTCAGAAGAACCATTAGTAAGAAGAAAGAGAAAAAGAAGGGAGGAAAGGTGAGGGGCAAGGCATACCTGGTTGCGCAAGAGATATCCGCAGATACCGCTCTAATCGGGCGCCTTCAAAGGGATCACAGAAAAGCGAATAGGAACCGAGTGTTTAACCTCATCCAGATACACCGATTGGCCCCAATCGCCTTTAACTACGACCCACTCATCCTTCCAGGGCGGGATGAATTTCACATTCGCCCCAGGAATAACTAATTGCTGCTTATTCTTAGGCCTCAGGTAGAATTGACCCCGAGGGACCATACTCGTTATTTGAAAAATGTAGCGAAAGTCGTCAAAGCTAGGTTCCTTCTCGACACCGTCTTTTTCACACTGCTCCCTCTAGAGCACCAGGAACCCGGTCAAGTTCTTCTAGAATCCAAGCGAAATCTGTAGTGGGGCCAGTCCTAAAGCGATAAGCAGCCTGCTAATAGAAGGGTCAAGAGGAAGCCGAATGCCACACTCGAAGGCGGCCACGTGAATTAGTAGGCAACCTGCAGGAGGAGTGTACATATTATACCCCCGATGAGGAAGGGAAAGACGGATAGCATCCGGGATCCTGTAAACCCTCCTGAGCTGGGCTAAAGTATCGGCTGTGCAAACCGAATCCAAGATTATGCAGCCTTCACCGAAAGGAAGGAGGGGCCCAACAAGAATTCCCAAATAATCCACAGGAAGAATGTCGCCTGCCTCATCCTTCTTTTTATCATCAACACCAGCAACCTCACCTTCGTCCACTATCTGGACCAGTTTCTCAGGTTCATTGCGAAAACCCAACCCGATTCGGGGATTCCTTGTAGAGCGATGACGCTGGGATGAGATACCATCTCCAGTAACGTCTCCATCACCTCGATTACGCTTCTTTCCCTTAATCGACTGTGAACTCGCTGCTGAATCCTCCTTCTGGCTACCAGGAAGATACGAAGAGGCAGAAGGAGAACCTGAGGAGGCAGGCATAGGAGGCGGAGGGACATCCTGAGTGGAGGCAGGAAGCTTTGAGGAAGATGCCATTGTTAAAATAAAAAAAAAAGATTCGAAAGAATGAGAAGATTTCGATTCGTGACTTCTGAAGGGTTAGCGAAGCATAGCAAAAGAAAAGAAGGGGAGAGGGCAGGTAATTTATAGGCAGAAGAAAGGCGGTTACCGAAACATAAAAGGAAACAATGAGTAATGGCTGAAGACGTGCTCAAGAAAAACTCCGAAAAACCCGCGCTGAAAACAGCCAATTTGAATTTATGAAGCAATCATTATCAGACACGTGGATTATTATTAAATACCACCGTTTTGAGAGAAGATTTCCCTCTTCATTATGAAGACTGCCAGGCGAGACTAGACAAACAGACAAGGCGGAAAATCCTTCGAACGGGCTAGGGAATCCTGACTCTAACCCCAGCAAGATACCGGTGTTCAAGTCAGGGGGGACTTCTGTAAACCGCCAAAAATGGCGGGGACCAAAAAAGAATTTTCCACTAGTTTTGAGAAGAAAGCCGGCGTGTAAAATAGCAGCGGAAAAGATGTCCGGGTTTTGCTAAGCTGACGGGCTAGAATAAGAGCATCTACCTACCCCGACCAGGTCCAAAATCTCCAGAACTAGGAAAACACTAGAAAGCCATAAAAAGAAGGGCCTTAAAGACACGACCATCATAAGATCCTAGCATCCAGCTACCCCGAGTCTCTTGGTACCCCGATACCTGGAACCCCGATATCTGTAAACATCAGGGTTAGGAAGAGCAAGAAGGACGCGGGGTACCTGGAGTACCCCGACCAGCAAAACTCGTGACATACACATAGCAAGATATACACCAGGATCCCAGTAGACCGACCCCACTTAAGTAGGAGGCGAGCACCTTGAAGAGCAGACTACATATAAAAGCAAACACTAAACGTCACCGTTCAAGATAAAAACTCAAGATAAAACGCGGCATTCATTCCTGCCCTGTAGGGTCCTATTTTAAATAGGAGTCAACTCATTTGGGACCGGGAAAGAAGGAACCACCTAATCTTTCGAGATCAGTATCCCGACGAATTCGTTAAACTTCAAAGGAAGATCCGTGCACCACGGAAACCCTAGACCAAAGTTCTAGGAGTGCTCAGCAAGAAAGCGAGCCTATATATTGATCATGTGACAACAGGAAAAGGGATCGAAGCCCTACTTCACTTTTTCTACTTATCGACAGGCACGAAAAGCTCCATCTCCATCTCCATCTCCATTGCTCCACTATCTGCATTATTTTCTCCCATGCTGTAATATTGATATTTCAAATACCAAGTTGTAAAGATCGTACCTAAATCGACATATATATCAACAGTTTTCTGCTTTTATCCATCCACCATATAAGAAATTTATCCATCTTACTACTTACACCCAACATAACACCTGATTTACGAGACATGTAGCATTCAAGTCCAAAATACAATGGTATTTGGCAAAGCAAATGACAAAGGTTTCTAATAAGAATTCAAACCAATTTCACCAATGTCATGAGAGAAGCAAGGATATAGAGTTTTCATTGATTTTAATTTATGAGCAACTATATCCATTTTTATAAGCGAAACATGGCATGAGCGACTTTGCACCCTATTCGATTTTTCCGAGAATGAAACCTGTATGATAGTAGCCATGTTCAACTAATAAAGAAAGAGAGACAATTTGGAATATAAATTCCTTTGAACGGATACAAGATCCTTTATTCATTTTGAGTCTCATAAGCTTTTTCACACAAGTTTTGCATTTAAAAAAAATTGCAATCATCAATTCATGCTTTTTCATTTGAGCATGTCATTTGAATTTCATGCTTTTCATATGTCATTAACATGTTATAAAAACAACTCATGCTTTTCAATTTTTAAGCATGTCATTAAGAATCATCATGTCATGGAGATAACTATAGGTTATTCATATCATACTTCCTATGTAAATCTCCTAGTCCAAAAATGCATGTTTGAACATAAATATAACATGGATTGTAGACAAGCATGGTTCACACTTATTGAATTGAAAACTTATATACATATGTGCAACCAAGCTTACTTAAGCAATCAACAAAGAAGCATAAGATTTTTCAAATATTTGCATGCAACAAGTATGCATTAGCTCTCTTTGCTTGAGTTCCCCATATGGGGTCATCATCATCCTTCATCAATGAAGGTCATGAGGTCCTATAGACCTCTCAAGTCCATTTGACTTGGTTGAACCTATTTGAGACTTGTTAGTCTCATAGCAAGCGGGTTCATTTTTCCTTATCCACATAGATATGACATTTTTCTTCCTAGTGGTTAGTGGTTCAAGAGTTCTAGAAATAATAGGATCATGAACATGAATATTTTCCTTCCTATTAGCATGCATTCTAGCTCTTGTCATTCTCTTTTCAATCATGCTTTTGATTCTACATAATTTAATGAAATGAAAGCAATTTGGTCTAATGTGACCATCAATACCACAAAAGTGACATGTAGGGATAAATTTAGAATTCATACCATGTCCTTGTGCATGCATAGGAGCCTTCCCATGACTTTGTGGTTGAGCGGGTTCAAACCTTCTTTATTGTTGAACCGGTCTAGCTTGCTTCCTTGATCCATTTTGCATGATTGGCCTCTTTCCATTGAGAGTCATTTGTTGAGGAATGTTGACTTGGGAGACTCTAATGCGTTGAGCTTGAGGTTGTCTCCTTGGGGCTTCCTTCACTTGAGCACTTTTTGAACATTGTCCTAGTTCGATTTTCTTCCTAGGTGTGTGTACTGGTGAGGTTTCATTCTTGCCCAAACTCTTAACAAAGATGGTCTTGGTTGGAGTGGAGATCTCCTTGCAATCTTCATACCTAATACCTTTCTTGTCACAAGGGTTCTTTCCAACACCAAGCATGTGGTTAAGTTTCTTGGTGCTTGAGGTCATTTGAGTCAATGACTATTTAGCTTCATCAAGCTCCCTCTTTAACCCTTCTTCATTCCTCTTAGACATAGCTAGCTCATCCCTTAGCTTGTCTTCAATCATCTTGGATGTTTCCACTTGTTTACTTAAGTGGTCATTGTGTGTTGAAAGTTCTAGATTTTCATCCTCTAAAATCTTCAATTTTCTATTGTTCTTCTTTAATGAACTTTCACACTTGACTATAAAGTCATGAACATCCATTTTCTATACATTTCCATTTGTAGAGTTAGATGATGAGTCATCTACACTTGAGCTATCTCCTCCACTCTCCATCTCACCTATGGAGTTATTTCCCTCATTTAAACCTTCACCTTGGTCTCTTGAGTTAATGAGAGCCATATCCCAATGAGTAGCTACACCTATCACCTCTAGAGCTACTTCTTCATCTTTTTCTTCTATGGGATCACTAGTCAAGTCATTCATACCAACAACTTTATCTTCTACACAAGTGGCCCCAAATGCCGTGTAGTCGATGGTAAGCTCATCATCACTTGATGACTTGTCTCCCTTTCCGGAGTCATCACTTTCACTCCAAGTGGCGGCCATCACTTTTGCCATCTTATTCTTCAAATTTCCATAATCGGGTGAGATGTGTCCTATACCGCCACACTCATATCATTGGACCCCTTTCTTTTCACTCTTCTCTTGCCTAGGCTCAAAACTCTTGAAAGGAGCCTTTTTCTTCAAGTCTTGGCCTTTGGATCCAAAGCCCTTCTTCTTGAACTTGACGAATTTCTTGAATCTTCTAAGCAACAATGCCGTGTCTTCGTCTGAGTCACCTTTTTCCTCCTTCACAACCTTGGAAGCTTTCAAAGCAATTCCTTTTTGCTTTTTAGGAGGTGAAATGCTAGGAGCCTTCCTAGATTCATAGGCGAGGAGTCTTCTAATTACCTCGCTCAGCTTCATGTCCTTATAAGTGCTATTCTCCTCTAAAGCCGTCACTTTTGCTTCAAACCTAGCGGGGAGAGACCTCATAATTTTCTGCTTGACTCTCCTATCCGTATAAGGGTCACCGAGTTGATGGCTTTGATTGACGATATACATTAACTTGCCTTCAAAGTCATTGAAGCATTCGTCCTCTTCCATCTTGAGCAACTCAAATTGCGTTTGAAGGACTTGAAGCTTGGAATCCTTGACAACATCGGTTCCTTCATGTGCAACCTCTAGAATATTCCATGCCTCCTTGGCTATCCTAGTGTTCTGAATCAGTTTGTACTAATTTTCATCCACTGTACATAGAAGAGTGTGCCAAGCCTTCCTATTCCATTTTGAAGTCTCAAACTCTTCAGTGGACCACTGAGCCTTAGGCTTGAGTACTTCTTCTCCACCACCCGTAGGAGTCATCTTAGGAGCCACATACCCATCTTCAATTGCCATCCATGCCCTATCATGGATTTGACACAAGTATGCTTCCATCTTGCCTTTCCATGAGGCATAATTCACACCGGTGAGAAGAGGAGGTCGTGTACTTGACGCACCCTCTTGGTTCCCACCGTATCCACTCATTGAATATAATGAATGAATTCAAATGAATGCAAAATGTATGAATGAGCAAAAATCACACAAATGCAAAACACACCAAAAATGAGCTAGAATTACCTAAGTATATTTAGGAACCCGCTCTAATACCAATTGAAAGTAATACAATAATGCTCGGTGTGTATGATAAATATATCTAGAGTGGGGGTGAATATATTTTAACTATTATTACCCAATTTTCGCATGCAGGTCAATTTTACGAAAATACCCCTACTAGTCAAAAATACAAGCAAGTGTAATATAGTGCGGAATTTAAATAACACTTGATATATACGTGGAAACCCAACCACTGGGAAAAACCACGAGTTGTTTAGTGCGCCACACTCGAACCTCGAAATCCACTAATTGAAATGGAGTTTATAACCTATGTAGACCTCGTCTAACACTCCGGTCAATAACCCCTCACTTCTACCACACGCAGGCCTTTAAAAGTGGCTCTAGTTCTAATTGTTTGAGGCCTAAGCAACCTTAGCCCCAAGACTTAATTCTCAATGAAGAGATTATGCAACCTATGTGAATATGTATGAATATTCAAATAACAAACAAGGCTAGGGAACCTTAGATGCTTATCTAGGATGATGATATAATCAATTAAATCAACCCTAGATATCAATAGCTAAATGACATGTCAAATAGCTTAGCTAATCAAGATTAATCAAAAACCTAATTAGCTATCACAATACAACACTCAATCAATTCATCACAATTAATTCTCTATTCTTGTATTTATCATATGATCTAAAACATACAAGTAAATTAAAAGAGAAAGCTTGATAGTAAAAATATTAAAATAAGATGAAGTTAATCAAAATCTTACCAAGCAAGTTGTGATGATGCAAACCCATACATAGATGCTTTCTATATAGTCATAGAAGATGCAATATGAAACTTGATGCACAAAGGATTTGATTTGAGTTGAGTGGTTAAAGGTGAGTTCTTTGAGAATTTTTTGCTTGAAAAAATATTCTAAGGAAAATATGATATTCTGAACTCAGCACATTGACCTAAAGTCAAAGAGACATATTTATAGGAGGACAAAATGAAGTGAGTGAGGTCGTTTTGAAAATAAAAGCCTGATTTTCTTCTAGGTCGCCATTTGTACAAATGGCGACCTCATGGCGACCTTGTGTAAAACTTCATGGTTACCATTTGTACAAATGGCGACCTCATGGCGACCTCATGCAAAATCTTCATGGTCGCCATTTGTCAAACGGCGACCTTGTGGCAACCTCATACCTGATTGATTTTCAAGAGAAAATCATCTTGTCGCCATGGTGACACCATCAAATGGCGACTCCAACAAAGGGCGAAAATGCCCTGTTTCCACTTTGTGCACAATGTGCCAGTGTGCAAAGTGGTGACTCCAAAGGAGAAGCCAATGGCATCCTCCAAAGGCGATCTTCGCGCTAAGCCAAGCACACATTCGTGCAAGCGCGGATGTTTCCGAACAATATCGGAAAATGAATTACAAGACACATAAACACACAACAATATACAACATCAAAGTGCAAGTGTGAAATGTGACAAGTGAAGAGAATGCACACATATGCAATGAATGTTAAGTGTGTGTGTGCAACTAATCTGTTCAAAGAAAAATAAGCACTAAAGATATACCTTTAGAGTGCTTGACACCTTAAGGTCTTGAAAGGGCCTTTGAGCTTGTTCCTCAATCACTTAAACTGCCCTTACACATTAAACCCCAACATGTGGTTTATCCACGAAATAAGCCAATCAATAAACGGGAACCTTACAAAGACGAAGGAAAGGATTTGATGCAACAGATCCATGTCATCCATACCATCAGTGGAGGACCAACTCTAGCTGGGACGTCTAACAATTCAAGAAAGAATCAGGCTAGGAAGATCCCGAAACTCGTCACTGGCCAGGATGTGTTTCAGGTATCTCGAGAATCACAGGAATACCCGCGGTCCGCTCAGATCATTTTCACCGAGGATGATGCCTACAACATAGTGCAACCCCATGACGATCCAATGGTGATCACGATTCAGATTGCTAATTGTCAGGTCCACCGCATCCTTGTAGACACCGGGAGTAGTGTAGACATTCTATTTAAAGGAGCACTAGAGAAGCTCAACCTGAAGAATCCCTGTTACAACAGCTACACTACACCTTTATACGGATTTACAGGGGACTCCGTGATGCCAGTAGGAACACACATCTTACCCGTGATAGTCGGAGAAGCCCCCTTCCAACAGAACATCATGACTGAGTTCATCGTGGTAGACACCCTATCCGCTTATAATGCAATCTTGGGAAGTCCATTTTTATCAGGCATCAAGGGAGTCTTGTCCATTTATCACAATGTCCTGAAGTTTTCGGTTGGGACTGAGGTAGGAAAAGTCAGGGGAGACCAACAGACAGCCCGCACATGTTATGCAGTGTCTGCTAACCCTGCTGCATTGACAAGGTAGTATGCCCGCGTCATCCATAAATCGGGTCTCGGGGAGGCATAGATAGAAAGCACAGAACAGTTTGGAAATAAAGGAGAGTACCCAGTGTGTTACCTCAGGAAAAAGGGTCATTCTAGGAGGACTTAGTCTCAAGACTTTAAGAAGGATGTTAGCTCGATTGGTATATTTCTGATGTGTACACCCCGACCTTTTTTCTGCTTTGTACCTGCTTTTGAGAAAATCAATAAAGTCAGTTTTAGTATTCCTAATTTCACCTAAGCAAGTCTTCATCGTTCAATTTCGCCTCGAGACCAGGAAAAGCCATATGGCGTTCCTGTTGCCTTGGTCGGGGTATACCCTCCTCTAGGAAGGACCTGGTGCTTAAATGCATAAGGGGTGTAGTCACTCGCCAGGATCTATCTCATCAAGACCAGGAGAACCTATATGGGCCTCCTGAAGCCTCGGACGGGGAATAACCCCCTCCAGGATGAACCTGGTGTCAAAGTAGCCCTCATCAAGACCAGGAGAACCTATATGGGCCTCCTGAAGCCTCGGATGGGGAATACCCCCCTCCAGGATGAACCTGGTGTCAAAGTAGCCATAGCTGCTTGCCAGGACAGTTCACCAAGAAGCCAAGATGCTCTATCTGGATACCCGACATCTTTCTACATCGTACTACCACTTCTCCTTGTTGCATTCAAAGGTCTGAATTGAAACGGCTTTAGTTGCTGCTCAGAAACAAGGCATCAGGAAACTAGGCCATTACACCTTGGAGCTAGATGTTTCACCCTGATAGGTGACTAAGATAAAGCCATCACTAGGATTCTCAGTAAAAAATTCAGCAGAGTTAAAAGAGCAATGGTTAGACATGATATCTAATAGCCGATTTCTGCTAAGAGAGATTATTAACTAAGGATTGTATTCAAGACAAACTGAAGACCTATCGTCCACCAGCAAGTTAAGATGGAAGCTAAAACTATACAGGAATCAGGATAATCTTTACTTGGATCACGTTCAAACATACAAGCACCATTCTGGGGCAAGGCATAAGATCAACAAGCAAGCATATTAGGAGGGTAAAAGAGAATGACCGCAAGATTGGAAGGAGTTCATTAACTTAGGCAGGGTGCCCACCCCCATTTCTGGGCTACAAACAGTTACAAAAATAAGTTCCGAAAAAGAAAAAAAAAAAAAGCAAAATCATATATCATCCCCCCTCCTGCGTGCTTTTCCTGTCGGGATTCCACCGCATGTTCCCCTTTTGCCTGCCATTCTTCAAGTGAGCTGGTCGCGGCATGAGAGCTTGCCACCTTTGAGCGTTGAACAGAAGCCTGCCCAACATCTTCTTGAATGGAAGAAGAATCCTGAGATTCCCCTTCAACATTTTCTCCAGATCCGGCAATAGGAGGGAGAGAAGATGGATCCGGGACAGAGACATCCCTTGAGGGACCCCCTTGGTTAGGGCCAACATCTGAAAGGGCTACGGCCTTAGCCATAATGTGGTCCCGATCCCAGCCAAGAGGAGTCATCAAGTCGAAAGGAGGTGGGAAGGCTTTGGCTACCTCGTAAGAGGCAGTAAAATATCCATCCGTAAAGGAAGAATCCAGTCGGGATTCTAAGATCTTCACGGATCCCTGCAGGAAGCGGTTCTCGTATGACAGGACCGCTATCTCTGCCTTGACGGACTCCCTCTCAGCCTTACACCGGGTGGAAACGATAGTCTTCGTGTCATAAGCACGCTGCATCCTTTCCAACTCCACCAGAGCAGCCTGCCTCCCAGATTCAGACTCAGTTGTAGATTGGACCAGGGCAGTGACGTTTTCTTCAGACCGGGCTAGATCGGCGTGGGCTTCTTCCAAATTGGCCTGAAGCGCCAAATTGGCATCCTTCAAAGTTGCCACATGTTGCCCCATAGCTAAGGCAAACTTGAAGCCCTAAATATATATATAGTCAAATGAGATACATGAGCATTTATATATGTATACCAACTTAAAGAAAGCAAAACCATACCTCGGCGAGCAGAGAAGTCCCCTTGGTAGGCAAAGAGGACATCGACTGCAGACTCCCACCGAGACACGCCGCGATGAACTTGGAAACAATGTCATCTTGGCTGCTATCTTGTGGCCTTGACTCGGATGAAAGGCTAGCAGGGGGAGCTCTAGAGGTGGAACCCTTTCCTTTGTCCACCCGAGAAGGTCTAGCCTTCTCCGCCCTAGTGGAGCTCATGCCGGAAGAAATCTGAGAAAAAGGAGGGGCAGCTGCAACTGTATGCTTAGCAATCTTAGTGGGTGGTTTCGCCCTGGGGACTGGAGAAGTTTTGACCTTGGCTGCCTTCGCCAACATCTCGCTAAGCGAGGGACAAGCGATAATTTTTGTTAGAGAAGGGTCCGGGAAACGAAGTAGGGACTCCGCCAAGATAGGAGGAGATGAAGGTGCCGAGAGGTAAGACCCCGAGATGACCCCAGCGCCAGGAGGAGAAGGAATGAGAGAGCGGGGTGCTTGAGAAGCCGGAATTGACAGTCCCGTAGCAGTATGAGGGGATGTTGGAGGAGAGACTGCTGAAACTACAAAATATATATATATATATATATATATATATATACATAAGAAAATATGTAATATTAAACATAGAAAGAGAGAATGGAGGAAGGATGTTGGCAAAGCACGATCACTCACCCGGTTCAGCGACAGATATCCTCAGATACCTCTCTAGCCGGGCTCCTTCGAATGAGTCATAGAATGGGTACTTCATGTTAATATAACCCCGCTTCTGGATCCTTGTTAGAATCCCCCTGGATTCAGGAGACAACTCCTCTGAGCTCCATTTGTCTCTGGGAGAGAACTGGGTAGGAACGGAATATTCGGTCCCCCCAATGTGCACTGAGCGGCCCCATTCCCCTTCGACTACTATCCATTCGTCCGTCTAGGAGGAATTATATTTCACGTTCACCCCGGGTACGACGAACTTCATTTTATTACTGGGTCTCAAATAAAACTGACCTTGGGGTGATAGGTTGGCTACCTGGTAGATGTAGCAGATCTAGTCGATGCCCACTTCCCTCTGAATGTTGTCCCTCTCATATTGCTCTCTCCAGAGCACCAAGAACCCCGTCAAGTTCTTCTAGAACCCGGGAGAAATCTAGAGTGGGGCTAGTTCCAAAGCTACAAGTACTCGACGGAGGGAAGGGTGAAGTGGAAGCCGGACCCCGTATTCAAAGGCGGCTACATGGATCAGCAGACGACCTTTAGAGGGGGTGTAAATGTCATAACCCCGATGAGGGAGAGACAACGAGAGGTAGTCCGGTATCCTAAAGGTCATCCTCAATCGGATAAGAGTTTCGGATGTACAGACGGAGTCTGGGATAATCCGACCGTCGTGGAAGGAGGACAATGGGCCTATGTGAACCCTAGATAGACCGATAGTCAGGGCATTCCCCTCATCTGCCTTGATTTCAGCCTCATCGTCGTCTTCATCAGCGATTCAGGCTGGATCTTCGGGCCCAGTGCCAGAACTCGACCCGATTCTTTGATTCTTACTAGGACGACGGGGTTTTAGAGGAGTACTGTCATCGACGACATCGCCCTCGTCCTGACCTCGTTTCGGCTCTTTAAACGTTGGGGAATCATCACATGATCCCGTTCGTCCCACATCGAGCATCTCGTCAATGCTGTCAAGAAGATTCAGAGAAGAAGGTGGAAGATTAGCCAAGACCGCCGGGTTATCTTCTGGGAGAACCGATGTAGAAGCTGGTTTGTTGGAAGAAGAGGCCATTTGAGTAAGAGAAGGAAAGCAAAGAAGGTTCTTAAAGGAGAAAGAAGAAGAAACAGAAGCTCTGAAAGGTTCAAATAAGCGTGAGCATGTGAGGGAAGAAGGAATGGTGCATTTATAGGCAAAGACGGGCTGATATCGAGGTAGAGGGAGAGACGGAGTCAGAGATGAATCATGACAGTTTCGAGGGAATCACGCCAAAAACGGCCAATTTAAAACTTGAAGACAAACGTTATCTGACACGTGAGTCGAGCATTAAATACAATCAAATCCAAGAAAGATACTCTCATCAATTATGGAAGCCAACCAGACGAGACTAGACAAGCGGACAAAACGAAAAATCCTTCAAGTGGACGAGAGAATCCTGACTCCAACCCCAGCAAGGCACCGGTGTTCAAGTCAGGGGGGACTTCTGTTAACTGCCATAATTGGCAGGGGTCAAAAAAGAATTTTCCACTAGCTTACAGAAGAAAGCCGGGATCCAAAGTAGAAGCGAAAAGATGTCCGGGTACCCCGCCTGCTAGCTGACAGAGCCTTTACCCACCCCGGCCAGGTCCAGAATTCCTAGGACCATGAAAAAGCACTAGGAAGCCAAAAAAACTAAGTGGGGGCCTAGGAGACATAACCATTACCAGATCCTGGCGCCCAACTACCCCGGATACCCCGATACCCGAGTATCCTGGTACCCCGATACCCGAGTATCCTGGTACCCCGCTACTTGAAACCCCGATATCCGTGAACATCACTATTAAAGGAGCATGAGAGACGCAGGGTACCCAGGGTACCCCAACCAGCGAAACACGTGACATACACATGGCAAGATATATACCAGGATCCCAGTAAACCGACCCCGCTGAAGTAGGAGGAGGGCACCCCGAAGAATAGACTACATATAAAAACAGACATTAAACGTCACTGTTCAAGATAAAAACTCATGCTACAATGCGACATTCATTCCCGCCAATTTAGTGTCCTATTTTAAATAGAAGACAACTCATTTGGGAACCGAAAAAGAAGGAATCACCAAGTCTTTTGGGATCAATTTCCTGATGAATTTGTCGGACTCCACAGGAAGACCCGTGTATCACTAAAACCCTAGACCGAGGTTCTAGGAGTGCTCAGCAAGAAAGCGGGCCTATATATACTAATCATATGTTCATAGGAAAGGGGATCAAAACCTTAATTCATTTTTTTCTACTTATCTACAGGCACGAAAAGCTCCATCTCGATCGTTCTCCTTGAGGCTTTATTTTCCTCCATGCTGTAAGATTGATAGTTCGAATACCAAGTTGTAAAGATCGTATTTCAAATCCATATATACATATATATAAACCCCCTTTCAGTTTTCATACATCCACCGTATAAGAAACTCATCTATCCCATTACTTGTATTCATCATAATATTAGATTCATGATACCCAGCGGGATACCAGGCTACTAAGTATCTCGCTAGCCCTAGTCAATCCCGATCCGGATCTGTTACATACATGTAATATCTCACCTAGCAGATTCCAGCGAGCCAGCGGAAGATCGGGGTATAGAGTATCCCGCTAGCCCAGGTCTAATTAGATCCGGGTCCATCACATACCGTTAATTCTAAATTACACCCCAGTGACAATTTTGGGTTAACAATACCGTTAATTCTAAGTTGCACCCTGGTGACAATTTTGGGTTAACAAGTAGTTTTGTTGTATTATTTTCAGTTTCATTATAATAATAATAATAATAATAATAATAATAAAAACAAGACCTTGAAATTCTGGAAGTAATGTCTCTATAATGGTCTTATATGAATAGGCAAATAATTAGAACAAGCAACAACTTTTCTTTATTTATTATTGAAATAACATGTTACTAAATCCATTGAAATTTTAAGACATGATTACTAAATAGACTAGTACACTAAACACCACCATGTTGTTGCCATAAGTGATCGACAAGATCCGATTGTAGTTGAGAATGAGTTTGTCTATCTCTAATGCGGTGGTGATTTTGAATAAATTCATGTAGTTCTGGGGTATGCTCATGAGATACTGTTACTGTTAGAGTCTCATCGGCAACATCGTAGTTGAAGTCAATATGGTCATCATCTCGCTCATTCTCAATGATCATGTTATGCATTATTATGCACAATTGCATAATATTTTTTAATGTTGTTTCATCCCAAGAGCGAGCTGGTCCACGCACAATTGCAAAGTGTGCTTGAAGTACCCCAAATGCTTGCTCTACATCCTTGTTGATTCTTGAGCTGCAGCAAAATATTTTCTCTTATTTCCTTGTGGCAAGGGAATTGTTTTAACAAATGTTGACCATGATGGATATATACCATCAGCAAGGTAATATCCCATTGTGTATTTGTGACCATTGATTGAATAATTGACGGTAGGAACATGTCTTTCAGCAAGTTAAGCAAAGATGGAAGACCATTCTAAAACATTTATATCATTAAGAGCCCCTGGTAACCCGAAAAAAGCATGCCAAATCCAAAGATCATATGAAGCGATTGCTTCTAGAATTATTTTTGGTTTATGGATGTGACCAGTATACATACCATACCACGCTGTCGGACAATTCTTCCATTTCCAGTGCATACAATCAATGCTTCCTAACATTCCAGGAAATCCACGTTGATTACCAATTGCAAGCAATCTTGCGGTGTCCTCATTGTTTGGTGACCTTAAATACTTGTCACCAAAAATTGCAACAACAGCCTTGGTAAACCTGCTGAGACTCTCTATAACTGTGCTTTCTCCAATTCGCACATAATCATCCACGGAATCTGCGGATACTCCATAAGCAAGCATCCTTATAGCAGCTGTCATCTTTTGTAGTGATGATAAACCATTAATTCCAGTAGCATTCTGTCTTTGGACAAAGTATGAATCGTATGCTTCCACGACTGATAGAATACGTAAAAAAATTGGATGATGCATTTGAAATCTTCTTCGAAATAAATTTTCGAGATATACCAGCGATTTACTAAAATAGTCATGATAAAGTCTCTCATGACCTTGAACTCTATAACGTTGAATTATAGCGTGACCTGTAATGGAACCACGGTGATGTGAACTTTGTCCCTTGTTAGCTTGTTCTTCTTCTTCCAAAACTACTATTGTTAATAAGCTTGCAAAATCATCATCTTCATCATCCTCTTCTTCTTATAGTAAGACACGTAATAAATTAGCAGCCATAAAAAAAAAAAAAAATAGAAATGGAAGTAACCAAAAATGAGTTTATTTTTTTTCCCTATAATCTGTGGTTGTTGGATACAAGTAAGAAAAAAGGATGAAGTCAGATGGATAAAAATGAGAGGTTTTTGAATTTTTATAACAAAATAATGAAGTTGCATTGATGGATATTACCGTTAAACTCTGTTCAAGAGTAGGTTTTTGATTTTTTATTATTTAACAAAAATATGAAGTTGGATTGATAAATATTACCGTTAAAATCTGTTTAAAACTCTATTAATGACAAACAATATATAATATTTATTAAACAATATCTAATATTTAAATAATAATAAAAAATTATTAAAGAGGCCATTTAAGGGAGTATTGTTGGAGCATATACTCCCTTAATGACCCATTACAACAACATCCACCCTTATTTAAGGGAGTCTCCAAGGGAGACTATTGGAGGTGCTCTAATTAGGGGTGGGCACAAAGTTCGAAACCGAACCGAACCGAACCGAACCAAAAAAAGGGTGTTTAGTTCGGTTCATAGTCTAAATTCGGTTTAAACCGGTTTGAAATTTTAAAAACCGAAAAGATTTCGGTTCAATCCGGTTTTGGTTTTCCAAAACCGGTTTGAACTGAAATGAACCTTTTTCTTTTTGCCAAGCAGTTTTAATTTAGAGCATGATTGACCAGTCTCCTAGAGCAGCTGAAATATTAGGTGACCTAGAAAGGTAGGTTACATATGAGAACTAGACTGATTTTTTTATGTTATCTTTATTATTATACTGCAATAAGTAATAAGTAATGTGCTTATTTTGTATCTATAGAACTCATTCTGGTTATGCACGTGCACTGCACTAGCGTTGGAAATTCAATAGCTAGAGTAGACAGAACACTAAAAGAATTGCTACAGGACTTGACATTTTCCAATGGAGTTCAAGCCCGGATGGATGGAATCTTGTTCCAGAGACCGGAGGGAGTTTCGTATGCTAACCCCATCCTTGGTTTGATCAAAGACTACCTCAGTTCAGTCTGACTGTGTTTCGCTAATAATTGCCTTGATGTTTGTCTCTGTCCAAATTCGAAGAGTTGAAGCATTGAGAGAATCTAAATTTGCAGTTTGGACTTTTTGTATATAGTGTATGCAAACCTTGAAGTTACCATCACTCACACACATTCAGGCTAAGGCTATAGAAAAATATAAACCGAAATAAACCGAACCGAACCGAACCGATTAAAATCAGTTCAGTTCAGTTCAGTTCGGTTACCAATTCTTATTCGGTTTAAACCGGTTCAATTTTAGGCAAACCAAAATATTTTCGGTTCAATTCGGTTTTACCCAAAACCGAACCGAACCGAACCGAACCGAACCGAACCGTGCCCACCCCTAGCTCTAATGTTTCAGGTTCAGTTGGTTTTCTAAATTTAATGAGAATTTATTATATTGATCATCATATTTTTAAGTCCTTGACAAAAATAATAGTTTCACATCCAACTCAAAAGATACAAAAAAAGAAAATGAAAAGCACATATGAAAGAAGTAACAAAAGTTACATTGGAATCCAAACCAATACCAAATTCAGCTAAGTCTATTTTTTGTCATGTGATGACTAATAATGATATATAAAACTTCATTAACATTTCATGTATAAAGACTCAAACCATTGGACATAGATAAATAAAGTTTAAAAAGATAATATATAAATAGAAAATACTATCTACTATATTCTTTCAATTTTCCTTCAAATTCCTAGAAATCAAACAGGTTAGGAAACATAAATCAAAACAAGAAAAAAAAACAAAAAATGAATAATAAATTTCACAAGTAAAAAAAAAAAAATGAATAACAAATGTATACAATAAAAATGGGAAGACTAGGCATGATTTGGAGGAAATCAAGGCTTGGTATTCATAATCCAAGATAGTTTCCTAGGCTTTGTTCTTCTTATCAATATATATATGCTGCAAAATGTAGAAGTTCTCCACTTTGATTCACTTGTGATCATGTTCTATAAGGAGTGGAGACGACCTTTTACGTCTCCTTTTTTCTATGATTTCTAAACAACCAAAAAAGACCCTATATTAATAGAATTAATGGAATTCAAAATAGTAATTAAATTACTGGCAAATTGACAGATAATTCTTTAATCTTTTCCAAAATAAAAAATAATAACTTCAAACTCAATAACACTTAAGTATATAGAAAGCACTATAAAATTAGAAAGTGAATATAAAGTAGGAAGGAGAGAAGATTTCTAACTTGTTCAAAGACAAAGAATCTCGTCCATGTCGAAAATGATGCCTTGCATGGTGCACCATCCTAGATACGGATGCCAAGCTGTAGACGAAATAGAAGGGTTTTTGAGTGATGAAGATAAATGATTTGAAGAGAAGTGAGGAGGTCATGAAAGATAAGTGTTAACTGAAAATTGTCAATGAGGTGATTTTTCCAAGTAACAATTCAAGGGACTGGAATGGAGGTGGATTTCAGTCGGCGGGATATCAAGTAGTTCGATACCCTTTTGCTACCTAATAAAATCGACTAAATGGAAATTATGGATAAAAACCAATGTAGTATAAGGAATAAGGATCCCTCGTAACATTTTATTTTATTTTATTGATAACAGATGAATAATAAGAAGTACAGTGAAGGATTTAAATAACAATAGTGATAAAAAAAACTCAGTTGGCGATGGAGATCTCATACATGTCGATAAGTGGAAAAACTCTCTAGTAGGGTTAAGTATTCAGGTTACCCTCTTTCTCTTGTGTGACAATACGATGTAGATATAGGTCTCGTTTCTTGCCATGCACTCCTATAATTTAGGTCTAGGGTTTTAGCAATTCACGGGACTTTCCTTGGCGATCAACGAGTTTGCCAGGGATTTTGATCCCTAGAATCAAGCGATTCTTTCCTTGGCAGACTGTGTGAGAATTGACTCCCATTTCAAATAGAACTCTTAGTAGCAGGAATGAACATAATTCTTTACTTGTCTTGAACGGTGGCGTTTTGTGATTGTCTTTCTATTCGGCTTGTTCTTTGGTGTACCTGATCTTGTTTTAGGCGGGATCGGGGTACTAGGATTTTGTATTGATATGTGGCCGTTTGCTAACCTGGTGCTTACCATTAGCTTTTGGTGGATCGGGATACTCAAGTATCTTGCCTTCTTCCCGTTATCTCGAATTATGTATGAGTGTATCGGGGTATCGGGATTCCGGATGGCAGAAGGGTGCTAGGATCTTGTAACAGTGGAGTTCCTAGAGCCTTGTCTTCTGGGTTTCCTGGTACCTTTTGTGTCTAGAAAACCTTAAACTTGATCGTGGCTAGTAGGAGGTTGTACCCGGCCATTTTGTAGAATGGCGAGGTATCGGGATGCTTCTTCCATGATATATTTCTACCTCGACTTATCTTCTAAGGCCGATGGAAAATTCTTCTTTGACCCCTGCTATTTTTTGCGGTTAACAAAAGTCCCCCCTAATTTGAACACTGGATCTTGATGGGGTTGGAGTCAGGATTTCTAGTCTGCTTGAAGGATTTTCTATCTGGTCGGTTGGTTTACTTTTATCTGGCTGGCTTCCATTGCTAAGGAGGAAATCTTCCTTGGATATGATGGCATTTAATGCATGGTCCACGTGCCAGATGACGATTGCTCTCAAATTTTAAACGAGCCATTTTGGCGCAACTCTCTCGAAACCGCCTCGAAACATCTTCGGTCACATTTCCTTTTCTATCCCGATAATCGTCCGTCCCCATCTATAAATACACGACTCTCTCCCTTACTTACTCACGCTCACTAGTACTTTAAAAAAATCAAGAGTCAATCTTTCTTCTCTCTCAAGTCTTTCTTCCTCAAGAATTTTCTTTTCCTTTTTTTCTTCTACTGCAATGGCCTCACCATCAAAACTCCCTACTTCTACACCAAACCTCTCTACACCAGACCTTCCTACAGCTTCGTAAAATCCTCAACCTACTTCCTCCAACCCTCGTCCGACTTCTCCTAACCCACCTGATAGCCTTGATGATCTCTTGAATATACAACAGGTGGAGTTAGAAGAGAGTTCCCCGACGAGTAAAGAAAAGAAACGGGGTCGAGACGGGGGCGACATCATCAGTGAAAGTACCCCATCAAAGCGCCGTCGTTTTGGTGGGAATCCCCGAATCGGGTCGGGTTTCAGCAGTAGACCCGAAGACCTGGTTCAAATAGTTGATGAGGAAGACGACCAAGATGTTGATGATGAGGAGGGGGAGGGGAACATTCCGGTTGTCGGCTCAGTAGGGGTTCAAACTGGTCCTCTATCCTCTTTTCATGATGGTCGGATTATCCCGCACTCGGTTTGTACAGCTAATACCCTCGTTCGTCTAATGAGGGTTTATAGGATCCCGTATTATATTTCTCTGTCTCTTCTGCATCGGAGCTATGACGTATATACCCCTTCTGCAGGCCGCCTACTAATTCATATAGCCGCATTTTCAAATTACATATTTTGTATTGATTTGACTGGAATGGAAATGGTGTTAGGGGAATGGATTATCGGAGGGGAGAAAAAGATGGTCAAAGGCCACATAGATATTCCAGAGTTCTCTTTTGGGGAGCTTGATGAGTTGCAGGTACATTCTATGTGTTGATTTTATTGTGTTAGAAAGTAAAAAAGAGATTGAGCCATTGAGGTGATTATTTGGGTTACCATGCCTTTGACATATCCTCTTCACATGATTTCAGTTTGTAAAACTGGTTAACGACTGTGCATATATTATGTTCATCTGAGCATACCATATCATAAACATAGTGATTATACTGAGGGGAAAGAGGGCCTCTTGTCCTCTTTGAGCCTCTTGTAAAGATTCTGAATCAGCTGAAAATGTTAAAAACTTGTATGAGATTTTAACACTACCCTCACTTTAACTTTTTGTAAAATGGCTTAGGGGTTCTATTAAATTTATGTGTTGATATTGGTTTTTATGTCAACTAGGTTTAGTGGCACATGCAACGTACGTGCTCAAGTTTCTATTTCTATTTTATAATTTTGGTAACTATAATTTGTAATTATGATATTTGATTAGATATAAAGTTTGATAAAAAGATAATTATTTTGATTAGCAAATATTCATAAAAACAATAATCAATAACATACTTCCAATTTCCAAACTTATATTTATGATACTGGTTTTTATGTCAATACCAGCAGTTAGTAGGAATGTGGGTATAAATTACAATGTCAGTAATGAGATGGACTTGCTCTTGGGTTTAACTCTATTTAAACTTGGTAGAAAACCTTTCTCAACACAAAGGCTATCACGCAATGCAAGAGAGAAGATGGTCAAAGGTTGTTGGTGAGGTTGTAGGTGGTGATCCAGCTTTGAGGTTCAAATCAAATCAGTGTTTATAGTGAAAAACCTAGGGGTGGGCATAAAAACAGGAACCTTTTAGACCTGAATCGAATCAAAATTAATGTGTATGGTTTGGTTTTGTACCCATTTTTGGTACGGTTTGGTTCCTTACATAGAGAATCGTCGGTTCAGTTTCAGTTTGCCTCTAAATAGGGTAAAATATCCTAACTGTTCCCTTTCCCTCTCTTTCAGCTGTGCACTTTCTCTACTCTCTCATTTTGGTTGTCTCCCCAACATATCTTCTAAAACATGAAGGCCTTTTGGAGGGAATTGAGTTTTTTTTTTTTTTTTTTTTTTAATTGTTTTTAAAATATTTTTCCCATGGCTGTTTTCTATGCTCGTCTCAGTCTCTATCATCTCTCATTTTTTTGCATGTGTGAACTGGTTAGCCCAAAGGCCCGAGAGGGCCCCATATTTCCCAGAACTGATATAACTAAACCGACCTACACTAGTCATAACCTGTTCGGTTAGGTTTTGTAAATAACCTTTTGGTCTGTTCAGTTTCAAACTGAAATTTTGTTGGTTCAGTTTAGTTTGGCATGAAACCGAATGGTACCAACCCCTAGACAAACCTCTTGATTAAAAAAGGGTAGTGTTGTAATATAGGTTTTTTTTTTTCCTTTTTTTTTTTTTGTATTTAGTCTTATTAGATATTTAGATGACTATTCTAGAACCTAATTTTTTTTTCCTGACTTTAGCATTAGAGTTTGATTGCTGGCATCCTTTAAACTTCTTTTTCACTTGATGTTTTGAAAAACGTTTTTTAACAAGTCTATATAGAAGTTGTTAAACCTAGGAGAAAACCTATCTTATTACTTTCATATTCTCACTTGTTGGAATTTAGAATAACACTATTAACAGAGAGTTTTATACTTTTATTTAAAAAAGTTCTTGATATATTAACCTCTTGATATATAAACTCCTATTTCTATGCTTAGGGTAAATGAGAAAGAAATCCCTTTGTGGTCAGTGGGTGAAGATCTTTCACAGAGATTGATGCATAAACTAATTTTTATTTTTCTTTATGTCTACGTACATACGTAAAAATTTGGTTGATTTTAGATTGTAATTTGACTAATTTCAGAATCCCTCATTCTGCTGATTATTATAGGAAACACAAGTGGTTACGTGTTTCACAAAAGTTAACTTATAGTAAATTCATTAAATATTGCAAGTAGAAAGAGAAACATATTCGATTTAGGCTTTTGAACATTAAATTGGGCTTGGCTAGGCAATGCTTTAAAAAGCGTGAGGCGTTTTGTCCTTGTGAGGTGAGGCGGCCACCTCGAGGCGGACGCCTCAATTTAGAAATATTAAATAAAGCAAAATAATGAAAAACACAAATTTAAAATATTGTATCATTTTGACAAAATATAAAACTATATATATATATATATATATGTTGAGGTTGGTGGAATGCGAAAAAGACGAGATAAAATGAGTAGCTTTTGGGCCATAGGGGGTTGTGATATTCTTGATCGAGTGTGAGAGGTGTGAGATTTGATCAAGTGGGGGCAGGGGCTGAACGTATGAGATTTGAAGCAGAGGAGGTGTTTGTGTTTTTTTTTCCCTTGGCCGAGGTGTTTGTTCGTTTGTTTGTTCTAGTGTGAGTGGGCCAGTGGGGGCTGCACAAAGCTATTCTTTAATAGTGAGCTCATCATTAACCATAACGAGAACATAATAAAATGTGTTATGTATTGTTTATTTGGACATGCATGGTCTTTGCCACATTAATGCTGATATTGTTATTTACATTGTAGATGCAAGTGCAGCTTAGCGAGGAAAAGGATCTTTTGCAACCAGATAAGCTGCAGATCAGCCAGGATTTGAAGCTGTTTTTATCTCCCGTCCGTGAAAAATTAGTTCAGTTTGAGCAGGAACTTAAAGATAGATAGGAGGGTGGCAGCATTGTGGTTATCATCTTCATTATTTGGAAACCTGGTTTTGATCCCGATTGTTAGTCTGTAACTGTATCCTATAATCTCTTTTTAACAATTAATTTCTATGGGCACTTGTAATGGAACATAAGACAATCATGTTTCCTTGTAATGTCTAAGAATATGTACACCCAACAGGAAGAGATATTATGTTTCCTTGTTTGCATTTTGGCAGATGAGGTAGTAGGCTTCGTAAGCAATTCATTAATTAATGCATTTACCTTGGACATTGAATTGAAGGATTTGAGGAAAAATATTCTTGCGTATTGAATTTATGAAAATCTACTTTACATTTACAACCTCATCTCGTCGTTGTGAGGGGTATAAACTCATAACCTTATGGTAGGTGTGAGGTGTGAGGGGTATAAATTCACAGCAAACCCGCAGCCTTCAGAGCCCCCCTGAAGTCCTCAGCGTTGTTCCAGGCTGCCACCTACATCACATAAAATGGTATTTGCACAGTCAATAGAGCAACTTGGAAACCTAAACCTAATATTGGAGTCCAAATGTTTGCACACAAACTCACATGTAGCGTAAGTGAATGTCTTATTTCTCCTTAAATATCAAGCTCAATTTCTATAACTGCGGAACAAGAAAGCAGAGTTTAAATACCTGCGCTATTTGGGAGTTAAAGTGCCGCTCAATCTTTTCCATAAGCATCTCATCTCTCCCGCCCATCAACAAATTGAACACAGCTCCTGTAGGATCACACATGAACACTAATAGTCAATATAATGTCACCAGCTCCTAATAAACAATCTATCAGCTGCTTAACATAATGAATGCTAGCACATACAACATGTTAAGATCAATAAAAATATTTATATTTTAAAAGAGAAGCAAATCAAATGATACTAAAGAAAAAAGATGCTAAATAAAACTACATTAAATAGAGACACTAGAATAGGTTCAACAGCATACAAAGCAAATCAAATGTGCCGCAAGCAAGAGATTATCACTCAAGTCTTACATAAAAACTTACCCTTCCGGCCAAATCTCCCAGCCCTGCCTATTCTATGGAGGTAGACCTCATAGTCAGGCTCCGAATGATTTTCATGTTTCACCGGAAGTTCATAATTGATGACAAGATTAACCTGCAGAACAGAAAGAAGTCAGCATACATATAACTTTATGAGCACCCTCAGCAGCAAAAAAGATAAAAACAACTATTTTTTCTACAACCAACAGGAGGTACCTGCTGCTGGTCAAAGCCTCGGGCAAGAAGGTCAGTTGATATAAGAACTTGTGTTAGACCATCTTTAAACTCTTTAACTATCTTGTCTCGGTCTTCTTGCTTCAAAGCACCCTGAATTGTCGTAACTTCATAACCAAGTTCAACAAGCGACTTATGCAATGTGCTAGCACTATGCCTCGTGCGTACAAATATAATTGTTTGCCCCAAATTCTCTCCCAATTCCAAAATTCTATCCTTAATCACCATAACCTTGGAAAGCTCATCAGGACAGTCGACTTTGTACTGCTTTACCGATTCTAATGACAGTTCCTCTTTCTTTACAAAAAGTTGATTGTGATCGTTGATGACTCTCGATACAAAATTCTTGACAATTTGATTAAATGTGGCAGAAAATAGAAGAACCTGTCAAAATAAGAAGAAGAAAGTTACTACTCTAAAATATTCAACATGCAACTGCATTCTCCCTCTCAACCAAAATAACCATTCTCTCTCAACTGCCACATTCAGAAAGGCTTTTTTTTTTTCCTCACAATACCCATTCCATTAATTCCGAGATACATAATGTATAAGCACTCGTTTAGAACAAACATTAAAGAAATGTTGCAAACGGACCAAGACTAAAATATCAGCAAAAATCTAAAAGACAAAAAGGCAATTAGATGCGACAACAAACCTGGCAGTGAGCACTTATCCTTTGAATGTCCTTCATAATCCGTAGAGAATCGTCTTTAAAGCCGTCCTCAGCCAGCATGTGGTCAGCTTCATCGAAAACAAGAATCTTCACAGAACCGACGCTGAGTTTCTTCGCAGAAATCCCTTTTTTAATCGTACCGGGAGTGCCGATCACAATCTGTGCGGTAACGGGAGGTCGTTTCGCAAATGACATATAATTGGTGCTGTCCATAGGTACAGCACATTCTGAGGTTATGCCTGTGTGTTTCCCCATCTTACGGAGAACTTCCAAATTCTGCAAGATTATAACAAATCAAACATTAGAATATACAAAATTGCAATTAAAATGGATTAAAACAAAAAAAAAAACAACAACAGAGAAAGCGAGAAGTTAACCTGAATGGCTAATTCTCTGGTGGGACAAATGCAAATCGCTTGGGGGGCCTTGAGGTTAGGATCAACACGGCTTAACATTCCAAGCACAAAACATGTCGTCTTTCCAGAACCATTATGTGCCTGAGCAACCAAATTTTTGTAAGGAGGAGTCAAGATCATAGGCAAACTGATAGCCTGTATCTTACTAGGATGTTGGAATTTTAGGTCGGTGTACAACCCCTTTAACAAGGCTGGTGTAAGCTTCAAATCTTCAAATGTACTAGCCGATGTGTACGGTGTATCACCCGTGGTAACCTGGTACATCAAGAAACAACATGTCATTAAAATCCAAAAAAGTATGACAAAAACAAAAACTATCAGCCCATTTTGGAACACACACGAACACTTTTCCAGAATTTTAATTCGAGCGAAGCTAATATTAGCCTTTGTTTGACAGAGAAAAAAAGAACCAGTCCCAAATAGCCTAAAGTCTCTTACAATCCGTACTAATTCAATTGCCCTAAACAAAAATCTTAAGAAAAAATTGCATTACCGCTTCTATATTCAAAGCTTCTGGTTCATCTAGGAACCCGTTGAACTCCGTTTCGCGTATCGACAACGCGTCGACCGAAGAAGCAGCAACCTCGCCCCAGGAAAGCTTCGGTGGCGCAGACTTGGAGGTGGCCTCTTCTTCAGCTTCGTCCGCCCAATATAGTTTTCGCTCCGCCGGTGGCGCAGAGTTAGACTTTAATTCAGCCATTAGAGATAGATTTGAGAAAACACTTAGTTTAATCGGATTTATATAGCGACTTTTAGTTTAAAAGCCCTTTCCTAATCCTACTAGGATTCTATTTCTAAAGTAAACTTGTTGCTAAAGTAATTTTCAAGTGTATAGGCGTATGTATTTGCCTATTTGGTTATGTATGTATAATGTATTAACCCTACGACAATTTTATTTCCTACCACAACTCTATTTACTTTTAAGTTTTACTTTTTTACGTAGGTTTTACTTAACAAATTATACTTGTTTTTCAAGTACTGTATTAGGGCATATTTGGTATTTGATTGGCTAATATCATTTTTTATTTAAATTAAATAATTATAAATGTATTTAAATATTAAATTTTGAATTTAAAAATGATTTAGCAAAGGCTTAATCGCACAACCAACCCCTCATTTTAGACGAAAGTGCACTCTCAGACAACCTTTCCGTTTTATTGCACAAATAGCCCCCGTAAAATGTTGACCAAAAGGAATGACGGAAATACCCTTACATGAAATTATCATTTCCCCCCTGAGCTTTGCCATATTAGAAAAACTGGTCCATCTATTTTCAATAATAGCATGTCAACCCCCTAAAAACCTTTGACCGCTAATTAAAAAAATTAATCTTCTTCTTTAGAGCCTTTATGTTAGAAGCAATAGACCCTAACCAACTGAGCTAACCAAACATATTGTTAGAGGTTTGTTGATTTAAATGTATATATATATATATATATAGTTAAATAATTTGTTTAAAATAATTTAAATCTGTTTATATAATTTAAGGGTACGGATATTGACACCCATAAAACTATTAATACACCCATTTTTAAAATAAATATATTCATTTTAATATATATTATTTCTAAACACTCTTAAATTATGTTTTCCCTATCTAGAATGAAATGAGGAGAAGATCCAACTCTATAATTTTTTTTTCCCTCTTTATCTTTAAACCCAAAAAAAAAAAAAAAAAAAAAAAAAAATTGAGAGGTATGAATTTGTTTTCCCTCTTTTATCTTAGGAATCATTTTTAACCCTCAAAATGCATGATTCTAAATAGATAGATCATCTTATTAAAAAAAAATTAATAAAATCAAGACGAGATGAGGTTGGTCTAATTAAATACCACTCACACCTACCACGAGGTTATGAGTTCAAGTCTTCCCCTTTCTTAACCCGTGAATTTATATAATATTTCAAAAAAAAATCAATTAAAAAAAATTATCATTCTTTTTTAATGAAATGATGGAATATATTTTTCTTTTAATCATGACCTATATGAATAAAAAATAAAAATTAAGATATAAAAGGCACCGAAAGATGTTAAAATTAAAATTGTATTGTTAAATTTTTATTCCCTTACACTTAATTTTTGTATTATAATTTTAAAATTAGAGTAACCCTAAAATTTCAAAATAAAATATATTGAAATTAATAAAAATTACAAAAATTACAATTTTTTTCCCCAAAATTTAGGCTCAATTTGTTTGTGAAAATAAAAAAAACTGGTCTTCAAATTGGTATATTTTTGTAATTTTTATTAATTTCAATATATTTTATTTTGAAATTTTAGGGTTACTCTAATTTTAAAATTATAATACAAAAATTAAGTGTAAGGGAATAAAAATTTAACAATACAATTTTAATTTTAACATCTTTCGGTGCCTTTTATATCTTAATTTTTATTTTTTATTCATATAGGTCATGATTAAAAGAAAAATATATTCCATCATTTCATTAAAAAAGAATGATAATTTTTTTTAATTGATTTTTTTTTTAAATATTATATAAATTCACGGGTTAAGAAAGGGGAAGACTTGAACTCATAACCTCGTGGTAGGTGTGAGTGGTATTTAATTAGACCAACCTCATCTCGTCTTGATTTTATTAAATTTTTTTTAATAAGATGATCTATCTATTTAGAATCATGCATTTTGAGGGTTAAAAATGATTCCTAAGATAAAAGAGGGAAAACAAATTCATACCTCTCAATTTTTTTTTTTTTTTTTTTGGGTTTAAAGATAAAGAGGGAAAACAAAATTATAGAGTTGGATCTTCTCCTCATTTCATTCTAGATAGGGAAAACAGAATTTAAGAGTGTTTAGAAATAATATATATTAAAATGAATATATTTATTTTAATGAGGGTACTATTGACATTAGGATGGATGCTTATAGTAATATTTATTTTTTAAATTTTAGACATGGGTGTAGTTATAAAAATGGGTGTACTAATAGTTTTATAGGTGTCAATATCCGTACCCTTAAATTATATAAACAGATTTAAATTATTTTAAACAAATTATTTAACTATATATATATATATATACATTTAAATCAACAAACCTCTAACAATATGTTTGGTTAGCTCAGTTGGTTAGGGTCTATTGCTTCTAACATAAAGGCTCTAAAGAAGAAGATTAATTTTTTTAATTAGCGGTCAAAGATTTTTAGGGGGTTGACATGCTATTATTGAAAATAGATGGACCAGTTTTTCTAATATGGCAGAGCTCAGGGGGGAAATGATAATTTCATGTAAGGGTATTTCCGTCATTCCTTTTGGTCAACATTTTACGGGGGCTATTTGTGCAATAAAACGGAAAGGTTGTCTGAGAGTGCACTTTCGTCTAAAATGAGGGGTTGGTTGTGCGATTAAGCCTTTGCTAAATCATTTTTAAATTCAAAATTTAATATTTAAATACATTTATAATTATTTAATTTAAATAAAAAATGATATTAGCCAATCAAATACCAAATATGCCCTAATACAGTACTTGAAAAACAAGTATAATTTGTTAAGTAAAACCTACGTAAAAAAGTAAAACTTAAAAGTAAATAGAGTTGTGGTAGGAAATAAAATTGTCGTAGGGTTAATACATTATACATACATAACCAAATAGGCAAATACATACGCCTATACACTTGAAAATTACTTTAGCAACAAGTTTACTTTAGAAATAGAATCCTAGTAGGATTAGGAAAGGGCTTTTAAACTAAAAGTCGCTATATAAATCCGATTAAACTAAGTGTTTTCTCAAATCTATCTCTAATGGCTGAATTAAAGTCTAACTCTGCGCCACCGGCGGAGCGAAAACTATATTGGGCGGACGAAGCTGAAGAAGAGGCCACCTCCAAGTCTGCGCCACCGAAGCTTTCCTGGGGCGAGGTTGCTGCTTCTTCGGTCGACGCGTTGTCGATACGCGAAACGGAGTTCAACGGGTTCCTAGATGAACCAGAAGCTTTGAATATAGAAGCGGTAATGCAATTTTTTCTTAAGATTTTTGTTTAGGGCAATTGAATTAGTACGGATTGTAAGAGACTTTAGGCTATTTGGGACTGGTTCTTTTTTTCTCTGTCAAACAAAGGCTAATATTAGCTTCGCTCGAATTAAAATTCTGGAAAAGTGTTCGTGTGTGTTCCAAAATGGGCTGATAGTTTTTGTTTTTGTCATACTTTTTTGGATTTTAATGACATGTTGTTTCTTGATGTACCAGGTTACCACGGGTGATACACCGTACACATCGGCTAGTACATTTGAAGATTTGAAGCTTACACCAGCCTTGTTAAAGGGGTTGTACACCGACCTAAAATTCCAACATCCTAGTAAGATACAGGCTATCAGTTTGCCTATGATCTTGACTCCTCCTTACAAAAATTTGGTTGCTCAGGCACATAATGGTTCTGGAAAGACGACATGTTTTGTGCTTGGAATGTTAAGCCGTGTTGATCCTAACCTCAAGGCCCCCCAAGCGATTTGCATTTGTCCCACCAGAGAATTAGCCATTCAGGTTAACTTCTCGCTTTCTCTGTTGTTGTTTTTTTTTTTTGTTTTAATCCATTTTAATTGCAATTTTGTATATTCTAATGTTTGATTTGTTATAATCTTGCAGAATTTGGAAGTTCTCCGTAAGATGGGGAAACACACAGGCATAACCTCAGAATGTGCTGTACCTATGGACAGCACCAATTATATGTCATTTGCGAAACGACCTCCCGTTACCGCACAGATTGTGATCGGCACTCCCGGTACGATTAAAAAAGGGATTTCTGCGAAGAAACTCAGCGTCGGTTCTGTGAAGATTCTTGTTTTCGATGAAGCTGACCACATGCTGGCTGAGGACGGCTTTAAAGACGATTCTCTACGGATTATGAAGGACATTCAAAGGATAAGTGCTCACTGCCAGGTTTGTTGTCGCATCTAATTGCCTTTTTGTCTTTTAGATTTTTGCTGATATTTTAGTCTTGGTCCGTTTGCAACATTTCTTTAATGTTTGTTCTAAACGAGTGCTTATACATTATGTATCTCGGAATTAATGGAATGGGTATTGTGAGGAAAAAAAAAAAGCCTTTCTGAATGTGGCAGTTGAGAGAGAATGGTTATTTTGGTTGAGAGGGAGAATGCAGTTGCATGTTGAATATTTTAGAGTAGTAACTTTCTTCTTCTTATTTTGACAGGTTCTTCTATTTTCTGCCACATTTAATCAAATTGTCAAGAATTTTGTATCGAGAGTCATCAACGATCACAATCAACTTTTTGTAAAGAAAGAGGAACTGTCATTAGAATCGGTAAAGCAGTACAAAGTCGACTGTCCTGATGAGCTTTCCAAGGTTATGGTGATTAAGGATAGAATTTTGGAATTGGGAGAGAATTTGGGGCAAACAATTATATTTGTACGCACGAGGCATAGTGCTAGCACATTGCATAAGTCGCTTGTTGAACTTGGTTATGAAGTTACGACAATTCAGGGTGCTTTGAAGCAAGAAGACCGAGACAAGATAGTTAAAGAGTTTAAAGATGGTCTAACACAAGTTCTTATATCAACTGACCTTCTTGCCCGAGGCTTTGACCAGCAGCAGGTACCTCCTGTTGGTTGTAGAAAAAATAGTTGTTTTTATCTTTTTTGCTGCTGAGGGTGCTCATAAAGTTATATGTATGCTGACTTCTTTCTGTTCTGCAGGTTAATCTTGTCATCAATTATGAACTTCCGGTGAAACATGAAAATCATTCGGAGCCTGACTATGAGGTCTACCTCCATAGAATAGGCAGGGCTGGGAGATTTGGCCGGAAGGGTAAGTTTTTATGTAAGACTTGAGTGATAATCTCTTGCTTGCGGCACATTTGATTTGCTTTGTATGCTGTTGAACCTATTCTAGTGTCTCTATTTAATGTAGTTTTATTTAGCATCTTTTTTCTTTAGTATCATTTGATTTGCTTCTCTTTTAAAATATAAATATTTTTATTGATCTTAACATGTTGTATGTGCTAGCATTCATTATGTTAAGCAGCTGATAGATTGTTTATTAGGAGCTGGTGACATTATATTGACTATTAGTGTTCATGTGTGATCCTACAGGAGCTGTGTTCAATTTGTTGATGGGCGGGAGAGATGAGATGCTTATGGAAAAGATTGAGCGGCACTTTAACTCCCAAATAGCGCAGGTATTTAAACTCTGCTTTCTTGTTCCGCAGTTATAGAAATTGAGCTTGATATTTAAGGAGAAATAAGACATTCACTTACGCTACATGTGAGTTTGTGTGCAAACATTTGGACTCCAATATTAGGTTTAGGTTTCCAAGTTGCTCTATTGACTGTGCAAATACCATTTTATGTGATGTAGGTGGCAGCCTGGAACAACGCTGAGGACTTCAGGGGGGCTCTGAAGGCTGCGGGTTTGCTGTGAATTTATACCCCTCACACCTCACACCTACCATAAGGTTATGAGTTTATACCCCTCACAACGACGAGATGAGGTTGTAAATGTAAAGTAGATTTTCATAAATTCAATACGCAAGAATATTTTTCCTCAAATCCTTCAATTCAATGTCCAAGGTAAATGCATTAATTAATGAATTGCTTACGAAGCCTACTACCTCATCTGCCAAAATGCAAACAAGGAAACATAATATCTCTTCCTGTTGGGTGTACATATTCTTAGACATTACAAGGAAACATGATTGTCTTATGTTCCATTACAAGTGCCCATAGAAATTAATTGTTAAAAAGAGATTATAGGATACAGTTACAGACTAACAATCGGGATCAAAACCAGGTTTCCAAATAATGAAGATGATAACCACAATGCTGCCACCCTCCTATCTATCTTTAAGTTCCTGCTCAAACTGAACTAATTTTTCACGGACGGGAGATAAAAACAGCTTCAAATCCTGGCTGATCTGCAGCTTATCTGGTTGCAAAAGATCCTTTTCCTCGCTAAGCTGCACTTGCATCTACAATGTAAATAACAATATCAGCATTAATGTGGCAAAGACCATGCATGTCCAAATAAACAATACATAACACATTTTATTATGTTCTCGTTATGGTTAATGATGAGCTCACTATTAAAGAATAGCTTTGTGCAGCCCCCACTGGCCCACTCACACTAGAACAAACAAACGAACAAACACCTCGGCCAAGGGAAAAAAAAACACAAACACCTCCTCTGCTTCAAATCTCATACGTTCAGCCCCTGCCCCCACTTGATCAAATCTCACACCTCTCACACTCGATCAAGAATATCACAACCCCCTATGGCCCAAAAGCTACTCATTTTATCTCGTCTTTTTCGCATTCCACCAACCTCAACATATATATATATATATATAGTTTTATATTTTGTCAAAATGATACAATATTTTAAATTTGTGTTTTTCATTATTTTGCTTTATTTAATATTTCTAAATTGAGGCGTCCGCCTCGAGGTGGCCGCCTCACCTCACAAGGACAAAACGCCTCACGCTTTTTAAAGCATTGCCTAGCCAAGCCCAATTTAATGTTCAAAAGCCTAAATCGAATATGTTTCTCTTTCTACTTGCAATATTTAATGAATTTACTATAAGTTAACTTTTGTGAAACACGTAACCACTTGTGTTTCCTATAATAATCAGCAGAATGAGGGATTCTGAAATTAGTCAAATTACAATCTAAAATCAACCAAATTTTTACGTATGTACGTAGACATAAAGAAAAATAAAAATTAGTTTATGCATCAATCTCTGTGAAAGATCTTCACCCACTGACCACAAAGGGATTTCTTTCTCATTTACCCTAAGCATAGAAATAGGAGTTTATATATCAAGAGGTTAATATATCAAGAACTTTTTTAAATAAAAGTATAAAACTCTCTGTTAATAGTGTTATTCTAAATTCCAACAAGTGAGAATATGAAAGTAATAAGATAGGTTTTCTCCTAGGTTTAACAACTTCTATATAGACTTGTTAAAAAACGTTTTTCAAAACATCAAGTGAAAAAGAAGTTTAAAGGATGCCAGCAATCAAACTCTAATGCTAAAGTCAGGAAAAAAAAATTAGGTTCTAGAATAGTCATCTAAATATCTAATAAGACTAAATACAAAAAAAAAAAAAGGAAAAAAAAAAACCTATATTACAACACTACCCTTTTTTAATCAAGAGGTTTGTCTAGGGGGTGGTACCATTCGGTTTCATGCCAAACTAAACTGAACCAACAAAATTTCAGTTTGAAACTGAACAGACCAAAAGGTTATTTACAAAACCTAACCGAACAGGTTATGACTAGTGTAGGTCGGTTTAGTTATATCAGTTCTGGGAAATATGGGGCCCTCTCGGGCCTTTGGGCTAACCAGTTCACACATGCAAAAAAATGAGAGATGATAGAGACTGAGACGAGCATAGAAAACAGCCATGGGAAAAATATTTTAAAAACAATTAAAAAAAAAAAAAAAAAAAAAAAACTCAATTCCCTCCAAGAGGCCTTCATGTTTTAGAAGATATGTTGGGGAGACAACCAAAATGAGAGAGTAGAGAAAGTGCACAGCTGAAAGAGAGGGAAAGGGAACAGTTAGGATATTTTACCCTATTTAGAGGCAAACTGAAACTGAACCGACGGTTCTCTATGTAAGGAACCAAACCGTACCAAAAATGGGTACAAAACCAAACCATACACATTAATTTTGATTCGATTCAGGTCTAAAAGGTTCCTGTTTTTATGCCCACCCCTAGGTTTTTCACTATAAACACTGATTTGATTTGAACCTCAAAGCTGGATCACCACCTACAACCTCACCAACAACCTTTGACCATCTTCTCTCTTGCATTGCGTGATAGCCTTTGTGTTGAGAAAGGTTTTCTACCAAGTTTAAATAGAGTTAAACCCAAGAGCAAGTCCATCTCATTACTGACATTGTAATTTATACCCAAATTCCTACTAACTGCTGGTATTGACATAAAAACCAGTATCATAAATATAAGTTTGGAAATTGGAAGTATGTCAATTGATTATTGTTTTTTATGAATATTTGCTAATCACAATAATTATCTTTTTATCAAACTTTATATCTAATCAAATATCATAATTACAAATTATAGTTACCAAAAATATAAAATAGAAATAGAAACTTGAGCACGTACGTTGCATGTGCCACTAAACCTAGTTGATATAAAAACCAATATCAACACATAAATTTAATAGAACCCCCAAGCCATTTTACAAAAAGTTAAAGTGAGGGTAGTGTTAAAATCTCATACAAGTTTTTAACATTTTCAGCTGATTCAGAATCTTTACAAGAGGCTCAAAGAGGACAAGAGGCCCTCTTGCCCCACAGTATAATCACTATGTTTATGATATGGTATGCTCAGATGAACATAATATATGCACAGTCGTTAACCAGTTTTACAAACTGAAATCATGTGAAGAGGATATGTCAAAGGCATGGTAACCCAAATAATCACCTCAATGGCTCAATCTCTTTTTTACTTTCTAACACAATAAAATCAACACATAGAATGTACCTGCAACTCATCAAGCTCCCCAAAAGAGAACTCTGGAATATCTATGTGGCCTTTGACCATCTTTTTCTCCCCTCCGATAATCCATTCCCCTAACACCATTTCCATTCCAGTCAAATCAACACAAAATATGTAATTTGAAAATGCGAAAGGAAAACCATTATCCATACAAAAAAGTTACCTTTGACTTTCAATGTCAACTCATAATTGTAGCCAACTCGTTTCCTGTTTCGCACAGTAACCAAGAATGCCTGTTCACCCAACACAACATTAAGTAAAACTCGAAAAAAAAAAAAAAGACATGAAAAGAAGAAAAAAGATTATCAGATAACAATACAGAAAGGGAGTTGAAAATGACGAATGACGATTATTGAATATAAGCTATTTCAAAAAGAAAAAAATTACTCATTTCCAAATAAGTAGCAAAAAAGAAAAACAGTTTGTTGCAGTCTTCCACTTTAAAAAACCTCACCCAACACAATTTCCAAACAGCTAAAGAAACCAAAAGATGGTGAATACAGGAAAGAGGTTGCTGTTCTTAAAAAGGTTAACAGCAGGTGCGAATGTGCGATTAACAAGCACCGATATATCCTACAGCTAATTCCTTTCTTGAGAAAGAAACCAAAATTAAAGGAAAATTAATTCACAATTAAGTCGAATCACTATCTGCACTCAACATGCTACAGACATAGACTTTTTATCCAGTTAAATTTTCCTTGGCATGAAAATTAAATGCTACACCTCCAAAATCCCGTGTAAGATTCAATTGAGAAACCGAAATACAGAAGATATAAACGATCAATCTTCCATGATAGGAAAAAAAATATCAGCGTGGCCATAATCATGTACAGGAATCTAGAAACATGCTCAAAATATTAAATATATGCCACAAGAACTCACATCTCCTGAGCAGTTAGACACTTCAGCTATTTCTGCCTTGCCGCCAGAGAACTCCATGGAGCCTACTGATGTAAGCAGCTCCTGCCAAGAAAGCAATAAAGTAAGATCACAATAACTATTGAATGTATAGTGACAAATGCAAAATGATCTATGGCAGTCACATCAAATAGAGACATTATGTGAATGTCTAATAATGACAAATATGCCCCGATAGCTTAGAATATAAAAAATAAAAGATAAAAGTAATAAGAACAGAAAATGCTTACTGGTTTGTTGACATACAGACCTTTATTCTATCACTTGCCCACTTATTAAGGTTTTTCTCCTCCCAGGTTCCAGCCTAAACAAAATTCGAAACATACAACCAGAGATAAGCAACCATATTGTCAAGCCTACTTAAAAATCTTAGATGATAGCTATCAAACTGAATATCATCTAAGAATATCAGCAAAAGTCACACAAACATAAAGGTTGTCATAGCCTGCAAAAAGTTCAGATGACAATCGATATGACTAGACACATATGGTCCAGCATTAACTTATCATAGATCTAGTAAATACAGCCAAGCCTTTAGAGTTCAAATGTTTCCCAAAGCTAATCAGATCGTTACATATATTACTATTGATTCATCAATAATTCAATATTAAGAAATTATGAAGAACATTACATAATACAGTGATATGGAAAAAAAAAATACAATAATGGTAATACATATGTTATAATTACTTCAATGCATAGAGAGAAAACAATATGGCCAACACAAACTTCATTATTGCCAGTTTGTTTATATAAGACCGCAATAATATATTCATCTGTTTCTTTTCTTTTTTTTCTTTTTTTTTTTTTTAAAAAAAAAACAGATTTTTTTTTGAGAAGTTTTTGCGTTTCACAAGAATCAGTATCTCAAGCCGCCTCACTACGAACCCCATTCTCTTGGCCGCCACAAACAGTCCTTGAACCTTGACCATGACAATGACACAAAATTTCCCAACAAACAAGACTGTAAATAGTTTGGTTGTAGTTTATAATTAGCTTCTTCTAAGCTTTGCCACAATACCAAGAGTTGACATTGAGACTTTTGACCAAATAGTATATTCAAAGTAAATACAAAAAATAAATATATAATATTTAGAAATGATCCTATCAATTCTTTTCCTAAACTTATAAGATCAATCCAGTTTCTCCAAATATGTAAGTAAACAAATCAATTCATGACAACAACTAATTACTGATAATGTAGCAAGCATTTGGACTGAGAGAGCGAAAACTAATTACTAATAACGTAGCGAGTGAAGAGCTAAAGAAGATACCCGATTCCAAACAGAACCGAGGACGGTGGGCTGCGATTGGTTGGAGATGATTTCATTTTGGTTAAGCTTTTTGGGAACAGGCAACGGCGCCGCCTCTGCAGTGGCCTCCCTCACCCAATACGTGTACGACGATCCTGCAGCTTCTTGTTGCTTCTCCGATGACACTCCTCCGTTCTCCATTTTTTTTTTGTCAGAATTCTTCTTTCTTTTTTTTTCTTTCTTTTTTTTAATAATTTCAAATCCGATACGATACGAATCTAGAGACGAAAATAATCAAATTCAATGCTCCTTATTCTGCGGAACTTTCTAGTAAGTTGCAGAAAAAATTATTATTAAAATAATGACAAAAGGAGAGTCGCTGCTTTGACCGATCGATCTGTGAATAGATACGATTAAATTTGCCCTATCCAAGGTTGGAGAGGAGACACGGAGGATCTTCTCGATTCTTCGGTCCGGTTATACGGGGCTCGTCACTGGTATTGTATTAGCTCCCAATGTTTTTGGGCCTTCTATATGCAATGTTACTAAATACAGTCCCTACTTATTTCTAATTCTACACACTTTTTTTATGCTACTAAATTATGGGAGTGTATTTACAAACAATTTGAGGCGTTGTCAGTAGACATGACCCCGGTTCGGTTCCAACCATAGAACCAAACCGGAACTGCCCTCTAAGTAACTGGACAAGAATCAGTTTTTCGGTTTCGGTCTCTTTTTGTAAAAACCGAATCCAAACCATCAGTTCCAAACCGACGGTTCGATTCCGGTTTTGGAACCAGTGATTCCCTTTTTTAAATATATATATATATATATATTTTTTTTTTTTTCGGTCAGCTAACGCTAGCAAACCATTTGGGCCAAAGTCTCCCTCCCTTTTTTTTTCTTTTTCTTTTTTCTTTTTGTTTTCTTTGTTTTCTATAAATACCCCCCACTCCAAATCTCCAATTCTCTCTCAATTCTCTCTTAAGTCTCAATTGTCCAATTCTCTCTTAATTACTAAATTATTTAAATTTATTTTATTTTCAATTACATTTATTTTTACTCAATTCAAATTCATTTCCAACAATTTTTTCAAATTTATTTCCATCCATTTTTTCACATTTTTTCTTCAAGAATTTTTACAATTCAATTTGTTCAATGGCAAGTGGAAGTGGAAGTGGAGATGGTTTAAGGCATTCCAACAAAGGTAAGGGTCATATGCGGGCTATGATGGACAATGTCGGTTATGACGACACCGCCTATCATGAGTTCCTGCACCAACAAGCATAACCCCCCCCCCCCCCCCCCCCCCCCCCCCCCCCCCCCCCCATTTAACAAGCCAATTAGAAAATATGCATGATCCCCCTTCAGATTTTGTACCACATACGGAAGAGAAGTTAGTGAAGTAGCCCAAATCTGATCTCTTCGTACTCCATATGAAGAAAATTACAAAAGCAGATGGAAGCACTATAGCGGTTCGCAATTACTGCAAAAAAGAATTTAAGTTGAGCAAATATGGAGAATATGGCACATTTCGGAAGCATATAACGAACCACCATCCAGACGAACAGGCCAGATTGAGTTTACAAGCTCAAATTTTCAGGTACACTACCCCTAATCATCAATTATTTAAATATAGTGATGAAAAAAAATAGAGAAAAATTAGTTAGAATGGTTGCAGTAGAACACTTACAATTTAGTTTTGGTGAAAAAGTTGGTTTTGTTAATTATTGACAACAAGCATTAAATTCTACTGCATGTTGTGTTTCTACAACCACTCTCATACGAGTACTTAATAACATTTATAAAAAAAGAAAAAAGGAAGTTGCAATTTTTTTTTTTTTGATAATTATAAAGGTCGTGTTTCCTTATGTGCCGACATATGGAGTGATCATTGGCAAATGCATTCATACTTGGATGTCACTTGTCATTATATGGATAATGTATGGACTATGCAAAAAAGAATTATTGCATTTAGACTTTTGATGATGCACATACTGCTGTCTATTGCTAATATTTTTAAACAATTTAAAAATATTTTTGAAGAGTATAAATTTGAAAACAAAATTTTTGTAATTGCTTTTGATAATGCTTCCAATAATACCGCAGCTATTCCTTCTTTAATTGATTTATGCAAACCTTATTTTTGTGTAAAATTTTTCATCAAAGATGTGCATGCCATGTTTTAAATTTATGTGTTCAAAATATATTAACAATTCTTTAAGCTTTTATTAAACCTATTAGGGATGCCCTCTATTATTTGTGAAAACATTCTTCTACAATAAAAACATAGACAAAATTTTGTAAACAGCAGGGTAGGCGTGCAATTAGATTTCCTTGTGATGTTCTAACACGTTGGAATTCTACTTATAAATTGCTTACTGAAAGTTATGATTATGAAGATTTATTAGTTACTTTTATTCAATATAATGTTAGTGACATTAATCTGTATGCACACCATTGGGATGTTTGTATAAAAATTTATGGTTTGTTAAAAGTCTTTAGTAATACTACTAACAATTTTTCTAGTATTTATTATGCTACTACTAATTTATTTATTACTGAGAGTATTAATATTGTTGGTGTATTTACTGAGTGTGCATCCGATATACAATTACAGGACTGCGTTAATGCTATGAAAATAAAAAAATGGTTAGACTATTATAAGGAGTTTCCAACTATTTATTCGATTGCAATGTGTTTTGATTAACGTTTTAAATTAGTAGAGTAATGTATTTGGAGATGCTATTATGTATTTGGAGAAGAGTAATGACACCGAAACCTAACTCCTTCAATTAATACAACAAGCAAATGGTTTATTTCATTCAACGCATGATGTATTTATCTCATTTAATTCAAGTTAGTTCAATGCTTTTATTTACATTGGTGCTTATTAATGAATAAATACATATAACCTATTCGTGGAAGGATGTTCCATGACACTATATAAACCCCTTCTCCCATATGAAATAAAGCATCCAAAAATTATAAGAATTTATTCTAGTATTAATTTAGTGAAGAGTGTATTCTCATATCTTTCTAGCTCTTATCTCTTAGGTGGATGCCTTAGAGTGGCAAGTTGTTTATCTCGAAGTGTTCATTTTGTATTTTCTATTTTAATCTCCATTTATACGGTGTCAGTTTGGTATCAGAACACTATCTAATAATGATTGTAAGGCGTGGAGGTCGTGGGAGTGACCAACCTCAAAACTGACATGAACCATCAAATCGTGAACATGATCTCCGTGACATTGAAATGGATGATCTTGAAAGACAAGTGCAACAACTCCAGCAGCGTCTTGAGCACTTCGAACCTCTGGAACATGATGAGTCTCGTCATGATTCAAAAAATGAATGAACAGATGAAGAAAATACCAATCCTTTTAGTCGTGGCCACGATCGAGCATCAAATGATGGGAATAATCGTAGGCATTGCCAGATGAATAATTTTTTCTGACCAAATTTTGATGTCAAGGTTGATATTCCAGAATTCAAAAAAATGCAACCCGAAGAATTCATTGATTGGCTTAATACTGTGGAGCAAGTATTTGATTATAAAGATGTACCTGAAGATCGCAAGGTGAAGTTAGTGGCTATCAAATTGAAGAAACATGCTTCAATTTGGTGGGAACATCTCAAGAAACAATGGGCTCGAGAAGGAAAATGTGTATTGAAACATGGGAAAAGAAGAGGAAACAATTGAAGAGGAAGTACATGCCAGAAAATTATTGTCAAGATTCTTTTCTTAAGTTCCATAATTTCAAACAAAAAGATTTGTATATGGAGGAGTATACGTTAGAATTTGATAATCAATGTATGCTTTGCGATCTAACTGAACCCGATGAGCGAACTATTGCTCGTTATCTTGGGGGCCTTTAGATTGACATCTGCAATATTGTGCAATTACAACCATATTAGACTTATAACGATGTCGTCAAGCTGTCATTGAAGGTTGAGAAATAAATTAAGGAAGGTCGTGGTAGTTCTTCAAGATCTTGGATTAAAGAAAATAATACTAATTGGGCATCAGTGTCCACAACCAAAGATGTTTCTTCCACAAATGCTGGTGCAACTCCAAAAGCTACACACAAGCAAGAATGGGCAGTAAGCAGTTCTAATCGTTCTTCTTTGATTTGATGTTTCAAATGTCAAGGAATAGGCCATATTACGTTTGATTGCCCAGATCGAAATATGGTTTCTTTGGTGGAAGAAACTATGGACGATCTAATTGAAGAAGATGAACTAATTGAAGACGATTGGCCACAATTTAATAAAGAAATCACTTAAGGGTGTGTTTGGTAGGTGATTGCTTCATTTCTCCACAAAGTGTAGCCCTATTTTCGTATCATTTTGTGTTCATTTCTCGGGTAAAACCAAGTTTCTAACGCTCTAAATAAGTCGGTCAAGCTGGTTTTATTGCTCAATTATTTAGGAATGAGCTTAAAGAAGGATCAAGAAGACACTTATAGCACATAGGCGAGCTCACTAAGCTCGCCCTCAAGATCGCTATGCATTCGGTTCAGCCTTCCCAAAACAGGGCAAATGCGACCCCAATATGAGCTCACCAAAGATCGCCCCAAGGTTGCTCTGCACTCAGTCTAGCCATCATCAGCATTGTCAAAGGCGAGCTCAAAGGCAACCTCAGCAAGGTCGCATCTAAGCTTGCTAACCAATCGGGTTAAGCCCCTAAATACAGAGCAAGAAAGCGACCTCAAAGGCAAGCTCAGCAAGGTCGCCTCCAAGGTCGTTAACCACTCGAGTTTAGAAGAAATTCCCAGCAGGCGACCTCAGGGCTAGCTCACCAAGATCACCCCAAGGTCGCCGTCTACCCATATTTTTGTAAGCTCCAAGGAAATTACTCCCTTGCCCTTAACCTAATAAGTTCTCCTATATATTCATTTGTTTTTTCTCTAAAAAACGAACCACCTACCTACCTAAGAATATTCACTAAGTCATTCTCATATATCACCATACTAAATCCTACACAATCCACAAGACACTTGACATCAATCCATGATCTTTTCTTGTTCTTAGGAGATAGAAGATTGAAGGAGCTTGGAAGAGGAGAAAAGCAAAGGAAGAGGATCTACTCTACATAGTTTCCTCTAATACTTTACCTATTTCATTTTCTTTATTATAGTCATGTATTCATTTGAGCATATTTGTTGTATGGCTACACTTTGTGATATGAGCTAAATACTTAGTGCTAGGATTTGATGTAGCCTCACCCTTGACTATATATATTTTATTGTCCTTTGTTTTATCCATTATGTGCAAATTGTAGTTTGTATGGATGTTTTAGTGTACTTAATGCTATCAATTTATTGATCTCATATTGATTGATCATTGATTGTGTGTTATGAATCGACCGGAGACACACATCGTGTTCGACGAAATGTCTTATATATATGTCTAGAAAAGTAGACCTACTTAGGCTAGCGTATAGGATTCCTTAATGTGTCAATGTTCTTAGTGAACTCATATATATATTCTGAGTAATCGAGAGATAGGCTCGGGTATAACTTGGGTGTGACCTATTCTACTCGACTGAGATTATAGGTTAACAATTGGGTGCATGAATCTACAAATTACATGAGCATAATTTGGGTATGCAAAGTGAATTTAGAGAGGAATTTAGGAGAGGGTGGGGTGTAGTCAAATCTTAGTATCATTTCCTTCATAATTACATTCGATTATATTACTTGTCATTTCCTTATTTGCAATAGCATAAATCCTTTTTATTAGTTTAATTTAACTTGCTTAATATAAAAACCTTCCATATTGCTTGTTTGAATAGCACTTAGGCTAATCAATTTCGGTAATTAGTCACTCGATCCTTGTTGAAAACGAACATTACTTTACCATTGTATTACTCTCTGACCTCGTACGATTGCGAGTGTCACTAAGAGAATAGTCAATTTTTAGTAGGGAGGAAAGAAAATAGGAAGGATATAAAGATTTGGAGGGATAGAAAACATGAGGGAAATAAAGGAAAATTATTTTCCCTTGAGCTGTTTGGTAAACAGGAAAGAAAGAATGAATCTTCTTTATCAATTTTACTAATTTACCCCTACATTATAGTTTATTTATTATTAAAAAAAAGGATAAATTGGTAATTTTAATTAAAAGTAAGAAGATTTCATCCTTTCTCTCCCATTTCCTCCCACTTTTAGGAGGATTAAAATTGGTGGGTCCCACCCATAAATCTTTCCTCTCATTTTTTCTTTCCTTCCACTCTTCTCTCCATACCAAACACATATTTCCCCATTTTCTTCTCCCTTTTCCCTCCACCCTTTTCTTTCATCTCCCTTTTCCTCCCTACCAAACACACCCTTATGGTGATCAAGGTGAGAGTTTGATTATTCGGCAAAGCTTGAATATTTTCCATATTGAGGAAGATAATTTGTTGTGCAATAATATTTTCTATACAAGGTGTACCGCCTTTGGAAAAGTTTGTAATGTTATCATTGATGGTGGAAGCTGTGAGAATGTGGTGGCCACTACTATGGTGGAGAAACTAAATCTCAAGACACAGAAGCACTCATAACCTTACAAGCTTTCTTGGTTATGCAAGGGAAATCAGGTAAAAGTTAACAAAAAATGTTTGATTCAATTTTTTTATTGGAAAGCACTATCAAGATGACATATGGTGTGATGTTGTTCCCATGGATTTATCATTTGCTACTTGGTAGACCTTGGCAGTATGATAAAAGAGTCATTCATGATGGTTTTAAAAACACTTACACATTCGAGAAAGATGGAGCAAAAATCATCTTGGGTCCTAGCAAGTTAGATGGAATCTCAAAACCTTTGAGAAGCGAAGGAAGTACTTTCTTTCTAAATTTGAGTTTCTTATTTTAGCAGAGGAAAGTAAGACAGTTTATGCACTTGTTATTTTTTAGGCAAATAACAACACACTCGAGATCCATCCAGTGCTCCAACTGATGCTTCAAGAATTTCAAGATGTCATTCTAGAAAAAATCTCACATGGCCTACCTCCAACGAGAGGAATTCAACATTGCATTGATTTTTTTACAAATCATTCCAAATAAAACAGCATACAGGATGAATCCTAAAGAATTTAAAAAACTCTAGAGACAAGTTGATGAGTTAATAGTTAAAGGACTGATCAGAGAAAGCATAAGTCATTGTGTTGTTCCTACACTTCTTATTCCAAAGAAAGATGGATCTTAGCGTATGTGTGTAGACAGTCGGGCGATGAACAAATTAACTATCTAGTATCGTTTCCCTATTCCTCGCCTTGATGATCTTCTTGACCAACTTCACGAAGCAACAGTTTTTTCTAAGATAGACATCTGAAGTGGATATCACCATATCCGCATTAGGCTTGGAGATGAATGGAAGACTACTTTTAAGACAAGAGATTGTCAGTATGAGTGGATGGTAATACCTCTTAGACTATCTAATGCTCCAACTACATTTATGTGACTCATGAATTATATTTTCAAGTCTTTTATCGGAAAATTTATGGTTGTGTACTTTGATGACATCATCGTCTACAGCAAGGAACAAAAGTTACATTTGGAACATCTACAACAAGTGTTCGATGTGTTGAGAGAACAAAAGTTGTTCGCTAACCTCAAAAAGTGTGAATTTCTTGCCAATAAACTTTTGTTGTAAGGCTATGTTGTTTCAAGTAAAGGTATTATGGTGGACCTGAATAAAGTAGAAGCTATCATAAGTCGGCCCACTCTAATATCAATTCATGATATTCGAAGCTTTCATGGTCTTACTTCTTTTTATCGGCGCTTTTTCAAGGGATTCAGCACTATCATCCCCCAAATTACTGAGTGCTTGAAAGGAGGCAACTATGAGTGGACTACCGATGTGCAACAAAGCTTTGAGCTCATTTAAAAAAAAGATGACAGAAGCTCATATTTTGGTTCTCCCTAATTTCAACAAGTTATTTGAAGTTGATTGTGATGCCTCCAATGTTGGGATTGGCGGTGTCTTAATTCAAGAAGGAAAGCCAATTGGTTATTTCAGTGAAAAGCTGACTAATTCTCGTACCAAGTACTTTACCTATGATAAGGAATTTTATGCAATCATTAGGGCTTTGAGTCACTAGCATCATTATCTCATATCCAAGGAATTTATTTTATACTCAGATCATGAGGCTTTGAAATTTATTAATGGCCAACACAAGCTGAAGAGTAGGCATGCTTATTGGGTGGAATTCTTACAAGCATACACATTTTATATCAAGCGTAAATCTAGCAAATAGAATCAGGTTACTAATGCTCTAAGTCGAAGGCATTCTTGTTTGAGTACCATGGGAATAAAATTCATGGGATTTGAAGTGATCAAAGAACTCTACAAGAATGATCCCATATTCAAAGACATTTGGAATAATTGTTCCAAAGATTCTTATGGTCTTTATTTGTTACAAGATGGTTTTCTTTTCAAGAGAGTTCGTTTGTGTGTTCTTGAATGTTCCTTACGAGAAGCTATTGTCTCGGAAGCCCATGATGGTGGACTTAGTGGTCATTTTGGTCGAGACAAGACCCTTTGTCTTGTTAAAGAACATTTTTACTAGCCTAGAATGGTGAGAGACGTGTCGCGCCATGTAGAAAGGTGTCAAACATGTCATATAGCAAAAAGTCATGGTCAAAATACAGAGTTATACACACCATTACCTGTGCCTATGGCACATTGGGAAGATGTCAGCATTGATTTCGTGCTTGGTCTGCCTCGCACACAAAGAAACAAAGACTCTGTTATAGTTGTGGTGGATCGATTTTCCAAGATAACTCATTTCATATCGTGTGCAAAGACTTTGAATGCATCTCATGTTGTTGATCTATACTTTAGAGAAATTGTTAAACTTCATGGCATTCCAAAGACAATTACATCAGATCGTAATACAAAATTTGTGGGTCATTTTTGGAGGGCTCTGTGGCGGAAATTTGGGACTACCTTATAATTCAGTTCATCTCATCACCCACAGACAAATTGGCAAACTGAAACTGTCAATTGTAGCTTGGGATATCTATTGAGGAGTTTGGTAGGGAAGAATATCAGACAGTGGAATATTGCTTTGGCCCAGGTTGAATTTGCTTATAATCGGTCTACAAGTCAAACTACAGGCACTAGCCCATTTGAGGTGGTTTATGGAAGGAACCCAATAAGTCCTTTGGATTTGGCTCCACTTCCTACGAGCTACCAATTTAATGGAAATACAGAAGAGCAAGCTGCAAATATAAAGAAGTTGCATGAGTGGTTTATTTCAATCAATGCATGATGTATTTATCTCATTTAATTCAAGTTAGTTCAATGCTTTTATTTATGTTGGTGCTTATTAATGAATAAATACATGTAACATATCCGTGGAAGGATGTTCCATGACACTATATAAACCCCTTCTCCCATATGAAATAAAGCATCCAAAAATTGTGAGAATTTTTTCTAATATTAATTTAGTGTATAGTGTATTCCTTAGAGTGGAGAGTTGTTTATCTCGGAGTGTTCATTTTGTATTTTCTATTTTAATCTCCATTTATACGGTGTCAAGTAATGCTATATAACTCAAATTTCAACCCAAATAATGTAGTAAGTGAGTTATCATCACCACACATAACATGGGATGATGTAGTTAATGAAAAAAATCATTTGCCATATCATTTAGGTTGAAATTTGGGCTAAACTTTTGGGTTGTCTGCATTAGTGTTTGGAGAAAATTGAGTGCCACATGGGATAGTTAGATAATGAGGTAGAAAAAACATTTCCAATGCAATTATCTAACTTGATTGTGGAGGTGTAGAAAACTTTTTTTTAGAGAATAAGGAGTTAGGTTTCTACTTTTAGAAACTCTCGTAGAAATGCTGACTAGGATTTCTAATTTTTTCCCAACAATAATATTTCACCTCATTTAATTGTAAAATAAAATAGAGAGAATTAGATAAATGTTGTAAGATAATTGGTCCAAATATATACGTATTTGATTTAAAATAAAAGATGAGAAAGTGTGAAATAAATGTTTTAAGATGACTGGTCAAAAATGAATACATATTTGATTTTAGATAATTGCATTGGAGATGAAAATATATATCTTTTAAAAAGAAATATAAAAAAAAAAAAAAAAATTGATAAAGTGGATCCATATTCAATATATATGCTGATGTGTCACTGGTTAAAAACCTAAAAGCAAACAATCTTTAATAGTCCAACTCTGTGTTCTTCTGTAGTTTTGTTATTATGCGAAACTTTCACAAAGGTCCTTATAATTTGGTTAAATATCATTTTTGATTTAAAATTTCTATTTATCATACTAGTAAGTAGTAGTTATTTTACAGGGCAATAATTATTTTCTCCCCTGACGTTTACAAGATTGTCATTTTCCCCCCTCACATTTCAAGAATCGTCGTTTTATCCACTATTGTTACACAACAGTTAAAAAAATGACATGGCAGTTAACTTTTAAGGACAGTTTAGTAATTTAAAAAATAAAATGAGATACTTAAAAAAAAATAAACATAATATAATTAAAAAGAAAAAATAAATCCCACAGTAACCTTCTATCTCTCTTATTTGCAAACCCTCAATCCCTCTCATCTGCAACCAATCACCCTTGCCTCTCTAATCTCCCTCTTTCTTTCCAGTCATCTGTCAAAAATTCAAGGTTGAAGATGGTCCTTACTAGCCATTAGTTTTTGAATTTCCCTAAAAGGCTCGAAACATCATCGTTTCAACAGTAGTTGCAGTAGTTGTAATCCTTTTTTCTCTGCGATGTCGTTTCACTTGTCTTCTGTTTAAGCGACATCATTTTATTGTGTTAGTTTAGTTAGTTGGAAATGTTTGTTTAATTGCTTCAAGTATAACAGAATAGAATTTGTTATCCACTTGGCCACAATTGATTACCTTATTGACTGTATATATACATTGTGGTGGAATGGAAAAGGCAGCTAGCAGATTTTGTCTCAATCTTCTTTCTCGACTATTCTCTCTATTTTTCTCAAATTTCTCTTTGTTCTTCTCTACCGCAAATAGATTTCTTAATTTATGATTGAAATGAATTCACTAGTGCCAAGCATTACATTTGGTAACAGAGCAAGAAAATCTGAGCCACAATTTTTATGGCAGAAGTTGAAACAAGGAATAATAAACTGGAAGAGAGATTCCAAAAATTTGAGGATGGTTTCGAAGCTTTTAAGATAGAAGTTACGAGGCAGCTCTCTCGATTGCATGATTTTTTTAGCCGTGAAGCTAACTAGAGGAGATGTAGATGAAGGTGCTGGCAAGGGCATCCTAGGGTCATCGCCTACTAGGTTCATCAGAGATCCTAGACAACAAGGACAGTCCAGTTCGTCAAGCAAGGTAACGATTGACTCCTCCCTTAAACCTCTTAAGTTAACATTTCCGAAGTTTGATGAGGTGGATCCAAAGGCACTGGTTAGAAAGAGTGAGAGGTTCTTCCTAGTCACCTTGTTGTTCCTGAACAAAATGTCCTTGTGGCCTCAATCCACTTCAAGAAAAAGACTAAATCTAGGTTTCATTTCTTTTATGCTCTTATAAAGGGAGTAACATGGGACGAGTTCACCTAGACCCTGCTAGTTAGGTTTTTAGACGTGGACCAAGAGGATGTTGTTGGTGAATTCCATAGACTTCATAAAACTTCCATGTTAATTTGCTGATTATAAGTTATGATAAATCCATGAAAAATATATGTATACAAGATTACATTTAACGAAACCAAAATTAATATATATCCTAAGGCTCCTTTCTAAGTTTATTCATAACAAATTTTGGTCAATAATACTTAACACAAAAGAGGAAATTTATTAAAATTAGGTTATTACTATACAAATATAATTAGTTGGATAACACAATATAAAAATGAGCTTTGTTTTTTTTTTTTCTTTCAATGGCTGCCACCCACCTTAATTTGGGAGTGTCTCCACATTCTTTTGTTCCTCGTCTCATCAGTAACCACACACTTGACACTACAGTTGATATAACTTTTTTTTGGCATAGTCTATGTACAAACTCACATTAGATCACATCAAAATTTAATTTTGCTTTAACACGATAATATGCAACTAACATTTGATCACATACAGCAATGCACCATTGCATGTTAAAATGTCCTGATTTTATTAAATATAAAGGCATCGAAAAAATGAGATAAATATAGAATTCAAAAAAATAGTTCTAGTACTTGAAAAATTCTCGAATTTTGTTCACAAGTAGATTTCAATGAACTTATCATCCACAAAGAAATTCAGATCAAAATTCATAAAAATAGATGTGATTTCATTAAGATCCTTACCGAAATTAAAATAAGGTATACCTCACTTAATAACAATATATATATATATATATGGCAACTTTCTAATGCAGGATCTCGTACAAATTTTTCGTGTGATAAACCGTGATCCTGTATGAAAAATTCATATGAGATTAATTTCACACTTATTTCACACTTAAAGTTTTCCCGATAAATTTTACAGACTGATCAGTCTCGCAGTAGCTAGGCTTCATTGCTTTGAACATGTGATAATGCTTTTTGATTGATGGGCAAACTCCATTTGATGATTTGAAACAAATAGCCATTCACAATTATAAGATATTGCATAGATAAAACTTGGAAGAATTAATGATTTTGGTACTGCCCATCAAGGTCTATGAAGATAACTTGTAAACAAATGCAATCAGAATTCATAACCACCTATAGACGCAACAAACCCTAGCAACAAGAAAAACTCAAAATCCTTAGAGAGAAGGCTGGACTTGTTATGGCCTTTGATATTTGAGTAATGCTAGAGGACCCAAAAATATAACCCAAATTTCGACCCAAACCGATGTGGCAACATCACATGGGAGCTTTGGGAAGAGTGACATGGGCCCATGTTGTGTATGATGTTGCCACATAGGTTTGGGTCCAAAATTTGGGTCACTTTTTTGGGTCCTCTAGCATTATTGTTGATATTTATGCCTCTCACCATCAAGTCCACCAAAATCCATAACTTAAGAAAATCTTTTAAAGTCTAGTCCCAATTGAATAAATCTTGATTTTTGCAGACATTTTTAAAGTTCTAGTTCAATACACCTTGATTTGGAAGGACTTTTTAAAAGTTCAAAGAAATCTGAATTGAATACCACTGGATTAATATAGACTCTTTTAAAGTCTTTAAATGTTCGAATTGAATATACATAGATTTATAAAGTCTTTAAATGTTCTCGAGAATCCTAATTCAATATACCCCTCAGGTAATGCAATAATGCTTAAAAACATTAAAAAATAATAATAATAAATAATAATAAATCTAAAGTCACTTTGCTATAAAAGCACTTTTTATTTATTTATTAATTCTTCATCGGACAGGTTCAATAATAAACTTTTAAAAAAATATAAAAGTTGTCTACTTTTAATTGGACCGGTGCAATAATAAGGTCCCAATCCCATATGGTGATATATATCTCATACTGTTTCAAAATCGAAATCAAGTTAAGATAGAAGCTTGACTTCATATGTATAAATATATATATATATAGAGTCATTTTACCGTCAGTTCGTTCCGATATAAAATATATCAAACCGAAAAATGTGGACCATTAAATTTACATACTTTGATTCAAAGTGTATGCATTTGTCAAATTTTCTTCATAATTTGTGGTCCACATTCTTTATCCTAATATATTTTATATCAGGATGAACTGACTATATATATATATATGTATTTTATATTTATACATATGAAGTCAAGCTTCTATCTTAACTTGATTTCGATTTTGAAACAGTATGATATATATATATCACCATATGGGATTGGGACCTTATTATTGCACCGGTCCAATTAAAAGTAGACAACTTTTATATTTTTTTTAAAATTTATTATTGAACCTGTCCGATGAAGAATTAATAAATAAATAAAAAGTGCTTTTATAGCAAAGTGACTTTAGATTTATTATTATTTTTTAATGTTTTTAAGTATCATTGCATTACCTAAGGGATGTATTGAATTAGGATTCTCAAGGACATTTAAAGACTTTATAAATCTATGTGTATTCAATTCTGACATTTAAAGACTTTAAAAGAGTCTATATTAATCCAGTGGTATTCAATTCAGATTTCTTTGGACTTTTAAAAAGTCCTTCCAAATCAAGGTGTATTGAACTAGAACTTTAAAAATGTCTGCAAAAATCAAAATGTATTCAATTGGGACTAGATTTTAAAGGATTTTCTTAAGTTATAGATTTTGGTGGACTTGATGATGAGAGACATAAATATCAAAGGCCATAACAAGTACAGCCTTTTCCCCAAAGATTTTGAGTTTTTCTTGTTGCTAGGGTTCGTTGCGTCTATAGGTGGTTATGAATTTTTATTGCATTTGTTTACAAGTTATCTTCATAGACCTTGATGGGCAGTACCAAAATCATTAATTCTTCCAAGTTTTATCCATGCAATATCTTATAATTGTGAATGGCTATTTGTTTCAAATCATCAAATGGAGTTTGCCCATCAATCAAAAAGCATTATCACGTGTTCAAAGCAATGAAGCCTAGCTGCTGCGAGACTGATCAGTCTGTAAAATTTATCGGGAAAACTTTTTATAGTTATTGAATTGCATTCTAAATAGTAAATTTGAATGCCATCAAATATCACATTTGTTGATTAATATAACTTTGATTCTTCTGGCAAATTCACATCTTGCCATATCAATTCCAACGTGGTAGCTAGCTAGACTAGATCGATAAATTAAACACGGTTGTTGTATGGTATGTTACGGTATATATGTTGATATAACACGCACGGTAGCGGTGACTCGAAATATTTAATATTATTATTATTATTATTATCAACAAGCATATTGAACTACAACTATTTTTTCCCAATTTTATTGAATATAATCATAAAATGATTCAAAAATAGGATAAATGAAACAAACTTTAGAACTTACTGAACATTGAACTGAGTCTCTACAATGAAAATAACAAATAACAATCATGAACTCTTCTCAAATTATTTGAATCTAAACAACCTGATATTAAAATGGTGTTCTATATCACCAAGACACCATTACAATTCATTACATGCCTGAGAATTGATTCGTAATTAGTACTATAATTCAGTCTTTAATGCTTTTTTATCTACGATTAATGCCAAGCCTCAATCTATTAAGGGAAGATATTCCAAGCAAGCTTGTCAAATGAAGCTTGTCTACGATTAATGCCAAGCCTCAATCTAATAGTTGCCTACAGATGATGCTGGGTATGAAAGGAGGAGGAAATACGATGAAAAGTGAAAACTTTTAATCACACAGGCTGACATGGCATTTTTATAAATGCTATTATTGTCCTTTGATAGCATTTACCACATGCTATTATATACAATATTTGTTGTAGTGCAGAGAAATTCTCATAGTTTGTGATGGTAATTTATCTTCACATATGAATTTCAAGTTTTTTATTGAGCAGTAGGTTGTTTAAATTGAAGATGTTGCTATGAGAAGGAGGTTATCTACATACTAGAAGATTATGAGATATCTTCTTTTTTATTTGTTTTGGTGACTGGTGAGGTTAGAAGAATGTTTAATTACTGCATTGTTGTACTCTTTTGATTTTTGAGTTTTTTTTTTTTTTTTTTTTAATTTTTGAATTCAAACAATGTTGAATGTATATATTTGTTGTGTTGCTGTTTCCTTTTTGGCTTGTGTAATTATACTTTCTGGAGCAAGTGTACAAATGTAATTTCTGCCATTTTAAAGCACAATTTAGAGGTTGAAGATGGGGCTTTTTGTCCTTGTTAATCGATTAAGTTATGGGCAAATAGATTGCGCTCTTGACCTCTCTGAAGATGGCTAGTCATCTCTTACCTATTGAAGTGTACCAATTCATAGTCTTAACATCATGTTTCTGTCTTATACATTTTGTTTCTAGAGGAATCAAACCCTCCAATTAAAATGGATATGCATGATGCATCTTACCATTGCATTATTTCTGTGTTATCTGATTAGTTCGCATCATATACGAGCCAGTTATTACACTTCAATCATGCGTAACATGACCATATATGCTTGTATCTACTACTAGATTTTCTAATGCTAAAAATTTAAAATACATACTCAATTACTAGTAAGTTTAATTTCAACATAGATTCTTCTCAAAAAACAAATTCATGAAAGTTTGAGATAGATGTCTAAACAAATCCATAAATGTCTTAGATAAATGTCTAAACAAATCAATGAAAGTCCATATGGATTTATAAAAGTTTGTAGAAATCCATGAAAATCCGTCACTTAAAAAATGTCTTTAAATGTCATGAAGAATCCTAATTGAATATAACCTCAGAAAGAAAACCCGCGGTGCTTTGTGGTCCATTCTTTTAGTAAAATGAATCGTCAATTGTTTTTTTGACTACTTTTCTTGTCATTGTCATCATCACGACAATGCTGCAGTAAACTGGCATACTATATACCAGTTCTTCATAGTTTTACTTCACCATTAGTGTTATTTCAGCTGATATATGCCAGTCTACTAGGAAATCAATTTATAAAGGTATTTCTGTTTACTAATATTCAATGTCTTTTCTTTTTCTTTCTTTTTTCATCGGATAGTGTTTCAGATTAATGAGTTGCATTTATTTTGTGGGATAGTAGTGATTTGTTGTTAAATTAAATTTGTAATTATGAGACTGTGATTCTTTTGAAATCAGTTAGCTGCAGGTGGGTTTAATCTTATTTATTTGTGTTGTCTTTTTTAGGAATTGAAAATGTAAGAACTTGTGGAACATGCTATAAAACTCTAAATTGATTTCTAACTTTAAGTTACTTAGATCAAGTTTTATTTTTTTCTTTTTCTTTTTCTTTTTCTTTTTTGAGTAGACTTGGTTATAATCGAAGCTAAAGCAGTGCATGGTGGCGTAGCCAGGATTTCTGACCTAGGAGGGCTAAAAGTGTTTTACAAATTGTGCTAGTCGGCCGACTAAGCACAAGGCTGCTCCGGCTGCCGCGAGGAAGGCCTTCCTAAGCGACCGACTGCCTAATCGGCGACTAGCGCTGACTAATCAGCCGCTTAGCCAAATTTCTAGTGTCGATTAGTCGGTCTATTATCAGATCTCGCCACGTCTTATCACCAAAACTGCCATCATCGCCGCAGCTGTCATCCCGTCGTCCTCCTACAGAAGCCGTCTAGGGAGTGAAAAAGAAGAAGATAATAAAATGATGAAAAAAGAAAACAAGAAACCAAAAAAAAAATGGCTTGAAAAAAAGATAATTTTGAAGAAGAAGATGAGTTGTAGAGAAGATGAAGTTTGAAGAAAGTACGATGGTAGTTTGATGAGTGATGAGAATTTATAGAGAAGAGTTGAAGGATAACAAGAAAAAAAAATGTCAGAGATATGATAGCAGTGAGGAGAAGTGGGAACGGTTGTAATTTGTGAATAAGAGAATCGATAATAAAAAATAAAAAATAAAAAAAATAAAGTGGAGTGATGGACTCCATCCCACATTCCCACTAAGTTAGAAAAAAATATAAAAATTAAAAGTTGGAGTGTGGTTGGGTCAGGAATGATAGTGGTGGCATGGTGCTATCACCTAGAAAGAAAATTTAAAAAATAAGAAGTTCAAAAGGAATATCCTTAATATGGGTTGAAAAAATTTGACAATATAAATTAATTTAATACATATAACATATATATAATTTTATTTGGGAAATTATCATTCTCTCCCCTGTAGTTTACTGTATTCTCCAGTCTCCCCCCTTTAGTTTCAAAATTCTCCAATTTCCCCCTCTCATGTCTAATCTCACCATATAAAAATAGGCATGGGAGGGGAGAAATTAGAGAATTTTGAAACCATAGGGGGTAGGCTGGAGAATATGGTAAACTACAGGGGAAAGAATAATAGTTTGGACCGGGCTGTAGCCCGGTTTAGTCTCCACTTGCCTATGCCTGTGAATTATTTATTCATCAAATTGATTAGTGGAGGATATATCGAGGTTAGTTAGTTCAATCTGATTCTGTTTTGTTTTGTCTGTCTAGATGGAAGGTGAAAACCTTGTGTACACTCTTGATGAAGCACTCTCTGCTATGAGATTTGGGAAGTTCCAAGTCCTTGTACTCATATATGCTGGACTCGGTTGGTTTTCCGAAGCAATGGAGATTATGATTCTTTCGTTCGTAGGACCAGCAGTGAAGTCAAAGTGGAAACTCTCATCAGGCGAAGAGAGCCTGTTAACAACTGTTGTTTTTGCTGGTATGCTGGTTGGAGCTTATTCATGGGGTCTTATATCAGACAATTGGGGAAGGAGGTTGGTTATATATATATATATATACACTCCCCTTGCTAGGATTTGTGTGAGTAGCTTCATAGTTTGCAGATTATCTTCTTTCTTCTGGAGAATTTATTTGTAATTATTTAGTATATTTATTTGTTTTGCTCATCTTATATTAAGTGTTGTTGTTTATCTTGTTTAATTGTTTGTTCTTTCAGGAAGAGTTTTTTCCTCATATCTATAGTTACTAGTGGAGCTGGATTGTTAAGTGCTTTCTCCCCAAATTATACATCACTAGTAATGTCTCGTTGTTTGGTTGGCGTTGGTTTGGGTGGGGGACCTGTATTCTTGTCGTGGTTTCTAGAATTTGTTCCTGTTTCTTATAGAGGTACATGGATGGTATTCTTTTCAGCTTTCTGGACTGCAGGAACCATTTTTGAGGCTTCGCTTGCCTGGGTATGTTTGTTTTTTCTAATTGATTTCTCCCGTTTTTAACTCTTGAGTCATGTTTGGAACCCCGTAGAGTACTGGGGACTGAGATTGTATTGGACTATATAGGATTAAATTTATTACTATATATACAACATTTGGTATTGGAACTATTTTTAGTGAACTGATATGCTGGTGACCAAAGACAGAGATTGGAACTATTTAAAATTTCAAAGCTATGTCATTATGCAGATTGTCATGACAAAATTAAATTGGAGGTGGCTACTTGCATTGTCCTCTATACCATCATTTGCTCTGCTTCTCTTTTATGGTCTTGCACCTGAGTCGCCGAGGTATTTATGTATGAAAGGTAGAACAATTGATGCACTTCGCATTCTTGAGAAGATATCTCTCATCAATCGAGCTAAACTCCCTCCTGGCATGCTTGTTTCTGATAAAAAAACTACCGGGCAGAATGAAGAATCATCCGTGTCATCACAAGATACTTTTCCACCCTCAGCAATAAGAAAAATGATCACGAAATTTAAGTCGGCCTTCTCCTCATTTTTTATGCTTTTCTCACCAAAACTTATCCGGACAACTCTTCTCCTATGGGTGCTGTTCTTTGCAAGTGCATTCTCATATTACGGCGTTGTATTGTTGACGTCCAAGTTAAGTAGTAAGGAAAGTAAATGTGGCTCAACTATACTGCACTCTGGAAATTCGAAGGACAATAGCCTCTATGTGAACGTGTTTATCACTAGTTTGGCAGGTGTTCTATCTTCTTTATCAAGTTAATTGTTCATTTATTTTTACACCAATTGTGATGGTTCGGTAACATTTTTATTTTGCAGAGCTTCCTGGACTTATCTTGCCAGCGATAATTGTAGACATAATCGGGCGCAAGCTGTCCATAGTTACTATGTTTATCTTAGCTTGTGTTTTCCTTCTGCCACTGGCCTTCCATCAATCTGCCGTTATGACAACAGTGTTACTGTTTGGAGTTCGTGTGTGTGCCACAGGAACCATAACAGTGGCCAGCTTCTATGCCCCAGAGGTAATAAATATCATGCGACTTGTTTGAAGGTGTTCTTCATATTTGGATAAATTGATCGAATTCCTTTTGTTGATTGGTAGATATATCCGACCTCCATGAGAACAACCGGAGCTGGAGTTGCAAGCTCAGTGGGTAGAATTGGTGGCATGGTGTGCCCTCTTGTAGCTGTAGCACTTGTATCGGCTTGTCATCTAAGCGCTGCTGTTATTCTGTTCGAGGTTGTATTTGTTCTTGCCATAGCCTCAACCCTGCTCCTCCCATTTGAAACCAAGGGACAGCAATTGAGAGACAATGTGGATGTATTAGATTCATAAACTGGGTGCATGTTTCTACTTTTGATTGTTTGCTGCTTATGTAAATAGTAAAATAAACATGGATTGTTGTGAAAATAAACTTTTATGTTTTCAAAACACAAGAAAGTGTTTGTTGTTGTATAATAAAAAATAATAATAATAAACATGAATTCCTGTTGGTATGGTATATTCGAAGAAATGGTTGGATTTTATTTATTTATTTATTTTTGATAGAGCTTCACTGGATTTTACACTTTTCACTTCAACCGTACAAATTTCTTTCTTAGTAGAAAAAAATTAATAAACCAAAACCGTAAACAAACAACAAATAATAAACATTAAAAATAAAATAAAAAAAATCCTACAAGTTTATTCTTATTGATAATAAAATATTTGAAAAATTAAATATATTATATAGGTCTAATGTACCTAGGGATGACAATTCTGCCCACCCACGATGGGTGAGTGTGGATTTTACTAATCGAGTTCGTGGGCGGCTGTGGATCCATAAATTCAAATCGATACAGGTTTGGATTCAAGTATAAATTTAAGAAGAAAAAAAAATCAACTTCCAAACTATAGTAAATCCACATAAATTAAAAAAATAATATATATATATATATATATATACATATATAATTTTTTTATTATCAGTTCGTCCTGATATAAAATATATCAGGATGAAGAATGTGGACCATTATATTTACATACTTTGACTCAAAATGTATGCATTTGTCAAAATTTCTCCATAATATATGATCAACATTCTTCGTTCTGATATATTTTATATCAGGACAAACTGACAATAGAAAAATTGTATGTATATATATTCCAGTTCTGGTTAGTGCGCACTTATATAACTTACATCAGTGCGCACTTATATAACTTACATCAGTGCGTTGCATGTGAGCCACTGATTATGGAGAAGCACTGACAAGTGCATACACACTGAGTCAAAGCATATAAATCTAGTGATCCACATACAATGCATTGATATAAGTTATATCAGTACGCACTGATTTGAAAAAATATATATATATATATATATTAGCTTTATACGAAAAAAGGCTTCAGATTCCTAATTATAGCTCCATTTCTCTTTTTTGAATTTGCTTTAATTTTCTATACCATTAATGTCCTTAATGCAATTTTATATTACTTAAGATACTTGATATATCTATAAACAATATATAAAAAATAAAGGGTATATATATGGTATTTCATTATTTTGTTTTGTTTACAATTATTAGCACAATGCAATTACATTTATATTCTTGGAGAATTCTAAAATAACATGATAGTTTTTGTAAAAGACAGCTTAAGCAAGGATAGAAATGTCTTTAACATTATATGAATAGGGACCATTTTGAAATTGTACTTGTAATTTACCATTAGATTTTTTTTTCAGTCTCTCTCTCTCATCCAGCTTTAGATTTTTTTTCAGTCTCTCTCTCTCATCCAGCTTTCTCTCATCCACTGTTTAAAGACACAACGGGCCCGTTTGGGATAACTTTTACTTTTGGCTTTTGGCAGTAGAAGAAGAGAAGTAAAAGCCTGAGCTTTTTAGTGACTGTTTGGATGGTATATTCTAGAAGAGCTTTTGTATCAAGAAGAGCTTTTGAGACTGTTTGGTTGGAATATTTTAAAATCTCTTCTAATCATGTTATGACCTTTTTACCCTTCCAAAAGAAGAAATTATTTGGTTGGAACATAATAATATTTGTTCTAAAGGTTATATGACATTTGGACCATAATTGGAGTAAATAATATATGTATAAAAAAAATTCATAAAAAAAGTTATTATTTGGGATAATATAACATTTTTCTAATATATTTCCTTAAAAAATATACTAAAATAATAAAAGATTCACCGGATGATAAAGTCACAAACTAGACAAAATGATAATAAAAATTATACTAAAATTTTACAGGCCACAAATACAATGATACAAATACGAACATGAGTTGGTACTTCTAAAATCAAAACAGCAAAACATTATTATAACAGTAAGTTTTTTTTAAATTTATTCTGCAACCAATCTTTTTCCTCAAATTTTGTACAAAACAAACACATGCCTTTTAATTGAAAGCAGTGAAATCATATGAAGCTATGCTTCTCTGACATGCTATCATGACAAAATGAAACAAGGACTTTCAACACATCAGCCATCGTTTTTTTTTTTTTTTTCCAATCAACCTAGTAAACAAAATGTGAATGGAAAGATTCACAGTACACACACTCTTCAAGAGTCTAAGGAGGAAACAAAAACTTGCAGCAAGCAGTAAGCGTAGTAAGTGCGTGTTTAGCTAGCAGCTCTCTACTCCTCATCACATTCATTGTTCTTGTACGATACAAGAGTATCACTATCAACCTTGTGTATCTGCACAATCCCAAGATACACAAATTCAACATCATAAGCAATTAAACTTTTTCAGTTTTCATGGAATCAGAATTATCCTTCCTGACTTACCTTGGTATCGAACGAATACAGTTTCACCATTTGTGGATTAGCAATCAGTTTAGGGTCACTCTCAATCCAAGTAAATGGGACTGTAATATCTGAACACATCAAAGACACCCAAGTACACAAACAAAACACAGAAATTCGATCAAAAGGCTCATTACATAGAACAACAGCTTCTGCAAAAAGACAACAGGATTGAGAAGCTTACAGGAATCATCAAGGCAAGGCAAATAAGTAATGCTTGGGGCAATCTGTATCATAATTGCTTAATCTCTCATTATTTCTTTGTCACTCTTCTCCCTTGAGACACTGAAATGGTATCACATACAAAAACAAAGAAATAAGATTGTCATGTAAGCATACAAAACAGGAGAATAAGTAGTTGAAATCAGAGAATTAATCAATTCTATCAAATCCAGAACATAATCGATTAATATCAAAAACATTTTCTCAGAAACCAAAAATCAACAAAAGAGCAAGAAATGAACCTGTGAGTTGAGCTGGACAAAAAAATGACAGAAGAGCTTTATATTTCAGAGAAATTTGAGGTCAATCTTTAAATCCAACTTTCTAAATACAAACTTTTAGTCAAACAAGATAAACTACAAAAATTAGAAGCAAAATTGGATCTTAATCCAAAAACCCAACCCTAAACAAAAAAAAAAAATAAATGGCAGTATGGCACCAAAATAGAAACCCATTTCATATGTACAAACCAGATCCGATTCTCATCAATACCATACCTCCAAATGCAAAATTAATCAAAACCCACTTGCGTTTACAGCAATGAAAACCCACATTCAAATGCCAAACCACCCAGAACCCATTTTAAAACATCCAGAAATAAACACATACACCGCATGTAAAAAGTCAAACAAAAAATCGAAAGTTTCAGAGAAATTTGAGGTCAATTATTGCACTTTAAATCCAACTTTCCAAATACAAACATTTAGTCAGACGAGATAAACTACAAAAACTAGAAGCAGAGATGATCATCGAATACTTACTTGGTTGAATGGATTTTTTCGGAGCAAAAGACGAGTAAATGCTTAGTTCTTCGAAATCGTATCAATGGTGGAGTTTACACGGTGAGAGTTGGTGGGTTTCCATGGAAATTTGGTTGATTGTTTTAAAAACTCAAAACATAGAAAGGATTTGAGGAGATTTTGGATAAAAATCACAGTTAGGGTTCATCTCAAAAGGGAAAAATCGTGTTTGGATGTGTTAGAGCTGAGATAGGATACAATTGAAATTATTGATTTGGTATTTATACCTATAAGGGCAAATACGTTATTATAAAAGTTTCATTAAACCTCATTTCAGCTTCCCTGTTTTTTCTGAAAGTTCTTTTAGCCCAACCCAGTTGGACTTGGCTTTTGTTAAAAGAGCTTATAATCATGATAAGCACTTATCATAAAACACCCAAACAGGTCTGAAAGCTGCTTTTGGGCTCTAAAAGAGCTTTTAAGCTCTCAATAAGCTTAGCCAAACAAGGCCAACGTGTCTGTATTCTGTCATCTCTCTCATATGACTTTTCATTTCACTTTCTTTCTTCTATCGACTTCTTTTTTTAATTTTTGTCTCAGAATTCACTTCTTTGTTCTCAGTTCTCACTATCAGTCAACGACTAAGTTCTTAAGCAGAAGAAAGCTAAAAGGTATTTGAGTGTTTATTCAAAATTCTTTTCAATTTCAATATTTATTTATTTATTTCAATTTTACCTCTGTAAAACTTCTCTCTTTCAAGAAATATGCTTTAATACCTTTGTTTATATTTCACTCAACTAACTCTCTTTATAAAACTTTACCCTTAATTGAGTTTTATGTAGAAATCTACTTTTTTGAATGTATCTTGTATGTTGAATATATAAGAACACAATCCCTGGTTTGCTATGTGAAATGAAATGAATGAAAAACAAAAAAAAAAAAAAACTTCAATCTATTTAGAAATTGAACTCTCAATGACGTCTCATCTCTCTTGGATATGGATTCTTCCAAATTCTTTTGAATTTTGAGGAAGATAAAGCACGAGTTTGGGGCATCAGATCACTATATTTGAAACCTGGAATTCTAAGGCTTCAGCCATGGACTCAAAATTTTAATCCCAACACACAACGCACGACAAATGCTTAAATATGGGTGCGGTTTTACGATTTACCTTGGGAGTTTTGGCACCTTCAAATTCTTTCAGACATGGCACGTGGGATTGGAATTCCTCTAAAGTTTGACAAAGCTACTCTAGAGGGTGATTATGGCCACTTTGATCGCATGCTGATTGATGTTGACCTTTCTAAGCCTTTGTCTGATTCCATCATAACAGAGGTCGGGGAAGATTATCTATTTTCGACTCTTTGCTTTGAGAATGTTCCAAGTTTCTGCTCGGTTTGTTGCTCTATTGGTCATTCGGCCGCCTCATGTCATCATGCTGCCCGATTTACAGGAAATGTCACCACCGAGCCAAAAGACAAGAATGCGAAAAGAGGAAAATCAAGAATTAGACAAGAGTACAGACCGAAACACAAGTCAAGAGATGTTCCGACCTCTCGAGTCTTTAAGACTATCAAATCGGGTATTGATGCCATTGCAACTAAACCCGATGAAGCTGCAACCTCTTTTCCAAACAAGACAACTTTAGACCCGGCTGCATCTTCTAGTTCACTCAGGCCAATCATTCCTACCGGACAAGGGGAGGGCTTGAAAAGCTCTGTTTATTTGGATGATTCCATAGACCCATCACACACTGAGCATGTAGATATTGATGCCATGACAGATCTTGTTATTGCTCACATGGATCCCTTGATAGATCTTCCCATGGTAGAGCCACATTTGCACATTCTTGAAGGTGAAGTTAACTCTGACACTGATAGTGAAGGCACCGAATCAAACTTCAGCCATCCCATAGCTTTAGACATCACAGGTATTCAAGGTAGAGTCTCTTGAATAGATCAATTGGAAGATTCAGGTTAGATAGAGGTTACTGCTAAAAAAAGGTAAGAAAAATAAAAAACAAGTTACCAGTGTTGTTTCGCCCAAAACTAGGGCTGTTAAAAATAAATTGTTACATAAATTATTGTCCTTTATTGGAACTGTAAAGGTATTGCAAACAGTGATACCCAACGTACTTTGAAAGACTTTTGTTCTCGTCATAAACCGAATTTTGTTTGCATTGCTGAACTGTTGTGTGCTTTTGATTCAATTGCTCTTACTTTTTGGCGCTCTAATGGGTTACACTTTATTGGTGCTAATGCTAGAGGTACTCCTAGTATGTGGATTTTTGGGTCTACTGCTTTTCAAGATGCTACTATTGTTCTGTCTCACTCTCAACATGTTATTGTTTTAGCTAATTTTTATGGGATTGTCCATCGGATCTCTTTTATTTATGCCAGTGTGAACTACATCACTCGTAGATCTCTTTAGATCTCTCTTATGGGCATTGCTGGTTCTGATGATTCGTAGCTTGTGCTTGGGGATTTCAACTCGGTTCTAGGCGCTCATGAGACTACTGGTAATGTTTCTACTATCTCTTGTGATGATTTCCATGCTGCTTTAACGGTCTATGATCTTGTTGACATTGAAATGAAAGGAGTTTTTCATACCTGGATCGGCTGGGATAGGCGTGATATGGTTCTTTCTCGATTAGACAGAGATGTATGTTCCCATTCTTTTCTGACTACCTGGTCACAGATAGCTTGTGTTACCTTGCCTAGTTCTCATTCAGATCATCATCCTTTATTGGTTTCTTATTCTGTGGGTGTTTCATCAGGTCCATGACCTTTCAGGTTTCAAGGTATATGGGTTTCTCGTTTCTCATTCCTCCTTCCTCCTTCCTCCTTCCTTAATTTGGTTAGATCGGTTTGGTCATCCACTATTACTAGGAGTGGTACTGGGGTTGTTGTTCAGAAGTTAAAGCTGTTAAAAAATTCCTTGAGGAGGTGGAATTGGGAGGTGTTTGGGGATATTGTCTTAAATGTCACTAATGCTAATAAGAAAGTGATGCTTATTCAGGGCAGGATTGGTTCTAAAGGTTTTTCAGACAACCTTTTTCGTCTTGAGACTGCCACTCTTGTAGATTTTGATAGTGTTTTAAAACAACAGGAAATTTTTCTAAAAGAGAAAAGTAGAGTCAGGTGGCTTCCTGAGGGTGATCGGAATTCTAAATTTTTTCATTCACTGCTGAAGCGAAGAGGGGGGAAAAAAGCCCCTTCCTCTATTCAAATTGGTGAGAATATTTCTTATGATCCTGTTGAAATTGGTGAGCACATTTCCTCTTTTTATCAGCATCTTTTTTAGGATCCTAGCAACTTCAGTTCAGACTTCTCTTTAATTCGAGAGCATGTGCCTTCATTGGTTGCTGTTGATGAGAACGCTTCGATTCTCTAGGCTCCCTTTTTTGATGAAGTGAGGAATACAGTTTTTGCTATGGATCCTCTGAGTGCTCCTGGTTCTGATGGTTTTTCTGGCAGTTTTTATTCTCATTGTTGAGAAATTGTGGGACATTATGTGGTTTTAACTGTACAGGATTTTTTTCACACTGGTCAAGTTTTTTCGGGTTTGAATTCTTATTTCTTGGTCCTTATTCCGAAGACTCCGAACGCTCTCCTAATCAATCAGTTTCACCCGATTGCCCTAGGTAATTTTCTGTTTAAGGTTATCACTAAGATTATTGCTAACCGCTTGGCTGAAATTTACTCCCGCATTATCTTCCCAAATCAATTTGGTTTCATTAGGGGTAGTCAAATTGGAAACTGTATTGCCGGTGCTTCTGAAGGTTTTAATGTGTTGAGTAATGATAATCGCGGTGGGCACTTAGCTTTAAAAATAGATATTCGTAAGGCTTTTAATTCCATTAGTTAGCCTTTTCTTTTCGAAGTCCTTCGGTGTTTTGGCTTCTCTGAGAGTTTTATTGGTTGACTTACGACTATTTTTGATTCTGCTAGGATCTCAATTCTTATTAATGGTTCCCCTCAGGGCTATTTCCCCTATTCGTGTGGTGTGCGGCAAGGTGATCCCCTCTCCCCTTTACTTTTTTGTTTGGAGGAAGATTTTTTGAGCAGATACCTTACGCATCTAGTAGACTCGGGCTCTATGACTTTTATTTCTTCTCTGGTTGGGATGCGTGCCCCTTCGCATTTTCTCTATGCTGATGATGTTATCCTCTTTTGTCGGACTTCTCCTCAGAATTTACGAGTGATTTTAGATGCTTTTGCGCTTTATGGCTCTCTCTCGGGTTAGAAAGTTAATTGGGAAAAATCTTCCATATTCTTTGGCAGAGGCATCTATGGGCCTTGAATTACTAATTTTCTCTCAATGTCTAGGATGCGTAAGGGCGGTGATTCAATGACTTATCCAAGGGTCCCTCTTTTCATTGGTGCGCCTAAACGTCAATAGCTAATCCCATGGGCTAATAAAATTAAAAGTAAATTGGAATCGTAGAAAAGTTTCTCTCTTTCAATGGCAAGCAGGTTATATCTTATTAATTCAGTGATTATGGATTCTTTCCTGCATTCATTTCAAGTTTATCGTTGGCCTTCATTTCTTTTGAAAGATATAAATGCTGCTATTCAGAATGTTTTTTAGACTGGTTCGATCGATGGTCATAAATCTATCTAGGTTGCTTGGAAATCTTGCTGCAGGCCTAAGGATAATGGTGGTCTTGGTGTTAAAGACCTTGGTATTCTTAACAAAGCCTTGCTTAAGAAGTTCACTTGGATGATGTTGACTGAAGAGTCCTTCGTATTCATATATCTTCGGGCTCGATTTTTCACTCAGGATCACAGACCTAGAACGTGGTATGTTGTTTCTTCTGTTTGGCCTGATCTAAAATTACATTATACTCCCCTAATGATTGAGTTGGTTGGTTGGTCGGTCGTCACTCTAAGGTTCGTTTTTGGACGGATAATTGGTTTGGGAGATTCATTGATTGATCTGGTTGAGGATAGGTCTTCGTTACAACCTCCCCTGGATTCTGTTGTGGGTGATATTTACTTAGATGCTATGGGCTGGGATATTCCTGCTTCTTTTCACACTTCTCACCCGGATGTTGCTTCAGAGATTGAGAAGGTGATGGTAAGCACTGACCCATACTCGTTAGTTTGGACTTATTCCCTGGATGGTGTTGTTTCTTGTAAATCTGCTTATGATTCTCTTTATGAGGTTAGGAGTTCTATATTTTGGGGTAAGCAGATTTAGGTGTCTTTTATTCCTTCTTCTCGCTCTGTCCTCATTTGGTGCTTGTTTCATGGTAAGATTCTTACGGACAATGTGTTGCATGCCAGAGGTTATATTTATCCATCTCGTTGTCGGTTTTGCTGTGCTACAGAGGAAGACTTAAGGCATCTGTTTCTTGACTGCCCTTTTGTTCGTGGGTTGTGGGATGCTGTATCCTCTACTTTTAGCCATAAGCTTAAGTTGGATGGTACTTGTTTGGACTTTTGGTAGGAGGCGATGAAGGTTGTTTTTAGCACTCAACTGAAAGCTCTCTAGCAGGCTATTATCATCACGGCTTTCTAGGTAGTGTGGTTCCTCCGGAACCAAGCTACTTTTGAGGGTGGCAAACCTATTTTTACCGATGCTCTTTCCTTGATTTAGCGTTCCGTTCACGAGGCAGACTCCATTCAATCTGGCACTATAAAGAATTCAGTGGATGAGCTTCAGACTCTTCAACGGCTTCATGTCTCTGGTTGTCCTTCCAAGGCTCCTCGCATTTTAGAGGTTAATTGGCACCCTCCCTCGTCGGGTTATCTTAAGGTTAACATGGACGAGGCTGCTTTTGGTAGTCCTGGTCTTGATGGTTGTGCAGGGGTTTTTCGCACATACAGAGGTTTCGTTAAGGGTTGTTTTACTATTCCTCTTGGTGTCTACTTTGCTTTTGAGGCTGAATTGGCCGATGCCGTACACACTATTGATTATGCTTGGACTTTTGGCTGGCATCGGTTATGGTTGGAGAGCAATTCAACTTTTGTAATGGATATCCTTCGTTCTAGGTCTCGTAAGGTTCCTTGACGTTAGCGCCCCGCTTGGGATAAGTATTTTAGCTTAATCTCTCAAATGAACTTTGTTGTCACTCATATTTATTAGGAAGGTAATCAAGTTGCAAATAGTTTAGCATCTAGGAGCCCTAGTATTGTCTCTCCTACATGGTGGTGGACCGATCCGAAATTTTGCAACCCTTTTATTTTCAATGATTTTTGTAGTAGACCTTCATTTAGGTTTTGTTCATCTTTTTTTTTTTTTTTTTCTGTTCTCTTTTGTTCTCTTTCTTTTTTCTTTAATAAAATGTTGGGATAGGGTTGATTTCGATCCCCAACAACCTTATATAAAAAAAAAAAGTGTATTTAGGAAGCACATGTCTTGCATGTGCCTCCACACCTAGTATTTTTAAAAAAATTTAAAAATTTTAAAAGTTAAATGATTATTATTATTATTTTTTTGGTTGTGTATTCTGTGTTATGGGTAATTTTGAAAGTTTGTTGTATTTTATTTTGTTTAATTTAGTTACGTTACCTGAGTGGAAGAAAAAGTATTAAATTTTTGTTTAATAATAGAAAGCGTATTGAGATGACCATTATATTATTGGAGTCTCATGAGTTAAAAAGAAGATTCCTGCAACCTAATCGATATGATAATGATATAATGATTATCTTTAGGGTAAAGTACTTATAAGTTCCTCATATTTTGATTGACTTATTTCATTGACAAACCACATTTGTGGTTTAAATGTGTAAGGGTAGACTAGGCCTTCATTATGCATGATCAAGCTTCAAAGGCTTCTCAAGACATCAAGCTCAAGTGCACTTCAAAGGTATATAACGTGTGCTTAACTTTTAAAGAGATTAGTTGCACAAACACACTCTTCATGCATGTTCTATTCATCTTGCATTTGTGTTTTAATTCTTGTATGTATGTTTTCCTTCACTTCCCACACGTGCACCTTATTGTTAGATCTAAGTGTGGTATTGAGTATGGTAATTCGTTTCCTGATGCTTGATAAGAAACGTCCGCGCATACACGATGGTGTGCTTGATTTAGCACGATGAGTGATCACTGGAGAAGGTCTCGCACTGGTAACTGCGCTGGTCTCTACCAACACAGTGGCCTCAAGTTGCTTTTCTAGGTCCCGGTGCGCTGGTAAATTCACTAGTAGTGCGCTAGTTCTTGCACCCAGTGCGCGGATCCGTACCCGCGCAGTGTCTAGTTTCAGACCTATTTTTCCAAAACGGTGTAGTTTCATTTAGGGCTCATATATATATGTCATCTTCTCTTCTCTTTGTTTTTTAGAGCTTAAAAACTGATTTTTAGAGAGAGAAGATTTCCCTAAGAGAGAGAAGCTTCAAGAGTTGTTCTTTAACTCTCCAAACCCAAAACCCATCATCTTCATGCATCATTAAGCATTCTTAGGCATGGGTCTTCATCATTAAGTTGACTTGGTAAATTGAACAAAAACCCCATCTTTGTTATTTGTTCATACCTTCCAAGATTGTGTTTTTATTGCATATTAGTTGATTAAATGCTATGACTCTCTTTATTGCATATCTTTATGAGTTTCCTTGTATGATTGGGTTTTTATTGTGATAGTTTGCATTTAGGACATTTATGCCCCTAGCTAAGTCTATATGCTTTGTATTTAGACATTGTTGATTAGGGCTCATTGATTGCATTTATTGTCCTTGTCATGTTTAATGACAACTTGTGTTGATTGGCTTTTATTTGATGAGTAGATTTTAGATTCTCATAACTATATATCTAGTTAGGTCTTTATGAGCATTCATATATACATTTTGATATCTGTGATTGCTTTTATTGCCATCATTTAATCTCTAGATAAGCATTTAGTGTAGCCTAGCATTAATTACATTTAGAATATTTTCATATATTCACTTAGGTTGCTTAAACTCTTCATTGAGTCAAGTCTTGTGACTAAGAGTATTAGTGCATAAGCAATTGGTCTAGAATCACTATTAAAGTCTTGCGAGTAGCAAAGATGGATTAGAAATCAATTAGGTGTGATGTGGTCAACCTATATTGTAATCGTTTTTACAAATAGTGGATTTGAGGACCGTGTGTGACTAGATTCCAATGAATTGGAGCTGGTATATTTGAAGAATATTTATTTATTTTTGAAATAGCTGTAATGGATTTTATACTTTTCACCTCAACTGTACAAATTTCTTTATTAGAAGAAAGAAATAAATAAACCAAAATCGTAAACAAACAACATATAATAAACTTTAAAAAAAAAAAAAAATCTACAAGTTTATTTTTATTGATAATAAAATATTTGAAAAAATAAATATATTATATAGGTCTAACTTACTTAGGAATGACAATTCCACATACGAATGCTCTTCCATGATGGGTGAGTGTGGATTTTACTAATCAAGTTCGTGGGCGGCTGTGAATCTATAAATTCAAATCGATACAGGTTTGGATTCAATTATGAATTATAAAAATAAATATAAATAAATAAATAAACCTTCCAAACTAGTAAGTTCAAATTTGTTGTGGACTTGTGGTTGTGTATTTTGCGTTATGGGTAATTTTGGAAGTTTGTTGTATTTTATTTTGTTTAATTTGGATACTGTCACGTAAGTGGAAGAAAAAGTATTAAATTTTTGTTTAATATTAGAAAGCATATTGAGATGATCATTATATTTTGGAGTCTCATGAGTGAAAAAGAAGATTCCTCCTACCTAATTGATATAATAATGATATAATGATTATCTTTAGGGCAAAGTACTCTTTTAACCCTCACTAATAACATAATGTCACTATCAAATGAAACCCCCTATCTAGGGATGGCAATTAAACCCAAATCCGTAAGACCCGCCCGAACCCAACCCACTTAAAGAGGGTTTAGGTTGGGATAATTGTACCTGTAGACAGTTTTTGGTTTGAAAATTGTACCCGTCACGGGTTTAGGTTCGGGGTATGGATTTAAAATAAAAAATAAAATAAAAAAAACCATACCCGAACCCGCGAACCCGTTATTATGTGTGTGTGTAATTTTAATATTGTGTTCTTATTTATTTGTGTTTATGTGTAATTTTAATATTTTGAACTTATGGATTATGGACTTGTGTTATGTTAAAATTCAGAACTTGAAATTACGGACTATGTACTTATGTTAGAATTTTAGAACTTGAAATACTTTTTTTTTTTTTTTTTTTTTTTTTTTTTTTTTGTTGTTCTAGTTTTTTTTTTAGCTATTTATACTTTTAAACTTAAAATGATAAATGTTCACGAGTTCACGGGTCTGCGGGTGCTACATCCATCCACAAATCCTCTGAAGTTCGCGGGTTCGTGGGTGGGTCTGGATGTTGCTTAAATCTGTGGGTGAAACCCGAACCCAAACCCGCTACATTTCGTGGGTTCGTGGATAGGTTTGGATGTCATTTTCTTTAGCGGGTTTAGGTTTGGTTTTTTCCCAAACCCGCCCGAACCCGGGTCATTGCCATTCCTACCCCTATCTCCTTCAAATTTACTTGATAATGGGTCAAAGGACATAATTATTACTTATTAGAGCTTTTTTTTTTTTTTTTCATTTCAATCTTTTATTCCAAAAGGCAAATTGTACAAAAGTATTATGAGTTTTCTATAATATATATATATATATATATATATTTATAAGATTCAGTAAATGACTTTATAGCGTGTTTACTAATCCAGAATTCTAATGAAAGGAATTAAACTTAATTTTAAATTACAATATTTACTAAAATTGTTGGAAGTGAAAATTGCAAAAAATAAGCTAACCACATAATGAATTATTGTTTTTAACCAAATGCAAATTTTTTATTGTTTGCAATCATTCATCATAATTTTTTTTCACCCTATAGACAGTAAATTACAAAACTACCTTTTTATCATATTCATTTTCTTTCTATCACTCATCTCTTTAAGACTTGCCTCTCAAATCTTAGTTCTCAAGTTTTTTGTCAAGAAATTGGAGTTATTTTAAAGGGAAATCGCAAAGGAACCAAGATTTGGGAAAAGTTTTTTGAAATTTCGAGTTTGTGGTTGAATCTCTCCTCTAAACTTCAAGGTTTGTAAATCTTCAATTTCAATAGCATTATTGTGTTTCTTAGATGGCATTCTTGTTGGGTCTTTGTTATTTTGTTGAAATATTGATTTATTTATTTTTTGTGAAAAGAGAAGAAACATCGATTTCGATTGGAAATTTTATTACACACAGTGTGTCACGTTAAACGTGACATAAGTGAGTTATTTCATATTTAACGTGACACATCGCCTGATATTGTGAAATCATGTATTTTTGAAGTACATGGGCTATTTTATGCCCAACATGACATACATGAGATATTTCATACCCAACATGATATACATAAGATATTTCATGTCTTGCATGAAATACTGCATATAAGGGATATTTCATGCCCAACATAACATGTATGAGATATTTCATATCATACATGAGATATTTCCTGTCTTACATGAAATACTGGATACAGAGGATATTTTATACCCAACATGACATAAGATCAAGTTGAGACTTTATTTGTGGGACAAGTTTTTTAGGACAAGGAAAAATTTAAGATCAAGTTGAGACTTTATGCTATACAGGAGAAGTTTAATATTAGAGTCAGACGCTCGATAAAATATCGATTCGAGACCGATTGTAAGGATATAAAAATATCGATTCGGTTCATGAGTGAATATAAGCACAACAAATACAATTAATCACGCAAGTAAGAAAAACATAATGAGAACATCTACTAGTATCTTTTTGAAAGAATTTTTTTTATTAGTTTCCAAAATGAGGACAGGAAACAACATTACGAGAGGCCAAACTTACAAGCCAAGAAGAAGCACTAAGGCTCCAAAATATAAAAACATCATAACAGTAAGGCCACCCAATAACATGAGTAATCTGATTACAAGTTCTATGCACATAAACAATAGAAAAAACAACATATGAATATCTACAATTATGTTAGCCACATCTCCCCAATTAGTTAATTTTCCATTACATAGGTTCACTATTCCCAACGTATTTGATTCATTTGGAGGGGGGTAAATCCAGATTCAACAGCCATAGAAAACCCTGCCATGATAGCTTTAGCTTCCACTATCTCAATCGATACCACCCCATTGCATACCAGAGCAGTTGAATCAACAACCAAACCTATCTCATCTCTGAAGACCATATTTATCTGACCTTGGAAATACTGTTGTATCCACATTCAACTTGAAGAAACCAGAGGAAGAAACACTCCAATACTTAGCTTGAGGCAAACCCGGATCCTGAAAAATACTACCAACGAAGGGGGACATAGCACTACAGCAAATCAATTATCAAAAAATTCAACAGCTCTCATCCAAACATTATGCAAACCCTTACTGTCCAGTATCAATCAAGCACTAGGTAGCCAATTCAAAATTAATTTTTACATATCCTAAAACAAGTAAAATATTACCATTATTGATCAGAAACCCGAAATCATGAATAACGCAATTGTTCACATCATAAGAATATAATTTTGATGATTTTAAAAGTGACTTTGGTATTTTGGTAGTTGTGATCTTAATTCTATGTAATATAACCCATCAAATGTTTGCAAGAAGAAAAACTTCTATTTGGGGCTTCGAGAAAATTCTCAAACCTAAGAAATCTTTCACAGTAATGGGTTTTCAAAAAAAAATCACATCAATCAACACAAAATTTGAACTAAAATTGTATCTTGAACAATTAAAGTCGAACTCGGGTTGAAGTTGGTTGAAGACAGGTCAAAGTTAGGTCACAAATGGGTCAAAGTCATATGTGTTAAGTCCCAACGCATCTAATTCAATTTGGAGGTGAGTAAATCCAGCTTTAACAGCCATAAAAAGCTCTGCCATGATAGCTTTAGCTTTTGCTATCTCAGCTAACACTACCCCCTTGCATACTAGAGCAGCTGAATCAATAACCAAACATTTCTCATCTCTGAAGACCATATTTATTTGACCTTGGAAACACCGCTACATCCACATTCAAATTGAAGAAACTAAGGGAAAGAACACTCAAATGCTTAGCTTGAGGCAAACCCAGATTCTAAAAAATACTACCAACAAAGGGGGACACATCATTATCAACAAATTCAGCAACTCTCATCCAAAAGTTATCCAAACCCATACTGCTTAGTATCAGTCAAGCATTAGGTAGTCAATTCAAAATTAATTTTTACATATCCTAAAACAAGCAAAATATTGCCATTATTGACCAAAAACCTGAAATCATGAATAAGGCAATTGTTCACATCACAAGAATAGAGTTTTGATGATTTTAAAAGTGACTTTGGTATTTTGGTAGTTGTGATACTAATTCTATATAATATAACCCATCAAATGTTTGTAAGATAAAAAAATTCTATTTGGAGCTTCAACAAAATTCTCAAGCCTAAGACATTTTTTACAGTAATAGGCTTTCACAAAAATCGCATCAATCAATACAATATTTGAACTAAACTTTTACATTTAACAATTAAAGCCGAACTCGGGTTAAAGTGGGTTGAAGACTGGTCGAAGTTAGATGTTTTGCGTCCCAACGCATCTAATTCAATTTGAAAGTGAGTAAATCTAGCTTCAACAGCCATAGAAATCCTTTCCATGATAGCTTTAGCTTCTGCTATCTCAGTCGACACCACCCCCTTGCATACTAGAGCAGCCGAAACAACAACCAAACCTTTCTAATCTCTGAAGACCATATTTATCTTACCTTGAAACACCGTTGCATCGACATTCAAATTGAAGAAACCAGAGGAAGGAACACTCTAATGCTTAGCTTAAGGCAAACCCAGATCCTAAAAAAATACTTCCATCAGAGGAGAACACGGCACTACAGCATAGCACTTATCAACAAATTCAACAGCTTTCATCCAAACATTATCCAAACCCCTACTGCCCAGTATCAGTCAAACACTAGGTAGCCAATTGAAAATTAATTTTTACATATCCTAAAACAATCAAAATATTGTCATTATTGACCAAAAACCCGAAATCATGAATAAGGCAATTGTTCACATCATAAGAATAGAATTTTGATGATTTTAAAAGTGACTTTGGTATTTTGGTTGTTTTGATACTAATTCTTTGTAATATAACCCATCAAATGTTTGCAAGAAGAAAAACTTCTATTTGGGGCTTCAAGTAAATTCTTAAACCTAAGAAATTTTTCATAGTAATGAGCTTTCACAAAAATCACATCAATCAACATAAAATTTGAACTAAAATTGTACATTGAACAATTAAAGTCGAACTCGGGTTGAAGTTGATTGAAGACGGGTTGAAGTTGTGTCACTAACGAGTTGAAGTCAACCTAGGTTGTCGGATCGTTCAGCCATCGAATTGTTGGCAGAAAGTACCCGATTCTTCTTCACCGGCATCGTGTGACGTCCTCCACTAGTTTGGCCATCTCCTCCGACCCCGAACCCTATCCAGTCCCTTCATTTCTTCCTTTTTTTTTCCTTCTTTTTCGTCGATGTCTGATTAGTTTGGCCGATTCTTCTTCACCGGCATCTGGTTAGCATTACTCTGATCTCATCGCCGGCACTGCAGTTGCCCACCTCTTCTCTAATCATTTCATCTCTATCATGTCTACCTCTCTCTCTATCTACACGATTGTTTGAATACAATTTAGGTTTTCTTACAAACAAAATCGGGGTTTTTTTTTTTTTTTTTTTTTTTTGTAATAGAGGCATTTTAGACAATATAATTTACACTTGGTTAAAAACAATAACTTAAGGGCTCATTTGGTGCGATGCACTGTATTGTATTAGGAGTTTAAAATGTATTAGAATAATACAATACAATGTTTGGTTTGTTTTACATTGTTCATTGTATTGTATTAGCTAATACATTTTAATTGGTCTAATACGGTGGATATCGTATTAGCTAATACAAAGTAGAGAGGTTGTATTAGTTAATACAGCATAATACAATATAATACAAAATATCACCAAGCACGGGATTGTATAAGAATAATACAGTCCAATACAGTCCAATACAATCCAATACAATTCAATACAGTCGAATACAATCCAATCCAATACAATACAGCGTATCAAACGAGCCCTAAATACTTTTGATTAAAAACAATAATGCATTTCCTGATTAAAAACAATAATACTTTTGAGATATTATAAATTAATCTCAATTGCTCTCCATTCCGTTTCCACCGGAACTAAATTCTCATTCATTTTTTTTTAATTAGGAAATACAGCCTTAATGCCTTAATTACACCAAGACCATCTATTGATCACAATTAGAATTAACTTTTGATTTTGAGGTAAAGGGTAAGATTGTCATTGCAGTCAAGTAAAACAAAAGAAAAAAATTAAAATAATCTCAAACTTGTCTAAATGCAGAAGGGGCTATTTATATAAGTAACCGCAGTACAGTTTTATATTTAATAATATGATATACTGCCACCCGCACCGCATTCACTACTCATAATATGGCTCCACGTATTTCTTCAGGCGAAGAAGCCAGTCTGCTTGGAAATCGATTTCTAGAGGTATTTTTGTTTCTGATTCAGATCAACTGGGTTGCATCTACTTTTTAAGATAGTGATTGTTATTATTTAAAAAGTTGTCATGTGATTGTGATTCTGCTTGTTTCTTTTATTATCTGGGTATTATAATTTCTTACTTTGTGATTGTTAATTCGCTTCCTATGGCGTTTGTATGAATCTTTTATCAAATTTTCTCATATGTGGATGAACAAAAGCCACTTTTCAAGTGTTTATTGATTCGTTTGCTAGTGTGCAAATATAACAACATTAAGTTGGATTTTCTGCATATTTTATCTTCCTAAATCAATCAGCTTCAGGTGGTTTATTTATTTATTTTAATTCTTTTGAAATATGGGGATGAAATTATGACAGTTGCTGAAAATATATTATAAAAATTCAACATTATTTCATTAATTTCAAATTTTAGGCTACTTAATGACATACTTAATATCTTGGTTTTGAGCAAAATTGATTTTTTCTATTTTTGAAAGAGAGCAGATTGATTTTGATTGAGCCAAGGCGGTGCATAATATTATAAAATTCAAACATTAATTTCAAATTATAAAAATATTGGTTTGATTATTTTATTTCTTAAGTTGGTTTGTTTTAGTTCAAGGATATAAAAGTTTCTTGTTGTTCTGTTACTATTATTCATGGCACACTGATCTTATACTTCTAGTGGGAGTGGTAACAGTCATTATTTATGGTAAGCTTCTTGGCAGTAAAGGAAAATTATTCAAATGGGCTAGCTAAAAACCCATTTCAAGTTTTGTGAACTCCCTTTATTGGATATGTTTAAGATTGGAAAACTTCATTCTGTTTCAATTTGGTTCCCTAGATGGAAGGTGAAAACGTTGTGTACACGCTTGATGAAGCACTTTCTGCTATGAAATTTGGGAAGTACCAAGGTCTTGTGCTTGCATATGCTGGATTAGGTTGGATTTCAGAAGCAATGGAGATTATGATTCTCTCCTTTGTAGGACCAGAAGTGAAGTCACAGTGGAAACTCTCTTCAGGCCAAGAAAGTGCTTTATCAATTGTTGTTTTTTTCGGTATGCTAATCGGAGCTTATTCATGGGGCATTATATCAGATAAATATGGACGGAGGTAAGCTATTTCCCTCTATTGCTTCCTTTTATGTTATTCCCTTTGCTTGTTTTACATATGCAAGGTTAGGCATCTAAACTATTTTAATATATTTTCTAGAATTTGTGTGCTTCTTGGCTTGCAGATAACATGTCATTATCTCCTGTGGTGCAATTATAGATTTTTAATTCATTTACCCCTTGATCTTCATTCCTCTAATGGAGGCTCTATGTTGATGTGGTTTTGTTCTATTCACCTACCTCCTGAAATTACTTATGTGTGCATAATTTATTCCAAACTTCCTAATTTGCCTACTATAAACTTTGGATATATCTTGTAGTTTTGTCTTGACTTTAAAACTTAGAAATATATCCAAATCCATATTAAGTTTCCAAGCTTTTTAATCCTTGAAAGTTTTGCTCTGTAATTACAGTTGTGCTTGCAGCTCAGCATAACTTTTGAAACTCTTTTCATAGAATAGATTTACTTCTGCACTCATACACACGGGACATCATCATGGATAAACAATTACGTTATCAAAGAAATTTAATTCAGAATAAAGTAAATATTGCGTATTAAATATTTACTACAATTATGTGGAACTCTTTATCCAATGAGAATATGTTTCTTCTTTACATGTTCGGTTCCGGTCAGCTAATTTAGATTTTATGCATATTACTTATAACCCATTATCAAAAGAATCTTATTAATAATTGTCTTTTGGTTCTCATCTAGATTTAGGCATCATGGATTATAAATTGCAAATTGTATTCGGTTTCTCAACTGCTATATGTTCGGCCTTTCTATGGAAATTTCAGCACTCATTGCAGCAGAAATAACTGAATGTTGAACCTCACATTCTATCATCCATCTCAGAATTTAATATTTTAGTTTATTTCTTTCCATTAGTTTAACCTTCTTATTTCTCAGTAATCATTAAGTGAATCTGGTTGACGCTCTTATATATCATGTTTTAAGCCATTCTTCTGAAGAATTTATAAATATATTGTCCTTGGTTGGAAGTAGACAATTGCATTTAAGCATTGTTGTCATTGCTCTTCTGATCTCATATATATTCTTCTTATTCATTAATTGCTTTTTCTCAAGCTTCTTTAATTTATGCTCTTTCCAGGAAGTGTTTTTTCAGCATAGGTGCGGTAACTAGTGGAGCTGGATTGTTAAGTGCTTTCTCCCCAAATTATATATCACTGGTGATTTCTCGTTGTTTGGTTGGTGTTGGTTTGGGCGGGGGTCCGGTATACTTTACTTGGTTTCTAGAATTTGTTCCTGTTTCGTATAGAGGCACATGGATGGTAGTCTTTTCAACTTTCTGGACTGCAGGAACAATTTTTGAGGCTTCACTTGCCTGGGTATGTTTGTTTTTCTTAACTTCTCCGGTTATTATTCAAATCACTCTTGGTTGATCTTCTTTTTTTTCTTTTTTCTTTTTACTATTTGAATTTTTTTTTTTTTTTTTTTTTCCCATTGTGGAGTCTTAAGGCATGAAACTTAAAGAGTCTAAAAAAAAATAAAGTCGAATTTTTACTTCTTTAACTTTTCAGGTTTTTTTTTTGGGTACAAATTGATCTCTCTTCTCCGCTGTAATATTTTGCAGCTCTATTCACCTTTCTTTTTATACATTTGATTTCCACATGATCAAACTTTTTCAATAACTTTCAGAATCTTTTTTCCTTCATGAAGTACTACAATATATATATGCTTTCATGGCTCCCTCAGCTGGTTTGACTGTCAAAATTTTGGCTTTTGTGTAAAGTGAAATGCATTCACATGACAAACATGTCTTTGCGCTTTGGTATTTTTGGCATCATCCACAGCATATGTTGATATAGGATTTGAGAATAAATAGAGAAAAAAGTAGACTTAGGAGAGGGGTAGAAAGGGAAGGAAAGTCAGAAGAAATTAGAGGGGCAGAAGATAGAAGATATGGAGGTTGGGAAAATCAAATCTCAATTTTATTTTGCATTTAACTCTCTAATGAAACAAATAAAGAGGCCTATTATGGGCAACTAAAACTAAACAGACATTAACAAGGAAAAAAAAAAAACAAATCAAACTCAAATAAGTAATCCTAAACTAAACAATAAATAAGAAACCTAAGCTTTTAAAATGAGAAGAGATTGGTGAATAAATTCTAATCCTACTAAAATAATTAATTTTTCTTGTTTTGCACCATATATTTTACCTTCAAAAGATTAGACAATTTGGGAGATGTATTGATTTTATCTTCACATGGTCATAGAAATGCATTTTGAGTTTGGAGCTTTCTAAGAAGCATTTGATAACATGGGGAAAAACTATTGAGATCTATGAGAACCAAACTTCATGTTTTCAAATTAGCATTGAAACTTTTATGTCTTCGGGTCAATAACTAAAGAAGATGCACAAAATTTGAAAAGTAGACATGTTCAGCTGTTCAGCACAGCCAGTGACTTAAGGCTTTAGTTACATTTTCTAAAGTGTCTAAGTTTTCTTCGTTTCAAGTGATAACTTATATGCTGGTCCCGAAGCATTGGAACTATATAAAATTTTAACAGTCATTATGCAGATTGTCATGACAAAATTAAATTGGAGGTGGCTACTTGCATTCTCCTCTATACCTTCATTTGCTCTGCTCTTCTTTTATGCTCTTGCACCTGAGTCACCGAGGTATTTATGTATGAAAGGTAGAACAATTGATGCACATCAAATTCTTGAGAAGATATCTCTCGTCAATCGAGCAAATCTCCCTCCCGGCGTGCTTGTTTCTTATGATAGAACTGCCAGGCAGAAAGAAGAATCTTCATCAGCGCAAGATGCACTTCCACTCTCAGTAACAGCAAAAATGACCAGGAAATTTAAGTCGTCCTTCTCTTCATTTTTTATGCTTTTCTCACCGAAACTTATCTGGACAACTCTTCTCCTATGGGTGCTGTTCTTTGCAAGTGCCTTCGCATATTATGGTGTTGTATTGTTGACCTCTAAGTTAAGTAGTGGGGAAATTAAATGTGGTTCAACTGTTCTGCACAAAGAAAAATCGAACGACAATAGCCTCTATGTAGATGTGTTTATCACTAGTTTGGCAGGTGCTGCATATCTTCTAATCCGCTTAGTATTTTTATCAATTTTGTAAATCTGTTTTGCTCTTTTAATTGTCTTTATTATCTTTTTTCCTTAGAGTGATTGATTCATTGCATTTGTCCCTTGTTTGTTCTACAGAGCTTCCCGGTCTTCTTTTGTCAGCGATAATTGTCGACAAGATTGGACGCAAGTTCTCCATGATTGTTATGTTTATCTTAGCTTGTGCTTTCCTTCTGCCACTGGTTTCCCATCAGTCTGGCACTTTGACAACGGCGTTATTGTTTGGAGCTCGCATGTGTGTTACAGGAACCATAACGGTTGGCAGCATCTATGCCCCAGAGGTAATCTTGTGTGACTTCTAAGACATGTGCCATATGGTTTTCATATTTGGTTGTGTATTGACTTCTCAATAAGTTATAGTTTCCAATTATTCTAGTGTTTCAGGGTTCACCAACATGAATTAACTGAACTGGGATGAAGAAACCAATCTTAAATTTAGAAAAACATAACAATAAAATGAATATAGCATGACTTTGTACAGTTTTTGGTTTGATTTTCATATTTTACTTGTCTGGCTACTGAATAAGTGAGAATTAATCTGCTTCTTAGAAAGATGATCAGTTTTTTCTGTCCGCGTTCCACATGAGGGGAATAGTTTGTATATTCAATATGTGAATGATGTCGAAAATGCAGAATTGATCTTTTATGATCCTTAGTTGACCTTATGAACTAGTTAATTTGATGGGGTTACAAGAATTTTTTTTTTTTGTAATCTGTCCTTTGCAGATATATCCGACATCCATGAGAAACACAGGTTATGGAGTTGCAAATGGAGCAGGAAAAATCGGTGGCATGGTGTGCCCTCTTGTGGCGGTTGGACTCGTGATGGGTTGTCATCAAACGGCTGCAGTTATTCTGTTTGAGGTTGTAATAGCTCTTGCAATAGCCTCTGTTCTTCTTTCCAAATTTGAAACCAAAGGAAAAGCACTGACAGACAATGTGGATGCATTAGATCCTTAACTGCTTCTTGGTGTTTCTACTTTTTCTATTTGCACCTGTAACTAGCAAAATAATGCTTCATGATACACTTCCACTCTCAGCAATAAGAAAAATGATCACGAAAGTTAAGTTAGCCTTCTCATCATTTTTTATGCTTTTCTCATCAAAACTTATCCGGACAACTCTTTTCCTATGGGTGCTGTTCTTTGCAAGTGCATTCTCATATTACTTCACTCCGGAAATTCAAGTTAATCACCAGTCAGCAAAGTAAGCCTTCTCATCATTGTTGACGTTCAAGTTAGGTAGTGAGCAAAGTAAATGTGGCTCAACTGTACTTCACTCCAGAAATTCGAAGGACACTAGCCTCTATATAAATGTGTTTATCACTAGTTTGGCAGGTATTCTATCTTCTTTATCAAGTTCTTCATTTATTTTTACATCTATTGTGATGGTTCGGTAACACTTTTATTTTACAGAGCTTCCTGGACTTCTCTTGCCAGCGATAATTGTGGATATAATCGGGCACAAGTTCTCCATGGCTATTATATTTATCTTAGCTTGTGTTTTCCTTCTGCTACTCGCCTTCCATCAGTCTGCCATTTTGACAACAGTGTTACTGTTTGGAGTTCGCGTGTGTGCTACAGGAACCATAACAGTGGCCAGCTTCTATACCCCAGAGGTAATAAACATCATGCGACTTATCTGACTTGTTTGAAGGTTTTCTTCATATTTGGATAAATTGATCGAATTCCTTTCGTTGGTATGGTAGATATATCCGACCTCCATGAGGACAACCGGAAAGGAGTTGCGAGCTCAGTGGGGAGAATTGGTGGCATGGTGTGCCCTCTTGTAGACATGGCACTTGTATCAGCTTGTCATCTAAGCGCTGCTTTTATTCTGTTTGAAGTTGTATTTGTTCTTGCCATAGCTTCAACCCTGCTCCTCCCATTCGAAACCAAGGGACAACAATATATTGAGAGAGAATGTGGATGTATTGGATTCATAAACTGGGTGGTTTCTACTTTTGATTATTTGCTGCCTCTGTAAATAGTAAAATAAACTTATATATCCAACATGGATTGTTGTAAAAATGTTTTCAAAACAAAACAAAGTGTTTGTTGTTGCATAATACAAAATCAACCATAAATTCATGTTGGTATAGATTTTGTTTCTTCCTTCGAATGGAGAATTTGGTAAATTAGAAGAAATGGCTTCGTTGGATTTTATTTATTTTTGGAAGAGCTTCAATGGATTTTATGCTTTTCACTTCAACTGTACGTGAGTATTACATAAATTTGGGATTTAAAAATGGGGAAATAAATAAATAATAGAACCCACGACCTCGTGGGTTCTATTGAGATATACCATTGAACTAATCTCATATCATTTACAAATTTCATCTTAGAAAAAGAAATTAACCGATATTGGAAACAAACAATAACTAATAAATAATAAATAATTCCAGTAAGGGATTTTACTAATCGGGTTTGTGGGTGACCGTGGATGTATAAATTCAAATCAACGTTGGTTTGGGTTCAAGTATGAATTTTTTTTTTTTTTTTTTTTTAAATTCCACACAAAACTCGTAAATCCACATAAATTAAAAGAATTATATATATATAATTCAATGATAAATTTGTTGTGGTCGTGTCTCGTGTGTATGTGTCATGTGTAATTTCGGAAGTTTATTGGATTTATTTTGTTTAATTTTGATAAGTTATCAAAGTCGAAGAAAAAGTATTATTATTTTTGTTTAATATTAGATTACGTATTGAGATTTGAGATGACCATTTTGTTGTGGTCGTGTATGTGTCACGTGTAATTCTGGAAGTTTATTGGATTTATTTTGTTTAATTTTGATAAGTTACCAAAGTCCAAGAAAAAGTATTATTTTCATAAATAAATAAATAAATAAATAAAAGTATTATTATTTTTGTTTAATATTAGAAGACGTATTGATATGTCCTTTATATTATTTGAGTCCAATTATTTAAAATGAAGAGTCCTATCTAATCGATATGATAATGATATAATGATTATCTTTAGGGTAAAGTACTCTTACCTCCCTCACTAATAACATAATGTCACTATCAAATAAAACCCCATATCTCCTTCAAATTTAGTTGATAATGGTTAGGGATATAGGGGTGGGCATGAGTCGGTTCGGTTTGGTTCGGTTTTCAGCCGAAATCATCCCTGACTCACTTATATTCGGTTTTTATTTTTTTTAATCGGATTGACTCATCTCAACAGGGTGACTCAACTTGACTCAAACCCACTTTTTCCGATTTAGTTTACTACGGTTTTGGGCTTGAAGGGTTTGATGGATCTTTCGGGCCTAATGAAAATTTTACCTACATGTTTAACTATATCGACTTTTTGGACCATAATTTAACAACTCTAAGTATTAAAATATATATATATATATATGCAGTCTTTCTATTATCAGTTCGAACTGATATAAAATATATCAGCTCCATACATGTGGACCATTGGATTTAAAAGATGTTTTGACAAGTGCATGCAGCCAAGTCAAAGTATTTAAATCTAGTGGTCCACAAGCAAGAAACTGATATATCTTTTGTCAGTTCGAACTGACAATAGAAAAATTATATATATATGTTTTTAATTTCATAATATAAACGGAAGTCCAAATAATCCATAGTACATTCCATCATAATTCAAATATAATCCATAATAATGATAACAATCATTGTTGAATGTTAATAGCATAGTCCAAATTAAATCCAAAACAAAAATAAAAGTCATCCATGCACTTAAACAACATAAAATTGAAGGAAAATATAAAGTACAAAGTGAAGTCATTCTTCCATTGCAAGTCTTTTATATATATATATATATATATATAAATTCTATTATCAGTTCGAACTGACAAAAGTTATATCAGTTCCTTATATGTGGGCCACTGGATTTAAATACTTTGACTTGGCTGTATGCACTTGTCAGTCAAAGTATTTAAATCCAGTGGTCCACATACAAAGAACTGATATAACTTTTATCAGTTCGAACCGATAATAGAAAGACTGTATATATATATACAGAAATTCTATTATCAGTTCGAACTGACAAAAGTTATATCAGTTCCTTGCATGTGGGCCACTGGATTTAAATACTTTGACTTGGCTGTATGCACTTGTCAGTCAAAGTATTTAAATCCAGTGGCCCACATACAAGGAACTGATATAACTTTTGTCAGTTTGAACTGATAATAGAAAGACTGTATATATATATATATATATAATATTAATTAAACAATATTCATTAACTTAAATCAATATAAATCTAATATTTAATAAAATAATATATAAATATGTATAATAAGTTAAATAAACCTTATATTCAGTTTTATAATATATATATATATATATATATATATATATATATATGTGTGGATAGTAATTTCAGGACGACCAACCAGAATCACATGTTTTAATAAATTAAAATATTTGTTAAAAAAAAAAAATCAGCTTTTTATAAAAATATGTGGTTGTAGTTGGTTGTTCTGAAATTATAATTTTAGAACGATCTGATAGGAGAAATATCATATATATATAATTATTATCAAGTGTGGGATTCCGCACGAATTTTTAAAGTGACTATATATATTTAATTTTTACTTGATTTAATTGGATTGGTTCAGGTTTTGTCAATGCAAAACCATCCATGACTCATTTAAATTGTTTTCATTTTTTTTTTAATCAGATTGACTCGTCTCAACAGAGTCGGTACGGTTCGGTTCGGTTAACCATGGATCGCAAAACTGTGCCTCAAAGCTCAAAGGATATAATTATTGGAGCTTCTTTTTTTCTTCTCAATCTTTTATTTTTTATTTTATTTTTTTGAAATACAACTACTATCATGACCCGGTGAGATTAATTAAACTTTATAAGCACTGCTCAGAATACTACTCCCACTATCGGAGAAAGGTTACATATAGACTACAACTCTCAGAACTAGAGAGAGGGCTGCTCCCACAAACCGGGAGAAAATTCCCCACACATGCTTGTAAAATGCACATGGTGGGACTTGATCCCCTAACTACCAGGTGTGGAAAGGAGGTGCACAACCATCTTTACTAAGAGGTGATGTACCAATCTTTTATTTCAAAAAGGGCAAATTGTACATCTATAAAAACATAAGATTCAATAAATGACTTTAGAGCGTGTTTACTAATTCGGAATCCTAGTGGGGAAAAATGAACTTAATTCCTGATTTTGAATTGCAACGTTTACTAAACTTTTATAAAATTCCTATTTCTTAATTTAGTAAACACTAGAAAATGAATTAATTTGATTCCATTTCAAATTCCTAAAAGTTAGTAAACATTGAAATGAGATATTATAACTTTCCGGATTGCTCTCCTTTCCTTCTCCACTAAAACTCAATTCAGATTCATTTTCATTTGTGATTAGTAAACGCGCTCTTAATTACACTATAACCCTTTGTTGATCACACTATTAACTTTTGATTTTTAATTCGAGCCGTTGACTTGTGAATCATTTGCCCAAACTCTAAGTTCGTCCATCTACTAGCTGAGCTACGCTCCTGGGGGCGGGGGTATTTATATAAGTAATAGCATTTAATAGATAATATGCATTTATTATTAAAAACATTAGGAGTAATTTGGCATTTGCCCATTTGAAAAGGAACCTATAATGTTGTTAATGATATGATCTAGTATTCTTGTGATGTACAGCCACCCGCACCGCATGCATTACCGTTCTATATTTAGTTCACTAGTCATATGACTCCACGTATTTCTTCAGGCGAAGAAGCCAGTCTGCTTGGAAATCAATTTCCAGAGGTATTTTTCTTTTCTGATTCAGATCAACTGGGTTGCATCTACTTTTTAAGATTGGGATTGTTATTATTTAAAAAATGCTGTCATATGATTGTGATTCTGCTTGTTTCTTTTATCTGGGTATTATAATTTTGACTTTGTGATTGTGAGTTCGCTTGCTATGGTGTTTGTATGAATCTTTTATCACATGTGGATGAACAAAAAGTCACTTTTCATGCGTTTTAAACAGTTTTTTATTCGTTTGCTTGTGTCATTGTGTGCAAACATGATAACAACATTAAATCGGATTTTCTGCATATTTATCTTCCTAAATCAATCAGCTTCAGGTGGGTTTTTTTTTTTTTTTTTTTACTTTTAATTCTTTTGAAATATGGGGATGAAAAAATGACAGTTTCTGGAATATATTATAAAAATTTAACATTTTTCATTAATTTTCAAATTTTAGGTTACTTAATGACATACTTAATATCTTGGTTTTGTGCAGAATTGATTTATTTTGAAAGAGAGAGCAGATTGATTTTGATTGAGCCAAGGCAGTGCATAATATTATAAAATTCAAACATTAATTTCAAATTATAAAAATATTGGTTTGATTATATTATTTTTGTTTTTATTTTGTAAGTTGGTTTGACTGAGTTCAAGGATATAAAAGTTTCTTGTTGTTCTGTTACTATTATTCATGGCACACTGATCTTATACTTCTAGTGGGAGTGGTAACGGTCATTATTTATGGTAAGCTTCTTGGCAGTAAAGGAAAATTTTTCGAATGGGCTAGTCGTTGTATAAGTGAAAAACACATTTCAAGTTTTGTGAACTCTCTTTAATGTATATGTTTAAGATAGGAAAACTTCATTCTGTTCCAATTTGGTTCCCCAGATGGAAGGTGAAAACCCTGTGTACACGCTGGATGAAGCACTTTCTGCTATGAAGTTTGGGAAGTACCAAGGTCTTGTGCTTGCATATGCTGGATTAGGTTGGATTTCAGAAGCAATGGAGATTATGATTCTCTCCTTTGTAGGACCAGCAGTGAAGTCACAGTGGAAACTCTCTTCAGCTGAAGAAAGTGCTTTATCAACTGTTGTTTTTTTCGGTATGCTAGTCGGAGCTTATTCATCGGGCATTTTATCAGATAACTATGGACGGAGGTAAGCTGTTTCCCTCTATTGAATCCTTATATGTTATTTCCTTTGCTTGTTTTACATATGCAAGTTTAGGCATCTAAACTGTTTTAATTTATTTTCTAGATAACATGTCATTATCTTCTGTGGTGCAAGTATAGATTTTTAATTCTTTTACCTTTGATCTTCATTCCTCTAATGGAGGCTATATGTTGATGTGGTTTGGTTCTATTCACCTACATCCAGAAATTACTTATGTGTGCATAATTTATTACAAACTCCTTAATTTGCCTACTATAAACTTTGGATATATCTTATGGTTTTGTCAACTCTAAACTTAGAACTATATCCTGATCCATATTAAGTTTCTAAGCCTTTTAATCTTTGAATGTTTTGCTTTGTAATTACAGTTGTGCTTGCAACTCAGCATAGCTTTTGAAACTCTTTTCATCTGAACAGATTTACCTCAGCACTCATACACAGGGGACATCATCATGGACAAATGCAGAAATAAACAATTACATTGTCAAAGAAATCTGATTCATAATAAAGTATATATTGTGTATTAAATATTTACTAGAATTACATGGAACTCTTTATCCAACGAGAATATGTTTCTTCTATACCTGATCGGTTCCAGTCAGCTAATTTAGATTTTATGCATATTACTTGTAACTCATTATCAAAAGAATCTTATTAATAATTGTCAGCTGGTTCTCATCTAGATTTAGGCATCGTGAATTATAAATTGTAAATTGTATTCAGTTTCTCAACTGTTATATGTTCTGCCTTTCTATGGAAATTTCAGCACTCATTGCAGCAGAAATATCTGAATGTTGAACTTGACATTCTATCGTCTATCTCAAAATTTAATATTTTAGTTTATTTCTTTCGATTAGTTTAACCTTCTTATTTCTCATTAATCATTAAGTGAATCAGATTGTCTCTCTCTTATATATATATAATGTTTTAAGCCATTCTTCTAAAGAATTTATCTATAAATATAATGTCCTTGGTTGGTAGTACACAAATGGATTTAGGCATTGTTATCATTGCTCTTCTGATCTCATACATACTCTTCTTATTCATTAATTACTTTTTCACTAGTTTCTTTAATTGCTGCTCTTTCCAGGAAGTGTTTTTTTGGCATTGGTGTGGTAACTAGTGGAGCTGGATTGTTAAGTGCTTTCTCCCCAAATTATATATCACTTGTGATTTCCCGTTGTTTGGTTGGTGTTGGTTTGGGCGGGGGAGTGGTATATCTTACTTGGTTTCTAGAATTTGTTCCTGTTTCGTATAGAGGCACGTGGATGGTAGTCTTCTCAACTTTCTGGACCGCAGGAACAATTCTTGAGGCTGCACTTGCCTGGGTATGTTTGTTTTTCTTAACTTCTCTGGTTATTATTCAAATCACTCTTGGTTGATCTTCCTTTTACATTTTGAAAAAAAAAAATTGCCTTGTTCCCATTGTGGAGTTATAAGGCATGAAACTTAAGGAGTCTTAAAAAATCAAAACAAATTTTTACTTCTTTAAACTTTCAGGTTTTTTTGGGTGCAAATTGATCTCTCTTCTTACCTCTCTGTCATCCTCTATGTAATATTTTCAGCTCTATTTGCCTTTCTTTTTAAACATTTGATTTCCACATGATCAAACTTTTTCAATAACTCCCGGAATCTTTTTGTCTTCATGAAGTACTTCGATATATATGCTTTTGTGGCTCTCTCAGCTACTTTGACTGTCAAAAATTTTGGCTTTTGTGTAAAGTGAAATGCATTCACACAACAAGCATGCCTTTGCGCTTAGGTATTTTTGGCATCATCCAGAGAATATGTTGATGTAGAATAGGACTTAGGAGAATAAATAGAGAAAAAAATAGACTTAGGAGAGGGGCAGAAGATAGAAGATATGGAGGTTGGGAAAATCAAATCTCAATTTTATTTATCATTTAGCTCTCTAAAAGAAACAAAATAAAGAGGCCTATTATAGGCAACTAAAACTAAACGGGCATAAACAGGGAAAAAAAAATCAAACTCAAATAAGTAATCCTAAACTAAACAATAAATAAGAATCCTAAACATTTAAAACGAAAGGAGATTGCTGAATAAATTCTAATCCTACTAAAATAATTAATTTTTCTTGTTTTGCATCATATATTTTACCTTAAAAAAAGCTTAGAAAATTTGGGAGATGTATTGATTTTATCTTCACATGGTAATAGAAACGCATTTTGAGTTTAAAGATGCTGTGGCAGTATAGATTCACCTACAAAGTTTACTCAAATTAGAGTTTGGGGCTTTCTAAGAAGCATTTGATAACATTGAGAAAACTATTGAGATCTATGAGAACCAAAATTCATGTTTTCAAAATACCATTGAAACTTTTGTGTCTTTGGGTTAATAACTAAAGAAGATGCACAAAATTTGAAAGGTAGACATGTTCAGCACAGCCCGTGACTCAAGGCTTTAGGTACATTTTCTAAAGTGTAAGTTTTCTTCTTTTCAAGTGATAACTTATATGCCGGTCTCGAAGACATTGGAACTATATAAATTTTCAACACCGTCATTATGCAGATTGTCATGACAAAATTAAATTGGAGGTGGCTACTTGCATTATCCTCTATACCTTCATTTTCTCTGCTCTTCTTTTATGGCCTTGCACCTGAGTCACCGAGGTATTTATGTATGAAAGGTAGAACAATTGATGCACATCAAATTCTTGAGAAGATATCTCTCGTCAATCGAGCAAAACTCCCTCCCGGCATGCTTGTTTCTGATGATAGAACTGCCGGGCAGAATGAAGAATCTTCATCAGCACAAGATGCACTTCCACTCTCAGTAACAGCAAAAATGACCAGGAAATTTAAGTCGGCCTTCTCTTCATTTTTTATGCTTTTCTCACCGAAACTTATCTGGACAACTCTTCTCCTATGGGTGCTGTTCTTTGCAAGTGCCTTCGCATATTATGGTGTTGTATTGTTGACCTCTCAGTTAAGTAGTGGGGACAGTAAATGTGGTTCCACGGTTCTGCAGAAAGAAGAATCGAATGACAATAGCCTCTATGTAGATGTGTTTATCACTAGTTTGGCAGGTGCTGCAAATCTTCTAATCCACTTAGTATTTTTATCAATTTTGTAAATCTGTTTTGCTCTTTTAATTGTCTTTATTATAATTTTTTCCTTAGATAGAGTGATTGTTTCATAGCATTTGTCCCTTCTTTGTTCTACAGAGCTTCCCGGTCTTCTTTTGTCCGCGATAATTGTCGACAAGATTGGACGCAAGCTCTCTATGGTTGTTATGTTTATCTTAGCTTGTGCTTTCCTTTTGCCATTGGTTTCCCATCAGTCTGGCACTTTGACGACAGCGTTATTGTTTGGAGCTCGCATGTGTGTTACAGGAACTATAACGGTTGGCAGCATCTATGCCCCAGAGGTAATCTTCTGGGACTTCTCGGACATGTGCTATAAGGTTTTCATATTTGGTTGTGGGTTGACTTCTCAATAAGTTTTAGTTTCCAATTATTCTAGTGTTTCAAGTTTCACCAACATGAATTAACTGAAATTGGGATGAAGAAATCAATCTTAAATTTATTTATAAAAACATAATAATAAAACAAATACAGCAAGACTTTGTACAGCTTTTTATCTGCTTTACATGTCATAGTTTTTGTTTTGAGTTTTATATTTTACTTGTCTGACTACGAATAAGTGAGAATTAATCTTCTTCTTGGAAAGATGATCAGTTTTTCTGTCTGTGTTCCACATAAGGGGAATAGTTTGTATATTCAATATGTGAATGATGTCGAAAATGCAGAATTTATCTTTTATGATCCTTAGTTGACCTTATGAACTAGTTAATTTGATAGGGTTACAAGAAATAATTTGTGTAATTTGTCCTTTGTAGATATATCCAACATCCATGAGAAACACCGGTTATGGAGCTGCAGATGGAGCAGGAAAAATCGGTGGCATGGTGTGCCCTCTTGTAGCGGTCGGACTCGTGACGGGTTGTCATCAAATGGCTGCAATTATTCTGTTTGAAGTTGTAATAGTTCTTGCAATAGTCTCTGTTCTTCTTTCCAAATTTGAAACCAAAGGAAAAGCACTGAAAGATAATGTGGATGCATTAGATCCTTAATTGCTTCTTGGTGTTTCTAGTTTTTCTATTTGCATTTGGAACTAGCACAATAATGCTTCATGGAAATTATTTATCAATTAATTTTTCAATTTGTTGGAATTTTTAACACTCATACCGGTAAATCGCATCTCATCATCTTTCTTCTTTGTGATTTTATTTCAAAATATCTAAATTTATATATATATATATATATATAGTTTTTCTATTGTCAATTCGAACTAACAGTTCCTTACATATGGACCGTTGGATTTAAAAGATGTTTTGACAAGTGTATGTAGCCAAGTTAAAACATTTAAATCCAATGGCCCATATACAAAGAACTGATAAATTGTACATCATTTCGAACTGATAATAGAAATACTATATATATATATATCACTGAAGAGACTAGACTCTAGAGAGTCATGTACTGAATTGAATTTTGTTGTTTAAGATTAAAGAAGAAATAATAAGATTTAAATGTGTAAAGCATAATCTTACTTTCAAAATGACTTCAATTATTGATGATATCTAGCCATCAATTAGGCCCCATTCGTTTTATTGTTTACGTTTCCCAAACATTTACCCTTTTACCTTTCACCATTTCAAACATTTAACAGACCACTAACATAATCGTTTAGATAGAGCGGCCTATCGTCCGACTCAACAGATATGCTCCATCTTCATTTGAAGTTTCATTTTTTTTTTAAAAGTAATTAATTGTTTTAATAAATAATTAAATAAATTTTGGATGATGTGGTAGGGGTAAATTTGTCTCCTCAACGATTTGGTTGATCAACATTAAATTTTAAGAGTAAGGTATGTTTGTGTTAACTTTCTCAAACTTAAAGATAGTTTGGGTAAAAATATAAATAGAGGGGTTTTAGTGCAATTAACCTTATGTAAATGGATGTTCTCAGCCTTTTAACAAACAATCAAACATTAAGTAAATGTAAATGAATCCCAAGTGAAGTGTCACCGGTGACCACGTCCCCACCACTGACCATGGCAACTGAGCTCCTTCACTTTTCTATCTTCTTTCTCCATATTTTCAGCACACGCCACCCTTCCACCCCCATCTCTCTAACAGAGATATACACAAGTAAACTGATTTGAGAAATTGACCATAGACCCTCATCTTGAGATGGATGATGATCAGAGGAGGGTTATGTATAGTATAGATGAAGCATTTACTCATGTGGGATTTGGGAAATATCAAGGTCTTGTTCTTGTTTATGCTGGGCTTGGTTTGTTTGCAGAAGCTATGGAAATGATGATTCTCTCCTTCATTGGTCAGGCTGTTAAATCTGAATGGAAGCTTTCATCAACCCAACAAACCCTTTTAACAAGTGTTGTTTTTGCTGGATTGCTTCTTGGCTCCTTTTTTTGGGGCTTTGTTTCTGATCACTACGGTAGAAGGCATGTCTCTCTTTTTTTCTCCCTCTATGCTGTTTATGTCTCATTTACTATTGTCATTTTTCATTTGTCATATACAAAAGTAGATTGCTTCTTAATGTGCAGAAAATTTTGATTGTCTAATTAGAGTCTGAAGTTTCCCTGTAAAAAATTTATGTCTCATTTACTATCCTAGGGCAGATTGTCTTGTTTTGATTTATTTGTTATGTGTTACTGGTCTGATTTATGATATTGGACTCTTGTAATCTCACATGTACCTGCTTCCTTTGCACTTTCCACCACAATGCCAGTCTTATTTCTGATTGCTTCTTTTGTTTGCTTTTTCTAGGAAGGGTTTTCTTGGCATAGCTTTGGTAGCTAGTGTAACTGGCTTATTGAGTGCTTTCTCCCCGAATTATTTGTCATTGGTGATTCTACGTGGTTTGGTTGGTTTTGGCCTAGGCAGTGGGCCTGTTTTCTTATCTTGGTTTCTAGAGTTTGTTCCTGCGTCAAGTAGAGGCTTGTGGATGGTCGTTATATCAATTTTCTGGACGCTTGGAACGATTTCTGAGGCTGCACTTGCTTGGGTTTGTTATTGTTCCTTCCTTTTTCATTTTTCTTTTTCCCCATAGGAAAGACAGCTTCTGCTCAATGTGTTCATGGACAACGTAATGTTAGTTAGGCCTTCATAAGGTACCTGGTTTTTTTCTGTTTTTCTTTTTTTCTTTTCTTCTTCTTCTTTTTAAGTTATTTATTTATTTATTGCTAAGAAACAAAATCGCATTTAAGAAAACAAATTTGAACATCCAAGAACAACTATTATGACCGCCTAGCGCCTAGTCTTAACCAGCTAGCTGGCAACTTCAATATATACATGCATGTATATACACTTGCATAGATATCTGGATCATGAAAATTGAAGCTAAAGAATGTTTCACATGACTTATTTTTGTACTTTCTTCTGTCAGTTCCTTATATTTTGATTCTGTAGCTTACATATCATGGGACTTCTCAATCACTCTCTCTTTGCTCACACATATATAGGTATGTATACACAGAATCTCCCACACAAATATACACATCTTCTATCATCAACATTTCCCAGAAAAAAATGATCTTTCTTCTTCTGAGCTGAAACTATAATTTTCATACTGAGTTTATTTTCTTCTGGTATTATTCACCTGTATGTTGTTTGTTCTCATTGTTAAAATGCATGATCATGTTCCATGCTACTTGAAGCAATTTAGATGTAGAGCTTCTATTATTATGTCTACTATTTGAATTCTTTTTCTTTTTAGTCTCAGCCAGTTGCTTAAAATCTGATTGTTATTTCTCTGTTGGGTCATTCATAAGAGATGTAATTCTTCTGCAAAGACAAAAGGGAATGTGTGATTATTAGCAATAAATGGTTATTGAAAGCAGGGAGTGAAAATTTAATGGCCGAGTTTATAAAAACGGAGACATGAGTCTGTAAGGCTCCCAAATTAGATAATCAAGAAATATGAACATTTTAGAAGACAATCAGCTTGTTGACCTTTAGTTATTTCGAAATTTCTTTATCTTCTTCATTTGGTTATTGTTCTTGCAGGATACTATTCTATATCGACTTAACTAGGCCTCTCCTTTAATCAGAAATGATTTTTCACATTCCATAATTTTTGTTCTCTTTGGCTCTAATTAGCAGAATATAACCATGCACTTTTTTGTTCATTCGTTTAATATTGCTTATAGCCCCTGAAATTTAATATGCGCCCTCTCTCCATGTTCACCCATTTTTTGACAAACATGGATTGTTAAGTACCAGGAAAAGATTATGCAAGATAGGCATATTTTAGGATGAGTATGTACAGAATGCTTGTCTAGACTCTAGATCTATAAGCTTTGTGGTATTTGATACATTTGTAGTAATTTGACAGGATCAACAGTATATTAATACACGTTGAAAATAGCACATGTTATGAAATCTCAACCATTTAAAGTCCATTAATCTACGGAATACATCTTATGTCATAAATTGTGTGAAAAAAGTGGCTCTTGATGCTAAACCTTTGTCCTTCGCATTCCTCTTTACTCTGGAAAAGATAGTTTGAAAAGAAAAGTAATATAATTTTCTTTAAGCACCCTACTTAATTAACCCATGCTTTATCCCCCCCAACACTGCCCAGGACCCACCCAGCTTCTTAAAGACATACTTGGTGAAGCAACATATCTCTGTGGGTGAAACCCTTAGTTTTCTGAATATAAAAATAAGAACACTGGAGAAAAGGGATAGACTAGAAAGCAACATTACTACAAGTGAGAAAATGATCCACCGAGCTTTATGAAGCAAGGTATCAAAGATGCTTATTAACTATCACAAACTTATTATGGATGAATTTGATAATCTATCAGACTGTATATTGGTCACTGATTTAGGCATATAGCATTAAAGATGCCTATTGACCTTCAAGAACTCCTTATGAATAAATTCATAATCTATCACACCACACACACACACTAACATGAAGATAGGAAAGACGCTAAAATGTAAAACTTCATAATCTTATTACTACAGATTGTCATGCCAAGATTGAATTGGAGGTGGCTACTAGCCTTGTCCTCTGTACCATCATTTGCCGTGCTTCTTTTTCATGGTCTTTCACCAGAGTCTCCAAGGTATCTATATATGAAAGGCAGAAGTGCTGATGCTCAACATGTCCTGGAGAAATTAGCTGTAAGGAACCAGAGAAATCTCCCTTCTGGCATGCTTGTTTCTGATAAGACTGCTAGAATAGATGAAGAATTTGTTAATGCGGATCACACCCCTCTTCTCTTTTCAACTACAACCAAAACCACAGTAGTCAAATCGGGCTTCTCATCATTTTCAAGGCTTCTCTCATCAAGATTAATTAGAACTACCTTCCTACTATGGGTTTTATTCTTTGGAAATTCATTCTTATATTATGGGATTATATTGCTGACCTCCGAGTTAAGTAGTGGTAAAACCAAATGTGGCTCAACTCTCTTGGTTTTGGGAGATTCCCAGGATGCAAGCCTCTACATTAATGTCTTTGTTACTAGCTTGGCAGGTAATGCATGTATGATGTTCACTATCTTGTACATGTCTTGATAACTTGTTCGTTACGGTGACCCTTTTTAAGTACTCTTGTTGCTGTTGGTTCACTTACAATTGATATAATGTTGTTTTCCAGAGCTTCCCGGGCTTCTTTTTTCTGCAGTAATCGTGGATAGAGTTGGTCGCAAAGTTTCCATGACGATTATGTCCATCTTGACTTTCATATTCCTTCTACCGCTGGTTATCATTGAGCCTGTTACTTTAACAACAGGATTATTATTTGCAGCTCGAATGTTCGCTAATGGAACCTATACAGTTGCTAGTATTTATGCCCCAGAGGTTTCCCTTTGTCCTCTTTACAGTCTTTGATAGAGACAATCTTTTATTTCTTACACTTCAGAGCATCATTGCATGTTTGACTGCATTGGCTTATAAATAAATCTTTTTGACACAATCAAAATGTGAATTTTCTTTTTTTAGGATATACATACATATCTGTATGGTTTTTCCAATTCTAGTTTCAGAATTTAGTAAAAGATTATAGTTGCTAATTTTCATGTATGCAATTCTGTGGCACCGTTAAACATCCAATATCTTCAGTATTCCTATGTTAATCTTCGAGGGGTCTCTACTCTCTAGGTTCATGATCGGGGAATAAATCCAGTTTTTGTGGTATTTGTAGCATCTGAAACAAGTCCACTTCAAAACATTTAATACATTTGAGTGGTGGCAGATCTATTTACAAATTCACGATTCTGAAGGCTAAATGCGTCATCACTTGTTTATTTTTATTTTTTTTTCCTACTGATGATTTTGTTTGTATATGCTTTTTTGTGGATGCTTCGTTGTCTGTACTGCTCTATACGAACCACAAGGAACATTGATATGGTGAAATTTGTAATTGATTTACTGGTCTCTGATTATCTTAAATTGACCCTTTTGTTATTGTAGGTATATCCAACTTCTATAAGGGCAACTGGTTCTGGGATTGCAAGTGCAGTGGGAAGAATTGGTGGGATGGTATGCCCTTTGGTAGCCGTTGGATTGGTGAGTGATTATCATCAAGGAGCTGCCATCATTCTCTTGGAGGCTGTAATTATCCTTTCAGTGGTCTGTATACTTCTCTTTCCATTTGAAACCAAGGGACAGGAATTGACTGACACTCTTGTATCCGACTCAAAATGACTGGTTTCAGTTTCTGCCCTTCACTTGGTAGTTAGTATTGTCTAAATAAAAGGCATTTGATCAAAGCGTTGTCATTGCTATGCTATTGTAGTATTGTTACTTGCAACAATCAGGTAATCTTTAGTTTACCTGAGTTATTTTTTTTATTTTTTTTGTGGGGTAGAGAGAGGGGAGGGATTATATTATTAATGTCTAGTAAAGATTGTTGTTTGTTGTATTTTCTTTTATTGATTTCCAATCACTAGCCTTATTTTTCTCAAATCAACAAAGAAATTGTTATTAATAAAATATTTTGTAGCATGGTCACGGCTCACGCAGAGGCAACTTAAATTTTGGGGATGGGCATGGCAAGAAATTTTGTAAAATAAATTGAGGTAAAATTAAAAATAATTTAACTATTATTATTTTTATTTTTTTATAAAAAAAATAAGCCTCTCAGGGCTATGGTCACATGCAGCTCTCTTTGCTTTCTCAAGGGTTTATTGGACTTAATGACGGTTGTTTTATAAGGTGAAAATGCAAGTCTGAAAACTTTTCTATGTGATAATGATAAAAAATGACTTGAATAGATTTACTGTTTATATTTTTATAAGGGCACATAATTGAGAATGAAAATGATAAAAAGCATACAGTATTGATGATTTTCAAAGGATCTCATATTTTTTTCGGTTCAACGGATCTTTGGATTTGGAGAAGTGAGAAAAAAATAATTTGTTAAGAAAGAAACCAGTTTGCAAATGAAAACTCAAACTCCAAGGGAGAAAAGTTGGAGGGATTTTTACCATAAAATTAACTTTTAAATCTTTTTTTAAGAATAAAATCCTACCATTAGATGAGATTTGGATGTAATGCTCATCCACTCTAGATAAATATAAAAGAAATACAATATGGTATTGAACCAAAGAGAGACAACATTAAAATGGTCCAATGAATCAATTACAAAATTTTCTACTTGGTTACATAATCAGCAAAGTCGAGAATCGAGATATACAAGTCAATTAAAAAGGACGAATAGATGTTATCACAAAGGTGCACAGATGATTTTCCTATCAACCCGGTAACTAAAACGAAACCTACAAGCAACTGTGATTTTGACTAACCTGGTGGGTGGTGGGTGGTGGGTGTCACTGCATTCTAATTCCTATTTTCTTTCTCAACAACTATGATTTAAATAAAGCTTTGCTGCCTTGGACAGAATGAAAAAGAATTTAGTGTATTATCTATATATTTGATTATCATGGGGCAAAATGTTTAGTCATTCCCCTCGAAAACATCTCTGAATCTGAATCGCCTTGCGCTCATCAATTTGCTCATGATCTCTGCTCAGAATTCGTCTCAATTAATCTTTGGCTTCGGTCGTCTTGGTTTCAACACAAAATAGAGAATACCCAAAACAATCAAGAAGGCAGGAATTGTTGTCATATCAAACTCCACATCTACTTTCCTCTCCCTTGTGCAGTGAATTGGGTGCAGTAGGGCTATAGTTGTGTTAACTTGATCAACAAACCTACATCAGAATGATACTCCTAAATAAGCCAACTTTACATACAAGTTTGCAAGTCCACTGCTTACCAAATTTCCCACTCAACATTCACAACCACTAATTATAAAGAATTTTGGTAAAAACTGCCTTACCCTTTAGTTGCATCCTCTAAGATATATAGTAGTCGCAAAGCATCTGCATAACGCAATTCTCCAGTAACAGTTGAAATCTGAAAAAATAATGGGAAAGCATTATAACCTTATTTTACAAATACTTAATGTGGACTTCTAATCCAAAAAAGAGCTAGGTAACAAGAAAGTGTACTCACTCTTCTCCACAAGCCAATAACATAGTTATACTTGTTCACTAGCTCGCGCTCTTGAGACCGGAAGAGTTTAAAGGTTTTTTCAGCTAGTTTTTGTTAAGTATTGATCAATAGAAACCTCCATTCCGATAGCAACAATCAAAGCACAAAGACAATCTAGATCTTTATATTAAATAACTCATTTAAAATCAGGAGCAAAAATTTCAGCATTTTAACTTTACAAGTTCCAATGTGTTTCTCTAAATGAAATGTAAGCGAAAACAATTTTTCCCGCCAGCAAAGGCATGATAGGCACATGCAGAAAGCAAGATATTGAATCCAGATGCACCAAGTAGTCTTAATAAGGGCATGGATCACGGTTGAGCATGGAGCATGATTGGCTGCCGTTGTCAACATCTTACCAAGCACGTGTGAATGCATGTATATTATTAGTATGTATATCTAGATCTATATCGAGCTAACATAATTATATTTGTAATACATCTATGGATTTATCTAATACCTACCCGTCCTTATCTAGTCAGTGTCTTAATTTTAACAAAAATCAATGCAGTCTTGATCAACTTTCAAGACCTTCAAGATCCATCAATACTTTTATATAATTGATCAAACATTACTTCTTTTTTTAAATCAAGATGATACAAAACAACTATATTGGTATGTATGTATACTTTTAAACCATAATTATACTTCTTCATTAGCTCATGCTTCTGGGACTGAAAGAGTTGAAAGTTTTTCTCAACTGGTTTCTGTTAAGTCTCTCCATCTATAGAAACTTTGTAACAATTATGATTACAAACATACCGCCATATGTAACTTCAATGCAATTCTTGATTGAGAAAACCATCAAACACTAATGGTAGAAAGGCTACAGATATAAGCATTTGCAATCCAAGCCACAATTTGGCTCATCCAGAATTCCAGACAACTATATCCAATCCACTGTCTATCATCTCTGAGCATGGTATGGCTTGCGACACTTCAAAATGTTTGACTACCCTTACATTTCAACTAAAATCTAGTGAACGTGCTACTTTGCATATTTACCCTACAGTTCAAAGTTGTAAATGCATGCATGTAACCTAGATCATATTATATGCAGATATGTTCATGTGTGCAAGCATGTATATACAAATTACAGTTATTCATTTTCCATAAGATGGCAAAGGATACTTGTACGCTCCATTAGTAGAAGATGAATAGCTGAATTAACCAGTTGTATTGATTCTTCAAGAGTTGTGATGATGTAACTCCGGGCAATTGTATCAGACTGAAACTGCGATATGTGCCAGCCTTGAGAAGTGATGGAAAAGGGGTTGCAACCCGCTGACCATATCCAGTCCTGCAAAATTGTAAGCAACAGATAATAATTTAACTTGCAGAGCATGACTTAAAGCAGTTACTTAATGTAATCTACTAGGGTCCATAAACAAGCCAAACCAGGTACGTCCATGCACATGCACGCACACATTCTCACAGTGAATTAGTATGCATGAGAGAGAGAGTGAGAGGGACTAAAATAAAACCTTTTTTTATGGGAAATAGAAAACTTTATTCAAAAATGAAGAAAATAAGTACAAAAGTGAACCAGCAGTACACCAAAACAACAAGCTAAACAAAAATGAAAAAATACAAGGAATTCAATCAAAAACAACCTTCCAAACCAACATGATGAAAAATAGGGAATTGTCTCTAAAATCTTTAGAGGTAGATTCCCATAGAGAAGTTAAATTTTTTGGGATCTTTATGTTAGTAATGTTGATTTTGGACTATCTGTTAAATGTTATGGATGATTTTCTATCTTAGTGTTTTTTTTTTTTTTTTTTTTTTCTTGCATTATTTACCTTTTTTGAATTCATCAACCGCCTCACGCATTTTAAAACATGGATTGGAAGGCTATTGTTTTTGATTAAATTCATTGTAATTTTTATTTTTGTTTAGTTTGTTGTTTTGGGTGGACTGCTGATTCACTTATGTACTTTTTTCATTTTGAATAAAGTTGCTGTTTCCTATAAAAAAAATATTCATTAAGCACAAATAAAAAATAGATATGATAAGTTTGTGTAAAAACTTTAGCACAACAACAAACAATTGATCCTCAGAGCAAATCCGAGGTTAGCCATGGTGTTTCTAAATCCAGACAGGAGTATAAATAACAGAGACCATCAATTGGACTAGACAAAAGCTTGTCAAAGGGAAATGTTACACTAAACTCTATTACCTCAAACTCAAGGTTTTCTAACATGTGATATTTCATCAATGGTTAAACTAATGGCTACTATCAAGGTAGGGATATAAATACAATTTCAACTTAGATTCTTGAATACTAAAGTAGTTCTTACATGCTGAAATAGCTAAATTCAAGCCTCAAAAAAGGCAAAAATGAAAGACGGATCCTTTCACAATTTCAGGGAAAAGTGATTTAAATGTCAAAACTGCTTGAAATTATATATTGCGTTAAACTTTTGGCAGTTTCTCATCAGTAGGAGAAGAATACAGATTGCTATTTTCTACTTTTTACATATTAAACGACCAAAACATAATTCTTCAAAAGTCATCAAGTAAAACCACCAAAGAACACAGTAATTTTATATTCTACACAAAGCATACCTCAATTGCAGTTTCATGGGCTTGACTGTAAACAAGATGAAGGGGAAGCAAACCAGCCAGATGTTCAGAAGCAGCAGCCAATGCAGCTTTTATCGGCTTTCTGAATGAATAAGGAAAAATGAATTTTATAAGTATAGTTACATTGACTGGTTACTTTTCTGAACAATTTCACCAAGACAATTTTGTTTTTCACCAACTGCTTTCTTTAATGTTTGTTAGTATCAGTTGTTGCCATGAAAGTAGAAATACTGCAAGTTAACATAGCGAAAAGGAAGTCAAACACAGGCCTTGCTCCCATTCTAGCAAGACAAATCACTACTTAAGCTAGCACAAACAATCCTGCTCCCTTTCTCATTATTAATTGATCATCAAATTCCAATCCGCATAATAGATTGAAATATTGAAAAAACATGCACACTGCCTATGCACAACCAAGTGAATTGAAATATATATTTCATAATTCATTTTTAAGTCACTGAGCATCCCATATCAATATGTTTTGTCTATTTCCACAAAGGTTTGTGCCTAAACGATACTCCCAAAGAATGAACCAACTGAAGCACCAATGCTTAATGAGCAAATTCTAACCTTAAATCCCATAAAAGTGATTGTCCGTTGCACTGCAGATGGCTTTCCCAAGACGATGACTCCGACTGGACAACAATAACCATGTCAAAAAGTGCTTTGGCCTGATAATGCTTGTCAACAAGTAATGGATCCCCATGAATAAACCAGAATATAGGAACTTCCAGGGTCGACCTGCTATGAGCATGTGCCCCTGTTTCATTTAAAGAGAAATTGTAACATTAACTCCAGAAGGACAAATTGATCCCAAAAAAAAAAAAAAAAAACTCCAGAAGGGCAAGAAAGCCCAAAACCTTAACATTATAAATAATGTTTGACGGATCACGATTTCAAGTCAAGAAACAAATTTCTCATACATACCAAAGGAGAAAAAAAGAGTAGAAACTGGAATGAAATTAAGAACAAAAAAGAACGCAGGAACTAGCATCTCTTTACCACTAAAAGAGTGTAGTTAGCATCGACTTACAACCAGCTTCTTTACCATGATATCCATAGATTTGTGGGGAACTAAGTACTGAAAAGATAATAATTATAACTCAAATAAGATCTGCCAATTGGACAGATTGGACCAAATTAAATTTTGGGTTGAGAAACCCTAACTCCAACGTACTGAATTTACACATTCAGGTTAATGTTGAGCCAAATTTCATCAGATTCATAAATAGATAGTCAGGTCACCTTAACCTGGTTTTCACTGGGATAAGATGGCACTGGACCTATTTATTTTGGGCTGAGTGACAGATTCAGGTTGACTTTACCAGGTCTAACCTTAATGAACCTGCAACTTTATATGCAAAATTATATATATATAGTCACTTTCCAATGCAGGATCCCGCACTTGATAATGATTATATATATATATATAGGAATTATCAAGTGCGAAATCCCACACAAAATTTTTGTATGGAATCACTAATTCCAACCAGCTGGAATCAGTGATCCCGCACGGCCGCACCTAAAATTCGTGCGGATCCCGCACTTGATAACCGCTATATATATATATACATTTAATTTTTTTTATAGGAATGCAATGCACACACATTTTGACCCAAATGAGTTTCTACTATTTGCTGCCATATACAGACTTCACCCAACTTGCACAAATCCAGAACAACAAACTCAGATACAAAGATTAATAAATAGTAAAAGAATTATTTACAAGAGACTGTAACAATATGTTAATCAATGCAAGAACCAGCACTTGATAATGATAAATTCTGAATGGTAGATAAAAGATAAGCAATTTAAAGTAGTAGATGACCTTTAAGGGAGCCATGATCATTCAGCCTCTGCAATTGATTTTGGAGGATGGCGGAATCAAGATAGGAACGAACAGTTTTCCTGTATGTTCCGTTAACAAGCAAGAGAGGGACAGCTGCTGCTCGTCGTGCTACTGAAAAGGCCATTGCTAAAGCAGGATCCTCTGAAAGTGTTAACCTATAGTTCTAATAATCATCAGTGGGCTTTAAACCATATATTAGTTGAAAGGAAAGACAAAAGTATCACCTATAATGGATATAACCAGCACTAAACAAATATAACCATAAAGAAGACTAAAGACATAAAAGTGACATCTGAGCATACCCAGTGTCCAATACACAGGCATTATTCGTGAACATTAAACAAAGTAACAAGACTGTTAGAATGCATACATGTGGTGACTAAACATAGGCTTCTGTGAAGGTAACAACAGAGAGGACAGCCCATCCATAAGAGCCTTGCGATCCACAGGCAATTGTTTGTCATGTCTAACTTTCTGCACCAATGAAAGCTTACAGATGACAACTTTTCAAAATTTTGAAAAAAACCCCCTTTAAACATCAAATATACACCGTACCTCTTGCGTGATGAAAAACAACTGAAAGGATATTGTCTCATAATAATGGAATGCACCATCAGCTATTGAAGGAGATATGATGTGTCTCATAGATCCCCACAGTGTAGCACCTAGATGTGCAAGAAAAGTATCCCGTGCAACTGTGTAATTTTGAAACTCCTGCATAGAAATCATGTGACCACCACATATCCAATGTTCTAGTTAAAGCATGATCATAACTTGAACTGGGAAAATAACATATAATCATCAACTGCCAGCTGGCATACCTCATGAGTATCAGTAAATAAATTCCAGTTCTCCATTCTTTTCAAGGCCTCTATAGCCTTTGTCTTATGATTTTCATCATGTTCTTCACCTTCAAAAGACTTGAGTTCATTTTTCAAATCTTGCATTCTCTCATCGAGCTCTGAAATTATAGTTATCAGATATCAGAACATATAAAGAATTGCACAAAGAAAGAATCATGCAGCACCATAAGCCTACTGAAGCAAAAGCACAAACATCATTTAGAATTCAACGAAATTACATAATTCTTATACAACCTCTTAGTCTGACAACTGAAAGAGAAGATTTCATCTCTCGTAGACATTATTCAACAATGAAATCAGATAATAATTTTGTGTTTGTACAATACATCTTAAACATCCATGTCAAAAGCACGAGAACAGACTTCACTATAACAGATGAAGAGCATATTATAAGGTTTCTAAACAAACTTGAAAATTTTCAGGTGCCCATAAAAGACACACTGGTTCGTGCACTCTAGTAGTTGAGTACCTTCACAAAGAGCAAGCTTCACTTTTCTTCCCTTGCAGTGTTTGAATGCGAAAAGCTCATAAATATCAATCTCTGCTAAAAGAATATCGATGGCCTGGTGATCTTTCTGCAATTTTTAAATGCACAATCGATTACAGCAGGGAATAACAGAACTTAATACATTGTTCTACCTATGAGAACTTAAATCATATAGCATTGATTAACACCTACACTCATATTGAATTTAGTGCCTTTTGAGTCTAAATGCAAAAGTATAGTCATTAATATTTTTTAGGATTGTTAAAACCTAGAGATGACAAATCCCTAAAAACTTTAACCATACACAACACAGAATAGATACATACAATGTCAACTACTTGTAATTCACAATCTTTATGTATTTTTTAGTGAGTACTATGCACACTAGAGTCAAATTCATGGAGACCTCTAGAATCTTCCGACTTGCTTGGTTCTCAGTAGAACAAACCACAACATATTTGGTGGAAAGATAACTATTCTCTAGTAAATTCATCTTAACATCCGAGGCAAAAAACATCATCTCCTTTGGATAAACAATAAACTTTTTGGAATATATAAATTTTCAAGTGCAAGATCCCTTAAATAACTTGTGTGAGGAGTCTAGATTGTCTGTATTAGAGTCTTGATCGTCTATATTGGAGTCTAGACGAGTCTCGATCATGTCAAGACTCAATACTCCAACATGGACGATATATACACAGTCCTTATCTAGTACGGGATCCCTTAAATAAGGAACGTACATGAAGTCTAAATCATCCTTGTTAGAGTCTTGATCATCCATATTAGAGTCTTAATAAGATTTGTATATAATAAAGACTCATCTAGACTCTAACATGGCAATGGAGACTCTAATAAGGACGATCTAGACTTCCCATGCATAAATTATTTTAGGGATTCAATACTTGAAATATATATATTCCTCGGTGCGTATTGAATTTAATAAAATCAGTGCGAGACTTGTGAGTCATTGATTAAGCCGAGGTGAATATTGACTAAGACACTAAGTAGAAGTTGATGAACCTAACGGTTGATAGCTGATAAACTAATTTTGTAATGTCAATACACAGAGGAGAAAATGAATATATATATATATATAATTATTATCGAGTGCAGGATCCTGCACGAAAATTCATGCGGAATCCCACATTGGAAAGTGACTTTATATATATATATATATAAAGCTGGCACAAACACCCTACGATTTCAGTCTATTGTCTATGTCATCTACCATGTATGATGAGCTTTATATTAAAAGAATACTTCTCATAATACTAAACTAACTTCAAGCATGTAAAATTTCAAAGCACAGTACTGATAAATGAAACTCTTTTGCCCTAGACCACAAATAATATTTCCAACAGGGAGTGGTTGCACACTTACACTAAAAGGTCAGAACCTAGGATCTTACATTTGTAGATTCCATTTACAATAACAAACAAAACACTATCCCTTGTATTATAAAAACACCTAAAATTGGAAAGGGAAAAGGTTCCTATGTGAACAAAGATATGTCATATTTAATCACTTCTACGTTCCCCATATAGCACATACATCACCAAATACCGCAAACTTTTCCTGAATTGCATCTTGCAAGCGATCTTCAGCTTCATCTTCAGAAATTTCTAATCGCCACAAAACAATAAAATGAAAGGAAATATCAGTGGAAATATAACAATGCTTGACAACTTATGCTCAATAATACTTGCCACCAATAAGGTTGAGACTGGCAATATAAATTGATATAAAAACAACAGAATTACTTATTCAGCACTCTATATATCAATTAGAAGCAGATTCTGCAGGAAGGTGAAACAAATAATTCATAGAAATTTCCAATTTTTGCTGTTTTATGGGTTATTTGGTTAGAGAGGAATAGAAGGATTTTGGGGGAAGCTAAAGAGGAGGACAATTTTTTATGGGATAAAGCTTATTATTTAGGTTCTCTATGGGCATCCGTCTCCAAAGATTTTAGAGACGATTCTCTATTTGTCATCATGTTGGATTGGAAGGCTATTGTTTTTTGATTGAGTTCATTGTAATTTTCATTTTTTTTTGTTCATTGTAATTTTTATTTTTTTTAGGTTGTTGTGTTGGGTGGACTACTGGTTCACTAATCTCTCTTCATTTTTGAATAAAGTTTCTGTTTCCTATAAAAAAAAATTAATTCATAGAGAAAGTGGAAACAAGGTATATGAATTATGCAAATTAATATAATAATATCTATTAGTCAGAAACACTTTCATGGTTGTGCTGATAACATTCCAACATCAAAATGTATTATTTCATTATAAATGAGGAAATCTCCATCAAAGATGACTGAATAGTGCAGACAAAGGCAGAAAAGTAAATAAGCATTGATGAAAGAATAATTTTGGAATTACCTTCAACTGCACCAATGGTCTTTCCCACATTTGGTAAACTAAGTTCTGTACGAACACCTTCTCCACCGACAGCAGGACCCCATGAGAAGGGGCCTGCAGTTAAATCAATAAATGCCCACCTGAAACAGTACTTTGTTGTTAAGTATCAAAATGCTTTGTGTGCGTGTGAGAGAGAGAAAAGGGGGGAGAAGGGGAGAGAAAGTGAGGAAGAGAGAACCTGTCCTTTCCTATCCATGTATCTGTTAGACATTCCGCATGAAGATTGCCCAAGTCCCCAGACTTTAGTTCCTTTTCAAAAAGAATCTTCATATCTTCATTTTTCCCTTTTAACAACTTCAAATACAAAGACAAAGAAAGTTTACTTAACAAACATTGACGATAATTCATAAATCTGCATCTTATAGCAAAGAACTGACAAAAGAAGACCACATACCTGTAAAACTTTGCTCTGAATGACATTAGCAGTGTCCTTGCCTTGATACAACCTCTCCACATTATTAAGTGCGTCCAAGCAAATATTATACCATTCCACCTAAGGATATAAATAAATAAAAGGCCAGTTGATACAAAACCGAACAGAAAGGGAATAACATTCAAATATTCATATTTTTCATGCAAAATTATAAGTGCTGGAGAGTAAAGTTGAATAATTATTTCAAATAATAATACATCATGTCTCATAGGAAGTGATGCTGACAGCATCCAGTATAAGTGTTTAAAAAGGAGAAAAAGATGGTTGCAAGGCCCAAACTTCAATTCTGAATTTTGTTACGGATGTACAGCTGACTTTGAATTATTTAAGTTCAGGTTAGTCTTAATCTTATGTTTCTTTAAGTTAGAACATGATGGATAAGTTCTAGTTCAGGTATAGTCTTAACCTTATTTCTTGGGACATATCTCTTTAGAGGTAGGGAATGGAGAGTTGGTTCGTTTTTGGGAAGACAATTGGAGCAAGGAGGCATCCTTTAGAGATCTTCATCCAAGACTCTATAGATTGGTTTGGGTCCATAATGTATTTTTTAAGCCTAGAACGGTTTTATCTCTGATGACTTCGAATTGGAGTTGGGGCTTTAATTTTAGGCGATATTTGAATGGTAGAGAATGTCAAGATCTTAAATCTATGTTAGCTGCCCTTGAGAATGTCTCATTCGATCAACTCAGAAAAGATAGAAGGATTTGGAGATTATAATCTTCGGGATCATATACTTGTAAATCATAATTCAAGTGGGTAGTCAACGGTCCCTCTCAAGTAATTTTAAGTGTTTCAAGTTTCAACTTAATTTGGAAAGCTAAAGTGCCTCCTAAAATTCAATTTATTGCTTGGGTTGAAGCTATGGAGAAGGTTAATATGGGGGAGAATTATTCAAAGGAGGTTCAGCCTCTCTCCTTCTTTTTGCATTATGTGCAAACACAGTGAGGAAAGCATAGATCATCTTTTCCTTCACTGTGATATTGCCTTTAATCTTTGGATTAAATTATTAAAAGATTTTGTGGAACATTTTGGTGCTTTTGCTAGGACAAAGAAAGCAAAAACCTTATGGAAGAGCACTCTTGGCCTTACTGTGGGTTATTTGGGAAGAAAGAAATATAAGAATTTCTGAAAGGAAGATTGAGGAGAATATTGATGGCTTGTGGAATCAAATTCACTACTTTGCTTCCTCTTTTTTTTTTTAATTCACTTTAATTGGGAAGGTGTTGTGGGATAATTTGTTCTGCATTGAGTTCCCTTTTGTTTTGTAGCCCTTGTTTTTGTCTTGTAGGCTGTCTTTGTTACCCTAGGTGGTTTTTGTCAACCTAGGTGAGCTGCTTATTCACTCTTGTTTAGGGATGTGATGCTACAATCTACGATTTTTGTATAGGGCTCTTTTGTTTTATTCTTTTGCAATAAAATTTTGTTTCCTTTAAATAAAAAAGGTTCTAGTTCAGTTTACTTAATTTTAATTGACAAATATATTTTTGTAAATTCAAATGTTAATGTACATGCTTCACATCCTCGTGTTATTGGCCATCTCAATTAATCCAAAAGCACTGTTTGAACACTCTCTTATCACTCCTAGCAAAAAACTTCAAGCAATTTTGTAGTGTCATGAGGTCATGACTGCCTTCTTTCCTAGGAATGATTTTTTTCTCTCTTCTTCTCTCCTATTCTTTATGTTATCAACCTATTAACTTTAAACACAAATGGCACCAAGATTTCTCAAATACAAAACTGGGAAAAAGCCTTAAATTAAAATAATGCCATGCATCTGGAAAAAGAAAATACTAAATATTTACGCCATTCATATACCAACCTTCAAAAACCAATAAAATTTGAATAGTTTCTGGATTTATTTGGTGACCCTTGCATTTTCTAGAGTTCATGTAATATTTTACATAAACAAGGTTGTTGACTCTTCAAAACTCTTCTCCTTGCATTTTGAATTGAGTCTTTGACTCTCCATTTGTTTACAAATTCTTTCTCATGCACTCTTAATGCTTGCTTCCTTCTTTAATTTGGTTGCAATCTATATACTAATCAACCAAATCAAACAACAGCAAGCACTTGCTTAATCCTATCAAATTTAACTACTCCATCCACTTTTTAAAACGACAAGAATTAATGTTTTCAATTTTCATCTAAATGAGATCTCACAAATACAAGAATAAATATACTGCATTGTATATTGACGTAACTTGCCTCAACATGTCTATCATTTGGAGGTACAAAAATTAATGAAATGGAAAAATAAAACACCTGAGCCCAAAATCTCTTTTAAATTAGATCTCAATGTACATGGGAGGGGAGGACAGGCCAACCCTAGGTCCCTAGCTTACAAAAGCTACCAGAATCAGCAACAAAAGAATACACAGAAACCAAAGGACAGGCCTATACAAAGAGTCCTCACACAAATGAAAAGAAGAAACACCTCATTAGAATACGCAGCCTTATCAAGGAATTAAAATAAATTAAACTACTACTTTTCAGGCAAACATATTACAACAATATTTACCAGTTTAACAAATTATGCAAAAAGAGAACTAACCGTATCAGAGTCTTCAGCTACCGTCCAGGCAAACTTCGTCATTGGATGCTTTTCATACAAAGGCCTCTTAATCTTTTCAAGAGCTGCAAAGTATTTAGTATTCAGAATATCTTAATTCTGAAATTGATTTAAAAAAGCAAGCAGGGGCCTAAACATCTTTAGAAATAAAATGGAATACGTCAAAATCATATTTCTTTTTATACCAAGAAGACTCTCGGGAATGCTGCCAGACTGAAGAATTTTCGTTTGCAAGTCCTTATTCTGTAAAAACAAAATAATTGTAAATGCTTGTTACTCAACACAATTTAGGCACCAAGAATAATAGAATCTACCATTATCTTCATTAACTCATTAAGCATCAAATTCACCAAGCATCCTACTTGTAGATGAAACAATTGTGAATTATAAATGAGCACCAAACCTAACAAATTATAAAATACTCCAAATAACAGAGTGTGATACAAAAGGTAACGAAAATATTTAGAAGTACCTCTTTCAGGAAATTTATTTCAGACTCGGATAAACCTCTCCTGAAAAAGATTTTAAAATAAGAGATTGACAAAAAGGATCAATGCAATGTAAAACAACTTGGAAGACAACGCAGGAACATCCAAACAGTAAAACACCATAAATAGAAAATGGACCAAAGAGTTTTTAAGCAGAGAAAGTAGCTTAATTGCACCAAAAACAAGATGCAGCAATAAATTGAAACTGAATCATAAAGCAATGCCATTAGTTCAAAAATCAATCATCATGTAAGATATCCATCCCATATCAACTAAAGTTATTGCAGGCTCATTCCAACCAAAGTAGCTTTATCCACAAAGTGAAAGTTGTTAGTACATGAATATGAGTTGTTGCACAACCACTGGTTCAAATGGCTTGGGAAGATTATACTAAACATGGTTCCACCACTATCCCAGTTCTGTTTATAGCGGGTTAAAATTTTACTAGTAAGAATCATTAGTTCAAAGACAAATCAGGGCATGTTTCAACTTTCAAGCTATAAGAGCTCCTACTACCTTTTGCAATGTACTTTTGTCCATGGCCATTAGAGGGATGAAGACATCACTTCTCCATTGTTCATGCCATTATATAAGCCTTGTACTTGGCTATCTCACAACATAAAAGTCTACTACGCAGAGGATGACACCAAATAACAAATAGATCATGGCCTCTCAGTTTAAATGTTTGTTTTTTTTTCCTCAACTAAGCATTCTAATTTCGCTAGATTCTTCTGCCATTATCCAGATCACTTAACATTGCTTCACTCTCCCCTCAAATTACAACTCCTTCATATCTCATCAATGTAGAAGAGGAAACTTAAATCTTATTCCTGAAGCAATGGTATATCAATTAAATGCCTCAGGTAGCACAATTAGGAAAAAAAATAAAATTAATTCATGTCGAAATGTGCTAAGTGCACAAATTAAAGTTTTCAATTGCTCTCGAACCACACTAAAACTAAACCACGCCAAATTATTCAGTGCACCAGGCTCATTAAGCCAGTGAATATATGTTGGTGTCAAGGAATCAAGAAGACAGCAAGCAACTTCCATTTCCTGTTATTTGATCACGGTTTGCCACACCTTAACCACCAGAGAAAGAAAAAGATGGAAAGAGAGTGAGAGGAAGGAAAAGAATACAAGAAAATCTTTTTCTTTCTTTTTTTCATCAGAAACCAAAAAAAATATTGAGAAGGAAGAATACAAGAAAATTTTCCCTGTCATTAGTCTTAAGACTAACAATTCTACCAATATCAACTTGTCACTCATTAGTCCAAAAAAGTGGGTTGGCATTACAAAACTGGTTCTTACCAATAAAAATTAAGTAATGCCTGAATTCTTAGATATGTACAAGTTAGATGCCTTAAGTAGCCTTCCACAGCATCAGTTAATTGCAAGTACAAGAGGGCATAGCTTAAATTGAATGACAATTTTTTAAAAATTATACTCCAGTTCATGATTAATGGGCACCATAAAATTGTTTGTCACAATAGCTAGGATTCAAGCCAGCAATTTGAGGCAGGCTATGCTTTAAGGTGACAATTTTGCATCCTAATATTATATAATGTACAAAAACAAATCAGAAAGCAAATATCCCATCAAAAGAACGCACCGATAGCCATATTTAGCTCTGTTCACTTCAAGCTTGGGATTCAAAACAAAAATGTTATATGCATTCTCAAGCTGAAGATAATCGACCAGGCTAGTGAAAAGAATATCCATCATATCAACATCTACTTGCCAAAGTGCATCACCATCATCTCTGTCAGAAGTGAGCTAAATATTATTAATGAATCAGCAAAAGTGACAAAATTCAGAGAAACAAAACAAATAATAATAGTGATATAGGATCAACTTTAAGAGAATTAACATGATAAATATAGAAAAGAATCAGAAGAATTAACAGTATCTTCTACGCCAAGAGAAGCAATTTAATCAAAGCAATAATCTTTTGTACCCACTCACGCAATATGAGGTTTATCCAATCAAAAGCAAACCAAATAGGTAACACAAGCAAGTGAATAAAGATCAAAGTGGATCTCTATTCTCAACAGATGGAACTACATGATATTTACATCGATGGATCCCCATAGTCTATAAAAGTATCAAGCACGTAATTAGGCTATCCAGATAAATCATCTCTGAGGTTATAGAGTTATAATCATGTGTGTGTGTGGCACAGCATGCACGTCCAAAACAACATATTGAAATGGCTAAAGCAAGTTACTGATGTTTGAAAGATCTAATGAGATATTTCAAGTTTATATATAGAATAAATAAGTCGACTTTAGCTAGCATGTAGAAAGAAGCACCTGGTGCTTTTCTTGTATAAATTAACATAAATTACCAGCCACCAAAAGTAATGTGTGTAACTAATTACCTGTTTGAAGACACATCATCCTTGCGGGCTAAAACCTTTATGGCATGCTCAAAGATGGAAGTAACCTTATCGCCCATTTCTATGGCATGAACAGAAAAACTGCAACAAACAAATATATCATCATCAATACGACAATAATAGAGTTATAAAAAAAAATCCAATATGTCAGTAAGGAAAAGATAAAATTATTTTTACTTGTAATTTATGTGACTGACGATGGGAAGGTGATGACGTTGCATTTTATCTACACTAATTTTGTAAAATGGGGTGAGAACTTCTCCAATCTGTGGAACTCGTGTATGTTCAAAGATGTGATCAATTTTCATGAACCAGCGCTCAAGTTCATCAGGATGAAGCTTGAAATCTAAGAAATTTAAATGCAGAAGTCATCAGAGAGCTCATACATTGATATAATAAACATAAATTAGACCGAAAAATTAAGCCAGTGAAATTGAAGATATATACCTTGGTTCCCTTTTCCTTCAAATCCTATAAAAATGAAATTCACTGGAACTGGAAGGTACATTGAATCTACTTCCATAAGCTTTAGATAATTAGCAATATTACCTGATACATAAATCAAGAAAAGAAAAATTAAAGACCTTGATGCCATCCATATACAAAAAGAGAGATCCTTATTTCCAAATTGATTATAGGAATAGCTTCGTTCATAATTAAGCGGACAGATTTCCAACTTATGAAATAATAATACTAGAGCCATTCATGGCTTTATCACAAGGCCTTGATACCATCCATATATAAAAACTGAGATCCTTATTTCCAGATTGATTATAGGAATAGATTCATTCATAATTAAGCAGACAGGTTTCCAACTTATGAAATAATAATACTATAGCCAACAACCAATTCAAGTTCATGGCTTTATCACAACCCGTGGAAAAATTGGAATCTGAACTTTTTGAGCAATCACTGATTAGCAATAAAAGCAAAAGTCAACTGAAATTTGAGTCTGACCAATAATCAAAAGCAATTAATGCCCAAAGACAATAGCATTGAATCTAGTAATCTACGATTGACAAAATTAAGAAAATTAAAATAAGAAGAGCGGAGAAGTATAAATAAAATTGAGGAATTTTTTTTTTAAAAAAAAAAGGTGTCTGTTTCTTTAATTTACTTTTTTTTTTAACCTCTTTGAAAATTATTAATACTAAGATTTTTTACATCTTCAGTTTCATTTGATCAGGAAGATCTCTAATACAGCTTCTGTAATGAAGCTCTGCATAAGAAATTGTTCATACTATGAGCATAGTATGATGTAAGACAATTCATGGTTCAAGCTGACACTTCAATGTAGACTCAGATATAGACAATTAGACATAATACGGTCATTACATATAAACATATAAAAATGAAAAAAAAAAAAAAAAAATTAATGTCGCCTGCTAGTGAACAAAGGCAAACTTACGCTTAGGTCATTGACTCATTGGTTTGTGGCATGACGAGGTGCAGAACAATAATATGCTGAGTGAGTAGTGATGGAGCTTATGGATTTGGATTTGATTACACTGACTTTACCAATAATGTTTAGCAATTTAGCGCTTTTTCCACTCAATCTTTAATAGCTGGTTGGTTTATCTAGGCAGGGAACAAGCTTACTCAAAATATATACAGAATTATTTAGAATTTATGTATTTCATTTTGTCCTTTTCAGTAATTTAATCAAGGATAAATTTGTCCTTAATAATAAAACTCTTAAATGGAGTGTTAAAATATAATACATGGATTGTTAACAGCAGCACTAAAAAAATTGGAAGATGAAAAGAAACTACCATTTACTACATGAATCACAAACCACCCGGGTATAATTTTTTTTTTTTTTTTTTTTTTTTTTTCTGAATCAGGTTAATAAGGAAGAAAGTGAAGATGGTCTTCAACCTCCTTGTCCTTGGGATACTTGCCCAAAAACCTGAGGTACTAGAACTCCCAAACATAACCACCAAATCCTCAATCAAAAAGAATCACTAACCATACATTCCACAAGGATGCTCTACAAACTGATACCCTCCAAGTTCTCAAGAAAACTCTCACACCTAAAATTCACTTTGCCAAAGGTATTATATTTATAATGACTACGTCCAAAGAAAAATTAATTAGTTCATATTGTTATTATAGCAAATCAAGCAAACAACAATTATAATATGCACGCAACAACCTTTTAATCAGGATAACGATTTACAACAATTAAGAAACACAAGTAACTACCTGCCCCAGTGTAATTGAGAGCTCCCATTTTGCCAGGGCTGGAAGACTCCAAATCATCAAAATCTGAAAATCAACATATATAATCATAAAAATGGCAATAGAACAATTATCGTTAATCAATCTCAAAAAGGAACAAAAGTAACGATCATAATAAAAAATGAAAGGGGCATACCGCTACGTATAACAGACTCACTCCAAAATCTACTCTTCTCTTTAAGATTGAACAAAGAGAAAACTGATGACCTGCCACTTCTACCAGTTCCGGATGGAAATCCATTTGAACCTAACACAAGCAACTGACAAACAAAACTCAGAAATCAGAGTCTTTACAAGCTACTAAATACTAATCATCAAACACTTAAAAGGAACACAAAACAGTCTACTCCAGCAACACGATGTTGAAACCAAACGATAATGTCATTAAAAATGAATTTTAACAAATATTCGCTAACACCTAAATAAAAAAATAAAAAACAGTGACTCTCCACTAAATTACTACATAAATGCACGGAAATTCTCGAATTCCCAAACCAAAACGACAGGAGATTAATATAATACACAAATTTATGTTGAAATCAAACACACAGTAGATATATCAAGAAAAAAAAAATTGATCGAAGCGAAGTGATAAGAGAAATTAATGAATGGTAAGCTTACCAAGAAAAGAATACAAGTGAAGACAGTGAAAGTAGAATTAGTAATAGATCTACGATGATTGATCATCTTCTCGTTTGAGAGTGTGTTGATGAGAGTCCACACACTGCCCGATTTCGCAACAACGAGAATGGGGTTTTTCTTTTGTTTCCAAGACAAATTATTTTCTTCTTCAAATTCATTTCTATAATACACGTCATATGTGCTTATGTGGACATTGACGTGTCAGACAGTTCTGCTGCTGTGTTGAACTGTTGGTTCTTGGACAAATTTTTTTTTTAGGATATTATTATTTTACCCCAGAGTTTTCTGGAAACATCATTTTACTCCCTCACGTTTTAGTTATCCCCATTTTTCCCATTAACATTACGTTTTTTAACAAAAAAGTGAAGTTGGCGTTAAGATTGAAGGACAAAATGGTAATCCAACTGACAATTTAATAGTGAGAGTTAAGTTGAAGAGTGATTATATTGACAATCCACTAAATATTTTTATATACCCCATTTTAAATCTTTTATAATATGATAATTTTATCCCAATTTAGATTATTATGAAGTATAAAGAAATTCTAAATACACTATAAAATAATTTACATTCTCAAAAAAATGATTTACATTCTTTGCTCTGTGTCAACTCGGTTACTAGAAAAGAGAGTGGTGGCAGTAGAAAACTCTATAGCAATCAATAATGGGTAGGATTCACGGATCTTAGGCTTGTGCCGAAAAGGTTAAAAATCAAACTCCCAAGGTAGCAAAGCAGGACAAGAAGAAGAAGTTGTGTGGTCGCACCCAAATGCGCATGCAATACAACCTTCGATTCATCATAGTTGTTTTTGGTTTTGGCAAGAAGAGGGGACCCAGCTCATCTGAAAAGTAAAAAGCTTGAAAGGATGAAGTATTAGATAGGTCAATAACCACACGGTGTTGTTTTGATGAATATTCGTGTTGTTTTAAGACTTATTTTAATGATATTATGTGTTGAACTCGAGTTCATTTTGTTAGGTAGTAATTGAGACATTTTGTTTTTAAATGAGGTATTTTGAGGTTTCCTAGAAAAAAAAAAAAAACATAAAACGTATTTTTCAATATCATCAAACTTTTATTTGATTTCGAAGTGATAAGAAAGATTTACAACAAGAAACAAAGTGTTGACAAAAACAGATTATTATTTTTTTTTTTTCAAGTGTTGACTCTTAAGAATTTCAACAACAAAAAAGAGTCAAATGAAGAAAAAAAAAAACACTAAAAAAACTTTTCAATTTCAGTATTCAATGAATTTTTTTTTGAAACAAATTGATTTTATTAAAAAATAATTTAGGTTTTTATGATGAAGTGTTAAAAGGTAAAAAGAATAATTTTGGGAAAAAAAAAATTAAAGTGCCTTTAAATTTTTTTTAAAGAGTAACGATATTTGCACCCCTCTGTTACTATATGTACACCCCAAATTGATGTATTTTCAAAATTCTAAGATTAGCCTCAAATCAAATTATCAACATATTAAACAAAATATATAATTATCTTTTTGATTCAAATGAACAAAATTCTAAGTTTTTTTTTTTTTTTTTTTTGATTAATCAAATGTGTAACGTTAATCACATTTGATTAACCCTTTAGTATCTTTTTTTTTTTTGTTGCCTAATACCATACTTTGATACACATTTGATGCTTAATTGTAAGGCATGCTCTAAGAGGAGGTGTTGCTTGTCAATGACGTTGAAATTGGCAGTAGTGGACTGAGTTGATGGTAAAGGCAAAAACTGTGTTGACGAAATTTAATATTGCTCGTGGAGTGGGGACTCCCTTAAAGATTGATCGAAATACCGTTGACGGGGATTTTAGACATTATGCTCGTATTTTGGTTGATATTGATTTGTCGAACGATGTTCCTGAGATGTTAATGCTTGAGCGTGAAGGTTCTGTAAAAGATGGTTATGGGTTGAACTACTGCAAGGTATGCCAAAGACAAAAGGCAATTATGTATTACATATGTTGGATTGAATAATTCTTCTTTTACTTGTTTGAAACAAACTGTTTTTCTTTGGTTTTAGATCTTGGTGGCACATCTTTTGAAAATAATGAAAATACAGATAAATATGAGGTAAATGATCATACTATTTATGAATATGTGATTTATATCAAAATAGTTACAGATTAAACGTAATGTACATTTTCTTTGTTCAGTGACGCTACATGATTTTTTTTATTTTTTTTTAATGGATTCTGAAGAACGGGATTTCACTCAAAATGATGAAAACAAAGGAATGATATCTTTTTGTGTGCACCGTGCACTCATGGCATCATTGAATAGATTTTGTGCAGTTGTATGATACGAATCGTTTGGTGTTAAGTAGTGCATGGCATGCGTCCAACGCAAGAGAGGGTGCATGTGTTGCACGTAAAGAAAGACCAAGTTGTGGGTGTTATTTTATTAAGTTATCTTATTTGATTCTGTTGCTGTTTGAATTATTCAATAAGTGAGTGGTATGAGTAGTGGGCGCTGGAAGCACTCCACGTCTCCACTATCTCCTGTCTTTTAGGATTGTTATTTTTGTTATCAGTTGTAAGGCCTATATAGAGGTCTATTTGAATTCAATAAAAGGTTATCCAAATTATAACCCAAATACCTCTCCTCTTCCGAAATCTCTTCTAATTCTCTTCTCAACTCCTTTCTTCTTCTTTTACTGTTCCAAGAAATTAAACCTTAACAAATTGGTATCAGAGCCTTACATCCATGGAGACTTGTGCAAAATCCAATACGGAGTTCCGCAGCGAAATCCACGAAATACTCACCAGCCACGAAACCAAATTTGATAAAATCATTACGAACAACGAAACTCGATTTGAACAAATCCTCAATGAACTACAAGCCCTCCACCTTCAGCAAAACCAACCGGTCATAGGCCAATTTCGACGCACTTCTGAGAAGGAAATCCATCCGTTTGAAACAGGGGAAGCGTCACACAGCAACCTAGCCGCCCACATCATGTCCAACTACGACCGAAATCACACAAATTTGAAATTAAATTTTCCCACGTATGGAGGTGAGGATCCAACAGGGTGGATTTTCAAGGCCGAGCAATATTTTGAGTTTAAAGGGGTTGTTGCCCATCAATAAGTGCAATTGGTGTCATTCCACTTGGAGAGTGTTGCACTGCAATGGTACCATTGGTACACAAAATTCAAGGGACCTTTGAGCTGGAGCGAATTCACCAAGGTTGTGTTACATCGGTTTGGACCGACGGACTACGATGATCCTTCGGAGGCACTATCACGGCTCAAATAAACCATCACAGTTACGGCTTACCAAGAAGCGTTCGAAAACCTGTCACACAAGGTGGATCAATTGCCAGAAATATTTTTTGGTAGGAAGTTTTATTGCAGGTTTGAAGGACGAAATCCGGTTAGATGTTCAGGTCAAGCAACCTAAGACATTATCAGAAGCTCAGTGTCGCACACTTAATTGAGGAATGAAACCATCTCTAGCAGAACCGTCACATTTCATTCGGTCCAGCTGTCAGCCGCATTCAACTGTGGGTCTACTCGGACCTCCTCCACTGCAACGAGCTAATCAGTTCATCAGTAATTTCTAAGGACCCGTTCGTAGGATCACAGGTCAGGACGCTTGTGAGAGATGCGAAAAGGAACTATGTTTTTATTTTGATGACAGGTACGCTCTAGGCCATCGCTGTGCTAGGCCCCAATTATTCATGATTGAGGATATGGTAACAGGAGAAGGAAACGAAAATGTAGACATGAAAGTCGAGAATCTGTCCAATGACACATATATGGAAATTTCTTTCCATGCAATGGATGGCACAACACATTCGTAAACGTTTCGAGTTGTAAGAAAGATTGGCAACAAAGACATAATGGTGCTCATCGACGGTGGGAGTACTCATAATTTCATTGATCAGACGGTCGTCTCCAAATGGGGGTTACCTGTGGTCCGAGATATAATGTTTCAGGTAATAGTGGGTAACAAGGAAAAACTAGAGTGTACAAGGTGTTGTTTGGGATTGTCTCTCACAATTCAGGGGTACACAGTTCATACGGATTTCTACATTCTACCAAAAGCGGCTTGTCAGACTGTATTGGGGGTGTAATGGTTAAAAACCTTGGGTTCAATAGAGACGGATTACATAAAACTTACTATGGTTTTTTCTCAAGATGGACATCATCACACGCTGCAAGGGATGACCAGAACCGAGCTTACACCATTGAGTAATAAAGAGCTTCAACACCTGCCAGGTATGGGATTATTTTTTACATATTGTGTCGCCACTCCAGCCAACACAACCCAATGGAACTCATGCTAATGTTGTTGACTTGAGGCCGACTGAAATTATTGCTGCACTTCTTGAGTTATTGGCCAAATTCGCACACCTATTCGATGAGCCAAAAGAGCTACCACTGGTCCGAACCCATGATCACCAAATTCCCCTATTGTCGAACCAGCCACCAGTGAATGTGAGGCCGTATCGGTATCCCCATTACTAGAAAAACGAGATAGAGAAGTTGGTTCATGAGTTCCTTAATTCCAGCATCATACGACCCAGTCACAATCCGTTTTCTTCGCCAATATTGCTCATAAAAAAACCGGATGACACTTACAGATTTTGCGTCGACTACCGAGCTTTGAATGTTATAACAGTTAAAGATAAATTTCCAATTCCGGTCATCGATAAATTGTTAGATGAGCTTCATGGCGCACAATACTTTTCAAATTAGACTTACGCTTCAGGTATCATCAAATTCGGGTCAGAAACGAGGACATTCACAAGACGGCTTTCCGTACCCACGATGGTCATTACGAATTCTTAGTTATGCCGTTCGGGTTGATAAATGCTCCTGCCTCTTTTTAGTGCCTCATGAATGACATTTTCAGACTGTATTTGCAGAAATTTATCTTGGTTTTTTTTTTTACGATATTTTAGTTTATAATAGGACTTGGAGCGACCATTTACAACACTTACAATGTGTTCTCATGATTTTATCTGACAACCAGCTGTTTGTGAAAAAATCGAGATGTTAATTTGGTGTATTGCAGGTGGAGTATTTAGGTCACCTTATATCATTAGAAGGGGTTGCGGTTGATCATACATAAATCCAATTGGTCCAAAATTGGTCGGTTCCAACGTCCGCAAAGGGAGTCCGTGGGTTCCTTGGGCTTACTGGCTATTACCGTAAGTTTATCAAGGGTTTCGACTCCATGGCTGCCCGTTAACACGCTTACTGTTCAAGGAAGTGTTCAGTTGGCTGCATGAAACAAGTCTTGCCTTCAATCAGTTAAAGACGGCTCTCACGTCTTCTCCTATGTTGCAGCTCCCTGATTTCTCACAACAATTCATTATTGAATACGACGCAATGGAGTTGGTTTATGTGCAATACTGTTACAGCAAAATAGGTCTATTGCCTTTTATAACGAAGCTTTAAAGGGTGCAGCTAAGTCTCTTTCCACTTATGAAAAAGAGATGTTGGCGATAGTGAAGGCGATTCGAAAGTGGTGTCCATACCTATTAGGCAAACCATTCGTCATCTAGACGAACCACCGTAGCCTAAAATATTTGCTTGAACAACGAATCACCACCCTGGCGTAGACAAGATAGTTGCCGAAGATCATGGGGTACAATTATTGTAGGGAAAAATACCGTAGTACACACAGAGGAAGCGAGACTAAAAATCGATTTAGTATGTTTTAAAAAAATTTCTTTTTATGAACCTTAACCCTTTAAATTAATTAACCATATATAAAGTAACAAAAGTATAATACCTTTTGTTGCGTGATCCGATTGACTTACGTCGATGGTAATCCGCAAGATCTTCAATCCTAGCACGAACGTGAATCACCTAGGAGCGTGGTTTCCCTTTTCTTTGAATTGCAAACCTGAGAATGGACAAACAAACTTTTCTTTTTCTTTGTCAGTCTTAAAACAATCAAAAGAATACAAAAATTATTCCGGTCACTTTTGAGTTCTCAATCTAATGATCGAAACTCGCGTGAACCTAATTCGATGTTGTACACACAAGCTTATTGATGAACAAGCAATTAGTATACCATCAAAAGAATAATTTCTTCTCTCTTTTATGTCTTAGTAGAATAATCAAATACTTGTCTTAGTAGAATAATCAAATACTTGTCTATGAGTTTAGAAGAAGAAGAAAATTGAATCAACCAAGCCTTGGAGGTGGCCAAAACCTATCACAATCAATAAATAGGGTGGCCGAATTTCTCTTCCTTTTTACTTTAGGGTTGCCGAATTCTATGTGGTGTGTTATTAGGGTTGGCCGAATTTCATCACATCACATATATAGGGTGACCGAAATTCAACCCTAATTCCCATCATCCTTTTAGACTCCTAACCCTAATTTAACTCATAAGTATTTTTATTCTTTTATTAACTAAATAAAAAGACTTCTTATTTGATTAAATAAATAAACTTAATTATTTATTTTCTTATCAAACAAGTCTTTTACTTTTAGTATACTACTTCCAATAGTATAACTCTAGGAAATATATTTCCTGATCAGAAAAAGATTTATTTCTTAATTAAACAATTAATTAATAAATTAATTAATTCTTATTTAATTAAACAGTGAAACAAAATAATATGTTAGGCTAATATTTTAACCTTGCCGCCCCACATGTATAAAATGGGCTATATATTATTTTCTTATTTCATTTAATCCATTGGACTTTAAATAAAAAGCCCACATGTGAACCAGACCCATTCTTACTAAAAGAAACAAGCCCACATGTCTTTCATTAATATATAAATATAATTGAGCAGCCCATTAAATATTTAATGTGCAAATTATATTCTTAATATATTAAATGCAATTCTAGATGGACCCATAAATTGGTCCGGTAGAATATATCAAGTGATCCATGCAAGTTCGTGTGGATTGGGGATCTTGACGGGCTATCTAAATTTAAGCTTCAATAGACACAACCTAATCACAATCAACAAATGATTCACTTAGGTCCGATCCATTAATTTTAACTCATTCCACTAAAGAGCTAAAATTGAACTCTTAAATAAAGATAGAAAAGGAAGATGTTCCTCTTTCATAACCCTAGACAATCATATTGGAGATAGTATATCCTCGTGATTAATATCAGTAATCACCAAGAGTTCATAGACCGCCTATAACTCTCTAAGTTACCATATTTACTCATATGACCACGTTTTGAACTTGGATATTTTGACTTGTCCAGAAGCCATGTTTTCAATAGTCACTATCGAAAACTCAATGTTGAGATTTAATATCCAATTACCTCAAAACATTCATATGATGATATTATACTCTTATTTAATAAATGGAGCCACGATGTCCATATCTATAAATGAAGTCCTCTATCGATTAACAAATGAATATCACCAAACTATCGAGAATAGACTATGCTATATAATCGTACTCATTGATAACTGAAATGATATCACTTGCAACCATAAGTCCATCATTTATCTCAGGATTAAGATAGACTCTCCGATTGTCCTGATAATGAAAAGACTATTATCTATTGACGGTTCTAGATAAAGCTTTTCATTGTGATCAAGTTCAATGCACCCAGTGCACTAGATTATTTTGCTTGAAGACACTCCGATGATTTTAGACTCATCATATCTCATTTGATCCCACTCAAATGTTAGCATAAGAATTCTACAACTTTAACAAGATAAAGGTGCCCAACCTTTAACTTAAGTTGTGAACATTATTCAAGACTAACTAAAGAATTGTGTCTACCACATACATATCCAGATGTACGAACAATTCTTCTTTTCTTATAGTCTTTAGACCTTATGATTATTTACTTTGACAATTATAATATTAAACTATAAATGCTATAAGATTTGTTAAACCAGAAATCAATTTATTAATATGAAAAAGATTGTTAATTACAACATTATACTCTTGCTATTGAGCATAATCCTAACAATCTCCCACTTGCGCTATAGCAAATGTGTCATATCTCTCATGCCCATGTTCTCTAGATGCCCATAGAAACTCTTCTGAGGTAGAGCCTTTGTGAAGGGATCCGCTAGATTTTCTGCTGACGCGATTTTGGTAATCGTCACGTCACCTCTTTGAACAATCTCCCTTAAAAGATGATACTTTCTTTCAATGTGTTTTCCTCTCTTGTGACTTCTTGGTTCTTTCGAATTAGCCACTGCTCCACTGTTGTCACAGTAGATAGTGATCTGCTTATTCGCACTAGGAACCACTTCCAAGTCAATCAAGAATTGGCGGAGCCAAACAGCCTCTTTGGCAGCCTTGCATGCAGCAACATACTCAGCTTCCATGGTGGAATCAGCAATACAAGATTGCTTGATACTCCTCCATATAACTGCTCCTCCTCCAATAGTAAACACAGCCCCTGATGTGGATTTTCTGGAGTTAGAATCTGATTGGAAATCAGAATCTGTATACCCAACGGGAATTAAATCCCCTCAAAAGTATACAAGTATATTATCTCTCGTTCTCTTAAGATACTTGAAAATATGCTTGACTGCCGTCCAGTGATCAGGACCAGGTTTCGATTGAAACCTGCTAACTATGCCAACAACAAAACAAATATCCGGTCTAGTGCAGAGCATTGCATTGCATACATGAGACTTCCAACTGCCGAGGCATATGGAACTCTACTCATGAATTGCTCTTCATGCTCATTCTTAGGAACTTGTTCCTTAGAAAGCTTGATTCCATGTCTGAAAGGTAACATACCTTTCTTGGAATCTTGCATGGAAAACCTAGACAAGATCTTGTCTATGTATGAAGCTTGGGATAATGCAATCGTTTTATTCTTTCTATCCCTTATTACTTGGATACATAGAATAAAACTTGTTTCTCCTAAGTCCTTCATATCAAATTGTTTTGCTAACCATTCTTTTACTGATGTCAATACACCTACATCGTTTCCAATGAGTAGTATATCATCAACATAAAGAATCAGGAAAACCAACTTGTCGCCTTTAATCCTCTTGTATACACAAGGTTCGTCAAGATTCTGAATAAATCCAAAACTTTTCACAGCTTGATCAAACCTTATGTTCCAGGATCTAGATGCTTGTTTTAATCCATATATGGATTTCTGCAACTTGCATACCTTTTCCATTTAGCCCTTTTCAATGAATCCTTCTGGTTGCATCATGTAGAAGCTTTCATCAAGACTTCCATTAAGGAAAGCTGTCTTGACGTCCATTTGCCAAATCTCTAGATCTAAAGATGCTGCAATGGACAAGAGTATCCTAATGGATTTAAGCATGGCCACATGAGAGAAGGTTTCCTCGTAATCGATACCTTCTTTCTGTGTATACCCTTTAGCTACCAATCTAGCTTTAAAGGTTTCCATCTTTCCATCTTTCCATCCATACCTCTTTTCCTCTTGTATACCCACTTGCACCCAATGGGTTTTATCCCTTTAGGCAAGTCTACAAGGGACCAGACTTTGTTATCGAACATGGATTCAATCTCAGATTGCATTACCTTTTGCCAATGGCGACTATCAACATCCTCCATTGCTTCCTTATACGTGTAGGGATCATCGTCGTCCGGAAGATTCTCCACTGATTCTCCCAAACTGATGTATCTTTCGGGTTGTGTTCTAACCCTCCCACTACGACGAGGAATGGTAGGTTGTTGATCTTGTGTTGGATCGGAACTTACAATTGGGTTAGGTTATGTAACCTCTCGTGGAATTGTATCTCCTGACATCTTATTCAGGACAATTCTACTTCTAGGCACAAAATCATTCATATAATCCTTTTTCAGAAATTTAGCATTTGTCGAAACAAATACTTTAAGATCTGAAGGACTATAGAAATAATATCCTTTTGTTTCTTTTGGATACCCTACAAATATACATGTTTCTGAACGGGACTCCATCTTTTCTGTCTTTCCTTTTAACACATGCGCAGAACAACCAAATATCCATAAGTGTTGTAAACTAGGCATGCGCCCAGTCCACAACTCATGCGGTGTTTGAGGAACAGACTTAGATGGTACATCGTTTAGAATGTATATAGCAGTTTGTAAAGCATATCCCCAAAAAGAAATAGGAAGTGTTGAATAACTCAACATAGACCTAACCATATCCAAAAGAGTTCTATTTCTCCTTTCTGCCACCCCATTCTGTTGAGGTGTTCCTGGTGCAGAAAACTGAGAAACTATCCCATTATTAATAAGATATTGCTGAAACTCACCAGATAGATATTCTCCACCACGATCAGATCTTAAGATTTTTATGTGTTTCTCAAGCTGATTCTCTACTTCAGCTTTGAATGCTTTGAACATGTCAAAAGCATCCGACTTATATCGCATGAGATACACATAGCCAAATCTCGAGTAATCATCTGTGAAGGTGATGAAGTACTCATATCCACCTCTAGCTTGAATGCTCATATGACCACATACATCAGTGTGTATCAATCCTAAACATTCAGTGGCTCTAGCACCTTTGGCCGAGAACGACCTTTTGGTCATTTTACCTTCCAAACAAGATTCACAAGTTGGTAGATCATCAACCTTTAAGTCACTTAAAGGTCCATTACATACCAATCTTTTAATCCTATTAAGGTTAATATGACCTAGGCGTAAATGTCATAGGTAGGTTTCATCTATTGATAATTGTACTCTTTTATGATTAGGTTCCGTTATTTCTGTGTCTAATGAGTGAGAGATATTTCTATGCAAGAAGTATAGACCATTTTCCAATGTACCTTGGCAAATAATTTTGTCATTCTTACTAATAATAAAAACTTTATTAAAAGTAACCGAATATCCAAATTTATTTAAACAAGAAACTGAAATTAAATTCCTCTTGAATTGAGGTACACAATAAACGTCTATCAAATCTAAATGCCTTCTAGAATCTAAATAAACTCTAATATCTCCCACTGCACTTGCAGACACTAACGTTCTGTTGCCCAAGCGCAAATTGATTTCATTCTTATTCAGCCTTCTCCTTTCTTGGAACCCCTGTAAGGAATAACAAACATGATTAGTGGCTCCAGAGTCTATGATCCAAGAATCAGTAGAATCTGCCAGAAAACATGTTTCAAGATAATTAACATTACCTTCTTCCTTCTTATTCTGGGACTTTGGGCAATTTCTTTTCCAATGTCCCTTTTCACCACAAAGAAAGCATTTCCCTTTTATCTTGGTTACTTTCTTGGTCTCATTCTTGGTAGGCCCAAATTGCTTTTTCTTCTGTTGTTTCTTGACCTTCTGACGGGTCTTAACAGTAGCAACTTTACCAACCATATGAATCTCTTGACCTTTGCTTTTCACAATGATCTTTTCAGCACTTTGAACATCTTGCATCAGGCCTTGTAAGGTGTATTCCTTTTTGTTCAAAGTGTAGTCCAATTTGAACCGATCAAAGGAATCTGACAATGAATTGACAACCATATCAATTTTTGTCTCACCATCTATCTCAGCGCCATGCAGTTCAGCAATGTTGAGATGTGCTATGACTTTCATCATGTGATCCTTCACAGCCTGTCCAGGTTTCATCCTAAGATTCATAAAAGTAGTCACTGCCTCTCTCTTAGTCGTCCTGGACTTCATAGCAAACACCTCTTCTAGAGACATCATTATATCAGCAGCAGACTCCATTCCTTTATGCTGCTGTTGCAACACGTCGGAGATAGTAGCCATAATATAACATTTAGCCATAATATAACATTTGGCCATATCATCTGAAGTCTTCCACTGCTCATACTCATCTCTTTGCATTATGCTAGATTCATTATTATGAGCAGGTGGTTTAGGAGTAGTTAGAACAAACTTATGTTTTTCACTTTGCAGCAACAACCCAATTTTCCTTTTCCATGTAACGTAATTATCTCTAGTTAAAGTGTTATCTTTCAGGATGTTCATAAGTGATGGGGTCATGATTTCTGAATAAAACAAAACATATATAAGTAAATAATCATGATAAAGCACTTTTAAATATTTATCTTGAATTAAATAAATAACTCAATCATAAAAATTCAACGGTGATCCAACACCCATAAATGTTACGCCTCCTTTGGGAGTTCGCACCATTTACTAGTTAGACTAGGTCCCACCTAATTGTTAACATAACAACCAGCGTTTTCAATTTTAGCCTTGCAATTTTACTGACAAGAACTCTTTGGAGGATATCAATAAAATTACATTGAGTGTGTTACCAAGATATCGACCCTCAATTTTCTCTCACGAAAATCCCTCCTTGGGGAGTAGATCTCATTTGAGTCCATTGTCTAGTCTATCCTTGTAAGGAAGTATTTTGCTAAATTCCATTCATGGATGCCCCTTGGGAGGATTACCAATAAATAATAAAGCTCAATCAACCTTGAAGGACATAGGTGTTACAAAAACACCTTCTCCCACTCAATTATTTAAGGCGTGTGATTAAATCCCATAGAATGATTTACCAAGTTATCTAGATGCCAATTTAGATACCTAAATCATTCAATACATGTTCATACCAAAAGAGATATATGAGTGGCACTCCTATTCTATATGTCATGTTATCATACAATAACAAATATTGTAATATTTAAGCATAAAATAAATAGCAACAATTTTGGTCCATCCTAGAAAAGCAAGTAAATTACAATTGTTTAGGAATACAAGATCTTCAAGTGGCCATCAACCATACGCTCATCCTTCGGCTTCCTCCCATAGGCGAACACACCCCACAACCCCACAAAGGGGCTACTGTGCGCAGCCCATGAGGCCACATAGGGCTGCCGTGCCCAGCCCACCAAGATTTGGGCTTGCCATGCGCAGCCCAATCCTCTCCTAGGGTGAGCACGATGCTCGTTCTTGGTTCCGGTTGCTTCCTTTTTCTTCAAGTCTTCGAATCTTCATTACTCGAACATACTACATCAGTATTTAAACTAATAAAATACTGCAGTATTTTTTTTTTTTTATTCACTGCAGTACTTTTACAAAAAAAACACTGCACATAAAATTAAATAAAAATACTGCAGTAAAATACTGCACCAAAAAAAAAATTAAAAGAAAACCTAGCAACTACCAAGAAGGAATTATGGCGATGATAGACCACCCTTCTTGTTACAATTCCATAACAAAAATTACATTGAAAATCTAGGACCAAAATCGAGCAATAACAATCCACATAATAAAATAATAACATATAAAAATCCATACATTCACATGTAATTATATATGCGAATACCTAGAGTGCCATCTCTTTCTAAACATGCATAATCACAATAAAAAGAAATATATTCACGTATATATACGTTAATTAATTAAAAGGGTTCAACCTAGGCTCTGATACCAATTGTAGGGAAAAATGCCGTAGTACACGCAGCGGAAGCGAGACTAAAAATCGATTTAGTATGTTTTAAAAATTTTCCTTTTTATGAACCTTAACCCTTTAAATTAATTAACCATATATAAAGTAACAAAAGTATAATACCTTTTGTTGCGTGATCCGATTGACTTACGTCGATGGTAATCCGCAAGATCTTCAATCCTAGCACGAACGTGAATTACCTAGGAGCGTGAACGTGAATCACCTAGGAGCGTGGTTTCCCTTTTCTTTGAATTGCAAACCTGAGAATGGACAAACAAACTTTTCTTTTTCTTTGTCAGTCTTAAAACAATCAAAAGAATACAAAAATTATTCCGGTTTCTTTTGAGTTCTCAATCTAATGATCGAAACTCGCGTAAACCTAATTCGATGTTGTACACACAAGCTTATTGATGAACAAGCAATTAGTGTACCATCAAAAGAATAATTTCTTCTCTCTTTTATGTCTTAGTAGAATAATCAAATACTTGTCTATGAGTTTAGAAGAAGAAGAAAATTGAATCAACCAAGCCTTGGAGGTGGCCGAAACCTATCACAATCAATAAATATAGTGGCCGAATTTCTCTTCCTTTTTACTTTAGGGTTGCCGAATTCTATGTGGTGTGGTATTAGGGTTGGCCGAATTTCATCTCATCACATCACATATATAGGGTGACCGAAATTCAACCCTAATTCCCATCATCCTTTTAGACTCCTAACCCTAATTTAACTCATAAGTATTTTTATTCTTTTATTAACTAAATAAAAAGACTTCTTATTTGATTAAATAAATAAACTTAATTATTTATTTTCTTATCAAACAAGTCTTTTACTTTTAGTATACTACTTCCAATAGTATAACTCTAGGAAATATATTTCCTGATCAGAAAAAGATTTGTTTCTTAATTAAACAATTAATTAATAAATTAATTAATTCTTATTTAATTAAACAATGAAACAAAATAATATGTTAGGCTAATATTTTAACCTTGCCGCCCCACATGTATAAAATGGGCCATTTATTATTTTCTTATTTTATTTAATCCATTGGACTTTAAATAAAAAGCCCACATGTGAACCAGACCCATTATTACTAAAAGAAATAAGCCCACATGCCTTTCATTAATATATAAATATAATTGAGCAGCCCATTAAATATTTAATGTGCAAATTATATTCTTAATATATTAAATGCAATTCTAGATGGACCCATAAATTGGTCCGGTAGAATATATCAAATGATCCATGCAAGTCCGTGTGGATTGGGGATCTTGGCGGGCTATCTAAATTTAAGCTTCAATAGACACAACCTAATCACAATCAACAAATGATTCACTTAGGTCCGATCTATTAATTTTAACTCATTCCACTAAAGAGCTAAAATTGAACTCTTAAATAAAGATAGAAAAGGAAAATGTTCCTCTTTCATAACCCTAGACAATTATATTGGAGATAGTATATCCTCGTGATTAATATCAGTAATCGCCAAGAGTTCATAGACCGCCTATAACTCTCCAAGTTACCATATTTACTCATATGACCACGTTTTGAACTTGGATGTTTTGACTTGTCCAGAAGCCATGTTTTCAATAGTCACTATCGAAAACTCAACGTTGAGATTTAATATCCAATTACCTCAAAACATCCATATGATGATATTATACTCTTATTTAATAAATGGAGCCACGATGTCCATATCTATAAATGAAGTCCTCTATCGATTAACAAATGAATATCACCAAACTATCGAGGATAGACTATGCTATATAATCGTACTCATTGATAACTCAAATGATATCACTTGCAACCATAAGTCCATCATTTATCTCAGGATTAAGATAGACTCTCCGATTGTCCTGATAATGAAAAGACTATTATCTATTGACGGTTCTAGATAAAGCTTTTCATTATGATCCAGTTCAATGCACCCAGTGCACTAGATTATTTTGCTCGAAGACACTCCGATGATTTTAGACTCATCATATCTCATTTGATCCCACTCAAATGCTAGCATAAGAATTCTACAACTTTAACAAGATAAAGGTGCCCAACTTTTAACTTAAGTTGTGAACATTATTCAAGACTAACTAAAGAATTGTGTCTACCACATACATATCCAGATGTACGAACAATTCTTCTTTTCTCATAGTCTTTAGACCTTATGATTATTTACTTTGACAATTATAATATTAAACTATAAATGCTATAAGATTTGTTAAACCAGAAATCACTTTATTAATATGAAAAAGATTGTTAATTACAACATTACACTCTTGCTATTGAGCATAATCCTAACAATTATACCATTCAATACACACAAGGAAAAGATAACCAATGGGCTAATGCGCAGTCGCACATGACTAATTTCCAGTTCTTAGCTGTTTCATTACCAATTGCGGATTGGTGGAAATTGCTTCAACAAGAGGTGGCACATGATCCATTTTATGCCATACTTGCCGAGTCCACTTCTTCACAGGTTGTGCAACGGGATGGTGTGTGGATGTTAGGAGAAAAGGTGCAGTTGAGCCCCATCTCTTCTTTGTTGTTGACTGTCCTAGCTGAAGGACATGCGTCACCCGCTGCTAGACACTTTGGGTTCCTCAAGACACTCTACTGAATCAACTCAAGCTTTGTATGGCCAGGGTTGCGCTCAACCGTAAAGGACTATATCTGTAATTGTGAGGTCTGCCAACGATGCAAAAATGACAATTTAAGACCTGCCAGGCTGCTATAACCTTTCCCAATTTCGGAACGTGTATGGTCTGAAATCTCGATGGATTTCGTTGAGGGTTTACCTTTGTCACAAGGCCATGACGTAATAATGGTGGTGGTAGATCGCCTCTCCAAATATGCCCATTTTGTGCCCCTAAGGCACCCGTATACAGCTCTCACCGTGGCGAAGGCTTTTGTCACGAACGTTGTCCGCTTACATGGGGTACCAGCCTCCATTGTGAGCGATCGGGATAAGGTTTACCTAAGCTCATTTTGGCGTTCCCTTTTCAAGTTACAGGGCATTTATCTTAGTTATAGTTCGAGTTATCATCCATAGACTGACGGCCAAACGGAAGTTGTAAACCAGACCTTGGAACAATATCTCCGATATTTTACCAATGATCAACCCAAAAAATGGATGGATTGGCTTTCATGGGCGGAATACGGTTATAATACGGTGGTGCATTCTTCCACCAAAATGTCCCATTTTGAAGTCGTATATGGGGTCCCTCCTCCGTAACTGATCTCATACATTTTAGGCACTATGAAGATTCAGGCTGTCGAAGGGTTATTACAGTCTCGGGATGAAATCCTTCGAGACTTGCGTCGTAATTTGTTAGCTGCTCAAGTTTGAATGAAGCTGCAATCTGATAAGCATAAACGTGAGGTAAATTTTCCTGTGGGTGATTATGTCTACTTACGTTTGCAACCTTATTGACAAAAGTCGGTGGCATTTCGGAGTTCGTTAAAATTAGCGCCAATGTACTTTGGACCATACAAAATTTTAGCTCGGATTAGCTCAGTGGCTTATAAATTGGAGCTTCCTATTGGTGCACGAATACATAACGTTTTTCATGTTAGCTTGCTCAAGAAACAGTTGGGACAAATTGTAACTTCAAGCGTGACCCTACCTTCTGTAGCAGAGGATGCTACCTTGTTGCCTTAGCCACAGTCCATTTTGGATCGCCGAATTGTTCAAAAAGGGAAGTATCAGCCGAAGACGGAAATTCTTGTTCACTGGTCAGGTACCTCTAGGGAAGATGCTACTTGGGAAAATTTATGGTGTTTTTTCCAAAACGTATCTAGAATTTTACCTTGAGGACAAGGAACTTCGAAGGGGGGTGGATTGATACAAATCGTTTGGTGTTGAGTAATGCATGACATGTGTCCAACGCAAGAGATGGTGCATGTGTTACACGTAAAGAAGGACCAAGTTGTGGGTGTTATTTTATTAAGTTATCTCATTTGATTCTATTGTTGTTTGAATTATTCAATAAGTGAGTGGTATGAGTAATGGGCACTAGAAGCACTCCATGTCTCCACACTCTCCTGTCTTTTAGGATTGTTATTTACGTTATTAGTTGTAAGGCCTATATTTGAATTCAATAAAAGGTTATACAGATTATGTTAGTATATATTGGGTACACCCAAGATGGGTCCAAACCCAATTCCATGGCCTTGGTCCATGAAGCCTAACCCAACACAACACATGTTAATAATTGATTATAGCAGTTAATGTATATAACTACTTATGCAGTTATTCTACAGACACCACTTATGCAGTATGTGAGTAAATGCAGGACTCTGTGATACAAAAGGCTAAGTGTCTATAAGTGAATATCAGTAATACGTTAAATACATAAATATAGAGAAACAGTAAAGAGAGGATTCTTATACTGTGGTTTGAGTTTGAGTTCCATTTATTGATGACTCTTTCCTGACCTGTGAAACATTCTGTGATCATTCCATAACCGAAGAAAGGTACATAATCTTAATACTTTCTTCTTATGTTATTATATGAAATATTATCTTCAGATTATAATCCAAATACCTCTCCTCTCATGAAATCTTTTCTAATTCTCTTCTCAGCGCTTTTCTTCTTCTTTTACCATTCCAAGAAATTAAACCTTAACATTGTAACTCTTTTGTCTTTTGAAACTGTCATGTGTAGAACCCCTTTTTTTCTTTTTGAAACTGTATAAACCTTTTACTTTGTGAATGTGTTGCCATACTTAAAAATTTTAGATTTGACTTTGTGAAGTCTTTGAATAAGCAAATTTAACTCTTTAAATTCATATTCTTGTTACGTATGCATCTTGGTTGTTTTTATTTATCTTACTATCATGATAGATTGTTCAAACAGACTAGATATTATTTGACATATGTTCAATAAAAGTAATAGGTACACTCATTCTCTATTGAAGTTTTCTTCGGTTAGATAGTAATTAGGCATCATATTGGCCGTATCCATGTTAAACAACCACACAATTATACAGTAATATGATGCAATAGCATCTAATTCAAAAACTATTTCAAAATCACATTATGAATAAACAAATCATTTGGTGAAAAATCATACAACCTTCATTATAATGCGAAACCTGCTATGAACCAGAAAATTCTATGAATGCTAAGCTGGGATTATTATTCAACCAGATGCTATGTGAAACCTGCTGTTTTTATCTATTCTTTACTCAATCCAATCAAAAACCCTATAAGAACCTGCTATTAACTCCAGCATAACCTGTTGCATATCCGACAAGGAACCGAAAAACAGATGGACCTGCGATTGAGGGAAAGACGATTGTGGCAGTCTGTGGAAATTCATCAAAAGGCGGTTGATACCTTGTCGTGTATTGACTCCTCTTAGAATTTCTGGAACACCCTGCAATAAAATGATAAGAATTTTATGTTCTAATGAGTGAAATACATCCATATTGTGTCTTAAACATTGAGAGTTAAATTTTCATAACCTGTTTATAAGTTAGCATCGAAAGGTAAGGCCAGCACGAGCAACATTGTCGGAAGTTGCCCCAAGACACAATGCTTCACATAGTTGAGTAAGAATGTAGCTATGACACATGCATCATCAGGATATTGATCTTAAAGTCTCAGCACCAACTTTACGTTTTCTGTCAACTTCCTTTCCTGATTAAACGAAGACATAACATGGTGAAAGAAGAAAACTTAGTCTTGCAAATGAACATTAACTATGCTTTATCATCAATTTTATATACGAAAAAACCAAATATGTATGTCTCTAAATAAAAATAGTAACAATAGCTAACTATCATTTGAATTGTGACTCGGTATCAACGTTAATATATCATGTATCTATTATCAATTCAGAGAGGTTATCATAAAGCAAGAGTAAAAAGCTGTAAACAAGAAGATAATTAGCTAATTACACTATGTATAATTTTTTTCTTTATCAAGGAGATTTATACAAACACTCCAATGCTTTGAGAGATTATAAATTGCAAATCTGTAATAACACCAGTTTAGGGAACAAGTGTGTGATTTTGATCATATAAAGTCATTCAATTAATTATGTCAATTGACTATATTTAACCGTTGAAAGTACTTTAATCTAATGGTCAGATAATGAATTAGAAATATGGATGAAAAAAAGACTGTAACCCTGCCTGCCCATGTATTTAACAAGTAACACAAAAAGTGAAGCAAAGAAATTAAAACACTTCATATATCAATTATACAAAACAAAATCCATTTTGGATTAGCTTTGAAAATAAAGAATTAAAAAAACAGTGTGAAATTTGAAAGGAATGGGCCAGCTTTGGCCCAGTCCACGCAATATTAGTTACTTAAGGCCTAAGTTTGTAAAATTGGGTCAAAAGTCAGACCCAACACACACGCTATAGAGCATTATAGCCTATAGATATAAATAGGGGTAATTTCACTAAAGTCCCTATTTTTTGTGAAATGTCGCCTATTTAAACATCTTTGTCATATTAACAACTTAAGTCCCTCATTTTTCTAAAATGCATCACTTTAGTCCATTTGACCAAAATACTAATATTCAACTCTAACTATATATATATATATATAAGTAAAATTATACCCTTGTCAAAATGATTTATTGAGTTTCAAAAATAAATAATATTAAAATGGTTTATAAAAATAATTTAACAATAAAAATTTATTTTCTAAAAAAAACAAAATATAATAATTTAAAAAATAGGAAAAAAAATAATGGATTTTGGAAAATATAAAGTTAAAATAAATAATAAATTGAAATTATTTTCATAAAATTTATATATATATATATTTTCAAAAAAAAAAAGTTTTATTTTTTTATTTTTTATAAAGTAAATGGATCTCCACCATTGGATCAATCCAAATCTAACTGTGAAGATCCATTTACTTAAAACAAAACTTTCTTTTTATTTTTTGAAATACTTTATTTTTTTTAAAATACTTTCAATTTATTATTTATTTTAACTTTATATTTTCCATAATCTATTAGTTTTCTTTTTCTTTTTCTTTTAATTTTTTTTTCTTTTTTAGAAAATAATTTTTTGTTGTTAATTTATTTTTATAAACCATTTTAATATTATTTATTTTTTAAAATTAATAAATTATTTTGACAAGGGTAAACTTGTACTTTTATATATATAGTTAGAGTTGACTATTAGTATTTTAGTAAAATGGACTAAAGTGATGTATTTTGGAAAAATAAGGGACTTAAGTTACTAATATGATAAAGACATTTAAATAGGTGACATTTCGCTAAAAAGTAGGGACTTTGGTGAAATTATCCCGATATAAATAAGATATTTTGTTTCCAAAAATAAAAAATCACCACCTTAAACAAATGGGATATTATTATTTTCTCCCCTGTAGTTTGACCTATTAGTAACTTTACCCCACCTAGTTTCGAAAATGGTTGATCTTCCCCCTAAAAACCAAAATATTCTAAGTTTTGCCCCTTGCCGTCATAATTTTCATTAAATCCTCCGTTGACCATTAAACTGGAAGGGAAATATGGTAAAAGGTAAATCAAATTAATTTAACACCAAACCAATATTAACAAAAATTAAAAAAAGAATATTAAAAAAAATGGTAAAAAAAAATAAAATCAAACCCTAATCTCTTCTCTTCTCTCTCCCCGAATCTCTTAAATCAATCTACAAACATCATCTTCTTCAAACATCAAAACTCTCTCTCTCATCAAAGGTCAAAGCTCTCTGTTTTCTCTTCGAATCAGATCCCGATTTTAAATCAAAGAACCATCTCTCTCTCTCTCTCTCTTCCTCTCTTCTATCTTCTCCGCTGACCTCTCTCCATGATTAATCTTCTTTCTCCTCCGCCTATCTCTCTCTCTTTGATTATCTTCTTTCTCTTCCTCTCTTCCGACGTTCTCTTCTTCTCTTTCTCTCACCTCGATTCTTTTCTTCTCTTTTTCTCTCCCCGCCACCCCTCTCCTTCCCTTTCTCAAATTACTAGTGGTTTTTGTTTGGTGGATGTTTGGAGGTGGGGTGGCTTGATTGATGGGTTTGGATGTTTGTTTTCTAGGTTTGGGAGTTGGTGTTGGGAGGTGATTGGATTTCGAATTAGGGTTGTGACTAGATTTTAGAGGTAGAGGCTGTGTGTTTGGGTGATTTTTGTGGGTTGTTGGGGTGTTTTATTTAGACGTTGCAGTTGGATTTTTGTTTGAGATTGGATTTTTGGCCAAGATCTGGTGGTGATTTTTTTAGTCGGATTTTTGTTTGTTTTTTTTCAATTTTTTTTTTTAAGTTGAAGAAGTTGAAATAAACAATTTGTGTCGACTTGGAATGGTGTTTGGGTTTTGGGAAGGTGAAGAGGGTGGTTATGGTGGTTTGTGGAACCAGAGATGGAAAGGTTTGCAGGATTCATGATGGATCTAGTCTGGTGGAGATCCAAATTGGATATCAACCGTACATCTCATGAGATGGACGGTTGAGATCAAATATGGAGACTTGATCTCACCATATGAATAATTAAATTATGTTTTTATTTGTATTTAATTTTAAAAGTTTTTTATTTTTAATATTTAATAGAAGGGTAAAATAGTGAGGGCAAAATTTTCTTTTGACTACCTTTTGACATGAGAATCAACTTTTTTAATGGAAATCGTGACGGAAGGGGCAAAACTTTGAATATTTTGGTTTTCAGAGGAAAGACTAGTTATTTTTAGAACTAGATAGGGCAAAGTTATTAATAGGTCAAACTACAGGAGGCAAAATAATAATATCCCTAAACAAATTTAACAAAATCCAATTGATCCCCACCATTTTCATCATATTCCAATTCCATAGAATCTGATTTTTAATAAAATGCACGCAAAGCCCTAATTAGGGTTTTTAAACTTCGTTTTCCACTCAACTCTCTAAACCACCACCACCACCACTCGTTGTCCCATGCTTTCTCTCTGAGACACGACGGTGTCATGCCCTAGGCATTTCTAGATTAATTTCTGATTTTTTGAACTTCGATTTTGCAAGTTTATGGAATTCTAGAATTGAAAATTTGAAGAACATATTGAAGAAGAATTGAGGAGAGAGCAGATCGTGGAGATAAGAAGAAATAGTTGGAGAGAGAGAGAAATAGAAGAGAGAATTTAGTTAGAGGAAATTGTTGTAATATTTTTTATATGTAATATTTGTTACAGACTCTGAATTTAAAAGAAATTGAATATTAGAATACAACTAAAATAAGGACTCTAAACCTATTAGGACTCTTGGGAAATAATTCCCTACAGCTGTATCATATTAACTAAAATAGTTCACTGTGAAAGGATTCCCTACACTAAGACACATTAATTATCATGGACACACGAGAATTGATTCCCTACATCAGACATACACTAATGGCATGTTTACTAATCAATAATCAAACTCAGGAAAGGGAATTAAGTTACTGATTTGTGAATTTCAATGTTTACTAAATTTTTAGGGAATTAAGTTACGTGGACCCCACTCTCAAATCAGTAATTAAGTTATTGATGGAAATGGCATTTGATTTCTCTCACTCACCCTAAGAATCAAATTCCCTTTCCCGATTGAAAAAAGGGAATTCATATATTTTTACTAAAATATCCTCACTTATAATAATTATATATATATATATATATATAACTTTCTTTCTACTTTATCGTTTTGTTTTGAGGATTGTTCTCTGTCATTCTTTTTTGTTCATAGTTTTCTCCGAATCTTGCTACATGTGCGCTTTTTTTGTTTTTTTTAATCTTAGATTTCTTAAATATACATAAAAATCACGTTTATGAATATTATTAACTTATTGCACTGATTCTATATTTATGAATATTGAATCTGGTACGAAATCATGGTGTGTGTATATATATATATATTTGTATAAGAACCGTGTTGATGAAAGCTTTTACTCCTTGGTGTTTTCTTTCTCTTTTTTGGTAGATCTATGCAGTGGCTGTTTTGTTTAAGTTTTTTTTTCTTTTTACTAAAGCAGTATTACATATTCATATATATATATATATATATGAATTGCTTATGCTTTAAAATCTGAATTTCTCCTCAATTTTTAATTATCATTGACTAATTAGTTGAAAGTTTACAATATAAAGATATTAATTATTAGTTATAGTGTTATGAGCGGTATAAAAAATAGTTTTTCATAATAAAATATATATTTCAACATATTATATACACATCATTTCAATTCCTTAGTTGAAGTAAACACAAGAAATGGAATAAATTTGATTCTATTTCTGATTTCTAAATTGTAAGTAAACATTGGAATGGAATTTAGTAACTTAATTTTTGATTCCCCTCCATTCCCTTTCCAGTGGAACTTGATTCCGATTCCCTCCATTTCTGATTAGTAAACGCGCCCTAACAGTTGGAAAACTAATTATTTAATTTGCTAACGGCCCATAGGCCCAACATCAAACATAATGACCCTTAACAGTAGCCCAATCCCATATATTGACATTCCCTTTCCCTTGAAAACATTCTTGTCCTCAAGGATGGAAGCTTGGAATAGTGGCCCAATTGGCTAAGGAACTGAAATGGGAAACCAATTGCAAGTGGCCCAATTGCCCCAAGTCTGTTGATGACCCAATTTGCCAAGAGGTGATCCAACTATCCAATAACTGGGCTAAAATCTTATTGACCCAAATAGAGTTGCTGACCAACTTTGACCAAGGCATCTGGTATTCAAAACGCACACAAGCTCGTCGTTTTGATCCTATGTTCCAGTCTCCAAAACAACACCGTTTGGGAAGTCCACACTATAAAAGCTTCTCTTCCTTTCTGAAATCCCTAGTTTGCTGAAATCCCCAATTCCTCTTCTGAAATCCCTAATCTCTTCTTCAATAAAACCCCAAATCAAATAATTCAAAACCTTAACCAATTCCTTTCTTCTTTGATTCACCCTCAAATCTACTTTTGAAATCCCTAATTTTTTTTAGGGATGGCAAAATGGGCTAGGTCCAATAGGTCTAACCCTTACCTGCATCAATAAAAAGTCCACTTTAAGCCCTTTATTATAAGCCTACACTGATCAGGGTCGTTTGCGGGTTTAAACCAGGTTAATTTTAAACCCGCATATCAATTAGGTTTAACAAAGCACCTTCTTAGTTTTTACATCCGCCGTCTCTACCCTCATCAGCTCTCAAAAACCCATATCAGCTCTCATCGTCTCTACCCTTTTATGGTCATGCCATCGTCGCTTCCAGTCGCCACCGATCGTTTCGACGAAGCTTCTCGCCGTCGCTTCCAGTCGCCAATTGCGTGAAACCCACATTTAGAGCTTCTTGTCGTCGCTTCATTAAGGAATCGCCATTCATTGTTTTTCTTTTGTCTTTGTCCACCACTTGACTTTAATGATTTTCGATTTTCGAGAGCCTTGTTACAATTTTAATATAAATCAATAAACAAAATAAATATTATTAATGGATAGAGACAGTTGGAGGTTGACGAAAATGAGTGTTTTTAGCCTTTTTCTGGTACTCTGTTTCGGTGAGAAAATATTGTGTGGAACGACCGGTGATACCGTCCAATCAAGTTTTCAATTTTGTACGACTTTAATATTTTAAATTTTACTTTTATATAATATTAGTTACAATTGATGTTCGTTATACTTTTTTCTTTTTACTTTATTTTTATTATTATTACATCGTATCCCGGAAGAAAAAGTATATGTTACTGAAGGCATAGATGATGAGCACCGTCTTGATTTTTTATTGTGTTTTGGATTTTTAGATTTAGGTTACTTTTTATTTTTAGTAGAATGTAAAAATTATTCTATTTGGATTGAGTTGTAAAAATTGTTGTATTTGGATGAATTGTTTTAATAGAATTCTTAATTAATTTAGTTTGTAAAAATAGTGACCCAATGAATCCAGGTAAAAAAAATGTATAAAAAAATTGGGTCAAAATCCAGGTAAAAAATATATGTTTCAAAATTCGGATCTAAATCCGGGTCAAAATTCGGATCCAAATCCGGACAAAAACTATGTGTTATATATTCGGGTCAAATTTCGGATTCAAATCCGGATCACAAACTCACAATATGGTAACAATGCGGGTCAAAGAGCAGGTTTGGGTAAAGCCCTATTTTTTTGTGGGCCGGGTTCTAGCCCTACCTACATGCAATATTCTTATGTGGGCTGGGTTTAAACCCTTTAAAATTATGAGGGCTTGGATCCAGTGCAGGCTTGGGCCCTCAAATTGCCAACCCACGTCTTCTTTGGCAAGCCGAAATCCCTAGAGTAAAATCCCCAAATTTTCTCAATCCAAATCCCTAACTTCTTCTTCTTTGATCTGGCGTCGAATCTCTTCCAACATCGGCCGCCACTTCTCCTGATACTATCTTCTTCCTCCGGCGATCGCTGATCTCCCGGATCGAATTCAGGTAGGTGGCGCAATATTTCAATCACCTGGTTCCGGAGCTGAGCCACGGCGAGTACTCGGTTTTGGACCAGTTCTCGAGCACGGTCGGCCACCGGAAAGACGTGTAGCTGGCCCTCTGATCTCGCACGAAGAAGACCTGAGCTAGGAGAGACCACACCTCCTCTTGATGCTTCTTCTTCTTCACCATGTTTGTAGGTTAGTTTTCTGGACTCGTCAAAGCTTGTTCTCAGTTTGTGTTCAGTGTCTGTAGGTGGGTCGTCTGGCCATGGCTTAGGTTTGTTGAAGTTAGTGTGTATATGTAGCTTGTTAGAATGTTAGGCCATGGTTTGGGTCTGTTGAAGATAATGTGTATAGGTAGCTTATTTGGCCATGAATTGGGTTTGTTTGCATTTATGAAAGCTTCTATGTTTTGGTGGATAGTTTGTGACGATTGGGTCTGGTTAGCTGGGGTATTTGGGTTTGGATAGCTGAGAGTTGGTAGGTTCTGGTTAGGAGGGGTGATTGTGGCTCTTCGGTTTGGGTAGGATAGTGTTGGCAGATTTGGTGTTCAGGTTAGATGCTCTGATACCATTTGTCATGACCATGACAATTTAATTGGATTTTTGATATATTTTGGCTTAGATTTGCAGGTTTTGTGTGAAGATTTTCTGGTAATTGGATTGAAGATGAAGAATAGATCGTGAAGATAAGCAGAGATAGATTGGAGAGAGAAACAAATCAGAATTTGAGAGAGAGAGAAACAGCATTGTTGAGAGAATAGAAATGAGAAATTAGTTGGGAAATATTTGTTGTATTGATTGATATCCAAAGATTGGTACAGACTCTGTATTTAAAGGAAAATGTATACAACTCTAAATTGTTAGGACTCTTGGGAAATAATTCCCTACAGCTGACTCACACTAATTATTATGGACTCACACTAAATCCCTAAAATTATCCCTAAATCTCCCAATCATTACATTTGACACGACGGCGACGACAATGGTTGGAGTTAAGGACGAGAAATCCGAGAAGTGCCTTGAGCTCTTCTTGAAGATCGGCTTGGATGAACGTACTGCTAAGAACACCGTCGCCAACAACAAGGTCACCACCAACTTGACCGCCGTCATTCACGAGGTATCCAAAGTTTCCGCGTATTTGCTTTAATTTGCAGTCTTTGTTCTTAAATTTGTATGTGATTGCATGTAAAATTTTGTTTATTTTGTTAATTACAGGCAGTTGTTACTGATGGGTGTGACCGTAGAATTGGAAATCTACTCTACACGGTTGGTTACTTTGTTATATTTATAAATCGGTTTATATAATAATTTTGAAAATTTTAATTTTTATTTGTACTGGTTAGAAATTTTGGTTTTGTGAATGTTGTGTGTATGATATAGGTTGCTACGAAATACCCGGCAAATGCTCTCGTGCATCGTCCAGCTTTGCTGAAGTACATAGTGTCCTCCAAGGTTTGACACACTAGCTGATTGTATATGTTGTTACTATTGGATTGTACAGTTTTGGAATTCATTTTGAGAAAAAAGGTTTTTGGGGCAATTTACTTAATGGAGTTGCATTTCACAGATTAAAACTCCAGCCCAGTTGGAAGCTGCGTTTTCATTTTTTGCAAGCACTGGATCGGAGGATTTTAAATTGGATGAATTCGAAGAAGTGTGTGGTGTTGGTATGATAAAATTATTCTTTATTTTGATGTATGATGTTAAATGCTTTAGGATTGTGTTGTAATTTTATAGTTTCACATTTTCTTCATTTAGTTGTGAGTTGCAAGCTACTTATTATAATATTTTTGTTGAACTTTATTTGACTCTTGTTCATTGTTTTTTGGATTTATTTTATTTCCAACTTGTTTTCTAGAGTTATTGGCATTAATTACTCCACTGGGCTTGTAAATAAACAGGGGTTGAAGTTTCCACTGAAGATATTGAACGGACCGTTAAAGATGTTTTTGAAGAGAACAAGAATTTGATTTTGGAGTTGCGTTATAGAACAAATGGTTAGTGTTGATTCTATATATATATATATATATATTTTGAATAACTTTACATTCTTTTGAATTATTTTTGTTTGATCATGATTTGGATCCAAATTGATGTTTTGTTTTGGTGCATGTTTCTTTAGCGTTAATAATGCCGCATTATTGTGAATTTCAATAAGAGTAATGCTAGACATCCCAACTTGTAGCTCAACCAATGATGTGTCAATTGAATTCACATGACATGTGTCAAGTTAGATAAAACATCTTTAATGTATATCCATTTGTCAATTGACACATCATTAGTTGGGGTTTGAGTTGTGATGTCTAACATTACTCTACCAATAATGATGCATTGGTTCCTTGAGTTGCATATCCTTTTAAAAAGCATGTATGTGCACACACACGAATGCACCGAGGGTGGAGAGAGGAACTATTAAAATTAGTTTAAAATAAGGAACTAGTTTCTCGTTTTCTTATTTATGAAACATCGTGCATGTGCAAACTGTATTTTCTATTCACACACATGTTTACATTAACATTTGCATACATGCTCAAATCTTGCATACCTAACAAGGCTTTTAGCCTGCAGTTTCATTGTTTTGATTTGGAAGTGTTTTCTCATCAGTGCTCCACTTTACCATTCCGGTTAACATGTTTGATTCGCATTCAATTATTTTGTGTACAGTGGGTGATTTGTTCGCAAATGTTCGGAAGAGGCTCCCATGGGCTGATCCAAAGATTGTCAAGGTGAATGGTTTCCTCCCCTAAATATCAGTAACTTGAATAAGTATATTTTTAGTGAATATATATATATATATATATATATATATATATATATATATATATATATATATATATATCAATACTGATACTTCTCTGATTTGTCTGACTTCTTTTTTCCTGACAGCAACTCATAGATGCTAAAATGTATGAATTACTTGGAGAAAAGACAGCAGCGGATAACGAGAAGCCTACAAAAAAGAAGGAGAAAAAGGATAAGCCTGCAAAAGCTGAGGTTAGCCCACCTACATGCTTTTTGTAATCTTTATGTATGCCATATTTCTTTTTGATTGGGGGCATTGCCTCTGTTTATCTCTTTGGACTTTTTGTGTTTGTGTAGGAGAAAAAGATTGCTGATGATGCTCTTGGGCAGCCATCTGAAGAAGATCTTAATCCATATCTGATATTTCCTCGACCAGAAGATAATATCCAGGTGAACATGTATATGGTTGTATCAAGCCTCAGTGATATTTACTGTTCATATATTTTGTGAACCTCTTATTTTTTTCATTACAAATTTTATATTTTGTGGTCAGCTGTCTTCTATGTTAGTTTCAGAAAATGTAATATTAGGAACTTGTAATGGAGCCAATGCCTCATGAACCTTTTGTATTCACTGCTTCATTTAAGCATTTGATTAAGCTGTATGATTGCTCTCTTGTGGGTTATCAGGTGCATACTGAAGTTCCTTTCAGTGATGGCTCTGTGTTGAGGTGTTGCAATACAAAGGAAATGCTTGAAAAGCACTTGAAAGTGACAGGAGGGAAAGTCTGTACTCGTATTCCACCTGAACCAAATGGGTATTTGCACATTGGTCATACAAAGGTAATTATTGATTTTAAGGTTTGGGGTGACTCAAAAAGAAAAATCTGACAGGTTTGTGATTTACTACTGTTGTTTCTTACTTTGTAATCCTTCTGCAGGCGATGTTTGTTGATTTTGGTTTGTCCAAAGGAGAGAGGTGGTTGGTGCTACCTGAGGTGAGGTTTGCTCTTTTTTGAATTGATTTTTTTATTTATTTATTTGATTTATTTATTTTTTTTATTTTTTTTTATGGAGCTGTTCGCCATTTTACAATTAATGTTGTTGGAACAATTATATAGCTTGCTCAAAAGACGTAATTGCTGGTTATAGATATGGATGCCAGTGTGTGCTTTCTGTTTGAATGTGTGTACTTTAGAGAGAGAGAGAGAGAGAGAGAGAGCAACTCAATGTTCTTGAAACCAACTTCCTTTGTTCTGGTCGTGTCTTATTTATAATTAATATGCATGTTAATTTGACATGAGTATGGGTGCAGGGTTTCCTCTGTGCCCCTCCTTAGAGTTGTCAATGCCAACTTATTTAGGATGACTCAATGAGAGAGAGAGAGAGAGAGAGAGAGAGAGTTGTTCTGGTCGTGTCTTATTTATAATTAATATGCATGTTAATTTGACATGAGTATGGGTGCAGGTTTCCTCTGTGCCCCTCCTTAGAGTTGTCAATGGCTCAATGCCAACTTATTTAGGATGACTCAATGAGAGAGAGAGAGAGAGAGAGCAACTCACTGTTCTTGAAACCAACTTCCTTTGTTCTGGTTGTGTCTTATTTATAATTAATATGCACGTTAATTTGACATGAGTATGGGTGCAGGGTTTCCTCTGTGCCCCTCCTTAGAGTTGTCAATGCCAACTTATTTAGGATGACACACAGACACACAGAGAGAGAGTGAGAGAGAGAGACTCACTGTTCTTGAAACCAACTTCCTTTGTTCTGGTTGTGTCTTATTTATAATTAATATGCATGTTAATTTGACATGAGTATGGGTGCAGGGTTTCCTCTGTGCCCCTCCTTAGAGTTGTCAATGCCAACTTATTTAGGATGACACACAGACACACAGAGAGAGAGTGAGAGAGAGAGACTCACTGTTCTTGAAACCAACTTCCTTTGTTCTGGTTGTGTCTTATTTATAATTAATATGCATGTTAATTTGACATGAGTATGGGTGCAGGGTTTCCTCTGTGCCCCTCCTTAGAGTTGTCAATGCCAACTTATTTAGGATGACTCAATCAAATTGTTATATATATATATATATATATATATATTTATGATTTTGGGACACATTTAGAAGATCTTTTTTGTGTCAAACAAATTTCGTTTTTTTTAAAGAATAATCTTTGTTTATGATAAATTCAATTTATTGCGAACCCATAGGAAGTATGTAAAATAAAGAGTACGTCAATTGGAAAATGGAGTTTAAGTGCCAATATATAGGATGCCAAATGACTGACATCCTTCAATTTTCGTGTTATTTCAGTACCAACAACTTATTATAGATTTGTTTTTATATACTTCTATAGTTCTATTTATTATGTGCTACCAGTAAATACATCCCTCTCTTTTTCATTCAGTAACTTGGGAAGCAGTGGTGGCTAGACAGTTTTTTTATTCCTTTTTTGGTGTTTTGTGGTTGTTTTTATTAGATCCTTTCTGTATGCACCAGCCACATTAATATTACATTTTTGGAGCTGATTCTCATTTAGTGTTGTTATGTTGACCTTGATTTGATCAATTTGACTGTAGTTTTAGTTATTGTTTGTTAATAAAAGTATAATTTCCTGTTTATTGGCTCTGTCCATTGGGGGTTAGATATAGTTGGTTTAAAGATGAGAATGAATTGACGGTTTGGTATACAGTCTTCTGATCAAAGATCTCTTAGACATATCATATCACATATGTAACTTGGTAGTTGATTGAACTCAGAATTTTAGTACCGCTCTTCATCATCCAAAAAGGCATAAGGGTGTTTTCAGGCTTTTGTTTCTGATTTGTAATTAGTGATTTTTGATGCTTTCAGATATGATGATACCAATCCTGAAGCTGAAAAGAAAGAATATATTGATCACATTGAAGAAATAGTTCAATGGATGGGTTGGGAACCTTTTAAGGTAATATGCTGCTCTTCATTGATGAGATATATATTCGAGAGATGTGCTTTTAGTTTATTTAACATCTCTAGATTTATGCAGATTACTTACACTAGTGACTATTTCCAAGATCTGTATGAACTAGCTGTGGAGCTGATACGGAGAGGTCATGCTTATGTTGATCATCAGGTTGCTATATAAAATATGAATATTCAGGATATTGCTTTATGTGCATACATATTCATTGTTTTGTTTTTTATATTATGACTTTCAGTCTTTTCACTCGAACACCCATCCCAATGTAGAAAAAGAAGGCAACTCTCTGTCTCCCTTTTATGTTCACCACACAATTTCTAGGGCCGGATTAAATATAGCGTTTGCATGGCCTGATATTGTCAAGTTGTGTACTATGTGATTTTAAAACTTTTTGTAGAGACTAGAGTGATCATCTTTAATTTTGCTTAGGACTTTGGACCTTGCATTAATGACTTTGGTTTGTTACTAATCAACATTGGATAATTTCTTCTAGACTTCTGAAGAGATAAAGGAGTACAGGGAAAAGAAGATGAACAGCCCATGGAGGGATAGGCCTGTTGCAGAATCATTGATACTTTTTGAAGATATGAGAAGTGGCTTGATTGAAGAAGGAAAAGCAACACTTAGAATGAAACAGGATATGCAGAGTGACAACTTTAATATGTATGACCTCATTGCTTATCGTATCAAGGCAAGTGATATAACTAAACAAATTTAGTTTCTTTAACTTGTCTAGTTCCTCTTATTTCATTGGCCTGAAATTCTCTTTTTGCAGTTCACTCCTCATCCACATGCAGGAGACAAGTGGTGTATCTATCCAAGTTATGATTATTCTCACTGCATTGTGGATTCTATTGAGAATATTACACATTCAGTATGTCATATGCTTCTGAGGCTATTTTCATTTTTTCTGCATATTTCTAGTACAAACTTAAGGTTTCGGTTTGCTGTTATTTGCATTTTTAAAAGCATCCCCCTGTATTCTTTTTAGCGAATTGTGGTACATTAATCTGGGTTTATTTATTTATTTTTGGTAGTCATAGGATGGTGGACAAAGATTTGACTTATTAATGTCCGGTTCTTGTTTGCTTGTAACAACTATAGGCACCAAGCCTTAACTTACCTAGTCCAACCTCGGCCTATTTATCAGATGCCTTGTCAAATGGTTGTCAAGCTATGGGGCTGTCGTGGATGGTTTACTAGACAAAGTCATTTCTCTGCGGAAGTTCATTATTTATTTGTCTTCTGATGAAGCCCATATAGCCTTTTAACAATTAATCTAACTGGCTTACAAAATGTCCACTAGATAGAACTGCATTCTTTATAACCTTGCTTAGGTGTTGATAAATTAACTTGTTATATCACTCACTGATTATGTTGTTCCACTGGCCATTACATTTACTTCTTGTTTGTGGGTAATTAGTTAGAATTTTGGTATGATTGGTGATGTGAGGTCAGATTGTAACACTTGGTAATTGAGCTGAAAGATTGGGTGCTAGTCCATCTCTCTTAGGCCTAACAGTCAAACCATTGTGAAAATAATTCATTTGGTATGTTAATTTCAAATGTAAAACACCCATGAGTGCCGGTCTCATGTGATGGCTGCCTCTTTGAATATGTCGTATCTAGTTGATGTATGGAGTAATGTTTATCTTTTCTTTTGTTGAACTTCTATATCTAAAGTACCATGTACTGTCTCTTCCGTACGCATTGTGAGATTATCATTATGGGAGTTACATTTCTGAAAATAAGTTGTCTAGTTCTTATATATTTAATTCATTAATTATGTAAAGTGTCATTTAATAACTCTCTAATTTCACATTTTCTAAATGCAGCTATGTACACTTGAATTTGAGACACGACGTGCTTCATATTACTGGCTGTTACATGCATTGGGCCTTTACCAACCTTATGTGTGGGAATATTCATGGTTGAATATTTCGAACACTGTGATGTCTAAGCGAAAGGTGAGCAAACCTATTGGATAATTTTTTTCACCTAGAGCCTCAAAATGTATTTCATTGCACTGTTCTTCTATGAATTAGACATATTTACTGTGTTCTGCTGTTGCAGTTAAATTTCTTGGTGACAAATAATTATGTTGATGGTTGGGATGATCCTCGTCTTATGACAATAGCTGGTCTTCGGCGTAGGGGTGTGAGTTCTACTTCCATCAATGCTTTTGTTCGAGGGATTGGAATCACTAGAAGGTTGGTTTTGTATTCTTGGTGCAGACAGAGATATTACAGATTATTAAATTTTTGTGACATGCTCTCCTTACAATTTGTTATGTCATGTCTACAGTGATTGTAGTCTGATTCGTTTGGATCGTCAGGAGTATCACATAAGAGAAGATTTAAACAAAACAGCGCCCCGCACTATGGTTGTGCTAAATCCACTCAAGGTATGCATCCCGTCTGCATATATATTCTCTGGGAATTACATTGTTCCGTTGTCCAATGTATCTTTCTTTATTCTCAGGTAGTCATTACCAACATGGACTCTAGCTCAATTATGCATCTTGATGCCAAGAGATGGCCTGATGCCCAAACAGATGAGGCTTTTTACAAAGTAAGTATTATAGATTACTAAGCTAAAGTTCAGTTTTATGTTACAGAAGAATAAATAAACACGATGTTTAAGATTTTTACAAGCTGCATGATTTGACTACGTGATTTTAGTGTCGGAGCACATATTTTCTTCTGGTGGTGTGGGACAAGAAAATTCTAGCTGACATTGACCTAAGAACATCTTGATTTGTTATTATAAACGTACAAGTGACTTGAATTACCATGTCCCTAAGCTGGAATATGATACACCAAATGTTTTGCTGCAATTGTTGGATGTTTTAATCATTAACAGCTACTGCCTTTTCTGCTTACCATAGGTTCCGTTTTCCAATGTTATACACGTTGAGCACTCTGATTTTCGAAAGAATGATTCGAAAGATTATTATGGTCTTGCTCCCGGTAAATCTGTCCTACTCAGGTATGCTTGTATAATAAACACAACTTTTCCTATTAAATTTGAGTAGAGTTTGTTCTGATAGAGTTGACAATTTTATGCAAGCAGATATGCATTCCCAATAAAGTGCACAGATATTATTTTAGCCGATGATAATGAGACCATTCTTGAGATCCAGGCTGAATATGATCCTTCCAAAAAGACAAAGCCAAAGGTTTACTTTCCTTTTTTCTCTTGTGCTGGAATTTTCTGTTCATGTGTTTCTTTGAATAATTAGCGTTGGAACTTATATTGGTTCTATTGGTGTATTCATCAATTAAATTCTTCACTTCTATTGTGCAGGGAGTTCTTCACTGGGTTGCTGAGCCTTCCCCAGGTGTTGCTCCGCTGAAAGTGGAAGTCAGATTGTTCGACAGATTGTTTAACTCCGAGGTAAGCTATTATGTGCTTGTTAAAACTCTCCTTTTGTACCTTGCCCCCTAAAAATGCATGAATTCTTACAACTAATCTAATTATTGCTTCAGAATCCTGCCGAACTCGATGATTGGCTTGCTGATCTGAACCTCAAGTCAAAAGAGTTGATACACAATGCCTACACTGAACCATCACTTCGAGATGCTGCTGTTGGGGACAGATTTCAGTTCGAAAGGCTAGGTAAGTGCGGAATACATCATTGTTTGTATTTATTTGAAGCAGACATAGCGTAGTTACTTGCAATGGACACATACATTTTCTAACATTCTTTACGTCTTTTCGCTCTGCAATTCAGGGTATTTCACAGTTGATAAGGATTCCACTCCGGAGAAACTTGTCTTCAATCGGACAGTCACACTGAAAGATGGTTACGGTAAGGTTGGGAAGTGAGATTCTGTAAAATATTAGCGCTACTTTTTTACACGTTATTTTAACCTTTTAGTTAACTGTAAAAATTTTGGTGACAAATGTAAAAATTTATGTAGTCACCAAATTTTTTACAGTTTCTGCTTTATATCAACACAGTTGTACAAAAAATCTTGTCAACCTGTTGAAAGTTTTGTGCAAGTTCAGTTACTACTTACTACTTTGTGGCACTTAGTAATTTTTTCTGTTTGTGCTTTTCATGACTTGATGAACTATTGGTTTCAGCTAGATGATTTTATCTATTTTATGAGAATTTCTGAGCTGATGATTGGTGTCCCTAATAACTGGTGATATAAACTTGTGGAAATATTTTATGGGTGGCTATTCTACACTCATTTTTCTTTCTATATATTAAAAAATTAAAATTATTAATTTTAGTACCATACACCCTTTAAAATACCAAAACTATCCTTTTAAGTATATATATATATATATATATATATTTTTATTTTAAACATATGTTTTTTCTCATTGCATCCATTTCTCTTCATTTGCTTACACCATTGATTTTTTTTTTTTTTTTAAGTACAGTTTCTTAAAAAAAAAAAAAATTACGTACAGTTTCTTAAAAAATTAAAAAAAATAAAAAAAATCTATGTACAGTTTCTTCATTCCCTTAACAAATATTATATAATTCAGTTAGATAAAAAATTTCATATTCAAATGAAACTCTACGATTAAAGTTTTATTGGACAAAAATAAAATACAAATTCACCTCTAAAATTATTTTTTTCAGTTGTTATTTGTGGAATTAATTTATTGAATTATTTAAAAAAAATTATGAAATCATATTGGTTTATAAACTTAATCATTGTCATAAAAAATAACAATAATAATTAAACAAATAATAATATGCAGCTTCTTTTGTTTAAAAAAAAAAAAAAAACTATTTTTTTAATCACCAAACAAATTAAAAAAATTTTATTTAAAAAATTGATTTCTTTTAAATGGGGTTTATATAATTTGGTCTCTATCTAATTCAGAAACATCATTTTTTTTATTTGTTAATTGATTTTTCATTAAATTGTCACATATATAATTCAAAATAGCTCATTTTAATCTTACTGTTAACCAAACTAACGTTCAACCATTACAAAATAAGTTAAAAGTCTTTTTTTACCCCTATTAGATGTTGAATGAGTAAAAAGATGAGTTTGCCCTCTAATTAACTAGGGTTTTCCATAATTGATAGAAAAAAATTAAAAATTTTTTTTTTTAAAAAAAATAGATTGATGAATCTCTACCTACCATCTCGGAGATGGATGATGGAGATCAAGTAAAATAAATAAATAAATAAACTATTTAATTAAAAAATTACAAAAACAAAAGATAAAAATGAAAAATGGGATAGAAAAAAATATATATTATTTTTACAAAAACAAAAGATAAAAATGAAAAATCAGATAGAAAAAAATAATATGATTTTTACAAAAAAAAAAAAAAAAAAAAAAAAAACTAATTAGAAAGTTTTTATTTTATTTTATTTTTATTTTAAGTTTTTTAATTTGATTTCTTAAAAAAAAAATCAAATTAAAAAACTTAAAATAATTTTATAAAAAGAAGAAAGAAATTTATTAATTTTTAAAGATATTATATTGTTATAGTATAATAAAATACAATAGAGTCATATAGAAATAACTTAAAACGATATAATAAAATGGATCACCAAACACATGTTTGTATTAATGATAATACAGTCCAATTTAATACAATTCAATACAGTCCAATACAATTCAATATGGTGTGTCAATTGTTAAACGAGCCCTAGAATGATTTAAAACTTTTTATGCCCATAAAAAAAAACAGGATTACGAGAACATCTTATTTTTGTTTTAATTCTTTATAGATAATATTTGCCAAAAAATGATGTCAAACAAATCTATTGTTTAGAAAAAAAAAATCAATATTTAAAGATATTTTTATGGTATAAAAAATAAAAAATAAAATATTTTTTGGTTTTATTTTCAAAAAACAAAAGCCGAAAGTATCATTAAGGCCTTAAGGGTCTGTTTAGTACACGGGATAGGATAAAAATATTTTTATGGGATAGGATAGAATAGAATATGATGGGATTGGATTGGATAAGATGGGATTAATTTTAATATTATGATTTGTTTGGTGAAATATAGGATATGATTAAAAAATAGATAAAAAAAATTACACACATCTCCCCTGTGCTAGTCAAAGTTAACAAAAGGCAGGATTTTTTCGTCATTATATTCTTTAATATTTTGTTTTAAAAAATAAAATTGAAAAAGAAATTAAAAAAAAAAAGAGATATGTTGAGATCCAGTTGTATCAGGAAAGATGTAGAGGCTGATACAATTGGATATTAAAAATATTATTTTTTTTTTCTGTTTTGTTCTTTTATTTCCCTACTGTTTTTGTTGTCTCTTTGATGTTGTCCAAACCGTTCTTCTTCTCTCTCTCAACTTCTTCTTCGAATTTCATTTTTTCATTTTTTTATTTTTTTTAGAAACGAATTTCTTCTTTTTCTTTTCTCGTTTGATTTTCTCTTCTTGTAGCCAAAACTTTTCTTTTCTGATTTTATTTTCTCTTCTTGTCCCCAATCCAGTCTTCATGTAGCCCACCTCTCTCTCTTCTTGTTTTGATCTTTATTTTCGAATTTCTCTCAAACGTCAAACCTTCAAATTTCTTCTTTTTCTCTTTGATCTTTATTTTCTCTCAAACAACCACTTCGGCGAAGAAGGAGAAGGAGAAGAAGAAGAAGATGATGCTCTTACTTCTGGCTCCAACCAGTTGAAACGAAGATGATGGGGGTGTTTGTGTAATTAAGATGATGGGAAAGAAATGAATCCCATGAATTTGGTTGGGATTAATTAGTCCCATTGCAATGGGATAAATCATGCAAATAGGATAAATTTTATCCTATCCCAGACATGGGAATGAGATTAAAAATAAGTCGATTTCCATCCCATCCCATCCCAACTGCCAAACATAACCTAAGGGATTCTTAAATAGACCAAAGGTCCAAAGGGGCCTTGTGGTTCTTCTCGGCAGTGTTATGCCAACAAAGAAGATAACTTTATTGTTGAAATATAAAATTATTTAATTAAATTAGGAGGCTAATAATAAAATTGAACATGATAATAATAAATTACAAATCTAATTTTACTTGAAAATAAATTTAAATATTTTTATCCATCAAAGTTAATTTTAAATTCCCAATTCTATTTAGTTTGATTATAAACTATACCATATACATTATACAACATATGATACCATGAGATTTACTATTATATTTTAATAATACTGTTTTTTTTTAATTTAATAATATAATTAATGAGTAATGGTTGAAACCATAATCCAATGTGACTTTATGGTGAAGGGCGCTTCTGATAATATCTTTGGTTCAAAATACCCACAAAAGATAGCACTAATTTAACCTACCATATATTTTCAAGGCCAATATATATAACCACAAATGATTATTTCAAAGAAGTCAGAAGAGCTTTGCAAATGTAGGGGCATCTTGAATCCAATACCAGATACATTACAAAGCCATTTGGATGAACACTTGAATCCTTTTACAGAAGATATTGATAACTTAAGGTGCCCCTCCCTTTCATTTCACATGCCACTAGTGACAAGACTCATTGAGTCTTTTCATATATCATTTTTATTTTTAATCTAAAATTTTTTAGGTGGTGGGGAATGTGGATCATTAATACTGGAGTTTGTTGGTTTTGTGAAGCCTGAGAAACGATTTTCAGCAGGTAGCGCGGCACGGACCATGGTGCAGACAAGGAGCTCAAGCCGCGGCACACACAGCAGTGGATTCCAGAGGTGATACATTGTGTAGATCGTGGGGCGGACATGGCACACATGCCATGGCCCAAGGGGCGAAGTTTTCCAGAGGTGATATGCGGTGTAGACCGCGGCGCGGAAGATGCACACACACCACGGTCTTCTAAACGGTGGAGAATAGAGGCATAACCGCGGTACGGGACGCTGGTTGCAGACTGTGACCTGGATCGCTGTAATGACGGGATTTGTGTGATTTAGGAAACTTGTGCGAAAAGAAAAGTACTTATTTAGGGTTTCGGTTTACCCTAGTGCTCCCATATAAATACCACAATTATGTAAACCCTAATGAGTGTGAGAAAAAGATTGCTAGAGAGATAGAGAGCACATTGAAGAGAGATTGAGAGATTGTAATTAACTCCAAAAGTAATGGATTGAGTGCGGTGCGCTCTGTGAACATAGGCAAATTGCTAAATCATGTAAAATCTTTGATGTCATCTTTTCTTTCTTATTGTTTTCAAATTATTTATGTGTGTTTAGATTTGTGTGTGCGACTTATTTTTTTTACAACAGTTGGTATCAGAGCCCTTGGTTGGGGCAGATTATTTTTCACACAAATCTAGGTTTTCTCGAGGTCATCGATTTCGTCGTAGAGATGGGATCAAAGAAGGATACTCACAAGATTGAGAAATTTGATGGGACGAATTTCAACTTCTAGAAGATGCAGATGAAGGATTATCTGTACCAGAAGGACCTGCATTGGCCGATAAAAAAGAAGCCGGAGAGTATAACCGATGAAGATTGATCAAAGAAGCGGATGCCGAAAGAACATGGATGAAGAGGATTTTGAACTCCTAGATCGGAAAGCATTAGGAGCAATTCATCTCAGTTTAACAAAATAGGTCACTTTCAACGTAAAGGATTAGTAGACTGTCAGAGATCTTATGAAGACTTTATCAAACCTATATGAATAACCTTCTGTTGACGGTGAAATTTGGATTACCACACAACCAACAATTAAATCAAAAGTATCGTCAATTAAGAAAGAAATTCAATGCATGCAAGAGACCAATTTACGTGGAAAACCCTTGAATGGGAAAAAACCACGGCGTCCCGGAGGACAAGAAAATATCACTATAGTTTACTTGTTTCGATTACACACTCAAATCTCCAGAATTATTGCTTTTCTCTCTTTTGGTTATTTCGAACCCCCTCCTCGTGGGATAAGTGGTTCTATTTATACATGATAATCTAGGGTTACTACGTGATCCTGTCCTGTTGGAGGTAGGATTTCCTTTTTGATTCGTATTCGGATTCCCATGTTGTAACAGATACGGATATATGTTTTCGGCCCTTTCCTTTTCTGCGACTCCTTGTTGCCATGGGTCTTCTGGGAGTTTAGGGTTTATTTTTATGTTTCAGCCGAGTCGGTTTGTGCCCAGCACACAGATGTGGCGAACATCTCCCCTCCTGGGTTTTACCCTTTGGCGACTATGCTTCTATCTTTGGCGAGTACATATCTAGCTCTGGTGAACACATCTTTGATTTATTTGACTTGATATGCTGATCGGTCCACGTTTTCTTCTTTGACCTGGTCAATGAGTGACGTGGCAACCTGTTCCTCAACATTTATTGACTCCTTTGATGACGTGGCTGCTTGGCGAAATTATATATGCAACAATACCCCCATAAATATTTCGAGCTGAGCGAACGATTTGGGTTTCTAATTCGTTTGCCTCAGCGAGTAGTATTTATATCCATGCTTATAAAATTTTGGCGCATTTTGCAAATAATTCCCCCATTTTTCATTTTTACCACATGTTGAATTTGTTAGTTGATTCTTCCGGCGCAAGCCTTCATTCTTGGCCACACAATTTCTGGCGCTTCCACTCATTTGACAGGTGAAGACACATTTTGACTAATCGGTGATCCCTGAGGTGCCACATGTCTGTTACTTGGTGGTGACTGTTACGGCCAGTTATTGTGACCGTCACTCACTTTAACTAAATATCTTTTTATCTGATTTTTTTTCTTTTTGAATTTCAAAACTCCCTCTTTTAATGCCCGATCGTTTCTCCTTCTCCTCCATCCTCTCACGTCTCCATTAATCTCTTTTTTCTCTCAAAACAGAGTTCCTTCATTGTCTCTTATTCTTCTCCCTTAGAAACTTCTGCCATAAATTTCTTTTATTGTCGAACGGCTCATCTTGAACTCGATCGTGCTTATTTCTTGGCGTCCTCAAATCTCCTGCTCATTCTCCAAACCTAGGGTTTTTCTAGTGAGTTTTCATGGATCCCTCCTTACGTTCTTCTCTTTTTAATCAAATGATGCAAGCTATGGAGCTTGGTGACAAACGTACTGCGGACAAAATTGAGTCTTTGATTTGTAATTTTCATCCGGATTCCCCAACCCCGATTTCTGTCTATATTCCTTCTTCTGAGGAAGATTCTGTTCCTAACACTCTTTCTCCTTCTCCTTCATCTTTTGACATTAGTTCTCCAACGATGACGAAGTCTTCTAAACCGGGTGGCAGTAAACGACGAGCTTTTAGGGCTCCTCGAAAGTCTCTGCTGGATGCCCAAACCACCGCCGATTCTGATGTTGAAGATCATCAGAAGAGTAGATTGTACTTCACAGCTGATCGCCCATGTTCTTTTGATTGTGAGGTTAACGTGGTTGGCGAGGATGAACTTCGTAAATACAAGAGCCGCTTTGACATTCCAGATGTTATCACTTTGACTCTGCTGGGTGATCGAGCAGTGTGGAATCCTCCTGAGAATGCGGTCGCCATTTATGGCACAATACTCAATTGCGGGGTTACGCTCCCTCTTCAGCCCTTTATCGCCAGATTTCTAGCGTAGGCCCGGATTACGCCGGCCCAGTTCGCCCCAAACAGTTACAGGATATTGATGTGCCTGTGCCTGTGTCTGATGTGGAAATTGAAGGGTTATGGACCCCCTACGCCTCGCGAGATCTACCATTTTTATATATTAAGACAAGCGGGCAATGGTAGTACGTATTTCCTTCTCTCTTCGCCCGTGGAGAATTGGATCCCTGAGGGTGTGGCGAACCCTGGTCAGGTGGAGGTTTCTAGCAACGAGAAGAAGAAGGGTTTTATTTGGGGCTTTCCCACTTCGAATAAAAGGTGGAAGAATAGCTGGTTTTTTGCTAGTGGTGAGTGGGGCAAAGATGTGCCTGCCAGCAGCCGCCGTAATTTTTCGGCGAAGAAGGTCCCCAGGCATTTCATTTCTCCTTCTCTGGCCGTTCCTACTTTGTCAGATGCTGAGATCTCTCATCTAGCCGTGGCAGCCATCATACCTTTGGATGAGAGGGGTAGATCTTTCCTCTTGGATGAGGAGAAAATGATCGCCCAACAGGTTTTCACACGCTTACCTGCCAGGCTTCCTCGCCGTAAGTTTCGCCAGTCTTTCTTCTTTTTTATATTACTGTTTTGTTTATCTTGTTAGTGATATTTTGTTATCTTTCGCAGTGATGGACTTTGATACGGTTTGTGACTTACAAGCCCGGGCAGTGAAAAATTCTAAGGCTGCTAGTAAAAGACATACTGCTGGTTTGGCCAAGGAAGGAGTTGCTAGCCCAGATGGTGGCGATCCCTCCGATGGCGAGGAAGCTGGTGATATTCCTGAGGGTGGGGTCAAATCGGGACAACCCCCTGTGTATACAGAGGCTGCTGTGAACATTTCTGCTGTGACTACTGCTGCTGCGACCACTCCTGTAGCTACCTCCAGCCGTAAGGGAAAAGAGAAAGTTGGAGTTTCAGGGTCAGTCAGTAATACTCCTATTTTTGACGCGGATATCCCTGAAACTCCCCTTGATCCTGCGAATGACCTAACCCCTAGGACCGGTAGAGGCAAACGCCCGGCTGAGGGCACCCCTGATCACACTGCTCGACCTTTGAAGCGGGCATCAAGAGTTGTGCAATATGTTGTTTCTTCGGATGAGGAGGGTGCTGATGAACCTGTATTCGCCGAAACTCCTTCTACTCAAACACCTGTTCTTGAGGCTTCTGCTGGTGGGGTGAGTGCGGTGGTATCCCCATCTTCTGAGGGAGTTAACAATTTGAATGCTCATGCCTCCTCCCCGACCGGTGCAGCTTCTCTTCGGAGGCTGTGGGTGGGTCGAGTGTGTCTTATGCTAGTCAACCTGGGCTATCTAGTCAGCCGGGGCCAGCTGATAAGCCGGAGCCATCGAAACAGCCTGGGGCTTCTACATCGGGTTCGGGTGCTGCTCATGAAACTCCTCCCGTGGATCCAACTGAAGTTGGTGAGGGAGTTGAGTCTATTTCCCTTTCAGATTTTTCGGCTGCTAAGATTTGCTCATACCTGATGAACAACGATGTTTATGTTGGTGAGGGTTGGGAGCATGTGAAGAGTAGGTCTTGTAACAGAAAGATGGAATTTTTCTTCAACTGCCACTCTTTGGTGAGTCTTTTGCAGTATTCGTTTTGTACTCTGATTTGTGTGTTTCCTGACTTGCCTGTTTTCCATTTCAGATGATGTCTGAGATGGTTGACAACTACAGGCGTAGGAATTTCCTTTCTAGGGACGTGAAACGCCTGTGAGAACAGGCCTCTACTTTGGTAGCTGAGAAACTCTCTGCTGAGAAAGTCCATACTCAGCAACTTGCTCAATTGAGGGAATCCGCAGATGGTTATCTTTCAGCTCAACTGGTTGCTGAAGAGAAATTGGCTGCTGCTGAGGATAAGATTTGTTCGCTGCAAGAGCAACTCTCCGCTAATCAAGAATCACTCGTAGCATGTTTTAAGGCTGAGCGACTAGCTGAGGAGGCAAAAGAGAGAGCTGAGCGTGAGGCTTTGGACCTACGCAACCAGTTGTCCTCGCATGAAGTTATCTTGAATGATCTCAAGGCCGTGCTGGAGGTTGAAGCAATCGATCATTTTAAGATATCCCCTGCCTATGATGCGCTTTTGTTGCGTGAATTTGAACGGGGCATGAGGCAGTCGAAGAAGTTCTTCGCCATGAATGACCATTCGAATGAAAATGCTTTAAATCGCTTTGACAGGTCTCTTAAACAGCATATGGCCAGCGGAGTGGGTTCGATTAAAGATTAGATAAAACGATGGAAAGCCCACTGCCGTTATAACAGGACTGAGCCTCATCCTATGCATTTAGAAATTCCCAGTAGGCATGTTTTCAACACTTACTACTCCGGCCAGAAGGGCAGCTTTTCTGGTTCTGGTGCTGAACTTGATTTAGGTCCTATTGCCGGTAGGGATTATGGACCTTTTATGCCGAATGGGGACGAAGAGATTACCTGGCCTTCTGAAGAGGAGATCGAAGATGAGGAAGACAGCGAGGGACCTCCTGCAGCTAGTTGAGATTAGGTCTTCAATTGTAAATATTTATATCTTTTTTGAACCTTCGAGTGTAAATTACTTTTTAATTCTATTATTTTATAACTCCTCTAGCTCTATTTTTGTTCAGATGCCTTTGCTGAGTTTTCGGCTTACTTAGTGTTTCACCAAGTTTTTAGCATATTTTACAGTTTTGTTCAGCTGCCTTTGCTGAGTTTTCGGTTTACTTAGTGTTTCATCAAGTTTTTAGCATATTTTATAGCTTTATTCAGCTGCCATTGCTGAGTTTTCGGCTTACTTAGTGCTTCACCAAGTTTTTAGCATATTTTACAGCTTTATTCAGCTGCCATTGCTGAGTTTCAGCGTACTCAGTGTTTGTTAGGACGTATCCGACTATACACTAAGTTTTTAACATGTTATTTAGTCAACTACCATTGCTGAGTTTTAGCATATTATTAGGACGTCTCCCTCATGCTTTTTGTTTGTCTTTTTAGGGATTTTACTTTTCCTGTAATGGCGACTGCCAATTTCTATAACTTGAGATTTTATTTTTCTCGCCAGTTTGCTGCGAGTACGAGATTCATCTGTACGCGATGGTAGTGATGCATGATGGCGAATGCCCTTTGTGACTGGCGAATCAAATCGCGAATCAAATCACGAATCTTCAGTAATAAATTACTCTTTATTGAATACTTCCTGCAACTCGTTAACATAGTCACAGATAAAAATGCTAAAATGAAAACTGTCTAAGAATAAAAAGATTGAAATAAATCCTAAAAGTAAGCGAGAAGTCAAGGGTAATATGTCTTCAAGTACTGCGCATTGCATGGCCGAGGTAGTTTGTCTAAACCCTCTCGAGTAATGCGATATGCCCCGTGACCAGCTATGCCTGTAATTTGATAGGGCCCTTCCTATTTGTCCGCGAGTGATCCTGCAGCTTTATCTCTTGTTCCTGGGTTCACCCTCTTCAGCACCAAGTCGCCAAGCGCGAACCTCCTTTCACGTACATGTGAGTTATAATATCTGGCTATCCTTTGTTGGTACGCAGTGTTTCTTATTTGTGCGCGCTCTCTTCTTTCTTCTAATTCATCCAGACCGCATTTTAACATATCAATGTTGAGTTCCGGTTGAAAGAGTTGTACCCTTGGTGAAGAGAAAGATGTTTCCACGGGAATGACAGCTTCAGCTCCGTAAGCCATGGAATATGGGGTCTCACCTGTTGAACCCCTTTCTGTGGTTTGATATGCTCAGAGTACCTGTGGTAGTTTATCTGCCCAACTACCTTTTTTCGTTGCTAATTTAGCTTTCAGGTTGTGTTCTATGATCTTGTTCACTGCTTCAGTTTGGCCATTCGTCTACGGATGTGCTGGGGAGGCGTAGTAGTTGTTGATGCCATACTTGTCACACAGCTCCCTGAATTTCTTGCCATCGAATTGGGTCCCATTATTCGTGATGATGGTGTTTGGTATCCCGAATCTGTACATGATATTTTTCTTTACAAAGCTTATAGTGTTTGCTTCTGTTATATGCACCAATGGTTCGGCTTCTACCCACTTCATAAAATAATCCACAGCTACTATGGCGTGCTTCGCTCCTCCAGTTGCTGTTGGCATTGGGCCAATCAGGTCAATTCCCCATATGGCGAATGGCCAAGGCGAGGTAATACTCTGCAAGAGTTCAGGTGGTTGGCGGATGTTATTGATAATTTTTTGACACGCCTCACATCTTGCTGCCACTCTTTTAGCGTCGGCGAATAGTGTTAGTCAGTAAAAACTCTGCCTTAATGTTTTGTGGGCTAGGCTGGCACCCCCAGCGTGATTCCTATAATTTCCACTATGTATGCTTCTCAGGATACTTTCTGCTTCTTTAGGCCCGACACATCTCTACAGCGCCCTTGAGTACCCCCTTTTGTACAGTTCTCCATTAAGTACTGAATATCTTGTACCTCTGTACTTCAATCGTTTTGCTTCTAATGGATCACTTGGGAGTACATCATTGACGAGGTACTCTTTGATTGATGTGATACAGCTATCTCTTTCGCCAAAGACTGCCCCAACTTCCTTCGGTTTGACTATACTCGGCTGCAGCAGACGGATCATAGGAATAGTTCTGGGCCAAATGTTGATCGTGGTGGATGCCAATTTGGCCAAGGCATCAGCCTGTTCATTTTCTTCTCTAGGGATCTGAACAATTCTGTATTCTTTGAATCTTTCCAGTAGCTCATTTGTTAATTCCAAGTAGGCGATCATGTTTTCATCTCTCGCCTGGTACTCATCTAGCGCCTGATTGACAACAACTTGAGAGTCGCTGAAGATTTCCACTTCATCTGCTCCTAGTACCGTGCAAACTTTTAGTCCTGCTATGAGTGCTTCGTATTCAGCTTGATTGTTAGTAGCTTTAAAGTCAAAACGCAAGACACATTTGACTGAGTCTCTTTCCGGGGTTGACACCACTACCACTACCCCTACCCCTACCCCGCTGCCGTGCGTGTTTGACGACCCATCAACGTGGAGTTGCCATTTGAATACTTTCTTGTTTTGCTCCACCATCATTCTTGCCACCTCCATGCTTGGCTCGGTGAACTCTGCTACAAAGTCTGCCACTGCTTGGGCTTTGATTGCTGTCCTTGGAAGATACTCTACATCGAATTCACTCAAATCGATCGCCCACTTCGTCAATCGACCGGATACTTTTGGTTTTTACAGAATTAATTTCAGTGGGCAGTTGGTGTATACTCCGATTTTATGAGCCTGAAAATATGGCCTTAACTTCTTTGCTGCTGTTATTAGAGCGAGTGCCATTTTTTCGACCGGTGAGTACCTGGTTTCGGCTGGTAACAGTGCTTTACTGGTGTAGTATATTGGTTTCTGGATCCCCTCCTCTTGTCTTACCAGCACGGAACTTGTGGCTACTTCAGAGACGGATAAGTACATATACAATGTTTCTCCTGTTTTCGGTTTTGATAGCAGCGGTGCTTGCCCGAGGTAATCCTTCAAGGCCTGGAAAGCTCTTTCACAATCCTCATTCCACTTGACCCCCTTTCCTTTCTTTAGGGCTTTGAAAAATGGTAGGCATCAGTCTGTTGATTTAGCTATGAACCTGCTCAGCGAAGCCAGGCACCCCGTGAGTCTTTGGACGTCCTTCAAAGTTCTTGGTGAGACCATTTTGGCCAGCGCTTGGATTTTTTCAGAGTTCACCTCTATTCCTCTTTGATGCACTTGATATCCTAGAAATCTCCCAGACGGTACGCCGAACACGTATTTTGTTGGATTCAACTTCATTCCATATCTAACCAACATATCGAATGTCTCCCTTAGGTCATCTATATGCTTATCTGCTGTGATGCTTTTTGTTAGCATGTCGTCAACGTAAACCTCCATATTTCTTCCTATCTGTCTGGCGAACATTTTGTTGACTAAGCGCTGGTAAGTTGCTCCAGCGTTTTTCAAGCCGAATGGCATGACTATGTAACAGTATAACCCTTGATCTGTGGTGAATGCTGTCTTCTCCTCATCTGGCTTGTGCATTTTTATCTGGTTATATCCTGAGTATGCATCCATGAAACTTAATGTTTCATGTCCAGCTGTTGCATCGACCAGCTGGTCAATTCTTGGTAGCGGGAAGCTATCCTTGGGGCAGGCCTTGTTTAGATCGGTAAAGTCGACGCACATCCTCCATTGGCTGTTCTTCTTTTTTACTAGAACTACATTCGCCACCCATTCCGGGTACTTAACCTCTCTGATTGATCCTGCGGCGAGCAACTTGGACACCTCCTCTTTTATTGCCGCACTTCTATCTGGATTAAAGCTTCTCCTCTTTTGTACTACTGGTTTGCATTTTTCGTTCACAGCCAAGTTGTGTGAAATCACACTTCTTTCAATCCCCGGCATGTCTTCATGGCTCTAAGTGAAAATATCCATGTACTCTTTCAACAAGTTTGTCACATCTCTCTTAACGCGTTCGTTCAGTCAGTCTTGCTCCGATCTTGACTGTTTTGTCCGGCTCTGCTTTGTTTAAAACAATAGACTCAGTTGGCTCTTCCTTTTCTCTGATCGTTTTGTCCCTTGGGTCCAATTCAAAAGTTTCCGGGTCATCCTCCTGCACTTTCTTGTTTACCTCGAATATGCTTAATGTCTCCATCCCTGCCTTATCCTTGAAGATTGACAGGTTGGCGCGGCGTGCCATCTCCTGTGACCCTTTCAATTCTCCGACTCCGAATTCTGTAGGGAACTTTACTTTTAATGCGTGGGTTGAAGTGATGGCTCGATCTTTGTTAAGAAATGGTCGACCAAGCAAAGCATTATACGGCCAATTATGGATGTCGACTACAACAAAGTCCAGCAGGATTGTTCGCCTACATGGTGCTGTACCAAACCTCACCGGTAGCTTCACAGTTTCCAATGATCTTACTTCTGCGCCCCCGAAACATTTCAACGGCACATGGAAGGGTTCTAGGTCCTTTCTATCCAGCCGCAACTCATCGTATACCCTAGTACTTAGAATATCAGCTGAACTCCCGTTGTCAATCATTACTCGAAGGACATCCCTGTGTGCTATTCGAACCCCCACTACGATTGCATCATTAGGCTTTGCATCAATTTCGTTTGAGTCTTCTGCTGTAAATATTATGGGGTCATGTCCTTCTCTTCCTTTCTTGGGGTTTCTTTGCACATAATTGATCTCCATGCTTCTGTTGTCATACATTACTTCTCAGACTTCTGACATCCTTTCTCGATTGCTTCTCCCAGTATGAGGTCCGCCAAAAATAGTGTTTATGGTGGCGTTAGGGCTATTTTTCCTTGGACTCTTTCTTTCCTGTCCGTTTCCTTGGTGGCTGTCCTGGCGACCATCGTGCTTGTCCCCTTTCAAAGCAAAATCCTTTAGGTGCCCGTCTCTGATCAAGCTCTCAATATGATCACGCAGCTGAAAACATTTTGAAGTCTCATGCCCATGATCTTTGTGAAATCGGCAGTATTTAGTTGTATCTTTCCTATCATTTGCTGATTGCTGCCGGGGGTATTTGGCGAGTCCTTTGTCTTCTACTACGGAAAGTATTTCCTCTTGATCGCCGGTTAGAGGGGTGTAATGGTTGTACCTTCCTCGAAACCTATTGGCTCGAGTGTTTCCCCTGCTTTCCCTTGGATCCCCCTTTTGGCCTATCAGATCTCTCTGGCGGTCACGTGATTGTATCTTTTTGTCATCCTTATGTTCTAATTTTGAGTCAGGTTTGTGTCCGTGTACGTAACTACCCCCTTGCGCTACTTCTTCTTCTTCTTCCGCCAGTGCATAGTCACCAGCTATTTCCATCATCTCCTCATAAGTTTTCAGTCTATCTCTTCGCAGGTCAAAGGATAATCGCCCGCTTTGTAACCCATTGGTGAAAGCGGCAATAACAGCTACATCACTGGCGTCTTCAATTTGAGCAACCTCCTTTCGAAGCTTGCTAGATACTTCTTGATCGACTCATTGCGTTCATGCTTCAAGTTTGATAGATGAGCAAGCGACTTTCTTCTCTGCACACTCCCCATGAATTGCCTTATAAATGCTTTGCTGAGGTTTGAGAAACCGCTTATACTTCCGGATGGAAGTCTTCCAAACCACCTGGAGGCGAGGTCGCCAAATGTTTGCGGGAAGGTGAGACATAGCAGTCCGTCATTGGATGAATACTGGGCCATAATGTTACGGAATCGGTGAACATGCTCCTTCGGATCACTGTTCTTCTTATACTGCTCAATGGTTGGCATTCTAAATCTGTCCGAAAATTGGGTGCGAGCAATATTTTCAACGAATGGGCTATCTGACTCATCATCCGAAGATACGTTACGACCATACCTTCGTGCCATCGCCGAAACCTTCCTTGATAGCTCTTGTAAGGTGACATCTCGCTGACCAGTTGGCTCCCATGTTGGATTGAGTCTGCTCTTGACTGTCATTCTCCCATAATTGCCTCTATCATCCGGGCTCCTTCTATCTTCTGTGCTTTCGGATCTTCTCCGTCGTGCTCTTTTGGATCGTAATTCCCTTCGTGGATGAGGACTTTTATCTTCAGACGAGATAGAACGGTGTCTCCGCCGGTTCCTTTGGTATGTGTCACTAGAATTGATCCCATGTGTTCTTATCTGGTCCCGCTCCTCCCTAGGTTCTTCATTCATCACACATTTTCCCTTCCTTTGTTTCCTACCCTCGAAATACTCAGGGTGACCTTGGGGAGTCTCTTCAGTGGATTGTCTCGCTTGAGCATCATGGGTTGCGATGTGAACTTCTGACCGTAGTCTTCCGGGCGGTGGGATTCCCGGAGTAGTTAACTCATAGGGAGACGAAACTCCCAATCCTATGGGAAGCGAAAGTCATATTTTGCTTGCCTCGTTGATTAAGTTTACCAATACAGTTTGGAAGTGCTGCAGAACCCCGGGGTCGACTGCCCTAGTTCCTGGCGTTGCTGCCGACTGTTCCCCGATCGTCACCGCCCTATCTCCTGTCGGCGCGGTTGGCTCAACAATTAGATCTCCGCTAGAGTTACCATCTTTGTCACTGTCGTTGTTCATGTTTCTCAATTCGCAATGGTTTCTCGAAGTTTTTGTTCAAGCGACCCCCTCCTTCTAGCGCCAATTGTTGACGGTGAAATTTGGATTACCACACAACCAACAATTAAATCAAAAGTATCGTCAATTAAGAAAGAAATTCAATGCATGCAAGAGACCAATTTATTTGGAAAACCCTTGAATGGGAAAAAACCACGGCGTCCCGGAGGACAAGAAAATATCACTATAGTTTACTTGTTTTGATTACACACTCAAATCTCTAGAATTATTATTTTTCTCTCTTTTGGTTATTTCGAACCCCTTCCTCGTGGGATAGGTGGTTCTATTTATACATGATAATCTAGGGTTACTACGTGATCCTGTCCTGTTGGAGGTAGGATTTCTTTTTTGATTCGTACTCGGATTCCCATGTTGTAATAGATACGGATATATGTTTTCGGCCCTTTCCTTTTCTGCGACTCCTTGTTACCATGGGTCTTCTGGGAGTTTAGGGTTTATTTTCATGTTTCAGCCGAGTCGGTTTGTGCCCAGCATACGGATGTGGCGAACATCTCCCCTCCTGGGTTTTACCCTTTGGCGACTATGCTTCTATCTTTGGCGAGTACATATCTAGCTCTGGCGAACACATCTTTGATTTATTTGACTTGATATGCTGATCAGTCCACGTTTTCTTATTTGACCTGGTCAATGAGTGACGTGGCAACCTGTTCCTCAGCATTTATTGACTCCTTTGATGACGTGGCTGCTTGGCGAAATTATATATACAACACCTTCTATGATAAATAAGGTCAATCTTGTCAAGAAGTTATCAAATCTAAAGATGACAGAAGGTCAGAGATTTAGAGAGCATCTAAACCAGTTCAACGAAGTGAATGATGGGTTAACTTCTGTGTCTATAGGTTTCGATGTGGAATTACTGGCGGTATTTATGCTCACCCAATTGCTAGAAAGTTGGAAGATGACAAGTCAGTTAATTGCCAACTCGTTCGGGAAAGAAAAATTGGACTTCCAACAGCTTGTGAACATGATCATGACCGAATATATCAGTTGCGTGAAGAAGGACTAGGGGCATCTACATGTGCAGCACTGAATATGGATGGTAGAGAAGGCAGAAATAGAAATTGAAACACGAATCAACGAGGAAGATCAAAGTCAAGAGGAAAGTCTAAATCCAAGTATCAGGTCAACTATTCAGGAAATCATCAACGAAACAAAAATGATGTAGAGTGTTGGAACTGTGGTAAGAAGGGTCACTTCTCGTATGAGTGTAGATTTGAGAAGAAAGATAAGGGCAATGGCAGTGCGAACTATGTGTCGGAGGGGTCAAATGACTGCCTCATCTGCTCGTTGGAAAGTAAGACGGAGTCTTGGGTTCTGGATTCAGGAGCATTATTCCATGCCACACCTCACAGGGAGTTATTCGAGAACTACGTCTTCGGAAATTTAGGTAAGGTGTATCTTGGTGACGATCAAGCATGCAATATTACCGGGAAGGGAGATGTGAAGATTCAACTAAAAGAGTCAGTTTGGAAGCTCGACAATGTGAGGAACATACCGAATTTGAGGAAGAATTTGATAATTCTAATTATTGCAATTCAGATAGCATTGGAAAGAAGAGTCCAAGACAAAGCCAACGGCGAAAATGACGCTGGAATCGGGGTCTAGACGCACCATTAATAGCCACTAGAAGATTGTCGTGTAGCACTTGTGTGTTTCTACTTGTGAGGGCACGTGATTTGAATCAATCTTTTCCTTATTGTCTGCAAAATGAGGAAGTTCGCGTTTGGGTGGAAAGCCAAGAGGGTTGAGTTTGGACTTGGAAACTTTTGGAAAGTGAAAGAGAAAGTGCATACTGACTAGGGACTGGGGGAGTAAAACGACACCGTTTAGGATTGTTTTAAATGAGAAAAATTTAAATAACTAAATCTGAACCACTCGTTTTTAAATCAGAAGTCATTGATCATAAAGCTCAGTAGAGAAAGAGCTCAACAAATGATCCTAATATTTTTTGTAAGTATGTCTTACTCTTGTTGAATGAAGCGTTGGTATAGAAAACCTTGATAAACGTGTGATGGATGATCACATTCCGATGTATAACCTTCAAAATAATATTCACGTAAGAGCTTAGCATTATGCTTTGTGCAATAGTAGTAACATAGTTAGTCATCATGTTTTAATGATATTGCATTGCGCTTTAAGAGCTTACCGAGAATTGAAATACCAACAAAATATGATATTAGGATTAATTGAGATGCCTATGGGCTTGGCAGGGCTATAGCCAAGCCAAGTTTTGGGGGGAAATTATATATATCGAAATTTTGGGAAAATATAATTCCATTGATTTTGTACATATTTTTTCAACTAACAATCTATTAATTTAGGTTTGTTTGACAATAACATTCATTTGACTTAGCAATTAAAGTGAGATACCTAATATTAGGGAGGTTCTCCCATCAGGTCGTCCTGAAATTATAATTTCAGGACAATCAACCACATCCACATATTTTAATAAAATGCTGATTTTTTTTAACAAACTTTTGAACTTCCCAAAACATGTGGTTGTGATTGGTCGTCTTGAAATTATAATTTCAGGACGACCTGATGAGAGAACCTCCCCCTAATATTATATATATCATATATGTATATATATATATATGTGTGTGTGTGTGTGTGTGTGTGTGTGTGTGTGTGTGTTCTTCTTCATTGGTGTGCTCACTTCCTTTTTTGACAGTCTCATCCTTCTCCGGCGACTGATAACTCTATTCTCTCTCTCTCTCTCTCTCTCTCTCTCTCTCTCTCTCGTGCCTTTTCCTCTTTCTCTCTCTTATCTCTTCTTTTACTTCTATTTCTTCTATATCCTTTCCAACGCTAGCGAAACCCAATCGTTGGCCGTTATAGGACGTCCCTCTTCTCTCTTTCTTCTTCTACCATGATTCTTCATCAACGTGAAATAAGACCTCAATATTTCCTTTTAGTTTTTTATTTTATTTATAAATGATCGTATTTTGCATATTGTACACCTAATATGATTTTTTTATTTTAAAGAATTGTAAATAACCATCTAACTTTTGATCAAATGCCAAATCAAACCCTCTGGTTTGAACAATCAGCAAAAAATCCCTACTATTAGTTGACTTTAATTAAATATAATGAAATATAATTATTTAAGGTCCTCCACCACCGAAGCCGCCATTCTCTCCTCCCATTTCTCCCAGCCACGCAGCCATTCTCTCCTCCGGCTCCCTCCATTGGAGAAGTTCAATCTCCTCCAATCGAGCTAGATCTTTAAATCTTCTCCAAAATGGAGGAGATCTGTAATTTTATCTTTTCAAAAAAAAAATTATTTATTTATTTATTTTGGTTATGCCGTTATGGTCTCCTTATATTCTTTTTTTTTTTTTGGTCTCCTCCTAAAGTTTTTTTAATTTTTATTACGGATGATGTTTTGTTGACAAATGATATATTCATTATGTAAAGACAAGACTGCCCCTGGATTTGCTAGATTTGACTAACGTTTGTCACATTTGACCGTTAAATTTTTGGTCAAAAAAACCTATTTGATGCATTTTTGTCTTCTGAAAAGTTATGGACCACGAGTACCAAAAAAGCAAACACATTCAAAAAAATTGATCTTTCACCAAAAGTTAGGAACTAAATTGATAATACCCTTTTTGTTTTATCTTTTTTTGAAAGTACCTTTTTTGTTATCTTTATTAATATTCAAATTTCATTTAATTAGTTATTTAGTTTTAATTAATTTTAAATTTTTAGACTGACATGGCGAGATGAGATTAGATAAATTAGTTTCTTTTTAATTTAGAGAGTTTCTTTTGACAATCTAATTTTTTTTTTTTTTTACACTTCTTTTCTAAAGACACTCCATTCTCAAAATTTAAATTTAAAAAAATTCTAAAAACACTTCATTTTGTTCCAAAATTATCTTTTTTTATCTTTTAACACACCTATTCTAAAGACACTCCATTTTAAAAATGAAATTTCGAAAGACACTCCATTTTAATTTAATAAAAAGTTAAGACGAACCATCGTAGCCTTTGGATTCATCCGATGAGTAATCTTTTTTGAATTAAATTATATAAAAAAAAGAAGTTACCTCTCCTAAACCATTAGATTAAATATTACATATTAAACACTCTCTTCTGAATTTTTAATTACTATTAAAAAAAAAAAAAAAACATACGAATAAGCTTGATTTTTAGGAATCGTATATATGTATATATTAAAAAAAAAAAAACTCAAAAAACAAGTACTTTGTTTTTAATTCTTTCATTAGTCTTATAAATTATAAGTTTAATCGAATCTAGTTGCAACAAATCAAGTTTTCATATATCTATTTTTTTTTAAATTGACTTTTTAATATATATATCACTGTTAGTAAAAAACCAAAAATATTAATCGAGAAAGTATAGAGATATGATTTTTTTTTTTTTTAAATGGAGGGAGTAATTAGGAGAGAGTAATTAGGAGTGTTTAATATGGTAATAATATATTTATGAGAGAGAGTTTAATACGTAATATTTAATCTAATGATTTAGGAGAGAGAATTTATTTTTTTAATAATTTAATTAGTTTTGAGTGTCTTTAGAATTTTTTTGTCTTGATTAGTAATTTTAGTTTAGGTTGAAATTGTCATTAATAAAAAAAAATTAAATTGGAGTATAAATAGATAATTTATGGATTGTAAGAAGAAGCTCTTTTTAATTTATTGATAATACTAAATAAAAAGACAAGTTTGTCCATCTACTGTTACTTACTAACGGTGGTCAACACATGTTTGTGTTATTATGAAACTTTTTCCGGTTTTAGTAAAATTATATATATATATATAGTCAGGATAAGTTAGGCAATTTGCCCTATTATAATTTGTTGAGATATTATTATTTTCCCACCTGATGTATACCCTATTGTTAAGACGAGGACGAGGACAAGGTTTGGGTTTATTGGCCCTTCTTCCCCCTAAAATCAAACTTATGTTAACTGTCCCCCTTCTGCCACACTTTTCATCCGGTCAATGTATTTTTTGCCCCCTTTGACCGTTCAATGGGAAGGAAATGACCGATTTACCCTTCAGTTAACTCCATATAATTACCATTTAACCCTTAAAATATTAATTAAATAAAAAATATATTTAAAAAAACATAAAACAATAAAATAAAATAAAAAACAATAAAAAAAATGGAACTCCACCGTCCATCTCTAAGATGGATGGTGGAGATATATCTTTTTATTTTTATTTAATAATAATAATAATAATAATAATAATAATAATAATAATAATAATAATAATAATCTTTACTTCAATATATATTTATTACCTCACAAAAAGAGATTTATTAAAAAAAGAAATTAATGAATAAAAAATATAAAAAATTACAATTTCATCAACACACCAATCGATCATCTTGGATCATCATCTTTGTTCTCTCTCATCAAGACCAGATCACTCGTTCTCTCTCATCAAGACCAGATCACGAAACCCGGAACTCAGACCATAATCGATCGGCGGCACCGCGGCGGTAAGAGATCAAGTAGCAGGCGATGACGACGTTCGGAAGTGTGACGACGACCGGAAGCCCGATGACGACCACCCACGCCTTCTCTCTCTCTCTCTCTCTCTCTCTCTCTCTTTTCGTTCTTGTTCTCATTCTCAATCTCTCTCATATTCTCAGTTTTTTTTATTTGTTTGATGATGTTAAATTTTTGATTTGCTTGATCGATCGATGGTGGGTTGGGTTTGGGTCGATCGATGTTGATGGTTCTGGGTTGAAGATGTTGATCGATTGATGATGTTGCTTGAAGATGTGGATGGATCGATTGATGATGTTGCAAATGTTGTTAGATGATGTTGCTTGAAGATGTGGATTGATCGATTGATGATGTTGCTTGATCGATCGATGTTGAAGATGCTGGGTTTGGTGTTTTTTAAATTTTTAATTTTTAGGTTGAAGAGATTTGGGAATGATTTTCCAGATTTGGGAATGATTTTTTGGGTTTGGAATGATTTTCCAGGGAATATATAAATTTAAGTAAAGATTTTATTATTATTATTATTATTATTAAATTTAAATAAAATAAAATAAAAAAGATCTCCACCGTCCATCTCAAAGATGGATGGTGGAGATCCGTCTTTTTTTTTAATTGCTTTTTATTTTAATTATAAATTATTTTCTTTAATTTCAGATGGTCAATGACGTTAATGCCCTTTCTATTCAATGGTCAAAGGGGCATATGATACATTTGATGAATGAAAAGTGTGGCAGAACTGCAGAAGGGAGTCAGTTAACATAAGTTTGATTTTAGGGGGAAGAAGGGCCGATAAACCCAAACCCTGTCCCCGTCTTAACAATAGGGTATACCTCCGGCGGGGCGGGGGAGATTAATAATATCCCTAATTTGTTTTGTTTCAGCGACAAACAACTGCGTGAGCTGTGTCATCTAGCACATATTTTAAGGTTAGCTGTACTTCACTCACTCTCTCTGGGGTTGTTATTTTTTAGCGCCAAAGCAGAGAGTGTGTGTTTATAGTGTCTGCTTTTCTGCTGGATGGATAGATTATTGAGCTCATCTCCTACTCCACAACAGGATCCTTTTAGCTTGGTCATACCCTCATTATCTATCACTGTTTTTATAACCTCTCTTTCTTCTAAGCTTATTTGCTTCTCTTTTGTAGGAACATCAATCTCTTTACACATAACTCTGCATCTTATCCTACTCATCTCAACTACTTTACCAACTCTTAATCTATTACATGCACAATTGGATCAAAGGAGAAATGGTAATGATTTACTTCGAGAGAAACCAAAATCTTCAAAATGTCAGTAAACTAACACTTAATTTCAGAATAAAATTTAATTATATTATTTAATTGCTGCCAGCCATTATTTATACAACTAAACTGATAATTAGACGGAGTAATTGCAATCTAATCTTATTTAACCTAACAATTATCAAAACTAATCTTAAAAATCTATAAACTAAATTTTATCTTTTTTATTTTTTATTTATTTTGACTTGCACGTAACATAATCTCTCCAAGTGTTTCTTCTTTGATACTTGGATTTATTTCAAGAAATATTTTCTGGGTTTTTATTTTTATTTTTTTAGCGGTGGTCCTGGTGGATTTTTGATTTAGGTAGCCAGATTTTCTTGCATGGAAGGTGGCTAGTAGATTTGGAGATCAAAGAAAATCATGGGTTGTTTTCCATTTTCACTAAGTGTTAGGATCCTTTTGTTGTTTTCTTTGGTGTATGCAGTGAGTGGTTTAGGAGTCAACTGGGGCACACAAGCATTTCATCCTCTGCCCCCAGAAACCATAGTGAGATTATTGAGGGAAAATGGGCTTTCAAGGGTTAAGCTATTTGATGCAGATTATGGGACACGTACTCAGATAGAAGTCATGGTTGGTATTCCAAATGACATGATCTCAACTATGGCTAGTAGTGTCAAAGCGGCTGAAAAGTGGGTTTCCAAGAATGTCTCTCAACATATCACTTCCAATAATGTTAACATCAGGTCTGCCTTTTTTTCATTCTTTAGTTACTTAGTTTCTCGTTGGATTATTTATTTACATCTTTCCATTTCAATTTTTAGTACTTATAATCTGGTGCTTCTGAGTTCTGATTTGGTTTACTCCACCCAACTTATCTATGTTGTTGCAACCTAACTAAGAGAAACCATAGTTTTAGTTGCTATCTTTAATTTAAGTGAAATACATTTTGCAGCCCTTAATTGAAAAAGGAAAGATGAAATTTTCTCATATGTAAGCAGACAGATAGCTTAATTGAGAAATGAGCTCTTTGAGCAATTTTCAATAGTTGTAGCTTGAGTGAAGGACTACCTCCATTTGTGTAAATTATGTATGCCTGGTATGAATATCCATTTTCCAGAACATCTGACCGTCAGTATTGGCAGATATGTTGCGGTCGGGAATGAACCTTTCTTGGTTAAATATAATGGAAGCTTCCTCAAAACAACTTTCCCTGCTCTCCAGAATGTCCAATCTGCCCTGATAAAGGCTGGGCTTGTTAACCTTGTAAAGGCCACTGTTCCCCTCACAAGCTGATATCCACGATCTCATGCTTGCCATTGTCAAGTTTTATAGCGACAATGGTCTTCCGTTTACTGTCAAGTGTCAACATATGCCAACTTCCAAGTTGAGTACGCCTTCTTTGATGGCAACTCATCTCCTGTCGATGATGGTCGGACGTCCTATTACAACATGTTTGATGCAAATCATGACACACTTGTGCATGCCCTACAAAAGAATGGGTTTGGGAACCTGCCTATTATAGTTGGAGAGATTGGGTGGCCCACTGACAGAGATCAAAATGCTCGACGGTTCAACCAAGGTTTTGTGTCTCATATTTCAGGTGGGATAGGAACCCCAATGAGACCTGGGCCAATTGAAACCTATTTTTTTAGCTTGATTGATGAGGGAGTATTGATCAGGGGAATTTTGAACGGCACTGGGGGATTTTCACCTTTGATGGTCAAGCAAAATACGGGCTCAATCTTGGCACCACAAATTCAGGGACCTTGGTTCCAGCTAGGAATGTAAAATACTTGGAGAAAAAGTGGTGTGTGTTGAAGCCTTCGGCCAAACTTGACGATCCACAAGTGGCATCAAGCGTGAACTATGACTGCACTAGCCTTGGTTATGGGACATCTTGCGCAACTCGATCTGGATGCTGCACGAAACATTTCATATGCATTCAACAGTTACTATCAGAAAAATAATCAGCTTGATGATGCCTGTAAATTTCCAAGCCTTTCAGTAGTCACTAAAAGTAATCCATCTGTCGGAAGCTGCAGATTTCCGGTAATGGTACAACCGTATTATGCAGGTGCAAAGAAGAGATCGGTGATGAGTGATTAGGAGTTGAATAAGAAGTTTATCAAGTTCAAGTTGAAGTGAAAAATGAATGTAAATTACAATGTGTAAGTACCAAGTATGGCTTGCTTAAGATATGATACGGTATTAGGATGAACACGAAAGATATACTAGAAACTCTTTTTAGGGTAGGCTGTCTACAATTTTTTTGTTATTATTGATATTATTTTTTATTTTAATGGTAAATTTTGTAAATTTTCATGAATTAAAATAAAAGGTACATATAGTTGAAATTAATAAATTAATATTAAATCTTTTAAAACAAGTCTAATTTCACTATTTACTTTAAGATTCAAAATTGACAGATAAAAATAAAATTAAAAATTAAAAATTTTAAGTACTTTAAAATTGTTCTTAAAATTGTAGTACTCCTAAAGAAAAAACATGTCTTATATGAGGGTCTACATTCTTATTTCATCAATTAAATATTTTTAAAGTACTTGATAGAAGTTTTAATTTCTTACATATGAGTTTTTTATTTTTTATTAATTTTTTTTATTTTTATTTTTTTAATATTATATAAATTCAGGGTTTTTTTTTTTTTTTTTTTTTGGAAAGAGAGGACTCGAACCCATAACCTCATGATGTAGGCATGGAGGTATACCACTGGACTAGTCTCATCTCGTCACATGACTACATGAGTCTCATGTATTTGTTAATATTTTTGGTTTAGAAATCTAATTGAATAATTGAAGAAGTTTAGAAGCAATGTATTAACCAATAATAATTAACAATATTACAAGTGGAAAATATGAATAGTTTTATTTTAATTTCTTTTTAAATTATTGGGTGGGCTATAGTCCACCCAAGCTAGGGCTGTATCCGCCATTGATGATGAATGTTGACTATGATAATAAGATATGTAACCATGTAAATGTACAATGCATATAGAAACATATAAATCATATTGTGTGATTGAATATTATTTGAATTCATTGCTGGAAAATGCAAAATCTGTTCAGGTCATATTTAAATGAATCTAAACATAATCGTTGGTTTTGTGAACTATGATTTATGATTTTTTTTTTTTTTTTTTTTTTTTTTGAAAGGGAAAAAGAAGAACAAAAACTACAAAATTTGGGATCTATATTTAGATGATCTATAAATATAGTATCGCCAACAACTTTATCAAAATAATAAATAAAAAATAGTAATGTAAACATAGAATCTTTGTGTAGGTAGGATAGTTCCAACTTCCTGAACAATTGTGAAATCTTTATCTTTGATATTTATATGGTATTCCTATTCTATATTCATTTTAAAGATAAAAATATGAGAAATATTTTCATATTTTTTATATTATTTTTATGATTTTTTTTTTTAATTGACATTTTAGGTAGAAGAACTGTGTTTTTTATTTGACATAAGAACCGTGTTTTATTTGTGAAGAATGACTTTGATTCTTTTAATAGATTTACTTCATGATATAATCTTTGGTAAATTTAGAAACTTAAATCATATTTTTAATTTTTTATATAATAAAAATATAATATTGTAATCATTTTTGATAAATTAATTATGTTGAGTTATAAGGCTAGTATGAGTCCTTTTAACTTAATGAGTATATGATGTGTTTAATAATCAAGAATTCTATGTAGGGAAAATAAATTACTAACTTGATTTCCCTACTTAATTTGATTACTAAATAGAATTTATTTAATACTTTTTTGGTGAAAATTTATTTAATATTTCACATAGGAGAAACTTTAGTTTAGTCCCTAATTTTTTTTTTTTTCCAATTTTAACTCCCGGGTCCCTAAATTAAACCCTTGATGCACTAATTCTATTATCAATTTGTATACATACGGTATTTCAGCCATTTACAATGAAAAACATTAGAAATCCAATAAGAAATAACACATTTATGCATAATTAGATAGTAAGGTTCAATATGCAACTATACAAGTAAAACATCACATTAAGTTTTGAGAATCGACGGTCACCAACCAACAACCTAAAAAATTTGTGTTTCATTTCATATTTTCAATGTGCAACAACTCAAAAAAAATAAAAAATAAAATAAAAAAATTCCCAATCAATAATTCAAATACATCAATATCCCACATCTTGTCACCAAAACATCAAAAATCACAACCCAACACAAAATTCAATTGAAAAAGTCAAAATTTCCATGTAAAACTACATTGAAAACGAAATTGGATCAAAATTGCTTCACGAGTCGCTAGTAGGTTGGGATCGATTTCGTTTAGTACACCTGCGTTCTCCTACTCTGGCGTGCCCGCTTCCTTCTCCAACCACTGATCGACTATGCTTTTATTTATTTATATTTTTTTAAAAAAATCTCTTTCTTCTATTATCGTGATTCTTCATCAACAAGAAATAAAACCTCAATATTTCCTTTTAGGTTACATTTTTTTTCCTTCCGTAAATGGAGGTACTTTTGACATTATACACATAATATGATTATAAAAAATACATGGGTTAAAAATAAATTTTCATAAATTTATGTGGTTATTAGTTTTACAAATTCTCCCATAAAATAATTATAAGATAGTCATTTATACTGACACGATCAAACACAAATCACCACACTTTAATTATTTTCCAAAATTATATAAATCAAACTCCCCATGACATAAAAACCCATCTTAAATCCACAACTATCTGGAAAAAAAAAAAAACCAAGGACTTCAAAAAATAGGCCAATGAAAGATGGCGGTGAAGTGAGCAGATTATATATATATATAAAGGCAATAATAAAGCCGATTCGGAGATAAAGAGGTTTTTGCCTCTTCGTAAAGATTGAAGAGGTTAGGACTTAAGAGGCGGTGTTGACCTTCTTCAACTTTCTTTTTTATTTATTTTTAGAAGGTATTTACAATCTCTTTTTTTGTTTGTTGTTGTGAAAATGACAGTAATTAAGTTAAAGCTGAGGAATGTAAATGTAATTGTCATGTGAAACATATAACGATGTCATGTCTTCTGATATCCCTGAGAAAATGGACTGCCCAACCCAACACAAGTCTGCTGTTCTGTCATCAAAAGATGCCACAACAGCATATTTATTTATTTTATTCAAATAAATATTATTACTATTATACAGTAATTTGTTTTGTTTCTGGGACAATCGTCTGCGTGAGCTGTGTGCACACTTTTTCAGCTTAGCTTTTATTACCTCTCTCTCTCTCACTTCGCCTCTTTGGGCTGTTGTATGTAGCTTGGCTAAAGTAGGGAGAGTGGGTTTATATAGTGTCTGCTTTTTCTCCTGGATGGATTGATTCTTGAGCTCATCTCTTACTCCAGACAACAGGATCCTTAGCTTGGTCATACCCTCCTCATTACCACTCTCTTCTCTTCTCTTTTAAGCTCACTTTCTTCTCTTTTGTTCTGCTTTTTGTACTATCATCACTCTCTTTACACATCTTCTCCTACTCATCTCAACTACTTTACCAACTCCTAATCTCTCCAAGTGTTTCTTTGATACTTGGATTTATTTCAAGGAATCTTTTCTGTGTTTATTTTTTTATTTTTTTTAGCTGCCTTTTCATTTGGTCCTGCTGGATTTTTGATTTAGATAGCCAGATTTTCTTGCATAGAAGCTGCTGGCTAGCAGATTTGGAGAAAAAGAAATCATGGGTTGTTTTCCATTTTCAGTAAGTGTTAGGGTCCTTTTATTGTTTTCTTTGGTTTATGCAGTGAGTGGTTTAGGAGCCAACTGGGGTACACAAGCATCCCATCCTCTGCCCCCAGAAACCATAGTGAGGTTATTGAGGGATAATGGGCTTTCACAGGTTAAGCTATTTGATGCAGATTATAGTACACTCAGGGCTCTGGGTAAGTCTCAAATAGAAGTCATGGTTGGTATTCCAAATGACATGCTCTCAACTATGGCTAGTAGTGTCAAAGCTGCTGAAAAGTGGGTTTCTAAGAACGTCTCCCAACATATCTCTTCCTTTAATGTTAACATCAGGTCTGCTTTTTTCCATTCTTTAGTTACTTTTTCCTTGGATTATTTATTTGCTGTTTTGTGGATGGATGTGGATGTTATTTGTTAGTTTTTAGTACATATCTGGTGCTTCTGATTTGGTAGTTTACTCCACCCAAGTTATCTATGTTGTTGCAACCTGACTAAGAGAAACCATAGTTGCTATCTTAATTTAATTAAACTTCATTAAACATTGTAATAATCTAATGCTCTCTTATGATTTTGAGCCTCTCACCATTACTTAGAAAACTTTATGAGGGTTGTTTATCAACGTATACATGGAATTGGGGCTTTGATATATCCTTCTGTTGGACATTGATGGTTTTTTCGGGGGTCATTCATTATAAACATTAGCTTGGCCCAGTGGTATGCCCATCACACTTACACTATGAAAATTGTGGGTTTGAGTCACATAGCTTCACCCACAATTCCTAAATTGGAAGAGTTCTAAAAAATAAATGTTATCTGAAAGGGGCAGATGTTCTTTTTACCTTGGTATAGTACATTTGGGAAGAATAGCATTTAACTATTTGATGGGTTGGAAGTGAGCATAGATGTGATTAATGGAAGTACTATAAACTTTTTGGCTTTTTGGCGATTCCATATTCAACAGTTTAGTGGGGTTTTCAATTATCAATTTACATAGGTTGGTCTTTTAGTTTGTTAGAGGTTGTAGTTCTACTTGGAGCACATCTTTTCTTTTAATGGTGGGCAAACATACCTTTTTATGCCGAAAATTTTCATTTTGAGTGAAATACATTTTGTGCCCTTAATTGAAAACGGAAAGAAGAAATGTTCGCATTTGTAAACAGACAGATTTAGCCTAAGTGAGAAATGAGCTCTTTGAGCATGGAAGATGTTCTTAAATTTCAATAATTGTAGCTTGAGTGAAGGACAACCTCAATTTGTGTAAATTATGTCTGCCTGATATGAATATCCAGAAATATTAGTGGAAAGGATTGAAACTTCTTGAAATTTGAGAAACAACAAAATGTTTTAATCTAATTTTGAACTTTGAAGCGTAACCAGTTCTTCTAACTTGCTCATTTAGAATTACTTGTTGCATTGATTCTTTTTTGACATTTATCTCCTTTTAGGGTCATATCCTCCAATAAATCATAAGCAAATTGCCCTTTCTAGCATTCAAGATTGTCATTTTCGGCATTCTTCTTGTTGTCATCATCGTGACCTTTTTCAATTAAAAAATAATATGGAGTTTCATTCTTTTTGATCTTATGTCAACACGTGCAGTGTGCCCAAACTCTTTTGTCCTTTTGGTAACTTTATAGTTTGAAACATGATAACGACTACATATGTGCACGACGGGAATCATGATGCTTCTTTTATGGGTTTTGATTTATATTATTTGTCCAAAACTTATGAATGCTGCCATCAAGTCTTGGTTTTTCATACATACATACATACATATATATCTGTCCATGCTTGAATGAACTTAAATGTCTTTTTCCAGAACATCTGACTGTCAATATTGGCAGATATGTTGCGGTTGGGAATGAACCTTTCTTGCAAACATATAATGGAAGCTTCCTCAAAACAACCTTCCCTGCTCTCCAGAATGTCCAATCAGCCCTGATAAAGGCTGGGCTTGGCAGCACAGTAAAGGCCACTGTTCCCCTCAATGCTGATGTCTATGAGAGCTCATCTGGCCTTCCATCTGGGGGTGACTTCCGAGCTGATATCCACGATCTCATGCTTGCCATTGTCAAGTTTTATAGTGACAATGGTCTTCCGTTTACTGTCAACATCTATCCCTTCATAAGCCTTTACATTGATGACAACTTCCCAGTTGAGTACGCCTTCTTTGATGGCAACTCATCTCCTGTCGATGATGGTGGGACGTCCTATTACAACATGTTTGATGCAAATCATGACACACTTGTGCATGCCCTACAAAAGAATGGGTTTGGGAACATGCCTATTATAGTTGGAGAGATTGGGTGGCCCACTGACGGAGACCGAAATGCTAACATAGAGTATGCTCGACGGTTCAACCAAGGTTTTGTGTCCCATATTTCAGGTGGGAAAGGAACCCCAATGAGACCTGGGCCAATTGATGCCTATTTTTTTAGCTTGATTGATGAGGATGCTAAGAGTATTGATCCGGGGAATTTCGAACGACACTGGGGGATTTTCACCTATGATGGTCAAGCAAAATACGCGCTCAATCTTGGCACCACAAATTCAGGGACTTTGGTTCCAGCTAGGAATGTAAAATACTTGGAGAAAAAGTGGTGTGTGTTGAAGTCTTCTGCCAAACTTGATGACCCACAAGTGGCATCAAGTGTGAGCTATGCATGTGGATTAGCTGACTGCACTAGCCTTGGTTATGGGACATCTTGTGGAACTCTGGATATTGAAGGAAACATTTCATATGCATTCAACAGTTACTATCAGAAAAATAATCAGCTTGACGATGCCTGTAAATTTACAGGCCTTTCAGTAATCACTAAAAGTGATCCATCTGTCGGAAACTGCAGATTTGCAGTAATGATCCAGCCATATTACGCAGGTGCAAAGAGGATATCGGGGAATCCCCAAAAGCTACTGGTTTTGATTCTGGGCTTGATTTCCTTTCTGCTAACAATTATGTGAACTCTGAGGCTTTTAACTCATGAACGAACATTTTTCCATGACTCCCTTTTGATTTGTACGATGGTGTAGTAGAAGAAGAAGCCAGGTGATCCATAAATGGCACAGGCATAGCTGTAATTTTTCATTTTGCATTGAAATTAACTTGGCTTGTTTAAGATTAAATTGCTTTTAAGTAGTAGTTTATTTATTTTTTCTGTGGATTATGTAAAGCATGTGAATTAGTAGTAATCAAGTAGGTTTTGAGATGGTGTATGGCTTGGTGTATACAGGTAGCCTCCTGGTGCTAAAAGGAAAAAACATATATGTAATATATATATATATATATATATATATATATATATATATGCAGCTTCTGTTTTTATATTGAACAGTTATTTATAAGTCGAGTAATATATTGAATTTCTAAGTGTTCCTATTATGTTTTGTTTTAGCCCTCATTGAGAGTCTTCAAGTTCAAACCATGGACTTCGCTTAGGCCTCCCAACATTTCTAAGAGCTTTCCAAACAACACTGTTGCACTTGAATCCAGACCCAAAAGCAATTTGCCAAACTCTATCACCTCCCTTGACCCTTGTGTTTGCTTCCAAATAAGCCAATTCATACCATACACTACTACTTGAAGTGTTGCCAAATCGCTCCAATGTTTTCCTAGATGCTTCCATGTACTTCTCTGTTAACTCCAAGTTGTTCTGGATTTCATCGAGCACCTTCTTGCTTGTGGCCAGTATGCATACGTGCTCGAAAGCAAGCTTGTAATCAGGTATGTAAGGCTTTTTTTTCTTCTTGAAGATCAAATTGGTGAAGAAATGAAGCTGCTCGGAGACCGGCAGAACCAAAGGGCCAAGAGTGGTGATGTTGGCCTTGAGTGCATGCCCACCAATCTCAATCACATCCTTGCTCACTGAGAGCCCTTGTTTCCCTTCTGCATCTTCCTTGAGATGTATGCATTTGAAGCTTCTATTATCCATGCCTTTGTGAGTTCGAACCAGCTGCAGCATCCATCCGTGCAAATGTTTAATAAATTAATCATCGCTTAAACATATATACTTAAAGAAATGAATACTAGTTAATTAGTAATGATATATACCTGCTTGAGTTCATACTTGGCGCGCCATCTATCAAGGCGGAAACTAGAGAGCAAGACAGCGGCAGCTCCCATTCGGAAGAAGCAATTAGGAATAAGCATGTCAGCATCATTGCCACCATACCATGTATTGCTCACTACTTCTGTGCTAACAACTAATGCATACGAGGCAGGATACGCATTCAATAGGTCTTTTGCCAAATCAATGGCTATGATTCCGGCTGCACAACCCATTCCACCAAGATTGAAGCTATTAATATTATGCCTAAGTTTATAATGGTTTATTATCATTGATGAGAGCGATGGCGTGGTGTTCAAGACTCCGCAATTCACCACAAGGATCTTGATGTCCTTTGGCCGGATTTGGGTGGCCGCAAGAAGGTCATCAATTGCTCCGAAAAATACCATGGCTGCCTCTTCTCGACCATCCTTGAGGTTCGGGCTGTAACCAAGGCGAAAAACTGATTTGGGCATGTAAGTTTGGTCTCCGATGCCGGAATTCTTGAGAACCCGTTGCTTAAATTGGATGGCAGCATCGTTGAAGTTGCCTGATTTTCTTGCTAGCTCTATGAATTCATGCTTTGAAATCTATAATGAATACATAAAAAATGATCAAATTTTGAAATAAAAAAGTAGTTTAATGAGTTGATTATTTGGAAATATAGTACTAATTACCTTAAGGTGATTAGGTGGACGATAACAAGCAAAATCAAGTAGATAGGTAGAGCGAGGTGATAAATCAAGATAAATATAAAGAATCAAAGCCAAAAAAGCGATGAGAAAAAGAGCATCAGTGAGGTGAAAAACAGGGGAAAAGTCACGGTAAGTGAGCTTCCCTAACTGAGCAGTGAATATGAGAATGATAAGTGGTGCAGTTAACAAGTAAAAGCCATGACTGAGAAGATAACCGTAACCAAGCCTGACATATTTCAAGTTGACAGAAGTGAGGAAGTTGGGGAGGCCTCGACGAACCCTGACGGAGAAGCTAGGTGAGCCTGCATAAATACCAGAATCCTCGATGCCCCGGTTGACGATCTCGGTGGAAAGTAAGTAGTCCTCCTGCTCTCTTCTTGCCATGGAATAGGAAGAGAGGAGAGGATGTGAGTGCATGGGCATGATGAAGAGTTACGTTGGAGGGTATAACATAGTAGAGAATGAGTAACAGAAAGGAGGGTCTTTCTACATGAAGCCGTCTCAACAGCGGGTTTGTAGCACCAGACAACTTGTGTGTAGAGATGCACGTTTGGGGAATGGGGATGGAAATAGGTCCCCCCATCCCCATCCCCATCCCCACTTCCCAGACCCTTCCCCCATCCCCCTCCATTTCCCCATTTGGGGAAAATGGGGATGGGGAATTTTGGGGGGACCTATATCCATCCCCATCCCCATCCCCATCCCCATTTCCCCATTTTTCCCGTTTTTCCCCTTTTCCCCGTTTCCTCCTTTTCCCCCGTTCCCCAATTTCCCCATTTGACTAAAAATTATAAATTAAACTAAAAAAAAAAAACATTTCAATAAAAAAAAATAAAAAATTAAAGAGTAAATGTGTATATATACTTAGGGAGTTAGAGTTTTCAAAGAATAAAAAAAATATATTAAAAAAATATATTATAATTATATTTATATATGTTTGGGGGAAATGGGGAAATGGAGATGGGGGACCTCTCCCCCATCCCCATCCCCATCCCCATCCCCATCCCCATTTCAATATAATTGTGGGGGAAATGGGGAAATGGGGATGGGGAGGGGTCCCCCCCATCCCCATCCCCATCCCCATTTCAATTTGGGGATGATTTTCATCCCCATCCCTCCCCATTTTCCCAAAAAAAATTCCCCAAATGGGGATGGGGACGCGGGGAATTGGGGCCCCGGGGAAAAATGTGCATCTCTACTTGTGTGCCTACTGCACTACTTTGTGTGTTGCACAAACCTCCAATTCTTTGAAATTGTCGATTATTTAGTTGATTTGGAATTATTAAATTATACCTAATTATTTTTATTAAAGGTGTTTATATAATTAAGAATCATTTGGAGACTCCATAATATTTATATGAAAGTTTTTGGAGTTGTTAGAAGACACATAAAATTGCTTAATTGATAAACGTAAAAGCAAATATTCAGTTGGCCGTTTTTTTTGTTACCGCTACTTAGGCAAATTATGTTTGGATCTATGTAATTTTCAAAACAATGGATTGAGGCCCCGGTAATAATTGCAGTTTATTCCCTAAAAGTCCAAAACATTTCATTTTTTGATGTCCAAAAGCAAGCTTGATATGTTACTTCTCCATGAATATAAAGTATAAAACTGGTGACTGGTGAGGAGATATGAAATTGTAAGCAGGGGAGTGAGTGAGGTCCATGGTTTGTATATAAGCATTGGTTTCTCCTAACTAAGTAGACGTAGGTGAAGGATGGTTGCGTGAAACCCATGATCTAAAAGCAAATCCGTGAGAGTAAAGGACATGTACGTGAAACCCAAAGCGGACAATATCTATTTAGTGGGTCTGAGCTGTTACACCTTCCATCATGAACTCTCGGGCCCTTACATTCTAAGGAGACTCTTTACAGCAAGATACTTGGATTAGAAGGAAAACCACTGCAATACACTAAACTAGTATTATATGATATAAAATATGATAATGTTATATCTCATATGGTTGTAATTGAGTATTGTATATGGGGGCGGCGTAGGCAGGCATGTCAGTAATGCAATGATAAGGTATAATGAAATTGAGAATATATGATTTAGTTCACTTGCCATTTACTACTCTCAACTCTCAATCTCTATATGTATAATTATTAACATTCAAACATCTCCGGTCAGATATATGACAATGGAGATGGAGGTCTGTTTTTTTTTTTTTCCTCATTCTTTCCTCTCCAATTTTACATTGGTCTTGAATCTTGATATGAGTTTTTTTGGTTACTTTAAATGCAGGTGGTGGAATTAAAGGTTGGGTTGCATTGTAAGAGATGTGAAAAAACTGTGCGCCAAGCCTTGACCCAGATTACAGGTATATATCCTATCATCTCTTAATTAATTCTTATATACAGAGACCCAGCTCTAGTACTTCTGTAACGTTACAAGGTCAGGAGTGTCGTGCGTGGAAACATTTATGTTTATGATTCTAAGATAATAATAAATGCATGGATGGTTAGGAGTGAAGTGCGTGGAAACAGATTTGGCGTCAAACAAGGTCAGGGTGTTGGGTTATATAAACCGCAAAGTTGTGGTTAAAGCAATCCAGAAAACCGGAAGAAAAGCTGAGGTTTTATCATCCTCATGGAAGCGAGACGAGCTGCAGAGTCCCAGGCTTCCTAGGGGATTTCGCTGCATCATTCCTAGTTGCGGCTATTCAACTTCTAAACGTAATGTTTCCACTGCTTTCACTACCACCGTATAAATATTATAAGAAAATTTACTAGACTAAACCGTCTTATGAAGTATTTCATGTTCGCTAAAAGATAAAAATCCGCTAAGTAACCGGCGTGAATATACATGTATTTGTATAACCATATCAATATTTGTACTGAATAGCAAGGCACACTAAATTGTGTTGAAAATTAATGGAAGCAGCTTTTATTGATAATGTTTAATAAACCTGCCTTACCCATCCATAACAATAGTCATCATGTTCATGTTCAGCTATCCAGTCAAGTTTGTCAGAAATCACATGACCACCACTATAATCAGAAATTTCACAACAAGTGTAAGCCTCACATTCCCAAACTGGGTCATCAAAGACATGGTTTCAAAAGGATTATATGAACAAACTCTTCAACTCTACAAACAAGAGCTTCACCCTTCAGGCATTTTTGCAAACACTTGCATTCTTCCTTCAGTCATCAAAGCATCTTCTCTTGCTCACTCCAACCAACACTTTGGCCTTCAACTCCACTGCATAGCTCTCAAAACTGGTTCTGATTCTGACCCAGTTACATCTAATTCTCTCATTTCAATGTATGCAAAATTATCAAAACTTGATTCAGCATACCAACTTTTCGATACAATGCCTCAAAGGGACACCATCTCTTGGAATTCCATCATAAATTGTTTTTGTCGATATGGGTATTATTTCGAATCATTGAAAATGTTAAAACAAATGTATTCATGTGGTTTTGTACCAAAGCCAGAGTTGATTGCTAGCATCATATCGCTTTGTGCACAAACAGGTGATCTCAGAGTAGGAAAGCAAATTCATGCTCTTATTATTGTTGATGAAAGGATTGAACTTTCAGTTTTCGTCTCAACTGCTTTATTAGACTTGTATTCTAAGTGTCATAATTTGCTGATAGCTTTTCGTGTTTTTGATCGAATGGAGATTAAAAATGAGGTCTCGTGGACCGCCATGATTTCGGGGTGCATTGCTAGTCAAAACTACAATATGGGCATTGATTACTTTCGAGCAATGCAGAAAGAAGGCGTTAAGCCTAACCGAGTTACTGCAATGGTTGTTTTACTAGCTTGTTCTAAGTTGGATTACATTAAGTATGGGAAAGCTATTCATGGGTATGCTTATCGGCATGAGTTTGATTCGAATGATCATTTGTCAGTTGCTCTCATGCATATGTATTGTGAATGCACAGAAGCATTACATTCTGCCAGGAATATGTTTGAAAGATTGAAAATTAAAGACGTTGTAACGTGGAGTTCAATTATCACAGGCTATTCCCGAAGTGGGGATCACGATGAAGCTATGAAGCTTTTTGGCCTAATGAGAGTAGAGGGAATTCAACCAAACTCTGTTACTTTATTGGCAATCATTTCTGCTTGCGCCAGCTTGTCTTCTCTAAACCATGGACTTGGAGTCCATTGCTATATTTTGAAATCTGGCTTAGATTTTGATGTTTTTATAGGGAATGCACTAATAAATATGTATTCTAAATGTGGCTGTCTTGCTGCATCACTTCAAATTTACAATGAAATGCCTGCCAAAGATTTGGTGTCATGCAGCACATTAATCAGCAGTTATGGCCTTCATGGTTGTGGTGAAGAAGCTTTGCAACTCTTTCATGAGATGCAAGAGAGCGGGATGGAGCTGGATTCCATCACGGTGCTTGCCATTTTATCAGCTTGCAATCATACTGGACTTGTTGAGGAGGGAAAAAGTATATTCAACAATGTGACGAAAAACAAGAAAATTCAATTAACTACAGAACATTATGCGTGCTATGTTGATCTTCTTGGAAAGGCAGGGAAGATTGAAGATGCTTGTGAGGTTATGAGCAAAATGCCAATGAAACGGGGTACGAAAATGTTAAGCTCTTTAGTATCAGCTTGTAAGATTCATGGAAGATTGGAAGTTGCACTAGTGCTTGCACATAAGCTTACAGAGTCAGAACCAGAGAATGCTGCCAATTATACAATGTTAAGTATGGTTTATGCTGAATGTGGCAATTGGGTTGGTGTAGAAGAGGTGAGGAGATTCATGAGAGTTAAACGATTAAATAAATGCTATGGGTTCAGCCGAATTCAGCCGGGAAATCAGAAATGGTAGCAGTGGCAAAAATATGTGGACTCGGAATATTATATTATTAAATAATAGGACAACTTATAATTTGGTCCCTATATTTTCAGGAGATGCCACTTTTTTACTCGACATATGCGTCAAGAGATGTTTTATTACAATTTCAATTTTAGCAAGATGAATCTAGAGGTGCCAAAAGGGTTTGACGGATTCGATCCGATCCACTTCGATTCTGTATGATCCAAATACGGTCTGGCTCAACCCAAAGCTCTTTTGGAGCAAGATATTTCTGTCAAGACGGCAGTCAACACAATCAAGGGGATGTTTGTGACATTTTGGTAAAAGCTACTGCTCAGTGTAATATTACATAACCTTACTGCTCAATGTAATATTACATAACCTTAAGGGGTGGAATTTTTCCTTTCGAAAACAACATAGTAACAAAAAATTTTGAGGATGTTTGATTGAAAAAAACACATAAATCTAAGTCTATGAAAATTCAAATAAAATTTAAGATGGTCGATGGAGATTCATTTAAAAAAATGAAAAAAAAAATGTGTATATATATACATAAATTTTCAAGTCAGTTCATTCTGGTATAACTTCGTGAGGATATTGGATGTGAGCCACTCGTTTTACATACTTTGACTCAAGTGTGTACACACTTGTCAAAACTAGTGACTCACATTTAATATCCTGATAAAATTATATCAGGATGTACTGACCAGATTGAGACTGTATATATATATTAAATGGATCTCCACAATTAAAAAAAAAAAAACATAAATTAAAAAAAGGGAAATGGAAAACAATATAAAGATGGATGGAATGAAATCTATATCGGATCTCTACTGTGTTATTTTTTAATGGATCGTCACTATCGACCATTTCTAAAATGCACGATGGTGATCCATTTAAAAAAAAAACAGATGGATCACCATCGATAAAGTCATAAAGATCTCTAGAGAGATCTTGATTTGTCTCTATTGCCGATGATAAAGATGGATTTGGATTTCCATCAATCATCTATGGAGATTGACAATGGATATGCAATATGGATCTCCACCATCGCTCTTTTTTTTTATTTTTAATTTTCTTTTGGTATGGATCTTCAGTTCTTCACTATACATATTTGAGATGGTAAATAGAGATCCATTTTTTTAATTTCTCTTTTTCATTATTTTTATATTTAAAAAAAAAAAAAAAAAAAAACAGTTAAAAATTGTTTGAACGATGAAAATACCATTTTATCCATTAGCTTTGACCAAATTTGACTTAACGTTAGGGTAGGTCATAGTTAATCGTTGGTAAAATTGTAACTGAGTATAAATTGCTATAACTCATATAGGTAGCCAGTAATTTGTTCGAAAAAATTGAAGCAAAGGGTAGAAAGGTAACTTGCCAAAACCAGTTTATCTATAATCTAATCTGAAACTTTGAAAGTAGGATCAAACCAGTTATCCACTTTTCATTTCAACTTTTAGTTACAATTGAAGCAGATGCTAACTTTGGGTTTGCTTTAAGCTACTGGCTACTGCTACTGCTACTTATCTTCTACTTTCTTTCACAAGTTTCCGGTCAAGCTTGTACAGTAGTTACATGTGGACAAGTATATGTTGATGGGGTTTATCTCTTTTTAGCTTTTGCATTTGTGGGTTCTTGTTTATTATCTGATTTATCTGTTCTGTTTTTCTACTTCTTGAAATTTGTGGATTCTCATGAAGCATTTCTTGAATTATAAAGTGGTGCATGTGCGATTTAGCTTAAAGGATTTTGTATACAACTAGCAACTCAATGCTTCTTGTAGCAGAATTTCTCGGAGTGCTTTATTGCTTTGACCTTTGAAGGGTTGAAAGATGTGGGATTGTCATATTCATGTTCTTAATGAGCACTTCAATGGTCTTATGCGACAATTTAATATTTATTAACCAAAACCAGTGTAGGAACTCACTTTCTTTACACAATTCTTCAGCAAGTTATTCGATTCGATTAAGTGGAAAGAAACAACGGTTCAGTGGGATTATCCCAAATGCAAAAAGGAACAATAGCAATAATCAATCACAGAGAAAGAGAAGTTGGTGGCAAAGGTTCCTTTTTGATGATGATGGAAATTGGCTTTTCATGAAAGATGATGCTGAAATGCTTGAAGAGGAGGAGTTCAATAGTTCTACTGATGAGGAGTTATCAGAGAATGACAAGTTTGAGGCGTGGAAGAGGAGGGCGGAAGCGATAGTAGAGTTGAGGGAAGCACAAGAAGATATGAGGAATGAGGAGAGTAGGAGGTGGGAGGATTGGATTGTGGATGATAATGGAAATGGTTCCTATTCATCTTGGAGTCAAGATTCGGATAACGGGACTGGGGAAGCTAAGAACGATGTGCTTTCGGATGCCAGTGATTTGATTCCTGAAAAAGGGTTTGTTGAGTCTGTGAGGGATTTGGTTCTTGGGAGAGAAGATGATGATATTTTGTATGAAGATCGGGTTTTCAAGTATGCCTCGTCCAATTCGGTGAGTAGCTATGTACAATTGTGTTATAGCATTGCAATTCAACTTAAGTTAGCTAAGCTAGTCCTCTTTGTTTCAGGCTAAATTTTTGGCAGTACTGATAATTATACCCTGGGCCTTGGACTTTGTGGTTCATGACTACGTTCTCATGCCTTTTTTAGACAGGTAATCACTGAACACAACCAGTTATAGCTTTGGTGATTAATCTTAGCCATACATATACCTGTAACGAAAATATAAGTACTATTCTTTTGCTCCATTTCTTGAATATTTCTATTTAGTTTGGAACAATGCTTTAGGTGGAAAGAAAAAAAAAAAAAAACTATTTGCATATTTAAGAGATAAGGCATTATATATTGACTTTGATGGGCAGTACAATATGAGTTCAAAGACGTAATTAATCATGTCGTTAACTACAAAAATGCAACTGACTAAAGAGTAAAGACAATCCTCTCTTAATTGGTGTGAAATGTTTTTTCATGATGCCAGTGATAAGTAAAGACATTAAAGTTGAATGCAATTTATTCCCTCAATCCTCATGCATTTTTCAATTTCTATTTCAATTTTCAATTTATATTGAAACTTCCAACATCCAAGTACCAGCCATAAATCCAAATGTTAATTGTCTCAGCTGCCTGACTAATTTATCTCTCTTTTCTGGTCACCCATGCAATTCTTTCACTAACAAAGGGAAAGGATTCCAGGGCATCCTACTATTTTGGCTTAAACCATTTGCATGTCAACCCTTCAAGTTATCTATTAATGCAGGATATATTCGAAAATCTCTAAACGTAAAATATAAATGTTAGGCTCAGATGACTGAGAAAAATTATAGTGTGTATAGAGAGGGAACACACAACTGATCGTTTAATATATTTTAACTTGGTCAATCTCTCCTTCTTTTTCATTCATCTAGTGCATTTGTTATCAGTTAACAGGTGCTTTCTACCGGTATTAGATTTTTCAGTGTAACTTGAGCAATTTAACTAATAAGCATGTGCACTAGCACAAATTTTAATATTTTATCAGTTTCCTAACTAAAAGATCAAAATGATAATTCTCATGCATAATAGATTCCCAAAACTCTTTTTCCTGTAACCATTTCAATTCTTATTCCAATTTTATTGTTGATAAGTAAATGCTTCTGTGTGTGTGTGTGTTTAAAACACTATAGATTCCTTGGTTGCTGCGTAAGCATGCTATGCGTGTGTTTTTTGTTTTTTGTTGTGTGCATTTGGTTAAAAATTTGTCTAAATGCATGTTTGCGTAAGTACCTCTTTTCCAGAGACTTACTTTGTCTGCTAATGTCGATGACTGTACTATAAGCTCTGCATTTCCAACTCAAAATATGAAGCAAGTACTGTGTCATGAACAGATATGTGAAGACTGTACCACTTGCAGCACAGATGCTTGATGTAAGAAGAAATCAAAAGCTTGAAATGGTTAAGGATTTAAAATTTGAGAAAGCTAGATTCCGTCTTGAGGTTGAAATTGGCAAATCTCCACCTCTTTCTGATGATGAGATGTGGTGGGAGTTGCGACATAAGGCGTAAGTTTTGCACTCATTTATGTTCCATTGACAAGCTTTCCTGTCATACTATATCATTTTTATGCTTCTTAATTTTAGTTTTTATAAGAGAAAGAGAGATACAGAAAGAGATGGGTGGTGTTAGATTATATCAGGAGCTACTTATTCATTGTTAAAGCATATTACTAAACTTGCCATAGAGTGGGTTGTCTATCCAATTGAACATATAACTACTTAGACCTGTAAGAACTCGATAATTTTTAAATTGTAAGAACATGCAGCCGTGCTTGTGATTCTTGGTACTTATGACAATACTAAGAGTATCCTTACATGATTAGGAATGGAGATAGAAAATTGTGCGAATGGAGATAGAAAATGTTTCACTTTTGAACTATTATAAAAATTGATAAAAATAGTAAATATAAGAACTTTTATATTGATTCACTCTGTTTTCATTCAATACTGAAAATTGTGTTCTAAATATTAAATGGCAAAAGAAAACTCCAAGGAATTGGCCTAGTGGTTAAGAGATGGGGCTTTCAACCAAGAGGTGTGAGAGTTCAAAACCCCTTGGGGCATCTACACTTCATATTAATAATCTTATGAGTTTCATGGTTACCAAGGTTGAAAGGTCCGATAGTAGCCCCTAGTTCAGAACCCGAGGTATATTAGAAAGATTGAAGGAGTTCTGGGTATTAAAAAAAATAATAAATGAAATAGTGAATCAATAAATATAGAAATTTGATGAGTTGTTTGATAATGCCCTTGTAAATATAGATGAGGGTGACAATATTGTTATCCATGAAGCCAGAAGCCGAAAGCCAAAAAGAGTCATGGATTTTTTTTTATAGAGAGGGTACGCGTGGAAGGAAAATGCAATGTTAGTAAATTTGAATAGAAAGGGTATGCGAGGGTACGGGAATTTACACTGGGTAGGGATAGAAATTAGAATAGAAAGCAGATAAATTAGATAGATATGGAAGAAATTCAGAGGAAAGGGAAGGAAATCAGAGGAAATAGAGAGGAGAAATCAATATCAGTTCTTTTTCATCATCAAAGTCTGAAGAACAATAACATATAGAGGCCTATTTAGACAAACTTAAAGAAAATCATAAATTTAATGGAAATTGCTACTAAAAACCTAATTCTAAGAAAAACAATTACTCCCCAAAATATATTATTTCCCCTTCTTTATCAACTAAATATGTTTAGCTTTAGTTTTCTTTTGCCATTATAAAATATAATGGCTAGTGGTGAAGTTTGCAAAGTGAAAGGGTGGAGAGAGGCGTGAATGTACAAGGTTCTGTATCTTAAATGATGGAACTAGAATACAGTAGGCAGTATCATCGCAAAACTAGCAATAGAACAAGGATACTTAGTACAAAAGATGCCTTATAAGTCAAATCCATACTAAATATATGAATACCCTTCCGGTTATTCTATAAAATGATCTCGATCTTTTTATCAAATATTAGTAGTGTTTTGATCGATAGTGGAACAAGCTCTAATAAGCCAGAAAACACGATAGATAATACTCCTCACATGTTGGTCTCCACTTTTATTGAAGTTCCCGATGATAGGTACTCCTCACATGCCTTGGACCATACTAACATAGATCTTTGTGATAAGTGCATCCAAGAAACCCAAGACTTGCATTTACAATCTGCTTGACCAATGAACTTATAGAATGTATTCAACTCCGGACATAAATTCTTTCAAGAAAAAAAAACTCTGAACATAAATGGCAAGTCTTCAGATGCTTTAGCCTAAGCCAAGAATATCATGTAGGTGCATGAAAGATGAAATTTACAAGACTTGCTAATGTTATGTAGATCAGGTATTACCAAATGAGAAGTTTTCCTATAGCTCAGCCCTTATGAGCATAAAGTTCTGAGTATCTACTAAATGCTTTCTTATCAAATTTCTGATTACTTTTCAACAGGTTAGAGTTGCAAGATGAGTGGAGGTTAGAGAACCGTAGAGCATTTGCAAATATATGGTCAGATATGGTATTTGGGATCTCATTATTCATTCTTTTATACTTCAATCAGAATCAAGTGAGTATCATTTACACTTTTTATATATATTTTATCCCCTATATGATTTTCTTTTCTTTCTCAGCATTAACGCTTTTTTTGTACATTTTACCCATGTATATGATTTTCCTTTTTTTCCCATCTTTATGGAAAACGCCATCATTGTCATTAACATAGAAGTAGTATTTCCACCTCCACCACCGGTCTCTAAAATTATCATTGTTGTTATTAACTTGTAAATGTTCTTCAATTTACTGTCTTAACAAGTTTATGTTCTCTTTTCTGTGTTTAACAACTTGATACTAAATCCTAGTCCCTCAGGTTCATATATTTTCTTCCTCATATTTTGGTTTCTATTTTCTTTAATAACAAATGATCTTGATTTAAAACCTGGCTGACTCTGGATTGGCGGAAGAGTGATGTGCAATGAAAGGGACGTAGTTAGTTTATGTTTTACCTGATAGAAGAACTGTTTTACCCTTTCCTTTGCTCAGTTTAGCAAACTTATAACATGGTTTCATACCATGTGAGCTACTCCATAACTAAAATAGCTCCAATTTATTTTATTCATTAGTTACACTATGTTCTTTGATTTATTGCAGATTTAATGTTTAGAATATTCTGTAATTATCTGATTAATCATTGTTCAGTTTACTGTCTTAACAAGTTTCTGTATCTCAATAACATTGTTAATCTATTGTAAGATTTAATTTGAACCATCTAAATGAGAGAAACTACCCTGCTTATCTACCAGCATTACCTTTGACATTCTATATTGATTTATGTATAAATGTTGTCAAACATTATGGACTTCTCTTGGAGATTACATTGCTGCTGACTGGTTTGCCTTCGTGATCATCGATTGATTATGTTTGTTTCTTTGTTCTTGTTGTACGTAAAAACCATATATGTTTCTGCTTCAGTACATATGGACAAAGATCCGCAATTATTTGAAATCTCCATGAATTATCCGGTATTTCCATAACGATTTTCTTTTCTTCCAAATTTTGCAGGTAGCTTTGCTGAAATTTACAGGTTATAAAATAATAAATAATATTTCAGATACTGGGAAAGCATTTCTAATTATTCTTATCACAGACATTTTTTTGGGGTAATATTTCCCGCTCTTTCCTAAAGTCTACTTATTAGCATGTTCTTGTCATTAACTAAACATCCTCAAAAGTCTTATTAACATTGTATTGCAACTCGCAAGACCTTTTGCACAACAACAATAGATCTTATTAGCTAAACAAGCTACCCCTCACGTTGAATGTACTACATTGTAGAGTTTTAGAATTAATAGGTCCTCAAAAGTCTTAGTAGCATTGGATCACAAGACCTTTTGTACAACAACGAAAAACCTTATTAGCTGAACTTGCTAGTCCCCACGTTGAATGGAACTACATTGAAGAGTTTTAGAATCGATGCCACCTTTGAAATAATCTCATGTTTATTGATATAGTATTTTGGGGTTGATAATGTCACTTCCTTCTCTTTGAGATTTATTTTAAAAGATATTTGCTTTTATATTTATGTTATGCTTCTTATAAATTTACATCAGCAGTTGGTCAAGTTGTTAAGTTATATCAGATTGTAACCATCAGGCCTAATCATTTTAACATGCTGTCGTTTAGCAAAATTGTTGATTTTGTTTCTAATTATATGCTTATGTAACTGAATATTTTTTTTCCCTTCCATTTTCCTTAATAATAACTCAAGAAATGTGTATTTGCAGGTATCATTCTGAATCTGGTTGGCAGACATTGTTGGAGATAATTGTTGAGCATTACGGTCTTGAAGTTGATCAGGCTGTCATAACCATTTTTATCTGCCTGGTTCCAGTTGTAATTGATGCATGTGTGAAGCTTTGGGTATGTTAGATACAGATTATTTTGCTAATATTCTATTTTCTTCCTCCTCACATTGACATGAAGCTTTTAGAGCTTAAATATCAGTGTTTGAGCCCTTACCCAAAAGTTAAGCTTTTGGGTTGTGTGGTAACAAAAATTGGTATCAGCGCGAATTCTTCTAGGAGGTCATGGGTTTGAATCTTTGACATGTTTGCCTAAAAACACTAGTTTTAAGACCCTGACAAAATTCAAGCTCTTATATTATATAGTAACTTAACAAAAGGAGATAGAGATATGACTGCTCGTCTTAATTATTCTATTCAACTTATTATGTAGAAGAATGGAGCTCGTGTTTCACCGAAAATAGCTACTGAAAATTAGAATAATTCTTCTTTTGTGTGCATTTATATACGAAAATGCCAGCATTTATTGTAGTTTAGGCACTGGAACTCTTGAATTTGTAGGAAGAGAATATGATTACATCATTGTGTATTTCATAAATGTCCATAATATGATCAAGTTACTGGTAATGTAGGTTTGTAATAGGTTGCTTTTTGCTTTCCAGCCTGCCCAGTTTTCAATTATGTAATCATATTTTGTTTGCTTTGTGTTGCAGTTGTTTAAATTTCTTCCAAGGTTATCCCCAAAAGTTTCAAATATATTCCGAGAAATGACGCGACATTAGTGGACTTTTTCAATTCGATTTCTTCTACATTTGAGAGAATATCAAACAATGAGATGTATAATCTATATATTTTTGTCCCTCAAACATTTCTTTGTCCAATTCAACTTCCCGTTCATCTTCCTTCACAGAGGTATATGAAAATCAAGGTCAATATTCGGAGACTATACTTGTTCGTTATCATATTGTAGTGGGATGAGAGTGTTGAGAGCTGTCCGTCCATGAGTAATGTATTTCAAATGGATGTTGCCATCTATATGCTGTATTTGGTTCAAATTTTTTGCAATTTTGGTTGCATCACTGTAACTGGGATTCAGGTTTTGACCATCAAGCTTGCTCTGTTATGTTATCCCTACATTCTTCTCATAAAACTTCACTACATGATATTTATCTTTGAGCTCTTCTTTTAATCATCTTAACTGTGGTCATAATTGATAATTTTTTATTAATTTTTTATGGATGACAATTTTATCAAATCTTTAGAGTCCGAAGTGGTTCACTTTTTAGGCATTTCCATGTTGGAATGTTTGGTAATCGTTAGTTATGCTGAAGAAATAATCAATTGGGAAGCTCAAAAGTAGTGTACATACATTTGATAATTTTAATACAAAAGTGATATAACAATGTACAATCTCTGAAATGGAAATGGTCGGAATGAACAAGCTGTGCATCTTATTATGGTGGAGAAAAGAAACAAAGATGTATCTGCTTCCTACTATACAAGGTTTTCGCATTCAAACATAGTAACCGGTGATTATAAATGGTCGACCTATCATCTCACCAGCACAAAACCTCTAGCCCAAACAAAGCTGCAATGCCAGCATCCTCCATCTTCAATTCCTGCCTCTTCTTCACATATAAGTAGAAGAACAAGAAGCATATATTGACAAATAAGAAAAAGTCCACCATTGTAACATTTCCAGATGAAACCAAGTACATAGAGAGAGAGAGAGAGAGAGAGAGAGAGAGAGAGAGAGATCACTTATATAAAAAGATTTGGATGCCACATTCTTCAAAAAACAATATTTTTATACCACCACAGTAAGTAATGGAAGAAGCAAGATAACAGTTGAAACAAAAGAGTATAATAAAAATCATCCATCAAATTTTAAACAAAAAACACCAACTAGAGATAAAGTCTAAACATTTCTAAACCTGACTAGAACTACTAACCATGGAGAAATATTACACTAAACATCATCATCATTCATTGCCAAAATGAGAATGTTCAATACCAACTCACTACACAATCATAATCAACTTTGGGGTGACTTGGTGGTAACTCCACTCTGTTGAACTGTCTGAGTAGCCGCTGCACCATTGCCATCAGCAGGATATGCTGCTTGCGAGTACCCACCACCATAGTTGTAAGATGCTGGCCCCTGACTATAACCTGCCTGACCACCATATGTTCCAGCTCCATACCCTGGCTGAGCAGCAGCGGCAGCTGCACCATAACTGGATGGTGGAGCTCGCTGAGCACCTGAATCTGGCTGAGCATAGCCAGATGTTGGTGGCTGTGAATGGGGATACCCAGGCTGTCCATAGCCTCCCGCAGTGCCCGGTGATTGTTGGGTCTGTCCATAAACAGGGGGATTGGCCAATGGTTTCTGCGTTTGAGGTGGCCCATAGCCAGGATACCCAGACTGAGCTGGGGGTTGATTTCCATAGCCACCCTGTGAAGTTGGTGGAATTCCATAACCTGCCTGAGTTGCTCCTTGAGCTGGATAACTGGATGGGTTTGGGCTAGGCTGTTGACCGGTACCATAACCCTGCTGGCCCATTGAAGAAGGCTGGACAGGTGGGGGTGCCTGGGTAGAATCACCTTGAGCTGCGTAAGCTGGAGTCTGCCCCTCTTGAGTGGAGCTGGTCACATTACCATAGCTGGGTGCAGAATTATAACCTTGCTGCTGATCGTATGATGTTGGTTGCCCATAACCTGACTGAGGTGCATGGTATCCACCATAGCCATCTTGAGTATAGCCAGAAGCTTGTGGCTGACCGTAACCATAACCAGTGCTATCCACTGCAGCTGCTGAACCAGCAGGGGCTTGTGGTTGCTGTGAAGGCTGCTGCTGATTACTGTAATAATCATAACCACTTCCCTGGGTAGTTTGTTGGGCTGGTGGAACAGATGTCTGATCCCAGCTGGCAGAATATCCACCAGATGTTGGTTGTGAAGGATAGCCTGCGTAAGCAGGTTGGGACATGTTATACTGGGGAGATGGACCAGGATATGCCCCTGACTGATAACCACCATAGCCAGGTTGTTGCATTGGAGGAGCTCCAGGTGTGCCCCAGTTTGAAGGTGGCCGTGCTTGATAACCTGCCTGAGGATATCCTCCAGCCATGGCTGGATTTCTAATACGATTCTGCACAAATTGATTTCCCAAATAACCAGATTGAAAATTTTCCAGAGCTGGAACATACATACAACATAGCAAAACATACAATATATAGATATACATAAACTAATACAAAAAACATCTAAAAGTCACAACAAGGATACACAAATAAACAATATCCAAACAGAGACTAACCGAGTCATATTATATTGGGAATGGTTATAAATATAAGTGCCTACATACCGTACAGTTGATTGGGTTATTGAGTTACTCCAGCAGAAGCCCATCCTCTCTCTATTTGAAGTGAATGGGGAAAAAGAAGCAGAAAGTACTAGGCATAAAAGCAAACAGAGGCAAGAAACCCATTGCAATTGCCAGGCAATGATTTCATTGAATTGCGTACACCATTCAATATGTAAATATAAATCCATTGATGCATTGCAGTTAACAAAAGCATCAAATTAAGAGTAAGGTCATCCTAGAAGATCAATATAATTCAGACCGGTGGACAGGATTTACAATAGCTCCATTATTAATTGAAACAGACCAGACAAGTTTCTAAAAGACAAAACCAAATTCAAAGCTAAAAGGAGCAGTCAAAGAAAATGTAAAAGCAATTCTACACTAATTTACATGCAAACACTTTAAACTGCATTTTTACACTACTACATCATATACATATCACCTATGCAAAAGGTGTGGCTTAGCGTGCTGGCATAAATATCTATTGCAATCACCTATACCTAATCTAATTACACAAGGATGACCAGCAGAATGTTCCATGACAGAAAAGTTTAAGAGAATTTATTTATGCATTAATAAAATTTAAATACAGTTTTCCAAGGCTGCTATCAAGTGAATTATGCTCAATTTGACAATGATAAAATGTCGCAAACATTTTAAGAGAAGAAGGTTAGAATTGTAATGCACAAGATTGTGTGACAAAAGCAAATTAATATAAAACATGTGAAAACCAACTTATTTTGATAACTTTGTTTCCAAATAATAATACAGACTTGTAATCTTTGGGCTAATATGGAGTTAAAGAACAATGTAAGTGTATGATAGATAATATTCAAGTAACCCAAAAAACATATTCTTGATCACTGCGTATGTAGCAGCATACTAAGAAAAATTATACAGGAAGAATATTGAAGCAGTTCATACTTTTTCTAATTTTTACAAATTAGTTAAAACATTTTAATACAAGCTTAAGAATATGATAAAAGCACATCGAGATGCTAGAGAAAATTGAGGACCATGTGAAGTATGAAGTCTAGTAGGAAGTTGCAATTCAAACTAGATATCAGAAGATTTGGAACAATCTTAAGTCTTAACTTGAAAAATATAATTTGATCACTACTTTTTATATAGTAATGAACATTTTTTAACGTAAAAGACACTAAAAGAGAGATTATCCTAATAATTATGTTCCAATATGAAATTACCCAATCCAATAACCTTGAACCCCCATCATGAGACTTGCACCTCCCCTCCACAATATTATTACCAAATATCAGGAGATAGGATTTAGAGCCATACCAGAGCAAATGCTGAGGGAACACCAACACAAAGTGATCCATGTTGGTGTGACCAATAGTCCACTATACACTAACCCTACAATAGTTCTCAATAACAAAATCAGTCACAATACATAATAAGCACATTTGGCGACAAAACAAGCTAAATTTCCAAAATCTTATTCACTCTGTAAAATCAAAGAATCCTTTAAATGGCAGCAAGAACCTAAAGAGAAAATAAGTACGTAATACCTGCCTCGCAAACTTATCATCCAATAATCAGCACTGCACCTTAGTAAACTAATGACAATAATAATCAATTTTCAAAAAACTTTTTGAGAGTTCAAACTATTGAAATCATGTCTATCCAATCCTTAACTCATACCCAGGATCCACCTAAAACCATATATACAAAAGAGAATGATTGCAGAATCACAGAAAAAGATGTATTTGACAAATAACCGAACATTTAGGTTCAAAATACACATGCTCAGATGCATAATCACTAGTTCATCCTTCAAAGGATCCAAATAAAAATTAGGGCAGTGGATATTACCCACTACAGGACTCTCCTAGAGCGAAACTAACTACCACAAAAATTAGAATGACACACCAGGAACCTTTCACAAGATAGCAAGTATTGCAGGGGGCTGGCTCCTCTTTCATCCGTAGGACATTTTAACACTAAAATAAAAATTCTCAACCAGATAAATTACATGCCAAGATACCAGCAGCTAAAGAAGTCTGCAATTTCTGGAATATCCAAGTCTAATATAGGAAAGAAATTGGTAACAATATAAATATATCTAATCCATTTAACAAAGGATGGTGACAGGATAAGAATATGATAAACGATATCCAAACTTTTATCAATTTATACACATGATACAGTTGACAGTAACTATAAATGGGAAAAACCACCTACTTCTTTCTCCAAATGACTAAATAGTTGAAAGGTAGAATGACCGAGAGAAGTGAGAACCATCTGGAAATATATCTATACCACCAAATAACAATACAAAAAGGAGGCAACATTGAAAGTAGTAACATATGGACTAGAAAAAATAATAAGAACAATGAAGAGTACGTTAGGAAAAAAGTTGCAGAACATTTATCAGGATACGAAGAAGAGGGTGAAGATATAAATCAAATGTGTAGCAAGATGCAACAAATTCATTGCTACAAGCATAATGAATAATCAAGAAAAAATTACTTCCTACACTTTACTGAAGCAGACAGTATAAACCACTGTACCCTGCACTGACACGCGCAACACAAATGCAATATCTGCATATGAAGCTCGCCCTCTCTCATATACCAATTGCAATAACAAGCACCACAAAGCAATAATATTAAACCAAAAAAGCACATTAAAGAAAAATAACACCAATTTATATTCTCATAAATCAACAAAATAGAATCATATCCATTGTGAATAAAATTAAAAGATTCAATCGTACCACATAGCAGATATCAGATGAAGACACGGGTTAATAAAGGTCAAGCCATATTTAAGGTCCATCATGACAAAGTAAGTTGAAAAACACATTTAGAACTCATATTTAATTTTACTACAACACTTTCATTGGCTTTATTTAACAAACTGTAGAGAACAATGTATGCAAGAAAGTGAAAGAGCCCAATTCTGTAAGCAGACATGACCACTATATATACCTCACTGATGACTTCATTAACCAACTGTTTTGCACTTTCAATCTGTTCACTCGTCCCATCTATCTGTACGGTTCTTTCTGTAGATGTATCACCAGGGGGGAGATGCAAAGGTATGACCTGTTCAAAATAAAAGAAATAGGAGAACAATATCATATTTGATTACCAACAAATAACAATCATGATGTCAGTGTAAATTATTACAACTAAAGAACATACCTGAATGCGAGCTCCAGTCCTGGCTTGCATATTTTTAATAGTCTCACCTCCTTTACCAATTACCAGACCAACCTGAAATCAGATGAATGTCACAAAAAACCCCAAATAAAATCAGTAATTAAAACCGAAAACTATGAACTTTTGATTACCTTGTTGTTTGGAATTCTCATTACAAAATTATCAGATCCAGCTTGTCCAGTTATCCTTCGAGCAACTATACCAGAACCACCTGTTTCAGCCTGACAGATTTGAAGGTGTAGGATATCATTAATCAACATAAGATACATCCATACACACACGAGAACCAAGATCATATTTTTTTTCATGCATTTGAAGAAGATGAAAAAAAAACACACACACACACACACGCAAAAGCAGAAGGAGAGTGATTAAAGTAAGAATACAAATGTAAAATTACATTTTTACACGGATGAAAATAATTAGTAAAAAACACAAAGACAGGAGCAGTGAATTAGAGTAAGAAAATAAGGGTGTACCTCAGCAAGAACATCATTGATAAGCTGCTCTGCCTTAGAAATTTGTTCAGAAGTACCCATGAGCTCTACCACTCTACATGGAGAATTGAGGTCAGCCTCTGTGTCTCGAGTAACCTGAATCTTTGCTCCCGATTGAAGTTGCAGATATTTGATAGTCTCTCCACCTTTGCCAATGATGACACCAACCCTCATATTCGGAATTTCAATCTTCTTACTTGTACCAATACCCTGGTAACCACCGCCACCGCCGCCACCACCATATGAAACAGGAATGGCTGAAGGGACTGGGCTCGGCTTCAAATCTGCAATAAATCATATAGTACTCTATGATTTTGCATCTAAACTCAAATAATAGCAAAAAAAAAAAAAAAACTGAGAATAACAGCAAACAAAATATGTGCAGTGAGGAATTGGACACCCTAAACAAAAACCCCATAAAACCCAGAAACAAAGACATTAAACATATTATATTCGTACTAAACCAAACAAACAAATACCCTAAAAGTACACTCCACATACAAGTAAGATCTGAAAGATAAAACCAGAGACAGTAGGACCAAATAATAAAAATAAAAATAAACAAAGAAAGAGAGAGATAGAGAGAGCAAGTAGCTGCTGCGTATATATAGAGAAACATACCAGAGGGAGGGGAGCTGAAGCCTTTATCGGCGGAATCAAAGCCGCCGGAGCCGTTCTCAACGCGAGGACGCTTAACATCGACGGGGGCAGAGTTGAGAAGACGAGCTGCGATCATCTCGGCGCGGCGCTTGGCAGCCTGAAAGTCATCGACGGGTGGGGGGACGTTGTTGTAGGAAGGAGGAGGAACGGAGTCAGGGGCGGCGGGCATGGGAGGAGCAGAGGAGAAGCCGGTGGGCCTGCGAGGACCGGAAGAGGGTGGCGTGGATTGGTCTTCGTATTTGCGTTTATTGGTTGTGCTGTCTGATGAGTACTGCGGTTCCTCAGCCATTGGTATAGTGAGAGAGAGAGAAGAGAAACCCTAACGATTGAGATTTGAGAGACTTCAAAAGATATGTGCGGTAACAATATGGGTAGGGCTTGCTTGTTTCAAATATATACTACTCCTCCTCCTCATATTTTTTATTTTTTATTTTTTATTTTTTATTTATTTCCTTTTTCATTTCGTTTTACATACACTGTACTTTTGCTAGACAGCTATGGACTTTTCTTTTTTCTTTTTTCTTTTTTTCTTTTTTCTTTTTCCTTTTTTTCTTCCTTTTAATTTCTAGGTCTCATATGACATTCTTCATTCTTGCCCGTGAGAATTAAAATATCCATATCGACTGATATATTGGTGTTACGATTCGGTGAAAATATCACGGAAATATCAATATTAACGTAAAATTTATGTAAGTACGGAAATTTAGCTAAAACATAAATTTTCTTAATAAAACTTTAAAAAGGTATAAATAATCAATAATTTAACAAATAAAAAAAAAAAATCTAAGAACTGCATAGCATAAATATGAATATAACACACATATGAGTGAAATAAAATTAAAAATCTTCTTTTAAAATTTCATTCTCTAATAATTTACATCATACAAGCAGTAGAAATTTTAGACTAATTAGCACAGTACCCCTTGAATTATACACAAATTTACAAATTGCCCCCTAAATATTTTTTTCGGCGGTAAACCCCTCGAATTGTTTGAAATTTGTAAAAATTGATGGAATAGGGACAGAACCCTTTTTCCGTCTGTTGATCCTGACACGTGTGCTGCACATGTGAAGCCAATGAGGGCATTTTAGTCATTTTGTAACTACTACTAATAAAACATTTAAAAAAATAATAATTAATAATTAAAATAATAATAACAAAAAATTTGAACTTTTGGATTGTTAAAAATAATAAATATTATTAAATTAAATAATTAACATTAACAGAAATTAAAAAAATATATATTAAAAAAAATTCAAACTAATCTCTCTTATTCTCTCTTCTTCTCAACACCAAACCCATACAATCAAACACAAACCCGGAAATTAATCTCCAAGAATCATCTTCTTAACAAAATCTTCATCACAATCATCAATCTCCACCAAATCATCACCATTATCAAACACCAACCCAGACCAACCCCTCCATCTCGCCACTAGTAGAGCTCCACCCCTCACCTATTGCACGAACCAAAACCGACGAGACTCATCCCTCATTGCGCCGCTGCGAACCCGATTGTACCCCATTATCTCGCCGCCGATTGAACCCCATCATCTTGTCATCGCTGATCTGATTTGGAACTCTCTCTCTCTCGCGAATCTCCCTCTCTCTCTAAACCCTCACTCGCGAACACAATATGGGCAAGAACACGTTTTGGTGGTGCAGGTTGATTGGGCTACGAGTGCGGTTTGGTGATGATTTTATTTTTATTATTAAATTTTGTTGTTTGGTGATTAGGGATTGAATTCGATTGGGTTTGGTGATGGAGTTCGATTGGGTTTGTGATGGTTTGGTGATGATGATGGTTTGTTTGTGATGTTTTGGTGATGATGATGGTTTGTGTTTGTGGTGGTTGAATTTAGTTTGGTTTGTGATTTGATTATGGGTTATCTGGGCTCAACGGATGGTTGACTGATGGAGATGGTGGTGGATGGTTGACTGATGGAGATGGAGATGGTGGTGGTGGGCGGGTGATTGAAAACTTTGGGTTTTTTTGGTTTAATTTTTTTGATATGGGTTTGATCTAGAGATGCTTCTTTAAGTTTTAATTTTTATTTATTTTCTATCTGGGCTTGATTTGATCAAATGCTTTGGGTTTTTTTGTTTAAATTTTTTGATCTGGTTTGATATGGGTTTGATTTGGTTTGATCTGGAGAGTGGAGATGTTTCTTTAAGTTTTGATTTTTTTTTTCTTTAAGTTATTTTTTTTTAATTATTTTGATTAGGTGGAGATTGCATCTCCACCGTCCATTTGAATAAGATGACGGTGAAGATCGAATCCACATTTAATTTTAATTTTAATTTTTTTATAAAAAAAAATTCCACCTTTACCCTTACACGTGCAAGGCAGGTGACAAGAAGATGGACGGAAAAAGGGTTCCATCCCTATTCCGTCCATTTTTGCAAATTTCAAACAATTCAAGGGGTTTACCATCGAAAAGAAAACATTTAGGGGGCAATTTACAAATTCACGTATAATTCAGGGTGGTACAATGCTAATTAGTCGAACTTTTAATACCAAAACGAAGACTTAGAGGGTTCATACTTCATACATAGTACGTGTAGTGTGGCTATCATCTTTATTCATACAGTATTGATACAATATCAAAGTATTTATTTTTTATTTTTTATTTTTTTTGTCGATAAGCAATAGCTATTACAAATTTACAACTTTATTTTTTATTTTTAAATAGTTCTAAATTTTTATTTATGTTCATTCTATACTCAATTTTCATATCATAGAAATATATTGCATCAAATTTTTTGAAAAAACAAAACAAAAAGTAGATAAAAATATTGGAGAATATCATCAATTTTTTTCACTTTATATTTATGGAAATATCCAAGATATTACGTAAAATATTTTACTATTTTACAATTTTACTGAAAATATATTGTATCCCATAAATAAATCGGTAATCTTAAAATAAGAAAATATCTAAGACTATATTGCAGAAACTGTCGATATTTTAAACTAAGCTTGCATATGCCTTTTATACAATATAACCTCTTATGCTTCTACATACAGTATTAGCAACTTTCAGAAATATATATATAGTGAATCTCTCATAAAGCATTTCTTATTTTAATTTCTTATTTTAATTTCGGTAAGGACCACCATAAAATCATATCGATTTGAATGAATTTTGATCTGAATTTTTTTGTGGATGATAAATTCACTGAAATCTACCTATGAATAAAATTTGAGAATTTTTCAAACACTAAAACTATTTTTCTTGAATTTCCTATATTTCACCTATTTCTGATATTTAAGTACTTGAAAATTTTTCAAATTTTATTTATAGATAGATTTAAATGAACTTATCATCCACAAAAAAAATTCAAATCAAAATTCATTCAAGTTGATATGATTTTATGGTGGTCCTTACCGAAATTAAAATAAGGGATCCCTTATGAGAAACTCACTATATATATATATATATATATATATATATATATATATATATATATATATATATATATATATATATGTTCAAGTCAATACACACTGATGTAAATATATGAGGACATTGAATGTGAGCCACTCATTTTCCATGCTTTGATTTAATGTGTATGCACTTGTCAAAACTTCTTCATAATGAGTGGCTCACATTCAATATCCTTATATATTTATATCAGTGCGCATTGATGTGAACGGGTATATATATATATATATATAAGACTACTAATATTTTTCAGAAATAAAATTCTAATTTCACCAAAAAAAACAAAAACAAAAAAACAAAACAAAACTTAACCTTTTACCCATAAACTTCTCCTAAAAAGGGTGTATTCAATTAGGATTCTTGAGGACATATAAAGACATTTTTTAAGTGACAGATTTTCATGGATTTCTACGGACTTTTATAAATCCACATGGACTTTCATTGATTTGTTTAGACATCTATCTCAAAACTTTTATGGATTTGTTTAGACATCTATCTCAGACTTTTATAGATTTGTTTAGACATCAATGGACTTTCATGGATTTGTTATCTCTGACTTCTATTATAAATGGAGAATTATACCACTATATGGCCCAATAACACAATCTATACACTCAACCAATATGATCCATTAATACAATTTGCAATACTAACAACAATCTCTTTCTTCTTCCTTTTCTCTTCTATTACTTTTCACCTCATTAATCAACTATTTCTCTTTATAGTTCTCCATTTGAACTTTGCTTATGGCTTCCTAATAGTTTTTTTTTTTTTTTTTTTTTTTTTTTTTTTTTTTTTTGTGGTCATGTACTATGTTTCAATAAAAGAAACGTATCACGTTATCTATATAATAATTTAATAACATACGTCTATGCATCCATTTATGAATTTAATTAAAAACCATGTATGTATTTTTGCATGAATGTTTCATCGAAGGTTATGATTTTATCTACTATTTTTGCTCATGATTTTCATTTTATATTGTTAGGTTTTGGCTCGTATTCTCGAATGAACCAAATGTTAACCAAACGAGACTTAATTGATGTGGAGCTTCATTGAAACGTGGGATACGTTTGGAAGTTGGATTAGGTGTTTAAGGGAAGATTTGAAGACGAAAGCGGAAGAAGATGAAAACCGATTTCCCTACCGTTGTGGCTTTGACAACAGTTGTGGGAGCGGTCAAGGCTAGGTTCGCGAAGCATTAAAGGACCGATGTGCCTTGCGTTGTGGATTGCATAGTAGTAATGATAGCGGTCGACATCTAATGGTTTTCGCTGTACTACAGACAGTGGTACTCACAACGGTTCGACGGAAATTTACACAGATTAGGAAGTCTTCGATGGAAAAGAAAAAAGAGTCTGTCTTCATGAGGAATAGGAAAACCTTGTGCTTGAAGGAAGAGGATTTCTCTTTACAAAAAGACTTTTCATAAATAGGAAATAGTATTTATGTGGAACAAGTAAGCCTTGTATGTGTAGGAGATGGATTTCCTTGTTAGTTCCTAACTCCCTGTAATTAGTATAAATAGAACCTTGTAATTAGGTTATTAGTGTGGAGAAAAAAACACCATGTAACATCAGAGAGAGTATGGTGAGATTCGGGGGAGACCGTAGGGAATATCCGAGGAGGGATCCAAGGGAATATCGGTGAATCAATTTAGAGATCCGTGGGTGATATTCAGGGAAGACCTAGGGGATATTGAGGGGGTACTCGATGAGGATATTGTAAGTGTGGTTTGGGGTTGAGGTGAGAGAGAAATCATAGAGTATATGGTTGTAACAATTTATCATATAGTGGAACTTTCTCTGTCGTCCTGACGGCCCGTGGTTTTTTACCCGATTTGGGTTTTTCACGTATATCTTGTGTTGTAATTGTTTTATTTTCTCTCATCTATTTTTTTGCTATATTGACATTATTCATTGCTATGAGTTATGGGCGAGTATTAGGTACGACGTTTTCCGCGTTCATCGGTTCAGAATCCCCAACAATTGGTATCAGAGCCATATAGTTTGGTGATGGCGTTATTTTTCAAGTCTTTACAGGAGATTGTATGGAGGACTTGGTGGTATTGGGTGATGATCATGGTTGCCTAGTATGGCTTAGCAAAGGAGATATGTCTTGAAGGCAATTTCGAACTCGGTAGGGTTTGATGAAAAGAAGAATATTGATGGAGGAGAAGTTTGGCTTGTGGTGGCAGGTACAAGTCATGGAGATCCAATATGGGTTACAAAAGGCGCTGATTGTATATCAAAAAAAAAAAAAAAAAACTCCTAAGCGCAAAAAATAAAATAAAAAAATTTTGAATGCTCGAAGTCTCTGGTGGGGTGTGTGGCTTATCTAGCAAAGCACTCCCAGTTTCTAGTAGCAAGTCTTTCACCAGGAATGTGATGCAATGACAGAAGGTCTTTCACAAGGTTGGGTGATGTAAGTACATGTTTATCCTTTTGGCAGTTTTCCCCACTGGCCATGGAAGAGGATATGTTGTTACTAGTGGTCCATAATTGTGCACAAGGCATTGGTCAGAAAGTGATACAAGGTGTATGGTGGACAAAGATGTCGATGGCTGACGAACTCCCTGGAAATTTGACTTGAGGAAATGTACCATAATTTCAGCAAGTTATTTTCGATATGGTGCCGGAACAATGAACACAAAAACATGTGAAGACAAATCTTAGGATGGTTCATTCCTAAGTGGTTATACCTTGTGGTTGGGTATGTTGATTCTCGGTATGGAGAATTATGGCTGTGAACAAAGTTTTGAGAATTCAAGCCAAATAGGAGAATTGTTAGGTTTTGGCTCGTATTCTCGAATGAACCAAATGTTAACCAAACGAGACTCAACTGATGTGGAGCTTCTTGGAAACATGGGATACATTTGGAAATTGGATTAGGTGTTAGAGGGAAGATCTGAAGACGAAAGCGGAAGAAGATGAAAACCGTTCTCCCTACCGTTGTGGCTTTGACAGCCGTTGTGGGAGCGGTCGAGGCTAGGTTTACGAAGCATTGAATGACCGTTATGCCTTGTGCTGTGGATTGCACAGTGGTAATGACAGCGGTCGACATAAAATGGTTTCCGCTGTGGGAAACGTTGTACTGCAGACAATAGTACCCACAGCGGTTCGACGAAAATTTGCGCAGATCAGGAAGTCTTCAATGGAAAAGAAAAAAAAGTTTGTCTTCATGTGGAATAGGAAAGCCTTGTGCTTGAAGGAAGAGGATTTCTCTTTACAAGAAGACTTGTCATAAATAGGAAATAATATTTATGTGGAACAAGTAAGCCTTATATGTGTAGGAGATGGATTTCCTTGTTAGTTCCTAACTCCCTGTAATTAGTATAAATAGAACATTGTAATTAGGTTATTAGTGTGGTGGGATCCGGAGGAGACCTTAGGGAATATCTACGGAGGGATCCAAGGGAATATCGATGGATCAAGTTAGAGATCCGTGGGTGATATTCAAGGGATACCTAGGGGATATTGAGTGGGTACTCGGTGAGGATATTATGAGTGTGGTTTGGGGTTGAGGTGAGAAAGAGAATCATAGAGTATATTGTTGTAACAATTTATCATATAGTGGAACTTTCTCTGTCGTCCTAACGACCCGTGATTTTTTACCCGATTTGGGTTTTCCACGTATATCTTGTGTTGTGATTGATTTATTTTCTCTCATCTCTTTTTCTGCTATATTGATGTTATTAATTGTATGAGTTATGAGCAAGTATTAGGTACGACGTTTTCCGCATTCATCGGTTCAGAATCCCCAACATATATATTGACCAAAAAACTTTCTATTTTATTTTTAGTACATGTTTTCAAATTTCACTATAAATTTGTATGGAAAAGAGCTAAAACGAGACATTGATTAGAGATTTTGATGAAGAATAAAACTAGTTCAACACAATATAGAAACACTTTTTTTTTTTTTTTTCTTAATTGAATTCCACATATTCTGTTATGTAGAATCTATACAATTAAATCATCATGAGTAGTTCATCCAAAACAAAATAATTTCCTTATAAAACGTTGATGACTTGATATCAATACAGAAGCATATTGCAAATTAAATGGTGCTGTTGCATCATTGACTTAAGCACTAAGCAAAGTATATCAGATGAAAATCAAAGGAGGTGGCAAATGGTGTTTAATCCAATATTTTATAACAATATATACAATATTTTTATTATATATATGTATCAAACTCATTATTCATTAGCTTGCAATCGAAAAATCAACAAGGGAAGATCATCGATCATGATTATTTGAGTAGAGAAGAAGGGAGAATAAGCAACACGTTTCTGTTTTGAGAGAGAGTGCAAAGTCCACCAAAATCTTTGGACAGAAGGCTGGACATGTTAAAGCATTTGATATTTATATCTCTCATCATCAAGTCCACCAAAATCAATAACCTAAGAAAATCCTTTAAAATCTAATCATAATTGAATACACCTTAATTCATGTAGATATTTTTAAAGTCCCAATTCAATACACCTAGATTGGAAGGATTCTTTAAAAGTCCATAGAAATCTGAATTGAATATCATTGGATTAATATAGACTCTTTTAAAGTCTTTAAATGTCCGAATTGAATACACCAGAATTTATAATGTCTTTAAATGTCCTTAAAAATCCTAATTGAATACACCCCTACACACAAAAAATTATACCAATAGTAAATAGAGAAAAATCTGTTTGGCCGCAAATTACATGTATAAAACTACCTTAATAAAAGACTGCAGGGCATTATGTCAAAAAATAAAAAAGACTACTGGCATTCAAATTACACAAACACCAGCATTTTTATTCAATACAGTTTAAACAAAAAACCATATGTTGTCTGTCTTCTAACAATTACACAAATTGATAACACTCAAACCAAGTTAAAAGTTTTTTCACAGGGACTTAAGCCTTAACATAAGCCACTGTAGTAACAAGGCCAGAGACAAATGGTCCAACTGGTGCAACACCACAAAAACGACATCCTAGTATGTAGTTTCACTCTCCCCCTTTTACATGAAATTTCACCATTGAAAACATAACATAATTGGATTTATTAGCATCCATAAAGAGTAGTGCAGCACAACTGCCGAGAAGCAACTTAAACATCCTCATTTGGTCCACCAATGGAGAAAATCCTTGCGCCTATTAATCTTTTTCTGCAGCTGGAGAAGTCCATAGAGCAAGGCCTCTGCTGTTGGAGGGCAACCTGGGACATAGATGTCCACCGGGACAATCCTATCGCACCCCCGAACAACAGAGTAAGAGTAATGGTAGTATCCACCACCATTTGCACAGCTTCCCATAGATATTACCCATCTAGGTTCTGGCATTTGGTCATAAACCCTGCGCAAGCAATTCAGTATGAGGTCAAATGAACTTAACACATCATTAACAATATATACATCCAAAGGAATTAATCAAATCAAATCATAAAAACAGCTTTGATCTTACTCAATTGGGAAAAGTTCTGATGTCAAAATGTTATACATAAACATGTAAAAAATTCTAACCCTTCCAACATAATGGTCCACAAACTTGAAAACTTCTAGTGGAGAAATTTGTCATTCAGAAAAAGAGAACATGCAAGAAAGATAAGCTGGTGAACCAGGAATAACAGCATACACATGTATGTATACTTGTTTGTACAAATCCAAATAAAAAAACTGATATTGAATTACCTGAAGCACATGGATTTTCATGCAAATCTCTTAACTATATCACCCTATCATCATTCCTATCAATATTGTTTACATTCTCAAAATTCCTCAAACACCTACATTTAAACTCATTAAACAAATCCTTATACGGACTCAATCAACAACCAAGTTAATCAATTCTAAAAAAAAAAAAAACAACCAAATTAATCAAACTCAGCTCTGTCTAAGTTGCTTTTCCATATGACCTTGTCTTAAATCCAAGCTTAAATTGGACAATGTTTACCAAGAAAATAGGTTTTTAAGTTAAGAATTATAAACTAGATTATGTATGAAAAATTTACAAATATTCATATCAACGGCTTGAACTTCTAGTCTGGTAACTAAACTTACTCAAGAAATCTGGGCAGTTCCTTCCATGGTCCCAGAACACCAGTTGACCTTCTAATTAAGAATTATAAATCGAGATTATGTACAATAAGCTCTGTCTAGGTTGCTTTTCCATATGACCTTGTCTTAATTCTTGAATCCAAGTTTAAATTGGACAATGTTTACAGAGAAAAATATGATTTCAAGTTAAGAATTATAAACTAGATTACATATGAATAACTTACAAATATTCATATCAACAGCTTGAACTTCTAGTCTGGTTACTAAACTTATTCAAAAAGTCTTGAAAGTTCCTTCTATGGTCCCAGAACACCGGTTGGCCTTCTAATTAAGAATTATATATTGGAGTTAGGTACAATAAACTGACACATATTCATATGAACAACTTGAGCATCTGGTCTGGTTAGCTCACTCAATTATAAGTCTTTGACTCCAAGGATTTTTCCTTTGCTCATTTCACAAACAGACTGGATGCAACCAGCTGCACATTTTTTTTCATTAAAGAGGACCCAACAACATGCATGTTTCTTTTAAAGCATGTAGTACTCTGACCATTTCAAATCATAGGCTGCTCATAACCATTTACTATCATTATCTTAGTTAACATAGATAGATTGCTAGTCTAAATTTAAGGGCACATGTAAACATCACATACAAAATCAAACTGCTTCATTTTATCCAATATTAAAAAAAATTACAAGTGTAAGGTGGAAATTCAAAATTGGCTATCCATGACAGATCTGAGCATCTTAAGAAGATTCCAGCCCACACTATAGATCAACCATAGTTTTCTTCTCCATTTCTCTCTACACTTGTGTGAGGAAAATTCTCTCTGCCAAATGGTTCACATGAAATGCTTTTCGAACAAAAAATTTATACCGGTACAAATTCGTTGTTCAGAAAAAAATTCATGTGAACTTCCGCAGGAGAGAAGCACCCTATATATACACACACATAGAAATAAGTTTCCTTTCCCCATCTATCTCAACAAGAAACAGATTTCACATAGCCACTACCCCCTTATAGTACTACATTAATATAATACATTAATACCTCAATCAAGTAAAGGCAAAATATTGTGCTAAAAACACATCAAAAAGATGGTTGTTAAAGCCCTTAACATTAATCCCATACTCCTATTTCACCCAAAAAGAGGAGCTAATGCATCTCAATCATGAAATCCCAAAATTGAATACAGCAAAAATAAAAAAATAAAATTCAAACTCAATCCTGATATCAGGTATCTCAGAAACCAGCTGTATAGCTTTAGTATATGTAATTGATAACAGAATTTATCAGCACTGCTCCATCTATGATGAAGAACCACTTGAAAATGAGAGAAAAATAAAACAAATAAACCATTGGAAAGTGTTAATTATAATGATCAAATTCTTTTTTCTTTTTTTTCCACAAAATTATTTACCATAGACAAACCTGTAAAAATAAGAGAAACCCTAAAAAATGAAAGAGAAAGAGAGAGAGAGAGATAGATATATACTTGCGAAGAGCCGGGGCCATCTTGTTGGTGAGAGTACCGGCAACAATCATACAATCGGACTGGCGAGGGCTGGGCCTGAAAATGATACCGAAGCGGTCCAGATCATAACGAGCGGCTCCGGTGTGCATCATCTCGACGGCGCAGCAAGCCAGCCCGAATGTCATGGGCCAGATTGAGCCACGTCGTGCCCAGTTGAGCAGATCGTCCACTTTAGAGATCACGAATTCGGCCGTCTTCGATAGCCCTGCAGGCTGCCCCGACAACGACGGAGGTGGAGGACGAGCGTATGAGGTGGGTGCCGACGTGGAGGAGGAGGGAAGAGTGGTGTGGAGAGAGAGGGCGCGTTGGGAGAGGAGGAGAGGGAGGCGCGTGGCAGTGTTTCTAGTGATCACAGCCATGGCTTGGTTCGTTTCGAGAAATGAAGCGGTGGTTGGTTCGTCTCCGCTAATATTAGAGACCGTTGCTCCTCGATTTCCAGATGCACCTGTAAATTATATGTAAATGAATCATTCCCCGTCTGACCCTCAGGGGTATTTCTAGTAATTATGTCCCCATCCAAGCCTATATTCTTACAAAAATTATGAATATTTGTTGAGTAAATTGCACAAACACCTATGAATATCATGACCCCGGTTCGGTTCCGGGCCAGTTCTAGTTTCGAACTGGCGGTTCCGGTTCAAGGGTGAACCAGAATAGGAACTGAACCGCCTGGAGGAAGGTTCTGGTTCATCCGGTTTCGACGGTTTGGTTCCTTTTATTTATTTATTATTATACACTAACAAAAATCATTATTAGACATGTAAATGTAGTTTATTGGGTAACCCGAAATTAAAATAAAATAAATATATGAAAAACTAAAAAAACTAATTGAAATAAAACTTAAAAATTTAAATTGTTCTTACACTTAATTTTCACCACAATTAAATTGTATATGTATCCTTTTGGGATAGGGATGTCAAAATTACTCATTTGTCCGGGGATCTGCCCTAACTGTACCATTTCAGTTGTGGTATGGGGCCGGTATTTTTAATATGTGATTTAATTTCAATACAACTATGAGATTTCAAATCCCCACCACACCTCATCCCGTACCCCGTTATATATATATATATATTTGAAGTACGTAATTAATACTGAAATTAACACTAAAAAAAAAATAGTACCGTGATCAACGTCTTTAGAAACTATAATTTAATAATCAATTTAATAATAACATTAAATGGATGTCTCGTGTCATTTCGTCATGAGAAGTAGCTATTTTTTATATTATATGATGTCACATGTCGTTTCCTTATGAAAAGTAACTATTTGTATATGATATGATATGATATGATATGAATATTAAATAAATGAAAAAATATATATTAATAACATCAAATAGATGTCACGTGTCGTTTCCTCATGAGAAGCAATTATTTTTATATTATATAATATGATATGATATGATATGAATATTAAATAAATTAAAAATAATAATAATTTATTAATAACATTAAATAGATGCCACGTGTCGTTTTCTCATAAGAAGTATCTATTATTATATTATATAATATGATAATATGATTAAATAATAATAATAATAATTTATTAACAGCATTAAATAGATGCCACGTGCCGTTTCCTCATAAGAAGCGACTATTTTTATATTATATAATAATAATATGATTGCTTGAAATGGAAAATAGTCATAATTATACAAACCTTCATGACTATGGTTAGGGCCAGTTTGATATTGCTTTTGAGAAGTTAAAATCAACTTATTTTATAATTTTGACATAAAATGACGTTTGATAAAACTTTCAAAAGTGATTAATTGATAATCTGACAAGTTTTAACAGAGATTTTGAAAAGTATGTGGGGATTACTTTTTAAAAGTGATTATGAAATAATTTCTTTCAGCATTTAATAAATCTTTTAAAATCAAATTATTATCCTTATAAAATCAAATTAAAATCATTTATATACCTTATTTCATCTTAAAATTAAAAATTATAATTAAATATTAATTTGATTTATCATATATATATATTTTTAAATTATTGTTCTTTTGGAATTTTTTTTTTCCTAATTTAAATATTCTACTTAAATATTGATTTAATATATATATATATATATATAATGAAAAAAAATGAAATAAGGTTCTAAAATCATGTCTATTTAAGTCGTTATAACTAATTTCAGCACTTTTAAAATAAAATTATCAAACATATGTATATAGCTTTTGAGCTATATAGTAGTTTTAAAAGTATAGTTAATCAAACATCAGCTGATTAACTTCACATCTGGTTATTCCTTCAACACAACTAACAGTGATTATTATAAAAGTTATAGTAATACCAAACTAGCCATTAGTCTTAGGGTCAATTTGGTATTGCTTTTGAAAAGTTAAAATCAGCTTATTTTATAATTTTGATATAAAATGATGTTTGCTAAAACTTCCAAAAGTAATTAATTGATAATCTAGCAAATTTTAACAGTAATTTTGAAAAGTAATAAGTGAATGTTACTTTTAGAAAGTGATTCTGAATTTAATGAATATTTTAAAATATCATTATTTACTTATGAAATCAAGTTAAAATCATTTTAACTGTGATTTTGAGAAGTATGTGGGGGTTACTTTTTGAAAGTGATTATAGAATAATCTATTTCAGCATTTAATAAATATTTTAAAATATCATTATTATCCTTATGAAATCAAGTTAAAATCATTTATATATCTTATTTCATCATAAAATTAAATATTCTACTTAAATATTGATTTGATTTATAAAATCATTTAAAAATATTTTTATTGTTATTATGGAATTTGTTTTTTCTAATGAAAAACATGAAGTATGATGCTAAAATCATGTCTATTTTAGTCATTGTAAATTATCTTAGCGCTTTTGCAATAAAATTATCAAATATATTTATACTGTTTTTAAACTATACAGTAGTTTAAGAAATAATCAGCTTATAACTTAACTTAAGAAATAATCAAGCTTAACTTAACTTAACTTATGAACCAAGCTTTGCTTGCTAAAGCTGGTTGGCGCTTATCTCTTAAGGATTCGGGTTTATGGGGTAAGCTTCTCAATGAAAAGTATCTTAAAGGTGGTGATTTGAATTCGTTGGATAATCTTAGAGCCAAGAATTGCTCTAGCACGTGGAGAGGCATTTTTTTGGGGGCAAAACTTCTACTTGGTAGTATGAAATGGAGAGTTGGTAATGGGAAAAGAATTAATTTCTGGTATGATGATTGGGTGCCCAACTTTGGTAAGCTCCATAGTCATTTTTCTTCCCTTTTTTCGACTGCTATGGCCGAGGAAAAGGTCTGTGACTATTTGGTTAACAACAGTTGGTATAAGGGAAGAAATTGATCACAATCAATTTACTCCAAGTCAACAGCACAATACAGAGGACCGACAGCTAGCATCCTTGATCACAGCACAACCAGTCCCTTGATATTAGCACAATCTTTCCCTTGATCATTGTTCAATATATCCCTAAATTAGTGTCACTAATTACAGCATAAACAGCTGCTCTTTCCATTGTATATTTGTATCAGTATATATATGTGTAATATGTTAACAGAGAAATACACAGCAAATATAATTTCTTCTTGTGCATTCTCTTTATGGTATCAGAGCTTTAAAGCTCTACAGAGCAAAATTCTTGTGCTGAAGCTATCTTTTTTTTTTTCTCATTTCTATTTCTCCAAGTTTTTGATGGCTGGAAACACTACCACCACTCTAAATCCCATTACCACCAATGCTACCTCTGAAAACACTAATAACACCCCAGACCCCATTATCATAAATGCTGGTTCTCAATCTCATGCCAGCAATATGAATCTCATCTCACTAAACCCTGCCGCCCAATTCCCTTTGAAATTAACCTCATCAAACTACCCTGCTTGGCGTGCCCAGTTTCATGCCTTACTTTATGGCTATGATCTTTTGGGTTATTTGGATGGCTCCAAGCCTTGTCCAGCAACCACCATCAATCAAAATGCCACTTCCATTCCAAACCCAGCCTACACACTATGGAAACGACAAGACAGTCTTTTGCTTCATGCCATTTTAGCGTCACTCTCTGATTCAGTGGTATCTCTTGTCTCCACTGCTAGCACATCACAGGATGCCTGGACCAAATTAAGCAACATATATGCCAACAAGTCTCGAACACGAGTGTTACATCTCAAGGATAAAATTTCCTACATCACTAAAGGCTCTAAATTTGTTGCTGAGTACCTGCAGATTGTCAAAGGAATTGCCGATGAACTTGCTATTATTGGTGCACCAATGGATGAAGATGATTTGACAATACGAGTGCTTAGAGGTATTGGCCCTGAATTCAAAGACATTTCTGCTGCCATTCGATCTCGAGATTCCCTCATTTCATTTGAAGAACTCCATGATAAATTAGTAGAGCATGAAGGATTTATCAAACGTGAAGAACAACATCAAGACAATGCTGAGATCACTGCCAATTACTCGCAAAAATCAGGCAACAACAAACAACGCAGTGGCAACAATTCCTTCAAAACGGGACGCTTCTTCAATTCAAACACTGATCGCAACAATCGTGGTCCCAACAACAACTCTAATGTCAATAATCAACAGCGCCAAAAATTCATATGCCAATATTGTGACAAACCTGGCCACAGTGCAAAACAATGCTACAAGATACGTCCACCTCTATCATCATCTCCACAAGCTCACTATATTGCCAAAAACTCCAATTCTCAAAATTGGTTAATGGACACCGGAGCATCTCATCACATTACATCTGATCTTAACAACTTGGCTATCCATTCTGAGTACACAGGTGGGGATGACATACTGCTTGGAGATGGTAAGGCTATTCCTATTAGTCATTCTGGTTCAACTTTTTTGTCCACACCTACTCACAAGTTTACTCTAAAAAATGTTCTGTGTGCACCCTCTATTCAAAAAAATCTTTTATCAGTTTCACAACTTTGCAAACACAATGATACTTCGGTTGAATTCTTTCCTAACTCATTTGTTGTTAAGGATCTGAAAACAGGAACGTCCCTAGTTCGAGGCAAGAGCAGGGGCAATGTCTATGAATGGCCAACCACAAAGCCACCGATACTTCCCTCACCACAGGCACTGACTGGAATAAAGGCACCAAAACAAGAATGGCACAGGAGACTTGGCCATCCATCCACCAAAATTCTATCTCACATTGTTTCTTCCAACCATTTACCAGTGTCATCAAATTTTATGTCTCCTAATTGTAACTCTTGCGATTGTAATAAAAGTCATAAGTTGCCCTTTGGTGTGACCTCTTTATCCAGCACTAAACCTCTTGAATTGCTTTACTCAGATGTGTGGGGACCTGCTCCATTATCTTCCATTGATGGCTACCTTTACTATGTCATCTTCGTCGATCACTTCACCAAATACATGTGGTTGTATCCATTAAAACGAAAATCAGAAGTAAAATCCACCTTTGCCAAGTTTAAAACAGTTGTTGAAAAGTTCTTTCAAACACCTATCCTTACACTTTACACGGATGGGGGTGGGGAATTTGTAGGTCTTAGTACCCTTTTAGCTGATCATGGGATTCAACATCTAAAAACTCCACCACACACTCCTGAGCATAATGGTGCAGCTGAAAGGCGACATCGCCATGTAAAAGAAACAGGCCTCACATTATTACACCAAGCAAATATGCCTCTCAAGTATTGGTCCTATGCCTTTCTTACCGCTACATATTTAATTAATCGTTTGCCCACACCACTTCTTCACATGGTCTCTCCATTTGAGAAACTCTTCTCAAAATCACCTAACTATCACAAATTAAAAGTCTTCGGCTGCATATGCTATCCTTGGCTGAAACCATACACACATCACAAGCTAGCATCAAAATCTCTTCCTTGCATATTTGTTGGCTACTCATCAACTCAAAGCGCTTATCGCTGCCTAGATCCTTTTAGCGGAAAGCTTTACACTTCCCGTCATGTCAAATTTGTTGAAAATATTTTTCCTTTTCAACACCATGAACTTAACTCCCCTCGTGTCATAATCTCAAAACATGATCAACGGGCTAAGACAAATCATGCTATTATTACTGCATTTCCATCTCATTTTCATGTACCAAGTCATGTCTCAAACCAGCACCCACCACATGTGACTCAACCACAAGAGATAAGGCCAACTGACACTTCCCTATTGTTTGAAGATGTTGCACCTGCTTCAACCTCAGCTACGGGACAACAATCTGTCTCAGAACTTAATGAGGTAAGCTCTTCACCATCTGATTCCTCCCATAATGTTGTCAATCGCACACATCCTATGACCACCAGATCTCAAAACAATATTTTTAAACCAAAACAAATTAATGTTGCTTCTGTTCACCCGATTCCTGATCCAGTAGAACCACGAACTGTCTCCCAAGCTATGAAACATTCCCACTGGCGTACAGCTATAGATGCGGAATTTGATGCTCTGTTACGTAATGATACTTGGGAATTAGTACCACCAACTTTGTCTCAAAATGTTGTAGGATGTAAATGGGTATTTCGCATCAAACGAAAACCCGATGGCAGTATTGATCGATACAAGGCTCGATTAGTAGCCAAAGGTTTTCACCAACGCCCAGGCATTGATTTCAAGGCCACATTCAGCCCTGTCATCAAACCGGCTTCCATTCGACTTGTATTGTCCATAGCAGTTTCTCAAAAATGGCAAATCCGACAACTTGATATAAATAATGCTTTTTTACAAGGAAATCTACATGATGATGTTTTTATGCAGCAACCACCAGGTTTTGTCAATCAACAACATCCACAGCATGTTTGCAAACTTCGAAAGGCTATATATGGTCTAAGACAAGCACCTCGGGCATGGTACCAGGAACTCAGCAAGTTCTTGTTACAATATGGCTTCACCAATTCGAAGGCTGACATGTCACTTTTTATATATAATCAACATAACAAAATTGTTTATGCTCTTGTATATGTGGATGATATTTTGGTGACAGGCAACTCTCCTATATTTCTTCAGCAATTCATCCATGCTATTGCAGCTCGGTTCTCTCTCAAAGATTTGGGACCTCTCAGTTATTTCCTTGGCATCGAAGTCAGTCCTACCAATACAGGTTTGTTTCTTTCTCAGCACAAATACATCAGAGATCTCTTGGAGAAATTTAACATGGCAGGTGCAAAGGAAAGCTCTACACCAATATCTTCATCCAGCCCATTAATGCTCAATGATGGCACACCAGCAACAGATGTTACAAAATATAGACAAGTCATTGGAGCTCTCCAATACCTATCTCTTACAAGGCCAGACATTTCATTCACAGTGAATAAATTATCTCAATTCATGCACAAGCCAACAAACAATCATTGGACTGCCGCAAAGAGAGTGATGCGATATTTAAAAGGAACAATCTACCATGGTTTGCACCTCAAAAGCAACAGTCTCACCACACTACATGCATTCTCAGATGCCGATTGGGCCAGTAATCAAGATGACAGGACATCAACCTCAGCTTACATTGTATATTTTGGTGCTAACCCTATCTCTTGGAGCTCACGCAAGCAACGTACAGTGGCAAGATCCTCGACAGAAGCAGAATATCGAGCAGTTGCGGCTACTGCAGCTGAAATAAATTGGTTACAGTCACTCAGTAAGGAACTTGGCATCAAATTTGAAAGCACACCCACCATTTACTGTGACAATATAAGCACAACATATCTCTGCGCCAATCCGGTCTTTCATTCAAGAATGAAGCATATAGCAATTGATTTTCACTTTGTTAGGGAAAAAGTCTCTCAGGGCAAGTTACGAGTATCTCATGTTTCATCATCTAATCAGCTGGCGGATGCTCTTACTAAGCCCTTATCCAGACCAAAGCATGATCAACTCAGAATCAAGATTGGTGTCCTTAATGGGAGCACCATCTTGAGGGGGCATATAAGGGAAGAAATTGATCACAATCAATTTACTCCAAGTCAACAGCACAATACAGAGGACCGACAGCTAGCATCCTTGATCACAGCACAACCAGTCCCTTGATATTAGCACAATCTTTCCCTTGATCATTGTTCAATATATCCCTAAATTAGTGTCACTAATTACAGCATAAACAGCTGCTCTTTCCATTGTATATTTGTATCAGTATATATATGTGTAATATGTTAACAGAGAAATACACAGCAAATATAATTTCTTCTTGTGCATTCTCTTTAGATGTGCAGAAACTGATGACAGTGCTCCCTTGGCAGGTGGTCTCTCGCATTATCAGTATACATGTTGACAGTAATTTGGACAATGAGGATACTACTGTGTGGGGTTTAGCTAATTATGGTGAATTTTCTGTGAAAAATGCCTATGAGGGATTGTTTAATGATGTTGATCTTGTTACTTGGAAATGGGATTTCATCTGGAAACTCAAAATGCCTCCTAGAGTTCTTTACTTTATTTGGACTCTTCTTCATGGGAAACTTTTAACTAACTCCCAACGTGCTTCTAGGGGTATAACTTCTGATGTTACTTGTTTGAGATGCAATGCGAGTGTTGAGGATGTTGATCATGTCTTTAGAGGTTGTGTTGGGTCCATTCGAATTTGGGAAAACATCAGAGAAGGCTGCACGACTTCTGGTGGTTTTCCTGGTGCTTGGGATGAGTGGTTGTATAGCAATCTTAAATGCAATACTCTGGTGCAGGGAAGATTTCCTAATTATCTCCTCTTTAGTGTAACTCTGGTTCTTATGGAAGTGGAGATGCAACTATGTCTTCACCCCTGGTTTCAGTCCTCCTACTCAACCTGGTCAGATCATTTGGAAATATGTGAAGGATTGGTTGAAGGCTACTACTGTGGAAGGTAATTCTGCTGCTAGGAGGAGCTGTGCCATCTCGTGGTGTCTGCCTGACTTTGAGTGGGTTAAACTTAACGTTAATGGTAGTATGATTTCTGAGACGAATGCTATTGCTGGTGGTGGTGTGGTTAGGGATCACACGAAGATGTGGGTGACTAGTTTTTGCACTGAATAAAGGCTCGGGTAGTGTTCTCGAAGCAGAGTTATGGGGTATTTTGGAGGGTCTGAAGCTGGTTTGGAATCATGGGTTTAAGAAGGTTATTATTGAAACTGACTCAAAATCGGCGGTGGATATTCTTTGTAAAGCTCCCCCGCCTTGTCACTTGTTATTTAGCATCATTCAGGCTTGCAAGTCTTTTATGGATAAAAATTGGAGTTGCCACATTCAACATGTTTTCAAGGAAAGTAATGAAGTGGCGGATAGGATGGCGTTCCTGGGACACTCGCTTGATTTCGGCACTACTATTTTTAATTCTCCCCCTTCTCTGGCTTTAGAGAGTTTGAAGGATGATTTTAATGGTGTTTCTTTTGCTAGATTGTGCTCTAGCTCTTAGTTTCCTTTTTGTTTCTTTTCTGGGCTTTTAGCCCCCCTTTGCACCAAAAAAAGAAAAAAAGAAATAATCAACTTAAAAGATAAATTGATAGGTATTTGGTATTTAGGTATTTGGTAAATTGACTTTTCAAATAATCAACTTAAGAAAAAAAAAAAAAAAAGAGTGATGTTATTTGCAATCCACCAAATATTTTTTTTTGCACTCCATTTTAAATATTTTTTAATGACAATTTTAACCTTTATTAAAATTACTAAAAAAGATTAAAAAAAAAATTCTAAAGACACTACATACCAATTTTTTTATAATTCAAAGGTTTTTTTTTTTTCCTTTTCAAACCTAGAAATTCAAAGTTAAATGAAAGAATTTGATACATTTTTTTTATTTCACAAACGGGTGATAGAATTGACAGAATAAAAATTGGATACAAATTGTGAGAGCTTATTGGTTTTTACTTTTGAACCGGCAATAAAATTTGGGTTGACGCTTGCTGGTGCAGTGCTACCTACAACTTCTGATGACTCTCATCTCATATAAATAAATCTATTTGTGGATTTTGTAAGTCCTCTAGAATCACAGAGGTAAATCATCGTTGCTTTGCTTGAATTATTATTTACTATTATTTAACTAAAAATTTAAATAAATTTTTCCAAGCAACTGCACTGACCCGATGGTTTTTCCCGACCCGACCCGACCCGATGGTTTTTCCAAAAGTTTTTAAAATCATCGGGTCGGGGTGCCCGACGTCGGGTCGCCTTGACCCGATGATTTTTTTCATCGGGTCAGGGTGGCCCGACATCGAGCACCCCGACCCGATGGTTTTTCAAAAAAAAATTTAAATATTTTTTGGATTTTCAAAACAATTTTGGTTATTGAAAAAATATTTTTACCAAGTAATACTTACCCCATCAAACAATTCCCCAATGTTTTTAAAACTTCAAATATGAAAAGGGAATGTGATGTAGAGAAAAAAAAAAGGTTTGAAGATGTAGAGAAAAAAAAAATGGTTAGAAGATGTAGAGAAAAAAATGGGTTGGTAAATGGTTGGTTGGTGGTTAGTAAATGTAATTAATATAGTTAGTAAATGGGGTGTAGTTATGATAAAGGGTATTGTGGTCATTTTAGGCCATTTTTGTAATTAATTTGTGTTTTAGGGTAGATTTGCAATTCAGCCCCTAAAATAGGGCAATTTTGCTAAAAACCCTTAAGTTAAATATCTTTATTTTTTAACATGGAGTGTCAAAAGATAAAAATGATATTTTTGGAACAAAATGAATTATCTTTAAAAAAAATTTAAATTTAAAATTTAAGATAAAGTGTTTTTAGAAAATGAGTGTCAAAAGAAAAAATGGGATAGTAAGGAGATTTTTTTTTTTTTTTTTTCTTTAAAGGGAAAAAAATGTTTGGTAAACTTTAATTGATTATGGAAAATGATCAAAATGGGCATATATTGTTAAAATATAATATATATTATTCAAGTATAACTGTAATAAAGGTTTGATACGTTTCTGTGATTTATTTATTTATTATTATTTCCAGCTTTTTTTTCTTTTTTTTACAGTATTTTATGGTTAATTTTCAAATATTTTTTTTTCTATTTTTTTTTTCATTTTTAGTTAATAAACTATTTAAAAATAAAAGACCAAGTCAACTAAAAAAAAAAAAAAAAAAAAACCCGACTGAGTAAACTCAAGCCTCTACTCGGGCTACTCCCTCAACACGACTAAGTCAACTCAGTTTCTTTCTTCATCAACACACTCAACGGTCAACCTCTGCATCTAGAGCTTCGACGTCGACCTGTCCATTTCCTTATCTATTTCCAGCTCCATTGAGAACGTCCTCAACATCTGTCACGTGATGCCGATCTTCTCTCCCGCACTGGTGACATACAAATATTTGATATCTCGAGATTCCGTTGCAAATTTCGTTGCATCACGGAGGAGGCGTCCCCCTTCTCCATCGTAGGAGCAGAATCGGCCTCTCCGTCACCAACAGAGAGGCCGGTTATGCTCCAGTGATGGATGAGGGGGACACCTCCTCCATTTTCGCCACTAGATCCGTGAAATCTTGTGATTTCTTTCGCGAGATCGGAGGAGGCCTTTCGCTTCCTCCACTATCAGAGGATAACCGGCTTTCTCCAATGACGTCGACGTCTCTGGAAAAGGCTAGTTCTCCTCCAACCATCATCTCCGGCGGTGGCCACCACCAATGGTCACCACTGAGTAATTTAATTTAATTTAATTTTTTAAAAAAATAATTTTAAATTTGAGGGTATTACTGTGTTTTCATTAAAATGGTGACGGTATTATGGGCATTTGAAAGGTAATGGATTAGCTTCTCAAATAATTAGTTTTCAAAAGCAAACCCACCAAACTTCTCAAAAGTTGATTATTGGAGAAACATATTATAAAATAAATTGCTTTTGAGGAAGTTTACCAAACACATATTTGCTCAAAACTTGAGAAATAATGTCTGAAGACTGAATAATCCTAAATTTGTCTGAAGACTAAATAGGGGACTAAAATCTAAACATGTATAACATTTTTTTTTTCCTCACATCTGAATGTACTATCACACATTTTTGTTTTTTAAAAATAAAATTGTTTGAAAATAAGTAATTTTACAAAAGAATTAATTTAACATGCATCATTCTTTATAAGATTTTGTATGCCTTTTGCAAACAAAGTTCAATTTAATAAAACAAAAAATTCATTAAAGAATATAATTTTGTATGTTCTGCAAAAAAAAAAAAAAAAAAAGTCCAAGTTCAATTTATTGTCATGAGGAAAAAAATCAAGTTCAATTTTGCATGTTGTCCATGTTTTCGATGTATATAAAATTCAGGAAACCATTTTTTTTTTTTTTTTTGGTTGTATGGATCATATGAACCAGAAACCAAAAAATAAAGTTATTGATTTTTTTTAAATAGGTGCCTGAATTATATGCATTGGTTTCTCTCTCTCTCTCTCTCTCTCTCTCTCTCTCTCTCTCTCTCTCTCTCTCTCTCTCTCTATATATATATATATATATATATATATATATATACTGTTTTTATATATATATCATCTTCAAGTCAGGAAATAGTTAGATAAAAAAGAAGAGTTCTTACTAGGATTTGGTAGGAGAGAAATTCAATTGTTCAATCCCAAGAAGATTTCAGTATGAGAAGTGATTATGTTTTTTTTTTTTTTTTTCTTTCTCAAACCCATTTAAAATAAGAAATATGTTAAAAGAAAGAATTCTAAACCACATCAAATTAGAATTAATTTGGAAATATATATTCTTTGGGAGGATAGACTTGGAAGAGAATATTTTAATTGTAATTCAATTATTTGAAATTAAGTTAAAGTTGTTTTTAGATATTTTTAAGTTGTTTAGCACTCACAAAAACAAACAAACAAAACAGCTTAATGAGTTCAATTCAGACTCATTAAGTTTTAAGTTGAAAAAACAAATAATCCCTTATTATTTCTCAAGCAAAAGCAACCCCAAACATAGTTTTGGATTAACCTTGAAATGCAAAATGTCGCAAACTTAAAATTACTCCTGACTTAATTATTTTATTATTATAATAGTATTATTTTAGAAATAATAATTTAATAATCACTTAAAATTAATTTAATTAATTTAAAAGAAAAAATTAATGATCTCTTCCAAAGATTTCTTACCACATGAAACAATAACTTATAAACTAATAGCTAAATGGCAAAAGTAACATTTACCAACACCATGAATATATCAGGTTATCATGAATATGATGTGTGCATAAGTGGCATCCACCACTTTCCTTATTTCTTGCAAACTACTTCCCATTGTTTCCTTTAATTTATGCATTAGTGGCCTTAGTGGCAGTGAGTGGAACCGTTGCTCACTTCATGGTTAGTGAATGGGTTTAGTTAAGGTTTTAGTGACCTTTGTTATTTCCTTTGTTTTTGCACCACTCACGTTATGCTTATAAATAGCCTATGATTTAACAAGAATGAATATGAAGAAAATATAAGACAAATTGTCTCCTCCTCTTGTTATCTCCTCTATTTCTCTCCTATGCTTTTTCTTATGTATTTCAAATCTGAAATACTTCTCATACATTCTTCTATGTAAATTTTCAGGATCGGAAATATACATACTATCCTAAATTCTCTTTATGTATTTTCCATAATCGGAAAAATACATATCATAATATCAAGTTATCTATTAGGGTCTGGCTATGGTACTCATAGAAAATGCTTGGTATGATACCATTTTTTTTTTTTTTGAGAACCACTTTTTCGTTGATTTGAACGTAAAACTAGTTTTCAGAAATCAAAGTGGTTTCCAAATGACACTTTGATTGGTTTCCAAAATTTCCAAAATTTTGTTGCTATGATACCCATGTGGATACCATAGCCAAACCTTATCTATCAATATCATGAATCAATTTGGTTTGAACTGCTCATACACCAATATCATGAATATCTAGTTAACTATCAGGATTTGGCTATGGTACTTATAGAAAATGCTTGGTATGATGCCATTTTTTTTTTAGGAAACACTTTTTCATTGATTTAAACGTTAAACTAGTTTTCAAAAATCAAAGTGGTTTTCAAATTACACTTTGATTGGTTTCCAAAATTTTCTAAAATTTTGTTGCTATGATACCCTTGTGGGTACCTTAGCCAAGTCCCTATAAATGTCACAAACGAGATAACTTGATTTATGATATTGGTGTGTGTGCAGTTCAAACTAACTTGATTCAAGATATTGATAGATAGGGCTTGACTATGGTACCCACATGGCACATTGGTATCATAACAATAAAATTTTGAAAAATATTGAAACCAATTAAAGTGTAATTTGGAAACCACTTTGAGTTTTTAAAAACTAGTTTAACATTCAAATCAACGAAAAAATTGTTACCAAAAAAAGAATGGCAACATACCAAGCCTTTTCTGTGAGTACCATAGCTAGACCCCATTTATAGTTTACTGTTATTGCTGATTGGAAGTGAATATTTTTTTAATGAGCAATAATTTAATTGTCAGTAATCTTGTGAATTGTAAACAAAGTGAGTTTTCAATGTCTTATCCCATCTTTGTTAGCTAGAAAACGATGTCTTTTTTTATATGATATTAATTTTGAAAATATAAATTTTTTATATAATATTAATTTATAAATAAAATCATTTTTTTTTAATTGGTTCTCCACCATCCATCTAAAAGGTGGATGGTGGAGATCAAATAAATAAATAAATAAATATATATATATATATGATTGAAAACTTAAAAAAAAAAATATTATCTCCAACCGTCCATCATATGGACGGTTGGTGATTACTTGATAGTTCTTTTTTTTCTTTAAAAAAATAAAACTTTTTAAAAAATTTGAGCAATTTATTTTTTGAAAGTCGAATAAACGGTAATACAGTGTATACTTTTTTATATTATACAAATTATAAAACACATTTTCAGAACTCTTTTTCAATTTCAAAAACAAATAGCTCAAATTCAATAACTCTTTTTTCAATTTCAATAACTCTTTTATTTATTTATTAAAAAGAATGTTGCAATTGCTTATCATATGGATCAATCCCCACCTCCACTGCGGCCAGATTGATTGGAGACATCAAAGCTCATAATGGAAGGGTGCATCAGAGGGATCATTTTGATTTTTGAGTGTGTAACTTCGTTTGATTAAATTTCCAACAAACGTAGACGTGGAGGATCACCAGGACCAGGAATGGTGCTAGATTTTGTTTTTTGTTTTAATTTCGAAAGAGCATAGATACATTCTTGATTGTCCGTAAACATTTGTGTTGGTGTTAGATTTCTCTTTCACATGCGTGGGGAACTTATTGAGACAAGTCGGACATGAATTCTCCTCATGAATTCCTCATGAATTCTCAGGTGATTTCGTTCCGATCTCCGAAGCCTGCCTTGTATACGTAGCATGGATAAGGCTTAAGCCTCTAAGGGGCACTGCTAACTCCTACTGTGGTGGTGGATCCATATATATCAATTGCAACAGCAACAAAAATTTAACAGAAGTCAAGACGAGACAAACATTATTTCTATTGAAAAAAAAAAAAAAAAAAAAACGAAATGCAGAGGGTCTAGAACTAACAAGCTCTATATAGGAAGTGTCAATCATGACATGACAATTTTTTTTTTTTTAATTAACCGCTAAGGTATCGTAATAGTAATAAAACATAGAAGCACTTTCTAAGCCTAGCCATCCACATAATATAAACTTTGAATCGGAAATAATAACGGTAAAAAAAAAAAAAAAAAAAAAAAATAGTAAAACAAAGACAAAAACCGCCAAACCAAACCAACCCAACCCAACCTTGATGGGTTGGTCGGTTTCACATTGTAAAAAAATTATTAATTGGTTTGTCATTTAACAAACCGATCAAAGATTGGTTCAGTTTGTGTTGTTAAAAATAAAATTCATGCAACCAAAACCAACTGATATATTCAATAAAAGTCAAATCCATATTTTCCAGGGTTTTTGTGACTTTTATTTATACTTATTTGCTTCTATTATAATTTTATTTTTCTTCTCATATTCATTTCCATCATCCATTTGGTATTGTACCACTCATGACTCATCTTTCTTTTTTTCTTTTTTTTTAAATAAAAGAATAAAAAATGATATAAGTGTGATTGAGGAAAGAAAAAATAAATTCATGACCCTTAATAATAATTAAAATTGAACAAAGTATAAAAAAAAAATAAAAAAATTGAACAAACATTTTCATTCGTAATATATTTCACTTAGAAGTTCTAATGTATTTCATATGAAATATTCAATTGAAGTATTTAACAATGTTTAAAAGGAAAAAAAAATTGACATTTACTAATAAATACAACTTTACAATTGCACAAAAACAAAAATAAAAATAGAAATTGGCCTTGAATTCATGCCCCAACGGTAAGCTCAATTTTTTTTTCAAAAAATATGCCACGTGGCAGCTTCTGATTTGTCGATTTTTTTTTTTAAATTTTGAAAGAAAAACCGCCGGTTTTTTTGAAGACTAACCGTAACCGAACCGTGGTTTAACCGGTTCCCAACTGGTTTTGGTCACGGTTTCGGTGTGTTTAATCCTTGATGGAGGTGTTTTAATTTTTTAATTAACGGTCAAATGGATTTTGGATGGAAAACTTGACATAAGGGGCAAAATGACCAATATTTAGGATTTCAAGGGGTTGACTGGTCATTATTGAAATTAGAGGGACCAGTTTATCTAATATAGCAACCCTCAGGGGGGAAAATAATAATTTCCCTTTAAAAAATTAATTAATTAAAGAGTGGTGCTATTGACACACTCCCTACTGAACTATTTATGTCCCACTTTTTTTAATTAATTAGTATTATTATTTTTTCTTTATCAAAATTACTAAAAGAGACATTCAATTTAAGAAAAAAAATATATTCTATAAAGTAAATCTAATAAAACCCCCCACATTCCTTTATAAAAAAAAAACTCCAACGTTCTTTACAATTGTTCATTAGTACTGATATTTTTTTTTTTTTTTTTAAATAGTACAGATATTCATTGGTGTTTACTATTGCAAAAGTAATGCACTAATGCATAACAGAAATAAGTAACCAGTGTTATTGCAAATCTAGAGAGAGGAAATGCAAAAGGTTTATTTGGGCAAGGCAATCATCCCCAGAGAAGTATACAAGTGATATGCAAAGCGCTATCACTTAATCAATACTTATGACAATGAGTCAATGATCATATGCTTATAATATAGGTAGACATTTTGTGCGCATGTGTGTGCATTTGTTTGGTTTTGTGGGTGCTATTTTCGTTTTTGTTCTTGTGGTTTGGTTGTGTTCGTATTTTTGCCGTTTCAAAATAAAATAAAATTATAATATAGGTAGACATCAGGTTATGTGATGATGCTTGCGATTTTTCTCGAGAGTTTAATCGGATAATCTGAAGTCTGAACTACCCCCTATGCACTTTCACTTGCAGTGTTTTCATTGTGAGGGGATTATATACTTAGGTCCTGAAAGGCTGAAAAAATGGCTTGGGACAAGCTACAAGCTGAGAACTTACACACGAAGGGAGGGAGGAGGATAAGGATATGGCGATGTGCGAATATGTACGAACACTTGGGGTGCATTATTGATTATTATTTAATATCTTTATTCTAATAGAATCTAAAAGAAATAAGAAGAAAAATTAAATTTGTTCATAGGAGGTGAGAGAAAGATGAGGCAAGAGATAAAGAGGTCTGGATAGATAGAGAGATTAGAGATGGGGTTTATTAAGTTTGAAAAATAAGTAAAAGGGTAGTTTTGGAAATAAATAAAGTAAATTAATAAAACCATTAAACTTTATTTAATTAAATCAAAATTTTAAAAAATGGGGCATAAATAGATTAGTAGGGGGTGTGCCAATAGCACCACTCTTAATTAAATCAACCCAAAAATTATAAGATCAAATCAGTATATTTCTTGAATTAAAACAATTCACAATTTGGGATTGTATCTAAAACCCTAAAACGCAATAATTTCAAATTTCAATCATCCAATTCTAAAAAATATATATAAATAAATAAATAAATAAAAATTCAATCATCCCATTCTAATACAAAGAAATCAAACAATTAATCAAATTCTTAACTTATTGAATAAAAGAAGATGAATCAATCATCCTCCATCCTGTACAATATACATAAACCTCTAATAAGAATATTTGGATTTAGGATCCGAAGAACCTTTTACCTCATAAATTATTTTTAAACGTAGTGGATTAAAGTATGTTAACCAATATATGATTTTTTTTTTATTTTTTTTTTTTAGAATAAAATTCTCTGTGCAAAGAAGTAGTCTGTGTAATTTATTGTATTTTTGAATTCTTTGAACTATCAAATTAAATTTTTAGTATAGAATAATTAAAGCTTAAAATCACACTTAACTTATAAACCAATGTGTTTGAGAGATTTTCCATTAAAACCTTCATGCAACCTCCAAAAAGAAAGAAGGATTACTTTCAAAAAAAAAAAAAAAAAAAAAAAAAAAAGGGATGCTTCAAAAAAAGACTAAAGATGGGAAAAAGCAACGTTCTTTTATTAAAGAAAAAAAAAAAATTGGGTTGTCTGAAATTTTTTTGTCTTGTGTAGTAATTTTAATTAGGTTAAACTTGCCATTAGTAAAAAAAATTAAAATGGAGTGTAAACAGATATTTTAAAGATTGTTAACAACACAACTCTAAAATTAAAATGACATATCTACCCTTTTCTATTATAACCCATACAAGTTTTTCTTAATAAATTTAGAAGTAAAGTAAGGACATTATTGTCTTTCACTTACACACAAAAGAAAAACGGGTCTATAATTACCGAGGCCTAGCCATTTTTTATATATAGTCAATAGATTTGGGTCAAGGTTCTTGCTATGCTATAATTATAGTGATGTTTTTGGTCGGTTCATAATTTCTTATGACATATTTATTGTTGTGTAAACAGACAATTTTGCAACTGTCAAAAAAAAAAAGAGAGAATTTTGCATCTCTAAATATAACTAATATATATATATATATATAACTCAAATATTTGACCACTACTTTACTGACTGTGATCAAATTCAAATTAAAAGTAAAGTTGTAAATATATCCATCCAACAATCCACAGAAAACTCAAGAGAAAGGAAAAAAAAAATGGTTAGAATTTAAATAACAATAATAATGATGATAAAATTTAACAAGCCTAAAAACGTGACGTTGAAATGATACAAGGTAGACTAAGCCCAAGATAATCAATGAGAATTGATGATGCAGATGCAGCCCATTAATCTCAGACATGGCACTAGCAGTAGCAGTAACTTAACTGTATCTATAGAAGGAGCTCTGTCGTTTCCGTTGTAGTAGAGAGAGCTACCATCATATTTCTTTTACCTAAATTTCAACAAAAAAAAAAAGGAAAAAAAAAAAAAGGACAATTCTATCTTCCCTTACAAAAGAATATAATCAGTGGGTATGCCTTTTCCTCAGTATCAGCTGCTTCTGGTGTTTTGGAGGATTTGTTTCAAATCTGTCTCATTATTGGCTCTCTACACTACACTTCGCCCGTTCGGGAAGGAAGAATGCCAAACCATAAAAAGCTTTGCCAGCCAAAAACAATTCTTCATCTTCCCCTCCCACACCAACTTTATGCATAATACATGTACAGGCTGTTTGAAGCGGCACATGCGATTGAGTTCTCACTTGGATGCCAAGCTAAGTGTAGCAACTTCATGCTGAAATCATATGCATTTCCATTTGCATCAACTCCAGAGTTATCCGCTCCTTTCACTGTCAAACATAGCATGTTAATTACCTATTCAGATGTCCATACCAACAAAAACCCTACCGAATTAATCACTTTTCTGGGCTTACAAATTGTTCAAACTGATTTTATATCTCATACAAGTAATAATACATGGACCTTATCACCACAAAGTGTAATCAAATCTCAAAATTTAAAACTTAAGGCCGCAATATCAAAAGGAATTCATAAACTGATGAAACAAATAACTAATCCATTTCTTATCACTATATTAATGACTCCTCTTGTATATTACCAGATCATTAAATGCCTGGTTTTTAAATTTAACCTGGTAGAGAAACCAGAATTCACACTTAATAGATTTAATATTGGACACTGTAAGAATTATATGCATATAGTAGCTGTGTATGAGTAATCAAACCTCGCCTGACAACACCAGAAAGAGAGCCCAGAGATCTAGTAGCCCTTGATGGGGTTTGTACTTGTCTCCTGGAAATGCATGACATAAAACAAGTACATAAGATGAAGGCAATATAGTCAATAATACTACTTCTAAAAGTCTATTTAATTATGATAGCCACTCAAATTGTTAACACTATGAATAGTATTATGTACATTCTCATAACACACCTCACGGGATTTTTGCTGGCTTCCAATGTTGTTGCTTCTGTACTGCCTTCAGAAGAACCAAACACACGAAACAAGTTGCTGGAATCACATAAAAGAATGGCATCACACATCTCAGTGCAAGCATTATGATAAAGGAATTAAGATGATAATAAGGATCATCATATAGCAGACCTGTAGGAACCAGTAGCCACGCGACGTCCGTCTCCGCTGAGACAGCACTCGAATTTGTCGAAGATAGAATCATTTTCATATAAATCACAAAGCTGAACAAGGTCCCAAAAAAGAATGTTCAGATCATATTGTATACCACTCAACAATGTACTTGGTAATGTAAGTAAAAAGAGTATAAGTGATCAAAGAGAAGTGGGGAAGTGAGGCCCGTCACTCTTTGCTAGCTCAGATGTCAAGAAGTAAAGAGAAATGGATGATGATTTAATGATCATGGGATTTGTTTCCTACTTTTATTCATACATTTGGGGATACATTTAAAAACTAAAGAATCAAGAAAGAATCCAGTTTTTCATTTTCTCTCTCCAAATGTATCCAATTCCAGAAGTGAAGCAGCCTGGAAAGTGCTCTCAGAGCTTTTCTTATTTTCCTTCCATTCAGTTCATTTCTCTCTTCCTTTAGGTATCCAGACACTGGAAATTATAGAAGCTTAATACAAAAAACTGTAAATGATAAATAACCCCCGTAAAAAGCTTCATGGAAGAATATATCACCTTCGGTCTTAGATATTCATGAACCTGGAAAGTTGCAACAGGACCAGAATCCATATTTATGTCCCACAACTGTCAACCATGTAATCAAGAACATGTTAAAGAAAGAACCAGAGTGATGTATAAAAGAAGAGATTATAATTAGAATGCTCCTGAGCAAAAATGTATATATTTTACTGGACAGTTTCAGTATGATATTCATCCTAATTCTTTTTCTTTTTTTTGTTCTTCTTTCCCATGTATTCTGTTTTCACCAACAGTGAATATAAGTTTAATCTTAACAATGAAAACAGGAAAGTCTAAAGTAAAAAGGTTTGGACAAAGTTAAATGCAGTTAACAAATTATGCCATAAACTTCTTTTAGCAGAGGCCAAAGTTGATAATAATTAGTGGGTTTATGATATGGATGTGATTGTAAAAGCTTTCACTGAAACAGATTACACGTGAACCTTAAGAGTCATGTAGTCGCGACTTAGTAAATGTCTTCCATCCTTGGAAAACTTAATATCTGAGATTGAGGCAATTATCTCCGTGAAAAAAGACCTCGAGCCAGGTGCTTCTTGTTCCTCAAAGCTGTACAATAGAAGGCTTATTAGAACAAACAAATAAAAGAAAAGTTGTAATGGAAGCATCTCGAATATATTAGAGTTTGAAGATAATTAAATAATGTGTACAATGAGATAAAGATCACTTACAGTTTGCTATGAGTATCACATAAAGCTGACTGCCTCATGTCAATAAGACGGATTGAGCCCTTTGAACTACTATAAGCTAACACATTACAGTGGGTGGGATGAAATTCCGCTGAAGTTATTACCTCTGCAAGTGTCAAGCCAAGCCCAACAGATATTATTCATTTATTCTATCTTGACAAGACAAATCTTATAATAGAAGGCAACATCAAAGATCACCACATTATGCATTCTTTGACACATCTATTTGTTAAATTTATGTGCACTGTGCACATCTGTCACAATAGCAACAATCAAAATATAAATGTTAAAGACCCAAATATTGCATAATTGTCATTTAAATTGCCAAAAGTCCCACCAGTTAGATCCTCCATGTTTGCTGGTTTCACGTCTACGATATTAAAACTCTGATTGCTAATCCCCAGGTTCCAGAGGTTTATACGCAGGTCATCAGCTGATATAAAAGTTTCACCATCACTGCATAACCAAAAACAAGAGAATAGTCGGTAATCAGTAGAAATCACACATGTGATAGCAAAATGAAATAGAAAGAGGATTATATTCAATGGAGTAAGTGATTTCACCTGTTATTTGAAATGGAGTTAATATGATAGTCATGGGCATGAGCATATATTCTTCTGCATCCAGCCACAAGGCTTGTCTCCTGACAGGCAACCTACATATGACATTTAAACCAAGTGTTAGTACTGAAAAACATTAATAACTTCATGTCAAGTTATCAATCACTGCATTTATGAGTTCCTAAAGTCGACAAGAGTAACATAACCAAGTATTAGTGCTGAAAATGTTAATAACATCATACCAAGTCATCAATCATTGCATTTATGAGTTCTTAAAGCACAACAAGAGTAACATTCTTCATGGATTCAGAAAATAATTTTTCTAACATTGACATTGCAAATGATGCCAGAATATAAGAGGATTAGATTGAGTACAACTACCACAGGCAAACGTAAGGACGAAACACCCCCAGGTGGAAACGAAAAGTCATTGCTTGAACAACCAAAGGGTCTCTCTCTGCACCCCCCATTAGGAACACAAGGTTTGGAGATTGTTGATATACTTGAACTACCAATTGAACCGTTTCCCGCAACTTTTTCTGGGAACACATTCAAATCACATACCTTCTTGACCTTCTTCTCTTGGACCTGTTCAACATTAAAGCAGACATATCAATAACTTGATGAGCTTTTCAATTGTGAACTTGAATCTGGTCAACCCTTTCAAATCCAGCTTAAAATTTCATTTTGAATAATAGGTGCTCAAGCAATACTATTTTAACACAAAAGTAAAAAACCTTAAAAAAAGCTGATCTCTAAGTTGTTTTAATATATATCAAGAGAGAGGTCATTTCAATGGCTTTCCCTACCTTCCACAATTTGATAGTCTTATCATTAGTGGACAGAAGATACACAGCACCATTAGCTGATTGACACCATCTAATCTTGTTGATTTTCTCCTCAATTTCCAAGCTCTTTAAATAGTCAAACTGAATCAAATAAATAAAATGTCAGTTAATCAAATCCAAATAGAGATGAGCCAACTAGTGAAATCAACAAACAAGAATTACTCATGCAAAGTTGCAAACAACGAAAAAGAATTACCTCAGGTTCGTGGCTCTGAAATTCTGTTTTATATCGGAACTCTGGATGTCGACTGATTGAATAATCCATCATCTCTAGATCTCTCCGATGTCCACCATTCTACATATTATAGTATATATCATAAAACTATATACAATGGCAAATTGAAAAACTAAACATTATGAAGCATCAAAGAAAAACAATTAAGAAGTCAAAAGCTTACATCCCGTGTGTCAGTTCTTTCAAATAAAACCACTCGGCCCCCACGATCTCCAGTAGCAAGGTGATCACCGGTTCCATCAAATTCGATAGCAGATATGATATCAACTGCAAATGTTGAAAAGTATGGGAGGAAGAGCATATAAGAGGCTGAAATGCTAAGTACATATCACTACTACTCTAAAATATGTGCAATCTTCTTTTCAAACAAGAATCATCTTGCAAAGAGTATCAAGTCTCCCAGTCAATATCCTATTAAGGATGAGGAAAGTGACAGGGACCTAACATTTTTCAGATTTAGTATAAATGTATAATACAAAAATTAAACCCAACCAACCCCACCCCGGCTAAAATAACAAGAATAAATACATATAAGAATAAATTCTAGCATTAAAAGACACTAAGAACATATGGCATATAACCACCAGTCAGCAGCCCAATCCAAGGTGCAGGTTTTAGTTTCAGAACTTGATAAGGCCAACTTCAGTTTAATCAACACAATGTGTTTGATTAGGTCGCTCAAATTATTTGAGTTTTCGAAGAGTTGGTTTCAGCAAGGTTAAACTTAAATATCATACCAAACCAAATACCCAGCACCAACTAGTGGACCTAGTGGTCCCTAAACAAACATGTTAAACAACCAATTCTCCCAAAACCTAGGCATTTTTGAGAAGAAACAAAGGAGTCGCAAAAGATTAAGCTAACATACCCACAAAAAAAACATTTATGTTCTAACAAAGCTAACAGAGGTAATATGAACCCATAACCGTGATACAGCTTACATTAATTATGGTGACGTTATATTTTGTAATAAAAGCAATACAATGAAATGATAGTCCGCATGCAACATCAACACTGCATCGCCGGAACAACACTTGAGCTGTGAATCTCCCAGAAATTACGTGGCACTTTCAAAAGTTACAATACAAAGTGATCAACTCAGACACTAAATAAAAATGTAGACCCGTAACTGATCATCACAATAACGCCAGCACTCTATCTAATCAAATACAAATGGATCTCTAAAACCGTATCTACAACTATATATGCTATACATGTTTTTTTTTTTTTTAAAGGCCGATGATAACAATAGAAACAAACGCACAAGCAGAAGCAGGCAATCTAACCCTAAGCATAAACAGGTCAAAAGAAATAGAAGATTGTACCTTCCTGTACTTCCTCTCCTGCAGTCCGTTCTCCAAACACTTGCGAGAATTTCCACTCCAGCGGCGGAGCCGCGGCTTCTGAGCCGCCGCCGTTGTTCATTTCTTTAACCAAATTGACTCGAAAAAACCAAAAGACTAACTCAAATTAATGCATCAATGAAATCGATCTGAGCCTACAAAAATCACATCACCAAATTTAAGAGAATCTCCATTGATTGATGCTAGTTCTGGATTAATAAAACCATTAGAACCATTAGCACTAGCCAGATTTCACAGACACACTCTCTCTCTCTCTCTCTGGTTTCTCTCTTTGAAAAAGGAATCTACAGAAATGAGATTTCACTTTCTCTCTCCCTGGAAAATGAAAATCGATGAGATTTCACGTACACAGATACGCTTGCTTTCTTTGGAGAGTGTAGAGATTCAACGTCGATTGAGATTTTCACACACACTCTCTGTAAGTAATTATTATTATTTTATTTTATTTTTAATGAAAATAAATAGAGATTGGAAGATAATGACGGAGGAGGAAATGCTACGTAGCTTTTTTGGCTGATTTGTTTATTGGCTCTATCTCCCAACTCTTTTTTCTTTGCTTTTTTTTTTTTTTTAATAATATGTTGAAGGGGATAATTACACTCACATCCCTCAGTTTTAGAATAAAGACACCTAGATGGGAAAGTTCGTTTATTCTGCAATCAAACCCCTAGCCATATTTGACATATGAGAAGTCCATAATGCCCTTACATACATATAGATTAATTATGGAAAATAAAATATATGTGCACCGGTGTATGGATGGACCGATGAATCATAGAATGTTTCTAAAATAAAATAACAAAAATAATTAAATGAACAACTAAAGATGGAGCCCATCTTGCACACTGATTCATAGTTTAAATGGTTGTGTATTTTCCTTTTACATTTGTGATAGGGGTTTCAAATCTCACATGTGTATAAAATCATAGTGTGGGGAGATCTTTCCCTTATAGTGCGAGTTACTTTTCAGGTCATGCTTTGTAGTTTTCGATATTCATAAATTCTGTCAAACCCTTGACCCGATCGGTGTCAAACTTAAAAAAAATTAAAAAAAATTAAAAAATAAAAATAAAGATAAAGACCACATTTTCAATAGCCTCATTGATTAATGTCGGATACAAATGGAAAAGTCACAAACTAAAGGAAGATGATCACATTAACTAAAGATGGAGATTGCCAATTCACGACATTTCGTTTTTAATCAAATTGGTCTCTCGTCAAAACACTCCTAAGTATAACAATGTTTCCGGTGTTTTAATTGTGAGATATCGTCACGATCTCGATGGATATGGAAAATTTGCATTTCTTTTTGTTTTTAAAGTTTTTTATTTTAACTATTATCATATTTAAATAAATTGATTTTAAAGGTTAAATTTATCTTTTTACATGTCAAATGTTTGGACATGTGTTAGTCTTATAATGAATTAAAATTATACAAATAATAGTTAAAATGGACAAACGAAAGTTAATAAGAGAGACCAATTTGAGACTTGTAAAAACTGGGAGATTAGTTCGTTCAAAAACAAAACATTCGTTAAACTACATGAAATTAAGAAAAAAGTTAGTGGTTTATTTGGTATTGCCATAAGTTTTTTTATATCAAACCTTAGGTGTGTGAATGTAATTTTCCATTTGTTGAAAATATGTCTACCTAAAAGCCAAAACGATAAACAGTGAAGAGGTGACTATTTTTTAGTAATGAAACACAGTGAAGAGGTCACAGTGAGTCACAGTGAAGAGTTCATTGAATGCGAGAGAAAATTTGGGTGACAGTGGAGAGGTCATCGTGTGCCTGTGAGAGAAAATTTGGGTGACAGTAAGACTGGTAAAAATGCAATTTTATTTTTCTTTTGAAAGTCCTTCTAACTTGTATGAATGAAAAATGATTCTTTATTGGTTTTAAGAAAAACATATTTAATTATGAATTAATTCTCTACTTTACCCTTAAAAATTTATTGGATTATTAACTTTTATCTATTCTGAATAAGTTAACTATTTTTTTTTTTTAAGTATTACGATTTATAACTATTATAATATTTGAATATCTACTCTCATAAATTGGGAGAAAACTTCTCACATATACTTCTAAAATACGTATGGTGGAACTCGAACTTTGACCATTAATGTGGAAGGGAGGTGTACAATCGTTTGTGCTAAGAGATGATTTGCACTAATAAGTTAACTAATAAACTTGTAAACATTTACCACCGAATGGACAAAAATGCTCATATAAATTTTATTTGTTGACTTAACTACCCATCAACTTTAATTATTTTTCCTTTTAGGTTTTTTTTTTCTGATCAATTTTAATAACTTAAATCTTCATTGAGGTTTTCTATCTCTTCAAACAATATATATATATATATATTCTCTACAGTATCTTCCTTCCCTCCATTAGGTTTTCTCTCTTATGTTTTCTTTTTCTTTGTCTCCCTTATTCATTCGCATTTCTCCCTATATAATGTTTTCTTTCTTCTCCCAAAAACTCTGCTCTCCTCGTCTAAATAACTCCAACGATATATTATGCGACATACTTACACGTTGAAATTTCAACATGTTTACAAGCTGAAATTTCAATATATGTACACATTGAAATGTGAAATGTAGCGTGTAAAATTGCTAGAAATCGAAATTGATCAAGTTCCGTTCTCACCAATGACCTTCTCTCTCTTCCAATTTTCTCTTTAACTTTTAACTTTCTCTCTCTAATTTTTTTCCTCTCTCTATCTCGAGATCTAATTTCTCTTTCTTTTTTTCTGTGAGTTTTCAATTTTAAATGATAAAACTCATTCAAGGGCATGTTTGCTCACAAAACGAAAATATGGACAAAAACAATAAATTTATTAAGAATGAATAAATTTAATCTTTCCAATAATTTAATGACCACTTATGAAAAGACGCATTTAATTTAATTTTTTTTAAACGCATTTAATTACTCATACCTTATAAGCAATAAGTAATATATATTTATCAGATGAGAAATTCTACACATTTATTTGTACAAGATCCATCTATGTGTTAATGTTACATAATCTTAACTCCATAAAGCTATAGAGTCAGTTCTCGCACTAAGAATAAATGTGTGAAATCCCCGCGCTTGATAAGTCATATATATATATATATATATGTGTGTGTTTTTTTTACTTTTAACACAATGATTTTATAAAGGAGGAACAAATGAAAATGAAGCTTATTCGATGAAAGCGACATGATTTTTTCATTTTAATATTTTCATCAATTGTATATTTGTATCCTACCTAGTGGATGAGCTTGAGGTCATTGTTTGGCGTCGATTACAATGGTATTGTCCAACTTTATTCCAATATTTGACTTAAAAAATTATGAAAGAACAAAAATAGTTGTTAGAAAGTAACCATTACTCAAACATATAAATTAATAAAATTAATAAATATTGTGTTAATAATCAAGAAACAATAAAGACAGTGTGGGGAATTTCAAGTTCCACCATGCTAGTTTTTTTTTTTTCCTTGATATCGTTGGAGAAGATATCTCTCATTATGAGAGTAAATAACCGAATATGTAGCTTTTGATAAACACCCATTTGATGTTAGAATTTATTTTAATACTTTGAAAAGTGTGGCAGTGGATTAATCAATATAGTAAGGTGATGAGTTGCTATATATAATGGTACAAGTTCAATTCCAATCAAGCATAAAAATGAACAACAAGCCACATTCATAGGTTATTTTATCTTTCGATTGATAATAAAACATTTATATAATTACAAATGCTTCAATGTTTATTTTATAGTCCTTCTATTCAAGTTAATTATAACATTATGGCCTAATTCTTTTTATTCTGTTTTTTTTTTTCCTGCTAAGTAATTCCTTTTATTCATGAAATAAGGTTTCTTGACAAATAGATTCACTATTTCGGTATATATATTAAAGGGATTTTAGCAAAAATAACAATTTTTGGAGCTCAATTTGCTCAATTACCAAATGTAGGCACAAAGTTACAAGATTGCCCCAACTTTCCCAAAATACACTCACTTTAATAATAACCACTATATTTTGTTCTTTATCATTTTTTTTTTCTTTTGGATGCATAAAAATGTTGGAGAATTTTATGTGGAGTGGTGAAAAGGTGAGTATTAAAAAAAATTACTATTGTCTTTCCTCACAATCCATATATTGATAGAAATAACATGTGTAAAAAATTTAGATAGATATTTTTGGTGGAATTGAAAATGTGATTCGGGTCAACGGTGACCCGATAACGGGTCACCCCTGAGGGTTAGGGGTGAAATATAATTGAAAAAAAAAATCATGTAAAAGAGATAAAGAAAATATATAAAAAGAAACCAAACCATGGAAAATACACAGAAAAACCAGTATTAATACGATTTAGGAAATAAATTTGAGAAGTGAGGAAGATGGTAGTTTAGGAAATAAATTAATAAAATTTTTTTTTTAAAAAATTGTTTACTTATTGGAAGCGGGGCATTATTAGAGCATCTCCTATTCAAAAGTGGCTTGCATACCAATAATTGTTGACATGGTAACAATGTCAAGAGACTTGTTTCCTATGTGGCATAAAAATAGACTTGATAGACAATTAAATCAAAATTTGGTCTCCAATGCTTCCGTCTAAAACACAATTTTTTTAATGACATATCCATATTTTTTTTTTCCTGTTTTATTTCCTTACCAAAAATATATGAAAAATCAATGTCAGTTTTAAATGTTTGCTGAGTCAATCTAAAAAATAACTGTGCAACAGACCGTCTGAAAGTAGACGGTTATGTTGATAATATCTAATATATTTTTCGCCACGTCAGTTTGAAGTTGAATATGCACGGCTGCATTGGAGACACAATTATTAACATAATGTCTATTTATCCTATGTGGCATCTCTTTTTTTTTACAAACCACGCTTGCATTGGAGATGCTCTTAGATGAATCAAGGGTCCAAATAGCACCACTTATGGGGTAATTATGCAAATTGAGCTCCAAAAAGTGGCATGTTTACTAAAATTCTGAAAATTAGATTGTAAGGAAAAAATCTCTTAATTTAGAAATAACTTTATGATTATTTACCATTTAACCATATCAAAAAAGACTTAATTACCCATATAAACAATTCATTATTATAAATTTACCTTTATATTATTAAGTTTATTAAAATAATAATATCTAAAATTATTGTTGAAACCATGTAAATAATTTAATATTATCATTTTCTCACTATCCGACCTACTTTATCCAAACAAACAAATATTTCTGATATAAGTGACAATCGAATAAATAAAAGTAGTAAAAGATTACAAGATTTGGTATACACATTCCTTTGATTTGGAATATCTTTCTCGGGTCTTTGTACATAACACAATGTCATATGTAACAAATAAATTGCTAGAACTGAGATGTAGAAAAGGAGAAGAATAGAGGAAGTATTTGCTAGAACAGAAGAAGAATTTTAAGAAGGAGATAATTTGGTCTATAACTCTAATATCCTTCATTAAATAGTTGCTTGGCTATTTATAAGCCTTACATTGACAACAAGTCATAAAACCACTAAAACTAGTAAAGTTAGAAAATAGAAGTAGTAATGTAATAAAAAGAGAAAGTGGTACAATAGTGAAACACACACTAAGGAGCCCATCATTTTTTATTTTTTTAAAATACTTAATGAATTATTTTATTATTATTCTTTTTAATAATCTTTTTTTTTTTTTGAAATATTACAATAATTCAGGGGTTTATAGGGAAGGAGGAGAGACTCGAACCCACAAACTCAAAGTGTGGGTGTAAGAGGCTCTACCATTGGACCAACCTTATCTTACCAAGCACCTATTAATTGAACCTAACAACTGACTCTAAGTTATTCTGACTTAGTCTAACAACTGACTCCAACTGACTGACTTGGTGCTAGTTCATCCACATATCATTTCTCCCTTCTTGAATTATCCTTGTCCGTAAGGATAAAATCGAGATATGTTCTAAAAAGATATTTTGGGAATTGGTTTTACGGAAATTAGATGGTACTACAATTCGTTGGTAGTGGAGTAGTCTAAATGGGTGAATTCATCCCAAGTTAAGGAACCTTTGAATTTCGTCAGCCAACAATGCCACTGTAAGGCAATCCCCTCAAGATGGAAGGAGGTGAGCTGAACTTTTTGATGTACATCGATGTTCTTGAAATCGAAATGTTATTCGGCTTTATATATCCATCATGTGGGATCGTTTCCACCGAAAGTGAGGAACGAAAGCTTCCAAATGGTTTCAGTCAAAAGAAGGATAAGTGTGTGTCTATGCGGCGACCTATGGGAAGTTTCTCCCAGAGTGAAAGGATTGATGTCTTTCTCAACTGAATTCTCGTTGTTGGCAACACTCAAAGATTGGAGTTCAGTCAAGATTGTTTATAAAACTGTATTGACCTGGGTGAATTTGTTGTTTAAGAGGTCGAAACGAGACTCATGTCGGGTTAGAATTTCGCTGACCTTATTACGGAATTCGGTATTGAATTTTCCACGAGTATCCATGGAATGAAAGAGCTTTGATACCAATTGATATTTATCAAAAAGTTTGGTAGAACTGAGATGTAGAAGAGATAGATGAGGGGAATGAATACAGAGGAGAAGATAACTGAGAGGATAATTTGGTATATAATCTTGATATCCTTCAGTCAATAGTTGCTTGGCTATTTATAAGTCTTACATTGACATCAAGTCATAAAACCACTAAAGTTAGAAAACTGAAGCAGTAATGCAATAAAAATGGAAAGTGGTGCAGTAGTTGTTTCCAATCAAATTCTCTCTGCAATGAATTAGCTATAAATTGAGTGCCTTCTCATTCATTCTAAAAAAAAGTCACACGGAAAAATCATAGACACCAAAGATTAGCTTTACTTTATGCATTGCAATTTATTGCTCTTGTTCTTCATTTTTCTAGGTTTCTTTGGTAAGTTCAGATCATTTTAATTTGAGTTCGCTGATAGTGGTGGTGTTAATACACAATCATTGTGACTCGTTGTATCCTGGGAGACAAATGCCAAACACATATGGTGTTGACGGCGAATTTATCTTAAGGACACCGTGTGAAACATAGGCTTCGATTCTAGGTTCTTAGTAAATTTTTGTTGGTGTTTGTTTTGTAAATTGAATCTGGTTTGAACCTCAATAACTTTGTAAAGGACATACTGAAAATCAATTTGGATAACAATTAGGGCCCGTCCTGCAAGCCGTTTTCTGTTTTTGTTTTTCGAAAAGAAAAATGAAAATGAAAATAGTGTTTTTGGTTTCATTTTTGAATTCCGAATACGCGTCTGGTAGCATTTACTGGAATCCATATTTTGAAAATAAAAACAGAAAAAACGCGTCTGGTAGGATAACCGAAAACTTTCGAAAATTGAAATATCAATTTTTAAATTTTGTTTAATATTATAACAATTATAATTAAATGATTAAATAATTAATAAAAAAACAAAATGAACTGATCCAAAAGAAGAAGAAGTTATCCAGCTGAAGAAGACCGACTGATCGGTCGGCAGCCGCTGCGATCGGCGAAGGAAGGAAGATCAGCAGCGAGCAGATCGATCGGCGGAAGAAAGAAGATGGAGATGAAGATGAAGAAGAAGAAGAAGAAGAAGACCAGCTGATCGGCCGTCGGCGGCGGCTGTGATTGGCGAAGGAAGGAAGAAGAAGAAGAAGAAGGAAGGAAGAAGAATAAGAAGAAAGAAAGAAGAAGATGATGATCGGCCGGAGAAGGAGAGTAAATCGGCGGCGAGCAGATCGACGAAGGAAGAAATATGATCGGTCGGTGGCGGCGAGCATATCGACGAAGGAAGAAAGATGATCGGCTGGTGGCGGCGAGCAGATCGACGGTAAGAAAAATGATCGGCCAAGAAAGAATATGGAGTTGAGGAAGAAAGAGATGAGGTCTGGTCTGGTCTGGTGAGTGGTGGATGAGAAAAAAGAAAAAAAAAATTGTTAATGATATGGGTCCCACTTATTTAATGATATGGGACCCACTTCAAATGAAAAACAAAAACAAATACAAGAAAAACAAGTTTTTTTTTGTTTTTCAAACTTTCAACTTTTAACACTTGGTATTGTTTTTTATTTTGTTTTTGAATTTTGAAAATAAAATGAAAAACGGTTACCGGACGCGAATTCGAAATCATTTTTGGAAAACAAAAACGAAAACAGGCTGAAAACAGCCTGCAGGACAGGCCCTTAGTATCTTCGTTTTGACATGTCTGTATTTTGTTTTCCATACAAATTGTTAGAAACTAGTAATAATAATTACGACATTTTTTAATCATAATTTACCTTTTCATTATTTTCCTTACATATAAGCTAGTTAAACGAAGAAATCATATACATATTTCGATCTTCATTGAAGTCATCTCTTCATGTACTTTCTGCCAACATTCATCTTATTGTGTTTACATCTTCTCCAATTTTATTTCCACCTCTTTCAATCTCTTCCCTCCTTTCTTCTTACTTTCTACTTGGTATTTTTTTTTTAAAATTATTGTAGGATTAACCCTTTTTTTCCAGTCACCACCAACATTTAAATGTTGTATATCATCTTTACCATTACTAGATTTTCGTTCAGCATCCCCATCAACATTGTCAATATTCTCCCGAACATCATCCTAAGTATTATCATGAACATCATCATCAACACCACAATCGTACTTCTTTGGAAAATGGCTTTGATCGATACCTGCCCAATTGGGTTTCCTTGCTTCTTCATCGGAAAGGACAAGATATTTGTCGATTGTGAGTTGAAAAATAACATATAAGAAATATAATAAAATGCAAAAAAAAAATATATTTTAACGTAAACAACACTAATGCTATCGTACATACATTTTTGTACTTAAAAATGTTATCATATAACTCAATGTAAGTGAGAATCCATGTGCATTTCCAATTTAAAATTCTAAGGGCGACATTGTTCACCCTGATGGCATGGCAAAGCATGACCCATTTGGGTATTGCTTTGATTGCCCAAATTTGATAATAATAATAAGGGTGAATTACAGTTTAGTCCTTATCTTTTAAGGAAACATCACTTTTTTACCCGACTTACGTGTATTAGGGTCTTTAGTCCTTATCTTTTTGGAAATGCATCAAAAAGGTCCCTCCGTCAGTCAATGGTTAGTCAAAGTTAACTGGTCCATGGGTAAAACGGTACTTTTAGTAATGGAAGTGTTAGAAAGACAGTTTTACCCATAAGGATGCGAAAAGTCTGAAATGCCCCTCTAACAATTACTCTTAAACCCCATTTAAATAAAAAATGCATCCATCAAGGATTGAACCTTCAACCTTATGGATAAAAATAATAGGCTCTAACCAGTTGAGCTACTACAACTCATTGTTGAAGGTTTATTGATTTAAATGTATATATAGTTATATAATATGTTTAAAATAATTTAAATATATTTATATAATTTAAAATAAACTCATATATATATAATTTGAAATATATTTAATAATAATATATCAAAACATATTTAAGAAAAAGAAAAAGAAAATAAGAAAACAAAAGGAAAAAAAATAATAAAAAAAAAGGGAATTTTTTTCTTTCTTTCTTTCTTTCTTTTTTATTTTATTTTTTATTTTATTTTTTATTTTTTATTTTTTCCCTTTTTAATTTATGAGTTTTGATTTTCTGGGTTTCTTTATCAAATGGAAATAAGAAAACAAAAAGAAACCCAGAAAATCAAAGCCCATAGATTTTTTTCTTTCTTTCTTTTTTTTTTTTGAATTTTTTTCCTTTACAAAAAATATTTTATTTCAATTTGATAAAAAAAAAAAAAAAAACCCAGAAAATCAAAGCCTATAAATTGAAAAGGGAAAAAAATTAAAAAATTAAAAGAATTTTTTTTCCGTTTTTTTTTTTCCTTTTTTTTTCCTTATTTTCTTTTCCATAAATCTGTTTTGATATATTATTATTAAATATGAGTTTATTTCAAATTATATATATATATATATATATATATATATATATGAGTTTATTTTAAATTATATAAACATATTTTAAATTATTTTAAACAAATTATATAACTATATATACATTTAAATCAACAAGCCTCCAACAATGAGTTGGAGTAGCTCAATTGGTTAGAGCTTGTTGCTTTTAACCATGAAGTTGAAGGTTCAATCCTTGATGGATGCATTTTTAATTTCCTAATATTAAATGGGTTTAAGAGTAATTGTTAGAGGGGCATTTCAGTCTTTTTGCATTGCTTAGGGGTAAAACCATCTTTTTGACACTTCTATTAACGTTGACTGTCAACTTTTTGGTCAGAGGGACTTTTTTGATGTATTTCCAAAAAGATGAGGACCAAAAACCCTAATACGCATAAATCAAGTAAAAAAGTAACGTTTCCTTAAAAGATAAGGACCAAACTGTAATTCCCCCTAATAATAATAATAAAATGAGTTAAGTTAATCCAAGGAAACATACATGATGTTATTACTAAATTGAAATAAAATCATCAAATACCACACATCACCTGGAAGGCTGTGACAAACCCATAAACGTTGTACTTTTCTACTTTCCGCTTTGCTGGAGACTCAAGACACTATTTGTACTTGTCATCATGGCTAACAAAACAAGTAGAAAGAAAGTCAATTGTCCTACGGTATATGAATGTTCCTCATGGAAAATTATTAAAGACATCTAAGTCTAACCGTAATGCCTAGTAGTGAATGGTGACTCTATCGTCATTGCCAACCAAAGTCATCTCCAAAAAGAAAGTACTATAGCTAACTTCACCGTATCATCATCACTAACATTATTATTAGGACTAAGATTCTTAAATCACTTAACAAACATTTTTACAGGAACCTTACTATCTCAAAAGTAGGATTGATGCAGCTTTTTATTCATGCATTTAGCAATGTTCGATGGTGATTGAGAGTGATCTCCAAAGTTAAGCCCAGTAATCAAACACAACTCTAATGCGCTAAACCTTATCACCTCGTTTCCAACATAGAACCACAAAGTCGATGGTGTGTTATCGGTATCCCTGACAAGACACTCATGAAGCAAGATATGGTGACAAAACTATCTAGATAAGAGTATAAGACCATATTACTCACATCCAAAAAATGATCAAAACATGTCGTTCAAAACAAATCAAGTTGCTTTGGCAAAATACTCAATTTCATAAGTCTAATACTCTCCCAATTGCAGTATATAATAACTCGAGATGGAATTGAAATTGATCATCTTCCATAATTTTAAGTGATTCACATAGTTTCTTTCGACCCATATGTGTACCTAAATGAATACATTCCTTAATTATATTTAATGCGAGTTAAGTATTTACAACATCGAAATTACAAATCACAAAAAAAAATATTGAATAACACTTAAAGGCAAGTAAATGTAAGGTAATCTTTATCTCATTACACTCCACAATTTGAACACCTATTTAACAAAAATCTTTTACAAACATTGATATAATTAATGTGCACAATTAATATATGATAATTCTCAAAACTGTTGCATTATATGAAAATCACATCTACATTTAATAAAAATCATAATTGCACAAACAAAACAAGTTGAAGCACAAAATAATTGAAGTAATCATGTTTGGGCAGGGACGTAACTAGGATTAAACACTAGGGTAGGCTAGATTATGTTTGGGCAGGGACGTAACTAGGATTAAACACTAGGGTAGGCTAGATTATTATTTTTTTTTTACTGACAAAACGAGAAAATTTTATTATTATAAATAAATATACACCTAGTCAATATGACATATTAGCGAGGCATACCCAGTAAATATATATTCTAAATAAATACATTAACAAAATTAATACAAAAAAAAAAAAAGTAAAGTAAAAACAAATTATAAAATAAACATGAAATGCAAATACAATCAAATACTAATTAAGTTGTATTCGACGATTTTTCAAAAACAATACACAAAAATAAGTTATTAAAATAATCATTATTTTATTACCTTCTATACATGTCAAGAAAATAGAAATGCTTATATTATTATTTACTAGCAAATATAGAAGAAAAAGAATAATTAATAAAACTAATGCTAGACAACCAAAAAAATAGCCCAAAAATAAACTCAAATGATGTGGCAAGTGTTTTATTAATTAACTATATCATCCCATGATTTGTGCGGTAATTATTTGTGTTAAATTTGGGTTAATTATTTGGGTTGTATAGTATTACACTAGTACTCTAATTAAAAACCTAAAAAGTTGCTTCTAAATTTCAATCAAAACAACAAGAAATTTATTAAACAATATTGTTAATTAGTTTGTAAATTTAAAATTAGATTAACTGATAATTAGATTATTCCTAAAATTTTATAAACTAAAAGTTATAGTAATCCTAAAATTTCAATATAAAATAAAATGTTTAAATTCACAATATTCATAAAAACATGACTTATTAGAAGATCAATTGTTTGTGTAAATAGAGAAATTGAACCAAATTTAAGTAAATTTGGGAAATAAAGAAAATAATTATTGAAGAAATAAAATTAAAATAAAATAAGTTACACCACCTCGTGATTCGTAAAGAAAGTGTGTAAAAGCACGATATATAAATAGTTCCTATAGGTTATAGTACTTATAGCCTTACTACTAATAGTACTGCACGTCTTCTTTTGTTATTAGGAAATATATTTATTATTAATTTTTATTTTTTTAACTTACCAATTTTTTTTAGAATGGTTAAGGTGGGCTTGAGTCCACCCTAGCCCCAATGATGGTTCGTCTCTGGTTTCGGGTCATGCTTGACCCCGAAGCACAAAGTTGAAGCAGCAATGCTTCTGACCATATGATGCATTCTATTTTAAAAAATATATATATATAAACAAATATTATTAATGTGACTCGGTGGTAAAAGTGTTCATTTGCCCTGATTCTTGAAAATTTCACATAGATTCGAGTCGCCGCCATCATATGTGGTATTAAAAAAAATAAAAACATTAAAAAAATAAAAAAAAATGATTATTGAACATCAATCACATTTTTGCTTATAAACTTTTTCAATTATTTCCACTTAATCAAAGATGAAAACTTTTCATTTTTTCTTTTCTTCGGCATGTGATTTTTCCGTAACCATAAATCACAGAAAAGTTGACAAAACATCTAGTTACAACTTCATCGTATATAAATCTTGGTGTTCAAATAGATTTATTTGCATATTACCACATAAAGAGTGAAAATTAGAATTTATTGAAAGAGAAATTCCTTTTGTTACAAAATCACAAACATATAATATTCTAAATTTGATTGAAAATAGGCAAATCAGTGATGAAATTATACATTTTGATATATATTTTTGTGTTTTGGATGAAAATCAAACACAACTTTTTTAACAAATTCATTCATAACTTCCAAAGCAAACTCTGGTGCATCAACATGCCAAATAACAATATTGGGATGGATATAATGATTTTTATTTTTATTTTTTTTTTTGTAAATTTTAATTTATCTCTAAACTATACTTAACAATTTCCAAATTTCAACAGTTAATCTCTCAACCATTTCACTTTCAAATAATTTTTCAAGATAAAAACTAAGCTAGAGACTAGAGTATAACTTTTTACTTGGCATTTAAATTAGTCACTGGTACGTACCCCTAACAACAACATCATTAGATTCAAAGCATCCAAAACGGTCAAAAGCATATTAATTAAGGATAAAACAATGAAACTAAAACTCCTCAAACTGAACATTAATACATTAAAACTAGATTAATTCTCTCAATCTTCATCTTCATCTTCATCTTCCTTATCCTCTTCTCATTTCTCCTCATTCTAATCATCTCCTGCCTCATCCTTGTCACATGTTCTCTCCTCTTCCTCCTCCGTCTCTCCCCCCCTCAGAACTTGTATTATCCTCATTTTTCTAACCTTTTGCATCTCTCTTCTCCCCATCTTCCTTCTCAAAACTTGTTTTATTTGCACTCTCCTCTTCCTCATTTGGATTTTCTTTTTGCTCCTCCTCCTTCTCCTCATCTGAATCTTCCACATCTATATCTTTTTTTCCCTCCCTATCTTTTTCTTCTTTTTCATTCTCATCCTTATTTTCCTTTTCTCTCTCGTATTTGTTGTGAAATTTCATAGTACGTAGCTGATAGACGTCAAATGCATAATCATCTAGCAATCTTCTTTGGTCCATATTTAGTCCCATGAATAAGTCGTGCTTCTTCCAACTTTTGATGCACATCCTCACCGTTATCTTCTTGTTGCTTTAATTTAACCTATTGTTTGAACTCCTTGGGTCTTATTGTGGCAGCCATCGATGTTTGTTTAGTTTCGAGTGAAAACACCAATGTTTTGAGTGAAAAAACAAATAAGAAATGCAATTATACATAAACTTGTATCACAATCAAACATGATTCACAATTTTTTGATGTTCACATGATTTTTATTCTTTCTAAGAGTACAATTTGCATGATTTTTTATTCACTCAAGGATCCTAACTTATTTGACCGGTCAAATTCGGATGATCACGTACTCTCAAGCAATCTAACTTATTTGACCAGTAAAATTTTCATGATTTTGATAATAGCTTATTTGACTAGTAAATTTTTTTTGATGTTTTCATTAGTGATGATGAAAATTTTGATCATAACTTATTTGACTAGTAAAAAAAATTGACGCTTCTGTTGGTAAGGATCAAGTGATGATGAAAATTTTGATCCTAACTAATTTGATGATGATAGTGTTTCAAAACAATCTCAAAGTGTTTTCTTATGGTAATAGCTTAATACCAAACAATCTCAAAATGCTATATTCTGCTAATACATGTTGCCAGATTGAGATTGTTGTACTTGTATTTGCATGTATTTATTATTGTTCCCCTCTCGTTTCAGAACTTTCTACATTTACTATTCTTTTAAAAAAAAAAAAAATTCTCTTTTAATCATGATGTTTAAATGGATTTGTTTGCAAATGAACACGAAAAGAATGGAAACTATAATTTATCAAAAGAGAAATTCCTTTTGTTACAAAAATCACAAACATATAAATTACAAAAGATGTTGAGATTGTATTAAACTCTAAACCAACTGAACGTGGCTTGTAAAGGACTAAGAAATTAAATGTAACAGAAGCCATTGTCATTGTCATTGAACACAAAATTTTAAACTATAACCTTTGATTCTACACAAAAACCAACAATAACATGGTATTATGAACTAAGCAACAAGTGTGAATAAATTATTATTTAATTTCATATTGGTTAAGAAAACAGTTTTGAAACATAGGATCAAAAGAATAATGGTTCTAAGGAAGTTAATTTATTACAAGTTGAACCCCTTGAGGTACTCTTTTCTTCAATTGCTTGACACATTTTCTAGCGGCTTGTTTCCTCTCGTCATCCTTAAACTCGAAATAGGATGTCATTGAATATGGACTTGTAGGATTGACAATCATTTTCACAAGCATTGAGGCATTTTCAAGTAAGTAGAATGTAAGTTCAAGATCAACTGGACGCCCAACAAACCCAATGAATTCTACCTCCTTGAGATGTTCAAGGGGGTATTTAGGAAACTAGTGTAGTTTTCTTTGCCACCGCCACATATTAACTGCAACAATGACCAATAAAACAACATATCATGTACAAAATGCAGCAACCATTAAAGGAGCAAGGTAATCAGTCATATACAACTTCAAATCAAAGAGGAAAACTATTGTCAGCCTACGGTTAGTAATACAACATTTGGAACATAATATAGGCTTCTTTTATTATTATGTATTACTTACCTTTGGTGTAAACTTGTGTAAAAATGGGCAAGTCTTTATCATTCGAATCAAATCAAGGAGGTTGCCACGATTATCCGTATTAACTTCAAAAATCAAGTGCCTTAGTTTATGTAATTCAAACAGTGGAAATTGTATGCTATCCTGAAAAAGGATATGGTAGAAAATAAGATAACAAGCATCAATGAGAAGATAATTAAATTTAAATTTTAGTTAAGAACACATCAATGAAAAGATCTCGTCACTTCGAGGTTGCCACTCCCTCGTTATATCACAGTCAATTTCGATTACGAGGTTACCTTATGAAGAGACCTAGGAAGCCCAAATGTCGATATTGAAGTAGTGACATTTTTTGTCATCAACATAAAATTGATGAGTATTTATAAATATTAAGATAAGCCTTATAAGTTAGTTTATGCTTTTGTTAATACATAGAAAGCATTTGAAAATTAGGAAAATTAGGCAAAATTAAGAATAAAAAAAAGTTTTAGTGCTAAAAAAAAAATTCAAATCTATTTCATTATTATTATCATCTTATAGAAGAAAAAAAAGTCACCCAAACTTATTGAATTTTATTAAGTTACTTATGAATCTTTATGTAGGGGATCTCTCACAAGAGAATCATTGAAATATTGTTGTTATCATGTTATATTCGTAAGAGATCCATTATATAAGGATATGCAAGTCTTTAAATGAAATTTGATGAGTTTTAATGAATTTTGATAAATTTATTTTGTGGATAATAAGAACAATAAGACATACTTATGAAAAAATTTGAAAATATTTAACTTATTGGAATTAACATTTTTTCTTAAAAAAAATACCACATGCTGGCACTAGCGACCACTTGAACATTTGGTATTATCCTGATTGAACATGAGGCATTGTTAAGCTGAAATATAATAAACACCCCAATCACAAAGCCACATTGAGCAGTGGTACCAACATTCATTTACCGTATTCAATAAATTTTGATGATATATATATATATTTTTTTTATGGATAATAAAATATATTTATAAAATGAAATGGATATATATATATATATATAATTTTTCAAGTCAGTGCATCATGATATAATTTCGTGAGGATATTGAATGTGAGCCACTCGTTTTACATACTTTGACTCAAGTGTGTATGCACTTGTCAAAACTAGTGACTCACATTCAATATCCTGATAAAGTTATATATATCATGATGCACCGACCAGATCGAGAATATATATATATATATATATATATATATATGGTGGTTCTCTAATAAGAATGTCCTGAATAAAGTAAGGACAATCACCCATAGCCATACATTCACATTGGATGTGGGTATTTGTTAATGTGTGCTTGTGGGCCCAATATGAATGTGTGACTGTGGTGGACGTCCAGAAATTATAAAGTCAAGACGTCTTGATTAGAGAACCACCATATATATATGAAGTATTAAACACTATTATATAAATTCAGTTTTTTTATACTGAATCATTGAAATATTGTTGTTATCATGTTATATTAGTGAGAGATCCATTATATAAGGATATGCAAGTCTTTAAATGAAATTTGATGAGTTTTAATGAATTTTGATAAATTTATTTTGTGGATAATAAGAACAATAAGACATACTTATGAAAAAATTTGAAAATATTTAACTTATTGGAATTAACATTTTTTCTTAAAAAAAAAAATACCACATGCTGGCACTAGCGACGACTTGAACATTTGGTATTGTCCTGATTGAACATGAGGCATTTTTAAGCTGAAATAGAATAAGCACCCCAATCACAAAGCCACATTGAGCAGTGGTACCAACATTCATTTACCGGATTCAATGAATTTTGATGATATATATATATATATAATTTTTCAAGTCAGTGCATCATGATATAACTTCGTGAGGATATTGAATGTGAGCCACTCGTTTTACATACTTTGACTCAAGTGTGTATGCACTTGTCAAAACTAGTGGCTCACATTTAATATCTTGATAAAGTTATATTATGATGCACTGACCAGATCGAGACTATATATATATATATGGTGGTTCTCTAATAAGAATGTCCTGAATAAAGTAAGGACAATCACCCATAGCTATACATTCACATTGGATGTGGGTATTTGTTAATGTGTGCTTGTGGGCCCAATATGAATGTGTGACTGTGGTGGACGTCCAAAAATTATAGAGTCAAGATGTCTTGATTAGAGAACCACCATATATATATATATATATATATGAAGCATTAAACACTATTATATAAATTCAGTTTTTTTATACTGAATCATTGAAATATTGTTGTTATCATGTTATATTAGTGAGAGATCCATTATATAAGGATATGCAAGTCTTTAAATGAAATTTGATGAGTTTTAATGAATTTTGATAAATTTATTTTGTGGATAATAAGAACAATAAGACATACTTATGAAAAAAGTTGAAAATATTTAACTTATTGGAACTAACATTTAAAAAAATAATAATAAATACCACATACTGGCACTAGCTACGACTTGAACATTTGGTATTGTCCTGATTTAACATGAGGCATTGCTAAACTGAAATAGAATAAACGCCCCAATCACAAAGCCACATTGAGCTGTGGTACCAACATTCATTTACCGGATTCAATGAATTTTGATGATATTTTTTTTTTCTTTTTTTATGGATAACAAGAACAATAAAATATATTTATAAAATGAAATGGATATATATATTTATAGAAATTTTCAAGTCAGTGCATCATAATATAACTTCATGAGGATATTGAATGTGAGTCACTAGTTTTACATGATTTGACTCAAGTGTGTATGCATTTGTCAAAGCTTCTCCATAATGAGTGGCTCACACTCAATATCCTGATAAAATTATATCAGGACGTCCTGACCAGATCGGGACTATCAGTCCCGATCTGGTCAGTGCATCCTGATATAACTTTATCAGGATATTGAATGTGAGCCACTAGTTTTGACAAGTGCATACACACTTGAGTCAAAGTATGTAAAACGAGTGGCTCACATTCAATATCCTCACGAAGTTATATCAGGATGCACTGACTTGAAAATTTCTGTATATATATATATATATATAAGGTGGTTCTTTAATAAGGACGTCCTGAATAAAGTAAGGACAATCGCCCATGGCCATACATTCACATTGGATGTGGGTATTTGTTAATGTGTGGTTGTGGCTCCAATGTGAATGTGTGACTGTGGTGGACTTCATGAAATTATAAAGTCAAGACGTTTTAATTAGAGAACCATCGTATATAGATATATAGTGTTTTATTATCAATTCGAACTGACAATAAATATATCAGGACGAAGAATGTGGACCACAGATTATGGAGAAATTTTGACAAGTGCATACATGAACTCGAACCCGCAACCTTGTGGTGCATGCGTGGAAGGTTTACCACCGAACCAACTCATATCGTCAATTGTAATTGATATTGAGAGTTATTAAAAAATAGTAAAATAATGTATTTGTCCAAACTCGTCCATCTACTAGCGTAACTATACTCATGGAGAAGAATAAAAATACTGTACTAAAAGCATCGTAAATAATCTGAAATAAAATAATTAGTTGGTGAAAATCTGAATGAAATTCAAAAAGACATTCAAAAATTGTGCCGTTACGAAATTGCCCCAAAACTTCCCTCCGGTTTCCCATTTCATACACCTCCCGATAACTAGGGTTTCAGTCTACGTGCTCAATCTCTCACAATTCTCCCAAATTTCTCATTTGAATTTCATCAAAACCTCTGAAAACGATGCAAATCGACCAATTCCAGTCCATGTTAAGAGAATCGATCGACAGATTTCTAAGCGAGTACCGTCACGGAGCCACCGATTTCTCCAATTATTCCTTGATTTTCTCTCGTCTACTTCAGAACTTACCCGATCCTTCACTCGACTATGTCTGGTTTTACTCCGCTCTAACTTTTTACACCACCAAATTTGCAAGTGTACCCTCTTCTTCCAAGCAAGTTTTAGCTACCAAAGACTTGCTTCAGCTACTTGTTTCCTCTTCTTCTTCTTGCAATCTTGTTAAAAAAGTTGCACTACTCGCTCCTGTTCTTTACGAGTTGTACCATTTAGTGGTTGAAAATAACGATTTGAAGAGAGAGGTTGAGGGTTTGATAGATGGAATTGTTAGTTACATTAGCATTTGTTGTGGGCCTTTTGGGGCTGAGTTCGATCAAGCAGATGATGATGGAATGGTGGGGGGTTTGAATTTGACTCCGTCTTTTGTGGATTTGGTGCATGTTTGGGTGGTTGATAGAATTGGGAAGAATTGTGATTTTGGTGACGAGTTGAGCATGTTCGTACCGGTTGTTAGCGGTAGAGTTCGTGATGGGGTTGGTGTGGGGTGTAAAATAGGGTACTTAGCTGGGGTTGTGATGTGTGAGGCTTTTTTCTTGAGGTTGTGCTCCAAGTTTGGTTTCGACATGTTGAGGGAGGAGTTAGGGAAAGAATTACATGATTGCACAATTCAAATGCTATCTGGGTTCCGTAGTTATTACTTTCTTGGTGAGATTTTTTATTGCTTACTTTAATTTTTAGGGTTCTTTAAATATTTTGAGACTCGATTAACTTGTTTTATTTGTTTTGATATTTGGACTGTTTTCTAAAAACATCCTATTTGTAGCATATGTTATTTCTAATGTGATGAACTTGCTACTATCTTGTATTTTTTTATTAGTCATAGTTGCCTTATATTTCCAGAGTCAGTTGTTCTGGCCCAGATGTATAAACAAATCATGAATCATTTATCTTAAATTTCTTGTATTTTTATTTGCGACCAAATCACAAATTATTTATCTATCAACTGTCAAAATAAATATCAAACTATCTGGGATGGATAGTATTCCAGAGTTGCAACATCTTTCATTTAATGCTAGTTAAAGAATTCCCTTTGTTATTCTTGTTTCCTTTAATTGTATCCGTGTTTTTGCTTACTAATTGAGACTTTGTGCATGTCAGATATCCTTCTCAGGATGCTGTTGGAGCCTGTTCTGCCTGTCACCTCCCAACTGGTTGGTTTGTTTATCTTTTGCTTCAACTTACTCTTATCAAAGTTGGCTTATTTTAACTTTTAAGAGCAATAGACTCAGTCTAAGCTTCAATCTTCTCATTAGGAGAAGTACAAGTCTTGAAGCTTAGGGTCAGGTATTGTTATGTGCTAACAACATTGAGAAATAAAATATAGAGCTGTATAGGAAATTGGAAGTAGCAGCAGGACCGGCCCTAGGGTTAGGCCCACGAGGCAACCACCTAAGGTCCCCGTTTTCGAAGGGCTCCAAATAAATTGTGTATTTCAGTTTGAAAAGAAGTCTGGAGGCCCACGTATAGTTTTTTAAAAAAAAAAACAGCTCATATATCACATTATCACTTAAATGCCCATCATTTATATATGTTATTTATATATATATATATATATATTTTTTAAGGCCCACCAAAGAAACACAATTATTATACTTACCGCATCAACAACAGATCAAATTGCATATAGACATTCGAAAAAACAACTTGAAATCAATTCTAGGGTTCTTGGAAGCTCTCTTCATGCGAAAATCCAGACACGAAATCTTAAGAATTCAAACAATTTTAAGTAATTCGCTTATAGAAGAGTTGAATTCGTTGGAAAGTTGGGGGCTTCATTTTTATAGTTCGCCTCAGGCCCCTAAAATCTCAGGACCAGCCCTGTAGCAGAGGGTGCTAGTAGACATGAGAAAATAAGATTAGCTATACATGAAGTGTTTTGTTCCTTAAGAAGGTGATGTATAAGTCTTAACTTGTAAGATGTAATTCCATGCTTATTAGACAATGCTTCATAATATTTCGTGGGATTGGGTATGTGATGTTTGGGATACAAATTGCATATTCTATATGTAAGATAACACTAAAGGGATAAGATGTAGGTGCCAATTTTGTGAGATTCAACAGTCAGATCAGATCAGTTGAGCCTTGGTATTGTATGTAGCCTGGGTAAGCCGGTATGCAATATGGTTTAGCCTCTAAATTATTATTGATACTTGCTATTTTATTAAGCTTGTAAGGCCAGATGTATAAACAAGGCTGAACTTTTTGTTTATTATTTATAATTAACGATTTTATAATTTCCGCTTTATGTTGTCAGTAAGAAATTTATTTGGTCTACCAGAAGTAGTTTAGACAAGTCTCTCTATTTTATTTTATTTATTTTTTACAAATAACAGGTAATATTTTGCTCATTAGTTATTAGTTGGTTTTCTCATCTTAAGCATTCTGAAGAACTCCAATCGCAGTCAACTTTCCTCTAGTGCTTTAGTGTTGTGATACTAAAATTTTACCATTTTGCCCTATTCAGCTTCTTGCTTTGGTGCAGGGTTCTGAAGATGAGGTTTTTTTACAAGAAGTCTTGCATGATGCTGTTGTGACTGCAGACTACTCATTCCTCACTCATCAAAGAGGATTCCATCTACCTTGCAAAAGCCTTAAAAATCTTGCTGTGAGATGGGTGTTGATTGCTGACAATGCTATACGGTCTGCAAGGTATTAAATTATGAAGATTGTGGCTGCAATGCGGCATTGCGATGTAGAACCTCCTAACTGATAAATCTCTAATTGGCCACAGGGAACTTGGTGACCAGGCCAAAGTCATTTCGTATGTAAATGCATTCTCCAAGTCTTGCTTGCCCTCTGTATTGATCAAGTGGGTTACTAACCAAACTGGCATGGGTGAAAGAACCAGCAGGCCAAATGTTTCCTCTCCTGTTAGTCTTATCAGTGAGTTGCTCTGATATCTCTAGGCCTCTTGTCACTTACCTTATCTGTCACGGTTCAGCAGGTCTTTCCAATGGCTTCTCTTGTTATGATTGTCAACATGCCATTTTCTGTTAAAAAGAGAGATCGCTCATATTATTTTGAGAGCAGTGCACGCAAATTACTAGACTAACTCCATCTGAATCTTAACGTGTCATTGTCAGTCTGTCAGTGTTAACTTGATGAAGTTAGAGAAGATTTAGAGAGCTGCCTAATTTGTCATTCTTTCCCTTTTTCAAGTATTTGATAATGTTAATCCTCAACTATCTAATTATAAAGTGCTTCATTTCCAGAGTGGCTGCTAATTGTGGAAGATCAAGGGGTAAGAGTATTTGACTGTGAAATCGCCAAAACTTATGCCAAAGCTGTAATTTGCAAGTCAAGAGTAGAGTGTGATCTTCGAGCAATTATGTCAAATGACAACAATTTGAATGGAAACATCTCATTTTGCAATGATGATGAGGGAAGAGGTGGAGATAAAGGTGACGGTGATCTAGAGATGGTTGATTCTGTGGATAATGAATTTCTGGCTGCTCCTGGGTTGATGAAATCCACAGTGACTGATGGTACAAGAAAACGCAAAGAAGGTTCCAATATTGAAGGTGAAATCCCTGTTAAGTTTGTCAAGTATCACTTTCATGATAAATCTGTGAGTGAGAAGTTTTTGCCTTTGGGCAATGATGATGGCTTGAGTAGCGGGAGTGAAGTTGATAATCCAGTCTCTGATGAAGATATGGAAGATATGAAGCAATAAAGTTCGATGTACTGTTGAAGGACTCTGGACACGTAAACCATTGTCAATGATTTCTGGAAAAAGAAAAAAAAAAAAAACACCTCTTCTACTAGTAGGAATTCTTCTAGCAGACAGCCTTGAAGGAATTTTTGTCAGTGCAAACTTACAGGCTTTGTGCTGTGCTATGCTTCTATCGGATAGGAATTTTTACATTTTCACTTCATAGGTCGAATAGATTCCACCGGAGAGTTAATACTATCCTATGCTCTCTTTGTTAAATGTAAGACTGTTATCATATGTACTACTAGATATATATACATGTAGGAGTATCTGTAAGAATTTGATTCTCCAAGTTGTATCGAAACGTTTACGTTATAACTAAGAACATTTTCTTTGACACAGCATTATTTTTAGGGAAATTATCATTCTCCCCCCTGTAGTTTGCCTTATTCTCCAGTCTCCCCCCTCTAGTTTCAACATTAGCTAGATTCCCCCCTGTAAAATCAATTTATCTCCATTCTCCCCCCTCCCGTCACTTTTTCTGTTAAATGAAACAAATGCCGTTAATGATGAAGGACAAGATAGTAAAATAACATATTGTTTGGGAATGTGCATCATATCTGAAGGGCATAAGAGTAAATTGATATATTAAATTATATAATATTGTGAATAAAACAATTGAGAAATACTTTCCAATAAAAAAATGATGGCATCATGTGGTGACCCATTTGATTTGTCTTCTTCTTTTCCACTTTAAACTTTCCACTCAAACTTTACAACGTACCAGTCATTTTCTTCTTCTTTTCCTCTCATGCATTTCCATTCTTCATCTTCATTTGTGCACAAAACAAAACACTACCGGTACCCAATATTGCAAACAATCAATTCATGACTAGATTTTGAACGATTTGAAGTACTTTATTTTGTTCATAATCACTACCACTAAAAGTTCCAGAGAAGAAAGCTACGCGTGCGATTTGTTGCAGCCGTTTTGAAGAAGGTTTTTTTTTTTTTTTTTTTTGGGTCTGTATATAATGGTTATTGCATGGGTTTCGTAATGATTGTTTGTTTTCCTTCAATTTCGTAATTTAGGGTTTGTATAAAAGCAAATTTGGGGGTTTTTTGTTTGAACTTGATAAATGTTTAGTAAAGATGGTAGATCGTTTTTATACATAAAACATTATGAAAATTTATACAAATCAGAGTTTTGAATATTTTTTTGATGAAATAGGTTTAGGGTTTGCTTTAATTTGTATCTGACAGTTGTTATGCTTGTTTTTTTTTTTTTTTTTTCTTGTAAAATTTCATTTATAATTTTGTCTCTGTCACATGCTTTGTATATGTTTTGTTACCAGTGATTTTGTTTCATTTATGTTATACCATTGATTTTGTTTCATTTATGTTATACCAGTGATTTTGTTCCAGAGTGTGGAATGGAGGTGTTAGAGGTCGTTGTTCATTATGGGACTACTGTGCATGATGTAGGTACTTGGGATGTAGAGCATATTAGTATTATCACACTATTGCATGCCATGAATGAAAAAAATACTGGTGTAGATCAAGTTCCTAGTGGAGATTATTTTGTGTTTGTGTTGTTGCCTTGGTGTAGTGAGAAAGTAGAAGTGAAAACAGATAATGATTTAGTAGAATTGTTTAGAATGTTTAGTGAAAATGGATGTACAAGGATTGTTTTTGAAGTAGAAGACAAACCCTACATCCCACTACCGCCGGAGGGTCCATCTGCTATTCCAAATGTCAATCATGAGTTGTTGGTTGACAACTATCAAAATTTAGAGTGGAGTGATTTTGAGGAGAATGAGTTGAACTATTTAGGTGATAATGAGGGTGGAGGGTTTGAGGGTGATGATATTCAAGAAGTGGGTAGTGAGGCTGTTGAACAAGAACATGATAACATTGTCAATCTTGAATTGTTTGAGGGATACCAATCACATGAAGATGATGAGTTTTTCAGTGATTCTGATGAAGAAACAATAAGGCTAAATTAGCTAAATTGATAGATGGTAACCCATTCAAGAAGATAACAGGTGGTGAAATAGAGTTTAAGGTAGGGGAAACTCATGATAGTGTGTACACATTAAGGGCTTTGTTGATAGATTATGCTATTCAAGAAGGAATCAATTTTGATAAAGTCAAGAATGACAATGATAGGTTAACTTACAGGTGTAAGTGGAAGGGGTGTCCTTGGAGGATTCATGCTTCACGCTTGATAGATGGGGTTACCATGATGGTGAAGACATACAATCCAAACCATGAATGTCATAGGGTTTACAAAAATGCAGAGGCAAAGGTAACATGGATTGCTAGCAAATTTGAATTGCTTGTGAAGTGCAATCCTGACATAAAGATTGGAGTCATTGCTGATCTTTTGAGGGATAAATTCAAGGTGAATGTTGATGCACAAAGGCTATACAAAGCAAAAAGAAAAGCACTAGATGGGTTAGGGAGGCAGCATGCTGAATGTTTTGGGCTGTTGAGGAGATATGCGTGCATTGTGAATGTTTGTAATCTGGGGTCAGCAGTACACATTAGACTACAGCAACCTGAGCCCACATTTCAGCGATTTTTCATTTCTTTTGAAGCACAAAGGGCTGGTTTTCTTGGGGGGTGTAGGCCTTTCATTGGCCTTGATGGTTGCCACTTGAAGGGGCCATATGGAGGAGTTTTGTTGAGTGCTATTGCTTTGGATGCAAATAATGGTTTATATCCATTGGCATTTTGCATCTGTGAAGGTGAAACACTTCTCAGTTGGTGTTGGTTTTTAAAAAATCTGAAGCTATTTTTGAAGTATCCAACAAACAACTCAATATGTTTCATGAGTGATAGACAAAAGGGGGTGTTGGGAGCTTTGAAGATTCATTGGCCAAATGCTACTACCAGGTATTAAGTGTAAATTATGCTTGTAATTATTAATTCCTTTCTTTTAAAAAAAAAAAAAAAAAAAAATCGCAACATTAAAGTTGAAATTTTATTATTCATGCAGGTATTGTGCAAGGCATATCTATGCCAATTTTAGGGTAAAACACTCGGGCCAAGAACTTAAAAAATTGTTTTGGAAAGCTAGCAAAGCATATGATGTGAATGAATTCAATAGTATCATGGCAAACATAAGAGATGTAAGTATGGATGCCAGACTTTGGTTAAATGAAATAGAAGCTAAACATTGGTCTAGGCATGCTTTTGACCCATCCATAAAGTGTGATCATGTCACTAACAACATGACAGAGTCCTTTAACAGCATGTTGGGGGATCACAGGGCTAGGACATATTTGAATTTGATAGAATTCATAAGGAGAATGGTAATGAAGAGGTTTCAAGAAAGGAAAGAGGAGTGTAGTAGATGGAAAACAGAAATACCACCAAATGTTAGCTCTAAGGTTTTAAAGGCAAGTAAAGAAAGTAGAATCCTTAGAATGATAAATGCAGGAGATGGTGAGTATGAGCTCATCGAGTACTCTACAACATATGTGGTCAAGTTAGGCTCATTCACTTGTGATTGTGGTGCATGGCAGATTAGTGGGGTGCCATGCAGTCACGCAATGGCAGGCATAAGCCACTTTTTTGGTATGGTTGGGGTCAGTGACCAAATAAGTGACTACATTCACCCAAGCTTGACAAAGACAGCATTTCTCAATACCTACATAAACATGATTCATCCTATTCCAGACCAATCCCGGTGGCCTCAAGTTGCTTCAGCTTCTATTATTCCACCACCTATTAAAAGACAACCTGGTAGACCAAAACTTCAAAGGAAAAAGGAACCGAGTGAGAAACCTAGAGAGACAAGGTCTGGCAGTGTCGTGTGCCAAGCTTGTAAGCAAGTTGGGCATAACAAAAGAACATGCTCAAAAGCCAACCAATCTAATAAGAAGGTACTATTAAATTCAAATGTAGTTTTAAGGTTTTTTTTTTTTTAATATAATTCTTGGATGTTTATATTTTATGGACATTTGTATTTGTCTTATGGTTCTTTGTACAGAGATGTGCACAACTTCAAAGGAAGACCCAATCACAAGGCAGTGCTTCCTCTCCCCAACCTCAAAGTCAGACCCATCATCCAAGTCAAACCCAACCCGAATCACAAGTCACAACCCATTTAGTATGATAAGCTAGATGTAGCTTTGTTTGATTTTCAAACACTTTTTTGTTGTTGGTTTAATTTAATATTGTAGTATGAAAAATGTTAATTTTGATGATAGTACATGTGTCATCCTTTTGCTGAACAGAAATGTTTAACATGTTTAACTTTTTGGTTGAACCAATGGATTGATTTTGCTAGAGAATATGGATTGTGATGGATATTTTATTGCTTGGAATATGGAATGTGTTGGATTTTTTTTTTAATATCCAGCATATAATATTTTGTTTTTTCTTTGGAATATGGAATATGCAGTATTACCTTTTGTGTGTGTTAATAGTAAACTCTTTAGGGTATAATTGTATTTTCATAATATCCCTCCTTTAATTAAGGGTAAAAAAGTCTTTTTCCATATAAAAAGTGTCAAATTTATGTCATTTAACAGAAAAAGTGACGGGAGGGGGGAGAATGGAGATAAATTGATTTTACAGGGGGGAATCTAGCTAATGTTGAAACTAGAGGGGGGAAACTGGAGAATAAGGCAAACTACAGGGGGGAGAATGATAATTTCCCTTATTTTTACTCTCCTTAGCATCTGCTCTTTCACCTCTGCAGAAAAGGAATATATAAACAAAATATCTAACATACAAGATGAGATATTGAAATTGATTATGCAGAAATACTTTTTAGCTATAGATTGTGAACATGACCTTTATACATTTACAGGTAAGTCTAATATGATGATGCCTGAGGCTGAGAGCTATGGCCAGCCTTGGAGAGTTGTTGATGAATTTGAATTTGGGCTGGGCTTTCATTGAAAAGCGACAGTATCACCGTCACCCAATGTGGCTTGGTGGTAAAAGACTCTCAACACTATCAAACTATCGGTAACACGTGAAGTTCTATTTAATAGAAACAAATGGAGGATTTTGGAAGTTTCCCGATACACATTAAGGATCTAGGAGATATGGGTGGAAATTTAGCCATTTAGGTTATCGTGAAGAGTTAGTACAATCTTCCCAAATAAAATCTAATACATTAAAAAAAAAAAAAAGGGTTCGAAGAAGCTCAACCCGAACATCACCCGTTTATTTAAAGTGTTTAATGTGTTGATCCGACAGTGATCTAAAGTCTGAACCCAATAAAATCCAACCCAAATTCACCAATTATGTGTCGTGATCTGTCATATCACCGAGTTGTGTTGACAATTCATTAAATAAATTTTTTCTTCGTATTTTAGATAATTACAAGTTTATTCTTTTAAATAAGAATAATGTATTAATGTTACATTGCCCAAAAGTTTTTCCATGTTCTATATCCAGTTAATGACAATATGATTTATAGTAACTATATTAATCGTGAGATAATGTGTTAATGATGCGGTAGTAGTTGTAAATCAGTTTGTCATATAATTTGGAGCAATGAATTTATGCAAATTTTAATTGTTTGGGTAGCTGACTTTTGCAATAAAAATTGTTTTAATCTATTGATAATTAAAAAAACAGAGAAAATAAAAAATGGTATCTTAAATATGAATTAATGATTGAACTTGTGAGAGTTAAGATCTAAATATATTGTTTTTGTTCTTAAAACATTTGATATGATAAGAAAAATGTTTAATTAGATTGTAACCCAAAAATAAAATGATAGGCCCTTAAAATCTTTAAAAACAAAATCAACAAATTTAAAGGTGACATTGGAAGAATTTAAGAAGTAAAATAACAATAAATAACATTGAAAGTGTTTGAAAAAAAATCTTAAAAAAAAAAAAGATTGAAAGAAGGGATCGATACTTGTTAAATGAGCACTTTATTCATGTGTGAACTGTGAAGTGTAAGCACTTACATCATCACGTGTTACGGTTGTTATCACCAATTAATTCGTAGGTCCATTGTGTATGCTCTCTCATAACTTAAAATCAAGATTATAACTTTATTTTTAACTCCACACTTTTCAATCGCCACTAAATCGCCACTAACACAAGTAATATATATGTCAACGGGGGCGTAGTTCAGCTGGTAGATGGACGAGCTTAGGGTTTGGATAAATGACTTCCTAAAGGTTTACTATATTTGGGAATTTTTTTAGGGAGAGAGAGACTCGAACCCGTAACCTCATGGTGCAGGTGTAAGAGGTTTACTATCAGATCAACCTTGTCTTGTTGATTTTTTTTATAATTTTTAAAATATTGACATTTTCTATCAACTAATATTTATTTATTTATTTTTGGTATCTATGATCACGGACTTCGTCCAGGCACCCATCATTCTGTCCTCTCCAACCGCGTGACTCGTCGTGGTCTGTATATTAGATAGTGGAGTAGGATAGATAGGAAACTCCGGCCACATAAAGATGTAAGCGAGTAAATCAGAACTCGTCTTCGCCTGGATAAGATTCGAACAGTTGACCTGGTAGTTACCTGTGCCCCAGGCTCGTCCTTCCACCAACTGAACTAACGCCCTAATGGCTGGCCACAATGCAATTGTCAAAAGTAGAACTAAGAACGTGGGATTTTCATCTCAAGTCTTGGACCACCAAGACAACCACCTTGTGGTTTATCTACTAATATTTACTCTTGCAACGAAGCATTGAAATGGAAGCAATGTTTGATGCAAATAAGAATTAAGTGGCAGGTGTTACACGACTAGACGACTAGTTGCTCGTGTTGGCGATAACTTTGGCGTGCTCGTGCAGAGCATGACATTGTTTACGTGGACATGCCACGTAAGCTATGCATTTATGCTTTTTAATTAATTACTATTTACTAAGTGGTAGTTTCTACAATTCTACTCTCTTTACTTCTTCTAGATACGAATAGGCAATCATATCACCGACACGACAAATATTATTATTAGATTACGAGAAGGAAAAAAAAAAAAAATAGCAAAATTTAAAAGAAAAACAAAAGATTCCTTTAGATTTCAGAAATCAAAAGCAAAGGAAAAATCCATGATATGGGGTCGGTCATTTTACTGTTGAAAAGCTATTTTGGTTAGGTGATTTAAAATTCAATTTATTTAACTCACTTAAATGACGTTGAACTAAATTATTCTAATGTATTAAATTTTGATAGCTGAATTTATTTTTTATTATTAACATAAAATCTCAACATTTTATGTTATTATTATAATATAACCTAATACATATAAATAAATCTACGTACATGAATTTAACTATTATTTTTTTCTCATCACAAGTAACGATGACCGATTTTATGTTTCTATTTTGAATATGATACATAAAGATTGAATTTTATAACTTGATATTACAATAATAGAGTTTTTGTCTGATAGTCATATAATTATAAGTATACTTAGAGCACATTATCTATCTCAACATTTTTTATTAGAAAAAACAATGCAATCGGATCAAATAATATTTATATAGAAAAAAGTGGTGAGATTGATAAGTGTGCTCTAAGTATATTTACAGTTATATGTTTACTAAAGAAAAACTCTACAAAATAATAGTAAAACTATGTGACAATTAGTATATATAAATAAATAAATAAGATTAAGAAATGTTAATCACATACTATTAAAAAAACTGGTTAAGCAAAGTATTGGTATTTGGTAATGCATGACTGCATGTCTGCATGGCACAATGAAAACGTTAAATGTGGTACGGTTGGTGGAGTAATGATGACAGGACATGAGAACAATTATGATGTATTAGTACTACTAATCTTTTTTTAAGTCAAAGATTCTAGACACATAACTTAACTAACGTTTTTTCATTTTTAACTTTATTTCCCTTCTACACAAAGAATCCATTTAAATAGAGGTTTGACTTTTTTTTTTTTTTTGCTAAATAAACACCATTAGAGACCTCCAACGATAAGGATGGTCTACATTTTTAGACCACCCCCCAACGGTGGTTCTAATTTTATGATTTCTTTTTTATGAAACACTGTAAATATATAATGTATCGACTTAAATCTAAGATATTGTTTGACTGAATTAACGTTTTTACCGACTAGTCATGTGGTGAGGTAATTTTATGATTGAGGAAACGTTTTACAAGATATTAATATAATGACTTGAAAGCTGCTAAAAAATCAAAATAGGGGTAACAAGGACGTGTGGGTTACTGTCTGGTGAATGGTAATGACACTTACCAACTTAACTCTGAAAATGATTTTATTTTAAAATTCCATCTATTGATTATTAAGCTGGACCCCATTTGAATCTAATTACCACTTGATGTTTCAACTATAGAATCCTGTGGTTGATATGCGACTTTCCATCTAATCACTCTCTGTAGACCACTAGTCCTGTAAACTGTGGGCACTGGGCAGTACCAAAAAAGGATCCTAATAAATACTAGCCGATTATTTGATTCATGATTTAAATACACTTGCTTTTTAAATAAAAATAAAAATAAAATATACAGATAAAATTTTCTAATGCATCCCCTAAATTAGTGTAAAATTTAGATTTATCAAACCTTTGTAACTTTTCTTTTCTTGTCAGCTTCAGTAGTTCACTTGACCAAAATATCACTATAATTACCTATGTTTTACCTCTCTTCCCTCTATCCACTTAATTTCTATTTCTTATTCATCGAAACAATTCCAACGACTTATTATGAATAAAAATATGATATTGTTTGCTTTGAAAGTTTTCAACATCATACCGAGAACAAACAAAAAATTACACACTAAAATTAAAGAAGTATTACATGTTAAAAATAAAGAAGGATTGCATGTTAAAAACAAGCTAAAGATTCACGATATTTTTTTTTCAAAAAAAGAAGGAATACAAATTGATAACAAACTAAATAATACCCGCTAAAATTAAAGAATGATTTCATACTAAAAGTTAGTGTGTAAGGTTGATTAAAACATGCAATAGACTTTTTTTTTTTTTTTTGAAATACTAATACTTTGATTAGAAGTAACAACAAGGTTACAACAACCGGAAATCAGATAGACTTAATCAAGCAAATTAAAAGTTGGTTCTCACTCTAGGTTTTGTATTTCTCTCTCTACATTTTCTATGACCGTATGGGTTACTAAAATTTTAATGCATTTTTGTCCAATCCCAAATTTTGGCTAAATAAATATTTTTTTTTTGAGAAGTAGTTATTTAAAAAAAAAAAAAAACACAAATTTGAGGCCAAATAAAAATCTAAGAATCTTATTACTTTTTAGATATAAAAAAGAACATTTTCAAATTTTTGGTTTTTTATTTTATTTTATTTTATTTTTTAAAATTGATTGATGAAATCTAATATCATAGTAAAAGATCTCGTAGAAATATTAATTGTTTAAGACTTTAAGATGCCAAATCTGTCAATATTTTAATATTTTATTTGGACCCAGTTTAACGGAAAGAAAAAAAAGGGACATTATTATTTCCCCTTACGTTTGGCGTAATGTCATTTAATTAACCCCTTTTATTTTCAGAAATAGTTATTTTCACCCTGACATTAACTTTCTGTTTAAAGAGTGATGTGGTAGTTAGATTTTAAGATAAGTTTGGTAATTCAATCAATGAATAGGGATGGCATCGGGTCGGGTTTTGCCAAGCTCGAATCCGAACCCATGAAATATTTTTCATCCTGAACCCGAATAATTTTACAGGTTTGAATTTACACCTGCGGGGTTTGATGAAACCCGAACCCATGAAATTATATGGGTTTAGGTTTCAACATGCGAACCCAAAACGATATCATTTTTTTTTTTTTTTTTAAATATTCAGGTTGCAAGTTTATATATATATATATTTTTCAAACCTGAATTCATTTCGGGTTCACGTTTGACAATCGAACCCGAACCGCAACCCAATTAAAAAAAATTATACCACCCCATGTGGTTTGGGTTCAGGTTTAGGCCCGAACGTACCCCCATGATTGGGTGAAATTGTCATCTCTAGAAATGAAATGAGATATTTAATAATATAACACACAAAAAAGGGTTATGATAAAATTTATTTTATCTTACAGAGATGAATATTGAGCAAATTTTGGGTGCTATTATATTTTGTTATGATAAAGAGTTATATTTCAAACATTTGAATTGATTTTATTTATGTTTATGTTTAAAGTTTATAATTTGTTAGACTTTTTGAACTTTAAATTCTACATTTATGTATTGCTTTTATATTAATTATATTTTAAGTACGGTATGGATATTTATCGATTTTGTTAATTTTAGGAATGTTTTAACTTTTATATATTAAGAATTGCTTCGTATGAATCCGATCCATTGGATTGGATCAAATCGGATTCAAGTATTTTGCAATTGTATCAGATCGGATCGGATCGGATCGGATCCCACTATAAGATTAAATCATATCGGATAGTAATTTCTTTGATCCAATCTGATCGGATCTTGAATCATGGTAAATTCAATGGATCCGATCCGCTGCACACCCCTAATTTGATTATTCATTTACGTACTAAAATTTTTGTAATAATTAAAACATTGTTAATTTAATTACCTAATTCAATCTACTACACCCATCTAATAAAATTTTAAATGTCAAAATAGCTATTTATCTTATATATTTTTAAACTGCATCTTCATCCTTCATTTTTAATCTTGTTAAATGGGTTAGCATGTTAGGACTTAAAATGGGTTCAACCCAAACACGATTCATTTACTTAACGAGTTTAACGTGTTGATCCGCTAGTGATCTGAACTCAACGAGGTCTAATTCAAACCCACTAATTTCATGCCGTGTAAATGATAGGACTTGAGTTGACTTGTTTAAGTTAGAAGTCAACGAAATAAGGAAAGGGGAGAGAGAGAGAGAAATAGGAAGGAAGGGCAAAATAGTAAAAGAAAGAAACTGTCGGCCTGGATAACTGGGGTTAAATAAACCAGTGTGAGGTTAAGGGATAAAGGGTGCCTGTGTGTACGGAGCGCACGTGGGAGATATGGATCGTCGGTGACTCGGTGAGAGAGTTAACCACGAGTTATATTGATTGAGAGTCTGAGAGATATACACAAAGAAGACAAACGCTATATTTTCTTTCTTTTTAATTCTTTTTTTAAAAATAAATAAATTATTAATTCATTTTAAACGACACAGAAATTCTGAGAAGGAGAGAGGGACAGAGATTATAAATATGATATTTGTTCATGGAATGACATTGTGATTTTTTTTTTTTTGAAAAAATGAGTATTGGAATTGATAGAGAGAGAGAAATGGCTGATTCTTCAAGCGGTTCTGTTTCCATTGATATGGAGACTCTTTCTCCTACCGGAAAGGTGCCTGCATTTTCTTTATCTATATACATTCTTATTTATGGATTTGCTCTTCATTTTCTCTTACTTGTTTGGTTCCTGAGAAAATGCTTTCTTTTTCACTATTCTTGTAACCAATGCCAAACTACTAAATTTGTTCAACCTTTTTCCTATACAGAGTTGAAATTTTGTTTTTATTATATCTTTGGTCGGTTTTTAGAGATTAAATGGAAGGGATTTTGCTTGTATTTTTCTTTTAATGATAAAGCTGCGGTTGCATTTCGTTATCTGTTAGCTCCATTTCCTCTTGAATGGTTCAAATTATGACATTGTTTTTTTTATATATCCTCTACTTTTCGATTCTTGCTTTTAACTTACCAGATATATATTGGATATTTGGATATTTGAGAATTTCTGTGAATTCTAATAAATAAAAAATTATTTGTTCTTGTTTGGCATTAGGCTTGTAAAGTTGTTTGAAGATTGTTGCTGTTGCTTTATGTTTGAATCAGTGTTTGGTTGGTTTTTAAATTAATGTCAAGGAACATTATGCTAATATACATATATTAGCAAATTGGTTCGAAAAGGTAGTATATTGCACATGCAAATTCCATTTGGTTGCAGAATATACTTAACTTGGGTATGCTTATGAGGCTCAACTCCATGGTGTGCTTATTATTATTATTATAATTATTATTATTCTTTGAAAACAGGCCTTGTTGCTATTTAGACATACCGCGTTCAATCTATCTCTATTCGAATTCGTGAAGGTTTATTCATTTTAATGAATTTCAAAATTTACTTGCAGGAGCACAATGTAAAGACTTTCCGTGGTTCTGTGTCTGTTACTGTGTATGGAGACCAGGACAAGCCGGCTCTGGTCACATATCCTGATTTAGCTGTAAACTGTAAGTAAAAAGGAAGAGTTCTTTTCTCCTCCTAATCTCATTTTTCTATGGAAGATTGGGTTTTGTTGTTATGTATGGAGAAATCAATCAAACTAGTGAAAGATTTTTGGATAAAATTCCTCGTACAACACAAAGAAGTAAGTCTATAGATTGTTATTGCGGAGAATTCGCTGACTTCTTTTGTTTTTTTTCTTCTTAAATGACTACTACCTTGACGTCCTAATTTTATCTCTTTTTCTTTTTTAATCTTACTCTCTTTGAAATTGAGATCCACTTTGATATTCAGTTTGGAATGCATACAATCTGGGGTTTGTAGTTTAAATTTTTTTCAGTCGGTTATGTTCTTGAAATATATATGTTTAAGTTTACCTTTAATCACATTCATTGCACTTGGGATACTATTTATAAGATTCCACTTTCAAGTGCCGATCTCTAACTTACGTCTACATATATGTGACTGAGCAGATATGTCTTGTTTTCAAGGATTATTCTTTTGTCCAGAAGCTTGTTCCTTGCTGCTCCACAACTTTTGCATATATCATATAACTCCCCCGGGGCATGAGGTCCGTCACTTGATAGCTTGACCTCATATTTATGGTTCTGCTTCTTCACTTGTGGAGCTATATTGTTGTTGCATTGGATGCTATATTTTACATTGTTCTTATATGGCACTTTCTTCAAGAGCTATTGCAGTTGGGAGCTGCCGCAGTTAGCCCTGATGATCCTGTACTTTCTGTAGATGATTTAGCTGATCAGATCGACGAGGTTCTCAACTATTTTGGGTAATTTGTCATCATATCATATTTGTTACTTTCATTTTTAATCCGAAACTCACTCTAGCATATTTTCTATTCTGCTCCAGACATTTTGTATGATTTCAACCATTGCCTTTGTTGGCTTGTAATAGTGGATTAGAACTAAATTACAGCAACTTTTCACTCTAGAAGTATCAACAGAAGCTGTTTAATTTTCGCGGAATATGTAAATTGATGCACGCTATGTATTTAAAAGGACTTAAGCTGTCATTTTCTGCCTCATCATTATTGCTTTTTCTGTTTTGTCTGGAAATTAATAAAGGAAAGCAAATAGATTGATCTTTCTTTTTCTTTTTTTTCCCTCTTTCAGGCTTGGTGCAGTATTGTGCATGGGAGTTACAGCAGGAGCTTACATTCTTACCCTATTTGCTGTAAGTTGTCTCCCTTTGTATCTTGCATGTGATCCTTTTTGTTTTTTTGCGACTTCCCAAATTCTCTTAGGATTCTTAGGAATCTACTAACTGAGTTTTGTCTCCTTATGTAACAGATGAAATATAGGCAACGTGTGCTTGGTTTAATACTTGTTTCTCCTCTTTGCACAGCACCATCTTGGACAGAATGGTTTTATAACAAGGTTCCATTTCTGAACCTCTTCATCTATTGCTAGGGATTAAAGAATCCTCTTTTTAAACGAGCTTTCATATTGTTTGCAGGTGATGTCAAATTTACTCTACTTCTATGGCATGTGTGGGGTGGTGAAGGAGTTATTGCTCAAACGCTACTTCAGCAAGGTAATATTTTTTTTTTTCAAGCTTATCCATTTTAATTTGTGTTTCTATTTCCATATCTGGATTGATCGATTGATTGAATTTTAAATAATAATGGCAGGAAGTCCGTGGTAGTGTCCAAGTACCTGAATCGGATATAGTTCAGGCATGCAGAAGAGTTAGTTCTCCAGCTTTTTCTCACATCTATCTCTTATTTGCTATAAGTATTTTTATTTATAAGCATTAAAAATTGACCAACTGTGGTTGTGAAAGAACTAAGCCTTTGTCTTGCTTCTTTTATGTGCATGTTCATCTCGTCAGCTACTGGATGAAAGGCAGAGTGTAAATATATGGCGGTTTCTTGAAGCAATTAGTAGGTAATCCTTGTTTCCCAGATAAAATTTCACTTGAATATGATTGGCGGGGTGTTTGGAGGCCAGATATATGTAATATGAGTCCCACTTCTTAGTCTTGTGATCCATGTGGGCATTTTTATCCCTTTGATCTGTGCCTTCTTATATACCAATTCGTCAACTTGTTAAGAATGTGGCTATGCTGATCCAGGCATACAGCAATGAAACGCTTTATAGATCTCTTTCTATGCTGATCCAGGCATACAGCAATGAAACGCTTTATAGATCTCTTTCTTTGTTAAGGATTGTCTTCTACAGCACATTGTAGTTTCTGTATTTTCAATATTGTTAAATCGGTGCATATAATTTCAAAACAATGTGATGCCTTTGCATGCTTAATTATTTATCTGATACGAACAGCATATTTTCTGTCTGGCAGGAGACCAGATCTTAGTGAAGGGTTGAGGAAACTACATTGCCGGTCACTAATATTTGTTGGGGAAAACTCTCCATTCCATTCTGAGGCTGTCCACTTGATATCAAAAATGGATAGAAGATATAGTGCCTTGGTTGAGGTATGTAGTGACAGGTCTTACGTCTATCGTGTTATGATTTTCCGGTATTCATGATCAAATAATTTTGCTTTTGCTATGTACAGGTTCAGGCATGTGGATCAATGGTGACAGAGGAGCAACCTCATGCCATGTTGATACCTATAGAGTATTTTCTCATGGGATTTGGATTGTACAGGCCAACTCAAAGTGTCAGTCCAAGAAGCCCATTGAGTCCGTGTTGCATCTCACCGGAGCTTCTTTCACCAGAAAGCATGGGATTGAAGTTAAAGCCGATCAAAACCCGAACCCGAAAAGTGTAAGTCTAAAAGAAACGGAAAAAAGGGGGTTGGGTGTTTTTTTTCTTTTTCTTTTTCTTTTTCTTTTGTAATCAATTTGTTAGACATACTTGTATCTTATATTTTGTTTGGTTGGGGATAATAAAGAGGAGGAAATTAATAGAAGCGTTGTAGATAGAGAAAAAAGAAAAGGAGGAAAAATAGGAGTGGGTGTATTCAACACAAGTGAAATAATGTATCATTCTTTTTATATAAACTGCTACATAGAAATAATGAAAAGAGCAGTTGGTCGTGGACGGTGAACTTTTGCTTTCTTTGGTTGTAAAATATAAGTTTATGCAAATTGGTTCAATGCATTTCTTTGGTGGCAATTGCATGTCAGCATTTCTTGTTTGAATAATTGCATTTGACCCCAAATAAATATAATATAAAGTTGTTTGAAATGAGATTGTAAGGTGGATTATTAGACTTCTACATAACCGGTTCAAATGAAGACGAGAATGAAACAAATAAACAAATCAGAGTTGGTGATGGTTCCATTTGTTTTTTTTTTTTTAAAGTTACACTTGTTGTATGTGGGAATTTGTTAGGTGTGACGTGAGTTATCAGTGCGGTCTTTCATTGTCAAAGACAATTGGGTGGCAAATTTTAACTTTCTTAGTCATAAAAAAAGAAAAGTATTTATTTACTTTTCTTTTCTTATCTTTTTATTAAGGGAATAATACACACTACTTCCATTTTTGATATCTATATAGAGTGCGGATGGAGGGGGCTGGTGGGGCCGTGACCCTTCCAAAAAAAAAAAAACTAGGATTCATATTTAAAAAATTACAAAATTGTTATATATTTTAAAATTTTTCATTTTGGCCCCCCAAAAAAGTTTTGTTTTTGTATACCGGCCATAAACTTGAATTTTTGACTCCACCCATGATATCTATACATACCACCAAAATACAGAAAAGATGGAAAAAATATGGGAAATAGTATTGATATCAGATAAACATGATATTCCCAATAATATGCAATATATCACTTAAACATAACAACAATTCCTCTTAAGAATTGACTAAATATCATCTATTGAAAAGGAGGAGTCATGTGAGAGTGAAGTTGTTTGGGATTTTTACATTCAGCATGAGCAGGTTCACAGCTGCAGTTGTCTTTGAATGAAGATTGTGTTGATTAAATTGAGAAGGGCAATTCCAAGGTCCTCCCCATCATTCCATGGATGAATATGAGCCTTGATAGACAATGGGTTGCTGGATATTATTAGATCCCACACTGGAAATTTGTTCCTTGCCATCAAAATGTCTCCTTCCACAAGCTTCAAACCACCACAAAAATCAGCACTTCCATCTCCAACATATATGAACCTTTTCTTCTTCCCCTTGCAACTTTTCATCATGATGCTTCAAGATTGTCTCAATGAAGAAGACATTCGCGTCGCTTAGAATCTTCAAATCACACCTGAAATAATCAAATCAAAATCAAGTAAATAATAATATAAATAGGAAATATATATTATATATACATAGGTACGTACCTTGCAGAATGGGCTGATTTAATGGCAGAGATGATCCTGGGGGTGAAACGGAGCCTGTTTTAAACAGTGTGCAATATCCTCCATTGTCTTTCCTCTAGAGTGCAACTCCATCATCATCCTATCCTGAAATTACAATTTCAAATTAATAGCATATCATCAACATGTAAAAACAAAGTGAAAAGTGACCATAAGAGAGTTCCAAGGCATGGTAGGGAGGAGTTGAGTGAATAAGTGATTGACACCCAACTCATCAACCACCCAGTTATCACTATCACAATCAAGAATCGTTTTGTCAAAATCAAAAACCACCACAACTCTTCCTGCCATTGATTACAGCTGTTGAAGAAGCAGTAGAGTGGTGGACAAGTAGTATATATGTTATTTTCTGTACGTGTTGTAAATGTACATGGAATTATGGAAGTGAAGAACTCCTTATCAAGAAAAGGTAACATTTGTATTTCCTGTTTTATTTTATATATAGTGCTCGTTAAGGAATGTCACTCATGTTTCCCTTCCTCTTTGGGGATTCCTATTTCAACTACATGAGCTAAACCTAATCAAACTCCTGAAACCCTAATTTATTGGATGAGTTTCTCTTAATGTTACTAAAAGAGATTTTAGAGTGACGATATTTGCACTTTTCTAAAACTGTATGTGCACCCCAGATTTATATATTTTTAAAATTCCAACTTTATCCTTATGTTAAATAATAAATTATCAATATTTTAATTTTTATAACTATTTTTTTTTTGAGAAAAGATTAAAAGATCATAGCAACAAACAATGGATTACAAAATAGAGTTGAGTGCATGCATATGCAATTTGGTTAAACTCTCAGTAAATGAATCAGATTTCAAAAATGGGGCTTAACAAATTCTAAAATGTCAGAGTAGTTGATTTAGTTAAATATATAGTTATTTATTTTCTGGCGTGCTTGCTTGATGCACTGTGTTCTTCGAATCCGATTCCATAAAAACTGGAAATAAACCTGTATTGAGTGAAGTCTAAATCATAAAGCAACGCCATAGCTTCTACAATATTTATAGGACAACAAAAGGAGAAGCATAAGCAGCCATAACCTCACCCTCGCTATCTCAAATCACAAATATCAAATAGCGGAGATGAGGCTGTCTAGATTTGAAAAGATGGAGAAGGCTGCTATGTATTCTATTAAAATGTTAAAGGAGAAGACTGCTGGTGTGGCTAGCTCCTCCCATATTTTTTATTTTAATTTTTCCAAAATTAAAAAAGAAGGGCATAATTGGTAATTTATGGGGTGTGTTTACAAAATATAATCTTTTAAAAATATTTAATGGGGTGTACATACGATTTTTTAGGGGTGTAAATATCGATACTCGAGATTTTACCGACTATAATCTATAGCACAATTTTATTTTCATCTCTTATTAATGCCAATGGGAAAAGCAAGTCCACACACATCTATCAAATCCTTCTTTAAGCAAGCCCATTTAGAATTTCAATCACAAATTGCACCCAACCCACTGATTCAAATCAAATCCATTCTAAAAAGAGTTTATTGGATTGTGTTGTGTTGTGTTGTTAAAACCTATAAATAATGTTTACATCCTTTAAAATTTTTATGTATATCCCCTTTTTTTTATTTACACCTTATTATTATTTAAAAAAAAAAAAAAAAAACTATATCTCGTAAGAACACCCCACACGTTATTAAATATACCCTTTTTACAATTTTGAAAAAAAAATATCATAAATAAATAAATTCTAAATTAATTAAAAAAAAAAAAAAAAAAAAAAAAAATGGTAGGAGGGAGCCGCACTTCCTCCCTTTGCAAAGCATGAGGAGTCTCAATGTGAAGTCTCATCATTCACCAAAATGATTTGGGTGCAGGCGTACAGCTACTACATGCATAACTCCATACCCTGATGTCGCACCTAATGCTTCATGAAATACATTTGCAATAGTTTGCCTTTCCATTTTAGGGATTGTAAATAGACAATTATTTAATTAGCAATTTAGTTTAGTCAGTAAAAAATTCAAAAAAATAAAATAAAAAATTAGCTGTTAAAAATATAATATATTTTGATTAAAATCTTAATAATTTAATTTGAGGGTAATGTTTGAATTTTAAAAATATATGGATTTAAAATGTACATATAGTTTGGATGGATGCAAATATCGTCACCCAATTAATAAATTGGTTTTAAATTTATCTTTTAAAACTCTTTAACACTCATGACTCGTTTTGATCCAGACTAGAATTGTTTATAGGGGAAGTGCCCACCCACCCTCTCCTCATTCTCAAACCCCTTTCCCCGCCCCCAAACCCTATTCGGGGGGAAATGGGGATGGGGTGTTTGAGTTTCCTTCATTACTCCAATTCCCAATCTCTCGTTTCACCCCGTTTGATTCAATTTCTCACACTTTCCTCGTTTGAATATATTTGATTTAAAATTGAATATAATCATAAAAATACAATAAAATATTAATTCAATATTCAATCAAAAATAAATAATTTTAAATTTTAATCCAAATAATATAACACAAGAAAAGTTAAATAATTAAATTATAAATCTATTAAAGTTGAGTTAAATAATTCAATTATAAAATTATTAAAGTTACTTTAAAATTATAAAATAATTTAAATAATTTATTATAGACTATTTAAATAATTAAAAAAAATAAAAAAGGTTGAGGAAATGAGGAAATGGGGATGGAGAAGGTTCCCCATTTAGATTTGGAGATTGAAATTCACCCTTGCCCCCGCCCTTATCCCCCAATTGAGGGTGAAATTTACCCCCAAACCCTCATGGGGCCAGATTGCGTGCTATTCGTACATGAATAACCTCTTATTTATTAAGGTTATTTACCCTTATTCTCATTTGATTGAAAAGTATTTGTTTATTTTAAAAATTAATGCTCTTAAAGTTTTTCTAAGACAATTGTAATAGATACTTGTTCTTAATTTAATTTAGACACGAGTGCATTATTATATGCACGTCTATATTAGGTATTTCAATATATATATATATAAATATTCAAGTCAGTACACACAGATATAACTTCGTCAGTGCGTACAGATATAACTTTATTAGTGCTTTGGATGTGGACAATTAGATTTACATATTTTGACTCAAAATGTATGCATTTATCAAAACTTCTCCATAATCAGTGGTCCACATATATTCATCAGTGCGCACTGATGTGAACGGGACCGTGTATATATATATATATATATATATATATATATATATATATATATATATACATACATTTATACATACATTTATTTATTTTCTTAATTTTATTTGTCTTTTAGTTTATTCACCATTTCTCATTCTTCAATAAAATCAAATATTCAATTATTTAAAATAAAAATTTAACTATTCAAATGGATAAATTTTGAGTCACTCAAAATTTAGAACCTTTTTGGATTGAACATAATTTGATCAAAACCATTAACAAATCGACACAAATTCAATTCAATTTGACCCATTGTCAGGTATTCTCATCTGGTCTAATCAATAAGATACAATAACTCTACATTTAGTTGGAGGGTGGAAGACAAAGAATTTAAATCATCTACTTAACTATCTTTATTTATTCTGAAATATATACATCTACTGACATATGTAATCGATTGTTATAATTTATTTCTTTTATTTATTTTACTTATATTAATTTTAAATGTAGAGTTTTATTCTCAAGTGATTTGAAAAAAAAAAAAACCTCGCTAAGTAGTTTTATTGACACCCAGAAGAGAAGCTCTATAATGACAAAAACTTAAAACCATAATAGAATAGAAAATTTGAGGCAATTTTCCTGATGTAACACTCAACATTCATACATTAACCTTAGCAAAAAATTAATCCAAGTAAATTTTTAATTACCAAGAACTCTTGATTTTCAAATTGTAAATTCGAGTCAAGGTGGACCGAATATAATTACCTTACCGACAGAAATAATATATATATATATATATATATGCTTTTAACTGAAAAGGACATTATATACACTTATAACACCATGTTATGAATAGAATGCCTTTACTATTGTTGGAAGACAAAGATGTGCCTTCTTGATGAGCTTCTATTTTAATCATGTCTTTGATGGTTCATGCTAATCCGGCTTCTGTTGTTATTGCTCGTTGTTCCTCCGTGCCTTTCTTCTGTTCATCTCCCTGTACATTTCTTCTATCATTGGTTTCCATAATCGAACCCGAGCATTTATAAACCAGTTGGATACCTGCTTATTTAATTACCAACATGTTCAGTTACTAAGGCTATTTTTTCGTTGTTTTTCAAAAATATATTCATGTTAACATTCCCTAGATAACACTGCAGAACATTTCATTAACAAATCAATGCAAGCGAAAGGGTGTCAATATGTTAGTATGTACCTGGCTTCGTGTCAATCCACTTTTCACTGCAAGTAAATGTTTCTCTGCATCTTTAGGGTACCTGAAAATTCATTAAACCTATAAGATCTACCAGCACACATGAACACATAAACGTTTGTGTTGATCTAAAAGAATAGAACTGATTCAACCATTAAGGAAGAAATCTCTGGCAATAAGAGGAACTTACGGATGAAGGAAGTTCTGAAACATCCATGCTCGTAAAACAGAAACGGATTTTTCAGGTAACCCTCTCTGGGGTCTCCATATTTGATGTTCTTTTCTCTTTAGTTGTTGAAGAGCCCATTGCTCCTTGATGAAAGAGTCTTCAAAAACTCTTTCCTTTCCTCTTGGGCATTCACTGTCAAGATATGCTCCCATTGCTAGGATTTGGTTGCTGATCCTCTCTCTAAGGTTTTTATATAAGAAGGAGACCGTGTGAAGAGCGAAACGAGCATGCACCTGAGGATTCAACTCTGTTGCCGCATGAAACGCAGATACAACTGTATGTATCTCATCCAGGCATTGGTTGTATCGATCGTCAACCTGTGTCAAACATCTAAGTCATAAAACCCTTCCAAGCGGTCAAAATGCTATGTATAAATTAACAAGTGAGATTGCTAAATCATAGATTTAATGATGAAATCAAGAATTTTCGTATAAAATAAATCTAGTCAGTTCATATCACTATGATAATTGATATCCAGTATGCTAAATGATACTGAGATCGGATTTGGTAAACTCTGGAACCTATCAGCAGCAAAAAGGAAACAAACATACCACTTGTAGTAAAGTCAGCAACTGGGTTTTCTTTGCTTCTACTGTTTGTTTATGCAACGAGGAATCCACATGAACATTGAAACTACTATCAACATCAGGAGATTCATCATGATCCATAGCAGCATGGGAACTTGAAGAGAATGGTATATTTTCCCCAATTCTCCTCTCACCGGTTAAGTAACTTGCTTCATCTAGATTTTCAAGTGAATAGCTCCCAATTTGAGCTAGTATTTCCTGAATCGCGTGAAGATACTTTGATCCTGATATATACTGAGAGAACTGAGCTGGTCCATAACAACCGAAACTCAGAGAAAGCTCCTTATTGTTGCAAGAAGCCTGTTCCGAGCACAACCTTCTCGTATCTAAGCAACAGTGAGTTGCACCAGAACAGCTAATCCTGGAGCACTGATCAGGGATATTTGTCGCACCAATTATAGCAGGCTGAGATGTGGCGAGACTTAAAGAAAGCTCTTTGCTGTATTCAGAGGAACCGTAAAGACAATCTGTGGTCACATCTGCTGCATTTGAAGATATGTAATCGTTCGGATGCAAGTTTCCTGTGGAGGAAGGAAATTGTTGAAACCCTGTTCTTAAAGAGGTTTTCCCACCGAAATGTTGTGGAGCACGAGAATTCTCCAAATCCCACTTATCATTCATATGGCCTAGTACCTCATCATACCCGCAGTTTACTGAGGTTGCATACGAAGAATTTAAATCATTAGAGCAGTCATCAGCAATGTAATTTCTAAAAACATCCATAGGATAGATTGAAGGTACTGAAATCGCTAAATTGTTTAGATTTTCTTGAAGACCACTTCTTGCTGCCAATAGGTTAGCAAGTGAAGTAGAAGAAATCAGTGTTCCTCCCTCCAAGTGCTCTTGAAAGTTCATGTTATCAATTGGACCGGAGCTGCCAAGCGAAGCATCTCTTACAGCATTCCTTCCGAGCAATGTAACTAATGCATTAGAATCATAATTCCTGGAATCACTTGTTATGTGAAGATCAGTGTGAATACCACTGATATGTTCTCCTTGCAATGCTGAAAGCGTTGGAAATCCAGCCAGTGCTCGGTTTTGGTGGTTTTGGTTGTTTAAATCGATTGAATTGAATCCAACCAGTGAATTTGGTATCCCATCTATGACAACAGAATTTTGGCTGGCTATATCTATAGGCACATTGAACATATCACCCTCCATTAGGACTGTCAGAAGCAATAAGTCAGCAGAAGTCGGCAACTATTGATTTTCAAAAAATCTCATGCTTCAATCGTATGTTATGCCGGCTCATTTCCAGTAACAGCACTCTTAACTCTTTCGGAGGCCTCAATCAGACAAGATTAGAGGAAACATAAGCATACTGATTTGTTTTGCTGGTGTAAAATACTATTCTGCTTGTAGATCACTGTCTTTAGTCCTTGATTATCTGCCTCCAAGAAACATTGACCTGTAAAATTTTCAAATGAATACTAAGTGAGGGCATTTGATTCTAATCAGTTAATCACAAACAAAACTAATCCCCACGTCGTCTGTCTGATCGGAAAACTTGTGGACCGAGACATAAAGAACCAGTAGCATAACATAAATAACCAAACAATGTTTCAATTAAACAGCCTAGCTACTGCAAGCAAGAGTATATAGATCAAACCTGCAGAAATTAAAGAGATTGAGAGATAGATCTGACTTGGAAAATAACAATGTTTCAACATTAAACCCACAACGAAAGGTTAAGCCTCTGCTTTTACAAGTAATATGAAAATGCTCATCTCCAAAGTATGAACAACTTGAATGATTATCATCATCAATTAGCTCATAATATAGCTCTTTCTAATCACCAAAACATAATCTAGATTAACAGAATGAGCATGGTCAAGTATGAACAGCAACGTAGTATATAATCATGATAAACAAGTTTCTGATACTAGAATCAACAAAAAAAAGCATAATTAAAGAGAGAAATCATTAACATTTCCTTGTCCAAGATTCAAATTTGGTATGGAAAAATGGACAAACCTTGTGTTGATTTGGAGATGAGCTAAAACCCAGCAAACAGTTGAGGATACAGATGAATTCTTTCTGCAGTAAAGCTAGTAGAAAGCAAAGTAAAAAAGGTGGGGCATTTTCATGGAGAAACATATAATAAAAATACCATTTTGTAAAATCAAACATGAGAAATCTTTTCAACAGTCAAAAGAAAAAAAGTGGTTTGTTTCTTTCTTCTCCTATAATACTTGATAGACACTACATATAGACTTCCTCAAAGAAGCTAAAACAAGCCATTGCAAAGCAAAGTTCACATGATTTAGTTGGTTTCACTTTCTCCATAAAAGGGTATAAACCAAAAGCCAGTGCCTACAGAGAAGTTGTGTTACTTTCTTTAACAATAAAGTTAAACAAGAGAGGACTCATGCTCGTATCCCATCTCCTCACTTTTTCTCAGACCACAAAAATCAAAAAAAGAAAAAGTGGGTTAATAATAATAATCTCTGTTTGCATGAACTGAAAAGTGGGATTTTTCTCTAACAGCCCAAAACCCAAGAAACTGAGATTAAAAGATTTAAAACCCACAAACACAAATTATTAATAGGTCTTGAAATAAAGGACACCCTACCCAGAGAAGCAATGAAAAGATAGAAAGAGTGTGTAAAAATAAAGTTTTTGCAGAGAGGTGTTGATGAAGAAAATGGACCCATTCAATAAGAGAGAGAGAGAGAGAGAGAGAGAAGAACCACCACACAAAGAGTAAAAACAAGGGAGGTCAGAGATAGAGAGAGAGAAACACATTACTCTTTTGGTGCAGTGCCACTCATATCTGTTGCAGGCTTTAGAGGGCCCATTCCTTTGCCTCTCAATATCTGCTTCTCTCCTGCAAATATCCATCATCATAATCAAAATACGTGGATTCTCTCTGTTCAAACTCCTGTTCATAGCAGGTCTTCTCAGGCTCAGCACCATTTTTCTGAGAAAAGATATTTGCTTTTTTGGCTATTTTAAGACAATAAGACAACTAGCTAACGTGATGAGATGGAGAAGTAAATGGAGTAACAAAGTTTTATACTTTTTTCTCTTCACAATTGGAAAATAAATATATATATACACACAGTAAAACAACAACTGTGTTATTGCAGTGTACTTTTAAAGAGAAAATGAAATGATGATGATGCAAGGATGATGAGAAAAAAATCTAATGGATAGATCTTTATTGTGGAAAATTACATGTCCTATCTACTTCTTGATGGGAGCTCTCAATCTCATCATCATTCATTGATTCATGCATGCTACACCATTATCAAAAAACATATATCTACAAATTAAACGACTGTTTAGACCTAATGATGTGTTTTACATTTTTTTTTAGGGTTAATTGCGCAAACTTACCTTAGTTTATTAAATATAGAAATATTTTAAAAAGATACCCTAAATTAATACAAATACACCCTTCTATCAAGTCAATCCATTAACTATAACGGTTGATTAACATTGACCCTTGGAAATCCAAATATATCTTTGCTATATCATCTCAAATATAAATGATTTTTTAATTAAAATTGAAAAATCAATTATTATTTAAAAAAAAAATAAAAAAAAAGAGAACCTACTAAGGAAACAAGAGATTTTTGATGATCTCCTACTTACTGGAAAAGATCTTCACCGATCTCGGAGATCAACTTCCTGCAATTCGTAGAGGAGGCTCCTCCTCGAATTAATGATATTTCTGTAGATGGTTGATATATTATCTTTTTTTAAATTAAAAATATTTTATGTTTGAGATAATGTGGCAGTGGTATATTTGGTTTTCTGTAGGTCAAGGTTAATTAACCGTTAAAGTTAATGGATTGACTTGATGACAAGGGGTGTTTGTGTTAATTTAGAGTATCTTTTTAAAATATTACTAAATTCAATAATGTAAGGATAAGTTAGTGCAATTAACCCTTTTTTTAATAATATATTTTGTTACTGGTCTTGGATCATGATGTTATTCTTCAGATGAATTAATGTTCCAAGATGTCTCAAATCCATATGGGTGTTTGTTCTAGGATTGTTTGATGTGATACTACACTTTAACTCTTTCCTTTACATTTGGGTCCATGCAACACCACTCTTATTTTAGCTATTAGCTAACATTCGGTCTTAGTATCTGTTGAGCCCTCTCATTTTGTATCATCAACACTTGCGGAATCAAAATATCTATCTATCCACTTGTTTGATCGTATATTTTTTATTTTATTTTATTTTTTTAAACTTTTACTATGAGTAGGATTCAAGCCGCTGACTTGGAAGTCATTTACCCGATTCTTAAATTTATCCATCTATCAATTGAGTTACGCCATTAGGACAACTTCCTATGAGTAGGATTTGAGCCGCTGATTTGAAAATCATTTACCCGATTCTTAAATTTGTCCATCTATCAATTGAGCTACGCCACTGGGACTACTTCCTTTGAGCTAATAAAAGCAAATAGCACCAAAACTCACATGACCCCCTTTTTTTTTTTTTTTTTTTTTACACGCATAAACATATACATATTTATCAAAAAGTGACAATGACAATCTATTGTTGTTAATCAAAATCAGTTAAAGTGAAGTATTGATCAGGTTGACAGGTAAAGAGACAAAATTGCCTCTACATAATAATTAAAATGACTAAAATAACCTTAATTCAAAAAATCTAGATAAAATATTTTAATAAAACCAAAAATTAAGAGAAAAAAATGTGGGGACTAGGATCTCCATCGTGTAGATCCATTAAAAAAAACATAAATAAATAAAAACCGAAAAATGATTTAGATCCATATTGGATCTCTTTATATATATATAGTTTTTCTATTATCAGTTCAAACTGATAAAAGATATATCAGTTCTTTACATGTGGGTCATTGGATCTAAATACTTTGACTTGGCTGCATGCACTTGTCAAAGCATCTTTTAAATCCAATGGCCCACATGTAAGGAACTGATATATCTTTTGTCAGTTCGAACTGATAATAGAAAGACTGTATATATATATATATATACGGTTTCGTTTATATCAGTGTGCACTAATATAACTACATTAGTACCAATGCATGTTGACCACTGATTATGGAAAAGCTTTGACAAGTGCATACTTTTTGAGTCAAAGTATGTAAATTTAATGGTCCACATCCAACCCACTGATAAAGTTATATTAGTGCGCACTGATTTGAACATTTATTTATATATATATATATATATATATATATATATATATTCCCTTTTTATTTGCTTTTTGATTTCTTTTTATTCGTTTTTGCATTTTTTTTTATCGTTTTCTTATTTGTTTATAATTTTTTTTGTAATTGTTTTCTTTAATTTCAATTTTTTTAAAATAGAAAAAATCAGATGGAAGGATGAAAATGTGCCTTTGGCCGGGAATTTTGACTAACGAAGTAACGATAAAAGACATCAATATCAACTTCTGGAAAATTTGTTTTCGTGTGTAAGAGTTTTCAATTGGTGGAGTTTTTGTGTCACTGACTCAAGTTAATATTAAACAACATTTTTAATATGGATAATGATAGACACTCAACGCTTTTGTCCATCATTTACATCCAACTTGATGTGGTAGTTGACATGACACTTTCTTATCAGCTGCCATATCATCACATCAAATGAGTTGAATTAAAAATAATAATAATTTGTATTATTTAAATCTAGTACTTTAATATATATAAAACATAAAAATAAAAATAAAGTGTGACGATGTGGTGATCTGGCAACTGACAAGAAAGTGTCATGTCAGCTACCACATCAAGTTGAATGTAAATGATACAAAAGTGTTGGATGTCTACCATTATCCTTTTAATCAGATTTTCTATTATTAGTTCGTCCCGACAATAAATATATCAGGACGAAAAATGTGAATCACTAGATTTACATACTTTGACTCAAAGTGTATACACTTGTTAAAACTTCTCCATAATCTATGGTCCACATTTTTCGTCCTGATATATTTATTATTAGGACGAACTGATAATAGAAAGACTGTCATTTTAATATATATATATATATATATATATATATATATATATATTACATTTTATACAATTTGAGTGACAACATTTTTGACACATTTTAATGCTATATAACCTGAGAAAGTAGTCCAAAAATTAACTCAAATGATGCTACAATTGATTTGTCTTTACTATATAATTTATCATATCATCTCATAATTTATATGATAATAAAAATTCACTTGACATATAATTTATATTAGTTTTTAGATTAAATTTTTGGGTTTTCTAGTATTACTCTTGTTTATAATCTAGACTTCATTTGACATCCGAGATGAGAACAAATTTAAGATAGAAATTGGATTGAATGGAATTGAAATGTATATTGTCCTTTTTTTGTGTAACATGTTATATGTACGAGATATGATTGGATAGAATTTTAATTAAATCAAAATATAATGAAATTAATTCATTTGTGTTATAATATATGTGGCTTTTACCACATGTGTTATACACACAAATATCACATAAATATCTCCCTAAATATCTTCCTAAATATCTCATATAATATCTCCTATAATATCTTTGCTTGATCTTTTGTAAAAGTATATATATAAGACTTATGATTCTCATTTGAAAAGGTTGTTTAGCTGAAGCTCTAGATATATCAATACAAGTGTCTCTCAATTCATTTCTTATGTTCTTTATATGTTCTTCATCTTTTCTTCAATTAATTTACAACACGTTATTAGCACAATTGTATGTAAATAAAAAGGATCCCTGATGGGTGATTTAATTACATCTCAATATTTTGGATCTATATATATTTTGTATAAAAGATGGCGTTGCCGTCAACGGAACATATATATATAGTCCTGAATTTATTCTCTTTAAATCTCAATATTCTGGATCTATATATATTTCGTATATAAGATGGCTTTGCCGTCAACGGAACATATATATATAGTTCTTGATTTATTTTTATGCACATAGCAGGTGAGCTCAACCTTCTGGAATTATTTTTACAGGACATATATAAACCGTCCTGGAATTGTTTTTACAGACATATATACCATTCTGGATTTGTTTTTACAGGACATATATACCGTCCTGGAATTGTTTTTACAGACATATATACCATTCTGGAACTGTTTATTTACGGTACATATGCAATATATGAGATTGGCTAGACCGACTAACCAGAACTTAAAATTTTTGAAATTATGATATTTAAGTCGGCACGGTTTTAAAAACCGATGACCTGGAGTTCTGGATCCAGTGTTATATTCATGAATGACATACTTCATTATTTAGAACTTGTGGTTTCAAATCCAATCAAAATCTGAAGTTTTCTAGATTTTATATATGAACATATAGTTCATATAAATGTTCATAGAAGTTCGAAAAATCATTATGATCCATAATTTTATTTTATCTTATATATATGAAGTGATATGTTTACATATCATTCATTTAAGAAAAAGGATTTACACATCCAACAGGATGTTGTGAGTATCATAAAAGAGATTTAAGATCCTAAACGAATAATGAAATTGGAAATAATATTTTATCCATTTCATACACAAACAGGATGTTGAGAGTATCATAAAAAAAGATTTAAGATCCTAACGTATAATGAAATTGGAAATAATATTTTATCCATTTCATACACATCAAACAGGATGATGTGAGTATCACATAAAAGGATTTAAGATCCTAACGTATAATGAAACTGAATGTAATATTTTATCCATTTCATTCGTGTTTGATGCTCCTGGAGAGCAAAATTTAGAGTTGCTGAAAAAAAGGGAATTCTGAGATCAGTAATCTACTTGACAGTAGATGAACTTGATGAACATGTGTATGTGATGGGTGTTAGATCATCAGATCATCTGTTTTGGTATCACCAAATCCCGATCTGGGTTTGCTTCTAGGTTGGTAGGTTTCAACCCAGACCCATCGCCTCCTTAGGTCAACGCCACCTCATCAGTGGGCTTCGTCCGTTTAAGCACCAGCCTAGTGCGTTTTACGGCGACGATCAAAGATCGTTGGTCATGACCCACGATCTGGTCCAGATCGATCACAGAGCTTGTTTTTGCTCTTGGCCACTTTTGGAAAATTCTATATTCTTGATGAACTGTTTTGCAATTATTTTGGGCCATTTTGTAATTTTAACAAAATTTTAGATCAATTTATAATTACCAAAACTTATTGGTCCAATTTGCAATTTTCAAAGAATTTTTGGGTTGATTTATAATTAATAAAAATTTTGAGGGGCCTTTCCATAATTTTACAAAATTAGGGGCAGCTTTGCAATTTCTCTTTAAACAAAAAAAACAAAAAACAAAAAACTAAAAAACTAAAAAACAAAATTCAAAAAAAAAAAAAAAAGGAGGGGGAATTATTATCGTTTCAGATGAGATATAAAATGACATTACACATAATGTTTATAAAATTTCTAGAAGGAAAAATATATGTCTTGCCGAAAGTGCAACGACTCATATAATTCTGCGGAGTCAAATATTTTATAAATTCAACTTTGCTGAGAGCAAATGTTATTAATATATTAGATCCAACGAATATGATAGAAAGCTCTGGAAGAGCCATGATATTGTTATCAGGTCCAACGGATCTGATAGAAAGCTCTGGAAGAGCCACGATGTTGTTATCAAACAATACTCAATTATGTATCAATTATACTTGATGTTATTCAAGAACAACATAAGGAAAAATGCTTAGTTCAAGGGTATTTAAAGTTAATACCAGATCAAATCTAGCGGATTTGATGGATCTGATTAAAGGATCTAGAAGAGCCATAATCTTATTACCAGATGGTATTCAATTGTGTATCAATGATATTTTATATCATTTAAGCAGAACATAAAGAAATCTGTTTAGATCAAAGGCATATAACTTTATTAATGTCATATTGAGACCATGGATAATAAGAATGTTGAACATCTGTGCGTAATTCAAGCCAGAAGCTGATTATAGAAAAGCTGCGTTCTTTATCATCCGGATTATATTGTTGATCAAAAAAAGGGATGTATGTGGATATATTCATCCACCAAATAAACCATATTATTCTAAAAGTTGGTTTTTAAGTCCCCATCATTCAGGGGGTATATGTGGATATATTCATCCACCAAATAAACCCTTTTATTATTTTATGGTACTGAATGATGCATCTATATGATGGTCACATGTTTGTGTATTATCAAACCATCTCCAGTTGAGATCGATGTTCAACATCCAGTTTTCGCATATACATATAATCAGAATGGATGAGCGGAATCAATTATCAAAATGTCTCCAAGTAATTACGAGAACTTTATTATTCATTTACCAATTTTTATATGGGACATTCTATGTTACATGTTGATGCAGTCATCTATGTCTCACTACTTATAATCATTGTTTACTATTACAACTTGTAATTGGTCATTGACTTGCTCACATTTTAAAGATATTTGATTGTGTAGTACATCTCCTTATTTCATCTCTATCATGATCTAAGATAAGAATTATATATCATTATGAGATTAAATATTGATTTTGATTAAATCTTCCAATTAGATCATTTAAACTTCTGATAGTTTATATTTTTATGCACAATCTATATATCATTATATTAATTAATTTCCAAATGGAAAGTGTTAGGATTATGCTCAATAGCAAGAGTGTAATATTGTAATTGACAATCTTTTCATATTAATAAAGTGATTTCTGGTTTAACAAATCTTATAGCATTTATAGTTTAATATTATAATTGTCAAAGTAAATAATCATAAGGTCAAAAGACTATGAGAAAAGAAGAATTGTTCGTACATCTGGATATGTATGAGGTAGACACAATTCTTTAGTTAGTCTTGAATAATGTTCACAACTTAAGTTAAAGGTTGGGCACCTTTATCTTGTTAAAGTTGTAGAATTCTTTTGCTAGCATTTGAGTGTGATCAAATGAGTTATGATGAGTCTGAAATCATCGGAGGGTCTTCGAGTAAAAGAATCTAGTGCACTGGGTGCATTGAACTGGATCACAATGAAATACTTTATCTAGAACCGTCAATAAATAATAGTCTTTTCATATCAAGATAATCAGAAAGTCTATCTTAATCCTGAGATAAATTATGGACTTATGGTTACAAGTGGTATCATTTGAGTTATCAATGAGTACGATTATATAGCATAGTCTATCCTCGATAGTTTGGTGATATTCATTTGTTAATCGATAGAGGACTTCATTTATAGATATAGACATCGTGGCTCCATTTATTAAATGAGAGTAGAATATCATCATATGGATGTTTTGAGGTATTGGATATTGAATCTTAACGTTAAGTTTTCGATAGAGTCTATTGAAACATGGCTTCTGGACAAGTCAAAATATCCAAGTTCAAAATGTGGTCATATGAGTAAATATGGTAACTTGGAGAGCTATAGGCGGTCTATGAGCTCTTGGCGATTACTGATATTCTTCACGGGGATACACCATCTCCAATAAGATTGTCTAGGGTACGAATGAGAAATATTTACTTATTCTATCTTTATTTAAGAGTTCAATTTTAGCTCTTTAGTGGAATGAGTTAAAATTAATAGATCGGATCTAAGTGAATCATTTGTTGATTGTGATTAGGTTATGTCTATTGAAGCTTAAATTTAGATAGCCCGCCAAGATCCCCAATCCACACGGACTTGCATGGATCACTTGATATATTCTACCGGACCAATTTATGGGTCCATCTAGAATTGTATTTAATATATTAAGAATATAATTTGCACATTATTTATTTAATGGGCTGATCAATTATATTAATATATTAATGAAATGCATGTGGGCTTGTTTCTTTTAGTAAGAATGGGTCTGGTTCACATGTGGGCTTTTTAATTAAAGTCTGATGGATTAAATAAAATAAAATAAGAAAATAATATTAAGCCCATGTATATGGTGTGGGCGGCAAGACTAGTTTAATAGTCTAAAATATTATTTTATTTTATTGATTGATTAAATGGAAATTAATTAATTTATTAGTTAATCATTTAATTGAGAATCAAAATCTTTTTCTGATCAGGAAATATGGTTCCTAGAGTTATACTATTGGTAGTAGTATATTAAAGATAAAAGACTTATTTGGTAAGAAGATAAATAATAAAGTTTATTTATTTAATCAAATAAGGAAGTCTTTTAATAAGTCATAATAGGATTAAACACTTATGAGTTGTATTAGGGTTATGATTCTAAGGTTGATAGGAATTAGGGTAAAGCACAAATCCTCTTTAGGAGAGAATTCGGCCAACCCTAAATCCTTACACAAGAAGAATTCGGCCACCCTATATATTTAATAGGATAGATTTCGGCCACCCACTTCTTCTTCTTCTAGCTTGAGTGAATTATTCTTTGACTTAGAAAAATAATTCATACTCTAGACAAGTGTTAAAATTCGGCCAAGAGAGAAATAAAGAAAGAGAGTTTTAATTTCGATAGTGCACTTGTAAGCTTGAATATCAAAAGGCTTTGTGCACAACTTCGAATTAGGTTCACGCGAGTTTCAATCTTAACGGTTGTTAAATTCAAAAGTGACCGGAACATACTTTCTAGTTTTCTTGGATTTTATTGTGACTAACGATCAGGAGGAGAGATTTTGTTTTTCCATCCTTAGGTACGCAATTCAAAGAAAGGGAGACCACGCTCCTAGGTGATTCACGTTCGTGATAGGATTGGAAGATCTTGCGTATTACCATCGACGCAAAGTCAATCGGATCCCGCGACAAAAGGTATTCTACTTTTTAGTATATATATATATGTTTAATTAATTAGAGGGTTAAGGTTCAAATTATGGAAAAAATTTAAACTATACTAAACTCTATTTTTAGTCTCGCTTCTGCTGCGTGCACGAATTTTTCCCTACAATTGGTATCAGAGCCTGGTTGTACCCTTTAATTAATTAACGTATATATACGTGAATCTATTTTTTTTTATTGTGATTATGCATGTTTAGAAAGAGATGGCACTCTAGGTATTCTCATATATAATTACATTGGAATGTATGGATTTATATATGTTATATGTTGTTATAAAGTGAATTGTTATTGCTCGATTTTGGTCATAGAATTTCAATGTAATTTTTGTTTCGGAATTGTAACAAGAAGGGTGGCCTATTATCGCCATAAGTTCCTTCTTGGTAGTTGCTAGGTTCTTTATTTTTATTATAATAAATACTGCAGTTTTTATTGTATTAAAAATACTGCAGATTTTTTTTTGTATCAAATAGTGCAGTTTTTTTTATTGTATTGCAAATACTGCAGTGATTAAAAAAATAAAAAATAAAAAAAATACTGCAGTAATTTATTGTATAAAATCTGCTGTAATATATTCAAAATTCGAAGATTCGAAGAGTTGAAGAATTGGAAGCGGAAAAGGGAAGCAATGACACACCCTAGCACCCGTACGCACCCTTGAGTTGGTATGGGCTGCGCATGGCTTGCCCTTATGGATATGGGCTGCGCATGCCCATGCTGGGCAGCCAAGGTGTGCGTTTGGGACAGCCATGTGTGGCTTCGGGTGCGCAAGTGGACGATGGCCGCTTGAAGACTTGATCGCCAAGTTAGGGTTTATGTATTTCAAACAAATGTAATTTACTTGTTTTTCTAGGATGGACCAAAATTGTGGCTATTTATTTTTATAAATATTACAATATTTGTTATTGTATGATAACATGTCATATAGAATAGGAGTGCCACTCATATATCTCTTTTGGTATGAACATGCATTGAATGATTTAGGTATCTAAATTGGCATCTAGATAACTTGGTAAATCATTCTATGGGATTTAATCACACGCCTTAAATAATTGAGTGGGAGAAGGTGTTTTGCAACACCTATGGCCTCCAAGGTTAGTTGAGCTTTATTATTTATTGGTAATCCCCTCAAGGGGCGTCCATGAATGGAATTTAGCAACATACTTCCTTACAAGGATAGACTAGACAATTGACTCAAACGAGATCTACTCCCCAAGGAGGGATTTTCGTGAGAGAAAATATTGAGGGTCGATATCTTGGTAACACACTTAATGTAACTTTATTGATATCCTCCCAAGAATTCTTGTCAGTAAAATTGCAAGGCTAAAATTGAAAACGCCGGTTGTTATGTTAACAATTAGGTGGGACCTAGTCTAACTAGTAAATGGTGCGAACTTCCAAAGGAGGTGTAACATTTATGGGTGTTAGATCACCGTTGAATTTTTATGATTGAGTTATTTATTTAAATCAAGATGAATATTCGAAAGTGCTTTATCATGATTATTTACTCATATATATTTTTGTTTTATTCAGAAATCATGACCCCATCACTTATGAACATCTTGAAAGATAACACTCTAACTAGAGATAATTATGTCACATGGAAAAGGAAAATTGGGTTGTTGCTGCAAAGTGAAAAACATAAGTTTGTTCTGACTACTCCTAAACCACCTGCTCCTAATAATGAATCTAGTATAATGCAAAGAGATGAGTATGAATAGTGGAAGACTTCAGATGATATGGCCAAATGTTACATTATGGCTACTATTTCCGACGTGTTGCAACAACAGCATGAATGAATGGAGTCTGCTGCTGATATAATGATGTCTCTAGAGGAGATGTTTGCTATGAGGTCCAGGACGACTAAGAGAGAGGCAGTGACTGCTTTTATGAATCTTAGGATGAAACCTGGACAGGCTGTGAAGGATCACATGATGAAAGTCATAGCACATCTCAACATTGCTGAACTAAATGGCGCTGAGATAGATGGTGAGACAAAAATTGACATGGTTATCAACTCACTGTCAGATTTCTTTGATCAGTTCAAATTGGACTACACTTTGAACAAAAAGGAATACACCTTGCAAGGCCTAATGCAAGATGTTCAAAGCGCTGAAAAGATCCTTGTGAAAAGCAAAGGTCAAGAGATTCATAAGATTGGTAAAGTTGCTACTGTTAAGACCCGTCAGAAGGTCAAGAAACAACAGAAGAAAAAGCAACTTGGGCCTACCAAGAAGGAGACCAAGAAAGTAACCAAGATCAAAGGGAAATGCTTCCTTTGTGGTGAAAAGGGACATTGGAAAAGAAATTGCCCAAAGTCCCAGAATAAGAAGGAAGAAGGTAATGTTAATTATCTTGAAACATGTTTTCTGGCAAATTCTACAGATTCTTGGATCATAGACTCTGGAGCCACTAACCATGTTTGTTATTCCTTGCAGGGGTTCCAAGAAAGGAGAAGGCTGAATAAGAATGAAATCAATTTGCGCTTGGGCAACAGAACGTTAGTGTCTGCAAGTGCAGTGGGAGATATTAGAGTTTACTTGGATTCTAGAAGGCATTTAGATTTAATAGACATTTATTATGTACCTCAATTCAAGAGGAATTTAATTTCAGTTTCTTGTTTAAATAAATTTGGATATTCGGTTACTTTTAATAAAGTTTTTATTATTAGTAAGAATGACAAAATTATTTGCGAAGGTACATTGGAAAATGGTCTATACTTTTTGCATAGAAATATCTTTCACTCGTTAGACACAGAATTAACGGAACCTAATCATAAAAGAGTAAAATTATCAATAGATGAAACCTACCTATGGCATTTACGCCTAGGTCATATTAACCTTAATAGGATTAAAAGATTGGTTAGTGACGGACCTTTAAGTGACTTAAAGGTTGATGATCTACCAACTTGTGAATCTTGTTTGGAAGGTAAGATGACCAAAAGGTCGTTCTCGGCCAAAGGGGCAAGAGCCACTGAATGTTTAGGATTAATACACATTGATGTATGTGGTCCTATGAGCATTCAAGCTAGAGGTGGATATGAGTACTTCATCACCTTCACAGATGATTACTCGAGATTTGGCTATGTGTATCTCATGCGACATAAGTCGGATGCTTTTGACATATTCAAAGCATTCAAAGTTGAAGTAGAAAATCAGCTTGAGAAACACATAAAAATCTTGAGATCTGATCGTGGTGGAGAATATCTATCTAGTGAGTTTCAGCAATATCTTATTGATAATGAGATAGTTTCTCAGTTTTCTGCACCAGGTACACCTCAATAGAATGGGGTATCAGAAAGCAGAAACAGAACTCTTTTGGATATGGTTAGGTCTATGTTGAGTTATTCAACACTTCATATTTCTTTTTGGGGATATGCTTTACAAACTGCAATATACATTCTAAACGATGTACCATTTAAGTCCGTTCCTCAAACACCGCATGAGTTGTGGACTGGGCGCAAGCCTAGTTTACAACATTTAAGGATATTTGGTTGTCCTGTGCATGTGTTAAAAGGAAAGACAGAAAAGATGGAGTCCCGTTCGGAAACATGCATATTTGTAAGGTATCCAAAAGAAACTAAAGGATATTATTTCTATAGTCCTTCAGATCTTAAAGTATTTGTTTCGACAAATGCTAAATTTCTGGAAAAGGACTATAGGAATGATTTTGTACCTAGAAGTAAAATTGTCCTGAATGAGATGTCAGGAGATACAATTCCACGAGAGGTTACACAACCTAACCCAATTGTAAGTTCCAATCCAACACAAAATCAACAACCTACCATTCCTCGTCGTAGTGGGAGGGTTAGTACACAACCCGAAAGATACATCGGTTTGGGAGAATCAGTGGAGAATCTCCCGGACGACGATGATCCCTACACGTATAAGGAAGCAATGGAGGATGTTGATAGTTGCCATTGGCAAAAGGCAATGCAATATGAGATTGAATCCATGTTCGATAACAAAGTCTGGTCCCTTGTAGACTTGCCTAAAGGGATAAAACCCATTGGGTGCAAGTGGGTATACAAGAGGAAAAAAGGTATGGATGGAAAGGTGGAAACCTTTAAAGCTAGATTGGTAGCTAAAGGTTATACACAGAAAGAAGGTATCGATTACGAGGAAACCTTCTCTCTTGTGGCCATGCTTAAATCTATTAGGATACTCTTATCCATTGCAGCATCTTTAGATCTAGAGATTTGGCAAATGGACGTCAAGACAGCTTTCCTTAATGGAAGTTTTGACGAAAGCATCTACATGATGCAACCAGAAGGATTCATTGAAAAAGGCCAAATGGAAAAGGTATGCAAGTTGCAGAAATCCATATATGGATTAAAGTAAGCATCCAGATCCTAGAACATAAGGTTCGATCAAGCTGTAAAAGATTTTGGATTTATTCAGAATCCTGACGAACCTTGTGTATACAAAAGGATTAAGGGCGACAAGTTGGTTTTCCTAATTCTTTATGTTGATGATATACTACTCATTGGAAACGATGTAGGTGTATTGACATCAGTAAAAGAATGGTTAGCAAAACAATTTGATATGAAGGACTTTGGAGAAGCAAGTTTTATTCTAGGTATCCAAGTAATAAGGGATAGAAAGAATAAAACGATTGCATTATCCCAAGCTTCATACATAGACAAGATCTTGTCTAGGTTTTCCATGCAGGATTCCAAGAAAGGTATGTTACCTTTCAGACATGGAAACAAACTTTCTAAGGAACAAGTTCCTAAGAATGAGCATGAAGAGCAATTCATGAGTAGAGTTCCATATGCCTCGGCAATTGGAAGTCTCATGTATGTAATGCTCTGCACTAGACCAGATATTTGTTTTGCTGTTGGCATAGTTAACAGGTTTCAATCGAAACCTGGTCCTCATCACTGGACGTCAGTCAAGCATATTTTCAAGTATCTCAAGAGAACGAGACATAATATGCTTGTATACTCTGGAGGGGATTTAATTCCCATTGGGTATACAGATTCTGATTTTCAATCAGATTCTGACTCTAGAAAATCCACATCAGGAGCTGTGTTTACTATTGGAGGAGGAGCAGTCATATGGAGGAGTATCAAGCAATCTTGTATTGCTGATTCCACCATGGAAGCTGAGGATGTTGCTGCATGCGAGGCTGCCAAAGAGGCTGTTTGGCTTCACCAATTCTTGATGATGGACTTGGAAGTGGTTCCTAGTGCGAATAAGCAGATCACTATCTACTGTGACAACAGTGGAGCCGTGGCTAATTCGAAAGAACCAAGAAGTCACAAGAGAGGAAAACACATTGAAAGAAAGTATCATCTTTTAAGGGAGATTGTTCAAAGGGGTGACGTGACGATTACCAAAATCGCGTCAGCAGAAAATCTAGCAGATCCCTTCACAAAGGCTCTACCTCAGAAGAGTTTCGATGGGCACCTAGAGAACATGGGCATGAGAGATATGACACATTTGCTATAGCGCAAGTGGGAGATTGTTAGGATTATGCTCAATAGCAAGAGTGTAATATTGTAATTGACAATCTTTTCATATTAATAAAGTGATTTCTGGTTTAACAAATCTTATAGCATTTATAGTTTAATATTATAATTGTCAAAGTAAATAATCATAAGGTCAAAAGACTATGAGAAAAGAAGAATTGTTCGTACATCTGGATATGTATGAGGTAGACACAATTCTTTAGTTAGTCTTGAATAATGTTCACAACTTAAGTTAAAGGTTGGGCACCTTTATCTTGTTAAAGTTGTAGAATTCTTTTGCTAGCATTTGAGTGTGATCAAATGAGTTATGATGAGTCTGAAATCATCGGATGGTCTTCGAGTAAAAGAATCTAGTGCACTAGGTGCATTGAACTGGATCACAATGAAATACTTTATCTAGAACCGTCAATAGATAATAGTCTTTTCATTATCAGGACAATCGGAGAGTCTATCTTAATCCTGAGATAAATGATGGACTTATGGTTGCAAGTGGTATCATTTGAGTTATCAATGAGTACGATTATATAGCATAGTCTATCATCGATAGTTTGGTGATATTCATTTGTTAATCGATAGATGACTTCATTTATAGATATGGGCATCGTGGCTCCATTTATTAAATGAGAGTAGAATATCATCATATGGATGTTTTGAGGTATTGGATATTGAATCTTAACGTTAAGTTTTCGATAGAGTCTATTGAAACATGGCTTCTGGACAAGTCAAAATATCCAAGTTCAAAATGTGGTCATATGAGTAAATATGGTAACTTGGAGAGCTATAGGCGGTCTATGAGCTCTTGGCGATTACTGATATTCTTCACGGGGATACACTATCTCCAATAAGATTGTCTAGGGTACGAATGAGAAATATTTACTTATTCTATCTTTATTTAAGAGTTCAATTTTAGCTCTTTAGTGGAATGAGTTAAAATTAATAGATCGGATCTAAGTGAATCATTGTTGATTGTGATTAGGTTATGTCTATTGAAGCTTAAATTTAGATAGCCCGCCAAGATCCCCAATCCACACGGACTTGCATGGATCACTTGATATATTCTACCGGACCAATTTATGGGTCCATCTAGAATTGTATTTAATATATTAAGAATATAATTTGCACATTATTTATTTAATGGGCTGATCAATTATATTAATATATTAATGAAAGGCATGTGGGCTTGTTTCTTTTAGTAAGAATGGGTCTGGTTCACATGTGGGCTTTTTAATTAAAGTCTGATGGATTAAATAAAATAAGAAAATAATATTAAGCCCATGTATATGGTGTGGGCGGCAAGACTAGTTTAATAGTCTAAAATATTATTTTATTTTATTGATTGATTAAATGGAAATTAATTAATTTATTAGTTAATCATTTAATTGAGAATCAAAATCTTTTTCTGATCAGGAAATATGTTTCCTAGAGTTATACTATTGGTAGTAGTATATTAAAGATAAAAGACTTATTTGGTAAGAAGATAAATAATAAAGTTTATTTATTTAATCAAATAAAGAAGTCTTTTAATAAGTCATAATATGATTAAACACTTATGAGTTGTATTAGGGTTAGGATTCTAAGGTTGATAGGAATTAGGGTAAAGCATAAATCCTCTTTAGGAGAGAATTCGGCCAACCCTAAATCCTTACACAAGAAGAATTCGGCCACCCTATATATTTAATAGGATAGATTTCGGCCACCCACTTCTTCTTCTTCTAGCTTGAGTGAATTATTTCTTTGACTTAGAAAAATAATTCATACTCTAGACAAGTGTTAAAATTCGGCCAAGAGAGAAATAGAGAAAGAAAGTTCTAATTTCGATAGTGCACTTGTAAGCTTGAATATCAAAAGGCTTTGTGCACAACTTCGAATTAGGTTCACGCGAGTTTCAATCTTAACGGTTGTTAAATTCAAAAGTGACCGGAACATACTTTCTAGTTTTCTTGGATTTTATTGTGACTAACGATCAGGAGGAGAGATTTTGTTTTTCCATCCTTAGGTACGCAATTCAAAGAAAGGGAGACCACACTCCTAGGTGATTCACGTTCGTGATAGGATTGGAAGATCTTACGGATTACCATCGACGCAAAGTCAATCGGATCACGTGACAAAAGGTATTCTACTTTTTAGTATATATATATATATATGTTTAATTAATTAGAGGGTTAAGGTTCAAATTATGGAAAAATTTTAAACTATACTAAACTCTATTTTTAGTCTCGCTTCTGCTGCGTGCACGAATTTTTCCCTACAGAAAGTTTCTCTAGAAAGAGTAAATAGAAAGTTACTCTTATACAAAATAGAGATATCAGTTTGGTTCTCTAAATATATATATATATATATATGTGTGTGTGTGTGTGTGTCATTTCAATCTTTGTATCACTCAAATACGAAAGATAATTGATCATCAGATAATTATTAATTTGTTACTTGATATATTAAAGGTAACAAGATTTATAAATTGCCATCTCATAAACCCCGGCCAGGTGATTGTTCTTAAAGAATGATCAGAGTAAATGACAATAAATAAATCATCTGATGCATATCATAAGCTTATGAACCTTTTTGAAAGGTATTGTTATGATGATCCTAATATAAACAAAACTCGAGTTATAAATAAATCCACTTTTTCTAAATCAACTCTGAAAGAGTCTGATATATCTAATGAGATACAAGTATATGAAATGACTAAATCCATTGAAAATGGAAGAAATCTCGACAGAGATACAAGTATATTGAAATTGAGAAAATTTCTATACTAGTCTATGAAATGACTAAATCCATTGTAATGGAAGAAATCTCAATAGAGATTCAAGTATATTGAAATTATGAAAATTTCTATAAATCATATGAGAAAAATGTGGAATCATAAAGAAACAATTATTGATGATGTATTTTTATACACAGTAGCGCTATTGAAATTATAAACGATAATTATGATATTCATAATATCAATGATTGTATACAAAATGCATGATTGACCTAAGTAAAAATAAGCAATTCAAGAAGAATTAACTTCATATGCCAAACATAAAGTATTTAGACCAATAGTATTCCAAACACCTGGAGATGTCAAACTAGTTGGTTACTAATGGGTCTTTATACAAAAACGTAATAAGAAAAACGAGATCATGAGATATGAAGCACGACTCGTAATATAAGGTTTCTTACATAAACTTGGTATTCACTATTGATGAATACGATTACGTTCCGAATTTTTGATAAAATTGGCTGCCTTTGAAAGGTTTGAAATGCGTCTTCAGACGTAATGATAATTTATCTATATGATTCACTCAATGCAGATATTTATAATCCCAGAAGGATTTAAAATGCTAGAAGCATGTAAATCGAGATCTCGTAATCTGTATTTGATGAACATACAAAAATCCTTATATGGATTAAAAACAATCTGGACGGATGTGGTATAATCGTCTCAGTGAATATCTGATAAAATAAGGATATAATAATTATATTATATACCCAAGTGTCTTCGCAAAGAAATCAGAATTCGAATTTACTAAATTCACAACATATGTTGATGATATGAATTAAATTGGAGCTCCTAGAGATGCCTTGAAAACTTTTGAATTTTTGGTAAATGAGTTTAAAATGAAAGATATGGGAAAGGAAATATTGTCTCAACCTGAAGGTCAAACATGGATTAAATGAAATGTTTGTCCATCAATCAGAATATGTTGAAAAGATTCTGAAAAGATTCCATATGGATATTACTTCGTAAAGCAAGTCTTTGCTTATACTCTCTCCAATCGTTTATGATGTTATTTCATTTCATGAAATAAACATCTGTATACCCCAGTTTAGCAATCTAGAATATTGCTTTAAAATAACTTTTATCAGGGGAGCGTCCCATCAGAGGGAACATATCAAATGAAGTATATTAATCATATTGGGGAATATGTGTATTGTACTTTTTTCCCTTTCAATCAGGTTTTTCGTCCCATTGGGTTTTCCGGATAAGGTTTTTAATGAGGCAATTCTCTAAGCACACCCAAAAATCATTTGATCCACAAAATCATCATAAATATTACATTGATCAAAAATATCATTGTAAATATTACTTTGATCTTGCTAATCATCGTATATATATTATCTTGATCCAAAAGATCATCATAAATATTACTTTGATTCGACAAAACAATGGATATCTTTGCTTAGGTTTTTATCTCACTGGGTTTTTCCTAGCAAAGTATAAATGTGAGAAATGTTTTGAAGAAAACATTAACTATTGTTATATTTGCATTGTACTCTTTTTCCCTTTGATAAGGTTTTGTCCCACTGAGTTTTCCTGACAAGGTTTTTAATGAGACAATCAGGGGGAGCAAAGTTCAGAACGGACATATGTACACTATACTCTTTTTCCCTTCGATTAGGTTTTATCCCACTGGGTTTTCCTGACAAGGTTTTTAACGAGATAGTTTTGAAAACGTCCAACATCACAAGATCCAGGAGATCACTATATATATTTTACTTAAGTTTTATCCCATTGGGTTTTTCCCTAGAAAATTAATACATGTGGTATAAATCCAAGGGGGAGTGTTATAATATATGTGGTTTTTACCACATGTGTTATACACACAAATATCACATAAATATCTCTCTTAATATCTTCCATAATATCTCATATAATATCTCCTATAATATCTCATAATATCTTTGCTTTATCTTTTGTAAAAGTCTATATATAAGACTTATGATTCTCATTTGAAAAGGTTGTTAAGCTAAAGCTCCAGATATATCAATACAAGTGTCTCTCAATTCATTTCTTATGTTCTTCATATGTTCTTCATCTGTTCTTCAATTAATTCACAACAATTTGTACTTTTTCTTAATAAATTAAAATGATTTTAGGTCTCCCTGCAAGCGGAGACCAATAGAATGTTACCATCTAATAATATTGGCAATGTAACTCTTGTTGCCTCTACTCATCATATGATCCAGTGATCAAAGGTAGGCTTATTGAATATTGAAGCCAAAGACTTAGGGGCTATTTGTTTTTTTTTTTTTTTTCGACTTTTACCTCTTATATCTTAAATTAAGATAAATCAGTTTGTTTGTTTTTCCAACTTATATCTTATTTTAAGATATATATGTCTTTTAAAAAAAGTAAAAATTTTTGACTTTTATCTTATTAAAAAAGTTCTACAGTAGAGTTTTTTAGTAAATTTCCACAAATGTCCTATAACAATTCATACATTTACAATTTTATCCACACATAATAAAACCCTAAAAATCAATTTTCTAAAAATTCCCAATTTTGAAGATACCCTAACATAACCTAACCAACTTAAGGGGGTGACGGCAACTCCGCCTCTTGGGACCGGAGGAGGTTGACCACCATCCTCCCATTCATTTTTTTTATTTTTTTTATTTTTTTATTTTTTATTATCAATTTAAAGAATAAAAATTATTTTGTTATAAATATCAAAGGATATTGAAAGGTTATAAATGGAAAAAGTTAAAAATTTTATATTTATAATAAGTCATCCAAAATAAAAAAACAAATATGTCATAGTATCTTAATTTGTAAGACTTATACACATATAACAAATTAAGATCTTATAAGACTTTAGATAAAAAAACAAACATCCCCTTACTCTCCTTTTAGCTTTCTAATTGAGGTTGAACCTAGAAATGCTATTGCTTTTACAAACATCAAGTGGTTGCAAGCTATGAAGGAGATATGCATCAGCATCAAGGCATATCAAACCGGTAGTGAAACCCTCAACAATTCGAATGGACTTCACCTAGGGAGTCAAATGAGTTGGTCTATATGCAGCAACCAAAGTGGTTTTCATTGATGTTGTTAAGTCTACTCATGTGTGCAGATTGAGCAAAGCTCTTTTTGTGCTCAAGCAGGCTCCTAGAGCTTGTTTTCACAAGTTGCATCAAACCATCAAGACATTGAATTCAACCTTTGCATTTAAAGTTCTTGGCCTTGTCAACTTCTTTATAGGGTTTGAAGCACTATAGGTTCACTTATCTCCTAGTGACATACATTGGTTCTATTCCAATCATATGATGTGATAACTGTACCAAAGCTACTGCTCTAGCAAAAAATTCTAGATTTTCATGCTCGAACAAGACATATTGAGATTGACATATTTCAAATGGCTTGTTTCAAGTTCACTATGTTCTTACCGAGTTTCAAAAGACCGATATTATGAGTAAATTAAGCTTTATCTTTTTCTTGGTTTGAGTTCTTAAGTAACAAACTGAATCTTGTGTCTTCCCCACATTTCAGTTTGAGGGGGGATGTTGAATATAAAGTTGATTTAGCTCAAGCTCAAGCTAGCTTGATCTCATTTTCAGAATCAAGAAGTTTGAGAAAAGTTAACAGCTGCAACAACAATCAAGCTTAGGACCAGTTTGGTATTGCTTTTGGAACAAGACATATTGAGATTGACATATTTCAAATGGCTTGTTTCAAGTTCACCATGTTCCTACCGAGTTTCAAAAGACCGATATTATGAGTAAATTAAGCTTTATCTTCTGATCGATTTGAGTTCTTAAGTAACAAATTGAATCTTGTGTCTTCCCCACATTTCAGTTTGAGGGGGGATGTTGAAGATAAAGTTGATTTAGCTCAAGCTCAAGCTAGCTTGATGTCATTTTCAGAATCAAGAAGTTTGAGAAAAGTTAACAGATGCAACAACAATCAAGCTTAGGGTCAGTTTGGTATTGCTTTTGAGAAGTTAAAATCAGCTTATTCTATAATTTTGACATAAAATAATGTTTGGTAAAACTTCCAAAAGTAATTAATTCATAATCTGACAAGTTTTGATAGTGATTTTGAGAACTAGGTGGAGGGTTACTTTTTGAAAGTGATTATGAAATAATCTATTTCAGCATTTAATGAATCTTTTAAAATATCATTATTATCCTTATGAAATCAAATAAAATCATTTATATACCTTATTTCATCTTAAAATTAAAGATTCTAATTAAATATTGATTTGATTTATAAAACCTTTTAAAAAATATGTTTATTATTCTTATGGATTTTTTTTTATAATTTAAATATTCTACTTAAATATTGATTTAATATATATAATTAATGAAAAAAATAAAATAAGATTCTAAAATCATGTCTATTTTAGTCATTGTAACTAATTTCATCACTTTTGAAATAAAATTACCAAACATATGTATACTGTTTTTGAGCTATACAGACATACAGTAGTTTTAAAAGTATAATTAACTAAACATCTGTTGATTAACTTCACAACTAATTAAACTGGCCCTTAGGCTTAGTTTGACATTGTTTCCTGATGTGTTTTTGAGACAAAAAGTGATTCTGGGCATAGACTATGGTGTTTGGTAAAATTTCAAAGAAGTGTTTTTGGTCATTTTTAGCTTCTCCCAAATGAGAAAATGAGAAGCTACATTTTGTAGCTTTTAAAAAACTGCTTTGTGCAGAAGCAATAATGAAAACAAATTATTTTCAAAGGGTTTTCTCAATATATTTGCAATATATGTGGCAATAGATAAAAAAAAAAAAAAAGTAATAATGTGTTATGGTCACACAAAAATAAAACAATTTATCTATTTATTTTATAACATGTTTATGATCACACAAAAATTAAAAAAAATATTTATTTTATAACATATATATGATCATACAAAAATAAAACAAATTATTTATTTTAAAAAAATCTTCGATATTCATTCGTGTACTTTATAGTAATTTTGCACAGTCACAACACTTTTTACTTACAGTTTACCAAACACATTGAAATTGCTTTTGGTTCTTATAGAACTTTTAAAAATCAGTTTACCAAACACACAATTGATTCTTCTCACAACAAATCCAAAAGCAATTCTCCCCACAGTATAACCAAAAGCAATTCTCCCCACGGCACAATAATGCCAAACTAAGCCTTACTCTTACTATGCTTCACTCACTTATATTGACTCTCATGTACCTGATCGAAGCTAAACTGATAATCATGCTCACTCATGATCGGTCATCATTCAGGAACTACTACGATTGTGATTGAATAAGAGTCTTGTATTCTTGTATCAATTGTTGATTAATAATACCTGAATTATCAAAGCCTAATTTGTTGAGCTCCACTAATCACGTCAAGTTTCTTCCTCAAGTTTTTCAGTTAAGCATTTTTCTTTGGGTCATTTTATCGAGCACTTACTTCTTTTCATCAAACACCTTTCAGTTTAAGAGGCATTCAATAAATTTTCACGTGGTCAATTCAATTTTAATCATCTTTACGGCATAAAGGGTGACACTTACATCTTCATTTTGTTAAACACCTAAATTAAGTGACTTTAATTTTATTTTATTTTACTTGAATCTTAAATTTAGTTAAAATCATTTTAAATTAAAAAAGTTAAAGGGTGTTTATTTTTTTATCCGAAGACTAAATAAACCTGAATTTTACTAAAAACTGAACAAAGGCTGAAATCTGAAACCCTTGTTAATTTTTTTATTTATTTTAAGGTCTGAATATATGTGTTAATTGTTTGATTTTTAAAAGAGAAACATCTAAAAACAAATAATTATACATTTATATCCTTATGGCTAGACCTGGCACGGTTCCGGTTCCGGTTCGAACCGGTCGGAACCGGAACCGGAACCGGAACCTGAACCGGAGGAGGCCGGTTCCGGTTCTATGGTTTGCTCGTTCGAATCGGAATGGAACCGGCGGTTCCGGTTCCGGTTCGAACCGCCGGTTCAAGGGTTTTTTTTTCAAATTTCTTTTTTTAAAAAAATTACACTTTATTTATAAAAAAAAAATGTTAAAAAAAAATTGATATTGAAGAGTATTGAACCATGGTCCATAACCCTTGTCCAAGTAATTAGTATATTTTCCTTTGCATTCTCTTCATTTTTATATATGTTAGATCTCTCTCCATTTCCCTCATTTATCCGATGTGGGATGTGAGATTTTCTTTTCCTTTCTATTCTAGTTATAGCTTACTAATTTAAGTAGAAGTGAGAGAGTTAACTTTAGACATTTTGATCTTGGACTTGGTACCATATTTAACTGTGGGTGGAGAATCCATTAACAAAAAAAAAAAAAAAAAAAAAAAAAAGGTTATGGGATTTCAATTGGGAGCCATCAGCCATGTGCTTGCCTACTCATATCTTTTGTTCTTATTCAGTGTCATTGTTTCAAATTTCAATTATTCATTTTTTTTTTATATTTTTTTTTGACGAAATTCAATTATTCATTATACAAAGCACTGCCTTTCTTCTTTTCTTTTTTATGCTCTATCATTCTTTATTATCTAATATATCTATATATATCTTTTGTCCCAGTGCCCCACATTTCTTATCTCAACGTGAATTTATTTCTTAAATACTTAATTTTGTGTACGTTAATTTACTTACAGTAGAAAATGGTGTGGGTTGAGGTAGATCTAGGTCTAAGTGGATAGAATTAACAACAAAGAAAAACAAAACAATTAGAATAGAAAGGATAAAAAAATCTCACATCCCACATTGGAAAAATACGAGAAGTGGAGAGATGCTTAACCTATATAAAAAGGAGGAGAATGCAAAGAAAAATATAATTACTTGGACAAACGTTATGGGCCATGGGCCAATACTTTGTAATGTCCTTTTCTAACATTTTATTTTTTTAATAAATAAAATGTAATATTTTGTAATGTTAAAAAAAAAAAATAAAAAAAAATAAATAAAAATAAATAAAAATACCGGTTCAGAATCGCCGGTTCGGTCGGAACCGGAACCGGAACCGGCGGTTCTAAGGAACCATCTAAGTCCGGTTCCGAACCGGAACCGGAACCGTGTCACCACTACTTATGGCTACCGATTGTTATAGCTTTTATTTGAAATTATATGGATAGCTAAAAAGAAATGACTCAAATCACTTATCCAAAAACGGTGTCTAACCAACCAAATTGGGACATGTGTCTACATTTAATAATTTTTTTTTTCAACTTCTTCTATAAATGCAGACACATGTCCCAATTTGATGGGTTAGACACAAATTGAGACACCATTTTTGGACCACTAATGCTAGACAACCCAAAATTTTAGCCTAAATTTCAATCCAAATGATGTGACAAATGATTTTTTCATTAACCACATCATCCTAGTGTGTGTGGTGATGATAACTCACTTATCACATCATTTGGGTTATATAACATTACTCTTTTTGGACAGCCGATTTGAGTCCAAAAAGAAAAGCACACATGTGCGCACCTGTATTTATGTATGATGTAAATAAAACAATATGCATTTGAAATGCCCAACATTATTAATCTTACATTTTTTAGTATACCAATTTCATACGAGACACCTTATATTATACAATAATGATGGACATCACACTCATATCCAACTTATATCAATTTATGTGATCAGGTGATTAATGAGATAAGTTATGTATCAATTTATCAATTTACATATCAAAAGTTGGATGTCTATCTGTATGAGATTATATATTCTATCATGGTAATAATTAATCTATTCAAAGCTTAAATCATCTGGAAACGAGTTGAAGATTTTCAATGCACTCGAGAAGTAAACCAAAACAGCTGCAAGAATTTTATATTCTGTTAATTTAATTAGTAGACAAAATCAACGACTCAACAACTCAATATACAATTATCAGGTTGGAATACACATTAATTATGTATAGAGGTGTCAGTCGGGCTGGACGGGTCCAGTCCGAATCCGGTTCCGTACGATCCGAATCCGGTCAGGCATGAAATTCAAATGGCCCGAATCTGGTCTGGTTCCGTATGTTAAAAATCTGTTTAAAAATCTGTTATCGGGCTTTTTAAGGAAAATAGGTAGTTAGGCCCAAGTCCAATTTGAGTCCGAATGCCGTCAGAGATCGGTCTGAATCCGATAAAAAGTCCGACCCAGTCCGATTCACAAAAAGAAAATAAAATTTAATTTAATTAACATATAATTGATTAAAACAAAATTTTAAACATTTAATTTAAATAATAAGATATATTAATTAAAATATAAACAAACTTTTTTTTTTTTTTGAAGAGAAAATATAAACAAACTTAAAGTATTAGATAAACTTAATTTTGAATACTTGATTTGTTGATTAAGCATTCAATTGTTGAAAAAAAATATATATATAGAAATATAGAATCAGGCTTTTAAGCCTTTGCATACCATGGTATTGCCGTATTGGTAGTGTACTCGTCCGGAAAAGTGCCAAACACTCAAAAGTCTCAAACTTTGTAAAATTCTGGAAGCTTTGTAAACAGTAAAATTGTAAATTTCATGAAGGTTTTTTTTTTTTTTTTTTTTTACATAACATTTAAGATATTTTTCTTTTTCTTTTTACACAAAATTGAAATCCGATAAAAGTCCGGTCCGCTCGAGTGAAGTCTGCCCTGAACAAAGTCCGGTTTGATCCATTCAAAGCCCGGCTCAAATAAAATCCGGTCTGATTATCAGATTTGTCAAGATTATTGCTTTGATGGATTCGACCCGGTCTGAACATTGACCAGTCCTAAAATTTCCGGACTGACCCGATTGACACCTCTAATTATGTAACGTCTTGTCACCAAAGAATTTCATCGTTTTAGTCGGGTTTTATTATACTAAATGTTGCCTCCTAACATATACTTTATTTGTTAAGATATTCAGATTATAAGGCGGATTCAGCGTCAAATTTTACAGGATAACTAGTGGACAAAATCAACAACTCAATATACGATTGTCAGGTTGGAATACACATTAATTATCGAACGTCTTGTCACCAAAGAATTTCATCATTTTAGTTGGTATTATTATACTAAATGTTGCCTCCTAACATATACTTTACTGGTTAAGATATTCAGATTATGAGGCGGATTCAGCGTCAGCTAATAAAATTTATTAAATTTGATTGAAATCTCTACAATTCTCCTTATAAATTCAACCAAAACTCCATAGACTATACACATTCGAATAAAACTTATTTTATAAGCTGTACAGATACTGTTGGACATATCAGATATTGAGAAGGATTGAAACTCTGTATACTCTCGGAATTCTGCTGTACATATCAGAATTGGTTTCTCCAAGTTGTATTCATCTTAATCTCTAGTGTACATATCATATTAGGATTCATTCAGGTGTAATTAATTCAATCTCTTAGTTCTCTAAGTAGTTCAAGTTTACACATATTCTGCACTATATATATTGTAAGCTGTCATTGAAATAAAGTGTGAGATTATAACACCACAAAACAGAGCATATTCTTATATGGTATCAGAGCTCCGATTCTACTTCAAATTATAATTTTTTTTTTTTCCTCACTCGCTCAAAACAATGACAGCAGATACCCCTGAAGCCACGCTGAACACTACCTCCTCCTCAACCCCGGCACCTAACGTCTCCTCCACAACAGCCTCACCGATCATCAATGTCACACCTTCGACTTCGACGGCTCTTCGCTCCAATGAGTTTCATCTCATTACCATCAACATCTCCGCTCAGGCTCCTCTGAAACTAACATCCAGCAACTATATGTCTTGGAAGATTCAATTTCACACTCTTTTCATAGGTTACGACCTACTTGGGTTTATTGATGGCTCCAAACCTTGTCCTTCAGCCACCATATCGGTCAATGATGCTACAATTCCGAATCCAGCGTTTACTATCTGGTTCAGCCAAGATCAACTCATCCTTAATGCTCTCATTGGTTCCTTATCCCCGAATATCATCTCCTTTGTTGCCAAAGCCAAGTCATCAATGGAGGCATGGAATATTCTGGCCAACACATATGCAAAACCATCCCGTGGATGCATTCAACAAATTAAGGCGCTGCTCAAATCTTCCAGAAAAGGTACACAGACCATAACTGATTTTGTTCACTCCATTAAAGCTCGTGCAGATGAGCTCGCTCTTCTTGGTGCTCCGGTGGATGATGAAGACCTCACTGAGAGGATTCTAGATGACCTTGACGATGATTATAAGGAATTAGTTCGTGCTGTTCAGGCTCGGGACAACCCCATCTCCTTTGATGAGCTTCATGAAAAACTACTGTCGTTTGAAGCTTCCCTTCAGATTCACAAAAAGGAGTCTCCCACCTTTCCTGTCACAGCCAATGCAACCAACCGGAACTTTCACAATAACTGGCGGCAGCAGTCTCCCAACACCTCAAGTTGGCGTCCTCAACAATTCAACAACCAGGGTTGGCGTCCGCCTACCAACACCATCGGTCGGCCTCATTCGCCTCACCACACCGGACCTCAAAATCGTGGCAATCAATCGTCCTCTCGTCCTTACTTGGGTCGCTGCCAGATGTGTGGTGTTCAAGGCCACTCGGCAAGACGGTGCAACTCCTTTCAGATGGTCCCAATTCAGGCTCCCGGAACTAGTCATGCTCCGCCGAACACCTCCTCTCCACCACCATGGCAGCCGTGTGCTCACTTTGCTGCCAATTCCTCATCAGAAAATCCGGCTTGGCTCCTTGACAGTGGTGCCTCGCATCATGTCACTGCCGACTTGAGCAATCTTTCTCTGCATGCACCTTATAATGGCTCGGATGATGTCATGATTGGGGACGGTACAGGTCTTTCCATTGCTCACACTGGTTTTACAACTCTTCGATCTCATAATAGTTCTTTTACTTTAAATAACGTACTCTGTGTTCCTGACATGAAAAAAAACTTAATATCTATCTCTCAGTTCTGCACTACTAACAATGTATCTGTTGAGTTTTTATCTTCTTGTTTTCTTGTGAAGGATCTTCGTACGGGGGCAACTCTTCTGAAAGGCACAACTAAGGATGGCGTCTATGAATGGCCAACTGTCACACCTGAGTCTCCACCAATCATGGCCTTCACTGGCACCACAACATCTTCCTCAAATTGACACCATAGATTAGGTCATCCAGCTTACCCAATTTTACAGCATGTTATTTCTAATTTTAATTTAAATGTGTCGGCTCCTGTGTCTAAAGATATCTTATGTCATGCCTGTCAGTGCAATAAAAGTCACAAGCATTCTTTTTCTACATCGTCTCTTATTTCAACTTTACCACTAGAAATAATTTTTTCTGATGTCTGGACCTCACCGGTTATGTCTCACGATGGCTTTAAGTACTATATAATTTTTGTGGATCACTTCACCAAATATATATGGTTTTATCCCCTACAAAAGAAATCTGAGGTTAAACAAACTTTTATTCGCTTTAGAGCCATTGTGGAAAACTTTTTCAAAAACAAAATAAAAATCTTTTACTCTGACAATGGTGGAGAATATATGTCCCTTAAGGATTATTTTTCAGAAACTGGCATCTCCCATTTTACCACTCCTCCCCACACACCTGAGCATAATGGGTACTCAGAGAGGCGTCACCGACACATTGTCGAGACTGGTCTTACACTAATGACCCATGCCTCACTTCCCTTAGAATTTTGGACCAATGCCTTCGCCACAGCTGTTTATTTAATTAATAGGATGCCAACAAAAACACTTTCCCTTATGTCTCCTTATCAAAGGATTTTTGGCACCACGCCTAACTACTCAAAACTCAAGATTTTTGGCTGCCTGTGTTACCCGTGGCTTCGACCGTACTCGTCCCATAAACTTCAGCCATGGTCTAAGTCTTGTGTTTTTATTGGGTACTCATTGTCCCAGAGTGCTTACCTATGTCTAGAGCCTTCTACTGTTAGAGTGTATGCCTCTCGTCATGTTAAGTTTGACGAGTCAGTCTTCCCATTCCGTTTACTACAGTTTGAGTCACACGGTCCAACACACACCACCATCCAGTCGTGGGTTCAATCTCCCTTCACTGTCACTCTTCCCAACCCAGGCCATTCGACATCATCTTCGGTTGTGTCCTCACCAGATGTGCCTCAGTTCATTGACTCCTCTGCATCAAACCGAGCTGCTGCACCGAAATCACTTGCTGCTGACACCTTGCCTGTTGATACAAGTGCTGGTCCTGCTGATATGGCACCTGTTCCAGCCCCTCTTAATCCAGTTAACACACTTGCTGCTGACACCTTGCATGCTGATACACGTGCAGCTCCTACTACTACACCAGCTGGTGTTCACTTGCCACCAGATTCAACGTCTCCTACAGCTGTTGTCCTGCCGTTTGATTCAGCGACTTCTACCGCTGATGCACTAGCCCCTGTTTCAGCGCCACCTGCACTGTCATCCCTTTCATCATCGTCACTTCATCATATGGTCACTAGAGGCAAGAATAACATACATAAACCAGTAAAGAGACTCAATCTTCATGCCCAACTACATCCCTCACCAGATTGTGAACCCGGAACAGCAGCCTAGGCCCTGAAGGATCCCAATTGGAGACGAGCCATGTCGGAGGAATGTGATGCGTTAATCAAAAATGGAACGTGGGAACTAGTCCAGCAAACTCCTCACACTAATGTCATTGGCTGCAAGTGGATTTTTCGAATCAAACGAAAATTCGATGGAACAATTGACAGATATAAAGCCAGGTTAGTTATGAAAGGTTTCAACCAGAGGCCTGGAATCGACTACTTTGAGACATTCAGTCCGGTCGTCAAACCCACAACGGTAAGGCTGGTCATCAGTATTGCTGTAAGTCATGGTTGGTCGCTATGTCAACTAGACGTCAACAATGCCTTTCTACAGGGCAATCTCACTGAAGATGTGTACATGTCACAACCACCAGGCTTTATTGATTCCGATCACCCGACACATGTATGCAAGCTTCGTAAAGCCATCTATGGGCTCAAGCAGGCACCCCGTGCATGGTACCATGAGCTCCGCCAATTTCTCATTGCATCTGGATTCCAAAACTCATATGCCGACACTTCACTGTTTGTTCTAAAATCCGGTGGTACTATTCTTTACCTTCTTATATATGTTGATGACATAATTCTTACAGGTAATAGTGCAGCCCGGGTCGACCAATTTGTTGATACTCTAGCTCAGAGATTCTCGTTAAAAGACCTTGGTACACTGTCGTACTTCTTGGGTGTTGAAGTGGTACCGCACGAACATGGCCTTTTATTGTCACAACGGCGTTACATTATGGATCTACTTGCTCGCACAAAGATGTCAGGTGCGAATCCCGTCCAAACTCCTCTACCCACCAGTCCTCCGATCACCCTACACTCAGGCACGCCACTAGCTGATCCGACTACCTATCGCACTGTAGTTGGTAGTCTTCAGTATCTGTCTCTTACTCGTCCGGACATCTCCTACGCGGTCAATAAACTCTCTCAGTTCATGCACCAACCGTCGACCGATCACTGGGAGCTAGTCAAACGGGTGTTGCGGTATCTATGTGGCACATTGGATGACGGAATCCTCATCTACCGTGATTCCCCTGTCTCTCTTCATGCCTTTTCTGACGCTGACTGGGCTGGAAACAAGGATGATTACTCGTCCACGAGTGCTTACATCGTCTATCTTGGACGTAATCCAATATCCTAGAGTTCGAAGAAACAACACACTATTGCGAGATCGTCTACAGAGGCTGAGTATCGCTCTGTGGCGTCCACAGCGGCTGAACTTAATTGGGTGTGTTTTCTCCTCACGGATCTTGGCCTTACACTGTCGACAGTTCCGATTATTTACTGTGATAACGTGGGTGCTACTCAACTCTGTTCAAATCCTATTTTTCACTCAAGAATGAAACATGTGGCAATTGACTTTCATTTCATTCGAGATCAAGTACAATCAGGTTCGCTAAGAGTAGCCCATGTGTCGTCTAAGGACCAGCTGGCGGATGCTCTTACGAAGCCTCTTCCGCGCTCCAACTTTCAGACAATCAAGTCCAAGATTGGCCTCTCCAATCGTGGCCTATCTTGAGGGGGCATGTTGGACATATCAGATATTGAGAAGGATTGAAACTCTGTACACTCTCGGAATTCCGCTGTACATATCAGAATTGGTTTCTCCAAGTTGTATTCATCTTAATCTCTAGTGTACATATCATATTAGGATTCATTCAGGTGTAATTAATTCAATCTCTTAGTTCTCTAAGTAGTTCAAGTTTACACATATTCTGCACTATATATATTGTAAGCTGTCATTGAAATAAAGTGTGAGATTATAACACCACAAAACAGAGCATATTCTTATAGATACATGTTGTGGTTTTGGTTGTTGAAGGGGAAGAACAAGCTGGAGAGGAGCATGCGAAGTCAGAAGGAAGAGAATCAAATGAGAAGAAGATGAAGATTATGGATAAAATTTAATGTTAACGAATCAGTAACTTACCAGAATATTAGCGTACAGATTGTCTGAAAGTTCCATACGGGTTGTCTGAAAGTTCCAGCATGTCCAATAGTTGATCAAGCTGATAAGAATATAATTGGACACACCAAGGATAGCAGTGGCTTCACCAACTCCAGTCTCTCTTTCTCTTAGTTCCATATGTGTTTTCTAATTGAAAAGAATCCTCAATCATGGCTTTGTTGGAAGTGGATGAGAGTATTCTGTAGTTCATGTGATGTTCATAAGTACTTGTCATGAAACTCTGCGAAGTTTTAAAATTTACATGATTATTGTTCATATCATTGTATATTTGTATGCCGTCTCCACAAACTCGGCTTCATTGAACTTACCAGAATTTATTTGAATGTAAGATATATATATTTAAATTTTGTAGTTGAATTTTCAATTATAATTACCATGCGTATGATATGAGAAAATCAAAATAAATAATCTCTTATGTTTACTTTTTACAAGAATTATGAATTCAGATGACTTTTTACAACCATTGTAGCCTTGTAGCTGTCCAAATATGGTAAAAATCAACCCTTGGATTTTATATGGAAGCCTTACCTTTGACCAAATATAGCAAAAAAAAAAAAAAAAATGGTTTTATTATACGGTGCCGATATTACCACCTATTAATATGATTTACATACTCATTTTATTGGTCCACTCATATTTAAAATATAAAAATTTAACCATTACTATATCGATATTACCCTTATTAAAATAAATATACTTTTTTGGGGTAAATTATACAAACTTATTATGATTATATAATTAAATGTATAATTACAAATAAACCAATAAAAAAATCATAATAATGTAACACTCATTACCCTTGACCACCATTACCCATAAAATGTATAGTTTTTCAAGCATTCGAGATGGGTGACAGGCATTCGAGATAGGTGATAGGTCCACTGCCTCATACGGCCCAATTGAATCCTCCAGGCTTCAGCAATAATATTCATAATTTAGCTAGGGGATTGATTTCAGGTTTTAATTATCAAATAATCCTGAGAAAACAAAATCCAGATAAACTGATGACCCAAATGGACGATATAACAATTAATTAAAAGATGAGTTGTTACGTCCATGTACAATCAAGTGTAAATCCTGAATAATATATACAACATAATATAGACATATGGTTATCAATTATCATATCACCTGTAGTTGTTGGACTCTATGGGAAAATAACAACAATAATGGAAAGAAAAGACAAAAATGATGAGGTCAGTTGAAAGTTGAAACATATAGAATGAGATGATAGGGCATAGGTTGATGATGATGATGATGATGATGATGAGAGTGAGATAGAGAGTTTGGTTGCAGTCGCAGTCGCAGTCACATGGCCCCTAGAAAGTTCAAATAAAAAGGTCTTTCTTTTTTGGTCACAAGTCTGAATATTGAAGAAAAGATAGAAGATGGATCGTCGTTGCTGTTGAATTCAGGGTTGACATTCAAACCACAAGTAGTAATGTAAACCTCTTTCGCCAAATATTTCTCTATTGTCTACCTACTATCCACTTGTTTTTTCCTTTTTCTTTTTTCACATTCAATATCTCAATCTCAATCTCGGTTTTGTTTATTATAAACATAATACAGTAGAACCTCTTTAAATTAATATTCTTGAGATCCACCATTGAGTGCTAATTTAGAGGGGTTATTAATTTGAAGGATTTTACCTTATAAAGTGTTATTTTATCTTAGAAAACGTGTGGAAGTCGGTTTTCTTATTTAGGGAATGTTCATTTTTGGGATTCCTTATTTAGTCGGTTTTCTTTTTTAGGAAAAGTTCCTTTTTTTTTTTTTTTTTTTCAGGATTCCTTGTTTAAAATTTGTTACACTCCAACTGAAGAGGATATCTTCAATGATATCACAATGCAGAATAATGGTGGTGTGATTGAGATAGACGATGATGATGACGATGACGATAGTCATGAGGTACCTAAAATCTCTACAAGTAAGGCTATTGAAATCCTAAATTTAGTTGAAACCTTTTGGCTACAACAAAAAGGTGATCACAATAACTTATTGATGATAATTTAAAAGATGAAGGATAAAGTTAAAAATATCAAACATGGTGACCTTGTGCAAACTACCATCTTGAAGTACTTTTATAATTCTTGAATATTTTGTAATATATTTTATACTTTTATGAAATTATTAATTTATGCGACAATCGGGACTGAAATTTTACACTAGGTTTCAAAAAGAAATTATTAATTATTACAATAGAGGGGTTTATTAATTTTTTATACTGACCCGAATCAGGATCGAGATTTGTTATTAATTTAAAGAGAATATTAATTTATAAGAGATTAATTTACAAGGGTTTTACTGTATACATAATTCAAAAACACATTACACACATATAATAATGTTAAGGAGGTGAGAGTTCATTGTATTTTAATGACATCATCATCAACTTTAATTATGATTAAATGTATCTAGTCCCCTTGTAGTATTTTTATAAAATAGATTATTGATTGATCTAAGAATGAGTTTCATAAATTATATTTAAATATATATCAAATCCCAGAAACAATATATATATATAAATATCAGTCTTTCTATTATCAGTTCGAACTGACAATAAATATATCAGGACAAAGAATGTGGACCACAGATTGTGGAGAAGTTTTGACAAGTGCATACACTTTGAGTCAAAGTATGTAAATCTAGTGGTCCACATTCTTCGTCCTGATATATTTATTGTTAGTTCGAACTGATAATAGAAAATCTGTATATATAACTATACACATTGCACGTCATATATATGGCTAACTTACTTATAAGTTATAATGAAACTTGTATATATATATATATATATATATATATAGTCTTTCTACTGTCAGTTTGTTCAAATATAAATATATCAGGACGAAAAATATGGATCATACATTATGGATAAGTTTTAACAAGTGCATATACTTTGAGTTAAAGTATGTAAATCTATTGGTCCACATTCTTCGTTCTGATATATTTTATATTACGACGAACTGACAATAGAAAAAGTATATATATATATATATGCATTGTTAATGACTTGATGGTATATATAATCACTTATGTTGATCATTGTTGAGCTATAGTTTCATACAAGCTAATGAGTTTAAATCTCTACCGGTCAAACAAATTTAATTTATTGAAACAAAATTTAATAAATATAATGTTAGCTTGTATATATATTTTGTTGGGTGGTCAAAATTCTTAATAAAATTAGCTAGCCAAACAGATGTTAAGTATAAATGGTTTCACCATTCAATAATTTATTGAAGAGAAATTGAAAATTGCGATTAATTTAAGGGTAAATTGCAATAAAGTACCCTCACGTTTTGCTATACCACAGTCAAATCGTTTTTTAATCTAAAATTGAAATGAGGTACCCTTGACCCATTTGACCAACCTACTCCGTTACTCTCAGCCGTTACCTTTGCCGATCACCGACCACCGGAGAGAGTGAGTCGACACCACCTACACTAGAAGGTGCGGGAAATGCCGATCGTTCAGTCTCTCAAAAGGACTGTCACGAAACGAAGTCGTTTTGGTGGTCAAACCATCGTTCGAAATCATCGCTGCCGCCGACATCATCACTGTCGCCAAAGATTCGTCGCCAGATCTACGCCTATCCGTCGTGAATCTGACGAAACCGATCACGCCAACGAACTCAGCATCGTCCGATCTTCCAGATCCGACCATCGGCGGAGTTAACTGACACCGTTGATGGACCGCCGGTACTGATCCAGATCGTCGGTACGGCTCACCGTTAAAGCCAAGGTTGGTCAAATGGGTCAAGGGTACCTCATTGCAATTTTAGATTAAAAACCGATTTGGTTGTGGTATGGCAAAACGTGAGGGTACTTCATTGCAATTTACCCTTAATTTAAAAATAATATCCCACAACGATATAACAGAAATCACTCAAATACTTATAATAAAGTAAAATATACAAACCAATGATATTCCAAGAGTATTCTAACCCAATAACAAAAAAAAAAAAAAAAAAACAATAGAAGAAAATCCAAGTTGCAAATACCCAAGTAAGCAGTACGATAGATTTGAAAGATGAGAATCATACTCATTCATGTCCATGAAAAGAAGCCATTGAAACAACACCAAGCTTTTGCAGATTCAACTTAACAACAGTATCCACAAACATCTTAGTATCTTCTCCAGTGTTTCCATGTGGAATATCAACTATATAAGACTCCAAAACAATGGTGTACACCTTATCATCATCACCATCCTTATTATTACGGAACTCATTAACGGACGTCACAGACCGATAATTGTTGAGCCTATGCTCACCCCCAACAACCGCAAAGCTCAAAATATGCTTGTTCTCGTCCAAAATTTCAAGTCTCTCGGTGCTGGTGGATGCCGGCAGGCCTGAAACAACGGTGACTTCTCTAATGCTCCCAACACCACCATCACCTCTCATGTTGCAACTCTTTATGAAGTGTTTGTACTTTTGTGGGTTATCGAAACTTCGAACCAATGGCCACACCACCTGCGACGGTGCATCGATGCGTTGCGTTATAAGGGATGTGCATGTGTTTGGATTTGGCTCGAATTTGTGGTATGTCTCTATAAGTGGCTTCAGCTCTATGTATTCTTCTGAGCTCAGGCCTTGTGGAGGTGGAGATTGGTCATTATTAGTGTCCATACTCACACCTTCAAAATATTAGCATGCAAATGCAATAACACACACACACACAGAGTTTTGAGGACTCTTGTTGTCAATATTTCTTTGTTGTTGTTTGTTTGAGAGTGGGGATTGGCATCTCATATCATTTATTATTATTTTTTTTAAAACCAAATTTTGTCAGTACCTATTTTGCCCTTAGGTTAAAAATGTGATTAGTTGTAAATCACAAGAATTATGGGGTGGAGCATTACATGACTATATTGGGAAAGCTTTTGTCTTCATCTTGATATTGTTTTCAAATGTTGGGATTTGGGAAGATGACAAGGGGATCCATTCAAATAACTCTTTCCAAGATTACCTAAACGACTGATTTTAGTGGTCCTTTCTAATGGATTTGTTACTTCTTTAATTATTATTTTAATATATCATTGGTTAATTAATCAACAAAACTGCAGGGAGCATATATTCTCAATCTCTACTTAGTTTATTATTATTACATGTTAACCTTTTTCCAGTAGTTTCTTCTATCAACTTTAATTTAAGGGATCAACTCAAAAGGTTTTTATAAAATTCAAATACCATTTTTTTTTTAATTAATTTGGGGCTTGATGATTAATTAAGGTGAAGATAATAAAGAAGCTAGGGGTATTATAAAAGTAAAGGAGAATAGTCGAAAAGGAGAAAGTACTGGAGATTGGTGGATCATGTGAACTCTATAACAAACTCTCGCGTGATCTTATAACTCCACATCTCCCTTTCCTTCTTTTTTCTTTTTAATTAATTTGCAACCTCCACCATTTTCTATATATATATATATATATTTTGGGATTTAACACCTTCACAAATGTGATCATGAGAGAGATAGAGAGACAGAAATAAAAAATAATGTGTGGTTGATAATATGAATTAGGATTGTAATTAAAAAAATAATGTGCAGCTGAAGTAATTACACGGTGTTGTTTATCCCAAGCACAAAAGTTTTTTAGAAACACGAGAGTTAACAGATAGATAATACAGCTTTGCATGCATGCCTGTATACGGATATTTATTAAAAAACATATATATATATATTTTTATATATTTAAAGTGATTAATCAACTGTAGCTGAAACATGAAAACGTTGAATAATGGACAAAAATGAAACTGGATGTGATAATATAATAAATTTATGAGGATAAAATCACCATCACAATGAATTCACAACAGAGACAACTTTGAGTTTAAAAAGAATAATGAATAAATAAATAAAAAAGACATGAGCAGGGCGTCCAGAAAAGTCCAAGAGGATGACCAAAATGCCATGGTGGTTTCAGTCTGACAAAAAGGCTTGTTGTTGGTTTTACTTCATTTGTCATTTATCTAGCTTGCTAGCCTAGCTAGCTACTATCTTTTGTACGAGAAAAACTTCAGTGGGACGGTCCCATTGATGTGGATATGGGACTGTCCAATCAGAGTACGCCACAAGTGTGCAACAAGTGTGCCACATATTCTCCCAATGTATATATGGCGTGCTCTGATTGGACGGTCCCATATCCATGTCACTAGGACCATCCCACTGAAGTTTTTCTCCTTTTGTACTTCAAATTTACAACAAATTACACCCGACTTTGACCTAGATATATGACTTTTGAGGTTTTACACTTGGAAATAAGCTATTCAGAAACTCACGACCTCCCTTCTAGTTAAGTTTGACCGTTAAATAAGATGGTTGATCATCTATAAATGGTATATAAAAAAAAAAAAAGAACGCCGTTAGTTAAAAAATTAAAATAATAATAAATAAATAAAAGATTAAAAAAATGAAAAAAAAAATCATTAAAACACCATCCATTTTTGAGATGGAGATGGATTGTAGATATTTATTCATTTTTTTTTTTTTTGTTTTTTAATAAATATCCATGGTCCATCTTTAAGAGCATTTCCAATGGAGAGCACCAAATTTTACATCAAATTGGTGTAAAAAGAGTATATTTTTAGAAATATTCTTACACCAAATTTTACAACAAAAGAGCTTATTTAAAGAATATTATCCTAATAAATCTTAAAGTTATTATAAAAAGTTAACATTAGTTAAATATATAATTAATAGGTAAATTAAATAAATAATATATATATATATATATATATATATATATATATATATTAATATTGGTGTTATTTTAAAGATCTCAACGATATCTTTCCAATAGTATATTATTATTATTATTTTTTTGTATACGTATGAGAGGATATTTAACAAAAATAAATAAAAATAAAATATTGGGGGTGAATAGTGTAGAACACCAATTTTTTTTTTTTTTTTTTTGAACAACAAGCTTTATTGAAAGCACCGAAAGGAGGGCGCGAAAGAACAACACAGCCAAGGCACAAAAAAGAACCACACACACAGCAGCCGCCTAGAAACAGGCAAAGGTCAAACCCTAACACAGAGGCAAAAAAACGTACCAACAAAGGAAAAAAAAAAACCGCAACAGACCAGCACCAATCCAGACACCAGCAACAAACCCCACGCAAAAAGAGCACAAACCAGAAGCAGCAGCATGAGCATAAGTTCCAAACAATTCTATTCTCCCCACCACTCGAGCCCATCTTGGCCAAACTATCCACAAAGGAGTTGGAGGCCCTTGGATTGAAAACCACCTTTAAATTCTGATTTTGGCTCAGCAGCTCTTTAATATCGTAAATAAGCGAAATATGATTTATGCTACCAAAACTAGCTGAGTTGTTAGACCAAGCGACCGCAGATTTAGAGTCACTAACAATAATCACTTTGCGACCCCCAATCCCCTCGTAAGAGATGCATAACTCACAAGCTTTATGAATCGCCATGATCTCAGCAGTGTTTGAATCCTGAGAGCTGATCAGAAGCGAGAAAAGGCAAAGCACACGCCCACTAGAATCTCTTAGCACACCACCTATCCCAGCCGAACCCGGATTACCCCTCGAAGATCTATCCACATTGAATTTGAGCTCTAAAGATAGAGGGGGTTGTCAATCTTCCATGACAGACTTTCTAGGCTTTTGCTTGTCAACACAACAATCCTTCAAGTTGAGCAACATGAGAGACAAATGAACTTTAGACCTGCAACCAAGATGTTTGAACCATCAAGCCACCCTAAAACGAACCACATCCACCACCTGAGCCATCGAAGCTTCCAACCCTTTAAAAATCAAATTATTTCTGGTTTCCCAAATGGACCAAACCACAACAAAGAAAAGGTTGCACCAGACCCTCTTGCTCTTAGGAGTCGGACACAACCCATTCCAACTATTAGCCCATTCTCTAACATTTTGACCACCAATTTTTTTTCTTGGAAATTGGATTTTGGTATTGCATTAGAGAAAAACTTTGCACCAAATGTGGAGCACTAAAATGGTGCTCGGTGCTCCATTAGGGCAACTTCAAAGTTGCTTCAATATAGTGCAAATCATAGTTCCCAAAAATTTATTTAGAGTTTTGTGAACAGTAGTGCACAAGGATTGGCACACTACTGTTCACCCAGCGGTAATATTTTTTATTTTAATTTTTAAATGTCACATCAAACAAATCTAACACTTTTTTTTTAAATTTATAATTTAATCCTCTTATACTTAATTAAAATAATATGTATTCCTAAAAAATATACCGTTATAAAGATCTCATTGAGATCTTTAAAATGATACTAATATTGAGATATATATATATATATATATATATATATATATATATATATATAATTTATTTTATTTACTTATTAATTAATATTATTATAATAAATATTAGGAGAATATTATTTAAAGATGTTTTTTTTTTGGTGTGGAACGTTGTATGAGAATTATAGAAGAATGTATATTGATATAATTTTGAGAGCGAAATGCTCTTTCTAATTTTTCATTAAAATTGAATCTGTCTATTACAAGGGAGCTTATATATTAACATGATTCTAGAAGCTTCACACATACTTTTGATCAATGGTGGTGATCCTCTGTTTTGCACCCATAAAAAAGCTGGTGATATTTTGTAACAACCTCCTAACAGAATTGCTGACTAGACCAAGCTGACTCATCAAATCTGTTAGGAATGGCGGGAATGTTAATCCACCAGATAGAGGTTTGACAAGGGCAGATGCTGAACCATGATTAGTTTACACTCCCCCTCAAATTGAGCTGATTTAGATCAATCAATTTGAACTTAGTTCTTGAGTATGAATCACAGGTTTCAATTTCAGCATCTGCACTCCCCCTCAAGCAAAACTGACTTTTGGCAATGACAAGCTTGGAAGCTAACAACTGAAAACGAGTGACAGGCAGAGACTCAGTGAATATGTTAGCAGTTTGCACCTCAGTTGGAATACATCTGATGTCCAATTTACCATTTGATGCTAGATCTCTCAAGAAGTGAATGTCTATTTCTATATGCTTTGTACGGGAGTGGAAAACTGGATTGTGAGCCAAAGACCTGGCACTGATGTTATCACACCATAAAATGGTAGTACCATGAGTGCTAATCTGAAGTTCAGTCAGCAGGGACCGAAGCCATAAGATGTCAGTTGCCGCAGAGGCAAGTGAGCAATACTCAGCCTCCGTACTTGACCTAGCCACAATAGTCTGTTTATTAGATGACCAATTTATCAAATTTCCACCTAGATACAAGCAATATCCTCCTGTAGATTTTCGATCATAAACACTGCCAACCCAGTCAACATCAGCAAAACACTCAATTGATATGGAAGTAGCAGGCCTAAAAATCAGTCCAAAATCCAATGTGCCCTTGATGTATCGTAGAACACGCTTCACAGATAACCAATGGACTTGAGATGGAGAGGATAATAACTGACTTAGCTTGTTTACAGCAAATGCTATGTCAGGCCTGGTAAGAGTAAGATACTGAAGTGCCCCAATAGTGCTTCGGTATAGAGTTGGGTCTAAGAAAGCCTTACCATCTTTGGCTGAGAGTATAATTTGGAGATTTTTTAAACAAACGAGTAAAATGAGTTGTATTGTATATAACTGAGGAAGGCAACATATTAATAAGCTTCGTAACAGTGTGAAAAGATTCCCACCAAAAAGTTAAAGGAATGTGAGCTTGGGCAAGAAGAGACAGTCTTACCTCTACTATGTTCCTATGTTTGTGCTCAGCTATACCGTTTTGTTGGGGTGTGTGTGGACAAGACCTTCTATGTGTGATTCCATGTGCTGCAAGATAAAAGATGAGAGCAACGAATTCACATCCATTATCACTTTGCAGAGCCTTTAATTTTGTAGAGAATTATTGTTCAACAAACTTGTGGAAGTTAATGAAAGTTTGTTTGACCTGAGACTTAAAAGTGAGTGGAAAAATCCAACAAAATCTGGAATAGGCATCAATGAAGCTTATATAGTATTTGTACCCTTGTGTGGAAGGAAATGGGGATGGACCCCACACATCTGCACAAACCATTTCTAAGGGTGCAGTAAACCTAGACATTGAATAAGAGTATGGTAATTGTTGTGCTTTTGCTAATTTGCAAGTATCACAAAACTCATTCAATTGTAAAGAAGTGACATTTATTTTCAATTCTTTCAAAACAGTGGACAATACATGAGATGAAGGGTGTCCAAGCTTGTTGTGCCATATTTGTACAAGTCTACTCTTAGAAGGATTAAGCAACCTAGAAGAGAGAGAAAAAGAATTGCACTCAAGTGCTTTTACAACACTGGATACATGAGACACACAACAAGCTTTACATGTTTTGTTTATTAAACTAGAAACAGATACTTGAGAAGCAGAAAATGAATTTGACTTGAATCTTGAAAGATGACTCCATTCAGCGCTTAAGAATACGAGTTGATACAAACCATCCTTAAGAACCCCTTTGAGCAACACAATCTTCGTTATCTTTAGTTAATTGAGCAATGCTTAATAAATTCTTTGTGATTCCAGGCACAAACTAGATGTTGTTGAGTAGTAAATTGTAGGAAGGCTTAATTTTCGAAGAAAGCTTTAAACATCCAATATGAGAAATAGAGAGTGTGTGGCCATTACCAACTGTCAGCCTTTCTTTACCTCTATATTCACTGCTAATGGAGAGGTTATTGAAGTTAGGCGTTATGTGATGAGTGGCTCCACTGTCGATGTACCAATTTGGATCAGCAATCGAAGATGATGAAGCAGTAGTTGCATTGAGGCTATTTTGATGAATCTGGTAGGAATTTTCATGAGATGACTCAACTTGATGAGCTACATTGCCTTGTGGTGATGCATATGGCCTAGAGATAGAGCCGGTGTAAGACTGATCAAACCTGTGGTAACATATGTTGGCTGTGTGACCAACCTTTCAACACACTTGACATACAGGTCTTGAATTATTTGTTCTACCTCTGTCTCTGTTGTTTTGTCCTCTGGCTCTACCACCTTTTTGATAACTAGATGAATCTGCTCTTTGAGAGGATACATGAACATTAGCTGAAACTTTTGATATATCACCAGCAGATGTAAAGTTTGGTGTTATACATTGGAGATGACCTTAGAGATGCTCTAAGCCTCTAAGGAGGACATTAGAATAGAGATCTATTCTATTAAAAATTTTACAATTGCTTTTTAATGAAGTGATCTCCACTATTTATCGCAAAAGGTGGACAGTAAAATTGACGTGGCTATGTTTATAGAATGGGTGCCAATATTAACAACCATATATATGATTTACACACCATATTTTATAAGTATACCCATATCTAAAATTTAAAAATTAAACCATTACTATAAGCATTCATCATAATACCAATAATACCCTTATTGAAATGAAAATATTTATTTTAATATATTTTATTTGAAAACACTCTTAAATTGTTAATACATCCATTTTTTATATATATATATAAAAAAAAACATTATTTTCCAACTTTGTACGAATTAACATGTCATCATTGCAAATAACTACATACATGATTTTCCCTAAAAAAAAAAAAAAAACCCCTCATGAATACATCAATCTACGCTTATCCTTTTTTTTTTTTTTTTTTTTATTGAAAAATATTACTTCTCACTTCTCACTTTTTATTTATTGATAAAGTTCATAACTAGACATAAAAAAGACAAAAAAATAAAATTAAAGAAATTTATATCTTTGTGAGATTAGAATTCTCTGAATTTTTTTTTTCCCATTACTTTGTTATATGATAATCATACAATGATGAAAATTTTTGATACTTGAAATAGAATTAGGGTTTATCATAATTTTTTATTTATTTTTAAATAAAGAGATATAATTAAGATATTTTTGTAATTAATTTTTTTAATAAAATATGGATGTACAAAACCTATTTTTAGGTGGCAAATCAGCACCCTAACTTTTAATATTAAAAAGCTTTAATATACAAAAATATCTTTCAATATATATATTGAGAGAGAACGAGAGTGTTATGATCATTTAGTAGAATACTAACAAACAGACATGCAGTATTGCTAAAAAATAAATATGGAAACGCCTTTTATCCATATATAGAAATATAAATAAGTATGGATCAAAGTATATTTAACCAATTTATGGAATCATTTTTAATATATATATATATATATAAAAGTAAATTTAACCAAATATGGAATAACTTTTAAACATATATAGAATTATAAATAAGTATGGAAGTAAATCTAACCAATTATGGAATGACTTTTAAATATTTATAGAATTATAAATAAGTATTGAAGTAAATTTAACCAAATATAGAATAATTTTTAACATTATTTAGAAGTATAAATAATATGGAAGTGAATTTAACTAAATATAAAACCCTTTCTAACCATATATAGTAGTTTAAATAAATATGGAAGTACATTTAACCAAATATGGAATCACTTTTAAACATATATAGAAATATAAATAAATATGAGCGTAGATTTAACCAAAGATGGAATACTTTTTAAACATATATAGAAATATAAATAAATATGAACATAGATTTAACCAAAGATGGAATACTTTTTAACCGTATATAGAAATATAAATAAATATGGAAGTAAATTTAACCAAATACGCTCTAAAGATAAATATAAATAAATGTGGAAGTAAATTTAACTAATATGGAATAATTTTTAACTGTATATAGAATTATAAATAATATGGAAGTAAATTTATCCAAATAAAGAATAATTTTTAATCATATATAGAATATAAATAAATTTAAAAGTGAATTTAACCAAAGATGGAATTTTTTTTTAACTGTATATTGAAATATATAAAAATAAAAATGGACGGATTTTAATCGTATATAGAATTATTAATAAATTTAGAAGTAAATTTAACTAAAACTGGAATAATTTTTAACCGTAAATAGAATTATAAATAAATATGAAAATAATCCAAATATAGAATATTTTTAACCATATGTAGAATATTTAATATATAAAATAAGGAAGTAAATACAACAAAATATGGAATAATTTTTAAACGCTTATAAAAATATAAAGGAATATTGAAGTAAATTAATTAAAAATGAAATAATTTTTAACTGCATATAGAATCGTAAATAAATGTGTAAGTAAAATTTAACCAAATTAAATTTGGGATCTTTTTTAACCATATCTAGAATTATAAATAGGTATATAAGTTAATGTGCAATTATAATTAAGATTTAAAAAAATCTAACTGTGAGATGTAAAATTATAAAGCCATTATTATAGTGTTAAGATTGTATACAATCATGTTTACAATGCACCATGCACTTGAGCGATAAGTTGTACCAAATGGACCAATCAAGTATTGTAAAAAAAGAAAAAGAAAAAAAGGACCAATCATTTGCAATTGAAATCCAACAATATACAGTATCACATTATATTTATTAATTGATTCAATATTTTATAGAATATAATTTATTGTATTGTAATTTAATCAATAGGTTGAATAAATATCTCTTTAGTTGATAATATAATAAGGGTTAATATTAAAGACCTCCCCTCATTTTTGAACTATTATTGGAGGTCTTGATAAAAATGTTCTTATTTCAGAAACCTCACCTTTGAACTATTATTGGATGTCTTGATAAAAATGTTTTTATTTCATAAACATCTCCTTTGAACTAACAGAAAATGGTTCACATGATTGAGTTTTGGTGTTAAAAAGTCTAAATATCCATATTTAAGCTTCAACTATATGAATCAAATATTATACCCTCTGACTTTTACCAAATAAGAGCATTGTTTGTTAGTCCACAAGGGGTGTTTCTAAAATAAAAGCATTTTTATCTAGACATTCAATACTAGTTCATAGGAGAGTGGATGTTTTTAATATTAAACCATATAATAATTAATAGGGTAATTAGCACAAATAACCCATGAACTCTACGTTCGTTGCTATTTCCCCCCCTATACTTTTTTTTTTAGGCAGTAAACCCCCTGAACTATCATAAATTGGCAATGACTGACGGAACCTAATTCTGTCTAGGGAAAATTACACTAAGTCCCCCTGATTATTTATATAATTGCATTAAACAGGAAAAATATAATAATATGACACAAATACCCCTCTGACCAATTTTATTTTTAAAAAATTAAATTTAAAATTGAAATAATAGTTAAATAATAATTAAATTCTGAATTTTATTATAAAGACAATTAAATAAATAGAGAAATGAAAAAAGTAAATTGATATAACAATTATTTAAATTATCTTTTTATTTAAATATCCCAAAATATAAAACCAAGATAAATATTTAAATTATTTAAGAAAAATAAAAATAATGGTTAAATAATAATACAATTCCCTTTCAAAAAAAAAAAAAAATAATACAATTCTATTTTTTTTATAAAGAAAATAAAATCTTTAAAAAATTAAAACATCTTTAAAATCTCTACCATCCATCTCAAAGATGGACGGTAGAGAAATATTTATTAAAATAAATTCAAATAAAAAAAAGCATTTTTTTTTTAAATTGATTGATTTATCTCAATTTGTTTTTTGAAATAGATTGATTTATCTCAATTACAAAATAATAATAATAATAATACAAGTACAAATTTTAAAAAATTGAATATCGCTCCAATTAAAAACACACATAGAAGAATTAAAAATTAAATTTTTTAATTTTTGGTTTCTGGGTGTTGCAAATTTAAATATTTTTATTTCTTTAGAGAAGGGAATTTTTTAAGGATTGGATGGAGAAACAGATGTTCATTTAATTAGATGGATTGATGTTCATTTAAAAATATTTATTTGAAATTTTTTATTTTAAGGATTTCTCTTCTCTATGTTCATTAAGTTAAAAAAATTAATTTAAAAAACACAATTCACAAACCAATAAATGAAACCCAATTAATTTTTTTTTTTTAAAAACAAAATAATAATAATAAAAGAACATTGATGGATCTTCATTAATGAAGAAACTTATTACTTTATTTTTTGGGTAATTGAGATCAACAATTATTTTTTTTGAAAGGGAATTGTATTATTATTTAACCATTATTTTTATTTTTCTTAAATAATTTAAATATTTATCTTGGTTTTATATTTAGGGATATTTAAATAAAAAGATAATTTAAATAATTGTTATATCAATTTACTTTTTTCATTTCTCTATTTATTTAATTGTCTTTATAATAAAATTCAGAATTTAATTATGATTTAACTATTATTTCAATTTTAAATTTAATTTTAAAAAAAAAATGGTCAGAGGGGGGACTTAGTGTAATTTTCCCTAGACAGAATTAGGGTTCCGTCAGCCATTGCCAATTTATGATAGTTCAGGGGGTTTACTGTTTAAAAAAAAAGTAGGGGGGGGGGGGGGGGGGGGGGGAAGGGAATAGCAACGAACGTAGAGTTCATGGGGTATTTGTGCTAATTACCCTAATTAATAAGTAAAAAAACATTTCCCGCCATTAACTTATTTTTGTTTTTGTTATACACTTAAACCACATGCGGTGACGGTGATTCGAATCTGGAACATTGACAGGCCGAATAAACGTCTTTCACCATCAAGCTACATTAGGCCAGCGGTGGTACCATAAACTTATTTGAAGTTATTGGTTTCGTAACTTGAAGAATAAATTTTTTCGATCTTAATACATATCGTCTTTAAACACTTTGTGGAGGTTTTTATATTTTATGGCGGGCATCGCCGCTAGATCATTTCCTCAAAATGAATCATATGATATCAAATTTAGAAAACAATAATAACATATTCAAGCATTAATGATATAAATTCACCTTTGATATCACTCATTTCCTCACAGGAAGAAAATACTTCTCTTGTGATTTGAAACCTCTTTGGTTGTTTTAATTTTCATGGTATAGTTAAATGCTTCTTAGAGAATATTCATCATTCTCAAGGAAATACTTTAATGGAAGAGGCAACGCAATCATCGAGTCCAAACAACAAGATCGGTTTAGTAACTTACCAGAATTGATACCCTAAATTCTTTTTCCTTTTTCTCTTTCTATTCTCTCGATCGTGTGCATTTTATGTTTATATAACTATGCTTGATCACGATGATTTTGCTGGCCACTATTAACATTGCAGTATCAAAAGTTTTTAATTTTTACAATTTTCATATTCAGGTGGGAATAATTCCAGAGATTGATGTAGTACCGTCAAATCAGCACTTAGTTGGACATAGTAATTGCCCTCCAAATGAGCCTCTATAGTATGTATTTGAATGTTTTTCATATTTAATGATACTCTAATAAATCCTAACCAGCATAATATTTCTAATGGTAATTCTCAAATGTTTCTCATCAAATAATACTCTATCATTGCCGCCAGCTGTATCTTAGTCTTCATCAAAAAGATTCTAGATCTAATATTTCTTTGTAATTATGTATATTTATTAAAGAAATAAAAATATATAAACAATGTTATTATTTGTTACTATTGTTTACGGACTTTATCTAATAAATATTCTACATAGTATTATTGTCAAAATTATTCATGCAGTACGTGTGCGTCATGTTGTCTACAATTCTCATAGTGTTTAAAGAAACTAATCGGTAATAATTCTAATAATGGAAATGAAACTAATAAGTCATACAACATTTTTTCCCGCCCAAGGTACAACCAATTATTCATATATAGAATTATAAATAAATATGAGAGGTAAATTTAACCAAATATAGAAAATTTTTTAACTGTCTTTAGAAGTATAAATAAATATGAAAGTCAATTTAACTGGATTTTATAAATAAATATGGAAATAAATTTAATCAAATGTGAAATCACCTTTAAACATATGTAGAAGTATGGACGTAAATAGTCTTTCCTCTGACAGTTCTCTCTGAACTAGAAGAGTGAAAGTTTTTTAGAGTGGGTCTTGTGTTTCTCGCTGGTTATCAGAGTTTTCTTTCCAATAATGGGTCCCGAAGAGATTGCTCGTTTGTGCGTGAACATGACGCTTCTGGAAAAGGAGGGACCGGCAAGACGGCTTAAAAATAGCAGGTATGCAGGGGCTTGCGCTAAGCCTTGTGGGGAAGGTGTTAACAAATAAAATGGTTCATAGAGAGGCGTTTATGGGGGTTATGGGAAGGGTCTGGAAGGTCGCTGGTGGGGTGGAGATGGAGTTTGTGTCCACCAATGTCTTTACGTTCCACTTCAAGAGTATAGAGGATCGACAACAAGTGTTATCGGGTGGCCCTTGGATGTTTGATGACACTTTAATTGTTCTGGAGGAACCAGCTGGTAGAGGGGATATTGAAAGCATGAGCTTCAGGGAATCAACGTACTTTTTGGGTGCAGATTCATATGGTGCCACTGTTGTGCATGACCAAGGAGATCGGGTGGTTTCTAGGAGGTATGATGGGTGAGGTGAAAGAGGTGGATGTGGGAGCTTCAGGGGAATTTTTAAGAGTTCTTGTGGTAGTAGATGTGGTGAAGTCCCTTCGACGGTGCTTACCTGTGGATGTTTTGGGAGACGGAGAGGAAACCGTGATGGTTTTACGTTATGAAAGGCTGCCAGAAATTTGTTTCCGGTGTGGATGGTTGGGTCATTTGGTGCGTGATTGCACTGAAGCCCCAGCTGCTAGTGGGAAGATGGTATGGAGGAGTTACCATTTGGGGCCTGGATGCGCGCTACACCACTAGAAAAACGATGGAATAGAATGAGTGCTGTTCTGCCTGGTTTTCAGATGGGTAGGCGTGTTGGAGGTAGAGATAACAGATGGGGACCCGACACTAGCGGGCATTGGCGGACGGTGAGCGGCGAGGCGATGGTGGAAGCTGTGGGAAATCAAGGCCTTAATGGCAGCGTCGGTTACAAGAATGGTCTTAATGAGATTAATGGAAAGGATTATAGTGGGCGTGATGTGGGGAACAGTTTCAATATTGAGAATATGATGAGTGAAGATTTTGTTTTTCGAAGCAAAAAAACTGAGGTGGACCATTATGAGGATTAAGATTCCCTACCCATCTCATTTTGTTCACATTTTAAACATTTGGTGACGTGGCAACAAAATAAATGAGTGGTTAGATTAATTTATCTTATTTTTTTTTCTCTCCACCTAACAAACAACACCATATCTTTCAAAAAATATTATTTTTTTCATTTTTTCTCTCCTGTCTCATCATCACTATCTTCCTCTTCTCTCTCTCTCTCTCTCTCTCTCTCATCTCCTATCACTTCAAACTTTTTTTCTTCTTGTTTGTTTCATAATACTTCATACTATCTCTCCATTTCACAGATAGTTGTATACTTTTAATTGCATACATAATTTTTCATACCCAAAAAAACCAACTATCCAAATCCCTCTAAAAGCTGGGAATTTTGGGATAACCTAAGACCGATTTCATTAAAACGAAATCCAATAGATTAAAATTGGTAAAGTTCTTGAACCGATTTCCTTTTCTCCTCCTCGTCTCCATCTTCTTTCTTTTGACAGAGGTTTGGTTGTTATTGGGTTGTGGGATGGTGGTGGTGGTGGTGGTTTCTGGGTGGTTTTGGTTGTTGAATCTGATGGTGGCTATGGTGGATGGTTTTGGGTTTGGTTTTGAATCTGTGATGGTTGGGTTTAGTTGTGAAGTTCTGGGTTATGAACTTGATAAACTGGTGAATTATTGTTTGGTTGTAAATTCTGGAATTTGGTGAATTTTCTAATGATGATGATCGATGAACTGGAGAACTTGATTTATTTTCTTTAAGTGTTTTATTTTTACACGAACCTTACTAGATTGTTTTCCTTGCTGTAATTCCACTATCACTAGATGAAGATGAGAGGAAAAAAAATTCAAACTGTTTGGAGGAGGGAGAGAGAGAGAGAGAGTGTGTGTGTGTGGAATCAGATGAAGATGAGAGGGAAAAAAACTCACAAGTCATAAGTCGTTTAGAGGAGAGAGATGAAAAAAAATATAGAATTCTAATCCGGTCCATTTTTTTGTTAGGTTGCCACATGTATATAGATCTGTAAAAGATTAGCATAAATAAGATGGGTAGGGGATCCTAATCCTTTAAAAAAAGGTTGATGGGCCATCAATAGGGTCACTTGAGCTCAAAAATAAGGGGAAGGTTAGTAGGGAGACATGGAACCCTTTGAAAACAATCAGAGAGGATTGTTGGGCCTGATCGAGACTAGCCCAATTAGTTTGGGATTTTTGGGTATCAAAGAAACAAAGCCGGGTTGGGTAGAACTTGCTAGATCAGACAAGGTTTTGATCTCTAGGGATTTGGATGGGAAAGATTTGGGGACAACAAGTCAAAGAAAACCATGTTGGAAGAGAAGAGCACGTGAAAACTTTTAAAAGGGTGGCGTGGAGGTATCCAAGACTGACAGAGAGATCGGGGAAAAGGTGGGAAGTAATGCTACTTTGGGGAAACGTTGTGTGGATGGCATTGGCGGGGCCAATGTTGTTGGGAAAAAAGTAAGGTTGTGGGAAATGGATTAACCTCAAGTAGCCCTTGATCATGTACTGGTTTTGAGGGTAAAGATTTTAGTATTGATGGGGGAGGGAAGCCATTTGGTAGAGACATTAATGGAAATTCAGGTGTTCTTGTTCAACAGAGTGAAGATAATGAAGTTGGGTTGGATACCACCCAGATATCGGCAGCCAGGTTATTACAGGCCGATCAGACACAATGAAAGCTCTAGTTTGGTGTTCGGGGACTGGGAAGCCCTCAAGTGGTTCAAGTCCTACTGAAACTAAAGCAGGATGTTGACCTAGATTTGGTCTTCTTGATGGAGACAAAAGGGAAACAAAATATAATGGAAAGTTTGTGTGTTAAAATTGGGTTTTTAGGTAAATTGGTTGTGGAGTCGATAGGCTGAAGTAGCAGATTGTGTTTGTTTTTGATGGACAAAGTTGTGGTGAATTTGTTGTCGTATTCTTGTTTCCATCTTGATGGAGACAAAAGGGAAACAAAATATAATGGAAAGTTTGCATGTTAAGATGGACTTTTCAGGTAAATTGGTTGTGGAGTCGATAGGCCGAAGTGGCGGATTGTGTCTGTTTTGGACAGACAGAGTTGTGGTGAATTTGTTGTTGTATTCTCATTTCCATATTGATGCACAAGTTATTTCTCATGTCTCAAAAGAATGGCGTTTCACTATTTTCTACGGACACCCGGAGCTGGACCAACGTTGCCATGTATGGACTTTATTGCATCGCCTTCGTGGGATGTCGCAGCTGCCATGGTTGTGTGTGGGGGACTTCAATGAAATCCTGTTTAAAGATGAGAAACAAGGTAGTCTTCCTAAAAGTAGACGGTTAATAATGGATTTCTGAGAAGTTTTGGATTGGTGCGAATCGGAGGATATGTGTTTCCGGGGCTCACCTTTTACTTGGAGTAATTAGAGAGATGGTGTGGATTTGGTTCAGGAACGCTTGGATCGTGGTGTTAACTGTTCTGGTTGGCAACAACTGTTTCCGAATTCTTTTGTTACACATCTTGATTTTTAGAAATCGGATCACCGACCGGTGGTGGTTAATATTCTTGCGGCAAATGATGTGTGCGATAAAAAGAGAGGAAGGGAGAGGAAGGGTATGTATATGTTTTCATTTTGAAGCCTGCTGGGCTAACCGGGAAGAAAGTTTAGTAAATCATTGTTGGACTACTTCAAGAAGAACATGAACATTGGGAAATATGGTTAGTGCAATTAAAAACTGTACTCATCAACTTTTAAAATGGAATTCTCGAAATCGTGTATCACTAAGGTCTGAGATGGCATAGCTTTAAGATGAGCTACATGGAGTTTAGGATTCTGGTCAGCCTGGGTCGTGGGGAATGGTTCGGCAGTTGGAAAAAAAATAGGTGAGAGGAGGAAGAGGTGTATTGGAAGCATAGGTCTAGAGTGGATTGGCTTAGAGATGGTAACAGAAACACAAAATTCTTCCACATGAAAGCTACAACGAGAAGAGAGAGGAATGTAACACATGGGCTTTTTAATGATCAAGGGGAGTGGTGTGCTAGTCACACTAAGTTGGAATAGATTGTTACCGGCTACTTTACAAAGCTCTTCTCTTCACAAGAACCGCGTGAGGATGATATTAATCAAGTGCTGGATTGTTTGCAGCCTCGCCTTTCTCAGAGTGTTGGGATCTTCCTGGATGCCCCGTTTACACCAGAGGAGATTCGAAAAGCAACTTTTGACATGTACCCAACTAAATCTCCTGGACCGGATGGGCTGTCGGCGTTATTTTATCAAAAGTTTTGGGATACGGTGGGTGCTAGTGTGATAGAAACTTGCTTGAGGTTTCTTAATAATGGAGAGACCTTGAGTATGGTGAATAATACTCTGGTTTGTTTGATTCTAAAGTCTCAAGGCGTAGCTCGTATCATTGATTATTGGCCAATAAGCTTGTGCAACGTCATTTATAAAATTATGGCTAAGACTTTGGCTAACCGCCTGCGTATGGTGCTCGGAGAGATGGTTTCAGACAGTCAAAGCGCCTTCATTCCAGGAAGACTCATCTCAGACAATGCGATAAACGGTTCCGAATGTCACCATGCGATGAGAACTAGAGTGAGAAAGGAGAGATCTATGGCTTTGAAATTGGATATGTCAAAAGCCTATGATCATGTTAAATGGGGGTTCCTAGCTAAGGCAATGAAGAGGCTTGGTTTTCCAGAAGCGTGAATTAGAAGAGTGATGGGATGTGTGACCTCAGTAACTTTCTTTTTTTTGATTAATGGGAATGTGAAAATATATTACTCGCGTGTGTTTAAACAACCTAGAGGGGGGGTGAATGGGTTGTTAATCGATTATTACCAATTTTTCGATTAGTTAATGTTAACATATAAAAACCCAAACACACAACCAAATGAATCAAGTGTAAAGTGCGGAAATTAAAGAACACTTGATTTTTACGTGGAAACCTTCAACAAGGAAAAACCACAGGCTGATATGTGCGCCACACACGGTACTCGAATCCACTATATGTAATGATGATTACAACCCTAGGTTGACCTCTAGTCACACCAAATGAGCTTGGATCTCCTAAGTATATCTAGGAACCGGCTCTGATACCAATTGAAAGTAATACGAATAAACGTTCAGTGTGTATAATAAATATATCTAGGGGGGTGAATAGATTTTAAGCTTTATTACCCAATTTTCGCATGCAAGTCAATATTATGAAAATGCCCCTACTAGTCAAAAATACAAGCAAGTGTAATATAGTGCGGAATTTAAATAACACTTGATGTATACGTGGAAACCCAACCACTGGGAAAAACCACGGGCTGTTTAGTGCGCCACACTTGAACCTCGAAATCCACTAATCGAAATGGAGTTTACAACCTATGTAGACCTCATCTAACACTCCGGTCAATAAACCCCCACTTCTACCACTCGGGCCTTTAAAAGTGGCTCTAGTCCAATTTGCTTGAGGCCTAAGCAATCTTAGCCTCAAGACTTAATTCTCAATGAAGAGATTATGCAACCTATGTGAATATGTATAAATATTCAAATAACAAACAAAGCTAGGGAACCTTAGATGCTTATCTAGGATGATGATATAATCAATTAAATCAACCCTAGATATCAATAGCTAAATGACATGTCAAATAGATTAGCTAATCAAGATTAATCAAAAACATACTTAGCTATCATAATACAACACTCAATCAATTCATCACAATTAATTCTCTATTCTTGTATTTATCATATGATCAAAAACATACAAATAAATTAAAAGAGAATAGCTTGATAGTAAAAATACTAAAATGAGATGAACTTAATCAAAATCTTACCAAGCAAGTTGTGATGATGCAAACCCATTCATGGATGAATGCAAGATGAACTTTGATGCACAAAGGAATGTATTTGAGTGTTTAAATGAGCAAACTTGGTTGCTTTTTCTCTCAAAATCTCTCTTTAAAATATAGGGTTCTTGATGATCAAAGAGTCATTGTTCAGAACAAGAGAAAATGAGATATTTATAGGCATGAAAAACAGAGCATGTGAAAAGATAAGTTTGCCCCTGAAATCACACGATCGGCGGTTTCATTCAGTGGCCAGGCCACCGTTTACAATCGCCGAATTGAACCTGAGAAGAACAGGGGAACAACAACGGTTTCAATCGGCGGTTTCGAAACCGCCGAACTAACCGTAGAATCAAACCCAAGAAATAAATCAATCAGGTATGATCGGCGATTTCGAACGGCGGTCGACGGCCACCGATCATAACCGCAGAATCACTCCAGACCTTTCTGGACTGAAACAGCGGTTTTAATTCGGCGGCCAGGCCGCCGATCAAACCACTGATTCACCAGTGATGGTGAATCTAAAGGAGAAGCCAAGAGCATTCTCCATGGGCGATCTTCGCGTAAAACCAAGCACATTCTAGTGCATGCGTGGACGTTTCCGAACACTATCGGGAAACGAATTACTAAGCACATATACACATAACAAGATATCAATCAAATTGCTAGTGTGTAAAGTGACATGTGAAGAGTATGCACACAAATGCAAGTTATACTAAGTGTGTGTGTGTGCGCATTCTAAGTCTCTTCAAAGAAAAACCAAGCACTAGAAATTATACCTTTGACGTGCTTGTCTCTTGAGGTCTTGGAAGGGCCTTCGAGCTTGAAGTTCAATCACCTAAACTACCCTTACACAATCAACCCCAACAAGTGGTTTGTCCACGAAATAAGCCAATCAATATATGGGAATCCTTACACATCTAATTAAGCATATAATGTTTAGTCTTGCACTTTATTGCATTTAGAATATTCATATATTCACTTAGACTTTAATTCTCTTCAATGAGTCAAAGTCTTGTGGCTACATGCGGTAGTTACACAAGCAAGTGAAGTCTTGCAACCAAAGGTTGGTTGGCAAGCATTTTCCAAGTTCCACTATAAAAGGCTTGCAGGTAGAATAGGAGGTGCTCACACCAAGAGTAGTGGATCAGGAGATATCACTATGGATTGAACGTAGAGTGGTGAGTGGAGGTGTCCAAAGCCTGAGGTTATCTAGAGTGAATGTCCGTGTATCACTTGAGGGTTTAACTTCCTTTTTCATATAGTGGATTTCTATGGCTCAAGTGGCTAGCGAGGCTAGTCCCGTGGTTTTTCCCAGTTGGAGTGTTTCCACGTAAAAATCAAGTGTCTTTTAAGTTCCACACTTTACTTGATTTTTATTGTTGTTTGATTTGGGTTTTTTGTATGTTAATCTTGACTAATCGAAAAGTTGGTAAGTAATCGATTAATAACCCATTCACCCCCCCTCCTAAGTTGTATTAGACACACTCTATGTATTTTCAATTGGTATCAGAGCGGGTTCTTAAACATACATAGGTGATCCTTACTATTTTTGTGTGTCTTGCATTTGTGTGCATTTTGATCATTGCATTCATTTGCATTCATTTCACCAAACACTATGAGTGAGAGTGAAATATGTATACAAGGAATCTTAGGATATTGGATTGATGGAATCTTCATCAAGCTTGAGGTTGCTCCCACCCTTAGTGGTTCTATGAGCACATGTTCATACAACATGGCTTCCACCTCCAACTCCACTATCATGGTCATCATTTTGACTAGACTCATTATATGAATTCTCACTAGAATCACCACTAGTCACATCAATAGGTGTCTTTGTGTCATTCAAAAGATTTTATTTAGGTTCATTAACACTTTTATCATCACACAAATTTAGCATGCTAAATCATCTATCTTCACATTGATAGATTCCATAATAGTCTTAGTGTTAAGTTGAAAACTCTATAAGCACGATTATTAGTAGCATACCCAAGAAAGAGACCAATATTACTCTTAGTATCAAACTTTCCTAATGATCTCTTTCATTCCAAATGAAACATTTACTTCCAAAAGTATGAAAGTAACTCACATTTGGCTTCTTGCCCTTCCAAAGCTCATATGAGGTTTGTTTTGTGACGGGCCTTCTAAAGACTCTATTAGAGACATATCAAGCGGTATTGACCGCTTCGGCCCAAAGATTCCTAAGGATTTTCTTGCTATTGAACATGACCCTAGCCATCTCTTGCAAGACACAATTCTTCCTTTCGACAACACCATTTTGTTGAGGTGTTCTATGAGCCAAGAATTCATGAAATATCCTTAAGTCATCACAAAACTCACTAAATTTAGCATTTTCAAACTCACTCCTATGATCACTCCTAATGTGACATATTTTCTTAATTCCAAGTCCTTTTTCATTTTAAACTTGATTACAAAATTTCTTAAAGTAATAAAAAATTTTGGTCTTGTTTCTAAGAAAATAAACCCAAGCAAACCGAGAAAAGTCATCAACACATATAAAAATGTATTTTTTTGCCATTAATGCTTTAGGTTTGTATTGGCCTAATTAGGTCAATGTGCACAAGTTCTAAGGGCTTCTTGGTGGCAATGTTAGTGTTATTTTTGTCAGACACTTTAGTTTGTTTTCCAAGTTGACAAGGTTCACAAACTCCATTAAGCTTCTTACCAAGACTAGGTAGACATCTAACAATGTCATATTTTTCAAGTTTCTTTAAATCTTTAAAATTCATATGGCCTAATTTTTGATGTCATAATTCAAGCTTGTTGCATTCTTGAGCCATGTTACATTTTAGAGGGTCTATCTCAAGACAATAGCAATTATCAAGAGATCTTTTGACTTTCAAAACAATTTTACCCTTTTTATCAATGATAGTGCACGTATCCTTGGTAAAACTAACTTCTTGAAAAATTTCACACAAGTGAGTAATACTAATCAAGTTAGCTTGTAAACCATCTACGTACAAGGTATTTCTAAGCTTAGGCAATCTGGGGATACAAATTGTTCTCATGCCTAGCATTTGCTTTTTGGTGCCATCACCAAAAGTCACCCAACCACCATCATTCATAACAAGTTTCTTGAAGAATTCCTTGTTACCGGTCATATTCCTAGGGCATCCATTATCTAGGTACCATGAATAGGATGAGTTGGCTTTAAGTGCATATTGTGCAACCAAACATTGAGTTGAGTCTCTTCTAATCCACATTTCTTAACAACATGCTTCTCACTACTACTAACAATATGCTTTGACTTATTCTTTGGCTTATTATCATGCACATTGACTTTATTACTCACATTTTCAAACAAGTCAAACAAAGCATTTTCAATATTTTTATGCAAAGTAGTACAAGGCACAACATGTGTTTTCACAAGCAAATCATCAACATCATTTTTCTTAACATTCTTTTATGCAAGGTCTTCCTAGGTCTAGATCTAGATCCATACATGGATGATTGCCTATGACCATTCATCAAAGACAAGTCATACAAATCATTCTCATATTTGTATTTACAAATATACTCATAGCATCTAGGTTTTACATGTCCTACCATGTTACAAAAATGGCAAATAGGTACAAACTTGAGAAAATTACCTTTAGCTTGAGCATTCGAAGTATTGAACCTTCTCACATTTTTACCTCTTTGATGTGGTTTCCTTAATGCTTCACCTTTTGCATATGAGTATGATGATTGTTGTCTTTGACCTTGTTGAGATTTTCCTTTGTTGCTCCTTGTTGATGTTGAGGCACCTCCGGTTTCATCCATGACTTTACTATTATATAGTGTAACTACATTCATTTTCCCACTTGCTTTGACAAAAGTAGGATTGTATGCAAAAAAAGATTTTAAAAAAGATTGAGTTTCTGACTTATGTTTCATCAAAAAAATCCAAGTGCAACGACTAAAATCATCAACAATTGTTAAGAAATAACGTGCACCAGAATGACTAGGAATAGCAAAACTTCCACAAATATCACAATGAATTAACTCAAAAGGGAAAGAACTTTTTGTATTACTAAAAGGAAATGAAGTTCTTGTATGTTTTCCTAAAGAACATGCATCACAAGACATTTTATTTGAAAAAGAAACAGAGGACTCTAAAGCAGAAATATCACTTGACCGGCTAGCTAAAGGGTGTCCCAAGCGCCAATGCTAAATATCAAAAGACGGTTTTGCAGTTGCATTAAGACTAGTCGGTGATTGCATAAAGTAAAGCCCATTCCAACAACTACCCACTCCAATCGTTCTCTTGGTGGTGAGGTCCTGAAAAAAAAATAGTGATCAGAAAGAAAGGTTACTGCACAATTAAGAGACTTTGTGATTTGGAAAATAGAGAGTAGGTTAAATTTAAAGGATGGAATAAGAAAAACATTATCAAGATGAAGTGAGGAGTTGATAGAAGTAGAACCAATGCTGGTTATACATGCAGTTGAACCATCTGGCATTTGAACTTTAGAAAGAGTGGTACTTGGTGATATAATTTGAAGCATGTGAGAGGTAGAGCACATGTGATTTGTGGCGCCGCTTTCAATAATCAAACATTCATTCTGAATAGAAGTTAGAGCGATACTTGTGAAATTTGTTGAAGGCTCGATTCTACCTTGCTGCAAAATTGCTCAAATCTGATTGTATTGCTCATGTGTTATTGGTGGTGAAGATGAGGTATAAGATTGATCTGTGGGTGGTATGGGTATTGTAGATGGCAATGGACTTTGTTCAGATGAAGCAACGAAACCACGTGGCTGAGAAACATTAGTTCCATTATTTGCACGTTGATCACAACGAGGTCGTGGACGATTTTTGTATCCTCCTCGACTTGGCATGCGATTTGAATTACTCTTGTTGCGATGAGCCATCGATGTATTAGAAACCACTGCTTTTGTGTTTTGATTACTGGAATTTGGTGCCATAGCCAAAGCAGAGCCTTCATGGAGATTAGATGTTGGAATAGAAAGATCACGTTATTTTTCTTCCTGATAGACCAACGAATAAATTTTATTGACAGGTGGGAGTGGCTCTTGCAATAAAATCTAACTGCGAAGTGCAGAATAACTCTCGGTAAGTCCTTACAAAATTGCACGGCTCGATCTTGTTGAAGAATTAGATCAATCACTGCTTTAGTAGCTCCACAAGAACATGTGGGTATAGTTATATAAGAGTCAACTAATCCCATAGAACTTTCAAACGAGTGTAATAAGTAGTGATTGAAAGATTTTAGATTTTGTTGTTGACAATTATAAATTGCCTTCTTAATCTCATAAATTTTGGTACCGTTGGACTGAGAGAACTGCTCCTGTAGATCCATCCAAATTGCTTGGGCAGTATCACTGTAGATAATATTGGACGCTAATTCTAGCACCATTGAGTGAATAATCCATGATATAATCATGTCATTAACTCGAATCCAACGATCATAAGTTGGAGAAGACATTTCTGGCTTGGGTATGGTTCCATCAACAAAACCCAATTTATTTTTTGCTCGCAAAGCCATACACATCGATCGGTACCAAGTATTATAATTATCTCCATTAAGTGGTGGAGATACAAGAACTGCAGTAGGATTATCAGAGTGATGCAGGGTATATGGGTTGGAAAATGGATCAAAATTTTGAGTGGTGGTGTTTTGGTTTGACGAATTGGCAGTTGCCATGGAAGAAATTTGCTCTGTATTCTCAACAGGGTTTGCCATTAAAAAAATAAAAAATTAATAGAAATATATGCTCTGATACCATAATAAATTGAGCAGCAAATGAGAGAAAAAGGGAAAGAAATAATATATATTCCCTGTTCAACTCTTTGAATGTTACAAGAGCTACATATATACAAAGTGAACATATATAAGGTTATAAATACAATGAGGAAAATCTGCAAACACTAATTCCTCAAATCAATTTGATTGATTTCTTTGATCCTGCAGCTAACATTATGGTATTAACTTTATGCTGAATTGATTGCAAAATATATGTTTAGATTGCAAAGATTATGCCACCGTTAATAATATATAACAAGATGGGAGCCGATATTAACACCCATAAAACTTATTAGTACACTCATATTTTATTAAAAACTTTAATTACAAAAATATCCCAATATAAATTTACCAATAAGGACAAGTTACTTTAATTAAAAATAAATCAAATACTATATATACTCATTAATTATACTCATATCTTCAACTATATTTGTTTATTAAAAAAAAACTTATGATAAACCCTAATTAAACTCTGATTTTATTTCAAGTATCAAATTTTTTCATCATCACATGATTATTATATTGTTTTTGTCTTTCTTTTATATATAGTTATAAACTCTATAAAAAAACAACATTTTTTTTTAAACTATAGTTGTAAATATCAACAATTTTATTTATTTATTTATTTTTATTTTTTTTAAAGATAGTTGTATAAATAAGAGAATTCTAAATTGAAAATCTTTTGACCCCATATACATATTCCCTTTTATAAGACTCCTACATTCGAGATATTTCCAAAAGTAATTTGGACCATCATTAAAAAAGGATTTGATTCCAAAAATAATATTATTTTTTTTATAAATTGGGTGTGGTAATAATTTAAGAGTGTTTATAAATAATATGTATTAAAATGAATATATTTATTTCAATGAGGGTACTATTGGCATTAGGATGGGTGTTTATAGTAATATTTAATTTTTAAATTTTAGACATGGGTGTACTAATAAATTTTATGGCTGTCAATATCCATACCCTAACAAGATATATTGCCACACGTGAACAAATTCAAATAAAATAGATTGGAACTTTTGACATAAGATGTAGGTAAATAAACATTGCAAATTAATTTGAACAAAACTCTCTCGTGGATTCGAGATTTATTAGCTTTCCACTATGACTACGTTAATACTGTTTAGGGGTTTTTCAACATATGATTACTTGTGATACTTTTTCTCCTTAGGTTAGTCCAATTTTATCAACAAAAAAAAGTATATATACTAATTAATGGATGTCACAACCTAGCCAGCGTATAACCTAGCCAACATATATATATATGGACAATCTATAGAACACCGATGTACCCATACACCGTGTAGAAAATATTACGATCAAAGGTTGGATCACACTTTTTCAAATTACGATTAGATTATTTCCTACACAATGTATGGGTACACTGGTGTTCTATAGTCTGACCCATGTATACATATGGGTTGCCCTTGGGTGCAACGTTGCATTGTGCAATATAAAAAAAAATGACTATGATCATGCCTTTTTGGGTATGATCACATCAATTAATATGTGATCACACGTCCTAACATTTGATCACAAAAACTTAATTGTGTGATCACATGTAATTCATATGCGATAATATTATATATTGATATGATCATATGCAATCATATATAATCATAAGTCGTTGCATCATGCAACGTTACATCGTAGAATGGTCATATATATATATATATATATAGAGTAATGCTACATTGCCCAAATTTGGTGCTCAAATGATGTGGCAACACTTTAGTCCATTCATTTAAATCATGCAAATCTAATACAATTTAAATGAATGGTCTACAGTGTTGCCACATTATTTGGGCACCAGATTTTAACACCAAATTTGGACAATGTAGCATTACTCATATATATATATATATATATATATATATATATATATATATATATATATATAAAGTGTAGAAATTTAACAATTTCAACCAATTAAATTTTATTCCTCCGGAGACATGCAAGTACACAAGCTTCAATGATTCTCACTAATCTTACCTATAATAGAAATATTGCCACACGTGAACAAATTTAAATAAAATAGATTGGAACTTTTGACATTAGATATAGGTAAATAAACATTGCAAATTTATTGTAACTTATCACACACAACATAATTTAATATCTTTCAAAAAAAAAAAAAAAAACATAATTTAATAACTTTGCAACTTTTGGTTTGAACATATTTATGTCCATTAATCAAATTGCATTTTCTTCTTCTGTGTTAAGAAGATTCCATAGGTCTGCATCAAAATCCATGTCATGGTTATGTTTACCCAAACAGCTCCCGTCCACTTCAAAACAAATACTGCCAGCAAACATTGGTCCCTTCGGAGATTTTTCTGCCCAAAAGTTGGTCACGGTAGTCCCATCTGACCACCCTATCATAGAGGTGGTTGCTGGAGTTTCTTGCACAAATTCACCACTCTGTAACAGCCTCTCCCACCACATGATTTCATTATCTGGTGTATCCATTGATAATGATGATGGTGGTGGTGGCGGCGGCGGTGCTTTCTGGTAAAGATTTGGATGCCCTAATAACTCTCTTTTGTTTTCTAATTCCATGGTGATTTTCGCCTTCATCCGTACCGATGCTTTTTTCGAGAAGGTCCAAGGTTGAGGTTTTATAACATTAATCTTTTCTGTGTTCTGATTAGTACTAATTTTCATGCCGTTCCAATCTAATCTCTTTGAAGAAACAGTATTTCTGCGTAAATGTTTGTTACAGTAGTTCTTGACATCATTTGCTGTTCTTCTGGGAAGTCTTCCAGCAATCAATGACCATCTAAAAACATATAATGTGTTAGATAAAAAAATAAAATAAAAATAAAAAAACCAAAAAACAAAGAATTTTGTCTAAATTTTTTTTGTAAACTATATTTTACGGATATACGGTGGAACCCATTTTTGGAAATTGTTAATAAAAGTTTTGATTCCAAATCTTGTCTAATTATTGATCAGATCAGACATGACTAGAGATGCACGTTTGGGGAATGGGGATAGATATATATATATGTCCCCCCATCCCCATCCCCTTCACACCTCCCCTCCCCTCCCCCTATTTTCCCATTTGGGGAAAATGGGGATGGGGAATTTTAGGGGGACCTATATCCATCCCCATCCTCATTTCCATTCCCATTCCCATTCCCATTCCCAATTCCCAATTCTCAATTCCCAATTTTTCCTGTTTTTCCCCATTTTTTTCCGTTTTCCCGTTTCTCCCGTTCCCCCATTTGACTAAAAATTACAAATTAAACTTAAAAATAAATATTCCATTACAAATACAAAATAAAATTCATTAGTGCATTTAATATAAAATGTTTATATATATTTAGGGAGTTAGGGTTTTCAAAGAATAAACAAAAAAATTAAAAATATATATATTTAGGGAGTTAGGGTTTTCAAAGAATAAACAAAAAAATTAAAAATATATATTATAATTATATTTATATATGTTTGGAGGAAATGGGGAAATGGGGAAATGGGGATGGGGAGGGGTCCCCCCATCCCCATCCCCCCCCCCCCCCCCCCCCCCCCCCCCCCCCCCCCCCCCCCCCCCCCCCCCCCCCCCAAAAAAAAATCCCCAAATGGGGATGGGGACGCGGGGAATTGGGGCCCCGGGGAAAAATTTGCATCTCTAGACATGACATCTAAGCATGTGCATACGATTTTAGATTCGGAAAAGTCTTTAGGCTCCGTTTGGAAGAACTTCTTCGATTAGATCTTTTGGTAGTAGATCTTTTAATGGAGACCTTTTAATGGGAAGTTATTGGTTGTTTGGTTGTCAATCGGAAAAGCTTTTTTAAATGGCAGGAATTTAGGACTGGGCATGGTCCAGTTTGGTCCGGTTTCGACTAGAACCAGACCAAACCAAACCAAAAATTTCGGTCTTTTGAAAAATAGGACCAGTTTAGACCATTCTTTTTTTCAGATCGGACTAGACCAAATTATATTTATTCGGTTCGGTCTGGTTCGGTCTAACAGTTTTTGACTTGAAATCTAAATACTTGACTATTTAAAAATATATATGGCATGATAAAGTGATCAATTAAGGAGATACGTAAGTTACTGTTACGTACGGTTCATCAAACTAACAAAAGCTAAAAGAGTAATAAAAATAAAAGTAAAAATAAAGTGTTGTGTAGAATTTCTAGAAGAAGAAAAAAAAATAATAAATAAAAGGGATAATTACCCTGGTAGCCATCCATTTGATGACACACTATCAAAATGACCACTGGATTGGAAAGTTGTTCCAAAATGACCATTTTTGGCGAACTTTATGACACTAATAGCCATTCCATCCAATTCCATCAAATAAGTGGTATTTTGGTAAAAAAAAAGGATGACATTAATTTATTTTAGATGTTTTTTGGAAATCAATTTTTTCTTTTGTTTTTTGAAACGAATAATTATATTTAGTGTGTATATATGTATAGCATATCTCAAATATATATATATATATACAGAAATTCTATTATCAGTTCGAACTGACAAAAGTTATATCAGTTCCTTACATGTGGGCTACTGGATTTAAATACTTTGACTTGGCTGTATGCACTTGTCAGTCAAAGTATTTAAATCCAGTGGCCCACATACAAGGAACTGATATAACTTTTGTCAGTTCGAACTGATAATAGAAAGACTGTATATATATATATATTGAGAAGATTAAAGCTACAAAATCTAAAAAATCTAAAAAACAAAGAAGAGACACGTGTATTTATCTAAACCATTTTTTTTTAACGAATAATTATATTTAGTGCGTATAAATATATACAGTCTTTTTATTATTAGTTTGAACTGATATAAAATATATCAGTTCCTTGCATGTGGGTCATTAGATTTAAAAGATGCTTTAACAAGTGCATACAACCAAGTCAAAGCATTTAAATCCAATAGCCCACATGCAAGGAACTGATATATCTTATATCAGTTTGAACTGACAATAGAAAAATTGTATATATATATATATTTACACACACTAAATATAAATATTTATTTCAAAAAACAAAAGAAAAAATTGATTTTCAAAAAACATCTAAAATAAATTAATGTCATCCTCTTATTTACCAAAATGTTACTCATTGAAAAACTTGATTTCCAAAAAAAACATATAAAATAAATTAATGTTATCCCTTTATTTACCAAAATGCCACTCATTGGATGAAATTAGATGGAATGACCACTAGTGTCATACTTTTCACCAAAAATGGCCATTTTGGAACAACTTTCCAATCCAGTGACCATTTTGATAGTGTGTCATCAAATCACTTGCTATTGCTATACTCATGACAATGCAATTGAATGTATGCAAGTCAAAAAAACAACTTTATAACTAATTAACAATGACCTCCTGAGGTTTGACCTTTGACAATAAAAAATAACTTTATCATTAATTAACAATGACTTCCCCTACCGTTAGTCAAAGTTGGTCAAATTTAACCATTGACTGGATTTGACCGCTACAAATACAAAAATGCCCTTGAATAAAAAAAACTATGATTTTAAAAATATATAAATATATGAAAATAAATTTGGATCTCCACCGTAAAAAAGAAAATGAAAATTACAAATTGAAAAAAAAAAACGTGGAGACACAAGTCTTATCTCCATATTTTTCTTCAAATTCAAAATTTTCAATTTTTTAAAAATAAACTAAAAAATTAATAATCTGGATCATCAAAATCCAATCCAACAACATTTTCTTCTAATAATTTTCACTTCTTCCATATGGATTTCTAAATTTTTCTTCATATTCAAGTTTTTTAGATTTTTTCAAAACTAAAAATAAAAATAAAAATTGGCTCATCTAAATATAATCGAACAACATTTTCTTATTCCATTAATGTATCTCCAAAATTTTCTTTAGATTCAAGTTTTTCAGATCTTTCAAAAATACAAAATAAAAAATGTGGTTCACCTAAATCCAATCCAACAACATTTTCTTCAGATTTTTTTTTTCATTCTTCCATGTTAGTAAAACTTGAGAAGAAAATAGAAAAGAAAAGACAAAAAAACTTGAGAAAACTTGATATCCGTTTTTTTTTAATAAATAAAAAAGGTTTAGAATGATGAAAATACCCTATCTTTGTTAAGTTTGACTTTACTTTAATTAATGGTAGGGGAGATTATTGTCAATTAAGCATAAAGTTGTTTCTCTTTGTCAGAGGCCAAACTTCAAGGAGGTTGGCTGCAATTTGATCTTAAAAATATATATGGCATGATAAAGTGATCAATTAATGAGATATGTAAGTTACTTTTATGTACGGTTCATCAAACTAACAAAAGCTAAAAGAGTAATAAAAATAACAGTAAAAATAAATTGTTGTGTAGAATTTTTGGAAAAAGAAAAAATAATAATAAATAAAATCACTTGCTATTGCTATAATCATGACAATGCAATTGAATGTATGCAAGTCAAAAAAATATTACAACTAAATCATGAAAATTGAACTAAATTAGTTTAATATTATTAATATTTTTTATTATTAGTGATAACTTTGTAAAATAATGGAAACAAATCGAAATCTTTTACCATCCCACACAACAAAACAAGGCAAAAAACACCCCAAACCCATACGGGTTTAATATACTTGGACCATAGACCAGACCGAACTATACGGTTTTACTAAAATAAACTTATACGGTTTTTTTAAAGTACAAAACTGAATCAAACCAAGCGGTTTGGTTTGGTTCGGTTTGGTTCGGTTCGGTTTACGGTGTATGGGCTTTTCCCCCACCCCTAGGATTTAGAATCTGAAAATACTGCTCATAAGTCATAACAAGTGGTGTGATATGAGTTGTCTGGACTCTGAGAAATTTATAATAAGAGTCTCTAACACGATGATTGATTAATTAATTTTGTTGATATTCATAGACATGATAATGTAGCCACAAATAAAAAAGAAAGAACATATAACACCAGATTCTTGGAGAAATAGTTGGGTGCTTTTTAGGTAAATTGAGTGCCGGTCCTGCGGTTTTGGAGGTGCAAGGGCGAATATTTAAAGTGGGACCCATTGTTTAATCTCGCATCTAAATCTTGTGAAATCTCGTACTTGATAATTTATATATATATATAATTTTTTGAGAAAATTTACAAAAGCTTAATCAAAGTAATTTTCATCAAGTTTATATCGCGATAAATAGAAAAAATAAAACCGAAAAAAAAAGGTTACGAGCAAATAGATCCGCTTGACTGTTTCCACTCATAGAAATAGTTTGTGTAAATAAAGAGAGACGAACTTGCATAGAAAATGAAAAGGGAGGAGACCTCCTCCTTTTTTATTTTATTTTATTTTATTTTAATCTTTTAGAATTAAAAAAAAAATAAGGGTATATTTGGTAATGTTTGGGGTGTGCTTAATAAATATAATTTTTTTTTTAAAACTCTTAATGATGTGTACATGCAAAGAGGGATGCACATACAAATGTTCAGGGGTGCAAATAGAGCTACTCATTTGATTTTAATAATTTTGATGAAAATTCATATTTAGCCCAATTTTTATATAAAAATCCAAAGAGTGAGTACTAAACTTTTTTTTTTTTTTTTTTTTTTTTTTTCTTTCTGGGCCCTGCGGGCGCCCCCGGCACCCGGTAAATCTTATGAGTCCGAGATATATAGTAGCTAGGGTACTTTCTGCTAACAAAACTTTACCTAAAATGAAGAGATCAAGTTACTTGTAAAAAAAAAACAGCATTAAGTAGTAAGCACTGGCTGATGGTTCTTTTATTCCTTTTTTCATGATTTTAGAAAAACAAAATAAAAAAAATTATGCGCTTTTGGTTTGTATTGAAGTGTTACCTGTTCCCCAACAATTTATGCAGCCTCAAAATCATATCGACTTCATCTTCAGTGAACTCTCCTCTCTTGATATTTGGCGTCAGATAATTCAGCCATCTCAATCTACAACTTCTCCGGCACCGTTTTAGCCCTGAAAATGCAAGAAAAAAAATATCTATATATATATTGCTTTCCAAAACTTTTATATATGTATATATATAAAGATGGTAGTAGAAATTAGAAATTACCTGCTCTAAGAGGAATTTGATGCCATTTTTGTTCTCCATATTTTTCAATGCATTTCCTGAGAAGATTATCTTCTTCATGAGTCCATGCACCTTTTCGAACTCCTACAAATCCCTCCACCATGGTCATGGACGTGTCCTATATACCCTTACAAAATGTAAATGCGACGCTGGCTAACTAGCTACTTCAATAAAACTTTTCTATATTAATAATAATAATAATAATAATAATAATAAGAATAAAACCATGCGAGCTTATTATTATACGAATATATATATATATATATACAAGGATTTCAATATATATAAAGGAAACATCAAAGCCTTTTTAATAAATATGCACTTATTGCAACCCATGCATGCTACATTGCAACTAACAAACGTTCTCGATTAAAAGTCAACTACCATTCCATGAAGACCAAAGACGGTGAGTACTCGTCTCTGACCTCAGGACTCCGACTCTCTCTTAGGCCATCTCCAACCAATCTTCATTTCTTCAAAATAAAGACTAGATTGGATACAAATAATCTTCAAAATGAAGACCCAAAAATGAAGATTGGTTTTGGTTCTTTAAAATTGAAGATTCAATTTTGGATCTTCATTTCACTATTCCATTAAAATAATATTATTTTTCTTCACATCTCATTTTTCACATTTTTAATTAAACTCAATTAATTATGTATAATTTTTAATTTATAAATGTAATCAGTATAAAAATTATACCATTAAAAATATTTTGTTGAGATCTTTTAACCGAGTATAATATTGACTATATTTTAATTATTTTTAAATTTTAAATTTTTTATTAATGAACTGATAGGTATTTTAATTCAAAACAAATGTTTTCAAATCATCAATTTTCATATGTAATTAACATATATCATAATTATTAACTCAAAATAATTCAATAAAACCAAATAATAACAATAACATTCTTAAATTAAAATATTACAATGGAGAAAAAACTACATTGAAAATGAAAATCAAACCAATAAAAATAACATTGAAACTTAAAAGTTAACTCTAGTATTACGATAAGTCATCCCCACTCCAACAATATTAATTTGGAAACCGATCAAAACTACTAAAATTACCCGACGACCAACCTTGAAATTGCCCGGAACTATTAAAATTGCCATGAATAATGTTAGCAGATGATCTTTATTTATTAAAATCATTACATGTAAAAATAGTTAGATGTGATAAATTATAAAAAAGATTAGAAAATTTTAGATGTAATAAAAGTGAGCAAATTATTATCAAATAAGATAATGTAGAGAAAACAATTTTATTAAAAAAAAGTTTAAAATATTATTTATAAAGTAAAATATTAATATTTTATTATTTAGATATTATAAAATAAAGAATGGTTTGAATAATAAAATTATAAAGATAGAATATTTTAAAAATATTCCATTTTAAGTAGTCAAATTAAAGAAAGACCGGTTAGAGATGGCCTTAACAGAATAAATCTAGAGCTTTGATTTCATTAGAAGACATGGGGATTGTAGAAAGGTGAGGACAGGTAGATAATTTGGGTAAGGATACTGGTATCCATTTTTTGTTATTTTCGGGAAAAAATATATATATGAAATGTCAAAGTCGCGCACCAATCTACCCAGTACCAACTGCCATGCACCAGTTGACAGAAAAAAAAAAAAAAAAAAACCCGGTGAAAGATGCATCGTGTATAATGAATTAACTGAAATGCTGTCTGTCGACCGTGCTCCCACCATTAACAGTCGTCGGCAGAGTTGTATGTTCCATAAAATATAAATAATTCGTACGTATTTTTAATGCTCATAGCGAATTTAATAGAAACTAAATACAATTGCTTGTTCTACAAGGCCATCTCCAATTATTCTTCAAAATTTTCATCATTTCGGAGAATAGAAATGGAATTTTTCATCTCCATAAATTTACTATTTCAACTTTTTTTTTTTCATTTTAATTACAATTTTCAACTAATAAAAATATTATTACGATATTTTCTCCTTACAATCCAAAATTTTCTTATGACACTCATTTTCAAAGAAACTCCATCATAAAAAATTAAATTTTAAAAAAATTTAAGACACATTATTTTGTTCCAAATTTATCATTTTTATCTTTTAACACTCCTTTAAACACTTCATTTTATTAAATTAAATTAAATTAAATTAAATTTATAAAAACTATTCATTTTATTTTAAAATTTAAATTAATAAAAACTAACAACTACGTACATAAATAAAGAAGCATCCTCTGGATTGTAAGAATAAAAATAAAACTGAAAAATGAAAAATCTGGAAATGGAGATGCACCCAAATTCAAGTCTTCATAAGTTGAGTTTCTTCTTATTATTATTATTTTGAAAGATGACCCCCATAAAGGAAAACTAAGGAAGAGAATCTTCCAGGAATACAGAGCCAATATAGGGAGGAAAATCCTCCTCCCAAAGGAAGTTCCTATCAGCCAACAGAGCCAGCTTGGCTAGAGCATGGGCTGCCCTGTTAGCCTTCCTAGAAACGAAAGACACAGAGATAGCAAATCTGTCATAAAACAAGCAATGTCCTTAAAAATGATACCAATATCTGCACAATAAGGACGATTGTCATTGATCGCATCAACCACCCACTTAGCATCACCTTCCAGCACCGCCGGGAGAAGGTCCGAATCCACAGCCAAAATAGCATTGACATTCTGCATAGAAGAAACCATAACCTTTGAAGAACAGTTTTTGATCAGTGCACCCAGACCAACCCTTTGATCTATAACATTGATCGCAGTGTCGGTATTGATTTTAAACAGCCCTTCTTCTGGCTTGTGCCACTTGATCAACAAGCTATTATTACACAGAGAATTAGAAGGGCTCTTACCAAGCGCATTACGAAAGTCATCAAGGAAGCTGATGAACTAAGAAATAACATCTTCAGACCGCAATTTGTTGGGAGAATGCAGCACTTGATTTCTCCAATACCAGTTACGCCAGAAAATGACGCAAAGGAGCTCCAGCTCCTTAGTTTTGAGAGTCCAGAAAAAGAACAAAATAAGGTCTAGAAAAGTGAAAGTTGCCACCAAAAATAGGGCCTTTGAACCAAGACCGCACATCCTGCACACACTTACAACCCCAAAGGGCATGAGTAGTAGACTTAGGACATTTAAGGCAAATAGGGCAAAACCCCTCAACTGGAATACCTTTATTAGCAAGATTATACATTATAGGAATCTAATTATGACAACACTTCCAAATAAAGGCTCTAACTTTTGGAGGGATACCGAGATTCCACAAGGCCTTCCACCACACAACATTATCATTAGCCACAGAAGGCACATACCTATCTTGAAGAACTTTACCTAGCTTATAACCACTTCTGACAGAATAGGTACCATCCTTTTCATAATGCCACAACGAGTCATCCAAAAGAGATTGCCCACGAGGGAGGCTAAGAATAGCATTCGATTCCTCTAGGGGGAAGGAGGAGCGAATCAAAGGTTCATTCTAGATCCCAGAAAGAGTGAACAAGCTACTAACCAAAGAAGAGGCACCCAGGATCGGAGAGGATTGAATAGTAAAGGAATGTGGGCATGGAACCCATCTGTCTCCATAAATCCGGATTGAGGACTGAGACCTCACCCTTCATCTAGACTCGGCTTCCAAAAGCTTATGCCCCCACAAGAGGCTTTTCCAAACAAAAGAACCAGTCCCACAAATGTTTGCCTGAATAAAGGAATTAGTAGGGAAGTACCTTCTTTTTATAACTCTAGCTGCTAGAGAGGACGGATTCGAAACCAACTGCCAGCTTTGTTTCGCAAGCATGGCTTGGTTAAAGATGTTTAGGTCCCGAAATCCGAAACCCCCCACAGCTTTATTAGAGCACATTTTAGACCAAGAGCCCCAATGCATTTTATTCTCAGTTTCTGACCTACCCCACTAAAAACGAGCACAAAGCCTATTGATCTCCATAATCAAGCCTTTTGGGAGTCTAAGAGGGACATTGCATAAGTTGGAATAGCCTGAACTACGGCCTTCAACAGAACTTCTTTACCCCCTATTAAGAATAGGCGGCTTTGCCAGCCTTTTAACTTGTTCCAAATCCTCTCCTTATGTTAGAAAACACCTGTTTTTTGTTTTTGCCAGTGAAACTAGGCAGACCTAAGTAGCTTTCATGGCATTTCACAAACTTGACACCCACAATCTGAGCTAGCTCAAAACCGACAGCCATAGGGACCGACCGACTCACACAAAAAGCCAATTTCTTGAAGTTAATTACCTGGCCAAAAGCTCGAGCATACTCCTTTAGTATATGATGAATCGTAAGGCACTCATCTCTCGACGCCTTAGCGAATAACATACTGTCATCGGTAAAAAAACAAATGTGATATAGCAGGGCCGGTTTTACCACATCTATACCCCGACCATTAATGACAAGCCACCGCTCTGTTTATCATACTTGAGAGACCTTCTGCGCATAACAAAAACAGGTAAGGTGACAGAGAATCACCTTGCCTAAGGCCCCTAGAAAGCTTCAAATTACCACACACTTTACCATTGATGAGGAAGGAGAAATCGACTGATGAGACACATCTCATTATCCTGTCAACCCATGCCGTAGAAAAACCAAGCTTCAGCATCATTTCATAGACAAAATTCCATTCGACGCGATCGTAAGCCTTGGACATATCCAACTTCAAGGCTATAGAGCCCTTCTTTCGATTCCTATTATTATTATTATTATTATTATTATTAGAGTGGGAGAATAAAATATATATATATATATATATATATATATATATATATATATATATATATATATATTATTATTATTATTATTATTATTATTAGAGTGGTGCTATTCGCACACCCCCTACTGATCTATTTATGCCCCACTTTTTTAATTATTTAGTTTTTTTTTTCTTTTATCAAAATTACTAAAAAAGACATACAATTTAAGAAAAAAAATATTCTATAAAATAAATCTAATAAAACCCCACATTCTTAAAAAAAAAAAAAAAAAAAAAAGGTTCTTTTAATCCGTTTCTTGAAATATTTTTTTTTCTTGACTTTAAACCCTAAAATTTGCTTCTTACATACGTACAAAATATTGAGGAATAGTCTAAGAACATATCAAGCCAATGGAAGGATTGTCTGAGAATAATATTAAACATTTGGAAGAATTGTTTGAGAATGATATGAAGCATCTACAAGAATTGTCTGGCAATGATGACAAGTATCTGAAAGAATTGTCGGAGAATGATATTAAATATCTGGAAACAATTCACTCTCTAGAAGTAAGTTTGAAGTTTACTTTTTGTATTGTTTAAATTATATATATATATATATATATATATATATATATGAATTTTTGTTTTTGATTTTATTATTGTTAAATAAAAAAAATATATATATGGTGTACAAAAAAATATGTTTACCTACTGTACACCATTTTTTGTTTTTTTCCTATTATATATGTTTAGTTTCATAGGGAAGAGAAAGTTTCCTTCGCTTTCCCTTTTTGTTGCTCTAATTTTTTGCATCACTATAGTTTATATAAGAATGCAAGCTAGTTTGGTTAAAAAAAACTTTCATATTTCATTCCCATCTTCAGTATACAAACAAAACTATCAAATTAAGAAATTCAAATAATTTTTTTTTTTAACTCCTTAATTTTTTTTTTTTAATCGGATAACAATATAATGTTTACATGTTGAACAAGCATAGACCTTTATGATGGAAAAAACTACAATCCAAAAACTTGGAGATCTCCCCACTCATATAATTAACCATAGAACTAGACTCTCGTTATAACTCGTTTTTTGGAATTATTCTTGCGGCGAACGTTCACAAAAGTTTTTTCCAAATCCTGAACTGGTTCCGGAGGAGACATCCCCGAGGACCAAAGATTTTCCAAAATGTAATAATCTCTAGCCTTCTCATCAAGAGCATGAACAATCACTTTGCCAGAGTCGATAACAACCCACTTCCCTGTTTCTTGACCTTGCACGTACACTGGGTAGCATTAACTGCTAATGTTTTTTTTTTTTTGTTTTTGCTTAGCCTTGCATGTACGCAAGAGCTCGAGCGATGTCCTTGATGTACCAAGTGGACCTACAGGTAGCAATCACCATGAAATCAGTCCAATCACAAAGCTCACAGACCCGATATCGCCGCTCACGTTGTCTACTTTCACGTCACCCAACACCTTCTCCACTTCCTGCAAGTTCAACAACCCTTCGTTGTCACTACCACTCGTTCATATCGGCAGAGGAGAAGATGACGCCTGATTGAGCCAACAAAACCCTAGCTAGTGGTTCCATGTCTGCTGCAACGATTTCGCGAGACTGAGAGATCAATTTCGTGAGAGAAAGACGAGACCAGAGATAAGGAGTTATGTGATAGATAGAGAGAATAAAAATGAGAAGTATTAAGTTTGAAAAATAAGTAAAAATAGAAGTATTGGAAATAAATAAAATAAAATAATAAAATCGTTTAACTTTATTTAATTAAATCAAAATTTTAAAAAATAGAACATAAATATATCAGTATGGATATGCCAATAGCACCACTCTTATTATTATTATTATTATTTGAAATTTTTGTTGGATATACGTAATTTGTTGCAACCTGCGAATTGTTGGCACTTGGCAAGTGCTGTGACAGCTAGCTAGCAGAGAAAGTAAATGCTCAAGTACTTGGACTGGGTCTTGCTCTCAGCTTCAATGTCTGCCATGGAAGCTAGATTAGATACTTGGGGTTTTTTTTTTTTTTTTTGGTTTGTATTGAGATTTTTTTTATGGAACAAATGGATTTGATTCTCATTTTCTATCTCCCAAACAATATTTAGGGTTTGCAAAACATTAAATTGGAAGAAAAATAATTTGGATTCTAAAAAATTGGGTTGGAGTGTTTTGAAATTTTTTGTCCTTTTTAATAAATTTAATTAAGGTTGAAATTAACATTAATACCAAAATTTAAAATTGAGTAAAATGAGAAATTTAGTGGATCGTTAACAACATCATTCTATTATTATTTTACTTTATAAATAATTTTTCAAACTTTATGCAATAAATGTTTTTTCTCTTAATTATTTTAGATAATAATTTACTCACTTATAATTGATTCACACTGGTTTCGGATGAGACATCCCCGAGGACCAAAGATTTTCCAAATTGTAATAATCTCTAGCCTTCTAAATTGTAATTTTAAGTAATTAATTGCAATGGTATTTTAGAAATAAAAAAGTTTCATTAAAACATTGGTGTAGGAAGATATTTTTTGGGTGGCAATAGAGCCGCCCTTAAAAAAATAGGATTTTTTTTGTATCAACGGAATATTAATAAAAAATTTATAAAAAACAGAAAAATGAAAAATATTTTTTTAAAAAAATTATAGAGTTCCATTGGATCTCCAGTGTTGGATGTGGAGATCCAATGGAGATCTCTATTGTTGAAAATGGAGATCCATGGATCTTCATCACTCGGCAAGCGATGGAGATCGAGACGCCATCTCCTTCGTTCGCCGAGTGATGAAGATTGAGGCGATGGAATGGCGAGCGATGGATTGAGTGATGAAGACGAAGATCGAAGATGAAGATCTACTCCATTGTTTTTTTTTTTTTTTTTTTAAAGAAAAAATATTTTTTAATCTTAATTTGATTTTTATTTAATATTAAAATATGAAAGTATTTGAAAATAAAAATTGGAAAATAAAAATGTAATAACAAAAAAATTTTAGGGGCAAAATCAACCTTTATAGATTGTATTTATACTAACAAGGGCAAAATCGCATGTTGGATATATATATATATATATATATATATATATATATAATATAGAGAGAGAGAGAGTAATTTTCCAATGAGGACTTTTACAATGCACACTTTAAACACATTTTGATGAAATTGCATGTAAACAAATGCTTTATGTACCTTTTGATGAAATTGCATGTAAACAAATGTTTTTCGATGAGATTTTTTGTGTACATCCAAAAAATCTTGTGTGTGTGTTTTTACACAACACAAAAAAATAAGATTATAAACATGTTGGATTTAAATTTTGACGCTAATGCAGTAATCCAATTGAATGTTGGTACAGTAAATATAAAACATTAAGACTTCAACTGTTTTTTTTTTTAATATACATCAAGAATTTTAACATAGTAATTTGCATGAATGCACACATAGTAAGGATAAAAACATTAAAAATATTTTAAGTATACATCAACATCAATTTCGGTGCATTGGATTGAAATGTATTAAGAATTCATCAAAAGTAATAATGAGTAATATGAAAATAAAATCTTTAGAATTTTTTTATTTTTTATTTTAAATGGAGTGACTTCATAATAGGAGTGTCAAAAGATAAATAAAATAATTTTTTAAAAAATGAAATGTGCTTGGAATTTTTTTAAATTTAATTTTTAATGTCGAATTTCTTTAGAAATAAAGTGTCAAAAGATAAAAGTAGATTGTACAAACAAAAATAGAAAATCTCTATTTTAAAAAAGAAAAAGGCGTGTAGAGACATTTTATGGGTGGGCATAGAGCCACCCTAATAAAAGAAAAAAAACTAAGGGTTAATTGCAATAACATACCCTGACGTTTTGTTATATCATAGTTATATTGAACTTTTCCTTTAATTACAAGAAAATACCCTTAACTAACAGTTGACTGACATTTGACCACACTAAATGATGAAATGATGAAATTGTCCTTTCTTCAATATTTGATCAATTATTATAATATTATTTAAAATAAATATTAAAACAATACAAAGTTAATTAATTAACAATACAAAATTAGGAAGATTAACAACAAAATCCATAATTAATCAAAAAGAACCACAAAATCCAAATTTTCAAGAAAAAAAAAACACATATTTAGATAAATAAATAAATAAATTCCAGACTTTGATTGATCATTTTCAACCAAAAAGATATCAGTCACCATCATTACTTTCTTCTCATGATTCTTTAATTGGATTATATTATTATTAAAGAGCAACATGTTTTATTACGGATCCTGTATATTTGGTTGCCATATTGTGTATATTTATTTCCTGTTCTCTGTTTATTTAGTTTCCTTTACTGTTTAGGCAATATCTCTTTGATATGAGATCACGATAAATTAGGCTTGTAATTAGCATAAGATTTCTCTCATTCTTTGTATATGTATATGACCTTTATACAGACATAATATACAAGAAAGTTGTTCTGCAAATTCTTTTCTTTTCTTCATTACTATGTTTTAACATGGTATCAGAGTTGTGTTCTAGGACCTAGCTTTTTCTTCTTTCAACAAAGTCATCATGACAAGAGAGGATCAAACTACAAAAACTCCAACAGTCGAATCTTAAATATCGTTGCAATTCCTTTTCAAACCCCCCAGTATCAACAACAACAATACATGTATGGATCCATCAAATCCATACCTTGTTCATCATTCAGATCATCCTGGACACGTACTTGTTCCAATAAAATTGAACGGTGCCAACTATCAATCATGGAGCAAAGCCATGATCCATGCTCTCATAGCCAAGAATAAAATTGGTTTCATCAATGGAACCATCAAGCCCCCTTCAGAAAAGAACAACCTACTGAGTTCGCTTCATGGAATCAATGCAATAGTATGATTTTATCATGGCTTACTCATTCGGTGGAACCCGACCTGACGAAAGGGCTTATTCATGCCAAAACAGCATATCAAGTATGGGAAGATTTCAAAGATCAGTTCTTACAAAAGAATGCACCGACGATTTATCAAATCCAAAAATCGTTGGCGTCTCTTTCACAGGGTACCATGACCGTCTCAACCTACTACATGAAACTCAAAGGATTATGGATATCAAGTATGGGAAGATTTCAAAGACCAGTTCTTACAAAAGAATGCACCGACGATTTATCAAATCCAAAAATCGTTGGCATCTCTTTCACAGGGTACCATGACCGTCTCAACCTACTACATGAAACTCAAAGGATTATGGGATGAGTTAGAAACATATAGAGCTATCCCTGTATGTGATCAGTTTAAAGCACATACAGAATAGAGAGAGGAAGATCGGATGATGCAATTCCTTATGGGTCTCATTGACACCTTTAGCATCGTTCGTAGCAACATCCTTATAATGTCACCACTGCCCAATGTTCGTCAAGCCTACTCCCTTGTCATTTAAGATGAAACACAATGAAAAATGACATCAGAAATCACTGAAATTTTTTCCATCGCAGCAACTATTCAGAGCCGACAAAACAACTACTCCAACAAGTCCAAAGACAAGCGTTGTGAGCATTGCAATAAAGATGGTCATACGATCGAAAATTGCTGTACTGTAAAATTTCATTACAAACATTGTGGTAGGAGAGGCCATATTGAAGAAAGGTGCAAATTTAAAAATGGTACATGGACTTCCAATAGCTCGGAAACTCAAGGTAGTCGAAACAATCAACCACAACAGCAGCGACATGGACCTCGAGAGAATGGTTCTAACTTCTTCCCTGCAGCAAATGCAACAAAGTCTTCACAAATTGTACATGGAGACAATTCTTAAAGCAGCAACTCAAACAATTCCACACATGGATTTTCTCCTGATCAACTTCAACAACTTGCTCGTGCCTTGTCCATGATGTCAACAAACAACAATTGTAATAGTAGTGCTTATGCAAATGCTGCAGGTCTGTCTCTCTTTTCTAATGTTTCAATCAATTCAGTTTTTACTAAGCCTTGGATGTTGCATAGCGGAACGACTGACCACATCACTTCAGATTCCACACTTTGCACTAAAATAGAATCATCTTCCACACCAATTGTAAATTTACCTACTGGATCTTTAGCCTCTATTACTTCCACCGGCACTATACCATTTAATACTGATATCACTTTAGACAATGTTTTGTGTGTTCCATCTTTTCGTTTAAATTTGATGTCAGTTAGTAAACTCACCACTGCCCAAAATTGTTGTGCCATTCTTTTTCCTAAATTTTGTATTTTGCAGGACTTCGCTTCGGGGAGGATGATTTGTCTGGGTAGATAGCATGATGGTCTTTATTACATGTCTCTATTACAACAGGCACCTATCTCTCACCAAGTCTCTCAACCTTCCAACTTGTGGCACATGTGCCTTGGACATCCATTTCCATTCCGTCTTAATTTAGCATATTTTCTATTATCTTCCAATAAAATTTCATTTGATAATAATTGTACTGTTTGTCCTATGGCCAAACAAACTAGATTGTCATTTTCTTCAAGTTTTATAACAACTAAAGCTCCATTTGATTTATGGTGGGGATATTGACACCCATAAATATAATAAGCACACTCATATTTATAAGTACAATTATGTCTAAAATTTAAAATTAAAACATTACTATAAACATCCATCTTAATGCCAATAGTACCCTTATTTAAATAAATGTTTTTATTTTAAAACAATTTATTTATAAACCCTCTTAAGTTATTAACACACCCAATTTCACAAATAATAAATTCTTAAATTCTTAAATTCTCTGAGCTCGAAAACACAGTCTAGAGAATTCTTAAATTCTTAAGTTGCTGATATCTATTACAATAGATTCCACATCCTCATACCACCGTTGATCTCCTAGATACACAACGATGCTTAAAGTTTCTGATGCGTACAATCTTGATTAAAAAATAAATAAAAATGTCACATGTCATATTTTATTGGTCTGGTGCTTCAATCACTGGTGCACCAAACAGTCGTGGTGATAGGTGCATCAGATGCATGAAGTTTTTCTCACTATTGTACAGTCATACTTAGAATTTTAGCAGTTCATTTCAAGCTGGACCTATGTATATTTATTATTTCAATTAAAGAAATACTTGAACACGATATACCTTTACGGCACACTCAACCATACTTTATTGAAATCTACACGATATTATACGGAAATCTCTTATGATTAGTTATTCCTTGTAATATGTTCAAAAATCCGATTTGAATTTGATGCAATGATGAGGCAAAGCACCTAACGGTGTGGCAGGGTACTGGGCGAAGCTTTTAAAGGTCCATCGTGAACCTTCATTTTTGACGACTTCTCCTTCCACTGAGCATCAATTTCAATAATATATATATATATATATATATATATATATATATATATATATATATATATATATATATGTGTGTGTGTGTGTGTGTGTGTCTGTTTTATTTAACCCAAATTTTATTAGAAATGCTTCAGTATACTAGATACAATTAATACATTCAACAATAAAAATCATATTATACCGTATGAAAATTAATTAATTCCAATTGATTATTTATGTGGTAAGAAATGCTTTCATATTTTATTTTTTTAATTATTGAATTACATAGGCTTCAAAGTCTGTTACCTAATAAAGTAAGAAAATTAGTTCATAGGTCATGCAAAGTTTTGTTATATGATAATGTGAGATTTTGATATTTGAAATAGAATCAGGGTTTTTATTATTATTATTATTATTTTAATAAAGTGATATATTTGAAGTTATGGGTGTAATTAATGAGTGTACTTAGTATTTGGTTTGTTTTTAATTAAACTAATTTGTCTTTATTGGTAAATTCTTATTGAGATATTTTTGTAATTAAATTTTTTATTAAAATATGGGTGTGCTTATCATATTTATAGGTGTCAATATCAGCACCCTTTCATTTATTGCATTGTGATATTTGGGGTCCACACAAAGCTCACACACATTCAGGGGCATGTTTCTTCCTTACTATTGTTGATGATTTTACAAGGTGTACATGGATATTTCTTATGCAGTATAAATCGGAAACTCAAAAAATTCTACAATCTTTCATTACATTTGCACAAATTCAATTTCATGATTCTGTTAAAGCCATCAGAGCAGATAATGGTTCTGAATTTGTTTCCATGAAAAAAAAAATTCTATCTAAGGGCATATAATACAAGCATACTTGTGTTTACACTCCATAACAAAATGGAGTTGTTAAACACAAACATCGCTATATTCTCACAGTTGCTCGTGCATTATTTTTCCAATCACGATTACCTCTTGTTTTATGGGGTGAATGTGTCATAACAGCTGTTTATCTTATAAATCGACTTCCGTCACCATTATTATCCAATAAATCACCTTTTGAGTTGCTATACCATCGTCCACCATCACTTGATCACTTGAAAGCCTTTGGTTGTCTGTATTATGCAACCGTTGTCCATCCTACTCATAAATTTAACCCTCGTGCCAAACAATGCATTTTTGTTGGATACCTAACTGGGCAAAAAGGATATAAACTTTATGATCCAGAGACTCACAATTTTTTTGTTAGCTGTGATGTCAAGTTTTGTAAGACCACATTTCCTTCTCTTTCTCCTCAACCCAATTATGATGTTGCTTCTTCTTCTTATTTACCTGACATCATCGACAATTGGTCTTCTTCACAACCACTAAATCCACATAGCCACCAAACTCTACCTCCAACTACCAATGAACCTTTTTCCAACACCTTACCAGCATAACCGTCTCACCAGCCTACCTCAGAACCTCTCGCTGAGGCGCCTAACACAATTCGTCATAACACTCCATCTATCGACAATACACTTAATTTCGACAATGCACCCAATTCCGAAAATACAACCACAGTACCCGATTCTGACACTTCTATCTCCAATCCTACCAACCCCATTACTCCTTCTGCTCCATCTCTCCGTCATTCCATTCATTCTAAGCAACCTTCAACATGGCATAAAGACTACATACTATCCGCTCAAGTCAATCGTTCTATCCCGACATCAAGCTCTGCATAAGGTACTCGATACCCCATTTCTCATTTTCTTTCATATTCTTGCATATCTTCTACCTATTGTACTTTTTTTTTTGGTAAAAGGGAGGCAAAAAAACGCCCAACAAACAAAAAACTAAAAGCTAGAAATCATCCTAGCAACAGCAAAACCCTTATAGTCATTAACTAAAATACTAGATATTTGGGAGGGGGGATCCTCAAAGAAAGCCACCCCTAAATCTAAAGAAAAACCCAGCTTGGCCAAGAAATCAGCAGCCATATTTCCTTCCCTGTAAATGTGGTTGATGGAACAACTCCAATCCCTTTCCAACAGACATTTGCACGCATGAATGATGTTAAAGAAAGGATGATTTTGGGGAGTAGGATTAGTTAGGAGGTGAACAACACAGATAGAGTCAGACTCTACAGCGAGTTTCCTAAATCCAGAATTCCATGCTAGCTGCAGCCCTTCAAACACACCCCACATCTCAGCCTCTAGCACAGTACCAATACCCTTGTTCATAGAAAAACCAGTAATCCAATTTTTCCTGTCATCTCTAATAACACCACCTGCTGAAATTGAACCCATCTCGGAATTCCTGCTGCCATTTATGTTCAGTTTGACCCAGCCTTGGGGAGGAGGCCAAGCAATGCAGCTCATAACCTTGGAGACAGAAGTCTCCAGATCCAAATTCGTAAAAAGCCAGTCATTAACATAATTTAAAATGATCTTACCAGGACATTGAGGAAGATGAAAGTTCGAAATAAAAATAGCCTCACATCTCCACTTCCAAATAAACCAAAAAGACACCGCAAAGAGAAGATACCCAGGTACTCTATTCCAGCAAACATTCTTGCACTTAAGGTTCTCAAACAACCACTCACTCCACTCGGTATTGTAGGCCAAATTCGACGTGATACCCTTACAGACATCCTCCCAAATTCGGCAAGACATACTGCAGTTTCTGAAAACATGCTCTGCATCCTCAAGACCAACACGGCATCTATCACAATTGTACTTTTTTAGCTAACATTATAGGTCACAAAGAACCAAACTTCTATGCTCAAGCTATCCTTGATCCACATTGGCAAGACGCAATGAAATCTGAATTAGAAGCACTAGAACAAAATCACACCTGGAGTATGGTTGAAAGTATACAAACGTAGTTAAATAGCTTAAAGCATACATAGAGGGGGGGGGGGGGGTGAATATGCTTTTACGCCTTTTTCAATCCCTTGAACAAACTTTCGTTTGTCTCTCAAGGTAGCCTTACATACAACACATAAACCATAAATCCATACATAGACAAGATAAGCATATGATCATATAAGCATCGTTTATGAATATCAATTAGTTGTATGAGGTATAAGAACACATAGACTCAACATCAAATAATACTTGTATTTCAATATTTGTTCAATGTATTACAAGTATAATCAAATAACACTATACACAAGAATTACAATATACAATATACAAAAGAATTATAATTACAATTACGATCAAATGAATAAGTTCACAAATCACACTTTACAAAATCTTGTTTCAATATACATCACAAGTGAATAATATGCAATAAGATAACAACATACACATATACAAATATAAGAGATAGAGAAAGGAAGAATTAACACAAAAGATTTTTTAACGTGGTAAAACCTCCAAGGAGGAAACATCCACGAGTTGAACTACAACTATTGGGTACTATATATATTGGATGGTAAATTAGAAATTCCACAAAATGACCAATCCTAGATCAATTTCCTATAGGAGTCTATGTTTACCCAACCCTATTGAAAAGTACAAAATCCCTCAATGATGCGAAGCCACCATATATTGGACAACATACAAAACCAACATCGATGGTAGATTAGAAATTCCTCAAGAGTGCATACATATCCCATGTACCCCGCTCTTTGGAGTCTATGTCTATCCATACGCCTAGGCCTACCAACATACAAGCCAACTCCCTATCCAAGGCACTCATGCCTCTAGGGAGCCTCCCATGCATGACTATCCGAGTCCTCTCGACTCTAGCCATGACTCCTTGCTCAGTTATCCGGATATCACGTCCTAACCAAGACTTCCTTGCTTGACTATCCGGACTCCTCGTCCTAATCAAGACTTCATGCCTTTTACAAGGACTTCCTAGTGTGATCATGTGAATGCAAATGATGCAAACAATCAATTCAACATAGAACATGTGATCAATACATTCCATGGAACAACTAGACCTAAACAAGTGATAACACAAGTAATAACACAAGTAATAAAAGTCTAGATGCAATACTTGAATAAAAACCTAGAGCATGTGAAAACACTTAACACATAAAACTCATAGTTTCATTCACACAAATAACACTTGAACAATTCATATACATGAAGCACAAATTCAAGATGTTATAAACATACACAAAAATGCTAGAATCACTAAATGTGTTCAATGAATATTCTAGCCAACAATTAGAGCAATGATATATTGAATAATCAATTAAAATTCTATTTGTCTTTAAATACACATACAAGAGCATTAATTCTAGATTATATCAATCAAAGGATCAAAACACATTTCAAGGATTATTAATCATAAAATGATTCAATCAAGTCACAAATAATCTTAGATATCAATCTAATCACAATGCAACTCTCAAACATGTGAAAAACCTAGAATCTAAGAAACTAGTTCACATATGTCTCTAATTAGACTTTTGATTAAGATTGATTATGAAGCTATCTTTCTCAATAGCATTCGCCATACATATACATACATATAGAAGAAGAAACCCCAAGGTAATTGAAGGTTATAAAAGAAGAAATCTCAAAGATATGAACACTACCTTGGATTCTCGAGCTGGTTCGATTTTCTGTGTGCAACCACCAGAAAGGTTGATCAAACAGCTGCCAAATCATTTGGAAAAGGTAGAGGACTCGATTACAAACAATCTCTAAATTTAATCACTCAATTCCGAGTTCGTTTGAGAAAGTTATGGTATTTGGAAGATGAGAAAAATTGGAGAGAAAATTCTAGGAAGATTCAACTTTTTCTTCTTTTTAAAATGAATGAGAGGGAATTGGAATATTTAAAAGAGAAGAGAGATAAATGAGCAAATCGGCCAACCAAGAAGCGCCACATCACCCCCTGGCCGTGTGGGGCGCGTGTGCCACACGGGGGCAGAGGCCTGCCCTGGCCGTGTGGCCCACGGCCTCCACACGTGGTGGCCAAGCTTGGCCATTTGGCCTCGCTTGCTTCTCCCGCGCATCACTCGTGTTCTTCGGCCGTATTCGGTTCTCCGAACTCTGATTTAGAATTCATCTTCGAATTACGAATCGTGACTCCCTCACTCACAACGACTACTATGAAACTATGACAAAAAGTTGAGAAATTATCTCGGAATACGATGACAAAAACAACTCAATGAATGAGAATGAAAAATAGCGTAGCTACATCGTTTGGACTCGAAACCTAATGAATGAGTAACCGAAATGACCGGGACTCAAAAATTAATGAACCATAAGAGATCATGTTCAAGTCCAAAACATAAAATATGGAAATAAATAAACACAAAATCACACACATATGCAATTTCCTAAACAAGTCCTAGAACATGCAAATTACAATGTTTGTCAAATTAAAGCTAATGCATGAGCATACATTACTAAGTGTGTGAAAGTGATATATAAATGATGTTCAACCATGCAAGGATACATATGAATGCCATGCCTTATAAGAGAAATGAGGTCTTATATACCTTTGTAGACCGATGAAGCACATTTCTCTTTGAAGCCGGCATCTTGCATGAGTTGTGGCCAAGTCTATCTTTGACGACTTGAATCTTCAAATCTTAGACCACTAAACATTACAAGACAACATCGTTTTGATATGGAATACATGCTAAGATAAACCAAAAACCTAACAATGGTTCCCCTTCCTATTGGTCATAAACCCATTGGCTGCAAGTGGGTTTACAAAATCATGTACCGGTCTAACGACACTATTGAGCGTTACAAAGCTCATCTTATTGGAAAGGGATACACTCAGGTAGAAGGCATTGACTATTATGAAACCTTCTCTCCCACTGTAAAGCTTACTACACTTCGTTGCCTTCTCACTGTTGCCGCTGCCCGCAATTGGTTCATTCATCAACTTGATGTCCAAAATGCCTTTCTACATGGCAACTTACATGAGGTTGTGTATATGGAGCCTCCACCTGGTCTTCGCCGACAATGGGAGAACATTGTATGTCGACTTAACAAGTCTCTCTATGGTCTTAAACAAGCATCGAGAAACTGGTTCTTTACCACTACAAAAAAAATGGTCTTTTCCGACGGCTAAATACCGTCGGAAAAGACCATTTCCCGTCGAAAATACGCTTTTTCAACGGGAAAAAGCCGTCGGAGGTCGTCTCAAATACGCTTGTCAGAAATAACTATTCACTAACGAGCCGTTACAAATACTACCATTTCCGACGGCCATGGCCGTCGAAAAAAATAAAAATGCCATCGGTAATAGTGATTCAAGGTGGTCAACATTACTTGTATTTTCATTGTCGTCGGAAATAGTCAAATTATTAAAAAAATAGCGTGACTCGACTTGATAGTCGCCACGTCACTTGTCACGTGCCACGCGCCATGTCACCCCCACATCACCCAGCATGTGGCACTATAAATCCTTGAAATTCATGTGGCTTGAACCCTTGACCTGGATGACAGTAAGGGTTTCCCTTACCATTTTGCTATAACCTTATATCTGATATGTTTGCATATTATTTATATATAAGCTATTGATATGTTTGTATACTATGTAATTACAGTAAATATATTTTTTTTGTATACTATTGAGATATTGTTTTTTAAAATAATATTTTATTAAAATTATTATAGTTCTTGTTGACAATGAATTTTGGATACATTTAAAATAGGGTAAATTACACTAACTTACCCTAACTATATGCATAATTGCACTAAACCCGGATATAATATCATAATAACAGTGACTACCCCTTGACCCATTGACTAACAGTTGACCATAGTTAGTCACTAACAGTCAAAGGGTAATGAAAGGGCAATTTGGTCTTTTTGTCAAGTGTTATTAAATAAATAAAGGAAAAATACATTATCCAATTAAATGCTGCTTCATCAGCCCTAAATATTTTAATAAATAAAAATAAAAATAAAAACTTGTCACTGGAAGAGATCAGATGCATCTCCTTCATGGATACTGCTTTAATACTATACTCTCATCAAACACTACAGTTGTTAAAATCTCTTAGCTTGTTAAAATCTTTTTTTTGATTAAAATCTTCTTCATTTCTAAAATGCTAATTATAGATTTCCTACAATCATAAGAGCCATCCGGTGTTCAACATACAAGAAGATGAAGATGAAAAAGAACTAGGGGGACACACAAACCAATCACAGCCACAGAACACAAACCCACAGCAAGAAGAACAAAAGGGGGAGATTCACGTCAGAAGCACATGGGGAGCTTGGGAGGTTCGAACTTCTCCATAACCTCCTCCGCCACCGCAACAGGGGGAGGTTCGAACTTCGAACCTAACCTTCCCCTACGCTGATTGCTCCGCCACAACCAGATCTGGGAGTTCAACTCCAGATCTTGTGTTCAACATATATATATATATATATATATATATATATATATTGTAGAAAAAGAAAGTAATGCCAAGATGAAATAGAACTGGATTTTTTATACTGTTTGATCTTTGATGAGATGAAATAAAAGGATATGATATAATAGATTTTCTTTCAATTGAAGAGATGAAATGGCGTGTTTGATCATTTATTTTTTTCTGAATTTTTTGTTTTATTTTGTTTTCTGATTTTTTAATCAATTAATTCTTATTTCATTAAGGGCAAAAGTGACATTATCCTTTGACCGTTAATGACTAACTGTGGTCAACTGTTAGTCAACGGGTCAAGGGGTAGTCATTGTTATTATGATATTTTATCCAGGTTTAGTGCAATTATGCATATAGTTAGGGTAAGTTAGTGTAATTTGCCCTTTAAAATATTGACCTACAAGTCACATTTTTTGTGTAGTGTTATAAATTACATGCATTCCATTATAATTTATTAATTAATATTATAATAATAAATTATTTTTTTATTCCATGAAATTGAGGTCAACAAAGCAAAGACTATTTTCGACGGCCTCAATGCCGTCGGAAATAATGTATTCTTTTTTTTCTTTTCAAATGGAACAAGACTATTTCCGACGGTAATAAGGCCGTCGGAAATAGTGTATTCCTTTTTTCTCTTTTCAAATGGAACAAAGATTATTTCTAACGGCATTTAGGCCGTTAGAAATAGTGTATTCCTTTTTTCTTTTCAAATGGAACAAGACTATTTCCGACGGCATTGAGGCCATCGGAAATAGTGTATTCCTTTTTTTCTTTTCAAATGGAACAAGACTATTTCCGACGGCATTGAGGCTATCGGAAATAGTGTATTTCTTTTTTTCTTTTCAAATGGAACAAGACTATTTTCGACAGTACTTTTTGTGCCGTCAGAATTGAGAACAAAATTGACGACTTTTTCGACTATTTCCGACGGCCTTTGGCCGTCGGAAATATGGTATCATATTTTCACTCATTTCCAACGGCACTGAAATGGCCGTCAGAAATAGTTCGTCACTGATAGGCTTTTTTTTTGTAGTGTACCTTTTCAGACACTATTCAGAAAGCTGGTTATCAACTATCCAAGGCTGACTATTCTCTCTTCACCAAAGCTCAAGGTACTTCCTTTACCGCAGTTCTCATCTATGTTGATGATATACTACTGACAGGTAATAATCTTCAAGAAATGGAACGTCTCAAAAGGTTCCTTCTAAAAAAATTCCGCATGAAAGATCTCGGTGACTTAAAGTATTTTCTAGGCATTGAATTTTCTTGATCAAAAAGAGGAATTTTTATGTCCCAAAGAAAATATTCACTTGACATTTTGCAAGATTCAGGACTACTTGGTGCACGTCCAGACAAGTTTCCAATGGAGCAAAATTTAAAACTTACTCTGAAAAATGGAGTACAATTGGATGATCCAACCAAGTATAGAAGACTGGTGGGTAGATTGATCTATCTTACTGTGACGAGGACTGACATAGTATACTATGTTCGGACATTGAGTCAATTTATGCATGAACCCAAAAAACCACATTGGGATGTAGTTTTACGTGTCTTCAGATACATTAAGGGCACACCTGGTCAAGGTTTGTTATTTTCGTCCACAAACAGCCTTGCTCTTAAAGCTTTTTGTGATTCAGATTGGGGAAGGTGTCGTGCCACAAGAAGATCAGTTACAAGGTATTGTGTCTTTCTTGGAGATTCTCTCATCTCATGGAAATCCAAGAAACAAGCAAATGTCTCTAGATCATTTGCAGAATCCGAATACTGAGCCATGGCAAACACATGTTTAGAATTGACATTGTTGTGCTACATATTACAGGATTTAAAGGTTACCCAACTAGCTCCTACACCATTATTTTGTGACAATCAGGCTGCCTTACACATTGCAGCAAATCCCGTTTTTCACGAGCGAACAAAGCACATTGAGATAGATTGCCACATAATGCGAGAGAAACTGCATGCCGGAATGATTAGTCCTTCGTATATGCCTACGTGCTTACAGTTGGCAGATGTGTTTACAAAAGCTTTGGGAAAGGACCAATTTGTGACACTACGTAACAAGTTGGGACTTCACGATATTCACTCTCCAACTTGAGGGGGAGTATTATGGATCCTGTATATTTGGTTTCCATATTGTGTATATTTATTTCCTATTTTCTGTTTATTTAGTTTCCTTTATTGTTTAGGCAATATCCCTTTAATATGGGATCACGATAAATTAGGCTTGTAATTAGCATAAGATTTCTCTCATTCTCTGTATATGTATATGACCTTTTTATAGACATAATATACAAGAAAGTTGTTCTGCAAATTCTTTTCTTTTCTTCATTACTATGTTTTAACATGTTTGTCCAGAAATTGTATAAAAAATCACAACACTTTTTTTTTTTTTTTTTTTTTGAGTTTGAAGAACAACAAACTAAGAATCATTGAATGAACTAATTAAGAATTAGAGCCATACTTACAGGTCATCTTTGATATTTGCATCGGAGGATATTGAGAGAGAGAGAGAGAGAGAGAGAGAGAGAGAGAGAGAGAGGATGGGATTAGAGGCAGCGAATGTACGTAGGAGAGAGGGAGATGGTTGGATGATGTGAGAGAGGATGAGGGAGGAAATGAGTAATGACCGGATGATGCAGCGGCGGTCCGGCGAAGGAGGAAGGAGATGTCAAGTGAAGAAGTGGCGACATCGGAGAAAGATGGAGAGAGACGATGCATGCAGGTGAAGCGACGGAGGAAGTAATGAGAGAGATATGACATTGGAGGATTTCCTCCATTGTCAAACAGATTTCCATTAAAGACCTTGTTCAACTAGATCTCTTGGAGATCTGGTGAGATTGCACCATTCTCGTGGAATATCAAAAGTATTACATTTTTATTTTATTTTTTATTATTTTAAATATTTTTCAATTTATTTATTAAAAAGAACATAAAAAAGAAGAATTTTTTTTTCAAATTTTATTATTTTTATGATAAATAAAATATATTTTTATTAACTTATTATTGTCAAAATGACATTTTTGCCCTTCCCACCGTTAAGTCCTTGTTAAATCTAATCATGGATCCGGTATCCTCCCTCTCTTAAGAGCATCTCCAATGTTGTGTCAATGCTAAAATTTAGCACATGATGCAAAAACTATCTTTCAATGCAGTGCCAAATGATGTGCTAAATTTGGCATGTGCTATATTGTGTGCCAAATTTGGCACAACAATAAATGCTCTTTTTTTAATTACAAAAATACCATTATATGTTTTTTAAATGAAATAATGAATGCATTAATGATAAGTGTTTGCTTTTATAATTTTAATTAATAAAATAATAAAAATAGCATTTTAAATATAATTCTGCATTGGAGCACAATGCTAAATTGATGTGCTAAATATAACATTTTACTCTTTTTTGTGCCAAATTTAGCATTGACATTGACATATACATTGGAGATGGTCTAACAGATTAATAGCTATATATATATAGTAAAATAACATCATTGGATAGTACGTGATTTCTGTGGATACCTATATCATATCATATATATAAACTTGGATAATTTATATATTTTCACGTTACACTAATAATTGGTTCAAAGAGAAAAGCATGTGAAGAGTAGTCTTTGTTATTTTGATCCAACATTGGTGTTGTTGGAACTGCCAATGTAAGCTCCAAATTAGGTGGCGAAGTCTCGATCGCAGCTCCTCTGAGAAAGTTGAAGGATTCATGATCATTAGACCATTTAGGCAATGAATCTCGATCAGTACTCAAACCCAACTCATCATCACAATCACAAATCTTTCCAATATTTTTCAAATGGATGGAGATCATATTGGAGTTAGGCTTAGAAATATTAATAGAGCTTGTATTGAGCTGCAGCAATTGTTTTGAGAATTTCACCTGCTATATAAAATATATACAATACAAGAAATATTGGAATAGTAATCATGATGAGATTAAATTAAGGATATATAAATATAAAGTGGAAATGGTGGGGAAATAGCACTCTTTTTACGTTGAATTTTGAGAGTATCACTAGTTTAATAAATTAAGTTTAAATGGCACCAATAGACTAAAATACCCTAATCTCCTTCTTTTATTACGTTTATGCCATTTTTAGATTTTTTTTTTTTTCAAAAATCTCCATTGATGGAGGACCAATGGAGGTCCTCCATTAATGGAGATGAAAGAATTCCATTGGAGGTCGAAATCGGCCTCTCCAATGGATGTCTCAATGAAGAAGATGACCACAAAAAAACTTAGAAAATTTCATTTTTGCCCTATAAGTCACGAAAATTACAAATATACCTAATAAATCTTGGAAACTATATAATAAATTTCAGAAACACAAAAATAAGTCTCAGAAACACAAAAAAACGTGAGACTTATTTTTGTGAGTGTCAGAGTGTTTTAAGAGTATTTTTGTCAGATCCACACTTTAGATGCTATTAAAACTTAAGTTATTAAGTTGATGATAGTCTTAAAACTCATTCTTTCAAGAGTTCTATTAAATTTTGGAACCCTATAAATAAAAACGATTAAGATCTTACATCATCAAAGAGGCTGGGACAGCGTTGGCGTTGGCGTATGAGGGTGTTTTTGTTTTGTCTGAGAAAATATTTTTGAGCATGACTGGCTACTTGGGTTGGAGTTCTGGTGGTCACAAACTTGTCAGAAATGCCTCTCCAGTCACCTTTCCCTAGTTTTTCCAACCCTATTTCAAACATTTTGTGCTCCTCTTCTGTCCATGCCACGCCTGCAATATGATATATACTGAGTCCCATAACAATAAGCAGAGAGAAGAAAAGCTGATCAGTCCAAAATAATGAAGACACTAACCTTTTTTCCTCTTTTGCAGAGGTGCAATATTGAGGCCATCAGAGAGATATCCATTAGAAATTTTATTATTCGAATTTTTTATTATGTGCGAAGACGAAGACGAAGACGAAGATAAAGAAGAGTGCAAGCAGTCCATGCTAAGACTCTTGTTGATGGTAATGGGAAGTTGCACCCCAAAAAGCCTAAGTGATTCCTGGTGATGAAAGCTGCAAGTCCTTGAATTGTGTCCTGTGTTCCCACAATGTGAACATTTTCTGCCCATTTTCACCCTCACAACCCAATCACTAACACCCCAATGACCCCATTAATTATATATAGTGAATTAGCTTGATTTCTATTAATTGTTAGTTGGTGCTATATATAATCATGAGCGGCTGATTGGAACCAACATTGTTTTCCTTGCTTGCATCTTTTTCTACCCAAGCTTTTTTCTAATTGGACGACTAAAAAAACAAGAGAAAAAACTTAAATGTATAACACTTAAACCACTAAAAGTTTGGTTGTAATATGAACTAAAATAATTTCATCTTCATTTATCACAAAAGTGGTAGCTTAATTGGGATGTTCCAGTACATTTATTGATGCCAATCACCAACAACCTTATGGAAAAAGAAAAGGGAAATAGTGATCCATACAAAATGTATAACACTTACCTGAACTTTAATGAATTTGGTAACATATATAAGACCATTAATTGTTTATTAATAATGTATATATGGTTACCATTTTTTGTTTTCTTGTTGAAAATCAATGTTAAGCCAAGCTATTAGATTAATCAATCAAATTTACTTTCATTCTTTTTTTAATCACTATACTTGTAAAACAATCTGCCAAAGAAAGCTGAAGTAAAGGTCCTAATTAATCAAACTATATATGTGAAAAAGACTGGTTTAACAATGTTCTAAGTTCAATTCTGAAAAAAAAAAAAAAAAGAAGAGGTTGTTGAGGTAGTGTAAAATGCATCCATGTTTCCAAAGTGGGTAGCTGGATTAATGACTTAGAAATTGGACAATAAATAGGAAGTCTGATGTTGATCAACCAACACGTACCATTTTAGTTGGAAATGTGTAGGGGACTCATTAAACTTTCAAAAAAAAAAATTTAGATTATCTATCAATCCACCTATCTAGACCAAGTAAATTTTTTTTTTTTTTTTTTTTTTTTTTAAGTTTTTATAGTAGGATTTAAGCCGTTGACTTGAGAGTCATTTGTCCAAACCCTAAACTCGTTTTTCTACCGGTTAAGCTACGCTCTGAGGACCACAATATAATGTGTGTAATAATGCTTTAATTTGCTTGTTATTGTAATATTACATTATCTACGCAATTATTGTTTTTAAGGAATCTATAGCTGCATGCATCAAGGTCTCAGTGGTACTCCTCATCAAAAGCAACTAATTATTTGCAAAGCTACATCACAATTGACTTCTTATACTACCTAGGACAGTTGGTATACAATAGTTTTAGTAATAACTTTTTTCTTCAAATTTATTTTATTGGATTTTATCTAAGCCGTTGGCTCTAGGCTTAGAGTAACTCTAATGGAAAACCAAATAATTTGGTACTTCCATAAAGCACCAAATTGCAAATTACGAGGAGAAATTTTGGTGTGGAAATTTTTTTTTTTGATATAAACATATTGCTTAAAAATACTCTTTTAACATGAAATTGATGTAAAATTTGGTGTTATGGGTTGAAGATACCCTTAGACCCGATGTGAAATATACCCTATCCGATTTGTAACTGGCAAGTATAATGGTGACTATTGTACCTCTTGATGTTACGGTTATAACGACACCCCATTCACCCAATTTTAATGTCGTTGTCTCGTTGATGAGAAGAAATGACTTTGAATTTGAAACTAGAAGTTAAAAAAAAAATAAAAACTAAAAAAAATGATTTGGTTTTGACAACAACAACCTAGGCAAACACGAAAAACCAATGTCATGAACCTATCACAATGATCTCAGCAAGGCACAATTAGTCAAAAACCCAAAGATGCACTGCCTAGACCACAACCAAATGTTATTTATTTATATCCCCATCTCCAATCAAAAATCTTGAAAGAAAACGATGCATGTATAGTCTATATATATATATATATAGAGAGAGAGAGAAAGCAAAACTAGTTTGCGTATGAGCACTACTTTTAATAGTAAGGGGTAATTTTACTCAATTCCCTACTGTTTGACGACATATTACCTATTTAAATGTCAATGGCATATTAGCAACTTAAGTCCCTTATTTTTTCCAAAATATATCACTTTAGTCCATTTTACTAAAATACTAACGGTCAACTCTAACAATATATATAAGTTCAATTTTACCTTTGTCAAAATGATTTATTGAGTTTCAACAATTTATAATATTAAAATGGTTTATATTAACAACAAAAAATTATTTTCTAAAACAACAAAAAAAAAAAAAATTAAAAAGAAAAAAAAAACTAATGGATTATGGAAAATATAAAGTTAAAATAAATAATAAATTGAAAGTATTTAAAAAAAAAATTAAAAGTATTTCTAAAAAAAAAAAGTAAATGGATCTCCACTGTTGGATTTGGATTGATCCAAATCCAATGGTGGTGATCCATTTACTTTTTTTTTTATAAAATAAATAAATATATAAACTTTCTTTTTATTTTTTTTTAAATACTTTCTGTTTTTTATTTTTTAAATTTATGAAAATACTTTTAATTTATTATTTATTTTAATTTTATATTTTCCATAATCCATTAGTTTTTCTCATGTTTTTTAAATTATTATATTTTTGTTTTTTTTAGAAAATAAATTTCTATTGTTAATTTATTTTTATAAACCATTTTAATATTATTTATTTTTTAAAATCAATAAATCATTTTAACAAGAGTAAAATTGTACTTATATATATATATATATATAAGTCCCGATCTGGTCAGTGCATCCTGATATAACTTTATCAGGATATTGAATGTGAACCACTAGTTTTGACAAGTGCATACACACTTGAGTCAAAGTATGTAAAACAAATGGCTCACATTCAATATCATTACAAAGTTATATCAAGATACATTGACTTGGTATGTTTTCTATATATGACTTGGTATGTATACACTTGTCAAATCACTTTTATAAATGAGTGGTTCACATTCAATATCCTGATAAAGTTATATCATGATGCACTGATAGGAACGGGACCGTATATATATATATAGTTAGAGTTGACCACCTATTTAAACGTCTTTGGCATATTAACAATTTAAGTCCCTTATTTTTTCAAAATACATCACTGTAATCCATTTCACTAAAATACTAACGGTCAACTCTAACTATATATATAAAAATACAATTTTACCCTTGTAAATGATTTATTAAGTTTCAACAATAAATAATATTAAAATGGTTTATAATAATAACGAAATTTTATTTTCTAAAACAACAAAAAACAAATATTAAAAAAAAAGGAAAAAAAAAAAACTAATGGATTATAGAAAATATACAGTTAACATAAATAATAAATTGAAAGTATTTAAAAAAAAAAAAGTAAAAGCATTTCTAAAAATAAAAAGAAAGTTTTTTTAAGTAAATGGATCTCCACCGTTGGATTTGGTCCAAATCCAATGGTGGAGATCCATTGACTTTTCTTACTAAAAAAAAAAAAAAACCTTTCTTTTTATTTTTTAAAATACTTTCTATTTTTTTATTTTTTAAATTTATGAAAACACTTTCAATTTATTATTTATTTTAACTTTATATTTTCCATAATTCATTAGTTTTTTTCCTGTTTTTAAAATTATTATATATATATATTTTTAGAAAATTAATTTCTATTGTTAATTTATTTTTATAAACCATTTTAATATTATTTATTTTTAAAAGTCAATAAATCATTTTAACAAGAGTAAAATTGTATTTATATATATATAGTTAAAATTTACCATTAGTATTTTGGTCAAATGAACTAAAGTGATGTATTTTGAAAAAAACAAAGAACTTAGATTACTAATATGACAAAAACATTTAAGTAGGTGACATTTCACTAAAAAGCAGGACTTTAGTGAAATTACCCTTAACAGTAATGACAATGATTAGTGATTAGGTAATCAACAATCTTGTCCAATTCGCAAGGCAAAATATTTATGCACCTCACTGCTGATTAGTCCACTAGTTTCGTTTCTTCTTCGACTAGTTTTCATCCAAACTTTTTCCAATACTCTTCATTAATCCCTGATAGCAATCTCCGACAAATTTTGACACATGTACCCTTCATTTATTAACTTTTGTAGAAAGCAAACACCCTACTTACTTTTCTCATTCATTTCTATTTTACATTACATTACTTCCTGATTTTACTTCCCACCATTTTCAAATCAATTTCACTTTACAAAATTACATACCTAATACTTATACAACCCATACCTTTACTATTATCACTTCTTGGAATATACATTATCTTTTGATCTCTTTTCATGCCTTTTTTTTTTTTTTTGTTCTGCTCCGCTTAAAGATGATATACTGATACACAGCTAAAATTTACTCTATACACTAAAAACTAAGACAAATTCAGTTCATATATACTTCGCCGGAATAAACAGATGAATGCCACGGAAAATATAATACACGTTGCACAGGGAAGGGAACTTGAATTGCTGTTATATCTTTACCTTGGAACTTCCCGTATCTATCAGACTTTTTCTTGAGAGGTTTATTATTGAATTTGCTATAACTCTGGCACTGGACTTCATATAACCACCTGAAACACACACGAGTTAAAAGCACATATTCACATCAATTCTTCGTGCACTCTGAAATCATCATGAGAATGAGTTTCGACTCAGCTCCACTTCCATACATAGAAACTAACAAGACATGTTCCCTATTTTCTGTATCTTTTGCATTCTTATGACAAAAACCAAGCTGGCATAATACAGACAAAAAATATAACAAATCAAATGAAAAAAAAAGCTTAGGAGTAACTGCACCTGATGTGAGCATGACAAGGGGAATATTCCTCGAGCGAGCAAAATTGAACACCTTCTCATCTCTAATGGCTATCCCATCAGGACTAACCTGCAGAACCAAGTCCAAGCACGGTAGTCAGTAATTATCTTTATGTGGGACCTATCGCACAACATAGCTGCCTGAATTCACAAATGACATCTAAGATAACTATTTACTGCCATGATATCAATTTTTAAATTAGCACTTGAGTAAGAAGTATTTCTGAATTCTTGTCCATAAGGTTCTTTCCATCCGATTCGAAAATGGGCAATCAAATGCTTAACCTTTCGGTCTCATCCATCTCCCAAACTTAGAGCTTATGGATTTTGCTTCTCAATACAGTGCAGTATCTAACAAGAAAATTTTACCTTTAACATGCCCAATGGATCTCCATCTAGGATATCAGTGCCAGCATTGTAAATCACCAACTCAGGATCAAACTTATGCTTGGCAACCTAAAAAATCAATAATAATTAGTGCCACAAAGCTGCAGAAGAGATACCAATCAACTCTTTTTAGTAAGATTTACAATTTACTTCATGACAAGTAACAACTAAAATTCTGTAAACAAAATGCTATAATTCTCGCAATTCAGTCCATGAAATGAGACAACTGACTAATTATAAACAACCACCAAAGTGATGCCAAACTAAATCTGAAATTGATGATAATGACCTTGGAGGTACAAAAAAAAAAAAAAAAAAAAAAAACCAATAAATAAGAAAGCAAGAGCACAGGCTAATTAACATCAACATTGTCACGAGTGTTCACCAGACTCCAAAGCATGAATGTCAAGGTTGTACAAAATAGTTATGCAAGGCAAGCAGCGAAGACATAGCAAATAGATGGTGCTAAGCTCAAAAGGAAGCTGAAACCTAAAAGGCTCTAGAATTGCTACATAGAAAGAAAAATCGCCAGAGGGAAGATAGCAAGACACAGCATGCACTGTTCAGTTAACAGTTCCCAAAGGAGACACACCGAAAAGCATATTCTTATGGACTTGAAACAGTATTATCACGAAGAGCATGAAACATGTTAAAAGGCAAAAGCCTGAACATCTACCTCAAGTGCTTCATCTAATTTCTTCATGTACTCATCCGTTGTTGTCCCACTCTGTTCAATTTTCGAAATTAAACATTGTAGGGGCATAAGAACAAAAATAGCCATAATTCACTTTTCCAAATGAAATATTGATTCTTACCACTACTTTAACTTCCTGATCAATGTACCTCTTTGCCTCATAATCCTAATACAAAATTCGAAGAAAGAGAAAGGGAGGAATAAGAAATAAAGTAATCAGAATATTCACCTAATGACACCATTAATGCCTTGACAACAATATGTAAATGTATTGAAATCACAAATTGATAATTTAGAGTAACAAGCATGGATAGAGAGGAAATAGAGCATTGAATTTAGCGGAGGTGCAAGGGACAAAACAAGAGATTGAACTTAACAAACCTAGCACAATTTTTGGGAGTATGCAACTTACAAAAGGATATATTCCAGGATTGTACATGTCCAGTGTATAAACTCGTCCTGTTTGGACAAACAATGTCATTATAATTCCAAAAAGAAATCAAATTACAGCATTATCAGAACAAATAAGTAACCTACTGTCATTGGCAAAATCCTTTTCATGACCATTTCCCTGATGTGCATCCAGATCAATTATCATGACTCTGTATTCACAGATGATAAGGAAAAGATCTCTTTATAGAAAGTAATTCTTGATTGAGATTTAAATTTCAACTAAGAACTGAAAGAGCTTCGTCTATTTCATGTGGAATGAAGCTATTGATACCTTGATATATTTAACCGAACAAAAGCATAATGTATGCAAAGAGTAATGTCTGCATAAGCACAAAATCCACCTCCTTTATCAGCAGAACAATGATGGAATCCCCCTCCAACATTAATGGCCCATCCTCGCTCTTTTGCGAGCTTAGCTGCCAATATGGTTCCTCCTACCTGCAGTTAAATATGATCAGCATAATCAGATTCAAAAGAAGAAAAATAAAATATAGCTAAATCAATACAAATAATGACTTAACCTGCTTGCGGAATGGATAAAGAACATTCTTCTGCACAAGGAAATTTGGAAAGAGTGCAACCGGAGGGACCTATATATTATAGCACTTTGAAACAGTCAAGATCTTGTTCACAGAAAACTTTTTTAATTCTAGGCGGAAACTAAAATTAAACCGGTATCATCCAGTAAAGTTCATGGGAGATTGTACATATGTTCCATGTAACAATAATCATATCAAACGAAACTCATTCTGCCGTTTTTTAAATAGCATTACACCAGTACACTACCTTCATTGAAGCATTTAAACAAATTCATTCAAAATTCTGAAAAACACACTTGCTTAATAAGATTAATGTTCAAAATTTTAATATTATTGTTAAGCTCTTTCCTAATACATTAAGCTTTTGGAATTGACGGACAGTTCCTCAACATGATAACAAAGCCTAATTAACCAAGAGTTCATATGTTTGAATCTTAAACAATTCCCCATCATATTGATTTTGTTTTGCTCCATGTGTGTGCATGTTGTGTCTGGGTCCACATGACAACTTCATCAATTAAATCAGCAATGCATATATAGATTCAAGTATTATTGTCGTGTCCTACTAATGCAAAACCTATTAGAAGAGTTTTTAGAGATTTTACTAATTTATTAGCATTAAAATTTATTTGGCAATATCCTTTTATCTTTAATATTTGGGTAAATTACACCAACTTCCCTCAAATTACTAAGAAGTAATAGGTGGAAATCACAAATTGTTTTTTACACACTAAGACCCCTTCTTATTAGCAAATATTAAGAATACATTTGGTACAACTTCTCTAAGTAGAACTTCTAGTTGTAGATCTTTTAGAAGTAAAGATTTTATGAACAAAACTGTTGAAGAATAGTTGTTGATAATTTGGTTGTCAATTAAAAAGGCTCTTTTGAGCATAAAAATTGTTTGGCTGTTTAATTTTGAAAAAGTTTTTATATAGTTAATTTATTAAAAGGAACATATAAGAATTAGTGTTGAATCGGTTTATTAAGGTTTTTTTTTTGGAAAGAGTACAACATAGTTAATAGAATATCATGAGGATAGTTTTTGACAATTTAAAGTTTATAAAGAAGTTCAAAAAGAGCTTCTCAAAAAAGCCCAAAAATTGAACTTCTCCTAGTAGACGTAAAACAATTTTTTAATCGTCTAAAAGCTCTACTAGAGTGGCAAAAAAAAAACCTGAAGAGCTCCAAAAAGCCCTTTCAGCTAGTAAAAAAATCTTCCCAACATACACTAAGCCAGATTTAAGATTTAACCATATGAGGCTTTGACTAATGAAATACATAACTTCCTTTAAAAAGTTAAAAGATTTATGGTTGGCGGTTTTAAAATATTTGCACCTAAAATAATCGTTAATTATAAAAAATAATAATCAATTTATCAGAGGTCACTCAACATTATAGTTTCTATGGGAGGAGGCTCTCACAAGCCTCCCTGTTTACCATGGAGGAGGTTCAAGCCTCCTCTTTCAAAAGGAGGAGGCTTGTGGAGCCTCCCTCTTCGAACGAAGGAGGTTCGTGCAAGCCTCCCTTCTCTCCCATTGCCTCTCCACTCCGTTTAATTCTCTGTTTTTGAAATCTGAATGGCGGTGGTGATTTGTATATCGATTAGATCGGGAAGGTTGTTATGGTTGATTTCTGGGGTTTAATCTGTGTAAGATTTTCTTTGGGTTTAATTGGTGTCGCGGGTTGTGGTTTAAGTGCTTATTGGACTGGTTTGTGGTGGTGGTGTTTTGGGTGGCTTGTTGGTCCTCCATTGTTGTGATTTGGATGTTAGGTGTAAGCTTCTAAAGATCTGATGGAGGTGCTAGCACTTATGTTTTAACTTGGCCGGCATCGGTTAAAGCTTTCAGGCTTTCAGCGGAGACAGTCTCAGCTGATGTGTGATGATAGTGGTGGTGGACTGAGGCTGTTAGCAATGGCCCACGGTGTCTTTGAGCAGATCAATGATTATGGGTGTGTTTGGGGACAGTCTTGTAATCTGATTGTTATTTATTTATTTTTTTTTAAATTAGATGGAAGAGTTATAAAAAACCTTGATTTCCCTTAGACTTTCAAGTTTGACTGCTAATCAACTAGCAGTAGGGGAAATTTGCGTGTAAGAACCGATTTATGATTTCCACAAGGAAAGTTAGTGTAATTTTCGCTTAAATTATTAGGGTTTCTAATTATTTGTTTGGATTAAAATTTCTTGTTTGTGGTGTCGGTTTAGGATGACTTATTTGAGTGAGTTGGTTTAGATTTTTCTTCCTTGTTTGAGGAAGATTAAGTTTAGTCAATAGTCACCTATAAACAAGCCTTTATGTTCAGAGACATAGTGGACTAATAAAACTTATATTTGAAATCCCTAATCCCCTTCCTTCTGATTTTTCCCTTTTCTTTTTTCTGAATTTCTCCCCTTTGTATTCTTTTATCCCCAAATGATTGTAACTTCCTCATAAACCTATCTATTCTCTCCTCTCCTCTCCTCTCGTATTGTTTTTTTCTTCCTATCCTGTATCACCAGTCTTATTAGCTTAAACTTTTGAGACCAATGGTCCCTCCATAATTAAGATAAACCACATGGGAAACAGAAGGTGCAATAAGAGCCCTATGCATACCTCAATTATCATGGCAACATTTGGACTACTCTTCAGACTATCCAAGTATGTTTTGGAGTGTACCTGATCAAATATACTAATAAGTTCAGTATACAGGTTCATAGATGCAATTACATTTACAAGTAAACATGTAGTTTTTTTTTTAATTTTAATTTTTACTTGTATGCTCATCATCAGTGTGTGCAGTGCAAATTAAAAGATACTACCGCATCAGAAATAGGGTTGGATGTAAATTATTGTAAAATACATCATAGTTTCTCAAAACTTTATCTCAAGCATTAGAGGTAATAGATAGTTAATCACATACACTTCTAAAGGTGGAGAGATATATTATTTTTAGTTTCTTAGCTCCAATGCAGTAAGCAAAAGAAAAAAACAAGATGCAAAATGTTCACCTGAATGAACAGATTGATTGAAGGAAAACCAGGTTCAAATCACAAAACTAAAAGGAAAGATGACAACACCAATAAATCCTTTAACTACATATGACAAGAAACAAAGTTGAGAATTGTATTTTGACCAACATCCTCACTTAAAATTCTCAAAATTTACTACTGTTAATATAACTTCACTATCATGGCTTGTTCTGTGAGCTTGTGCAGTATCATGTCACCAGGCCAAAAACTATAAAACAGGATTGACAGGAACCAATAAAGGGAAAAGAAAAGAACTAAAAGTTTGACTGATAAGTGTGCATATTCATAAGTATTTATGTAAATTTATTATTGAAGTAAAGTTGAACTTGCAACATTTTGAGAGCATAAGAGGACTCAATGTCATGCCAACAGAGTTTTGAAAAGCCCAACAGAAGTGAACTTGAGTATGACAGACCCCTATAGTATGAATTTCCCGCTAACAAGTCATTATCTTTTTATAACCATAAGAAAACAATAAAATGATGCTATTTCATATTGATAAGTCCCTTAACATAAACATTTGAGGTTGTGATGTGTCACTGCTTGTCTTAAACAGGAAACCAAATAAAAGGTGACAGTTCAGTGGTGATATAGAAAATACCACTAGGAGATCCTCCTTTGAAGCTTCCAGCGGCTCAACAATACATTTTTTGTCCAGAACACCATCCAAGTTTAGGAACTGGCATATGCGACCCCATTTAGAGGAATCAAAGGGATGCCTGCATCAATTGAACATATAATCCAAGAAAACAGTCAGTATAATAACCCCAATTCAGTCCACAACCTCCTAAATTTTGAGGAAGATCTAATTTTTACAGAGTGGTGAACAGAGTGTTATCAACAATTAGCACATGCCGATTGCAAAAATTATGCCATACATGAGTGCAAATCGACTGATAGTAAGCAATTTTCTCTTTCTTTCTTTTTTTATAATGTGTAGCAATGACCTTAAATTTATCTTTAGAGCATGACAATAAAGAACCATGCCAAATGTAACTAGATTAAAGAAATTATAATTGTTCCCAAAATTGCACTTATGAATCTCACTTAATTAAATAGTTCAATGAAAACCAAAAGATTTCAAACTTTCATATTGAATGTCGACCAGGAAAGGGTTAAAACAGAATCCAGAATCGAAAGAGTATAAATCCAAGAATGGCCCCTAAAGCTACCATTTTGAGGCAGCTCAAAGCCTAAACAACATGTTCACGCTAGCAGTGTAGTAATATTGCCCACATGAGCTAGTTAACAAAATTAATTACTTTTTATGTCTCATAAATTTGATTACTAATCAAAAAGAAAATATAAAAGTTCAAAATAGAAAGAAAAAAAAAATGAAATTCAGTGAATCTTACAGCTTCTCTATGCCAAGAAACGATATATTGTAGGCAGACGAGTAGATCACCGGAACCTGTTCTTTCAAAAAAAGAAAAGTCATCACTCCAAAATCAAAATTAAACACCACGGTAACACATGTAAACATGCATAGGTTACCTTGGAAGAAGGAATATCGAAGTAAAGTTTGGTAGAGAGGATTCGGTTTCGGCGAGTAGTTTCAGTATCAGTTGTGGATGATGATGATGACGACGACGAGGACGACATTTTAAGAGAACGAATGTAGCGATACAGAGAGCCAGACAGCTTAATGGTGGCAAATGTGAGAACTAAGTACAGAGTTGATTTACAGAGGTTCCGAGTTGACTCGGTGATAATCGGTAACATGACCCGGTTTGGCGGTTTCCTTCAAGTAAGAAAGCCGAGGACTGTTGCCTATTTGAGGAGCGTTGGGTCAGAGACAGAGTTCAGATGATTTGATTATACGGGACGTGTTCGGTACGCGCTAATATTTGAACGTGGTAATTAAACCGCAGAGGTGAGGTCATATCGGTGAAATGGGTTGGGCTGGCCCAAATCTATAATTCCAAACATAGTTGCGAACTTCAAAAACGCCTATCGGAATTTTTGAAATAAAACAGAATAATTGAGTAACCAACGGTACATTTCAATATGTCTCCAAAATCAGTTGAGAAATCAGAACACCGTTAAGAAAACAGTGCTGTCAATGTTTTCGAAAAAAAAAAGCTATAAATTGTGTAGATTCAAAGCAACAATGGTAAATCAACCGCAACAACATTAAATTCAAAAAAGACTCGTGCTCTATTATGTGTTTATATATATATATATACTATTTTTACAAAATTAAACAACAATAATACACACATTTGATGGTATAAAGTAAAAAAGTTTAAAAAATAAAAAAATAAAAAAATTCACCTTAAGGTTTCAATAGAAGAAACCCTTGTTGTTGAAGAATTGAAGCTTTCAACAATATTCAACTTAGATTCAACAAGATTCACCATTGAGTCCTTTTAAATGGTGGATTTCAAAAATGTTTACTAAAAATTTGAAACAGAGAGGTAGAGAATACGGTGCGAAGAAAAGAAAAAAAAAAAAAAAGGAATAAAGATAGAGGTGAAGAGATATAGTGGAAATAAGAAATAGAGAATAAAAATAGAGGTAGAGAAAGTAGAGAAATAAAAAATGAGTAAGAACATAATAGTATTTCCACATGAAAAAAAGAGTTACTTTTGCATGAATTTTAAAAATGGATTATGTTGTAACTTGACTCTTCGAAATGGGTTAGTTCTCAATAAAACCCTTTTATTTAAAAACTACACAATGCGATTAAGTAGTAAAAGCACTCGTTCAATTTGATAACATCTTAGAGATTTTAAAAAAGAAAACTTGATAATCTCTCATTCCCCTTTTCCAATTATGGAATGTTTGAATCGTAGTTACCGTAAATTTATATTATTAACTTTTTTTAGAATTTCTATCTAAAGCCCGGCCCTCTAGACTCACACACTAGTTAGGATTTGAATGCCAACTTCGCTCTCAATTTCTGAGTCAGGCATGGGCCAGGCGGCACGGCCACCCAACCCATTTGACAGTTTCAAATGCTAATTTTTTGTTATGTACCTCAAGGGTTCAACTATGTATACTTGCTAGATTAATTTGCAATCATTTGATTTCAATTCCTTTACAAAAATCAAAGATTTAGAAATTAATAAAAAAATATATAACTAAAAATAAAAAAAACTAACTCTTTTGTATTTCTCGCTAAGACAACACCACGGTGTCACTTATTGGGTAACCAATCTAATCATGTTAAGGCGAGATTTTGACAATCTAGAATCTCCTCCCACACTCACAAGAAGTGGGAAGATTGGAATGAAATTTTTATTAAAAAAATATTTTAAATAAATTTTTATTAAAAAAATATTTTAAATAAATTTTTATTAAAAAAATATTTTAAATAAATTTTTTTATTTGAATCATGTTTTAAAATTAATTTTGATTTTTGCAAATAAATTAATTTAATCTTTAACTTTTTTTTTTTTTTTTTTTAAATCTCTTTAAGCTTTAACTTTAATTTTGCATACTATCCTTAAATGGATGGTCAAAGCAAGGTTGGTTAGAGATGTAACTTAGAAATTTTACACGCTATTAAAGCATCTCCAATGCAATGTTATTTTAGTGTGTCAAATCTATAATTTAGCACAAAATAAAAAAAAATGAAAAAAAAAATGAAAAAAACACATGCTTCAATGCAATGCCAAATTTTGTACCAAATTTGACATCAACATTTGGCATATGCTATTCTTTATGCTAAATTTGGCACAAATTTTGGCACAACAATAAATACTATTTTTTTAATTACAAAAATATAATTTTATAATTGTATTAAATGCATTAATTGTTACTTTTATAATTTTAAATAATAAAAAAATTATATAAATTGAATGCATTAATTATATTTGTTGACTTTTATAATTTTAAATAAAAAAAAAAAGGGTTTTTACAATTTGGTCCTAATTTAATTAGAAAACATCACTTTTTTACTTGTTAATTCAAAATACAACAAATTGGTCCTAATATAATTCAAAATACATCAAATTGGTCCTAAGGTTAGTCAAACTAACGGTCAACCTTTATAATATCAATGGAAAGACAAGTTTACCCTCTAATTAAACTTTCTCTCTCTCTCTTTCACGTGTTCATCATCACCAAACCCTAATAATTTGTTTTTTCTCTATCTCTCTCACTCCATCATCAACCAATCCTCACCACCACCAAATCCTCACACATCGACCACCACTGTAACAAATAGAAAAATCTGAGTTAAATTTGTGAATTTGGTGACCAATTTACTAGTGATTTTTGTGTGTAGGTTGAAAGAACAAACTGGAAACGTGAAGAATAGTGAGTAGGAGATAAGGATTGAGAGAGAGAGAGGTGAGAAGGAGATATAGAATTAGTGAGAAGAATAATTTCACGCAGCTTCTTCATTTTTCAAAACCTTATCTTTGACTTCTCTTCTAAATTTATGTCTGACTTCTCTCTAAACTTCTTCACAAATCCTTTTAGAAAACCATAAACTTCTTCACAAATCCTTCCAAAAAAACCCTTCCATAACATCGAACTAACAACCACCTCCACCAAATCCACACCAATATCTTCGTCTTCAACCCAGTTCATCTTGAGGTGGAGCGACGACGGCGACGAGGCCTGGAGGTGGAGCGACGACGGCATGCAGCAACGACATGGAGGTGGAGCGACGAGACCAGGAGGTGGAGCGATTGGAGTTTCTTACCTTCAATGGTGGGTCTCTACTGCTGAAAATCGATGATGAGGAGGATGGAGATGGTGGATGGTAGATGGTGGATGGTGGATGGTTTAGATTTGATTGAATTTGGTTGCTGGGTTTTTTAGGTTTGATTTTGATTGAATTCGAATTGGGTTTTTTGTATTTTTTTGGTTTAAAAAATCTGATGAGGAGGATGGAGATGGTGGATGGTTTAGATTTGATTGAATTCGGTTGCTAGGTTTTTCAGGTTTGATTTTGATTGAATTCGAATTGGGTTTTTTGTATTTTTTTGGTTCAAAAAATCTGAATTTTTTTTTATTCAAGAAATCTGGAAATTGTTTTTGTATTTTTAGAGATCTGGAATTTTTTTTGTATTTTTTTGGTTCAAGAAATCTAGAATATTTTTTGTTCAAGAAATCTGGAACAAAGATCAAAGTTTGGTTTTTTTTTTTAATTTTATTATTATTTTATTTCTATTTTTTAATTGGAAATAGACGTAATGAATTTTCTACCCTCCTAAACGTTAGTTGACCATTAGTTTGACTAACCTTAGAACCAATTTGATGTATTTTGAATTATATTAGGACCAATTTGTTGTATTTTAAATTAACAAGTAAAAAAGTGATGTTTCCCAATTAGATTGGGACCTAATTGTAAAAACCCCTAAAAAAAAATAGCATTTCAAATATAATTATGCATTAGAGTACAATGCTAAAATGATGTGATAAATATAGCATTTTACTATTTTTTGTACCAAAATTGACATTGACATTAGTATATGCATTGGAGATGGTCTTAGCTCAAGAAATAGAGCAAATGGGTTAATGAGGGCAAGGGTAACCAATCTAACAACATATTGCTATAACACTAGTTTGCATTTTATGCACCAGAGACGTAGCTCAGTTGGTAGATGAGTGAGTTTGGGGTTTGGGTAAATGACTCTCAAGTCAGTGATTCAAATCCTACCAATAATAAAAAGCTTAAAAAAAATAAATACATGGTCTAAATAGGTGAATAGATAGTGTACAAAAAATAATAATAATGATTTAGATTTTAGAATCAATGTAATACCTTTTGACTTTTGAGGTAGTACATGAGAGAAGTCAGAGAACTCCACCTTCTCTCTTACCAAGTAACATCAAAGGCAGTAGTTGTAATTACTTGTAAAGGTTTATCCTAACCCAATTTCTTATAATTATTTATCATTCATTTGTAAAACTTCTAAAGTGTAAAAATAAAATTGAAATAGCAGATAAAATGAAATGATAACAGAGATAAAATGGAAGGAAGTAAAATAACAAGAGATAAAATGAGAGGGAGTAGAATTGTACTGCTTCTTTGTTATTGATGATTCGAAAAAATTTATTAACTAAACAAAGCAAAATCTATTTATAAGGCTTGGCAACCAATAACAAAAGAACAAACACAATTGCCACTAATCACTAAATTAGAAGGCAATACTTTAGAAGCCAAGTATTGCCTTTCCTCCACATGTGATGACAATTGAAAATGGTGAGATGGTGGTAAAATCCACAAGCTTCCACAAGCTTCTACAATACCCTCCCTTGGATTTCCACCATTTGTATCTTAGTTTGCTAGGAAAAACCCAGTGGGACAAAAACCTTAGCAAAAATATATTCAATGATCTTTTGGATCAAGTGGTGTGGATGTGTTCAGAACTGCCTCATTAAAACCTTTCCGGTAAAACCCAGTGGGACAAAATCCGGTAAAAGGAAAAAGAGAATAGTACATATATGTCCTATTCAAGTTTTTGCTCCCTCTAATTGAACTTCAACATCAATCTTGTAATTTACAGAGCTGACGCATACCAATTCCATATACCAGTTTCTCAAAAGTTGATATATGCAATGTTTTTATAAACAGATCTGTAAGATTATCTGTAGACCGTATTTGTTTAACATCAATTTATCGGCTCTGTTGAAGTTCATGAGTATAGAAGAATTTATGATAAATATGTTTGGTTCTGTCTCCTTTGATATATCCCCCTCTAACTTGAGTAATACAAGCCGCATTATCTTCAAATATCGGTGTCGGTATTTCTGTAGATAATGAGAATCCACATGTCTTTTGAATATGATAAATAACTGACTTTAGCCAAACACATTCTCGACTTGTTTCATGAAGTGCAAGGATCTCTGAATGATTAGAGGATATAGCAACAAAAGTTTGCTTTGTGGAGCGCCAGGAGATTGTTGTGCCATTATAGGTAAAAATATATCCCGTCTGTGAACGAGCTTTATGGGGATTAGATAGATATCCGGCATCAGCATAACCAAGTAAACCTAAAAAGTTGTTAGATTTTGAATAATATAATCCTAAGTCTTTCGTTCCACGAAGATAACGAAAAAGATGTTTAATCTCATTCCAATGTCTTCGAGTTGGTGCTGAACTGAATCTAGCAAGCAAATTTGCTGAAAATGCAATATCTGGTCTAATACATTGAGTCAAATATAGTAAAGCACCAATTGCATTAAGATATGGTACTTCAGGACCAAGTATCTTTTCACCATCTTCAATTGGTCGAAATGAATCGTTCTTATGATCAAGAGTTCTAACAATCATAGGAGTACTTAATAGATGAGCATTGTCCATATGGAATCTTTTCAGAATCTTTTCAACATATGCTGATTGATGGATAAGTATTTCGTTTGATTTATGCTTAATCTCCAGGCCGAGATAATATTTTGTCTTTCCCAGGTCTTTCATTTTAAATTCCCTTTTCAAATATTCAGCAGTTTTCAGGAGCTCTCCAGGAGTTCCAATTAAATTTATATGATCAACATAAACTGCTATAATAGCAAATCCAGATTCTGATTTCTTTATGAAGACACATGGGCATATATGATTATTAATATATCCTTCTTTTATCAAATACTCACTGAGGCGGTTATACCACATGCGCCTAGATTGCTTTAATCCATACAAAGACCTTTGTAATTTAATCGAGTATAAATTACGAGGTCTCGAGTTGTATGTTTCTAGCATTCTAAATCCTTCAAGGATTTTCATATAAATATCTTAATCGAGTGAGCCATATAGATAGGCAGTTACTACATCCATAAGACGCGTTTCAAGTCTTTCTAAGATAGCCAAACATATCAGAAATCGAAATGTAATTATATCCATCACTAATGAATATGCCTCATCAAAATCAATATCAGGTCTCTGTGAGAAACTCTATGCTACGAGTCGTACCTTATATCGCACCACCTCGTTTTTCTCATTACATTTCTGTATAAAAACCCATTTGTATCCAACAGATTTGATGTCTTCAGGCATCTGGATTATGGATCCAAATACTTTACGTTTGGCTAATGAAGTCAATTATGTTTGAATTGCTTCTTTCCATTTAGGCCAATAAGACCTTTGTCTACAATCATCGAGGTTATGAGGCTCATAATCATTATTTAAAATTTCACTAGCCACTGTATACGAAAATATATCATCAATGATTGTTTCTTCATGATTCCACATTCCTCTTGTATAATTTATAGAAATTTCCTCATTTCTATGTTCTTGTATCTCTTCAGAGATTCCTTCTCCTATATGGGTTTCTTGTGTCCTTTCAGGGACATCTAACTCTTGTGAAGTTAATTTAGAGAAAGTGGATTTATTTATAATTTCAAGAATATGATCCTGATATTTTGTTTTCTTCCTCCAGGGAACAATATTTTTCGAATCAAGTGGTCTACCACGCTTCTGGCGTACAGTAGATGATTTCTTTGCTATTATTTATTTAGATCGTTCTTCTAGAACAATCACCCGTGCTGGTACATTAACAGCTGGGATGTACAATTTTATTACCCTAGTAGCATCTGTAAATGCTTCTGGTAACTGATTTTTTATTGTTTGAAGATGAACTATCTTGCGTGCTTCATTCTCACATTGAGATGTGTATAGGTCAAAATGAATCAGACTAGGAACTTTCCAAGAAAGTTCGCGCTTCTCTTCAGGAGAAGTTTTTCTTTCCCCTAATGATGGGAAATTTCTCTCCTCAAAATGACAATCAGCAAATAGTGCAGTAAAAAGATCACCAGTCAAAGGTTCCAGATACCTAATAATTGATGGTGAATCAAGACCAACATATATTCTCAAACGCCGTTAGGGTCCCATTTTAGTTCTATATGTAGGTGCAATTGGGACATATACTGCACATCCAAATGTATGTAGATGAGAAATATCTGGTTGATGGCCAAATATAAGTTGTACTAGTGAATATTGATGATAAGCAGTGGGATAAAGACGAATTAATGCAGCAACATGTAAAATAGCTTGTCCCCAAACATAAATTGGTAATTGTGTTCGCAATAATAAAGTTCTTGCAATTATCTGGAGACGCTTGATAAGTGATTCTGCTAATCCATTCTGAGTATGAACATGTGGAACTGGATGTTCAACATCAATTCCAACTGATATGCAATATTCATCAAATGTCTTGGAAGTAAATTCACTAGTATTATCAAGGTGTATTGACTTAATCGGATAATCAGGAAAATGTGCCCGAAGCCTAATAATCTGTGCAAGTAATCTTGCAAAAGCAACATGTTGATAATAAGCAAACATGTGACTATTTGATAGATGTATCAACTAGGACCATAAAATAGCGGAACGGTCCACTTGGTAGATAAATAGGTACATATGTCCCCTTGAATCCTTTGTAGGAATGATGGGGATTCAAAGCCAACACTAGAATGGGATGGCTTTATTGCTAATTTCCCTTGAGAACATACAGTACATAAATTTTCATGGGATAAAAGAATCTTCTGATTCTTTAATGGATGTCCATGAGAATTTTTAATGATTCTACGCATCATTGTAGATCCTGAGTGACCAAGACAGTCATGCCAAAACATAAATATTTTTGGGTCTGAGAACTTTTGGTTCATAATTGCATAAACTTCTACACCTCTTATAAAAGTGTAATATAATCCAAATGATAAAGCATGCAGCTTTTCCATAATGAGTTTCCGGCCTAAATCATGGGAAGTAATGCACAGATACTCAATATTCTCATCATTTATAATTTCTATGTGATATCCATTACACCATATATCTTTGAAACTAAGTAGATTTCTTCTAGATCTGCTTGAATATAAAGCATCATTGATACATATTTTAGTATTATTTGGTAACAATATCATGGCTCTACTGGAGCCTTCTATCAGATCTGCTAGACCTGATATTGTATTAACATTTGCTTTAAGCAAGGTTAAATTCAGAAAGTATTTCTGATTTCACAGAATCGTATGTGTGGTTGCAATATTGGCTAGACATATATCTCCTGTATCTTACTTTTCAATATCACCAAATTTGACGTTTAAAGACATATGTATTCACAAAGAAAAATAAAGTGCATATTAGATAGAGTGATCAAAAGTATATATTACATAAGGAATATTTTACATAAGTATTTCACATGATAACAATATATATATATATACAAACAGTACTTAATTAGTATGGACATTTCCATCACCAATTGAAGTGGTCATTTTATCTTTCGAATCATCAAGGAAATCAGAAACATTAAACGGGGTGATATCCATAAAATCTGAATCGTCCATGAAGTTGGTTTCATGATTCTTCCCCTTTTCCTTTTCTTTGATCGATGCTTGATAAAGCTCAACCAGATGTTTAGGTGTGCGACATGTACATGACCAATGATTATGACAGCCACACCTGAAACAAATGCCATAATCTTTCTTAGGTCCTCTTTGGACATTTTTCCCTTTATCTGGTCTGGCCTTATTAACATTCTATTTATGGGGTGCGTTTTCACTATTTTGATTATAACCACCCGGACCAAAATAATCATATGCTCTTCCGCGACCCCAACCACGGCTAGGACCACGACCACGGTAAAGACCACGACCATGACTATGTCCTCCAATAGTATTAGCATTCACTTCTGGGAATGCTGTTGAGCCGGTTGGGCATGATTCATGATTTTTTATTAAGAGCTCATTATTTTTATCTACAACCAAGATACATGAGATTAGCTCTGAATATTTTGAGAATCGATGTTCTCGATATTGCTGTTGTAATATTATATTCGAGGCATGAAAAGTTGTAAACGTTTTCTCCAACATATCTTTTTCTATTACCTCTTCACCACATAATTTCGGGTTGTGTGGTGATTCTGAACAAAGCTAAGTTATATTTAGAGACTGATCTATAGTCTTGAAATCATAAACGTTGTCATTGATATTTGGCATTTGATAATGCAACATCGGGTTGGTTGTCATACCTAGGGGTGGGCGCGGTTCATTGAACCGAACCGAATCGACCCGAACCGAGTGGAAATATGGTGTTTGGTTCGGTTCACCTGATCAGTTCGGTTCAATTCGGTTCGAACCAAATGAACCGCATAGAATATGGGTCGGTTTCGGTTTTGGACCTTTCAAAACCGAACCGAACCGACGAACCGACATTTAAATACCCAAAAAAAAAAAAAAAACTAATTTCACTTTTCATTAGACCTTATCTCTCTTCATCTCTTGTGAGTCTTGTTCCGCCGCAGCTCCATCTCTATCTAATGTTATTTTTAATATCGATGTTATATTTGCCCACTCATGTTTAATTTTATTTTTATATGTTTAATCTGATGTTTGATCTGCATCACTGACTATATAATTGTTACTCTATAGTCAACATTGATTATATGAGAGGTTTGTATAATTTTAAGTGATTATATAGTCAAATTGTCATATTGTTACAGATGTTTGGTGCTGCGTGTGTGTTGTTAGTGTTGTGGGTGTTTGTTTCTTTGTGGTGTCTTGGTGTTTGGTTTTGCTGTGTTTCTTTTGCCGTTTCAATATATATATATATATATATATATATATATATATATATATATATTGTTACAGATGTTACTCTATAATTTTGAGAAATTATATAAAAAAAACCTCAAAGCCCAATAGGCCCAAAACCGAATTGAACCGAACCGAACCGAACCGAGATAAAGGTGTTCGGTTCAATTCGGTTTATGGTCCAATACGGTTTAAACCGATTCAAGTTTTCAAAAACCGAAAATATAACGGTTCAATATGGTTTTGGCCAAAACCGAACCGAACCGAACCGAACCGCGCCCACCCCTAGTCATACCGATCTTTTAACTCTTGCCATAGAACCTTTGGTTCTGTGACAATTAGGTATTGGGCTTTCAAATCCTCATTCAGATGGCGACGAATAATAACCATGGCAGTAGATTTGTCTTGTTCATTTTCCTCGGCCCCATCTTCAATGGTGTAAAACAGGCCTTTTGATTTTAAAAGTAATCTGGCTGCAATAACCCAGGACATGTAGTTGTCCCCAGACACTTCTAGTGCAGCAAATTTCAAGTTTGCAAGCTTTGGCATTATTACAGCTTCTGGTTATCTGAAAATCACAATTGTAGTCAGAACTTCTGGTTTGATAAAAATTCGAGGAATTTAAATTTTTAGATATATAAAGGAATATTTGCAAGTAAATAAATCCAGAAGTTTCAGATTCCAGTAATGATAAATAAATCCATAAACTTCAGGTTCTTGATGGGTGATCTAACTGTTTAAATAAAAATTACATAAAAGTAAATAAAATGCGAGAAAGTAAATCCAGAACTACAGGTTCTGGTATTAATAAGAAAACTCTAGAAGCTTCAGGTTCTATTAATAATAAATTCATAAGCTTCAGGTTCTGGTAATAAATCTAGAAACTTCAAATTCTAGTGATAATAAATTCAGAAGCTTCAGGTTCTAGAAATAATGAACTCGTGCTGATAACGTGTTAAAATAAAATTGAAATAGCAGATAAAATGAAATGATAACAAAGATAAAATGGAAGGAAGCAAAATAACAAGAGATAAAATGAGAGGGAGTAGAATTGTACTGCTTCTTTGTTATTGATGATTCAAAAAAATTTATTTTGAAAAAACGGTATGGGCGGCCACCTAGACATTGTGCGGCAGTTGGCCGTCCCGAGTTGGCCAAAATCGTCGGAAAAAATCAATCAACGGAAAGTCAACGGTCAACGGTCAAAAATTGGCCGCCTAGTTCGGTTCAAACTGAGTAATCGGGTCCGGGCGGAGTGACTCCGCATAGACCGTTTTGAGTTTGAAGTTTAAAAACTACAAAATGTCGTTGTTTCGTCTTCTTTTCAATTTTCCCTAAATCCACTTTCAGCCATTCAATCGCAAACGCCAATAAATCAGAAATCCCTAATTCCATTATTCCCTTTTAATCACAATTCGCAAAACCAAAGGTTCAAATCGACTTCGAGTCTTCGACTTTCTTCTCAGTTCTCTCAACTCAAGAAGGAGAAGAATCAGTGAGTCAAAGTAGAAGAAACGTGAAGAAAGTAGAAGAAACGAGAAAATTAGGAAGGGGAAAGTGAGAGAGATGAGGTTTGAAAAAGACAAAATGTCTTTGAAAAGAGAGATGTGGTATGAAATCAGACCAAGTCACCAACCTTTGTAGCTTTGTTGTAGGGAAAAATACCGTAGTACACGCAGCGAAAGCGAGACTAAAAATAGATTTAGTATGTTTAAAAAATTTTCCCTTTTTATGAACCTTAACCCCTTTAATTAATTAACCATATATAAAGTAACAAAAGTTGAATACCTTTTGTCGCGTGATCCGATTGACTTACGTCGATGGTAATCCGCAAGATCTTCAATCCTAGCACGAACGTGAATCACCTAGGAGCGTGGTCTCCCTTTTTCTTTGAATTGCAAACCTGAGAATGGACAAACAAACTTTTTTTTTTCTTTTGTTAGTCACAAAACAATCAAAAGAATACAAAGATTATTCCGGTCACTTTTGAGTTCTCAATCTAATGATCGAAACTCGCATGAACCTAATTCGATGTTGTACACACAAGCTTATTGATGAACAAGCAATTAGTGTACCATCAAAAGAATAATCTTTTTCTTTTTCTTTTATGTTTTAGTAGAATAAAATCTAATACTTTTCTATGAGTTTAGAAGAAGAAGAAAATTGAATCAATCAACCATTAGGGTGGCCGAATTCTATAACAAGTGTTATATAGGGTGGCCGAAATTTTTCTCCTCTTCCTTTTAGGGTTGGCCGAAATCTTCATGTGGTCCAATTAGGGTTGCCAAATTTCCTCTACAAAAAAGGATTTGTGTTGTACCATAATTCACATGTTAATTAGACTCCTAACCCTAATTCAACTCATAAGTATTTTTATTCTTTTATTGACTTAATAAAAGACTTTCCTATTTGATTAAATAAATAAAACTTATTATTTATTTTCTTACCAAATAAGTCTTTTACTTTTAATATACTACTACCAATAGTATATCTCTAGGAAATATATTTCCTGATCAGAAAAAGGTTTGTTTCTTAATTAAACAATTAATTAATAAATTAATTAATTCTTATTTAATTAAACAATGAAACAAAATAATATATTAGGCTAATCTATTAACCTTGCCGCCCCACATGTATGAAATTGGGCCATATATTATTTTCTTATTTCATTTAATCCATTGGACTTTAAATAAAAAGCCCACATGTGAACCAGACTCATTCTTACTAAAAGAAACAAGCCCACATGTCATTCATTAACATATAAATATAATTGAGCAGCCCATTAAATAATTAATGTGCAAATTATATTCTTAATATATTAAATGCAATTCTAGATGGACCCTTAAATTGGTCCGGTAGAATATATCAAGTGATCCATGCAAGTCCGTGTGGATTGGGGATCTTGGCGGGCTATCTAAATTTAAGCTTCAATAGACACAACCTAATCACAATCAACAAATGATTCACTTAGGTCCGATCCATTAATTTTAACTCATTCCACTAAAGAGCTAAAATTGAACTCTTAAATAAAGATAGAAAAGGAAGACGTTCCTCTTTCATAACCCTAGACAATCATATTGGAGATAGTGTATCCTCGTGATTAATATCAGTAATCGCCAAGAGTTCATAGACCGCCTATAACTCTCCAAGTTACCATATTTACTCATATGACCATGTTTTGAACTTGGATATTTTGACTTGTCCAGAAGCCATGTTTTCAATAGTCACTATCGAAAACTCAACGTTGAGATTTAATATCCAATTACCTCAAAATATCCATATGATGATATTATACTCTCATTTAATAAATGGAGCCACGATGTCCATATCTATAAATGAAGTCCTCTATCGATTAACAAATGAATATCACCAAACTATCGAGGATAGACTATGCTATATAATCGTACTCATTGATAACTCAAATGATATCACTTGCAACCATAAGTCCATCATTTATCTCAGGATTAAGATAGACTCTCCGATTGTCCTGATAATGAAAAGACTATTATCTATTGATGGTTCTAGATAAAGCTTTTCATTGTGATCCAGTTCAATGCACCCAATGCACTAGATTCTTTTGTTCGAAGACACTCCGATGATTTTAGACTCATCATATCTCATTTGATCCCACTCAAATGCTAGCAAAAGAATTCTACAACTTTAACAAGATAAAGGTGCCCAACCTTTAACTTAAGTTGTGAACAATATTCAAGACTAACTAAAGAATTGTGTCTACCACATACATATCCAGATGTACGAACAATTCTTCTTTTCTCATAGTCTTTAGACCTTATGATTATTTACTTTGACAATTATAATATTAAACTATAAATGCTATAAGATTTGTTAAACCAGAAATCACTTTATTAATATGAAAAAGATTGTTAATTACAATATTACACTCTTGCTATTGAGCATAATCCTAACATTTGTGTACACCACATGTTTATTTTATTATATTAAAAACTAGAAGGTCCTTTGGGGAGGAGTTTAGTGCACCGAATATGTATATATTTTATTTTAATGAGGTTATTATGGGTATTTCAAATATGCATATATTTAAAAAAAAAATTATAAAAAAGTTTTTAATAATATTTCATGAAATTTGAAATTAAATAATTATGAAATTATGAAATATTATGAAATTATGAAATATTATGTTATTATTATTGGTTTTATAGGTAGGATAAAAAAAAAATTCGACCATCTAGAAATCTGCCTAGGCGCTAAGCACTGGTTGTTAGGATTATGCTCAATAGCAAGAGTGTAATAGTGTTTTTGACAATCTATTCATATTAATAATGTGATTTCTGGTTTAACAAATCTTATAGCATTTATAGTTTGAATATTATAATTGCCAAAAGTAAATAATCATAAGGTCAAAAGACTATAAGAAAAGAAGAATTGTTCGTACATCTGGATATGTATATGGTAGACACAATTCTTTAGTTAGTCTTGAATAATGTTCACAACTTAAGTTAAAGGTTAGGCACCTTTATCTTGTTAAAGTTGTAGATTCTTTTACTGGCATAGTGGGATCAAATGTGTTATGATGAGTCTAAAATCATCAAAGTGGCTTTGAGTAAAAGATCTAGTGCACTAGATGCATTGAACTGGATCACAATGAAATACTTTATCTAGAACCGTCAATAGATAAAAGTCTTTTCATTATCAGGACAATCGGAGAGTCTATCTTAATCCTGAGATAAATGATGGACTTATGGTTGCAAGTGTTATCATTTGAGTTATCAATGAGTACGATTATATAGCATAGTCTATCCTCGATAGTTTGGTGGTATTCATTTGTTAATCGATAGAGGACTTCATTTATAGATATGGACATCGTGGCTCCATTTATTCAATGAGAGTAGAATATCATCATATGGATGTTTTGAGGTATTGGATATTAAATCTTAACATTAAGTTTTCGATAGAGTCTATTGAAACATGGCTTATGGACAAGTCTAAATATCCAAATTCAAAATGTGGTCATATGAGTAAATATGGTAACTTGGAGAGCTATAGGTGGTCTATGAGCTCTTGGCGATTACTGATATTCTTCACGAGAATACACCATCTCCAATAAGATTGTCTAGGGTACAAATGAGAAATATTTACTTATTATATCTTTATTTAAGAGTTCAATTTTAGCTCTTTAGTGGAATGAGTTAAAATTAATAGATCGGACCTAAGTGAATCATTTGTTGATTGTGATTAGGTTATGTCTATTGAAGCTTAAATTTAGATAGCCCGCCAAGATCCCCAATTCACACGGACTTGCATGGATCACTTGATATATTCTACCGGATCAATTTATGGGTCCATCTAGAATTGTATTTAATATATTAAGAATATAATTTGCACATTAATTATTTAATGGGCTGATCAATTATATTAATATATTAATGAAAGGCATATTAGCTTGTTTCTTTTAGTAAGAATGAGTCTGGTTCACATGTGGGCCTTTTATTAAGGTCCAGTGGATTTAATAAAATAGAAAAACAATATATAGATATATTAATATATATGGCACATGGCCGAGATATATATATATATGATATTATATTGTTTTATTTTTATTATTTGATTAAATGAAAATTAATTAATTGATTAATTAATTATTTAATTAAAAATAAAAAAAAAATTCTGACTATGAAATATGTTTCTTAGTAGTATACTATTGTGGTAGTATAAATAAAATAAAAGTCTTTATTTGGTAAGTAGATAAATAAAGGATTTATTTATCTAGTCAAATAAGTAAGTCTTTTATATAGTCACAAATACACTAAAGAGTTGGATTAGGGTTTGGAATTCTAAGAAAATCTACCTAGGGTCAGGATTTAAGTCCAAAGACACAAATCCTACATGGTAAAGGATTTTGGCCACAATATATAGATATATATTAAATATATATATTATAAGGCATGCAGAATTAATTTCGAAATATATATATATTTATTTATTTATTTTGGCATGCAGTATTGGATATATATATATTGACTCATATAATTTATATGTGGAATGCCGTATTATAGATATATATATTGACTTATATACATTATAAGTGGGATGCAGAATTTGTGATATATATATATATTGACAAATATATATTATTTGGTACTAGAATTCACGAATGCAATATCTATATATATTGGAGGGCAATAAGAATTAGGCTAACCCTAATGTCTTGGTTTTGAGAGTTTTTTCTTTTGCTAGAGAAAAATAGAATCCAACTCTAAGACTAGTGTGATTTTCGGCAAAGAGGAATAGAGAGAAAAGTTTGTTCTTATTTTGATAGTGCACTAGTTACTTTTACATCAAAAGGTTTTGTGCACAATTTCGAATAAGGTTCACACGAGTTTCAATCTAAAGTTGTGAATTCAAAAGTGACCGGAACATTCTTTGTTGTCTCTTGGAACTTGTTGTGACTAACGAAAAAGAAAAAGTTTTGTTAATCCATCCTTAGGTACACAATTCAAAGAGAAGGGAGACCACGCTCCTAGGTGATTCACGTTCGTGACTGGATTGGAAGATCTTGCGGATTACCATCGACGCAATGTCAATCGGATCACGCGACAAAGGTATGATATCTTTAATATTATATGTTAATTAATTAGAGGGTTAAGGTTCAAATTATGGAAAAATTTTAAACAATACTAAACTCGATTTTAGTCTCGCTTCCGCTGCGTGACCGTATTTTTCCCTACACTGGTTTACCGCCCGACTAGCGCTTAACGTTTACTAGAACACTGCTAAACAAAACAAAACCTATTTATAAGGCTTGGCAACCAATAACAAAAGGACAAACACAATTGCCACTAATCACTAAATTAGAAGCCAAGCAAGTATTGCCCTTTCCTCCACGTGTGATGACAATTGAAAATGGTGAGATGGTAGTAAAATCCACAAGCTTCTACAATATAAAGGATCTTTTATACGTTAGTATTTGATTCTTGAAGAATACACTTGAGAAATCAAATAATCACATTCTCTCCTATTCTACTTTTGATTCTCTCTCTTTTTCTTTTTTTTTTTAAATTTTGAATTTATATTGTTGTGTTTCTGTATTTTTTTTTTTCTTAATTATTATATATATAATGAAAACGAGTTTATAAAACATTATAAAAAACAAAACCTTAAAAGATGTGAGAGAAAGGGTCGTGCCACGTAGTGGCACTGCCACTACCCTATTTATTTATTTTTATTTTTTGACAAACACTACCCTATTTATTATATTAAAGAAAAACCATAACATAATTGCAAATGGATACCGGTGTTGAGCAATAAACATGGTATTTTCCTAAACAATAAAATATTCACTAGTCACTCTCATATTAAGGGTTAATTGCACTAAAGTACTTTGAACTTTCTCTTTTAGGTAAAATAGCATTAAGTTTGAGAAATTCGACACGAATATATAATATTGTTAATTTTGGCTAATCAAATCCATAAAAGTATATAGTTATCCATATCACATCATCCATATTTATTATTAAAACAATTAAATTAATTAAAAAGTTAAAAAAAAACAAAAAAAAACAAAAAAAACAAAAAAACAAAAATAACTTCATCATTAAACTCCACCTCTATCTTCAAAAGCATCTTCAAGGGAGCTCCATAAATATTACCTAAGCTATTTTAACTAGCAATTTTTTAGTGGGTCACTCCAACCATCCTTCTTATTTTTGGCTAAACTGAATCAATTGAGATAACTACAGGTTTTTCTTTAAGAAAAAAATTTGTTTCAAATCTAATATTAAAATAATAGGAGAGAGAGTTTGGCTAGGATTGTTGGCTCTCCACATTTGGCTGGTATCATTCAAATTCTCTAAAATAGCTAACATCATCATCAGACTCCATCTCTATTTTCAACATCATCATCATTCTCATTTTCATCATCAAATCCATCATTGAACTCCATCTCCATCTTCATCTCAATTTTCAACACAATCATCAACTCCATCTCTATATTTAACATCATCTTCAAACTCCATCTCCATTTTCAACACCATCTCTATATTTAACATCATCTCAACCACATTTACATATTCAACATCCATCATCAAACTCCATCTCCATCTCTATTTTTCAACACCATCATCAACTACATCTCCATCAACAACACTCATCATTAAACATAATCAAACTCCATCTCCTTTTCAACACCATCATCAATTTCATCTTCATCTTCAACACCCATTATCAAACTCTATCAACATATCCAACACCATTATCATCCCCATCTTTATTTTCAACATCATCCATTTCACTTTCTATTCATCACAACCAACTAACACAAAATACAAATCAACAAAAAATATATATAATTTTTGTATGAAATAAAAAAAAATACCCTTAAAAAACGGAACTTCATTATCTCTGATGGATCTCGATCTACGAGATGAAGGTTTTTTTTCTTCTTTTATCAAGATATGTCAAATCTCCTCCATCTATTTGATGCAGGGGATACTATTTTATCCATCCATTTTATTTATTTTTAATTATTTGTTATTTAAATAATTAGCTTTAACTTAGAAAAATAAAATGACCAAACTACCATCTTGCTATTAAAGTTAATTGTTTGACTTTAACTACAAGGTATGTTTGTGTTGAATTTATTAAACATAGCGACATTTAACCTAAAGAGATAAATTCAAAGTACTTTAGTGCAATTAACCCTCTTATTAATAGATGAAAAAAAAAAAAAAAGACATTATGAGTATGATCCGGGGCCAACCCTAGGGTAGGCTCACGAGGCAACCGCCTAGGGCTCCTAATTGTAAATGCTCCAAATTTCAAAATTTCTATTTAAAAAAAAAAAAAAAAAAAAAAAAAAAAAACATTGTGATTTTATGAATATAAGGCCAGAGGCCCACATACGTTTTTTAAACAAAAATATAGCAAAGAATTATAATTAAAGGCCCACCGTGTACATATGTTTTTTTTTTTTTTAAAAGCACACCAGTTAATATAATAAACTTGCCACTAAAAAAAGACCTCTATAACGGACATCGCCCGTTGTGGATGACTGATTTTCTAGTAGTTCTACCAAAAACACAATTATAATTAGGGACATTTGTAAAAGTAGTCAAATTAAGAAGTGGATTATTGTTTTTAATCAAAAATATTTAATTTATTGTTTTTAACCAGGTGTAAGTTGCAAAGTCTAAAATGGCCATTTTTTTTAAAAAAAAAAAAAAAAAAAAAAAAATTGTTTGTAAAAGTAAACCTAAATTATTAATTTTTTTTTTTACAAACATAAACCTAAGTCGTTTTAATGTCATTATCGATAAAAAAAAAAAAAAGCATCATTTTCAACTATAGTGAGAGGTAGAGGTGATAGGAGAAGAGATGGGCAACCGTGCGATGGAAATGAGATAAGAGTGACGCCAGCGAAGAAGAATCGGCTGGCTGAACTAACTAGACGCCGACGAAGAAGAAGAAAAAAAGAGGAAGAAATTTTGCTTTCCAGCGACGATTCGACGACCAAACATTCCAACGACCTAGGTTGACCTTGATCTGTTTGTGACACAACACGTTTGTGACCTAATTTCGACCCATCTTCAACCCACTTCAACTTGAGTTCAACTGTAATTTCTCAAAGTACAATTTTTGTTCAATTTTTTTGTTGATTGATGCGATTTTTGTGAAAGCCAATTACCTGTGAAAATTTTCTTAGGTTTGATGGGTTATATTTAAAAGCTTGAGTGAAGTGGTTAATAGAGACTACTAGATGTTTGATAAAAGTCTTGAATGAGAAAACAAATAACTAAAACAGAGAAACATGATGCTCCATTAATGGATTTCAAGGATTGACTAACTAATTCAGCCTAGTTGAAAATCCAAGTCAGCAGGTAGTTACAGGTAGTTATACTAACTATGATTAAAACTACCTCAATCTATGTTTATATATATATATTTATATATTTATATACAACAAACAGAAGTTCTATTTTGGGGAGTCATCTGTTTCTTTTGTGATTTCGTGTCTGCTCTGTTTTTGTGTTGATCTAGATTCGTGCTTGTTTGGGGTGTGGGCTATTATGTTTGTGCTTGCTCTGCTTCTGGTGTTTCTTCAGTTGGTTGTTTCTTGCTCTGTTTTTTGTCTTCGTTTCTTGTCTGGTTTGTTTAGAGGCTATTTGCTTTTTTAATTTTGGCTTGATTGAGCTGCTGCGCAGCGTGTGCTTTTTCTCTGCTGGGGTTGTTGCCTGTTGGTGTTTGTTGTTGCCGGTTTTGGTTTTTCTTGGTGATATCGGGCCACGTACTATGTAGAGTGGATAACTTGTTATAAATTGATTGAACTGAAACCCCCTTTTGATAATCCAAAATTTGTTAATTAATATATTAAAAAGCATCTCCAATAAATTCACTTAAAAAAATGGAAGAGTAATCTTATAATAGATCTCAAATCCATTAAAGAAACACAATAGATCATCCTTAAACACCATTTTGAGCATATTTTGTTTAGTTGATCAATTTATAACTTAAAAAAAAAAACACATAAAATCTCTAATTAGATCATCGATATCCCTTGTAAAAATGCATGTTATATACATATATACATACATATATATATATATATATATATATATATATATATATATATATATATATATAATGATATACATTTTCAATTAATGATGCTTTTTTCCAATTTTATTGAAACGCAATAGATCACATCTCAGCTTATTGAAGACTTGCCCAATTTTATTTGATGTTTATAATTGCAAATAGTCGAAATACCATATGTATACCGTCCATCGAATTGGTTTCATGCAAGAATATTGGTTCATCAAAGGTTTATGGAGTTGAATAGAATGAGAGATTCTTTGGATAAAGTTAGGGAACTGAAGCGTTTTCATGATGGTCTATTTAGGCACTTTTTAGAATTACCTTGTCTTAGAATTTTTGGTGGAAGGTTATGTCAGTTGCTACTGTGCAGGGAGGTTAATCACCCGGGTGGGAATACATATGATATGTGGTTTCGAGTGGGCCAAATAGATATTCGATTCTGGAAACTAGAATTATGTTTAGTAATCAGTTTGCAATTTGGAACGATACTTACCAGTGTTGTCCATGGCTATGAGGATGTTGAAGGGGGTGTATTAGATAGATGTTTTAGGGGAAAAGTGCCGACATTTCATGCAATTCTAAATTGGTTGGATGAGGGAAATTTTGACTAGCCTAATGATGCCATCAAGTTGTCATATTTGTTTCTATTGGGACATGTGCTTCTTGGGATTGAATAAGGAAATATCGTCCCCATGTGGGCTTGTATGTTTATAGAGAACTTAACGGCTTTCGAGTGTTTCCCATAGGGAACCTACATATACACTCAGACCGTATACTACTTGAGACGGTTTATAACCAGTCAGAAGAAGCAAAACTAGAATTTCAGCAAGAAGCAGAATCTAGGGTGAACATATACGGCTTTGCATGGGCATTCTAGGTTTGTATCTTAGTCTTTACTAACTTTAAAAATGATTGTTTGACAACATATTTACAAAATTTGTTTATGATGAATAGGTTTGGGCTATGGAGGCCATTCCATGCCTCACTGGAGTGCATAGACTCCGGATTATTAATGTTTATCCCTGATTAATGAACCGGTGTTGCAAAAACAAGCTCAAGAAACTTGATAATGAGTTCACTGATGAGGTAAAAGTTTGTAGTTGTATGTTTAATTTTAATATTATTATGAACGTTGTATAATTATTCTTTTTGTGCATTATGGATTCAGATGGAAGCTATTCCGACATTGACTCTGACTGCAGATGAATTACAGCAGGATTATATGGTAGTTTTTAATCCAGAAAATGCTATAGGGGACGTTCCTGAAACATCAAAAGACATTGTTACGGTGAGCGAGAGTGATAAAAAGTTATTGTCGGAGAGTGTCACTCGGGAGATGAAATCAAAGGTCAATCCTGACCATAGAAAAAAAAAAAGGTAATGTAAACTTCTTAGTTTTGCCAAATTCTAAATGATTATAACATTATTGAGCATGACAATACATACTGTTAACCGCAAAAAATGGCAGGGGATCAAAGAAGAATTTTCCATCAACATTGGAGAATAACCGAGATAGAAAGACACCATAGAAGAGCATCCTGGTACCCTGCCTTTAAAAATTGGCCTGGTACAACCTCCTACCAATCCAAATCAAGACCAAGGGTTCCTTGACTCAAAAGGTACCAGAAAACAAAGAAGCCAGGTTCTAGGGACTCCACTACTGCAAGGTCCTAGTACCCCCCTACCATCCAGAATCTCGATATCCCAATACTCCGGTGCACTTATACTAGGTTTAATAATCATGAAGAGGGAAGGATGCCTAAGTACCCCGATCCCACCTAGAGCCAGCCAACCAAGCAGTAAGTATCAGGCTAGCAGACTACCAAGTATCAAGGTAAGATCAGGTACGCCGAAGATCAAACTATATAGAAAGATAGTGTAACAACATCGTTTTAATAACAAGGAAGTTGATTCTTTCCCACCACTCAAGAGTTCTATTTGAAAGGGAAGTCAAACTCTATCAAAATTCCGCCAAATAAGGATCGCTTGATTCCTAGAATCAAGGCCATGATCTTTTTGCCAGTCGCCATGGGATGTCCCGAAAAACTCTAGGTCATTGTGCCGAATTTAGAGGAGTGCTGAACAAGCATTGGGACGTATATATACATCATATTATCATACAGAAAAGGGGAAGAGATTTCGAGTCCAAAACCCTACTTTACGTTTTCCACTTATCGACATACACGAGAGCTCCATCGCCATTGCCAATTGAATCTTACCTTTTTCATTATAGCCATTAAAAAATCTCCATTGTACTTTGATTTGTGCGTTTATTATCAATAAAAGTGAGTTATATTTATGCCCCCATTGATACACAATTTCTGATTTGCCATCACCATTAGTTTTTTTTAGTTTACTTTACGGAGAACCCATAGGTATCGAACTACTTGATACCTCTTCGACTGAGATCTACCCCGATTTCAGTTACTAGAGTTGTTAATTGGAAAATCACCCCAAGTGACAATTTTCGGTTAACACTTTTGGCGCCGTCTGTGGGAAGAAACTCCCTTTTTTTTTTTTACAAAACTACCTAACACTACCTAGAAGACATAGAAGATGAGGCTTCGATCCTTTCAGGGCTCCATTCCCTCGCTTCCACTCAGAGAAACCAAGGGAAGAGGAGGGGAACGAGAAGCCAAATCCCGGCGCCGATTCCTTCACCTAATGTGGGCTCTGTGCCCTAGGACCCCGCGGTCCAGGAGGTAAATCGGGATACTATGGAGCAGCATGCTGTTGCCTATGTGGAAAGCATCCACCTCAGGATGATTGCCCAAGGAATACCCTTCGAAGCACCCAGGCTTACAGGAGAAGCTGGACCGAGTACCCGGGTACCAGTCTTTGACAGACTCGGACCGCCATTGCCAGTTCCAAATCATCTTGGAGATTTCAGACCCCGACAGGTGAAGTCAGCGTTTGACATTCCTCCCAGAAGGAACCAGCCAGTGGCTAGACCGGCAGCAGAGTAGAGGGCTCCATAGCTCAATACAGGTGGCAGTACCGAGCCCAGGAAAAACCCGTGGGGTATTCGAACCTAGAGGGAAGAGCGCAAGGAGACAACTGTGCTGTCCGAAACTTCTGATAATGAAGGCTCAGTAGCCAGATCCATGCACAATGGGTTCAAACGCTTTGAAGATCAAATGACCAAAATGGTAAAGGAACTCGAGGAGCTAAGAAAGGGAAAGCACTGGGTAAGTTCTGGTACCTTTGAGTCTAGGAACCTTTGATCCTGATCTGGACTGGTAAAAGGTTGTACCTAGTCAATTTTAATGGCGGGATACCGGGATGTTCTTCTACGATGCCTTTCTATCTCAATTATTCTCCGATGTTGATGGAAAATTCTTCTTTGAACCCCTGCCATTTTTGGTGGTTAACAATTAGTTTTTATGTAGTGTTTTGTGATTTGTTTGTGATAGCTATTACATATAGGGTTTTATTTACACATATAGCTAAGTTGTATGCATGTCATATAGCAACATGATATCTAGGAATGTTTGACATGTTCATCCATGGCTAGATAAGCTTAAATATTTGACCTTGCATTTATGCACTTTGAATATTGCTCATATTCACATTAGGTTGTTTATCTCTTCTCTTTGAGAGTTAAGTCTTGTATTTACCTTGGGTAGTTCGCAAGCAAGAGCCTAAAATCACTATTGAAACAAATATTGCACGGTGTATATAAAACTATCTAGAGGGGGTGAATAGATTTTAAAGATATACCCAATTTTTCGTGTATAGTCAATATTACGAAATTACCCCAAACTAGATAAAGCAATAAATCAAGTATAAAATACGGAAATTAAATAACACTTGATATTTACGTGGAAACCCTCACGGGCAAAACCACGGGCTAGTAAGTGCGCCACACTCGAACCTCGAATCCACTAATGATAATGAAGATTACAACATAATCCCGGTAAGTAACTCACTACCACTACCTACTCCCGGTATGAGTGAACCTAGTCCAATTGCTTATGTGAACACCTAATCCCGGTGTAGACCTAATCCCGATCATCACACAAGACTTACAATTGCTTGTGACAAAAGGCAACCTAATCCCGGAAGCCACACAAGTCTTACTTCTCAATGAAGAGATAAAAATGCATATGTGAATATATTATGATATTCAAGGAACAAATAGAGCTAGGTAACCCTATATGCTTATTTAGGATGATAATATGACAATTAATACAATCCTAGATATCAAGAGCTAAATGACATGTCATAAAGCTTAGCTATGTAGAGGATAACCAATCCTAGATACAATAGCTATAAAAAACAATCTCAAACATTTCAATGAGATTAATTAGCTAGATGTATATATCAATCATGAAATCCTAGCTATCAAAAAACAATCTTGAAACAAATAATAGCACGGTGTGTATAAAGCTATCTAGAGGGGGGGTGAATAGATTTTACGCTTTTTACCCAATTTTTCGTGTTAGTCAAAATTACGAAAATGCCCTCAAGATAATATAAACAAGCAAGTGTAATATGGTGCGAAAATTAAAACAACACTTGGTTTTTACGTGGAAACCCTCACGGGAAAAACCACGGGCTATGTAAGTAAGCCACACTCGAACCTCGAATCCACTAAATGTGCAAACGATTACAACATAATCCCGGAAGTAATCACACACCTACCTAATCCCGGTATGAGTGAACCTAGTCCAATTTGCTTGCGTTCTAAGCAACCTGATCCCGGATGCTACACACAAGACTTACTTTCTCTATGAAGAGAATACAACCCTAAGTGAATATATGTGAATATCCAAAATGCAACATAGAGCAAGGGAACCCTATATGCTTATCTAAGATGCTTAATATGCAATTAAGAACAATCATAGATTTCAAAACTAAATGACATGTCAATTAGTTTAGCTAATCAATATTAAGTACAAAACCTAATATGCAAGCACAATATAAAATCTCAAACATACATCATACTCATCTCAATATTGTATCTAAAGCATACAAAATAACAAACAAGTAATTAATTGAGATTGCTAGATAAGAGAAACACAAAACATGTAAGATATTAGTGAAAAGCTTACCAAGCAAAGTATGATGAAGATTCCATGCTAGAAGACATCTAGATGATCTAAGATGATGCTAGATGATGATTGATGATCATGAAAAAGTGTTTGAGAATCAAAATGGAGTTCTTGGAATTTTTCTTCTCTTTGAAAAATATCCTAAGTATGAATTCTGAATATGAACTCTCTTAATTGACCTAAAGTCAAAGTGGCATATATATAGGGGGCCAAATCAAAGTGAGGTCGTTTAAGTAAGTTTCAAAGAAACGCGCCGATCGGCGGTTTCATTCGGCGGCCAGGCCGCCGTTCATGACCGTCGAATTGAGCTCGTGAAGAACAGAGCATAAACGGCGGTTCATTCGGCGGTTGTGTGACCGCCGATTCCAACCGCCGAATCAAAACAGAGAGATCAAAATCAATCAGGTATGAACGGTGGTTTCGAACGGCGGTTCCGTGACCGCCGATCCAACCGCCGAATTAGACTGAGAAATAAATCAATCAGGTCTTGAAACGGCGGTTTCGAACGGCGGTCGTGACCGCCGATCTTAACCGCAGAAATGCTTCAGACCAATCTGGACTGAAACGACGGTTTCATTCGGCAGCCAGGCCGCCGATCATAACCGCCGATCACCTAGATAGGTGAAAACCAAGGAGAAGCCAAGGGCATTCTCCATAGGCGGTCCTCGCGCTAAACCAAGCACATTCTCGTGCATGCGCGGACGTTTTCGAAAGTTATCGGGAAACGAATTACACAACAACATGACACAATTACACACAACAAAACATAATAAATAAGTGCAAGTGTGAAATGTGACAAATGAAGAGAATGCACACATATGCAATGAATGTTAAGTGTGTGTGTGCAACTAATCTCTTCAAAGAAAAGTAAGCACATAGAAATTTACCTTCGGTGCTTATCAACACGAGGTCTTCAAAGGGCTTCGAACAATAAGACCGATACTTAGGCTACCCTTACAAAGAACCCCCACATATGGTTTGATCACGAAATAAGCCAATTAAAAACAACGGGAATCCTTACAATCTCCCCCTTTGGCTATTTCGTGACAAAACCATCACTCACAATGATTCCTCACAAAAAAAATAGAAACTACGGGACTATAATGATATTCTACATTACAAAGAGATAAGCTAATGCAACTTGAAGTCTTCAATCCTCTTGTAGAATAATCAATCCCTGAAAAGAGTTTCTAACATTTCTAATACAAGAAAAGTGTGAGATTAATCATGTGAGATCAATACCAAGCATTTGCATTTTTAGAATTTAGGCACAACATTACCAAATGTATGCAATGTATGATAAATGCAATGCTCCCCCTCAACGGGTTACTCCCCCTCAATGTATGTTCTCCCCAAAGTGTACAATAACTTCTATATTTTGCACCTCCCCTTACCATATCCTACTCCCCCTTTTTGTCATGATATAGGCAAAGGAGTAGTCCCCAACCGGGTCACTCATAGCAACGAGAGATAGAAGCATGCAAGATTTGCATATACATATAAGTCACTTTATGCACTTCAATTTATTTGAGAGAAACAAGGAGATTTATTTTGAGAAAATGTGTGAATCCAACATGCTTTGCATACAAGACATATAGCATTCAAGTCCAAAATACAATGGTATTTGGCAAAGCAAATGACAAAGGTTTCTAATAAGAATTCAAACCAATTTCACCAATGTCATGGGAAAAGCAAGGATATAGAGATTATTGATTTCAATTTAAGAGCAACGATATCCAACTTTATAAGCGAAACATGGCATGAGCGACTTTACACCCTATTTGATTTTTCCGGATAAAATTATCCGTATGATAGTAACCATGTTCAACTAATAAAGAAAGAGAGACATTTGGAATGTAAATTCCTTTGAATGGATACAAGATCCTTTATTCATTTTGAGTCTCATAAGTTTTCACACAAGTTTTGCATTTTAAGAATATGCAATCATCAATTCATGCTTTTCATGTGAGCATGTTATATGAATTTCATGCTTTTTCATTTGTCATTAGCATGTTATTAAAGAATCATCATGTCATGGAGATAATCATAGGTCATTCAAATCATACTTCCAATATACATCTCCTAGTCCAAAAATGCATGTTTGAACATAAATATGACATGGATTGTAAACAAGCATGGTTCACACTTATTGAATTGAAAACATATATACATATGTGCTACCAAGCTTACTCAAGCAATTAAAAGAAGAGGCATAGGATATTTCAAATTTTTTGCAAGATACAAGAATGCAAAATAGCTCTCTTTGCTTGAGTTCCCCATATGGGGTCAATCATAGAACATCACTCCACAAGACATACCCCAATAGATCTACTAAGAGTTTTAAATCGAGTAGCATCTAAGGGTTTAGTAAATAGATCCGCAAGTTGATCATTAGTACCTACATGTTCAAGTACTATGCATTTATTTTCAACAAGCTCTCTAATGAAGTGATGGCGGATGTCAATATGCTTAGTTCTAGAATGTTGCACCGGATTCTTGGAAATATTAATGGCACTCATGTTATCACAAAAAGGAGTGAGAGTACCTTGGTTGAATCCGTAATCCACTAGCATTTGCTTCATCCACATAAGTTGAGTGCATCCACTCCCCGCGGCTATGTACTCGGCTTCCGCCGTGGACAAGGAAATCGAGTTTTGCTTCTTGCAAAACCAAGACACCAAGTTATTGCCTAGAAAGAAGCAACCGCCCGATGTGCTCTTCCTATCATCACAATTTCCTGCCCAATTCGCATCACTATATCCTACAAGACTAGGATTAGTGTCAAATGAGTACCAAATCCCATAGTTGGAAGTCCCATTCACAAAGCGAATGACTCTCTTAACCGAAGAGAGATGGGACTCCTTGGGATCGGATTGGTACCTAGCACAAACTCCTACACTAAATGATATATCGGGCCTACTTGCGGTCAAATAGAGCAAGCTCCCTATCATGCCACGATATAAGGTTTGGTCCACACTTTTACCGCTAGCATCCTTGCTTAGCTTCAAAGTGGTGCTCATAGGAGTGTCACAATGTTTGGCTTTTTCAAGACCAAACTTCTTCATAAGGTTTTTGGCATATTTGGCTTGGGTTATGAAGATCTCATTATCAAGTTGCCTAATTTGCAAACCTAGGAAGTAATTAAGCTCACCAACAAGACTCATCTCAAATTCATGAGACATAACATCAACAAATTGTTGGACCTTGGTGTTGTTGGTGGAGCCAAACACTATGTCATCGACATATATTTGAGCTATGAAAAGCTCATCATTGTCTCTCTTGATGAATAGTGTCTTGTCAACACTACTTCTTGTGTAGTTATTATCAACAAGAAATTGAGTGAGGCGCTCATACCAAGCCCTCGGTGCTTGTTTCAACCCATATAGTGCCTTCTTGAGGCGATAGACATGGTTGGGGTGGTGAGCATCCACAAACCCCTTGGGTTGTTCAACAAATACTTCCTCTTGCAAGAAGCCATTGAGGAAGGCACTCTTGACATCCATTTGGTGCAATTTGAACTTGTGCACTCAAGAAATGGACAAGAGAAGCCTAATAGACTCTAAACGGGCAACGGGAGCAAATGTCTCCTCAAAATCGATACCCTCAATTTGAGAGTACCCTTGTGCTACAAGTCTAGCCTTGTTCTGCACTATGTTGCCATCCTCATCGGATTTGTTCATAAATATCCATTTAGTGCCTATGACATTAGTGGTCTTAGGCCTAGGAACTAGAGTCCAAACCTCATTCCTTTCGAATTGGTTTAGCTCTTCTTGCATGGTAAGAACCCAAAATTCATCATGTAAGGCTTCTTCAACCTTTTTGGGTTCAATTTGAGAGGTGTAGCAAGTATAGCTAATAAGATTAGCAAGTTGACGTCTAGTCCTAACACCCTCATTTACCTCTCCAATGATATCTTCTTTATCATGGAGTTTCCTAACCCATGGAGCGGGTTCTTTAAAGTCCAAGAGAGGAACTCTAGCAATAGGTTGTGTGTCATCATTGTTGACATTAGATGTCCCAACATTAGGAGGCACCACAACCTTCTCCAAAGAAGAACCATCACTAAAAATAACCTCCTCCTTATGATTATTAGACTTGAGCCTAGTATCATCAAATACGACATTGGATGATTCCATAACACTTAGAGTCTTTAAATTGAAAACTCTATAGGCTCTACTATTCAAGGCATAACCAATAAAGATACCCTCATCACTCTTAGCATCGAATTTGCCAAGTTGATCACGGTCATTCAAAATGTAGCATTTGCTTCCAAAAGTGTGGAAGTAGCTAACATTTGGCCTCTTGCCTTTCCATAACTCATAGGAGGTATTTCTAGTACCGGGACTTAGGAAAACACGATTCCCTATATAGCAAGCCGTATTGACGGCTTCGGCCCATAGGTTCCTAGGGACATTGTTGCTAAGCAACATCACACGGGCCATCTCTTGAAGGACCCTATTTTTCCTCTCAACAACTCCATTTTGTTGAGGTGTCCTAGGAGCCGAAAACTCATGGGAGATACCTAAACCATTACAAAAGGTTTCAAAGGTAGCATTCTCAAATTCCCTCCCATGGTCACTTCTAATCCGTTTTATGCTTTTAATTTTAGAGTTCATTTCATTTTGAAGTTTATTACAAAGCATTTTAAACTTATCAAAAGTTTCAGATTTTTCTCTAAGAAAATATGTCCAAGTGAACCTAGAGAAATCATCAACACATACAAAAATGTATCTCTTTCCACCCAAACTTTCGGTTTGCATGGGACCCATGAGGTCCATGTGGAGAAGCTCAAGAGGCTCCTTGGTGGTGAGATACTTACCCTTTTTGTGCATGCTTTTAGTTTGCTTTCCTTGTTGGCAAGGTCCACAAACACCATTGGCTTTCTTCCTAAGCTTAGGGAGGCCACGCACACACTCGAACTTTCCAAGGGTCCGTAGATCCCTAAAGTTCATGTGGCCAAGTCTTTCATGCCACAACTCAATTTGCTCATCCATGGACACATTGTTTGAGACTATTCTAGCTTCAAGACAATAGCAATTGTCGCTAGATCTCATACCTTTCAATAAGGTTTGTCCATCGGGCTTTAGGATCGAGCAATCATCTTTACAAAACAAGACGGAATATCCTTCATCACTTAGATGTGAAATGCTTATTAAATTGGCTTTCAAGCCATCAACAAATAAAGCATCGGATAAGGAGGGTAATCCGGGAACGGAAATGGTTCCTTTCCCTACTACTTTCTTTTTGGATCCATCACCAAAAGTGACATATCCACCTTCCTCCATAACAAGAGTCTCGAAGAAACTCTTGTTTCCCGTCATGTGCCTAGAGCACCCACTATCTAGATACCAAAAATTAGAAGAATTTGCCTTCAAGGCTATTTGAGCAACATGGCAAACAATATCATTCTTTCTAATCCACCTAGAAACAATCTTAGCTTTCTTAGTGGTCTTTGGTATATGGGCTCTAGATGTCCTAGGATCATGCATAATAATATTATCATTCCTAGGAACATGCATCATGGCTCTTTTCTTTTTCTTCTGTATCATGCTTCTAGTTTTGCACATTTTTATATATCGAAAGCAATGTGGTCTAATATGACCATCAAATCCACAAAAATGACATATAGGAGTGAAATAAGGAATCATACCTTGTCCTTGTCTTTGTGGATGAAAGGGTTCAATCCTATTTCGTTGTTGAACCGGTCTTGGTTGCTTCCTAGCTTGAGGTTGCATGATAGGTCTCTTTCCTTTGTGAGCCATTTGAGGAGGAAGGTTGGCTTGAGGGACCCTAGGGGGTTGAGCTTGAGGTTGCCTTCTTGGCCCCATCTTCACTTGTGCATTAGAGCATTGTCCTACTTCTAATTTCTTTCTAGGAGCTTGCACAAATGAAGTTTCTTCTCTCTTCAAGCTCTTGACAAACACGGTCTTGTTAGAGGTAAAGATCTTCTTGTCATCTTCATACCCAAGACCCCTCTTGTCACATGGACTCTTTCCAACACCAAGCATATGGTCAAGCTTCTTGGTGCTAGAATCCATCCTAGTCATAGAATTTCTAACTTCTTCAAGCTCACTCTTTAGACTTTCTTCATTCCTCCTAGATAAAGCTAACTCCTCTCTTAGCTTATCTTCTATCTTCTTGAATTTTTCAACTTGTTCACCTAAGAGGTCATTATGAGATGCAAGCTCAAGATTTTCTTCTCTCAACATCTTGATCTTTCTTGTGCTCTTGATTGCTAAATCATTAAACTCGGCATGGCATTTAGCAAGCACCTTTTTCTCCACAAAACTACTTATGGAGTTAGACGAGGAATCACTTTCTTCTTCACTTGAGTCATTTTCCTCTTGACTCATTTCCTCTTTCTCACTACCACTTTTGCTCTTATGTGAGGAGGCAAAAGCTAGAAGGTTAGCCATGAGCTCTTCTTCACTTGAAGACTCATCTTCCTCATTGGAGTCATCACTACTCCCACTCCAAGTGGCGGCCATCACTTTGCTTTTCTTCTTTTCATTGTGATTAGCACATTCGGGGGCAAAGTGACCAATCCCACCACATTCAAAGCATCGGACCCCTTTCCTTTCGGTCCTCTCTTGTCTAGGCTCAAACTTCTTGAAGGAACTCTTTTTCTTCAAATCTTGTCCTCTTGACCCAAATCCCTTCTTCTTCTTGAACCCCATAACCTTGTTGAACCTTTTCACAAATAAGGCAAGGTCTTCATCCGATTCATGCTTTGCCTCCTTTGCATCCTTAGATGCTTTCAAAGCTATTCCTTTAGACTTCTTAGGAGGAGTAGTGGTGCTAGGAGCCTTCCTAGACTCATATGCAAGGAGATGCCCAATCACCTCACTTGGCTTCATATCCATGTAGCCACTATTTTCTTCTATGGCCGTCACCTTGGATTCAAACCTATCGGGGAGAGATCTCATAATTTTTTGCTTGACTCTCCTATCCGAATACGGGTCTCCGAGTTGATGGCTTTGATTTATAATGTCCATCAATTTGATTTCGAAGTCATTGAAGCATTCATCCTCTCCCATCCTTAGTAGCTCAAACTGAGTTTGGAGGACTTGAAGCTTGGACTCCTTCACCACCTCGGTTCCCTCATGTGCAACTAGAAGGATGTCCCATGCCACTTTGGCAATCTGAGTATTCTGAATAAGCTTGTATTGATTCTCATCCATAGCACACATAATGGCATGCATAGCCTTCCTATTCCACTTAGAAGCCTCAAACTCTTGCGCGTTCCATTGCGCCTTAGGCTTCAAAACATCTTGTCCTCCACCCTCGGGAGTCATCATGGGGAGATCATATCCGTCTTCCACCGCCATCCATGCACGGTCATGAATTTGGCATATGTAGGATTCCATCTTCCCTTTCCATTGGGAATAGTTCAATCCGGTAAGAAGTGGAGGCCTTGTGCTAGAAGCTCCTTCGTGGCCACCACCATTTCCACCGTTTCCACTCATAGTGTTTATGAATGAATGAAATGAATGCAAATGTATGAATGATCAAAAATCACACAAAATGCAAAACATACCAAAATAAGCAAGGATCACCTATGTATGTCTAGGAACCCGCTCTGATACCAATTGAAACAAATAATAGCACGGTGTGTATAAAGCTATCTAGAGGGGGGGTGAATAGATTTTACGCTTTTTACCCAATTTTTCGTGTTAGTCAAAATTACGAAAATGCCCTCAAGATAATATAAACAAGCAAGTGTAATATGGTGCGGAAATTAAAACAACACTTGGTTTTTACGTGGAAACCCTCACGGGAAAAACCACGGGCTATGTAAGTAAGCAAGCCACACTCGAACCTCGAATCCACTAAATGTGCAAACGATTACAACCTAATCCCAGAAGTAATCACACACCTACCTAATCCCGGTATGAGTGAACCTAGTCCAATTTGCTTGCGTTCTAAGCAACCTGATCCCGGATGCTACACACAAGACTTACTTTCTCTATGAAGAGAATACAACCCTAAGTGAATATATGTGAATATCCAAAATGCAACATAGAGCAAGGGAACCCTATATGCTTATCTAAGATGCTTAATATGCAATTAAGAACAATCCTAGATTTCAAAACTAAATGACATGTCAATTAGTTTAGCTAATCAATATTAAGTACAAAACCTAATATGCAAGCACAATATAAAATCTCAAACATACATCATACTCATCTCAATATTGTATCTAAAGCATACAAAATAACAAACAAGTAATTAATTGAGATTGCTAGATAAGAGAAACACAAAACATGTAAGATATTAGTGAAAAGCTTACCAAGCAAAGTATGATGAAGATTCCATGCTAGAAGACATCTAGATGATCTAAGATGATGCTAGATGATGATTGATGATCATGAAAAAGTGTTTGAGAATCAAAATGGAGTTCTTGGAATTTTTCTTCTCTTTGAAAAATATCCTAAGTATGAATTCTGAATATGAACTCTCTTAATTGACCTAAAGTCAAAGTGGCATATATATAGGGGGCCAAATCAAAGTGAGGTCGTTTAAGTAAGTTTCAAAGAAACGCGCCGATCGGCGGCCAGGCCGCCGTTCATGACCGCCGAATTGAGCTCGTGAAGAACAGAGCATAAACTGCGGTTCATTCGGCGGTTCATTCGGCGGTTGTGTGACCGCCGATTCCAACCGCCGAATCAAAACAGAGAGATCAAAATCAATCAGGTATGAACGGCGGTTTCGAACGGCGGTTCCGTGACCGCCGATCCAACCGCCGAATTAGACTGAGAGATAAATCAATCAGGTCTTGAAACGGCGGTTTCGAACAGCGGTCGTGACCGCCGATCTTAACCGCAGAATTGCTTCAGACCAATCTGGACTGAAACGGCGGTTTCATTCGGCGGCCAGGCCGCCGATCATAACCGCCGATCACCTAGATAGGTGAAAACCAAGGAGAAGCCAAGGGCATTCTCCATAGGCGGTCCTCGCGCTAAACCAAGCACATTCTCGTGCATGCGCGGACGTTTCCGAAAGTTATCGGGAAACGAATTACACAACAACATAACACAATTACACACAACAAAACATAATAAATAAGTGCAAGTGTGAAATGTGACAAATGAAGAGAATGCACACATATGCAATGAATGTTAAGTGTGTGTGTGCAACTAATCTCTTCAAAGAAAAGTAAGCACATAGAAATTTACCTTCGGTGCTTATCAACACGAGGTCTTCAAAGGGCTTCGAACAATAAGACCGATACTTAGGCTACCCTTACAAAGAACCCCCACATATGGTTTGATCACGAAATAAGACAATTAAAAACAACGGGAATCCTTACAAATCTCAATCATGCAATGAGATTAATTAGCTAGATGACATATAAGCATGAAAACCTAGCTATCATAAATAATCCTACATGAACACATATGAGGACTCAATTAGATGCAAGATGAATCTAGCAACCTAATTGTCAACAAACAACTCACAAACATTCAAAAGCTTAACTAGTTGATTAAAAGACAATCTATCAACCTAGTTATCAATAAATCACATAAGAATGTTTATGACTTAGCTTTTAGGCAAAAATGACCTAATCAATTAAGCTATCAAAATACAAACCCAATCATGCTATCAAGACTCATAAATATATGCAATAAGAGAGTCTAGGTATTTAATCATGCAATAAATACCTAATCTAGAGTAAGAAGAACATTAAATGATATTCAATGAAGTTCTAACTTACCTAGTTATGAAACCATGAACACCCATGCTTAAATGATGTTGAATGATGCAAGATGGAGATGGGTTTTGGGTTTGGAAAGTTAAAGAAGCAAGCTTGGTGCTTTCTCTCTCAAGAATCTCTCTTTCTCTCTCAAGAATATCTCTTTCTCTTTCTAGAAAGTGAATTCTCTCTCTAGGGTTTCAGTTGGGAGAGTTATTTTGAAGAAGGAGAGATAAGAGGGTATTTATAGGTGCCAAACGAAGCTACGACATTTTAAGAATGTTAAAATGACATCATTGGGATATTAAAACCTTTCGTATTAAAACCTTTCGTATAATATACCGTTAGAAAGGTATGGAAGTCTACTTTCTACTCCAATTTATGGAATGACATTTCAATTTCTGTAGAAAAGGTTATGGTCAATAGAGTGACCAATGGTCAGAAACGGATAACAACATAGTTGCCCTGTTTTGGTGGTCACTTTGGAGAATTCAAAACCAATCCAAACGGTCATGAAATATTATGAATAATATACCATTGGAAAGGTATGGGTGTCTAGTTTGTTTAGAATTTTACAAAACTCAATTTCAATCTTTTTATAAAAAGTTATGGTCACATGGCCATACAAATGTCAGTTTTGAAAAACATTTAAAACATTGAAATCCAATCTTTTGAAACTAGACACTTTACTCCAAACAACCAAACCAAAACTACCACTTATCCAAGAGAAGAATGAGACCTTCTCAAGTGGTCAACCATCGTACAAGAGCGGACATTTCCGATCACACAAACGGAAATGAATTACACCACACTTAAGACTAATCATGAAGTGCAATTGTAGGTATTGAATGCATCCTAATGCCTAACATGTCATGGCATTATCATTGAACAAGATGCACTCAATTCAAACATGCATGAATAAAATTCATGACTTTGCATCCTAATGCCTAAACATGTCATGACATTTCAATAAACTAGATGCAATTAAAAAAACATGCATGAAGAGATATTCAACAATTATGAATGCACACATATGAAAACACACAACATATAAGTATAAGAAATATGCATGAGTTGTGAGTGTGTGCAACTATGATCTCTTCAAAGCATGTAAGCACTAGAATTTACCTTTGGTGCTTCTTCTCTTGAGGTCTTGAGAGGGTCCTTGAACTTTCACCAATTCCTAAGCTACCCTTACAACAAGCCCCACATGTGGTTTGTCCACGAAATAAGTCAATCAATAATTGGGAATCCTTACAACTATTAAAGGTCTGCGAGTAGCAAAGACGGATTAGTAATCATATAGGTTTAATGTGGTCAACCTAGATTGTAATCGTATTTGCAAATAGTAGATTTTAGGGTTTGATTGACAATTATGCCCGTAAATTTTTTACCCTTTTGGAGTTTTCTCACGCAAAGCAAATCGTTGTGTTATTTAGATTATTTTTGCACTTATTTTACATGGTGATTTGTGTTAGAAATTAGGGGTGTTTGCAATTAATATTGACTAACCAAAATAGTTGGCGATTAATTTGGTTAAAACATTAACCAAAATAGTTGGCAATTAATTTGGTTAAAACCTATTCACAAACACCACCAACCCAACCCCACCCCCACCCCCCGCGATAGAGAGAGATGAGTAACGGAGAGAAAAATAAATAAAGGGAAAAAGTGGATAAGGGTAATTTTGTAATTTATTGGCTATAGGGTAAAAATTAATTATAATGATTAGTTACAAACAATAAAAAATTAGAATTTGGTTAGAAACGATAATCCATTATATGGTTAGGTTATTTTTTGTAATTTTCACTTATAATTATTACAACAGACAACAACACAACAAATTCCTTTATCACACATTCGAAAAACAAATTGAAATCAAATTTAGGGTTTTTAAGAACTCTCTTGATAAGAAAATTCAAACACGAAATCTAAAAAATTGTGTAATTCACTTGTAGAATAGTTGAATTCGTTATCGTTTCAAAGGTAATTGAATCTAACACTTCTTTTCCTTTTCTGTTTTTTTTTTCTTTCGAAAAACCTCCTTTTGTTTTTCTTTTCTAGTTTGTCAGAATTTTGCTTGTTAGAGTTTGAATTTTGACACAAAGTTGGAATTTTGTGTTTGGATTTATAGCATATATATATATATATATTCCTTTCGAATTGAATGGAATGATCAAAAGAGTTGAAATAAAATTTTTACTTTGGTGACTTTTTATTTACTATTTCGTTGTGTTACCGTCTTGATTTTGAATTATTATATTGATTTTTTATAAGTATTTATTAGAGAAAAAAATCAAGTAAACATGGGGGGGGGGGGGGGGGGGGGGGGGGGGGGCGGGAATTAGAGTTTAATTAGGGTTTATCATAAAAATTAGGGTTTATCTTAAGTTTTTTTTTTTTTTTTTTTTGAAAGGTAAGTTTTTCTTAATAAAGAAATGTAGTTGAAGATATGACTGTATATAGTATTTGGTTTATTTTTTTAATTAAAGTAATTTGTTTTTATCGATAAGTTTCTGTTGGGATATTTTTATAATTAAATTTTTTAATAACATATGGGTGTACTAATAAGTTTTATTGTTTTTGTCTTTCTTTTATGTATAGTTATAAACTTTATCAATAAACAAATTTTTTTTTTTTTTTTTTTACACAATATCTATAGATATCAAAAAGTTTTTATTTATTTATTTTTAAGATAGCTGTATAAATAAGAGAATTTCAAATTGAAAATCTTTAACTCCATATACGGTTTCACATATTCCCTTTTATAAGGCTCCTACATTCGAGATATTTTGAAAAGTAAATTGGACATCATTAAAAGAGGATTTGATTACAAAAATAATATGATTTTTTTTTTTTTATAAAGTGGGTGTGATAATAATTTAAGAGTGTTTATAAATAATATATATTAAAATGAATATATTTATTTCAATGAGGGTACTATTGGCATTAGGATGTGTATTTATAGTAATATTTATTTTTTAAATTTTAGACATGGTTGTACTTATAAAAATTGGTATACTAATAAGTTTTATGAGTGTCAATATCCGTACCCATAAATATATATATATATATATATATAATTTCAAGTCAGTGCGTACTAATATAACTTCATGAGGATATTGAATCTGAGCCACTAGTTTTACATCTTTGACTCAAGTGTGTATGCATTTGTCAAAACTTCTCCATAATGAGTGACTCACAATCAATATCCTCATGAAGTTATATCAGTACGCACTGATCAGAACGAGACTATATATATATATATGGAAAATGCTAAAGTCACTCGCGAGTGTACACTCGCTTTCTGTAAGGATGACACGTGTCCTTTTATTTTAACATTATTACAAAACTGCCATTATTGAATAGCCACTCCTTTTGTTTTAAATTCAAAAATGCCACTCAAGTAGACACATGTCCACTTGAGAAGTGGCAATTGCTTCACTCGCTATTCCAAGCGAGTGCACCTAGCAGTCCTTTATATATATAAGTTATCAAGTGATATATACCTTATTTAATTTCGGTAAAAACCATAATGAAATTATATCTATTTTTATGAATTTTGATCTAAAATTTTGTGTGGATGATAAGTTCATTGAAATCTACCTATGAATAAAATTTGAGAATTTTTCAAGCACTGAAACTAGTTTTTAAAATTTTCCTATATTTATCTCATTTTTCTGATGCCTTTATATTCAACAAAATCGGGATAAATAGTTCCAGTGCTTAAAAAATTCTTAAATTTTGTTCATAAGTAGATTTCATTAAACTTATCATCCACAAAAAAATTCAAATCAAAATTCATAAAAAGATATGTAATTTCATCAAAGTCCTTACCGAAATTAAAATAAGGTATACCTCACTTGATAACTAATATATATATATATATTGAGTGAGTCTATCATAAGGGGATCTCTTATTTTAATTTCAGTAAGGATCACCATAAAATCACATCGATTTGAATGAATTTTGATTTGAATTTTTTTTGTGGATGATAAATTCATTTAAATCTACCTATAAATAAAATGTGTGCAAAAAAGTTCATTGTAAGTCGCGCAGCGGAAAAAAGATAGGTTTAAAAAAATAATTTATCTTGGACCTTTTTCAGTAAACACGAATATGATGAGAGATTTGTTTTCATACCTTTGAAGATCTCTCATTTGTTTCTTTTCGATCCTTCACCACTAAGCCTTCCGAGCTATAACCTGCAATCTAGCAATTGTGTGTGGGCATGTCATGGATTCCGGGTGTTCTTGAATGGAGGCTACCGAGATGGAAAAGACAACACCTTGTCCTCTTGCTAGGGTTCGGTCAAGTCTTGAGCCAAAGAAAAAAAAAATCTTTTCTTTTTCTTCTTCTCCTTGCCGCACTTCTCTCTCTATGTATTAGGGTTATGTTATTTTGTTTCCTGATAACTATATCTTATATACCAGTATCCTAGGGTTTAGTTAACCAAGTCAAAATAGGATTATAAATCCTTTTTAATTCGATCACCACTAGGACTTGAACCTTTGACCTCTAGGATTTAAAATAATCTTTATTATTTTTAATCTTTTAGTTTTAGTCATGGTTCGAACCAGTAACCTCCGATTAACAATTAATAATTCTTAATTATTAATTTATCAATTAAATAATCATATTAAAATTCAAAGGTAGTTATATATACTTTTCAAGATAAACTTTGCAATCCGTAGTTATTAACCACACATATTAATATACAAACAGTGTGTGCAACTGTATTCTTAATTCATTCGAAAAGGATCTTCTTAGTCATCTCTAATTTTATATTTGCAAGGGGTTTTTACGATTGGATCCCTATCTAATTGAGAAACTTCTATTTTTTACTTGTTATTTGATTTTCATCAAATCGGTCTTTATATAATTAAAAATAGCTTAATTAGGTCATATTGTCAATCAATGTTAGTCAAAACTAACAGTAAGAGGGGGTATTTTGGTATTATCATATTAATTATTGAATTTTAAAAAAAATATATAGTTAGATTGATCTCCATTGTCCATCTTAGAGATGGATTAAAAAAAAAATTGAAAATTTGAAAGAAAAATAATAATTAAAAAACTAGATTAATCTACACCGTCCATTTAGAGATGGCTGGTGAAGATTAAATTTTTTTATATATGTATATATATATATATATATATATATATATATATATATATATTTTATCCATCTTAAAAAATGGATGTTGGAGATCCATTAAAAAAAAGTAAGTTAAAAAGAAGTCAAAATAGTAAAAAAAATATATAAATAAAAAATGGTGGAGCTGTCCATCTATGGAGATTGATGGTTTGGATCTCCATCTATGGAGAAGACGAACTCCATTTAATGAACCCCAATACATTGTGAGAGCCTTTTGAAAAGGCAAACGATGTCCGATTTGAGTCCATAATATATCGTTGGGACCATATCAACGAGACCTAAATTTATTATTAGAGGTTTACCCCAGTACCCAATCACCGTTTTGCTAGAAGAGGCTGTTTTGACCTCCATTTTGTAATTTTTCTGTTTTTAGCCGTTTTTATTAGTAATTTCCTTTTTGTTTAGGAAAAGTATTTTTTTTTTTATCTTTTGGAAATTACCCATTTGGGGGATCTAGTCAAATTAGGGCTCCGGAATCCTAGTGGAAACAAGTTTATTTTTCTATTTAAACAAGAGTCATTAATATTATATTAATTTTTGGAGTTATTAATAAAATCGTTCATTAGAACAAATTTTTTTTATTGTGAATTTGACAATTTATCACTTCCTCTACATCAGTTTTTCTCTCGATCGATGGAGACAACGCCATCAATGGAGTTCGTCTCCATTAATGGAGATCTCAAGATCTGGACGTGGAGATCTAGAATAGATCTCCACCATTTATTTATTTTCGTTTTTTTTTTCTTTTCATATTAAAAAAAATCTTTCTTTTTAATTTTTAATTTATTTCTTAAAAAAAAAAAAAACTTTCTTATTTTATTTTTTTAAAAAGCAGTTTTTTTTTTTATATAAATAAAATCTGATTTTTTTTTTTTAAATCTCCTTTCTTTTCTTTTTTTCAATTTCCTTTTTAATTTTTTTTATTCTTTTTTAAACATTCGTTTTTTTTTTTTAATAATCTTTTATTCGTCAACTAAAGTCCAATTCTAAAATAGACTTTTAGCTAATTTTGTAACCGTTGACCATCCAAAAAGGACCTAAATGAGCTATTGTTTATTAACGAGTAAAACATTGACGTTCCTCAATTATATAGGGACCCAATCATAAAAAACCCTATTTGCAATAATCGTAGTAAAAATGCCCTGTTTATTCGTTTTATGTTCTTAAAAGAAAGGTGGCCAGCAGACAGCAGGTGAAATCTTTCCACTAATCTGGGTCCCATGTTCGATGTCCTCTACTTTTCAGTGATAATGTCAAGTGTGTGTATGAATAAAAAATCTCTCTTTGATTCAAAAGAAGATGATGAATATAGTGGAAATATATGCTTACACTACCCACGTGTACAGGCAACAGCAGTTGTGACGATAAGATTCGCATGATGATACTTTCCGTCTGTATATAAATACACAAGTTTTCGTCCTCTCGCATGAAGTTTCGTTCTCTCGCATGGACATTGACAGCTCCCTCAAATCGATAAGACGTAGTGACGTACACGCATTCTTGTTGAGAAATATAAAGATCAAAGCTCAACAAGCTCTCATGATTTTTTGCTTCCAGCTTCCATGGATTCCTCCAACAATTTTTTTGTAAAGCCTTTTCTCTAATAAGTTAGATATAGATAATGTATTTGATAAAGTTATTTTATGTTGAATTTGTTAATTAATGGATGGGTTTGTGTTTGAACAGAGATCGGGCTCTTTAACGATAGGAGAGTGGATCTGTGCGGCGTGTATACCGTTGGTAGCGGTAATAGAGCCTCTGATATTCGCGGTGGGTCGTTGTTTTCAAATTTCTCGCCGACCCACCAAATGCAGCTGTGACTTTAGAGATCTTACTCGTCTAGCTGATGAATCTCTATGTAACTCTCTCTCTCTCTCTCTCTCTCTCTCTCTCTCTCTCTCTCTCTCTCTCTCTCTCGTTCTGATTATAAAATCGATTTGTCATGTGTTTGGTAGTTTAAAAAACTAAAGAAACGATTGAAATTACAAATTTGAATACCAATTTTTTGATAAAAAATGAAAGCAACTATAAATATTATGTAAATAGGTTGTATAATCTTCGGCTGAGTATATATATTTGTGTTAAGAAGAAAAATTGGGGGCACTAGTGTATTTCTGGTGCTGCATATATGAAAATTTAGGAATCATAAGTTTGGAAATTGTTTTTTCTTTTGAAGCTTTTATCAAGAAAAAGAAGGATGAAATGAAGCAGAGAATGACATTTTAGTTCTTTTGCTGTGCTATTTTGAATGATTGTTTGTTGGTTACAACTTACAATGCAGTTACTGTTACCGAAGTGGAGGCATTATATGAGCTTTACAAGAATTTGAGTTGTTTAATTATCAAGGATGGGTTGATTCACAAGGTAAATTGAAAGCATTAGCTTCTTTTTTTTTTTGGATCTTACAACTTGGAAATTCTAACATAAGTTTCCCACGGAGTGTCGGACATTGATTAATGATTAATCTGGAATTGAATCAACAAAATGTTTGGCTTTGGATTGAAATTGCTTGATTCTGGACATCACAATAGGACCTTTTGTTTCTATAAAATCTGAATGATTGTTTATGTTTCTAGCTAATCTGAATGATTCTGGACATCATAATAGGACCTTTTGTTTCTATATCAGGAATTTTTAATGAAGCATAGTAATCAACTTTTCTTTAATCATAATATCTAATTATTAGTATATTTGTTATACTTTCTTGTGGATCCATCATTTATATTTTTCTTTCTTGTGTGTGTTCTTGTTATATCTTTCCTACTCTCTGTTATATTCTGCACAAATGTGAAATTCCTGCAGTAGGTTCTCTCTTCATTCACATGTGTTCATCAAATGGAGAAAGCAATTTTTCAACTTTGGGTAATGAACAATATGCTAAATGCATGATTATATGTCTCCCTTGATTCTTAGGCTAATGGTGCAATATTATATTACCTACATCAGAACTTATCCCTAAGTAGTAGAAATCGATAATATATAAGAATTGTTGAAAATTAGAAGGCATAAAAGAGTATCCATAATTGAATTGGCAACTCAAAACAAGTCTAATTTGTTTTATTTAGAGTCGCTCTTTGATTTTGAGGATGAAATGGTGTGTTATTGATTAATCATTTATGCTAACAGTAATTGTTCTTGCATATTGACATGATTATTGTATCTTGTAGGAAGAACTTCAATTAGCACTGTTCCAAACTCCATATGGCGAGAATCTTTTTCTGGAACGGGTAAACACATTGGATTTATCAATAACAAGTTTTATCATGACTTTTACATTTCTTCAACTCGATTGCTTAATTATTCATCGGTGGAAAATTAAGAGAAAAAATGATACTTGCATTTTGAGGATTTTTCGAGGGTGTGGCTGATCACTGATGTAATTCCATTTGCTGAATTTTTTTGGTGTCCAAAGTAGAAATGGAAGTTTGGAAAGTTTGATATACAAATATTTTTTATACTCTTGATATACGTACTAAAATTAACAACATTTTGATTGTTGCTCACGAAAATTTCACTTTTCTCTTTACACATTGCATGTATTTGACCATTGCTTTTGTTTTTGCAGGTTTTTGATCTTTTTGATGAAAAGAAAAATGGTGTCATTGAATTTGAGGAATTTATTCATGCACTCAGTGTCTTCCATCCATCTGCCCCAGTTGAGGAGAAAATTGATTGTAAGAGTTGAAGAGAATAATTTTGAATCATATACAATGAAATTCACACAATGGAATTGTTTAATCTTTTCCTTGTAATATCTCCTTGCAGTTGCCTTCAGATTGTATGATCTGAGACAAACTGGGTTTATTGAGCGAGAGGAAGTGAGTATACTGTCTACAGTATTGTGAAAATACTGATAATTGATGCCTCAAGATATTTGTTGGAGTTTTTAGCTAATTGACCTCAGGATGGTTTCAGGTTAAGCAAATGGTAATTGCCATTTTGATGGAATCTGATATAAAATTGCCGGATGACCTTCTCGAAGCTATTATAGACAAAGTAATTCATTTGTAGTATCCTTGCATTTACTTGGGTCATTTTCTATATCATTTTGATACTCATAACATCCTTTATCTAATTCTGCAGACATTTGTTGATGCTCATGCTGACAAGGATGGTAGAATCAACAAAGAAGAATGGAAAGACTTTGCTGTTCGACATCCATCGCTATTGAAGAACATGACTCTTCCTTATTTGAAGTAAGTGACTTTTTCTGTGTTTCTATTTGCTTTTGTTTTTTCCTTAACTGTCATGCCAGCTTGCATTATCACCATTGTTTTCTCCCAAGCACCCTATTGTTTGGAGTTTGGTAAACGCTCAAAAGTCTCCAAGCAAATGATAACTGAGCCATTTTTTTTTTTTTTTTGGATTAATCTTATCTCCAGGGATATCTCACCACAATATTTCCAAGTTCAGTTTTCAACACCGAGGTAGAAGATTGAAAATATGAAACCCTTTCCAAGTTTTGTATTGAATGGTGCCAAGTTAGATTCTTCTTAACCAGCTTCAGCTATTAGCATAGAATAGTATTTGATATGAGAGCTATTTGTGCTGTACAGTGAGCAGAAATATGATTTTTGTAATCAATATGTGTAGTGTTGTTGCCTTAGATTGCATGTTTTGGATATATGTTGGTTTTTTCCTGGTAATCAAATCAGAGTTGTCTAAATTGTAGGGGATTGTTATATATCATGAGTAAAAGTTTTAACCAGAGATGTTTGTTTAGCACTCTCTTGTCAAATCTGTCCACTATTTCTTATACCAAATTAGATTCAGAGTTGATTTGCTATTTCATGGAACCAACACAATTTGAGTATGTTGCCCATTCATATACCTTTACTTGGAATATGTTTCCCCAATTTGAATCTTACAATGTTATTTAATGCCAGAAATAACCCAATTACTAGGAAGTTGAGTGACAAAGTCATGTGGTTAGGACTTAGAAATGCCAATTTGGGAAATGGAGATGGATATAGGTTTTCCTTCGGGAGTTTGGGGAGGTATCCCCACCCTCCATCAATTTCTCCATTTCTCCTTGTTTCCTTTAATTCTCAATCCATATTGACTTAAAATTTAACAATAATCAAATATAATAAAATTGACTCATACATCCTTAAACAATATTTATAGAAACGATTTGGTGTAATTGTGTATTTAAAATGCATGGGAAGAAGAGTAGATAACGATTTAAACCAAAAACAAATGATGAATATTGAAATCACACATTTTAAATCGAATTTTTAAGTTGATTTAGGCTTAGTTTGGCTTTGTTGTGTTGTGTGGAGAATTGCTCTTGGTTATGCTAGTGGGGAGAATTGCTTTTAGAATTGCTTTTAGATTTGCTATGAGAATAATCAACTGAGTGCTTGGTAAATTGATTTTTAAAAGTGCCGTGAGAATCAAAAACAATTCGAATGTGTTTGGTAAACGGTAAGTAAAAAGTGTTGTGACTATGCAAAATTACTAGAAAGAACACGAATGAATATTGAAGATGTTTTGAAAATAAATAATTTGTTTTATTTTTGTGTGACCATAAACATGTTATAAAATAAAAAAATTGTTTTTATTTTTTTGTGACTATAAACATGTTATAAAATAAATAAATAATTTGTTTTATTTTTGTGAGACCATAAATATGTTAAAAAAAAAAAATTTATTTTTGTGTGACCATAACATATTATTACTTCTTTTTTTTTTAATCTATTGCCACATATATTGTAAATATATTAATAAATAAATAAAATCATTTTCATTATTACTTCCGTACGAAGCAGTTTTTTAAAAGCTACAAAAATGTAGCTTCTCATTTTCTCATTAAGCCAAAAATGACCAAAAGCATTTCATTAGAATTTTACCAAACACCATAATCTATGCCTAGAATCACTTTTTGTCCCAAAATCACCTCATGAAGCAATGTCAAACTAAGCCTTAGTTTGACCTAAAAGTAAATTATGCATGAATACTATAAATAAATACTTTAGTTTTGGCTTTTTGGATGAATTCAAGTAAGAAAGATTCAATGAGAAAAAGTAATAATATACCATCTAAAAAATTAACTCAAATGATATGGTAAATGAGTTGTCATTACCACACAAATTATAGGGTGATATGGTGAATGATATGATAAGTACAAATCACTTGCCACATCATTTGAGTTAAATTTTTAGATTGACTAACATTAGTGAAAAAGAAAACACCAATGCTAGACAACCCAAAAATTTAGCCCAAATAATGTGGCAAGTGGTTTTTTCATTAACAACATTATCTCATGTTGTATATGGTGATGACAATTCACTTGCCACATCATTTGGGTTGAAATTTGGATTAAATATTTTGGTTGTCTAGCATTACTCAAAAGAAAGTAAATCCTAGATTGGATAATATCTCCCAAAACTTACCAGAGAACACTTTTGCTCACCCCCCTACAAGGGGGGTAAGCATTACCTCCCTCCTCAACACTTGACATGTGTCCAGAGAGGGGGCATTTTTATCCAAACACATGACAAAAATACCCCTCCCTTGACACATGTCAAGTGTATGGGAGGGGGGTAATGCTTACCCCCCTTGTAGGGGGTGTGAGCAAAAATGGACTCAACTTACCACTAAGAGAAAATCTTCGCTGTGCAAGGTGCACTGTTGAGTGGTTAGCCACCGAAAAAGAGATACAGTATATGGCTGCCACGTATCACATTTTCCCTTCTTGTGCGGCATGTTGTATCTCGGAAGACTTTCTGGACTTTTGTTTAATGTCAAGAGTAATGCTAGAGGACCCAAAAATCCAACCCAAATTTTGGACCCAAACCATGTAGCACACATCACATGGGGTATTGGAAAGAGTGAAGTGGGGCCATGTTGTGTTTGATGTGTGCCACATGTGTTTGGGTCCAAAATTTGGGTTGGATTTTTGGGTCCTCTAGCATTACTCTTAATGTCAATTGAGGAGTGTTAAATTCACTCTCTCAACCCACTCTCTCAACACACTATCCATTCATGTATTGACATATGGATAATAATAAATGTTTTATATTAAAAACCTAATATTTATAAATAGCTGACTTTTATATTTTATTTACAATACAAACCAATAATTAATTTCCTAGATTGCCCTTTTTCATTTAATATCATTTTTAAATAATAATAATAATAATAATAATAATAATAATAATAATAATAATATCAGGTTTGTGGTTTGTGTTGTTACTCTACGACTCTACAAATTATTTTTTTTATAGTTTCACTAAGTCTGAGTTAACTCTAACTCTCAACATTTACAAACAAAAATTGCTTTCTCACCATTATTACAGCTCTATCCATGCAACTTTTTTTCACTGTTTTTTATTAAATAATTTTATTGTATTGGATTAAATTTTATATTTAACTTCTTTTATTTTAATTTCTTTTTCAATACTTGTTTATGAAGTTCTCACCATTTTCAAACATAAGAGCATTTCCAATGTAAGCGTGGCTTGTGAAAAAAATAGATGCCACATAGGATAAATAGACGTTATGTAAATAATTGTGTCTCCAATACAACCTTGTATATTCAACCTCAAGCTGACGTGGCAAAAAAAATATTAGACATTGTCAACATGACCGTCTACTTGTAGACGATCTGTTGTACAATTATTTTTTAGGTTGACTCAACAAATATTTAAAACTAACATTAATTTTTCATATATTTTTAGTAAGGAAATAAATTTTTTTTTTAAAAATAGGAAAAAAATGGACACGTCATTAAAATAAAAAAAAATAAAAATTGTGTTTTAGACAGAAGTATTGGAGACCAAATTTTGAATTGATTGTCTATCAAGTCTATTTTTATAACACATTGGAAACAAGTCTCTTGACATTGTTGTCATATCAACGATTATTGTTATGCAAGCCACTTTTACATTGGAGATGCTTTAAGTTGTCTTCTCACCATTGTTACAGCTGTATCTAAGTAATTTTTTAATTGATTTTAATATTAAATAATTTTACTGCATTGGGTTAAATTTTAGTGGAAATTGCCCAAACTGACCCATCTAATTATGGGATTTTCTTTTTTAACCACATCCATACTTTTAATTGTTTTTAACCATGTTTTTGAGAAATTACTCAAAAGCCCTCATATAAAAACCCCCCTCAAAACACTCTCTCTCTCTCTTTTCTCTCTTTTCTTTCTCTCTCCTCTCCTCTCTTCTCTCTCACCGATCTCTCTCTCTCACTCAAAGCCACCGCCGGCGTGGCCATGCAGCATCGCCGAGGGCCGACGAAGGCGTCGCAGCGGGCCGGCGACCTTCTGGGCTGCACGACAGCGCCGTCGTCGTGCAGCGTCGTCATCGTGCAGGTGGGCTGGCGTCGTCGCTGCTGCTGCCGTCCTTCTGCGTGATCGCCGGCGAACAGACCTGCAATTAAAACAAAAAACCTAAACCTAATTTGAATTTGGGGAAGAAGAAGAGGAAGAAGAAAAAGGGAAAAAAAAAAAAAAAAAAAACTTATCATAATTTCAATTTAGTCCAGATTTCAAGTTTGAATATTTCTATTTTAGGCATGATTTCAAGTTTGAATATTTCCATTTAGACATGATTTCAAGTTTGTGTATTTCAATTTAGTCGTGATTTCAAGTTTGTTTCGAGGTTTAAAAAACACTATTTTCAGGGATATTCTAGTAATTTATGGTACTAAACTGAATTTTTTTTTAAAAAGTGGTTATTAACAATTAAAAATTCAAAAGTGATTAAAAACAAAAGTATGATAAGTGTTATGGCTACATATGGTTTTCTCTCTAAATTTTATATTGATTTTTTTTTTCTTAATTTGTTTTTCATATACAGTTTATATTCAGATAATTTTTTAATAGTTTTTTTTTTATTAAATAATTTTATTGTATTGTATTAATTTTTTAAACTGAACTTCTTTATTTTGATATAAGTTAAAAATAAAAATTTAATCTAATAAAATAAAATTATTTAATAAAAAATAATATTAAAAAATTACCTAGATAGAACTGTAACAATGGTGAGAAAGAAAATTGTGTTTGTAAATGTTGAGAGTTAGAGTTAACTCAGACTTGATGGAATTGTAGAAAAAAAAAAAAAAGAGCTTGTGTAGTCGTAGAGTAACAACACAAACCACAGACTTGATATATATATATATATATATATATATACTGTCTTTCTATTATCAGTTCGAACTAACAATAAATATATCACGACGAAGAATGTGGACCACAGATTATGGAGAAGTTTTGACAAGTGCATATACTTTGAGTCAAAGTATGTAAATCTAGTGGTCCACATTCTTCGTCCTGATATATTTATTGTCAGTTCGAACTGATAATAGAAAATCTGTATATATATATATATATATTAAAAATTGATATTAAAATAAGAAGGACAATCTAGAAAATTAGTTATTGGTTTGTATTGTAAATAAAATAAAAAAGTAAGCTATTTATAAATGTTGGATTTTTAATATAAAACATTTATTGTTGTCCACATGTCAACACATGAATAGAGAGTATGTTGAGCGAGTGGGTTGAAAAAGTGAATTTAGCATTCCTCAATCCTCATGTCAGTTTCTATTTAAAAAAATAAAAATAAATAAAAAATAAAAATCTCATTTTCGGTGCCCGAGTGCACCCGGTGCACTAGGATTTTCTCACATTCAAGAGACTGCAATTGTTACCTACGACAGTGTCATTTATGTTTTAAAACATGAATGAATCTGGACCATCCAAATATATTTATAGATGAAAACGTGTATAGATCTGAGAGGCTTACAGAAAATTAACAAAAGTGCAGGGTTTGGATTACAAAATCAAGAGTGTGCTTAGAGAATCTGCAAATGGCGGACAAAGCAAGCAAAGCAGTGGTGTTGTATGGAGACGGGTTGGCCCGTTTCATTGACCCATCACACACCCACCTCCACTCTCTTGCATATCATGGTTGTTCTGGATTCCTAAGCCTCCCCAATGCCACCCCCTCTGGTTTGCTTCTCTTTTTATTTTTATTTTCTTTATGTTTATCTCTTGTATTGATCATTTATACTGTTTAGGAGATATGAAAAATGTTATTTTGTTCATTGTAATCAGAGTTGCCAGTCACAATTAACAGACTTCAATCAATTTTAAGAACCATGAATCTCAAAAACTTTCTTTATGTTGAATCAATTCATCACTGTTTAGGGATTCCCTTATATTAAAGTTGTTACATGTGTAATTGTTGTGATTTACTTGGATTTAGATTGCAGAAAGCGAGGATGATCGAATCGTAAGAGAGTTTGCAGTATTGCTTGATTCCCATCAAGCTTATCTCAATAAAGTATGATTTCATTATCTTACTTATAGAGAACCAACACTCTAATTCTATAACATTGCAAATTTTGATACTTGTCATTCTTGGCCTTTTATCAGATTGAAGAACTAGAATGCCAGAAGACATCATTAGTTCAGACTTTATCAGATAGGTATCATTATATTTAGTTTTTGTTAAGTCTTTATTATGGTTGATCAGAAGTCGGAACTATATGCCGATATGCATATTGATAACTTCTTCAACAATTTAGGTTTATGGGGATGAGGGCCGCTTTAATCACAAATAATTCAAGTTTGAAATCGTTTGGTGGCAAACTTGGCTTCACTACATTGCAATTGAATGAGTTAATTGAAACCAGTGATGATACCCTTTCTGGATTATCACTAGACGTTGTAGCTTCTGGGTTGCTGAAGTTGCTTGGATTTGAAGGAGGGAAGATAATGGAGGCAAGCCAGTTTGATTTAGTATTTGTGCACATCGGGGCTGGTGAAAAGATGAATGGTGAGAAAGACCATGCTTTCGCCAATGATACAGAATATATCAATGCTTTGCTTGGTGGTATACTGCAAATAGCTCAACCTGGAAGCGAAGTGGGTTTGCGTTTACACTTGTCTGTTGTCATGAGCTATGGGTATGTCATGGAGGCTGATCAATCAAATCTGTCAATTTTGATTCCTAAGGATGATAAAAACTCTAACCTTTCAAAGCTCTTTCCTCGTCAAAGTTACACTATGAAAGGAGAAAATCCTCGGAATGATGTTAGGTAGGAGAAAACTATACTATTTCTCGATTCACATTTAAATTTCCATATGTGTAGCTAATTTTTTATCAACAGGCACTATTGCCCAATGTTAATCTCTCAATGGCAATATGCTGTGACCCGCAAAGATATGGCAGAGACATTTTCGTTTAAAGATTTTGAAAAGGTACAGATTGAGCTTGCTTATGAAATTATTTTGGATTCTGTTATGAAATCATGTTTGATTTATTACTTATTTTGTTTCAATTCTATAATCTATATAGCACACCCTATTGATGAGACATCTAAAGTGAATACGATTTATTCTTCTCATATATGTATGTGCAACTGTGCAACTGTGCAAGTATGCGATGTTGATTCTCATGAACGTGATAATTATCTCAAGTGTCAGAACACATTTCGTTGACATAAATTCGTCTAGGATTCTAATTTGTTGGTTTTACTAGTAAAGCCATTTGTTGCAGTGCGTCATTATGTAGTATTTTGTTTTTTCTATGCAGTGGGGTGGAAATCTCGTAATACCAGCCGATAGATTTCTGCATGAGGTAGCATTTAAGCTTTGGAAGGCCCCAAAATATGGAGCATGAGATGGGTTTCCTTGAGAACCAAGTTGTTTTGGGATCATGTTAAACCTTTTGATACAAGAGAATGGAAGATTAAAGCAGAGTCATGCAGCTTCTGCTGATGGTCGGATACAATTCTCTTTGCAATGTTGTTGTTGATTTTGTTTTCTCATATCAGTATTGGCAGATAAACACCCTATTTTGTTCAAATCCTTTGATTTCATAATATTTAGAATAATTAAATAAGCTCTCTCATTCATTCCAGGGACTTTCAGAGGTCCAACTACGAATGTTATGGTGTCTCTTAAGTTGTCCTTTTCTTCATTTTGTTTCTGCTCCAGAGTGAATGTCATTTCATTAATTAATCTGACATATAGCAATGTTACATTTGTAAGTACATAAATACTATAATACAATGATAAATGGTCATGAATTGGGGTATGTGTGAACAGATTTGTTTTTGTTTCAGTTCCAAATAGACCAGAATTTTGAGATACTTCAAAGTTGAGGCTGTTATATATAATTTGTGAGGGTAAAATAGTACTTTCATGGCATTTGTTATGTTTGACCGTTACTTTTGTGGTTAATGGACCGTTTTGATGTACTTCAAAAAACATGAGGATCAAAGACCCTGATACATATAAGTCAAGTAAAAAAGTATCGTTTCCTGAAAAACATAAGGATCAAACTGTAATTTGTCCATACATAATTTCTCTAAAAAAGCATCTCGTGGGAAATAGAGATTGATATAATAATTTATGTTAAAATAGAAGGAAATAGCCTTTCTTATGTTTGAGCCTTTCTTATGTTTGAAAGAGTAAAAATGTCCGCTCATGGAAAAACTTGTAAATTCATCGGCACCCATATGCAACATTCAATTTATTGAAGCCTGATTATATCGTGCATAGTCATAGGCACTATCCAGTTTTGTAAAACTAATTTTGATTTTGAAAAAGAAAATATTTAGGGTTTGTAATGTAATTTTATCTTCCTAATTAAATAACTATGTCCAGTACTGGTAATTTCTCATATGGGTGCTTACTAATTAAAATAAAAATCATTAAAAATATATAAAAATGCATGTGAAGAATACTTTACAGGTGGTATTAGAGCCACCCCAAATACAAAATCTTCAAATCTACGGCTAATACCTTTTTACATGGACAGCCACATTTGCCCGTTATTAAAACAGGTGATTTACATAGAGGTGACCACGGTTTAGTTCGAACTGGAAACATGGCAAAAAGAACTGGATCAAAATCTGATTTCGAATCAGAATTGGTTCTAGTTCTTTAAAATGTGGAACTGATTTAGAACCAGCGGTTCAAGTTAGGTTTGGAACCGACGGTTCCAATAGGTTCCATATTTTTTTTTTTAAGAAAAAAAATCTTATTTGGACCATTGGGCCTCAACGATCACATTTGTGACTGTTGACTTTTTTTTTCTTAAAAGAATTTTTTTTTTTTTTTTTAAATTTAAAACCTTCTTCCTGATTCCTATATTCTCTCTCAATTACTCGATTCTCTATCAATTATTCAATATTTTTTTATTGCAATTAGATCGCATTTACATTTTTTTTTTACTCAATTCAAATTCATTTCCAACAATATTTTTCAAATTTATTTCCAACAAATTTTTCAATTCAATTTTTTCAATGGCAAGTGGAGAAGGTTCAAGACATTCTAGCAAAGGTAAGGGTTCTATGTGAGACGATGTCGGTTATGATGACATCGCTTATCATGAGTTCCTACAACAAGAAGCCTATCTAGAATCCACAAACCCTCATAATCCTCCTCTAACAATTTCCGAACCCAATTCCACCCCTACTACGAAAGCCAATCACAAAATATGCCCGATCCCCATCCAACTTTTGAAGCACCTGATGAAGAGAAGCAGCGCAAATCCGATCTCTTTATAATCCATAGGAAGAAAATTACTAAAGATGATGGAAGCTTTGCAATGGTTTGCAATTACTGCCACAAAGAATTTAAGTGGTCTAAATTTGGAGGATATGGCACATATCGAAAACATATAACGAGCAAGCATCTAGCTGAAGAGGCCAGAAGGTGTTCACAAAGCAAAATTTTCGGGTACACTACCCCTAACCATCAATTATTTAAATAAAGTGATGCAAATAATAGAGAACAATTAGCTAGAATGGTTGTTGTAGAATACTTACCATTAAGTTTTGGTGAAAATGTTGGTTTTATTAATTATTATCAACAAGCATTAAATCTTTCTACATATCGTGTTCCTAGAACCACTCTCACACGTACACTTTATGAGATTTATAATAAAGAAAAAAAGAATTTACACATTTTTTTTTAATAATTATAAAGATTGTGTTTCTATATGTGCCGATATATAGAGTGACTATTAGATGGTGTATTCATATTTGGGTGTCACTTGCCATTATATGAATAATGCATGGACAATGCAAAAAATAATTATTGCATTTAGAGTTTTTGATGATACACATACTGTTGATAATATTTATAGAACGCTTAAAATTATTTTTGAAGATTATAAAATTGAGAACAAAATTTTTACGATTGGTTTTTATAATGCTTCCAACAATACCACAGCTATTCCTTTTTAATGTGATTTATGCGATCCTTATTTTGGTGGTAGATTTTTTCATCAAAGATGTGCTTACCATGTTTTAAATTTATGAGTTAAAAGTGGATTAAAGGTTCTTCAAAATTTTATTATACCTATTAGAGAAGCTCTTCATTATTTGTGGAAACATGCTTCTATAATGAAAGCATGGTCAAATTTTTGTATATTAAATGGTAAACATCCATTAGATTTTCTCGTGATGTTTCAACTCGTTGGAATTCTACTTATAAATTGTTTGCTGAAAGTTAAGAATATAGGAAATTATTAGTTAATTTTATGCAATATAACGTTTCTAACATTATTCTTCATGCACAACATTGAGATATTTGTACAAATATTTGTCAATTGTTGTCTTTAATGAGGCTACTAACAATTTTTCTGATATTTATTATCATACTACTCATTTGTTTACTATTGAGAGTATTAATATTGTTGGTACATTTTCTGAGTGTGCAACCGATGAACAATTACGTCCTTGCATTAATGCTATGAAAGCAAAATGGTTAGACTAATATAGGGAGTTTCCATCTATTTATTTGATTGCATTGTGTTTTGATCTACATTGTAAAATAGATGATTTGAATGATTATTTAAAATGTTATTATGAATGTTTAGGATTATGAGAAGTTGATGTTGGTAGTTATTGTACTACAATTAAGTTATTATGTTATCAATTATATGACGAATATCTTAGAATTTATGGTCCATTATTGAACATTGGTATTCCACAAACCGAAACTGCATCTCATGCTGTTCCATCCTCCACATTAAAGAGGTTAGGTTCTCGACTGTTATCCCCAAAAACAAAACAAAATTACGAACTGATTCTTCATCAGTCTTGAATTTTGAGATTGAAACTTATTTTTTTAATTTAAAAAAAAAAAAAAAAAAAAGGTTCGAACCGGTTGAAACTAGAACCGGGGTCACCTCTAATTGAGTTTACATGTTCACTGAAAAAGACAACTGCTTTTTTATCGGGTTTTGAAAATAAAAACCAACATAGAAAATTTCATAGTTGGGTATGATGATGATCCTTAAGAACTTCAATCAAGTGGCAAAGTGGTACTATAAAGACAGGATTGATTTGCCCTTATAATGCCTGAGCAACAACTTCATTATATTCAGTTAAAAAAAAAAAAAAAAAATTTACTTCATTAGATAGCTGTTGTAACTCAAATGGATTTAAGGCAAATTCCAAATTCAATAGGCGCTGTAACTAGTATAAATCAAAATGGCAACCAGAAATGTAGTTAGCATCAAGAGAATGAGAGATCCAAAAAATTAAACCAAATGTTTGATTTCCTTGTGAAACAATTCTACAATCACTTCAGTTCCTAACACCAGGGCAGACTTTTATCCCTTAAACAACAATCAACTTCTCTGCACTGCAACTCTGTATTATATACTGTGAACATAATTTTTGGTAGAAAAACAAAACTGTGTATCTACTTACGCTGCTTCTACAAAACAAAACTCAAATATTAAAGACACGAAGGATTTAGCAGTCTAGCAAGCTTTATTAAAGACACGGATTTAGCAGTCTAGCAACTTTTTGAAACAATAGGTACCCAGCACAAACCAACCCAGAAGGAGTAGAGAGAACGAGAACAGCCCAATCAAAAACGGCCACCCAACTAGCATTACGCCCAAGCAGACCACCAGCATAAATGGGAGAAATGATCGTATCACAGACATGGAATTAATCCAATAGCCCTTAAACAGCATTAGAGCTGCCACATTTATCATGTTCCAACCCATTGATCCGTCATAACAAAGTCGGTTCAGACAGTTAGCAGCGAATGAGTAGCTGTTGCATGTAAATAGGTTGTAAGTTCTGTGCTCATAGTTACGCCTACTTAGCTGTAGGGCATCATCCCATGTGATTGCCGATCCATATTCTGAGTGTCTATAACCAATATTGCAGGTGTGCCCGGCTAGATTTGGAGGAAAGCAACACTGAACATTCAGATTCCACAACAAAACAGTCAATGGAATGACTGGATTTTTAGGTAAGTATTAAGTTATTGACTATCTCTTCAATAAAGTAATGATAAATATACTTGAGAAGATGAGAGAAAAAAAATTATGATGCATTCATAATCTATCAAGTTGTCTTTTGAATAACAAGTCGACACTACATCAATGAGAAAAAATAATAATTTCTGGTGTATTTATATTAGTTTCTTCAAGTTCATCAGAAGTAGCATGAGATACAGAATTTCCATTGACCAACCAAAAACTTTCTCCACCATTGATGATGATGATAAAGAGCATGTATGTATATGAACATATTATATTGAGTGGATGTGTGTGCATGCAAGAGAGAGAGAGCAAAATATATTAATCGACAGCACGACAGAGTAAATTTAGTAGCAACTATAATTCATAAATCTGTACCTTTGTCCTATCGAGATGGATATATCTAGCTGCAGAACCGAAAGCAAACTCATCAACATTTATAAGATTGGATCCTGAAAAATCCAAAATGACTCCGTCCTCCCTGCAAATGCCAACATGTCCAATGAACGGTGCCAACCAAGAGACAACCGGCAATGGGGTCCACACTAAACAACATGGAAACTTTGCAGCCTTAGGATCAATTTCTTCCAGTGGCCATAGCTCATGCTGAATTTTTGAAGTAGAAATCATATGTTCAATATCATAAGCTACTTTTTGATTCATTTTAGGAAATTTTGCCCTTGACATATAACTCTGTACAATTTCCAGCCACCCAGTATCACGGTATCAAACTACTCCCTCAGACATAATGAACTTGTTTCCAATATAAACAAATTAAATGTTGTTTATAAGAACGGTAATTCTGCAAGAAACACGTCATGCCATGTCTATTTGTCAACAATAAAACAAGGGAATGCACATTACAATTTAAAAAGTATATATATATATATATATCGCTCCAGAAAATCAGCAAATGTATAGATCATGAAACTGCAAGGGTCCCAAACAATCATTTAACAAAAGAAACAGAAGAGGGAATCCATTAAGTTTAAGAATTCCCATGTTTGCTTGGATCATGAAGAGTGCAAGGTTCTGAAAAATCATTTATCAAAAGAAACAACCATTTCTATCATTCACTCTTTGCTTCATGCAGAAAAAAATGCGCTGAGTACAATGAAATGTTCCTTCTGCCACATTCACCGGCGACAAAAAACCACTAGATCTTTAACCACTGAGAGTCTGAAGGCAAAATCTAAGGGCAACTCACTTATTTACAAAACCAAAGAGAGTCCCCACATTCTAATACTGAACTATGTTTGCTTATATGACATCAGTTTCTAGATGACTTTTCCATTTATGCTTCAACTCCTTTTTATCAACACACATTAAAACATGGAGATAAGAACATTGAGGACCTAACCAGTACTCTTTACTCATAGATTTACTTAATATCTTGATAGAAAATTATCCAGTAAATACTTCTGTTCTCAACAAACAATGTTTCAGATACCTAAAAAGTCATGACTAATCAGACAATTTCCCTAATGCAGCATATAAATTTAATCAGATTAAACACCAGAAGCTCCGTTCAATTGCTAAAAATCAGCTAAGATTAAAACATTGAATTCCCAATTTGTTGTTAATAAGACCCAAAAAAAAAAAAAAAGGAAATGAACAACTCTTCAAATTTCACTATCCATATGCAATATGTTGACACCGATTTTTTACCAACCAAACACAACCCAGATGACTTTTCTTGGCATCATTTCAATTGCACATTTAACAGTAACAGGATCTAAAATTTGATTAAGAAAAGACTAAAAAAAACTAAAGGGTACTAATAAAATTCAGAAATGAAGGTGTGTGACCGACCTGTAAAAGGAAGTGATGCTGAGGCAGATATATCAAGGTTGGTGCAGCAAAAACAGAACCTGAAATGACTTTGCTTTCCTTCTACTAGTTGTTTGTTCATGGTGGATAAGCAGAAACTTCTCTGATATATCGTGACAATATCAAATTTTGGTTTTTTTTTTTTTTTTTTTTTTTTAAATTTAAATTTCTTATTTTGGATTTGGAAGGGAAAGACAGAAAAGTGGAGAGGTGCATGAACCAGACCCTGATTTTCAGTTTAAGACTTCAGAGGTGGGACCCTTCCCACCATTCTCTTTACTTCCATAAATAAATAAAATTATTTTCATTACTTAATACAGAAATAAAGTGGGCCTCAAACCCCAAGTAATCTATAAATTAAAATCTCGTTTGTCATACTGTATTAGATTGTATTGGACCGTATTAGATTGTATTATATTATCATTAAAACAAGGGTACGGATATTGACACCCATAAAATTTATTAATACACTCATTTTTATAAGCACACTCATATCTAAAATTTTAAAAATAAATTTTACTATAAATACCCATCATAACTGCTAATAATACTCTTATTGAAATAAATATATTCAATTTAATACATATTATTTATAAACACTTTTAAATTATCATCGCACCCAATTTATAAAAAAAAATCATATTATTTTTTGGAATCAAATCATCTTTCAATGATGGTCCTATTTACTTTTGAAAATATATCGACTGTAGGAGCCTTTGTGTACTAAAAAAAAAAAAAAAAAAAAGGAATATGTGGAACCATATATGAGATCAAGAGATTTTCAATTTGGAATTATATTATTTATACAGCTTTCTAAAAAAAAAAAAAAAAAAACTTATTGATATCTACGGCTATCTTAAAAATAAAAACTTGTTGATATCTACAGCTATTGTTAAAAATAAAAAATAAAAATCGTTTATTAATAGAATTCATAACTATACATAAAAGAAAGACAAAAAAAAAAAAAGTGATAATCACGTGATCATGAGAAAGTTTGATACTTGAAATAAAATTATAGTTTAATTAGGGTTTATTATAAAAATTTGAGTTGATCATATGTTAAGGTTCATCATAATTTATTTATTTTTTAAATAAAGAAATATAGTTGAAGATAGTGTAATTAATGAGTGTATATAGTATTTGATTTATATTTAATTAAAGTAATTTGTCCTTATTAGTAAATTTATATTGGAATATTTTTGTAATTTATTTTTTTAATAAAATATGGGTGCATTAATAAGTTTTATAAGTGTCAATATCGGCACCCTTAATATAAACATGTGTTTGGTGATGCACTGTATTATATCGTATTAAATTATTCCTATATGACTTTATTGTATTTTATTATATCATAAAAATATAATATTTTAAAAAATAGTTAATAATCAATTTTAAAATATTTCCTATATAGTTTTGAAATTATAAATAAATATTAACAACATAACACATATTTCATCAATATTCCATATTTGTTGGAAAAAAAAATTTTTTTTCTAATACAATACAATATAATACCACCAAATATAATGTATTAGCTAATACGGTGTTTACTGTATTAAGCAATTAAAATGTACTAAAGCAAACACTGTATTGTATTATTTTAGTACATTTTAATTTCTTAATACAATACAATACAACAAAACAAATAAGGCCAAAGTGAATTGGTATCCAAGTGATTAGTTTTTATTTTTTATTTTTTAAATAGTTTAATTAAAAATAAACCAAATACTATGTACACCCATTAATTACACATATATATTCAACTATATCACTTTATTAAAATAAAAATAAAAAACTAAACCCTTATTAATCCTTAATTCTATTTCAAATATCAAAATCTGCCATTATCATATAACAAAGTAATAAAAAAAGAATTTCTAGAGGACTCTAATAATACAGAAATACGTATTTATTTATTTATTTATCTGTTATGAACTCTATCAATAAACAAAAAGATGGAATCCAACTTACCTCATGGGCGATCTCCATTGTGTCCTCAATTTCTTTTCTATGAGCCGCAATTAGGACCTCTTCTTCCTAGACCAGGTAATGTTAAACTAATATTTGCAATTAGGGCCTCTTCTTCCTTTATTTTTTTTATTTTTTACTGTATTTATCTATCCTAGACCAAGTAATGTTAAACTAATATTTGCAAGTAATGAAGAATGCCACCTAGATGACCAACCCCAAGTAGTACATTAATATTCCCATCTGAAGGAAGTCCAGCTTCATATCGTCTAGATCCCACATTATTTGTGTTGTAACTGCTTGTATTTTGCTATGTGGAGTTAGTGGGGGTGGAGAAATCTGATCCACGCGTCTTTTTTTTTTTGGCCAGTTTCCCAACTTCTTAGATTTTTTTAGTATCCCTAGATCCTTTTCTACAAGGTGGCGATACCTTTTACACTTTCTCTTCTGTATCAATCTAATTTGAGGAGTACAACGGGTTCATTTTTTGACTTGTAGGGCAACCATATGAATTATTAATTTCAAACCTCTCCCAGTCCATTGAGCCAGAAGCCACTACAGTTTCCTCTCTTAAGAATTTAAGAATTCTCCGGACTGTGTTTTTTGGAGAACTTAAAAATTTATCATTTGTGAAATTGAGTATGTTAATAACTTAAGAAAGTTTATAAATAAATTGTATTAAAATGAAAACATTCATTTAAATAAGGATACTATTGGCATTAAGACGAGTGTTTATAGTAATGTTTAAATTTTAAATTTTAAATTTTAGACATGGATGCACTTATAAATATGGGTGTAATTATCATATTTATGAGTGTTAATATCCGTACCCTTAAAACTATTGTAATTAAAATTGGGTTTGGTCCTAGACCATGTAATTAACCCATTTATCTGATGTTTGTAATAAAACTAGGCCTAAAATCATAGTCATACCTTTTAGATTACTTATTCATCCCTAGATCACTGAATGTTGTCATTTTGAATAAGTTACGAAATAAATGTTCATACGATCCATGGAATTAAATCTCTAATTAATCGAAGAGATATTCAATAGGTCGCATTCCGTGATAATTCAAAAAGGAAATAAGTTATTAATATAGGTCCTTCATTTGCTCAAGTTTAAGATCTATTAAGTTTATTAAAGATTCTTGCGTGATTGTGAAACTCCTTAGTCCTCACCTCCATGTGTTTTCTGAATAATTAATTAACACCAGTAAAAATGGGTTACTTTAATTTATTTTTTTTAAGTATCTATTTATCCACTACCAGGTATTTTTATTTTTTTTGAAGTTTTTTGTTATTGGTAGTATTCGAGACGCTGGCTTGGAAATTATTTCCATCTATATAGCTACGCTCCTGGAGGCATGGGTTACCTTAATTGAGTTTTTTTATTTATTTAAAAAGTAAAGTATTAATAGGTGAAACACAAGCCAAAATCTCTAAAAAGAAATGGACTATGGACAGTAGACATACCAAAACTCCATCACAGACGGCCGTCTACAATTAAAAAAAAAAAAGTTACTTCAAATTGTGTGGAATGTGGATAATTGTTTCATGTTCAATGAATCACAAGAAAATTTTGGTTGCAGGTGGATGCACGTTGAAATACAGACACATTTGACATTACCACGTTTTAACATTAAAAACAATTAAAAAATCAAAGAAAGAAATAGAGATAATAAGATAAGGAAAGCATGCCCCCCCTAAGGGGCGTAGCTCAACTGGTAGGTAAATGAGTTTGGGGTTTAATCGATGGCTTGAATCCTATCTAACGGATATCAAATCTAACGAATAATGATTTATTAACATTTTAGTGATCGAGTGCATGGAAAAATTTCTCCTAAATCACACATCCTTCTCATTTCATTTGTGACAGCTGTCCGTAATTCGACGGTGAGTCGGTGACAGTTGGTACATAATATCCCAAGTGTGGTAGGTACCGACTATTAAATTCCGGCATGCAGTAATTCTTTTTCCAAGTGAATTTTTTGTTGTGAAATGTCAAATTTTATATGTTTTTAATTATCTGATTAACAACTTTAATACATTTAAACTTAATGGTACTAGAAAAAATATCCAAAAATAATTAAAAGAATACCACCTGCTGGTATGGTACATTGTACTTAGAATATTACTTGACCACCAATGTATGCACAACACTTGTTAAATGTGACAAGTGATATGAAAATGCGAACTCATCTCCTACATAAGTTGTCATATAAACATGGAGATATAGCATTTGTCCTCTAAATCCAATGTTAAAGATCCCAAAACTCAATACAAAATTTAGAAATATAATATATATATATATGGTACTAGTAGACTGTACAAGATAATAGATATGAATGGCCTGGATCAGGGAAGAGATGGTTCACCACCATGGAAGGCATCTGGTTCAAACCATCTTGCAGAATCATCGTTGTAAACTCCGGGAACGGATCGACCTCCCGATTCTGGGGTTGTTGAGTAGTATTCCTTTTGGCTTGATCCCTCCAGATTAATGAGGAGTAGAGCACAAAAGAAAAGCGATGCTCCAAGACTTACAAGACTATACTTTAATCTACTTAGCACTGGCTTCACCTGCAAACAAGACACAAACAAAAGGGCTTTAAGACAACTCCACAGAATACCTATAATCCATGGTTTAGTCTCTAATCATCAGATAACTACTATACACTTACTTGAAATGAACCAAGAAGGCGGTCACGAGCCAAAACTTGAGCTGTCTTGACCCATATCTGTCAAAGCAAATTTCTAACTAGTCAGTCACAAGCTTCAATATTACAAACAACTTACTTAGAGAAGCATAAAAAGAAAAAGGCAATTAAGATACCTGACCGTCGTACCAGCCAGTCTCTTCATATTCAACAGTGGCGCTAAGCAATCGGTTACCAACATAAGCCCAACCCAGATACATCCTTACAACAGCAAGAGTCACAAACAGAATCCCACTTGAAACAGATCCAACTATTTTGATCAAAGGATCTGAATCACTTCCAACAGCACCAAACCAGGCCACTGGAAGCGCAATAAACAGAGTAAAAGAAGCGCCGGTGACAAATAAGCGAGAGCAGTACTCCACAATGTCACCTGAAGCCCATGAAAAAGGGAAGGACGTTGATAGATTCTGGTACTCGTTTATGGGCTGCTGATCAGCTGGAACTGGGCAATCTGTTTCTGGTAGTGGTGCCATGTTGCTGCTTCCATTTCTGCTTCTAATACTTGATGATGATGATGATGATGATAAGTGCCTTTTCGGAATTAAAAATTGGGATTGATAGAGTTTATGATTTTGTAAAGAGATGATTGGTGATGCTGCTTCAACACAGAAATGGAATTTGTGGGTCATTGTCATTGACATTGCCATGCGCATGGATTATGGTTATGGATATGGATGCCTTCAACCTGTTGTTTCTTATACCATATATCATATCCACTCAGATATTTTTTATGTTCATCACTATTCACTAGTGCTTTTCACGGTTTTTTTTTTTTTTTTTTTTAAATATTTATTTTGAAAAAGAGTAATGTTAGGCTGTAAAAAAAATACCAATTAGATGTGATATGAATTAGTATGTGATCCAACAATCCTCCCTTGAATGGTCCTTTTAATAATTTTTTATTATTATTTAAATGTTAGATATTGTGTTTAATAAATATTAGATATTGTTTATCAATTATAATAGATAGAGCCCACTTTAAAATAATCTTAAATAAGTGGAGTCCACTTTAAGGGGGTTGAAAACACTCCTTAATTAAGGGCGTGAACTCTACTAAAACATAATTAAGGGAGCCATTTAGGGAGCTGTTGGAGCTGCAAAAATACATCTACTCCCTTAATTAAGATAAGGGATGTCTTCAATGCAGACCGTTGAAGATGCTCTAACACCACACAGCTTTCATTACTCACACTAACTCACTAACTCACACTAACACCACACATCTTTCATCATTATGTTGTCAAAAAATAAAAAATAAAAGTAAAGCCAATTGACGAAGAAGTGAAGAAGTGAAGAAGTGAAGAACAGGGACGATCGGCAACGATTGACGACAAGCGACGAAAGAGTGAAGCACAATAGTCACTGGTCGGCGAGAGAAGAAGAAAGTGCACGATTGTGGCGACTAGGTCCGATTTTGACCGACTTTGACTGAAAACACCTAATACTCCGACTACCTTTAAATCACGGTGGCAAAGCATCGCTGAGCGACTAGTCGGCCCTAGTCGCCAACTTCTGCAACACTGTTTCCTATTAATCATGAAATTGTATGGTGATGTGATTTTAACAAATTTACAAGCAAAGATAGGGGCTTAAATCCAAAGTGAAAATGCAAGATAATTTGAGGTAAATACTATGTCCAATAACAAGTCTCCAATTCTTGTTAGGAAACAGAAAACAATTATGCAGAATAAACACATCAAACAAGACAAATTCTTCCCTTTTCTTTTTCCCTTTTCTTTTTTCCACGATTGCAGAAATAGTATGTTTACAATTCTGGAGTTGGGATTGCTTACCCAAACAAGACCTCCACAGATACAGTAGTTTTACTTAAAAAAAAAATCATTATTTTCTTTTCTTTTACTTCTTTTTTTTCTTTTCTTTTAGAACTTGTACATTTATAGAGAGGCTGAGACTACTACCTATATATTATTACTAAATGCAATGTTTTGATGGTATCCTCCCTCCCCTGCAATAGGAGGATCGCCACTCTGATCTGAATGGGTTGTGTTCAGGCCCCCACTTTGAATGAACCAACACTTCCCTCCTACATTTCCTTTATATCAAATAAAAAATCTTCTAGTTGCTCTAGCTCTTCGAGACAAGCAACAACCTCTTCACCATATTATAACACCGCCACATTTTTACTCACTCGAACTGATTTGTAGAATTTGATCTATCTACATACAAACGTTGAAAACATCGGAGGCGCGACATTAGCTGTGCAAAAGAAGGCCGTAAATGTGGCTCCCTGAAAAATAAAACAAATTCAATAATATGGCCACGAATTAAAGTTTGATTACAGCAACTGCACAATCCACTAAATATGTATGAAAGGTATCAGTAATTATGGTGAAAATTTGAACAGAGTAATATTTGAAAATCAATATCGGTGTATAGACTCACTACAAAGTTCTTTAACAAAACAAACAAACAAAAACCAACAATTTCAACAATATCTTTTGTTATCATGCCACTGCAGTATTTACCTTGTGTGTGTGTGTGTATAGACACAATAATATTACACAACCCACAATCTTACCCCAGAAAGGATGATTTGTCCTTATCTTGTCATTAAGAATATCATCCCATGAATTTATATGCTACAAGCAATATCTTTTATTATCAAGACACTATATTTAGACAATCCAATGCACAAATGTAGTATTTTCAAAAGATAAATAGGGGAAAAACATACTAAATATTTTAGCCTTTCTTGTCATGTGCTACCAGGTTGGAATTGATGTCTAGTATGAATTCATTAAAGCCATGTGGTTAATGCAAAACATAATTGTAAATCTGACAAACTATACCAAATATAAAACAGAAATTTACAAAAAATCTAGAGCTTACGTTTGCCAACAATCACATATTATCTGTGCAATTGCTGGATCAATGTCCTCTGGAATTTCAAGCCGTCTATTCTGGAATCCAACAGCACCAACAACCTGCATTGGGTTCAAACCTTTCCATGGGATACGTAAGGTAGCCAACTCCCATAATATCACACCAAAACTGTACACGTCACATCTGCAAACCAGCAACTCTTGTATAAGAAACAAACCAAACTGAAATTTCCAATAAATACCAAAGCCCGTGGGATGGGCAAAATATACACAAATATTGAATTTACTCACTTCTCGTTGGCTGGTTCATTCCTTAGAACTTCTGGTGCCATCCATTCGGGCTGCACTCCAACAGCAAATTTTCAGTAGTATTTTATAAGAAATATGGTGCTTTATGATGAAATAATAAGACAGTACAACCATAAAAGAAGTTGAAAGTGTTACCGTTCCAGCCGTAGACTTTGAAGATAAAAAAGTGTGGTGCTTCAAGCGTGACAACCCAAAATCACAGACCTACAGAGAGAAGAAACAAGATGGTTGAAAATTTTGATTTTTATCATCCAAATATATGTCAAAATATCTAAATCGAACAATAACCATAATCAGGACAAAATTTGAATGCCAATTTTATTTTATTTAACCTTAACAACCCAGTTCTTGTCCACAAGAAGATTAGGAGACTTCAGATCTCGATGCACAATAGTAGGATGGCTTGTGTGCAAGTAATTCATTCCCTTGGCCTGTAAAGCATAAAGAATCTTTATTTAGAAAGGAAAGACAAAGAGGGGGATCTGAACCAGATTGAAGAATTAAAAAGAAAGAAGATTTTCCAACTTATACCACATCGAGAGCCATTCGCATTCTCCTCTTTTCATCTAGTAGAGGATTGGGACGATGCAGTAGCCTATATAAACTCCCCCTGTGTACCAATTGAAAGAGGAACAAGAAAAGACTATCAATTTACTAAATAAGAAAAAATAATAGCTTTTGGAAGTTTTTGGCAGAAACCACAACATTTACATAACTTTACAGATACAGTATTTTTCTCAAACCAACGGGAAAAAACTCTCAAGAAAAAGCATGTAGAGAACATGAATTTTCTGTTTTTCAATATAAAGCATAGGCAATTATTAATGACACAACAGCAAAATTCCTCTACAGCAATGGTGGGGCTTAGATGTTGATTTCTACATTCAACAAAAGAAAACTTCTGCCCCCACACATGAATGCAAGTAAAAATGCATGACAAGCTTAAAAACCAAGATATCTATATATTTTTTTACATGCATATTCTCTGAAATTCATCAACTAAAGTCTAAAACCACAGAAAACCAAAGTGAAATTATAGTGCTCATTGAGTTATTGAGAAACTGATACCATGAGGAATGAAAGAAAGACAATCATACTGAAGAATACCGATATGTAAATGATAAGGAAAAGCTCACTTTACTTCATAAGATTTAATTTCAAATTTATAGCACCACCAAGAGAGAGAGTTAAGCAAATGAAGCTTTAATTCATTAGTTCTTAAAACATAAGGATTCAATGAAAACTAACCTAGGGAGGAACTCTGTCAGTATCGAGAAATGTGGCCGCCGAGTAACTGCTCCCATGAAAAGAACAACATTAGGATGTCTCAACCTCAACATGATCTCAACCTACAGAAAGCAGAAGGCAGAGATGATTCAAAGATAATGACTGTCAATTGTTTGGCTTACAAAAGAACAAAAAACACAATCCAATAAGTTAATTTCCGGTGCTTACTTCACATTTAAACTGCAACAACGCATCACCCGTAACATCTTGGTCCAAAAACTTCTTCACAGCAACTTCCTGTCATGCAGAAGTACTTTTCTTTTAACACCAACAATCCAACATAGACCAACATACAGCTACACTTAATAAACCAACATTCAGGAACTTTTAAATGACTAATAAATTATATCAATGTCTCCTATCAGTAGAAAATTTTAATTTGCACAAAAGAATGAAAGAGCCACTCAAGCAGTCGAAAGATTTTCATAAATTTTTCCCCAGGATAAAATGACTGGAAAGAAAAAAAAAATCAATTGTACTACATCATAAGTTTAATAACATGTCCAAAGTGTTGTGAATTGGGTAATCAGCACCCTACAATTATCAAGAAATTAAATGTAATATTGTATAGTATGTTTTTCATAGCAGCTTCAATAACTTAAAAGTAACTGAAGAAATAATAAAATAATAATAATAACAATGATGACAATGAACGATCTTCAAAGTATTTAAACATAACTTACAGTGCCATTCCAATCTGCATGATAGACCTCGCCATACGACCCTGCAATATAAACTTTCATTTGAGACAATTATAGTACAAGTACAACCATTTCACGTTTAAGCAAACACTTTTATAATTGTAGACCCTTGATCCCACTATATATGTTGCTATACGGAAGTATCTTTTTTGGCAATAAAATTTCATTTCAAATAAAAAAAATTGCAATGTGGGATAAGTCCCTAATGTTGTACTATGCAAATGGACTTCCAACTCCTAACCAAGAATAAAGAGAAGCCAAAACTATACTAGCTCAGCACTCTGCTAAGCACTTTGGGCAATCCAACACAAGTCTGAAAGCCTGGGACAGACAAAACTGATTTAACCACTCTTGCCCAAGTCATTTGAAGACATAGTCTTGAAGAAAGGTCCAAACCTCTTTAGACGGACAGTCAAGGGCAATCCAACACAGGTCTGAAAGCCTGGGACAGACAAAAGATTTAACCACTCTAGCCCAAGTCATTTGAAGACATAGTCTTGAAGAAAGGTCCAAACCTCTTTAGACGGACAGTCAACAATGCTAAACTGATTTAACCACTCTTGCCCAAGTCATTTGAAGACATAGTCTTGAAGAAAGGTCCAAACCTCTTTAGACGGACAGTCAAGGGCAATCCAACACAGGTCTGAAAGCCTGGGACAGACAAAAGATTTAACCACTCTAGCCCAAGTCATTTGAAGACATAGTCTTGAAGAAAGGTCCAAACCTCTTTAGACGGACAGTCAACAATGCTGAATGGACACATAGATCCTCCGAGGCAAAGCCAACATATCGGTAGCAGCTTAATACTACCATAATGCTGAACTTAGGTTTACACAGTTTTACTGAATCCAATTAAATCCTTTGGCCCAATAGAACCCCTCAGATTTGTTTAATAATTAACAAAAGTAATCATAACATGAATTATCTCAAGTTATTTGAGAAGTGAGAAGATATAAAACTGTTCTCACTTCTCACTATCGAATAAGACAATATGTTGCCTAAATCACCAAAACTAGAAAACTGAATAAATGCAAGAATGAAACCTTACCAATACCAATTCGTTCACCAATCTGAAGATCCTCCCACAGAATTTCCCATTCTGCAACATCCCCCAACATAGGGTTAATCCCGTCAGTGAGACCATTACAAGGGGCAGGCAGACCATTATCGATCATTTGCGTCAATTCCCCAGCTGATTCTTTACCCAACTCATTGTAATTTGAATTCCTCCCAATCAGTCTGTTATCATTGACAGATGCACTTTCAGGTTGTCCATTGCAAAACTCAGCTGAAGAGGGCAAGGAAGACCCATGAATTTGTTTCTCATAGGAAGCTCTAGCAACAATTCCAGGCAGGTTGACAGGAACAATATTTAATCCTGTAGCATATGTTGGTATTGGTTCATCAGCTCTGTTACCAACAATAACAAAACCATCTCTCGTAGTATCAGATGACAGAAAAAGATCAGATTTAATGATGTCTGGTTCCACTTCTTGAGCTGGCTGTTTCCAGTTATTCTCATAATTAAAATTGTTTGATGCTACCCCAATGGAGGTTACAAGGGACTGTTTACATGGCAACAACTTGTCTGATTGACAGTGAACACCATCACCTACATTTTTCCCATCTGCTATAGAGACTTGCTCTTCCCCCATATCCTGTGTGTTAATGTCCAGAAACAAATCCGGGGGAGGTGATGCGCCACTCTCTAACAAAACAGCATGTAACTTCTGCGCAAATTCAGGGTTTTTTGCAGCACTAATGACATATTTGGACACATTTTTAACTTTCTTCTTTTGTGCAGATGACGATTTCCCAGGAGTGCCAGATGAGCTTTCACTTTGCTTGCGTAATGAAGGGAAAAGTTTCCCAAAATCATGCTCAAATCTCTCAGACTGATTTTTATCAGCAAGGTTCAAGGCATCCTGGTTTGTCTGCTTACCGACAAATGACACCTCCTCCAACCTCGAGCTGTCAACTTCAGGGATGCTATCCAGGACTGGTGAAACAGCTAGAGCTTCAATTCCTTTGTTGAGCACCAAACAAGAACTCGGGGACATTTCAGAAGGAAACCCCCTTAAATCTACTCCAGCAGTCTGGAGATGACTGCTGGGTACCTCAGCAGGAATTAACGTGCCAGGAGCACCCATTAGATCAATAATAAATTCACTGCAACAGAACAAAACAATTATGCCACCAAAACTTGGATTAGATGAGGAGGAAAGGTGGAAGGAGCAAAACAAATAACATAGAGCGTGCACCTAATAAGAATTAAATGCATTAAATAAACATAATGGGAAATACAAAAATTTAAGAACTAAAAGCAGGCAGCACAAACAATGCAAATTGTTTGTCAACATACAATTACAAAACAGATAATAATTCCTGCTTTATAATATAAGAGAGACTACAAATTGTCCACGGAATAAGGTCCATTAATATTATCTGTCAATGTACAAAATAGATAATAAAGCATGCTTTATAATATAAGAGAAACTGCAGATTGTCCCCAGATCAAGGTCCATTACCTGGTAACACTAATTTTAAAGAAATTAAATAAAAGTGTCCACAAATGACAATAAATATCAGACTTACCATCCAAAATTCACATGCTAGCATCATACATTAGGAAAAATAAACTTCCGGTCCAATAGTATCTAGAATAATACCTCGTTGAGAAATGCAACCATCAAGAGAATCAACATACACTGGCAGCATTTATAAATTGGAAATTGTGGTCATTACCTTCCATTATCAATTTTGATCAAATTCACAGCCCCATCATCAGTGCCAGTGTAGTAGCTACCCTTGACCAGCATACATGGAAGATTAATTCTGTCAGCAAGCACCTAGCATAAGAAGCATTCATCAATTGACTTCAGCCAGTATATCCCAGAATAATCTCATAAAATTACTAAGCCATAAAATTTGGGAGGGGGGGGAGGAGACGGACAGACACATTATATTTTCACCAATAATTAAGCTATGGCAGGGTAGCCCACATTTTAATATTGAAGTAATCAGACAACCAAGATAAGTTGAAAGGTGAATAATAATGTTCTTCATTCAGTTTCACTAAGAAGATAAGAAAAGCTAAATGATTCACAACCTTAAAAAGTAGGGCTCTATGCCGTGAAAGTCCAACATCAAGACACCCAAGAGGAAAAATGTTTGTATTAAGAGAATTCCGTAACTCTGTTCGTCTTGTGATCCACCTTCCATAAATTTCATCAGCACCGCCAACTGGACCACCCATTCTCTCAACAACGATGTCAGCAACTTTCTGAATCAAGCCACTTAAAACTGGACCAAGCTCATAAAATTGGCACTCCACTGATACGTTATATGCTTTTTTCTCAAGCTCTTGAAGTTTAGGATCTATCAGGCGGTTTACCAAAATCACTTCATAATCTAAGTTATCTGAAAGAGAGATTGCTTGAAGATCCACCAACAATGGCATCTTCCCTTGCGAAACAGAATTTGAGGTAATTCCATACACATCATAGAATCCATCCATAATTTTTTCATCATAATTTACAGTATTATAGCTCTGCACAAGACGGATATAGAAATTAGTAAAAAGCCTTCTTATCATAGCTAATCAAATCAATGAATCATACATTTGCGCATGAAAAAGACAAATTTATTTAAAGATCATCCAAAGGGGTCAAAAAATATGCTGACTTTCAGAAAAACAAAACAAGAAATGACATCATAATTTACTAAAGAGTAATACTGTACAACCCACAAAATTAACCCAGAATTCAACCCAAATGATGTGGCAAATGAGTTGTTATCACCATATAAATCATGGGGTGATGTGGTGAATGATATGACAAGGACAAATCACTTGCCACATCATTTGTGTTGGATTTTGGGCTAAATTTTTGGGTTGACTAGCATTAGTGTTTACTAAATAGTAAATATATGTTTCAGTAATCTAGTTCCTAGAAAAACAAATCTTCTCTTAACTGGCCATGATATAACTATAAAACATTCAATAATGTGAGGTAATTCCATACACACCATATAATCCAACCATAATTTTTTCATCATAATTTACAATATTACTGTATCTCTGCACAGGACAGATATAGAAATTAGTAAAATGCCTTCTTATCATAGCTAATCGAATCAACGAATCATACATTTACGCATGAAAAAAGACAAATTTATTTAAAGATCATCCAAAGGGGTCAAAAAAATATGCTGACTTTCAGAAAAACAAAATAAGAAATGACATTATAATTTACTAAAGAGTAATACTCTACAACCCAAAAAATTAACCCAAAATTCAACCCAAATGATGTGGCAAATGAGTTGTCATCACCACACAAATCATGGGGTGATGTGGTGAATGATATGGCAAGGAAAAATCACTTGCCACATCATCAGGGTTGGATTTTGGGCTAAATTTTTGGGTTGACTAGCAATCTAGCATTATTGTTTACTAAATATATGTTTCAGTAATCCAGTTCTTAGAAAAACAAATCTTCTCTTAACCGGCCATGATATAACTATAAAACATTCAATAATGTGAGGTAATTCCATACACATCATATAATCCATCCATAATTTTTTCATCATAATTTACAATATTACTGTATTATAACGGATATAGAAATTAGTAAAAAGCCTTCTTATCATAGCTAATCAAATCATACATTTACGCATGAAAAAAGACATTTATTTAAAGATCATCCAAAGGGGTCAAAAAATATGCTATGACCTTCGGAAAGACAAAACAAGAAATGACATATTGACATTATAATAATATAATTTCCACTAAATATATGTTTCAGTAATTCAGTTCCTAGAAAAACAAATCTTCTCTTAACTGGCCATTATATAACCATAAATAAAACATTCAATAATGTGAGGTAAAGCAAACATAAGAAATAAAACAATTACTGGCATAAATATTAAAAATCTATTTTTCTTCATTGATTTCTCAGCAACCAAAAGTTTAAAAAGATGCTTTTCAGACAGAAGACTTGACCAGGAAACCTTGACAAATGGATTCAACCCTATATGGGCGCTTCAGCAACCAAACTAGGGCTTTCAAGGATAAATACTATACTCAATTAATTAGAAGACAAACATGACAACTCTGTAATAATAAAATAAATATATTTCCAAAAGTAACATATAAATTAGTCCTACATAAGTAAACCTGACATAAACGAGATATATAACTTCAGGATAAAAAATTGATCGAGACAATCTCACATGGGATGGCCAGTTAAAAGACAACACATGGCATAAGGTAGCATGTGGCATGCGACATAGACCCACAATAAGACCATCCCAACCAAAATTTCTCCAACTTCAGATGCAATGACTTAGGACACAAATTTATCTACCTATGCCACAGAAAGATACGCACACATCTATAACATAAACAAGTATCCATAATTCCATCAATCAATATAAATTGCCCAGACTCCCACATCAATGCAATGCAATGCTGGAAAAAAAATTAAAAATTAACACAACCAATAATAACACATTCAAACACCATAAAACAAAGTTTTACTATTCTAGGTGGAAAAACAATCAATGAAGCTATATGCAATACCAAGGCCAAAGAACCTCAGACAGGATTGAGGTTCATATCCTCTGTCCAGGGGAAAGATGGGTTAATGCTAATGCTTTCTTGGCAACACACTTTACTATGCAATACATAATCCCAGCTATGATCATTTGCAAATTCAGCAAACCATGACATTGCAAATTAAATTCATACGTAAAATGAGATCAATAAATTCAAATATTACCCATTATAACAACACTTCAACTTTGGAATTATATCATAATTCACATTAATTAGTTGATACATATCAAGGAATAAATATTCCCGATTAGCAAAATAATTCAAGCAAGAAGCACTAACAAACAATTACAAGAACACAAAACCAAGCATGTCACCACAATTGCAAACAGGCTGCACCAACATCGCAACCCAAAAGAGAAAGAAATCAATAGCCTAGTATGACTAGAAAAATGGTTTCCAAAATGCAATTAAGATAACCCTAAACAAGCTAACACGAGGCATAATCTCAAGAAAGACCCACACAAATCCAACCCTAAAATTGGAAAAATGTAGAAAAAGCATACATACCGCGTAACCCTAAAATAGAAAATTAACTATCTATCCAATAATAAACTTGAAGTAAAAAAAATTGACAGTCGAATACCTAGCTAATCAACACTAGTGCATTGAAGAACAAAAGCAAAAACTACTAAAAAAATAACAAATCATACCCAATATCGAAGCGAGAGAAACTCGACCAGAGCATCAGCGTCAGTGACAGAAGCGGAGCGGCAACCGAGACTCATCCTCTTGGCGGCATCGATCTGAGCGGACTCGACCTCCTCTCTGGCATCTGGATCGGAGGCGCTAATAGCTAGAGCCAATTGAACCTGAAACTCCTCCTCTAACATACTAAAATCGACTCCAGTATTATCAGAAGGGGTCGGATCATTAACCGGCGATTCAACGGTGGCGATTCTCCCCATTGTAGAGGAACCAGAAGATGAAGAAGAAGATGTTGAGGGGTTCTGAGTTGGGCTTGTTGTATTTACGCCGGGTCGGACCTCATCCAGTCTCTGATGCTCGTTCAAACCACCACCGATGTGGAGTTTTCTCAGTAGATGCTTCATTTTCGACATCGATGAACGACGATCATCAACTTAGAAGATGATCTTACTGTCTCTCTCTCTTATTATTATTTTTTCTTGTTTTATCGCTTCTGGCTTAACCTACGCCCACTAGTAAGGAAAAAAAGAAAGACAGATTCTCTTAACCTGCGCACTCTTCTTCGTCAAGCTACCACACCCCACCCCTTGAGAGACTTAAATTAACCGCTCACCCATTCCCTCCAATACACTCTCTCCCCCTCTCTCTCTCTCGCTCTCTCTCTAATTTGTATGTATGTAAATGTGACCTTCCCTTCCATACATAAAAAATATTTCTTTGTATTAATTTAATTATTTTACTTGTACTGTCACTATGTGTATTTACTATTTACACATTTTATAGTGCAACACAAGTCAACGTACTATAGTATGACCGTTGAGACCTATTAAGATAAGAGATTCAAATCATCAGTTAAAAAATGGTGTCCCAATTTGTATCTAATCAACCAAATTGGACTATATATACATGTTTTTTTTTTTTTTTAATGACACTATTTTTTTACAGATGATTTGAATCCCAAGATAAGATAATATATGTACATTCCTGATAACTGCACTCATGTACATGCCTTTTATGCACCTCCCTTGATGATACTCACAGTTGTTCTATCATCCATTCTCCATGTATCATGTTTTTCATTTTATGATTTACTAATCACCACCTCTATTATTATTATTAATAATAATATGATTAAAGTATATAATGTTTGCTAGATTAGATACCTTTTTCGAGCATATTTTTTTTTTAAATTTTAAGTGGTATATAATTCCTCTTCTATGATAGTGGTGGTGGGTTTGAACTAAGGGGGGTGTATTCAATTAGGATTCTTGAGGACATTTATAGACATTATAAATCCTGGTGTATTCAATTTGGACATTTAAAGACTTTAAAAGAGTCCATATGAATCCAGTGGTATTCAATTAGGATTTCTATGGACTTTTAAAGAATCCTTCTAAATCCAGGTGTATTGAATTGAGATTTTAAAAATGTCTACAAGAATCAAGGTGTATTCAATTAGGACTAGATTTTAAAGGATTTTCTTAGGTCATAGATTTTGATGGATTTTGGTGGACTTGATGGTGAGAGATATAAATATCAAATGTCATAATATGTCCAGTCTTCTCCCCGAAGATTTTGGTGGATTTTGCTCTCCCTCTCTCTCTCAAAACAGAAACGAAAAGCACTGATATGTAAAAATTAAAAAAACCGATGCATGTGAGAATAATAAGCTTTCATCCCCAATATGTTCTTTGAATTAAAAAGGAAAAAAAAAATCGAGTTCAAAAAGAAAACAAGCCACATACAATAATGGAATATGTTGCAGTCACATAATTATATATATATTTTTTTTTTGAACAAGCAAGTGTAAACACGTTTGTTATTGCCCAATTTAAGAAATATAATCAGAGTAGTATACAAAATCAAATTATTAACTATCTCTAGTCATTGCTATAACCAAAAAAAATAAAAAAAAATGTTTTTAAATGCTGTAGTCCAAGATATCAAAATTTCGTACACAATATCATGCACCAAAATTGCCACCTTAAAAGTTAAAAAACATCTAGGAACTATGGTAAGTAATCTTCCTATTGTACATTTCCAAATCAAGCAAAAACCAATCCCATGTCAACTTGATTCAAAAAATTTAGTCTTAGCTCCGGTCACCAGCGTCATTGTTGTCAAAAGAGTATTTGCATTTATTTTGATGACCATAAAAATGATGAAGCAAGGCAATTTGTGACCAACGGAAGCTAGAAAGTGTTGTGAATACAACGAACGCTTGCAACTTATTTTTCCCAAATAGGGCCGCTACATTTGCTTAGAACAAAATATAAATTATATTGCATGAGTACAAATTTTACTACGTGACAAAACTGCACAAAACGACACCAAAATAATCTGTAGAGCCTTCAATCAAACACCAAAATGCTCACTCTTTATTAGCATTTTATTTTAAAGAAAAATAATTTATCTGTACTTCATGCAAGCAGTGCCTTTACGCAGATAAGCCTTAGCCAATTTTGGGTTCAATTCAATCGCTTTGTTTGCATCATCAACAACCTCAGACTATATATATACGCAAATATAAATTGACTGGTATATCAAATTTTGCTCATTCCAACTTCAAAGGTTTTTTTGATAATTAGCTATAATTAGCTTACTATTGATAAGTCAGAGATAACAAATCCATGAAAATCCTTGGATGTCTAAACAAATCCATAAAAGTCTGAGATAGATGTCTAAACAAATCCATAAAAGTCTGAGATGGATGTCTAAACAAATCAATGAAAATCCATGTGGATTTATAAAAGTCTGTAGAAATCTATGAAAATCTGTCACTTAAAAAATATATTTAAATGTCTTCAAGAATCCTAATTAATCCTAATTGAATACACCCCCCCTAAATACTCAAGTTTCAACGTATCTTTGACCTATTCGGTGTATATATAGAGAGAGAGAGAGATCACACTTCATACAATCATTGTAAAGAAACACACGAATTTATAATTTTGGATTGATCAATATATTGATGTGTATGAAATTGTTTCATCATTAATTTAAGGTCATCACAGTGAGCAAGGAAGCTCATCTTCTTTAAACTATCAACTTTAGACATGTTTATATTCATATCATTGTAACAATGATGAATAATAAATTTGTCAAGTAGGTTTATGAAATTGTAGTATATTCATTCAAGTTGAATGAAATCATTCATATTTCATGAGAAATATTAAATAATTTGTATAGGTAGTTAATTTTATGATATTAATTCCTCTTCCTTTGTTATATTATTTTCATGCTTGGAAGATAAGATAAGATAGATATATGAAGTAAGACGGTAAGATTAATGCTAGATATCACACCTACAATCACACATTTTTAATCACAATACATGTGGCTACTGAAGTGTCAATTGATGAGTGAATACACATTAATAATAATTTATCTCACTTACCCATTTATATTCATTTATCAATTGACACATCAACTGCCATATGTGTTATGATTAAAAATGTGTGATTTTAGATATAAAATCTAGCATTACTCATGAAGTGGGATTTTTATTTTTATTTTTATTTTTATTTTTGGAAACATTCATGAAGTGGTGTTGAGCTATTAGAATTCCACATTTTTTTTTGTTAGATATGGTCACCTAGAAACACGTTTTAAAACTACTTTGAATTTTTCCGAGCCCCTCATTATGACAAAAAAACGTTCACCTCCATAAAAATCAATATTTTTTGGTATTTTATATTTTGTATTTTTGTGTGTATATTTATCATTTTTTTTTTAAAAAATCTGAGACTGAACTCTTTAAAAAAATAAAAAATAAAATTATATATATATATATATATATATATAAAAATGTTCAAGTCAGTGCGCATTGATATAACTTCATCAGTGCGTTGGATATAGATCATTAGATTTACATACTTTAACTCAAAGTGTATGCACTTGTCAAAATTTCTCCATAATCAGTAATCCACATGCATTGGTACTGATGTAGTTACATCAATGTGCATTGATATGAATGAGACCGTATATATATATATATATATATATTATATACTTTATCCTTTTTTTTGTTAAAATTTACCCTTAATTTCAGCCAAAATTACTAAATTTCAGTCAATGAAACATTTTCCGGTTCATTGTTTTTTATTCTCATCTAATGTCAGATTCTATTTATATAACATGATATCTTGTAGCATTTTAATTTTTTCATCTTATTTTGTCAAAATTTAGGGAAACGTGAATATCTTTTATTGTTCAAAGTGAGTTGTAAGAACACTTATAATATTTAGGTTAAAACAACTTAAATTTGTAATATAAAATTTTGATTTCAATATTTCAACCACTTATGTGCCATTGATCCAAGAGTTATAAATGCATTGAAATCTCAATCATTGAATTAAGAGCATATGAATGGTTGAGATGCTGAAGTCAAAATTTTAAGTTACAAATTTAAGTTGAATTAGTTTGACCTAATATTTATTGTTTCTACAATTAAAGAAGTAAGTTATTTAAAAGTCTAAATAATTGTTAATTGTTATGCATCAATTTTACATTGTATTACATGTTCTTTAGTAGTTCGTCATTGAATCAGTGTCTGTCATCTTATTATTAGAAAGACAAATATACATTCTTCAAGAATCACTTAAAAATGTCAGTTTTAAAAAATAATAAATAAATACGATCCTGAATTTTTAAAATTAGGACCAAACTACAAAGCAATTGATTATACAAGAGTAGATGCATATAACAACTAATAATTAAATAACTAACATTAATATATATACTATGCTTGGTTTGATGGAATAGGAGAGAAATGAAAGGAAAGGAACTACGTAGATTTATTATCTCTTGTTTGGATTGGGTTAAATGAGAAGGAAAAGAAAGGATAAGGAGGGAAAGGTAGGGAATAGTTTCTTCTTGTTTTAACCAATTTGGTTTCTCTCCAAAATTGGACGGAAAATGAGGGAAATAAATTAAAAGTTAATGAATTTTTTCAATATTCCAAAACTAACCTCATTTGTTTCCTTTCCTTTCCTTTCCTTTCTATTCATAACCATCCAAACAACCATCACTAAAAACACTATCATTTTCTCTCATTTCCTTTCCTCCTTAACTTATCATTTCTTTTCCTTTCTTTCTTTCCCACCAATCCAAACATAGTGATAGTTTAGCCTGGGTAACGAATATTTCCTGGTGCCCACAACACCGAACATGTTAAGAGTCTTCCGGATTTCTACTCCTACAATCGGGAGATATCTACCCCACAACACCGAAGAGAAAAATCTTCACATAGATTTGTAACTCGAAAACTTCCAGTACTAACATAGAAACAGATCTACACATCACTTGACTACTTGAGCTAATAGAAGATGTGTTATTTATCATTTTAATTAAAATGAATTAAATTGTTGATAATCGATATTATAAAAAATGTCTATAGTATTACTTCAAAAAAATGTCTATATTGTTGGGGTCGAAAATGAGTCTCCAGTAGTGAGTGATAAATGAGGCCTTCAGTGGCTTAATTCTATGATTGAATATTTCTTATGAGTGTGAGAAATGAGTGTATCGTTGATTACTGGTTGGTTAGTTTTGTGTTGGATTTATAAAAGTGAGAAAAAGATACCCTTGATTGAAGGTGAAATGGGGTTTATATAGTGTCTCGCTCTGACACCGAAGGTGCCCTGTCTCAACCTTATTGGTTGAGTTTGACAAGTGTCGTTATCTAGGTGACAAGTGTCGCTCTACATACAACACCACCGATGTACGATCGGTGGGTCATGGTTTCGAATATCAAGGCATGAGCCTCTTAAATAAGATCAGAATGGTGTATCAGAGGTAATATGCTTTAGTGTTTTGATAACACTTCTGAAGTTCACAAATATGTCCAACAACTCCCTCTCAAACCCATCAGCCGTAGCAGACATAAGGTTTCGTGTTGTTGCATCGGGTTATGGGTTTAACATGTGGGCCCATTTCTTTGTTTTGGTTGGGCCCATTTTCTAGGAGCTTAAATATGGGGTGATATATGGCATATGGAAGGGATGTGCCGGTTAGTGATTGTCGCGTTGCTAGGGTAACCGTCATGTCGTTCCTGATTCTCCCATGAGACGGTTAGAATGCTGTAAATAAGGGGACCAACTATCATCTTCTCATTTGCAATTTTTTAAGATTTCAAAGAGAGATCGGTGTTTACTTAAAAAGGTTTGATTCCGAAAATATTCTTTCTTGATTTCATTTTTTCTATGTATTCAATGGTCCGGAGGTCAAGAGGTCTAGCTAGGATTGTATCTTCCCCCAGTACTTCTGGGTCTGATGAGAGTACCACCGCTAATCGTTTCGATGATGTGGGTGCTTCCCATCTAGTGGATCCGGATATGTTGCAATTGGATCCTGGAGATTACAGTGCTGGTTATGACTCGGATGAGTATTACCGTGCGGATATTCCTCATGATAGATTTGCGATTAATCAGATGAAGGACAACCGAATGACCAAGGGGAAGATTGAGCAATATGAAGATGAATCCTCGATCCATAAATCGGTAGGGATTAGGTTACCTAGGGGAGGAACTGGCGAGTAATCCCACTAGTGGCTCTGTGGCTTTTCACCCAACCTTTCTGGAGGTCAAGGCCAGATTGCCTCTCCAGTCGTTCCTTCGAAGGATATTAAGGAAAATAGGGATCTCTCCGGCCCAACTAAATCCAAATGGTTTGAAGATTCTGATTGGGATGTACACCCTATGGAGTAGCTTGGGCCTACTTGCCCCCACCTTTGCGGAGATTACTCACTGCTATGGTCTTTACCCTCATAAATCGGGGGGTAATGGCTAGCGGACTCTTATTTGTTGGGACAAGAAAGTTAGCGAGCCCTTGATCATCAGGCTTCTGATGCAGGAGATATTATTGAAGATTTTCTTGAAGACTTTTTATTTAAAAATATTCTTGTAATTAATATCTATTGTTATGTTTCTTTTTATTGTATATTTAATTAAGTAGTTAATTATTTTATGATTTGATTTTATTAAATCAATATTTCCTTATTAGATAGGTTTTTAAAAGTTTTAGGATTCTAGCATTTTTAATTTCCATTGTTATCTCAATTATCTCTTTTATAGGGAAATTGATGATTTTATTGCTTTACTAGTTATTTTAGGTTTCTTTTAGGTTTTTATTTTCCTATTTAAAGACGATGTACCCTAACAGGGATTTGTCCGGTCATCAAGCCAACAACTGTGAGAGTAGTTCTCTCTATTACTGTTGCAAAATGATGGACATTACGACAACTTGATGTCAATAATGCCTTCTTAAATGGTGCAATTGAGGAGGATGTCTATATGAGTCAACCACCAGGATTTGAATCTTCTGGTTCTCATCTTGTATGCAAGTTACATAAGGCTTTGTATGGGCTAAAACAGGCCCCTAAAGCCTGGTTTGATAAGTTTAAAATGGCATTGGTTCAACTTGGATTTCTGGAATCAAAAGCTGATAGCTATTTGTTTTTCAAGTTCACTAGCACTAGTTCCATTTATATTTTGATATATGTGGATGATATAATAATTACATGAGACAGAGTAGGTGAAATTGATGACTTGGTTGGCAGATTGCATGATATTTTGCTTTGAAGGATTTAGGCCAACTTCACTATTTTCTTGGTATTGAGGTTCAGTATTCTTCTTTAGGTCTTCATCTATTGCAACATAAATACATCAATGATTTGTTAAAAAAAGCTGGGATGCTTACTGCATGACCATTTCCTTCTCCTATGGTGCCAAGTGCTAGTAGTCAATTATCTATTCATAGAGGCAATCCCATAGGTCAAGAAACAGAGTATAGGAGCATTGTTGGTGCTATTCAGTATGTTACAATTACAAGACCTGACATTGCGTATGTAGTGACGAAAGTCGAATTGTGTGTCATTTAAATCACTTTGTCAAACAATATTTATAATAACCTCACAAAGCCCTAAATGGTGTAAAAAGCACAAGTATGGGTGGTAAGTGAGGTGTCGTCCACAAGGATCGGAGTTAACTAAAACTAGTTGATACTTAAGCAATATCAATGCGATAAAAGTAAATGGTTGATCTTGTGAAATATGAATGAGCATACAACTTAAAACTAAACTAGGAATGCGAACTAAAATGGCATGCGAATGGAGTGAAAGATATATAAGATGGAAGCTAAGGTGTTGACAGACTCGTATGTGAACATTTGGGCAAATGCAACAAACTTGTAAATAAGCGCGTTTTAATGAATGTAACCAACCTAAGGTGTATAGAGTTGGCTATCTATCTCTAGTAAGCGGCCAACCTAGGGTGTATAGAGAAGGCCTCCTACTAGCGATTAATCCCTCCTAAGCAACCAACCTAGAGTGTATAGTGTTAGTTGCTCATGTAGGATTTTAACAATGAAAGCTCGTTCATCTATCAAGGGCTCAACCTATTACTAATGTGGCCAACTTAGGGTGTATAGTGAAGGCTTCTAATCCCCTCACAAATGCCAACCTAGGGTGTATAGTGACGGACACCCGTTCGGGGTTAGATGAAGAATGAGGTTATTGAGCCAGGATTTTGGAAATCCCATACATTCAATAAAGTAATAAACAACCAAATATGGTGTATACCTAGTTGTCTACACAAATAGAATCCAAAGAATACTTGCAAAGAGAGTGTATCCAAGACAAACAAATCAACGGAAAACCATTCATACTCTTGAATAGAACAATGAAAGATAGAAAAAATATATGAAATAGAGTTTATATACAAAAGCCCAATATTCAACAAACTAATCCATCAACCCCTTAGTGGGGATTTAGCTACTCATTACAACAATGAAAATAAGAAAAAGGATGGAGAAACAACCCTTGGAGATCATCTCCTTCCTTGAAGTTCCCTTCAATCCTTAGCTCATTTGAAGTTGAGTAGAAAGTGTATGAAAATGAGAAGAAATGAATTCCTAGATTTAGATTTGAAGAAATCTATTTTTCTAAGTGTAAAACTCTTTAAAACGTTCCTAAGACGTTCCTAACACATTATATATAGTCTTCTGGCTACGCTCTCTTTTAGTGAGCGACACTCACAATAGGACGAGGTCGGAGAGTAGCACAATGATGAATAAGATTCGTTCCCACAGGGATCGAGTGATCGATTACCGAAATTGATTAGCCTAGATGCTATTCAAACAAGCGAAAAAAGATTTTAAAACTAAGTAAATTAAACTAAATTAAACCTAAGGATTAATGCTAATGCAAGAAATAAAATAACACTAAAATAAATACAAGTGTAATATCGAAGAAAAACATGCTAGGACTTGACTACACCCCACCCTCAATTGACTTCCGTTTTAGACTCAATTATTCACCCAAAATATGCTCATGCAATTTATAGATTCATGCACCCTAATATTAACCTACAATCTTGGTCAAGCAGAGTAGATTACACCCGAAACGTACCCAAGCCTATCTCTCGATTACCCGGAATATACGAACGAGTTCATTAAGTTTATTGGTACACTTAACGAATCCTATACGCTAGCCTAAGTGGGTATGCTTTTCTAGACATGCATAGAGGGCATTTTAACGAACACGTGGTGTGCGTCTTCGGTCAGTACATAACACACCACAATAAATCAATCAAATGAAGATCAATCACTTAAAAGCTTTAAGCATACAAAAATACCCATACAAACCACACTTTGCACATAAATGGATAAACAAGAATCAATATAAATATATAGTCATTGGATGAGGTTTCATCAAATCCTAGCAATCAATATTTAGCTCATATTACAACCACTAGCCATAACATAGATAAAATCAAATAAATACATGGCTATGAAAAAGAATTAGAAGAGAAAAAGTTTAGAGAAAACTAAATGGAGAGCTTCCTCTTCTTCTTTGAATGTTCTTCTCCTTCTATCTTTCTTCAACTCTCTCTTGCCCAAAAATGTGGAGTGATGGTGGATGTGGTAGATGGAAATGGTGGATGTGATGGTGTGTGGAAGAGATGGTGAAAAGAGAGAGTTTTTGGGAGAGTTGGAGTGGATTTTCGGATTTTTGTGTGTGGCTCTCTCTCCCCACATGAAAGAACATAAGTTGTATTTATATAGGCTCAAAATAGGGCAAGAATCTCGCCCAAAACGACGTGGAGACAGACTACCTCGGTCTGGGCGACGACCGCGGCAAGCTCGAAAAAATCTCTATCGCTCGACTGCCGCGGTTTGGAACCGCGGCACTTCAACCGCGGCGACGAAGGGGAGTTTCTATCGCTCCGGAAGCCACTTGCATGCTGCGGTTTGGGAGAAACGAAGCTTGGAAAAGCTTGGAAACCATGGAAGCTTGGGAAGCTTGGAGGGCTTGGAAAAAGTGCGCATAGGGTCTCGAAACTGGTGCTAAACGGATGGGAGGACGACCGGTCGACGATCTGGGTGAAAAACGGTCGAAAACGGCACCGAAAACGGGCCGAAACAGGCAGGTCGAAGGTCAGGTCACGAACCGGGTTAGGTCGACCCGGTGCAGACCCGACCGGGTCAGCTGCAGGTAGAAGACGACGTGACGTCACGCTGATGTGTGGGGTGTACTTAGCGTTGGGCTAGGGTGCACTCAGCAGATGGGTCTTGTCTTCCTTTGGGCGAACCGGATCTGGGCCGGGTCAGGTCAGACCCAACACCAAAACGCACCGTTTCACTAATACACGTGGCGCTTTCTGGTGTGTTTCCTGGCAAATTACAAAAGGTACCCCTCAACACTTCTTTAATTACAGAATCTTCAATAATGTCTCCAAACGTTTCACTTTCACCCCTGGTTCTTCAAAATTACTTCAATGCCCCTAAACTCCACAAATACCTGAAACACTTATTTTAATATATTAAATACCCGGTTTTACCCGAGAAACAAATACAAAATGATATGGAATTGGGGCTACACTATGTGTAGAATTAAAGCAATCATCTTCCCAAAAATAGGTTACAAAATGATTTGAAAATGACATCTGGCACGGGTGGAGTGCGGTTTAGGGACCCACACTCACCCGCACTTTATCAATTTCTTCTTTCTTTGGACTCCTGGATCTGGGCAAGAGTGCGAGTGGAAGTGTGGTTGGATGACCCGCATTCACCCGCACTTTATCAGTTCTGCAAATCTCAGCTACCGGGTCTAGACAAAAGGGCAGGTGAAATGTGGTTGGGACCCGCACTCACCCGCACTTTATCACATCTTCATAAATCATGTCCCCGGATCTGGGCAAGAGTGCAGGTGAAGTGTGGTTGGGACCCACACTCACCCACACTGTTGTAGCCTCTGGTGCCTTTCTCCTTCTTTCTGTAACTCTTAGTCCCCTTTTCGCCTGAAAGTCCCGCAATACGCTCTAAACATCAGAATTGGATAAACGCCTGTAATTACGAACACAGTCATAAGATACGCTAAAAAGCATGATAACGATACAAAGGATATGGAATTGAAAGCCGAAATATATAACATATTTGGCACGATCATGCAGTCAATAAAGTTTTTCAGTTCATGCAAGCTCCTCTTGATGAACATTAGAAGGCAATGAAAGGATCCTCAGATATCTCAAAGGTTCCTCGACTCTTGGCATTTAGTTTCTTAAGTCAGCAAATTCTCATAATTCTCTTTAACTCAATGGGTTTTTATATGTTGATTGGGCCAGCAATCCTGATAACAAAAAGTCCACAACTGGATTTTGTGTTTTCTTAGGTCCTAACATTGTTACTTGGAGTGCTAAAAGGCAACATACAATCTCTCGGTCATCTACGGAAGTAGAGTACAAAAGTCTTGCTTTAGTTGTTGCAGAACTTACTTGGTTGAAGTCTTTGTTTTAACAGCTACGAATTCCTCAATCAAGGCTACCAGTGGTGTGGTGTGATAATCAAAGCACGGTTGCAATGTCCAGCAATCCAGTGTTACATGCAAGAACAAAACATATTGAACTTGACCTTTATTTTGTTCGAGACAAGATTCTACAAAAAGAGTTGTTGGTTAACCATGTTCCCTCCATTGATCAAGTAGCTGACATTTTCACAAAACCATTGTCCACTCCTAGATTTCAATATTTGCATAACAAGCTCATGGTAAGAGATTCCCTTATAAGTTTTAAGGGGGATGTTAGGAATCTTGGTAATGATCAATTTGAACAGATTGATCATGATCAAGAGTGATTTTGATCTTGTCATTAGATTAATTATCATAGGTCTGCTATGTGCTGTCAAAGCATCTTGGTGGGAAAGTTTAGTGAAGTAGTTACAGATGTCTAGAAGTTTCTTATGTGCTGATGTCATTGATGATGAAATGTGCCACATCAGACTATCCAATAGTCAATCACATGATGACAAGTCAGACTCTTATAACAGAATCGATGCTCTCATAAATTCTTATATGAGAAGTCTTTGCTCGTGTATATATACAAATGTTATTCTTGTAATTAGAGTGAGAAAATCGTATAAAAAAGGCTTAGTGAAAATTCTTAGAGAGTTCTAGATTTTCTCTCTAGATAGCTTTTATTTTGTGTGTTTGTTTCCTAGGAAAATGCATTTTCTCAAGAGTTACATATACATCCACTACCTGGAATCATTTTTACAAGTTGTTTGTATTTGACGGAAGGTTATGTTATGGACTTATGGTTGGGTGTACATAGAAATTAGTAACGAGAGGCTTGTGAGTTGTGTTGTCATGACTCTTCTTTTTTGTGTTGTGACTTGTTTTTGAATTGACTTAACATTTCAATTATACTTGTAAACTTTACTTTATTTAATATTTTAATACAAAATTTCACCACGCAATACGTTTAAGGGTGGCTCTATTGCCACTCACAAAATATCTTCATACACCTATTTTTCTTCCTACACCCATATTAAAAAAAATTAAAATTATTAATTTTACTCCCTACACCCTTTAAAATACCAAAACTATCCTTTAAGTATTTTTTTTTTTAGTTAAATTTTTTTTTTCTCATTACACCATTTCTCTTCATTTGTTTCCACCACTGCAATATATATATATATATATATATATATATATATATATATATATATATATATACAGTTTCTTCTTTCAAAAAAAAGAAAACCATGTATAGTTTCTTCGTTCCCTTTAACAAAAATATTATATATTTTAATCAGATAAAAAATATCATATTCAAATAAAACAAAAATAAAAAACAAATTCAACTCTAAAACTAATTATATATTTTTTTTCATTGTTACTTGAGGAATTAATGTATTGAATTATCTAAAAAACTAAACTATGAAATCATAATGGTTTACACACTTAATCATCGTTATAGAAAACAACAATAATAATAATTAAACAAACAACAATATGCAGCTTCTTTTGTCTTTAAAAATAAAAAAATAAAAAAAATAAAAAAAAAAACTATTTTTTCAATCACTAAACAAATCAATTTTTTTCATTTAATTTTTTTTTTTTTTTTTTACATCCCTCCACCAAGTTTTTCAGTTTAAAAACCAATTAAATTAACAAGAATTTATAGTTGAATTAAACTAAAGTAAGCGAGTGAGTTGTGTGAGAACCATATAAACTTGATCAAGTTCTACAACTGCTTAAAAAAAAAAAAAAGTTCTACAAGACTACAATTGCAATAATTTTTTATTCAATCACAAAACAATAATAAAAATGAAACTAAAATATCTGAATGCATTTGGAATCAATGAAATCAATTATTTGTTCATCCATACCTTGCCTATATGTGAAAAAAAATAATTATATTTCCTGATTGATGTTGGGTTTGATTAAGTATATATTATTAGGGTTTATGATAAATTGGGTGTTCAAGCTTATGGGTATATGAAGTAAATTTAATTTCTAATTATAAAGCCATATTTTTTTTTTTGATAAGGTTGTTGGGGTCCAGCCCAACTTATTATTAAAGAAAAAAGAAAGAGAACAAAAGAGAACGGAAAACAAAAAAAGAAAACAGATTAACAGAACCTAAAATAAGGTCTACAACAAAAATCATTGAAAATAAAAGGGTTGCAAAAACTCGGAGCGGTCCACCACCATGTAGGAGAGACGATACTAGGGCTCCTAGAAGCTAAACTATCTGCAACTTGGTTACCTTCCCGACAAATATGAGTTACAGCAAAGTCCATTTGAGAGATTAAACTCAAACACCTATCCCAAGTGGGGCGCCAACACCAAGGAACCCTACGAGACCTAGAACGAAGGATATGCACTAAAAAAGTCGAATCGCTCTCCAACCATAACCGATACCAACCAAAAGCCCAAGCATAGTCAATAGCGTGAACGGCAGCGGCCAATTCAGCCTCAAAAGCAAAGCAGACACCAAGAGGAATAGCAAAACAACCTTTAACGAAACCCCTGCATGTGCGAAAAACTCCTGCACAACCAGCAAGATCAGGACTACCAAAAGCAACTCCGTCCGTGTTAACCTTAAGACAGCCCGGCGGGGGAGGGCGCTAGTTAACCTCTAAAATACGAGGAGCCTTAGGAGGACGACCAGAGACATGAATCCGTTGAAAAGTCTGAAGCTCATCCATTGAATTCTTCATAGTGCCATACTGAAAGGAGTCTGCCTCGCATACTGAACGCCAAATCAAGGAAAGAGCATCAGCAAAAACAGGCTTGCCACCCTCAAAGGTAGCTTGATTCCGGAGGAACCACACCACCCAGAAAACCGTGATGATAGAAACCCGCCAAAGAGCTTTCATTTGAGTGCTAAAGACAACCCTCATAGCCTCTTGCCAAAGGTCCAAACAAGTACCATCCAACTTAAACTTATGGCCAAAAGTAGAGGAAACAGCATCCCATAACCCACGAACGAAAGGACAGTCAAGAAACAGATGCCTTAAGTCTTCCTCTGCAGCACAGCAAAATCGACAACGAGAAGGAGAAATAAAGCCTCTGGCACGCAACGCAATGTCCGTAGGAATCTTACCATGAAACAATCACCAAATGAGGACAAAGCGAGAAGGAGGAATAAAAGACGCCCAAATTTGCTTACCCCAAAAAATAGAACTCCTAACCTCAGAAAGAGAAACATAAGTAGATTTACAAGAAACAACACCATCCAAGGAACATGTCCAAACTAATGAATCTGGATCAGTGCTTACAACCACCTTCTCAATTTCAGAAGCAACAACCGGATGAGAAGCTTTAAAAGAAGCAGGAATATCCCAACCCGTAGTATCTGAGTAAATATCACCCACAACAGAATCCAGCGGAGGCTGTAACGAAGACATATCCTCAACCAGATTAATCAACGGATCTCCCAGCCAGTTATCCGTCCAAAAACGAACCTTAGAGTGATGACCAACCAACCACCTAGACTCAATCATCAGGGGAGTATAATGCAATTTAAGGCCTGGCCAAACAGAAGAAACAACATACCATGTTCTAGGTCTGTGATCCTGGGTGAAAAATCGAGCCCGAAGATATGTGAATACGAAGGACTCCTCAGTCAACAACCTCCAAGTGAACTTCTTAAGCATGGCCTTGTTAAGAATACCAACGTCTTTAACACCAATACAACCACTATCCTTAGGTCTGCAGCAAGATTTCCAAGCAACCTGGACAGATTTACGACCATCGGTCGAACCAGTCCAAAACAAATTTCGAATAGCAGCATTTAAATCTTTCAAAAGAGATGAAGACCAACGATAAACTTGAAATGAAAGCAAGAAGGAGCCCATAATCACTGAATTAATAAGACATAACCTACCTGCCATTGAAAGAGAAAAACCCTTTCATGATTCCAATTTACTTTTAATTTTATCAGCCCATGGGATCAACCATCGCCGTTTAGGCGCACTAATGAAAAGAGGGACCCCTAGATAAGTTATTGAATCACCACCCTTGCGCATCCTAGACATTGAGAGAAAATTAGTAATTCGAGGCCCAGAGATGTCTCTGCCAAAAAATATGGAAGATTTTTCCCAATTAACTCGCTGACCCGAGAGAGAGCCATAGAGAGCAAAAGCATCTAAAATCACTCGTAAATTCTGAGGAGAAGCCAGGCAGAAGAGGATAACATCATCAGCATAAAGAAAATACGAAGGGACACGCATCCCAACCGGAGAAGAGATAGAAGTCAAAGAGCCCGAGTCAACTAAATGCGTAAGGTATCTGTTCAAAAAATCTTCCGCCAAACAAAAAAGAAGGGGGGAGAGAGGATCACCTTGCCGCACACCACGCGAACAGGGGAAATAGCCCTGAGGTGAACCATTAATAAGAGCTGAGATCCTAGCAGAATCAAAAATAGTCGTAACCCAACCAATAAAATTCTCAGAGAAGCCAAAACACCGAAGGACTTCGAAGAGAAAATGCCAACTAATGGAATCAAAAGCCTTACAAATGTCTATTTTCAAAGCCAAGTGTCCACCGCAACTACCATTATTCAACACATTAAAACATTCAGAAGCACCGGCAATACAGTCTCCAATTTGACGACCCCTGATGAAACCAAATTGATTAGGAGAGATAATGCGGGAGCAAATTTCAGCTAAGCGGTCAGTAATAATCTTAGTGATAACCTTAAACAGGAAATTACCAAGAGCAATCGGACGAAACTGATCGATCAAAAGAGCATTTGGAGTCTTCGGAATGAGGACCAAGAAATTAGAATTCAAACCCGGAAAAACTCGACCAATGTGAAAAAAATCCTGCACAGCTAAAACCACATCATGTCCCATAATTTTCCAACAATGAGAATAAAATCTGCCTGAGAAACCATCAAGACCAGGAGCACTCAGAGGATTCATGGAAAAAACTGTACTCCTCACTTCATCAAAAGAGAGAACCCGAAGAATTGAAGCATTCTCATCAATAGTAACCAATGAAGGCACATGCTCTCTAATCAAAGAAAAGTCTGAACTATTGTTGCCAGGATCCGAAAAGAGATGCTGATAAAAAGAGGAAATGTGCTCACCAATTTCAGTAGGATCATAAGAAATATTCTCACCAATTTGAATAGAGGAAAGGGGCTTATTCCCCCCCTCTACGTTTCAGCAGAGAATGAAAAAATTCAGAGTTCCGATCACCCTCAGCAAGCCACCTGACTCTACTCTTCTTTTTAAGAAAAATCTCCTGTTGTTTTAGAACACTATCCAAATCTGCAAGAGCGGCAGTCTCAAGACGAAAAAGATCGTCTGAAAAACCTTCAGAACCAATCCTGCCCTGAATAAGCATCACCTTCTCATTAGCATTAGTGACATTCAAGGCAATATCCCCAAACACCTCCCAATTCCACCTCCTCAAAGCCATTTTCAACAGCTTCAACTTCTGAACAACAATCACAGTACCACTCCCAGTAATAGAGGAAGACCAAACCGATCTAACCAAATTAAGAAAAGAGGGATGAGAAACCCACATACCTTGAAACCTGAAGGGCCATGGACCTGGCGAAATACCCGCAGAACAAGAAACCAATAAAGGGTGATGATCTGAATGAGATCTAGGCAAGGTAACACAGGATATCTGTGACCAAGCGGCCAGAAAAGAATGAGAGCATACAGCTCTGTCTAATCGAGAAAGAACCATACCACGCCTACCCCGGCCGATCCTGGTATGAAAAGCTCATTTCGTTTCAATGTCAACAAGATCACAGACCGTTAAAACAGCACGGAAGTCATCACAGGAGATAGTAGAAACGTTACCAGTAGTATCATGAGTGCCTAGAACTGAGTTGAAATCCCCAAGCACAAGCCACGGATCATCTGAATCAGCAATGTCCATAAGAGAGTTCCAAAGAGATCTACGGGTGATGTAGTTCACACTGGCATAAACAAAAGAGATCCGATGGACAATCCCACAAAAATTAGCAGAAACAGTAACATGTTGAAAGTGAGATAGAACAATAGTAGCATCTTGAAAAGCAGTAGACCCAAAAATCCACATACTAGGAGTATATCTAGTATTAGAACAAATAAAGTGTAACCCCATAGAGCGCCAAAAAGAAGAAGAAATTGAATCAAAAGCACACAACGGTTCAGCAATGCAAACAAAATTCAGTTTATGACGAGAACAGAAATCTTTCAAAGTACGTTAAGTATCACTGTTTGCAATACCTCTACAGTTCCAATAAAGGATAATCATTGATGTAATAATTTATTTTTAGCAGCCCTAGTTTTGGGCAAAACATCACTAGCAACCTGTTTTTTATTTTTCTTACATTTTTTAGCGGTAACCTCCTTCCAACCTAAATCTTCTAATTGTTCTGCCTAAGAGACTCCACCTTGAATACTTATGATGTTTAAAGTTGTGGGATGGTTGAAGTCTGATTCAGTGCCTTCACTATCAGTGTCAGAACTAACTTCACCCTCAAGAGTGTGCAAAAGTGGCTCTACTATGGGAGGATCTATCAAGAGCTCCATATGAGCAATAACAGGATCTGTCATGGCATCAGTATCTACATGATTAGTGTGTAAAGGGTCATTCAAATAAACAGTGTTTTTCAAGGTCTCCTCTTGTCTAGTGGGAATGATTAACCTGAGTGAACTAGAAGAGGTAGCCGGGTCTAAAGTTGTCTTGTTTGGAAGAGAGGTTACAGCTTCATCAGGTTTAGTCGTAATGGCATCAATACCCGATTTGATAGTCTCAAAGACTCGAGAGGTCGGAACATCTCTTGACTTATGTTTCGATCTGTACTCTTGTCTAATTCTAGATCTTCCTCTTTCCGGATTCTTGTCTTTTGGCTCGTTGGTGACATTCCCTGTAAACCGGGCCATATGGTGACATGAGGCGGCCGAATGACCAATAGAGCAACAAACCGAGCAGAAATTTAGAATATTCTCAAAGTAAAGAGTCGGAAACAAACAATCTTCCCCAACCTCTAACATGATGGAATCAGGCAAAGGCTTAGAAAGGTCAACATCAATCAGCATGCGAGCGAAGTGGCCATAATCACCCTCTAGGGTAGCTCTGTCAAACTTTAGAGGAATTCCGATCCCACATGCTATGTCTGAAAGAATTTGAGGATGCCAAAACTCCCAAGGTAAATCGTAAAACCGCACCTATATTTGAGCATTAGTTATGCGTTGTGTGTTTGGATTAAAATTCCGAATCCATGACTGAAGCCTTAGAATTCCAGGTTTCAAATGAAGTGACCCGATGCCTCAAACTCGTGCTTTATCTTCCTCAGAATTCAAAAGAATCTGGAAGAATCCCCGTCTAAGAGAGATAAGACGCCATTGAGAGTTCAATTTCCAAATAAATTGAAATTTATCTTTAAGAGCTAATATCTTCCATGGTTCCTCTCCCTTTGACAAGACGACTCGACCAATAAGAGAGTAACTGCAAAGTTTCAACTGTTCTTCATAAGCTTTCGGATTCACTTTGACTGCCACATAATCACCCTTTTTCTTCGGGGCTGAAGACACCGGAGCAATGGCGGAGGAGATTGCTTGGGCATAAGATTTCATTATTGGTTCGGGATTTGAAAATCCATTCATGTGAGAGACTGTTTGGATTGAAGGGGCTCAATCCCGTAGTTCAAGCTCTCGAAAAAGATCTGATAATTCCATAGAAGTCATAGGACAAAACAAACAAAAGAGAACAATTAAATAACAATATTTTATTCAAGAATTAAATATGTAATATCTGATCCCATCTCAACAAAAGAAGAAGCTGCAGTTGACGGTGGTAAGGCGCAAAAGCAAGCAGTGGCGACCGAATAGCGACCAGACGACCGGAAGGGCGATCGGAAAGCAGCGACAACCGCACGACCGAAGAGCAGCGGCGACCGGACGGTTGGAGAGCGACTGAAGTGCGAAATTGATGTGATCTGAGCGGTGGAACGTGCGACGGATGCGATCGAGGTCGGCGACGGATCTGGAGGCGATCGAGGTTGACGACGGGCTGATAATGTCTGCGGCCGACCTTGGTCGGACTGGATCTGGGACAATTTATGACTTGCGGCGGCTAGGGTTTTGGTTGAGTCATGTTAGCGGCCAAAAAATATATATATATATAAAACCATATATTTTAAGTAATTAAATATAAGAGTATTTTAGAAATAAAAAAAGCTTCATTAAAACATAGGTATAGGAAAATATTTTGTGGGTGGCAATAGAGCCACCATACATGTAAATGCTGATTCTAATCCTATTTATTTTCTTTTATCAATTTTAAAACACGTTTGGCAAATCCAACTATGATGACTTATTTTGATTTCAATTTATAAATTTTCAAAATCATACCCCGACCATTAATTTTTTGTTTTAAGTATTATACATTTATTTTATACCATATAATGTTATTATTTATGGTAATTTTAGTACAGAATAAGAAGTTGTAATTAATATACGACAAGATGGGATTGATCCAGTGACAAACCTCTCACACTTGTATCAAGAGGTGGAGCCTTGAGGGTTCGAGTACTCTCCCTTCCTGAAAACCCCCGAATTTATGTAATAGCGTAATATTTAAAAAAATAAAAATAAAAATAAAATGCTATGTTAAAGTTCAATAATTAAAGAATTTAATTGAAATCGAAATTATTAATGGACATTATGCTAGAACATTTATTGTGGTTAAGTCCAATGTCACATCATGTTTCTAAATTCTAAATGTTGTATTTAATAAAATATAAACTTACCTCCATTAACTAGAATGAACAAGTATTATTATCAAATGATATGAAAAACCTATATTAAAATTGGAAAAATTAAGGATTCAGTTGATGGAATTATATTGAGTAGAAGACTAGAAGTGCACGTTTGTAAAAGTTTATCTACCGATTAAAAGAGTTTTTGTTTTAATAAAAAGGTTAAGGTATGAAAATTTAGAGAAGTCCATTGTATATTTTCCTCACCTAAATTTTATATCCGAAATATCATTCATGATATATAACTATATAAGTTACGAAAATCAATAAAAATAAAGAAATCTATTAACAGTGAAGAATGTTCATTCGGTCTAATAATGTTCAAAATTCGAGTCATTACCACCGTATGTGATATACCGTGTATATATATATATGAAATCACATCGATTTTTATGAATTTTAATCTGACTTTTTTTTTTTTTTTTTTGTGAATGATAAGTTTAATGAAATATACTTACGAATAAAATTTGATAATTTTTCAAGCACTATAACTATTAATCCCGATTTTGTTAGATAGGAAGACATTAGAAAAAAAATGAGAGAAATATAGGAAAATTAAAAAAAAAAAAAAAATTTAGTATTTGAAAAATTCTTAAATTTTATTTATAAGTAGATTTCAATGAACTTATCATCTAAAAAAAATTCAGATCAAAATTAATAAAAATCGATATGATTTCATCAATAGGTCTGTTCTCGAGATCAAACAATAAATGTATAGTTCTAATATCAACTCTCATAACACCGGGAGGAAAACACCTCACACATCTTCATATATCATATTCTATTTTAAAATATGTATTTTCTAAATTTTTTTATTTTTAAAAAAATATTGAAAACATTAATAATCTATAGAGAGTATGAAACCAATAAGGTTGACATTTTTGTCGGTAAGTATGGAACACAGAGGAAGATACAGCCTACAGATATGGCTGACAGGAATCTGGTTCTGATATTGACTGTCTCATCACACGTACACCTACAACTGGCCAACTGGCTTCAGAATCTTCTTACATGGACAGCAAATTATATCCATTAATAAAGATCCAAATACAGTAGTAAGTTTTGGCCTTTTGGGTTACAGTCAAATGGCTTTTTTTTTTTCATCTTTTTCAATTTTTATCTACATCAATATTTATATATTTTTCAATCAAATTCTATGCATTTTTTTTTTCCACTAAACCTCCTAAACCCTCATAAAAATTGGTAAATACCAACTGTAGATGCCCTCTCACAAGAGGTAAAAAATCTAAGTGTTTGCCAAAAAACGAGAGTCAGAGGTATAGTACATATTTTGGAAAAATTTAGGGGACATTGGTGCCAATTAGCGTAAAAAGATATCTAATTTCTCACTCTAAAAAGTAAAAACACAATGTAAATATATCTGAAGTGCAGTTTAATACCAATTACTGCAAAAGAGAAATAGAGAGGAGAGGTGAGCAACGATAATTACATTATTTAAGTTGCAATCAGCAACTAATTGTTATTTGAAGCAAATGATCATCAGTATATCGGGGGAAGGAATGGAAGTCACAAAGCTTCATTAGGGCATAAGAGTACGTATGAATAGATTATTTACATTGAAATCAGAACGAAACCGATTCGAACTTCCGGGTTTGCTGCCAAGAAACCTTGCATCGAGGGGCACCACAATCATCAAGACTAAGCAGTTGCTGCAGCCTGTTCTTCGGCAACCTGTGAAGCTGGTTGAAGAGTGCAGATGAGGTTGCGGTCACCGTACACATTATTCACACGTCCTGATATAGCAATCCAGAAAATTCAAGAGTCAGTTAAAATCAAGCTAGCTACTAAAATAAAAGATGTTAAGTTAATGCTTCTAAGCTACAAGTCACAAGTTCATGAGCACACAGATTAGACACTGAGCCTACTAAATCGAACGGAAAACATATATGGAATGCAGCCATGCAGGCCAATAAGAAATTTATGGCACCGAGAATCTGAGATCCTTGTTATGTCACTGATTTTACTAGGTGAAAGAAAAAGAATATTAGAAAAATAGCCAAGGTACACAGTTACAGACAATGGGGTTCTGGTTTATCAAAAATAATCGCAGTCTGATGTAAGCTAACCTAGTATGGAATGTGAACATGTTGGTCTTATAAGGAAATTAAGTTAGTTTATACAAACAGAAATAAAATATGAGTGATGATAATGTGTAGACAAACAGTTATGTTATAATTTTGAGAATCACAGATTTTGATGATGCAGTTGAGAGTGGAAATGTGGTAAAATGGACATGCATACCTGTACTAGGCCAGAACTTCGACCCCCGGAGCCAAGAAGCAGGGAAGGCTGCATATTCCCGAGAGTATGGTTTTGTCCATGAATCTCCCATGAGCAATGATGGTGGATGAGGTGCTCCCTGCATTTGTACATTTTAGATGACAGCTCCAAAAGTTCATAATTCGACAAAAATAGTCATGGTGAAGAAACAAGCCGCTCACCTTTAGAACATTGTTGTTGATATCAGCCTTTCCGTTTTCAATCAGTGCAATTTCTTCCCTGATGGAGATAAGAGCATCACAAAACCTGTCTAACTCTGCCTGCAAATATATTAAATTTGGTGGGTAAGAGAGAGAGAGAGAGAGAGAGAGAGAGAGAGAGAGAGAGAGACCCTTGATTTTATACCTTGCTTTCACTTTCAGTTGGTTCAATCATGAGGGTGCCTGGAACAGGCCATGACATTGTCGGTGCATGAAATCCGTAGTCCATAAGACGTTTGGCAACATCTTCAGGCTCTATCCCAGCAGTATTCTGTAGTAAAAAATGCTTGCAATGATTCGCAAAAATAAACAGTAGCCAAAAGAGAAAACTAATTAAAACAAATGTCTAATGAGAAATACCTTAAAGACTCTTAAGTCAATGATGAATTCATGAGCAACGGTTCCATTGACACCACGGAAAAGAACTGGAAAATGGTTCTGGTACACCATATCAATCACCAAGACAAATATAAAACTAAGTCAAAAATTTCCAAACTTGAATAGGTAGCAACATAAAAGCTAAAGGGTAAAGCAAGATTGTGAATGCCATGGACACATCACTATGTTTACAAAAGTCGGAACATTAAATTTTGTCACCTTATCAAATTGAAGTTGTTAAGATGACAAGAGTGACTATATTCTTTGTATAAGGATAAGAAGGTTTCAGTAATGCCATATTAATAATTATAGATCATAAAACAAAAGATATTCAAGAGAAATGAGGAACCTCCAAACGTTTTGCCATGTAGTTTGCATTCAGAATAGCTATCTTTGAAGCATCAGTAAGTCCATTAGATCCCATCATGGCTATGTATGTATATGATATTGGCAAGATAAGTGCAGAACCCCAAGGTGCAGCAGAAATGGTACCAAGGGGTTGGGACTTCTCAGGGGCAGGTATACCGCCTGTGGATACCTTCATTATCACAACAAAGAAAATTAAAAACTGAAGACAAACATATTGCACCAGCAGACTACACCAGTGATGTCAGTAATGAATACTAAAAGTCATCAGTCTCGTATTTTAATGATTTTACATGATACATTCAATCACTTATGGGATTTATTAAATCAAAGAAGCAGAACTTCTTTAGCTAATCATGGTCATTTGATTTGTTCTCGGAAAAATAGATGATAAAGAATAGATCAGGATGGATGGCCTTGATTGTGAATCTCTGGAAGAAGGGATTTTTATGTATCATACGTCATTCATTATAAAATTAGTCCAAAATCTAATTCAACAATGCAATTTTCTCCATGTAAGAAACATGAGTAATATATGAAACAAAAGATTCAAGTATATGAATGTAAGAGAGTATGTACCACAGGATGTGAAGGCAGAAAAGGTGCCAAGTGTTTCTTTACACCAATAGGACCCATACCAGGACCACCACCCCCATGTGGAATACAAAATGTTTTGTGGAGATTGAGATGACAAACATCAGCTCCAATGTAACCAGGACTTGTCAGACCCACCTGTAAAACTCAAATTTTTAGCACAAATTTATTTGAGATTCTATTGATGTAAAACAGATGGAAGTTTCACCAACATAAAAATGCAGAGATGTATGCAAAAAATAATATTCACATGATGTCTGAAGATCATAAGAAAAGCGTTGTCAAGTTTACTATAGGTTGATGATTTTATAGCCCATGCAATTATGCAAATGACCCTTTCCCAGTCTTATGTAAGTTAAATCTGCAGGTTTAAATTTTGACTACCTTAATATCCCAGAAATAAATCCCACATCCCCACTTCTACCCAGCAAATGAGATAAAAAATCAAATCTATTAATTCATGTCATTCTACAATATGAGCCCTTGAGGATTAAAATCATCACTAAAATGAAAGTTCAAAAGAACATAGAATGGAAACAGACCTGTGCATTCATGTTTGCACCATCCATATACACTTGACCTCCATTATCATGAATTATCTTACATATCTCATCAATACCTTCTTCATAAACTCCATGTGTTGAAGGGTATGTGACCTGCAATTTAAATTCATATCAGATAACAATTGAACAGAGAACATATCTCATGCAAAGTTTCCCTTTGATGTTTCCTATTTCTGGCACAGGATTCAAAAATACATACCATAAGAGCTGATAGGTTGTCCCTATTAGCTTCAGCAGCCTTTCTTAATTCTTCAATGTTGATGTTTCCCTTGGCATCAGTTCCAACAGCAACAATCTTCATTCCACACATTGCAGCACTAGCAGGATTTGTCCCATGTGCTGAAACAGGTATAATGCACACATTGCGGTGGTGGTCACCTCTTGCCTAGAGTTTTTAATCAGCATATGTCAGCATAAACAGTCAAATCATTGTAAAGAAAACTAAGGAATGTTTCAGGTGATATATAGTGAGGTCTGAGGACTTCTAGACAGCTGAAAGAAAATACAACAAGATTCATAGAAACAAGACAATGCTATATAGAAGACAGCATCTCAAATGGAAAATGCATTTGTGCAACCTTTTTTTTTTTCTTTTCTTTTTTTGGCTCCAGTGGCTAAGGGAACAATTTGTTAAAAATGGCTTAATTCAACATACCTTATGATATGCGCGGATAACCATCAGCCCAGCATACTCACCAGCAGCACCAGCATTAGGTTGTAAAGAGAAAGAGTCAAAGCCAGTAATGATACACAGCAGGTCACCCAAATTATTAAACATTTCCTGCAGAAACAGAGAACCATATTTAATCAGAAATAATTTATAATGGGACATAAAAAAGATCATGCATGTGGAACTTCAGTACAAAGATATGTGTTACTAACTACCTGATAACCCTTAGCCTGTTCAGGAGGGGCAAATGGGTGCATGTCAGTGAAGTTAGGCCACGTCACTGGCATCATTTCAGTTGTTGCATTCAGTTTCATTGTACAAGATCCCAAAGGAATCATACTGTGGCATAGTGAGAGATCTTTTGATTGTAGTCGATGAATGTACCTAAGCAACTCATGCTCTGTGTGATACCTAATAATAAAAAAATAAAAAAATAAAAACAAAGAGAGAACTCAGAGCAAACTCTAAATTGTACTCTACAGGTATTTGAGTATTGGAAAGGACTATACGTGTTAAAGATGGGGTGTGTCAGAAAAGGGCTCTCCCTTGTTAGTCCAGAAGGAATTGCATTCTTAACCTCTTCTGCAAGAGAAGAAGCAGTGAATGGAACCTGAACGTTGAAACAAAAAAGGTACCAATTAGATGTAAAATAATTGTTGTCGGTAACCACTAGACCCAAAGCTTAAGTTGATAGGAATGACCAACAATAGTATCTAAGCACTCCAACATACCCCCTCACTTGCAAGACCAACGGGGCTTGCCACGTGGCTCGAGCCCAAACACAAACACACAACAAATTCAGATAACAATTAACAAATTCAAATATAATCATGTGGGGCGACTCCAACCCAAGACTCCCTAGTATAACAACCGGGTTAAGCTAATAGGAAATGACCCAACAACAATATTTAAGCACTCTTACAATTGTAATTCTTTTGTAAATCATCTGCATAGAAAATAATTATAGTACTCACCGGTTTTCCACCAGCGAAAACTTTGAAAAGCTTATCAACATCCTCCAAAGTGGTTGTTTCATCAAAGGAAACAGTGATCTGAGGGACAACATAACTCCAATGATCTCATGACCAATATCATTCTTAACCAATATCATTCTTAACCAATCAATACAACAAATAAAAGTCATACTTACAGTGTTGGGGTCTTTGATGCGAAGATTTATTTCACTCTTGTGAGCAGCATCAGCAATGGCATGTGCATCTGCACACTTCACCTTCACCGTGTCAAAGAAGGGAAGGCCCTGGACTTCCACTGTACCGAGTTTTTTCAGCCCAAGTGAAAATGCCCCAGCAAGTCCATGAACCCGTTGAGCAATGGTTTTGAGGCCTTCAGGTCCATGATAAACAGCATACATAGCAGCCATGTTTGCAAGTAAAGCCTAGATAAAAGCAAGTATTATTCAACCAAAGCAAAGCCAATTCTTTATGAAAACTTCTGACAAAAATATGGCATTATTTTTCAACTTCAACACAAGTAGTCCCAATAGGTAAAACATAAATGCAATTGGAAAAACAATAATCTCTTACTTGAGCAGTGCAGATGTTGCTGGTAGCCTTGTCCCTGCGGATATGCTGCTCCCTAGTCTGCATTGCCATACGCAGAGCAGGCTTCCCTGAAGAATCAACACTAACACCAATAATTCTCCCTGGCATCATCCTCTTGTACTCTTGGGAGGTAGCTAAAAATGCTGCATGAGGACCTCCATATCCCATTGGCACACCAAACCTCTGAGCAGAACCAACAACAATATCAGCTCCAAATTCACCTGGGGGCTTCAACATTGTCAATGCCAACAAATCCGATGCCATAACAACCTTAGCCCCGTTAGCATGAGCATTCTTAATAAACTCCCCATAATCCAAAACTTCACCCTCAGTATCCGGATACTGAACCAAAACCCCACAAACATCACCCGATTTGTAATCAATATCTTTAAGATCTGAAACAACCACTTTAAGATCGAAACCATCCGCTCTAGTTATACAAATATCAATTGTTTGAGGGTGGCAATTACTAGCAATAATAAAAGTCTTCTTCTTCCCCTTCAATATATTATTACACATAGCCATTGCCTCAGCAGCGGCTGTTCCCTCGTCAAGCAGGGAAGCATTCGACATAGGCAATCCAGTAAGATCCGTAACCAAAGTTTGGAAATTAAGCAAGGACTCAAGTCTCCCTTGAGAAATCTCAGCCTGGTACGGTGTGTACTGTGTGTACCAAGCCGGATTCTCCATTATATTCCTCAAAATCACAGGTGGGACATTAGTGTTATAGTACCCCATACCTATATATGACTTATAAACCTTATTCATTGATGCTAACTTTGTCATGTGTTCAATCATTTGCCCTTCAGTTAATCCCCCATCAAACTTAGAAAACTTCATAGAATCAATACGAATAGATTTGGGCACAGTAGCATCAATAAGAGAATCAAGACTATCAAAACCACAGAATTCAGACATTTTGGTTTGGTCTTCTGGGGTGGCTGAGTTATGGCGACGAGGGAAAGTATCACTTGGTTTCAATGCCTCAACAGAAATGGACCGAGTTTGTGACCCAAGACCATTATTTGACACATTTCTAGATGTTAACAAATCCGATCTTGAATTCTTGGAAACAAATGGTGACAATGAAGAGACATACCTTGAAGGAGTGTACAAAGCAGGTGATTTGGATGAGTTCAGCAACGACGACGATGATGACTCATTGTGGTGGTGGGACTGTTTGGAATCATTAACCAGGCGTTTGAGAATTGCCCTGTTAGCGAGCCGCCTTGCACGCTCCATTGATGCACAGGGACGACAGAGAACGAAAATCTAAAAATAAAAGTTTTAAAAGAAAGCAAAGCAAATGGGGTGGTTGTTGAAAAGCATAAAAGGGTTCCAAGAAATTTATTAATTTGGTTCCATGGAGTGAATGGTGGGTTGGTGGATACACTGTGATACTTGTCAAGACGTGAATATTATATTTATATGTACATGTGTGTATATAATCATTAAAAAATTAAAATTAAAAATTTTGATGACTTCAGGATCTGGTGGTGATGGTAAGTGATGACACAGCACCTATGCAGAAAAAGACAGTTTTTGAAATTATCATATCACACTGTTCAAAAGGATTACAGATCTGAAAGAAAATGTATGGAAGAAATTGAAGCAAAAAAAGATTGAGATTCAATGGATCAAAATGCTTAATGGTTTTTATGGCAGAAAAATCCCAGGTTCTTTGGTGGCTGATTCTCTTTCACAATCAGGTTATCTCTTTATTTTTTTATTTTTTTTTATTTTTTATTTTTTTATTTTTTGGTATCGAGGATCATCCGGGATCCCATCCGTCTGTCATCTCCAACTGCGTGATACACCCATAGCCAACTTATTAGTTCTAACGGTCTATTTGTTGGATGTTATGGAGTATGACAGATAGAAAACCTCGGCTCAAAACTCACCTTCTTCTGGGTAGGATTAGGTTATCTTTTCATGTCTCCACTCAATTCACATGTAAAAAATATTGTCTAGGAAGCATAGATACTTCATTTGGTGGAGGTAACTCGTATCCAGTTCAGATACTTCCCGGATACTCTAGGATACGTATCTGATATTTCAAATGGCGTATCCGTTAACTTTTTCACAAGTTTGACTAGAGGATATTTAGGGGATACTTGGAGGATACTTAGGGGATACTTGGAGGATACTTAGAGGATAATTGGAGGATACGTTTGGGGCAATATTATAATTATTTTAGTATAAAAGGGGTCAAATTATAATTTCAAAATTTTAGTTGTAAGGAAATTTTGGTTTTGATTCCATTGACATGGAGAATACCGGGATACTTGAGATTGCAAACCTTTATCTTGATAAACCAGAGTTAGAGGCGAATTATTTATATCATTTAACAATATGAATGATAATAATGAAGTTAATTAGGAATTTAAAATATGTTTTATGATTTTTTTTATGTATTATTTGGATTTTGTAATATGTTGTGACATGTTTTATTTAGATTCTGAATATGTTTTTATTTTGAATGAAATATCAAATATGTTTTCATATATTATTATTATTATTATTTAAATATAAATATATATTATTTTAATTGACGTATCCTGTCGTATCCGTATCCTAGTTTTTGAAGATTTACCGTATCCCTAAATCGTACCGTATTCATATTCCATACCTGTATCCGTATCCGTATCCGTATCTATATCCGTATCCGTGCTATATAGAATATTATAAATTTTGTAGGGTTTAGATTTTTTTAAATCTGAAATAACAAAACCCACTCATAACTTTGTTTATTTGTCTTTTGTCTCACATGAAAACCGTAGTTGTTGGAACAGGAAATTTAATTTGAAATTGTAGTGGGTCCCATTGAGAGATTTTGGTGGTGGAGGGGTATAGTTGAGAAAATAAGGGATCAACCTTGGAAAAATATGTCTATGGCTGACATTTTACGTCATAGTTGATAGTACCTAATAATTGTGGTCAGGTTTGTGCTTCTTGTTGATACGGTTGGTAGATTTTGATGCGAACCACAGCCATACGATTTGAAAACCAACGGCTGAGATTTCATTAGAGTTATCTTATCATTTTTTAGAAATGGAATCTAGAGCTCTGGGAGTTGATATTTGATATCTCTTTACTTTTAAGTGGATATCTAATGGGAATGGCATTATGATGACAAAAGTATTATTATTTTTTATTTTGAAAAGTGAGAAAATCATTTTTTTTTTTCCAATTGTTGATATTTCTTACTTATGGAAACAAAATCTACCTTATTTTCACCAAAAACAAAAAGGATACAAAATCTACCTTTCTTTTTTATATATATAAAGAAAAATCTCCAGTGAGACCGTACAGGTATGCCACGGCATGCTCTCACTGTATATATATATATTTAAATGAGGACGTTATGAACTTAAGATATAATTTTACAAGGATAATAAAAAAGAGCTACAAGTTTTACATACTTTGACTGAAGTGTGTATGCACTTGTCAAAACTAGTGGCTCACATTTAATATCCCATTAAGTTATATTAGAACGTCCGTATGAGAACGGAATTATATATATATACATTTAGAATAATACTAGGTTTCCCAAATAATTTGCCCACATGATACGGTATGTGAATTGTCAAAATCTTATAAATCATGAGGTTATACGGTGGGTGATAAGATTTTGACAACTCATATGCCACCTCATTTGTGCATGGATTTGGACAAATATTTGGAAAGCCTAGCGTTTCTTATATTTTTAATATGTACTTTTTGATCTCAGTTCTGACGAACCCCTAACATGTTTGGTGTTAGAATTTATTGTAATACTTAAAAAGAAAAGAAAATAATTGCACTTTCCCTTCCACGTTTGAGATGAGGTTCGAATCTCACTAAGCACATTTTGCAATTTTCACCCTAGCGTTATGAGAGTAAATATTTGAAGAATTTAAATGTTTGATCTCGACAAATTGCTGCCTGTTCAGTGTGAGATTTCACAAACAAATTAACAATAACTATAGAAATAAGTGTTTTAAGTTCAAATTCACGTTTAAGCTTCAAACAATTTATGTTCAATTGTACAAACTTAATATGAAAATCAATTTCTGGACGAAGTTATAACGAAATCCGTTAGGTTTAAAGAAGAAGATCATTTGAAAACAAATATACAGGCCATAAACTTTATTGAAGGGTAAATAAATAACAGAACTAATTTAATGGAAATTTATCGATTTTCATTATAAAAAAAAAATGGTAGTAATTTTTTTACTTTGACTCCTCTCAAGTATTTTGTTTTAATATAATAGTTCATCCAATATATTTGACAAGCTTTGTTATTTTAGTAGCATGACTGCTTGAGGTTGGTGGTGGTCAACATAACAAAAGGGAAATGGCCACAACAACCTTTGATGAAATTGAAAAAAATGGAGAGGTACAAGTTGGAGTGGCTGAAGCAGTCTTTACCTAACATATATAGAAAAGAAAAGCCCTCATGATCCCAAATGAGTATCAAAGAATTAAATATGAAAGATATACATATATAGCTCATTTTATATTGGAATCAAATACAAAGAAAACGACATAGATAGAGTATCATTCAATTAAATATTACGAATGTATTCAAATCAAGCAGCCATGTCTCTTATTAAGGAAGTGTTGCCAATTCAACTTAGTGTCCGTTTGGAAGAGTTTGTCTACCTGTTAAAAGAGGTTTTTTAATTAAAAAAGCTCATTTCAATTTTTTTTTGTATAGTTTGGTTGTCACTCAGTAGAGCTTTTGGATGATTAAAAAATGTGTTTTACGTCTATTTAGAGAAGCCCAAAGTTAAAACTTTTCCAAGTAGATCTTTTGAAGTTTTTTTAATAACACTAAAATCTCCAATATTACCTTATAATTTAATATTTGTTAGAGTATTTTGGTAATTTTATCATTAAAAAAGATTTGTTTTAATTGACAACTAAACGACCAACGACTTTTATTTAAAAGATATACTTCTAAAAGATCTACCGCAAAAAAATCTACTTGAGAAGCTCTTCCAAACATACTCTTACACATTATCCTGTATGTAAATGTTGTGATAATATTAAGGCAAAATTTATAATTACTAGCTAGCTCTCAAATTAGGACCAAGATCCTCTCCTCACCTCACATTTTTTAAAGTATATGATTGGTTATTGATAAAGTGTCAATCACATCTTAATTATTCATTCACTGCAATACTTATATGTCATGAGATTAAGTGAGGTGAAGATGAGATGAGGTAATGAGAGGATCCAAGTCCCTTAAATTATTGGTAATTTCAAAAATAGACTTTTTGGAACCGGAAAGTGTATTTCGGTTCGATTCACCAATCGGTTTGGTTCAATCCGGTTTAAATTTGTGAAACCAAATTAGTGTCGGTTTTAAACTAGTTTGACCTGAAAACCAGTTATATAAAGGAAAAAAAAAAAAAAAAAAACTCTAATGTGCTGTTTGGATCCGTTTTTAAAAACAGTTTTTTGTTTTCAAAAAACAATTGTAAAGTTGTTTATACCTTTTTTCAAAAAGTCATTTTTGAAAATGACAAACAATATTTTTTAAATTTATAACTAAAAAGAGCATCTAGTATTTGAGTTGAGCTTCAACTAATAGTTTACATTTTTTTTTTTTTTTTGAAAGGAATATATAAAAAATTGATTAATTGCTCATTCTATTTGTTTTGTTCATGTATTGAACACACTTAGGCCCTGTTTGATTTTTCCACTTAACACTGAATGCCACTTAATGTGTTCCATTCAATTATTTTGTTTGATTTTTTAAGTAGTAAAATCATTTAACGAGCACCTAAAACCACTTGTTTTGAAAAGTGAAAATTTTTCACTTTTCACTTTTCACTTTTCACTTTTCACTTAACACAAATCCAGGAGAATTTAATACAAAGTTTTATTTCCAAAACTATCCTCACCAATTTAATCTATTTCCAATTTTGTCTTCTGTTAAAGCCCTAATTGTATTTATAATTTAATCTATTTCCTACTCTTGCCTTTTTCCTTTCTCTTTTTTTTTTTGGTCTTGCTGGCATGGTTTGGTTGTTTGCTTTTGTCACTATTTGTGCTATGCTCTTGGGCTGTTGTTGCCCTTTTAATAAATGTTTACTGTTAAAAAAAAAAATGATATTCATGTTGTTATTCAGTGATAATGATATTAAATTTAGAACCAAAAAAAAAAAAAAAAAACCAATATATTCACAAACCAACCAATCCAGAATAATATAAATTTGAATAATTATTAATAACTAAATAAATTTATTTTATAATTAATTTACATGTTAGAGTTGTCTTAATATATTAAAATGTAAATAGATAACAAATAATAGTTAAAAGGGTATAGAGGTAAAAGTATTTATTTTAAGATATTTATAACTTAAAAAAACAAACAACTTATCACTTATGTTCAGTTTTCAGTGAAAAAAAACAAACATGTTTTTCAGTTTTCAGTTTTCAGTCACTCTTCAGTCTTCACTATTCAGTCTTCACTCTTCAGTCTTCAGTAACATTCAACACTGTTCAGTCTTCAGACAAAAAATCAAACGAGGCCTTAGACCAAATCTTTCATTGTTGAGTTATGATGAATTGGGTAAACATAGATGCTAAGGATCACTAGTAAAAGGCCCGTGGGGTATAATAAGATTATCTAATGGTTGTGTGAACCTAAGGGTAACCCAAGAGTGGTGTTTTTAAGAGAATCAACCTTATGGTATATCTGTTTTATTAGCTAGTGTATTTTGTGATGAAGTGACCAAAATGGTTTGGCCTCGTGGTTTTTGCTGGTCTAGGTTTTTATATAAAAATAAAGTGTCAAATTTCTCTACCCTATCCCTTTACCTATGTTGTTTAATTTAAGATTTGTATGTTATACCGTAAAAAAAAAAAAAAAAGATTTGTGTGTTCAATCGAAATAGAGGGAAAAATTTATTCACCCCTTCTAGGTTTACGGTGGTTAGACAATTGCCCTCTTTCAATTTTTTTTTTTTTTGTTGAAATATTTCAATAATTCAAGGTTCGAGTAGGGGAGAAACTTGAACCCACAACCTCGCAGTGTAGGTGTGAGGGACATACCCTTTCAATTATTATTATTATTATATTATTATTTGATATCGGCTCAACTTAAGTGACCAATGATGTATTCACCCTATAATTCCTATAATTCATGAGATGATTTTGAGAATTATATGATAATGTCAAATTAATTACTTACCAAACCATTTATGTTAATTGTTTTAAATTATGTACGGCAAAATGAGGTTGGTTCTGTAGTAAAACCCTCATGTCTGCATCACGAGAATGCAGGTTCGAGTCTTTCCTCCTCCCAAAAACACCCCGAATTTATGAAATAGTGTTATTCTTTAAAAAAAAAAAAAGTTTAAAATTATGTAGCATTATTGATACCCAAAAGAGTTACAATATTTGTATCCTTGAAAAACTGTATGTACACCCATTTTTTGTATTTACACCTCATTAATTTTTTAAGAAGATGAAATATTGTAAACACACCTCACACGTTACCAAATATATCTTTTTTTTAATTTTTAAAAAATATTATAAATATAAAAAAAATATATAAAATAATTAAAATATATACTTATATGGAGGAGCCACACCTTAGGCAGCCCCTCTCTTTACTTTTTGATGGAGGAGACTGCTAGCCTGCTACCTCCTCCATCGTTTATAATCTAGGATGGAGTAATGGAGGCAGCCTCCTCCATTTTTTCAAGCTTGGGAGAAGGTTACAGTTCTCCCACTTTTTCATTTAGGTGTTTAGTTTTTCCTTTTAATAATCTAATGAGATGGATCTACTAACCAGATTGTTGACGCCCAAAATTGGATCTTGAATTTGGAGACTCCGGACGACAACGAATGATTGAGGGCGACCTGCAAGCACGAAACAAAAGCTATCGTGAAGGGCATCGACGGTGGTGTTGACGTGACCTCTAGCATAAAAAAAATTCCCTTTCCTTTCTAAATGTTGAGGTGTATTTATATTAATTTCCAGGTGTTAGTGGGCGAATAATACTCATAGCTCAATCTCCACGTCTCCACAACTCATTGTGGGTAAAATGTTTGTGGACATGATCTCCACGTCTGCACTATTCAATCGTGATCGAAATAATTGTGGAGAATAACCTCGCCACTTGATCACATTTTATTTTATTTGTCACATGGAGATATAGGAGTAGCTAATTAAATATACAAATAATTGCATCATGCTGAGTGACCTAATGCAACATTACTACTTGCAAGATACCCGGTCGTAAGCATCCTGATGTAACACTACTACTTGCAAGCTACCACTTGCGAGCTGCCTAGGTCCTATTACGATCCGTAGGGTGCAACCATAATTGTTTACAGACATTTCGGGACTCGATCCATTTAATGATATTAGCAAAAATCGAGGCCCCATATACCAAATACAATGTAATTCTTCACCTTAAATAAATAATTCTTTATTTACCAAATACAATGTAATCCACATAAATTAAAACAAAAAATATTTATCGTATCTAAAAACATAAAAACAAAACATTGTTTAAATTTCTATTCTTTTTGCTTTCTAAAGTGCAAATTTACTAATTACACTACTACCATAAAGATTAGATAACACTTTTTTTTTTCAATAGATAACACAGCCAATCCATTCAACCTATCTTGTGACATTGTTGACCGAAGATAATTTTTAATCAACTTCAACTTTGAAAAGCTTCTCTCCGCAGTAGCAATTGTAACTAGTATAGTCAATAAAATTTTATAAGCTATCAAAACATTTGGGAAGCAAATGTGAATATTTTTTATACACTCCAAGACTTCAATAGGTTTCGTTGTGCCTTCCGGTAATGATTTTCGTAACAACTGTAGTTCTGAAAACAACTCAACTGCATCAATATCATAATTATCCTCATGTTGCAAAAAAGTTTCAAGAGTATCATAAGAATACTTCAAACTCTTAATGTCTAAAGAGCTTAATTTATTCAAGTTAAATAAAAACCCAAAAGTGTCCTCATATCTTTGAAATTGCTCAAATCTACTCTTCAAAGAAGAAATAGCATTATCTACGATAGATAAAAAAATATGTAACTCTAAATTCTTCTTCCATTGATTCTATTGGCTAATCACTAGCAATTTCATCAAAAAAAAACTTATTTTTGGAACGAACACGTGTCTCGTGAAATTTGGATTTAATCTTTAATTCAATAGCCATTTTTTTAGCTTCAATCATAGCTTCATCAAATCCTTTTTCTCTGTATTCTTAAGTAATGAGACCATTTAAGAGAGATATAGCATCATCGATATTCATGTTTTTTTTTTGAAGCACTTTACTAACTTTGTTAATCTTATTCAATATTTTGTACCCAATAACCATGCCAACAAGAAAATTAAAATTTTTAAACTTAAGACACTTTGCTAAAGATTGAGCATCACTCACTGTGGTAGCATCATCACTATTCTCCATTAGATGAATCAATGCATTTTTTATTTGCGGAGCTTGAACACTAGCAATCTCATAAAAAAAAACTTCTTTATGGAACAAACACGTATCTCGTGAAATTTGGATTTAATTTTCATTTCAATAGCCATTTTTTTAGCTTCAATCATAGCTTCATCAAACCTTTTTCTCTGTATTCTTCAAAATAAGTAATGAGACCCTTTAAGAGAGATATAGAATCATCGATATTCATGTTTTTTTTTTGAAGCACTTTACTAACTTTGTTAACCTTATTCAATATTTTGTATCCAATAACCATGCCAACAAGAAAATCAAATTTTTTTAACTTAAGACACTTTGCTAAAGATTGAGCATCACTCACTGTGGTAGCATCATCACTATTCTCCATTAGATGAATCAATGCATTTTTTATTTGTGGAGCTTGAAATATTATTGCTTTAACACTAAAAATACGACTCTCCTAACGTGTATCTGACCATGATTTAAGTGTGAGACCTTTTCTGTCACAATATTTAATATGATTCTTCAAAATCTCCCATCGTTTGGTTGAACTTGAAAACAATTTATAAATTTGTTGCACAATCCCAAAAAAGAATTTAGCTTGAAAACAACTCATAACCATGCCACAAATTGCAAGGTTAAGAGAATGACTACCACATGGAGTATAAAATGTTATAGGATACTCTCTTATAACTCTACTTTGTACTCTTTTATTTTGCCCTTTCATGTTAGAACCGTTGTCATAGCCTTGCCCTTGCACATTATTAAAATCAAGCTCTTAAGTGTATTAAAAAGTGATTCTCTCGTTGTCTCAACCACTTTCACAAATGTAATAAAGAACTCTTCCACCTTTATCGGACTTGTAGAAACATTGACACATCTTAATATAAGAGTCATTTGTTACTCGTGACTAGCATCTGGAGTACAATCAAGAATAATAGAAAAATATTTAGCACTTTCTATAATTTCAAGAATTATGTTTTTTCACTTCACTAGCCAACAATTGTATTATTTCATTTTGAATATTATAGCCAAGATAATGACAACAAATTTCTTTCTTCTGAATACGCCTAAGGTGCTCTTGCATTATCAGATCAAACTCAACAATCATTTTGATAATTCTTAAAAAGTTTTCATTATTACAATCATCAATCTTCTTATTTCCTCCACGAAACGTTAAATTACTAGTAGCAAGAGTTTTGACAACAGTTATAATTCTCTTCAAAACATATTTCCAATATTCTTTCTCTTTGCTAATGGCTTTTTCATGCAAAACATCAATTGTTAATTTTTTTTTTCAATCGTAATTCTGCCTCCTTATAAGCTTTCACGCTAAGCATATGACTACTACTCTTTTTATGCTCCACTAGTCTACCATAAATATTGTGCCAATTGTTGTACCTTTTATTTGCACTAGTTAAATGACTTGACAACCATTTCTTGAACAATACACAACAAAAACAAAAGTCTTTATTTTTTTATTTGTGAATATACTAGCCAAGGCCTATCCTGTTTCTCCCCATTTGCTAAAGAGTGAGTGTAATATTTATCGTTAAAACTTCTATTATTTTCAACAGGAAATACGAAATTAATAACTCTTGCGGGACCCATTTATACTATCAAATCTCTTTCTTTTTGAGATATATTGATTTTCTAGTTTCCAGGATCACACAAATCATAAGCCTTATCATTCAAGTTATCTACGTTCTCATTCAAATCATCTATATTTTTGTTCAACCCATCTACATGCTCGTTCTCATTCAAATCATTCAAATCTTCTATATTATCATTTAAATCATCAATATTTTCGTTCAACCTATCTACATGCTCGTTCTCATTCAAATCATTCAAATCTTCTATATTTTTGTTCAACCTATTTACATACTCGTTCTCATTCAAATCAGGTGCATTATCATTCTCCTCCAAACTAGTATTTACATTCACATTCACATTCTCATTCTCAGATTGATTAGATTTTCTTTTTACGTACTTATCCATAAAACCCTCAAAAGATTGTATCACCATATCTCTTCTTTCTTTCGCCTTTCTGTTCTAGCTTCCAGAGTCATATTTTAGTTGACCCATCATAACTACTCAAGAATCAAGATTTTACCTACAAATATAGGAATTATTTTTAATAAATTTAAATCACAACATTCAATGCTTGAAAGGAACTACAAGTTTTAGCAAAATCAACAGTTTTAGCCAAAAGCCCTAATTGAGACTAGAAAAGAACTTGAAATGCTTCTCTAAAAGTGTTATCTAAGGAGCAGAATTTAAACCGTAACACATACAGTTCATACAAGTTTCTCACAAATTCAACAAGTATAGCAACACAAACAAGTAATTAAATTCCAATTAAATGTACCAACAACAAAAAATCAACAAGAGAGCCAAAAACACTACCTCTTTAGTCTTCGAAGCAATTCGATAAGAGAGAGACAGTAGCTATAGAAGTTGGAAACCCAACCGAAGAATACAATTCACTGACGGAATCTGACAATGTCAAACAATGAACGATTGATTGGATTGAACGATGTTGCTAATGTGCTATGTTAGAAATTAAAATTCGGTCAGACCTTTTTAAAATTTAAATAAATTGGATGTCTTAAATGGGGCCCCTTTTTAAATTTAAATAAATTGGATCCCTGATTTTACAAAAAGATAAAGAGGTGAATTGGACCAACTGTTGGGTTTGCTGCCCCCATGAGCCGACCCTAGGTGCAACCGGACTATACAAGAATTCTTTCTTTTGACGTGGCATGTGTTTTAATTGATTTAGAAAGACTTTTCAACGCCGTGAAATATTGAATTTTTAACCGATTGCTTTTCCAAACTATGGTATAACATATGCCCCCTAATCTAGAAGTTTACAAGTAACTGAAGGGACTCTCTATTTTATCTACAAAAATCACTTCTCAAAAATACGAAAACTCTCAAAATAATAAAATAAGCGCATGCAAATAATCATTTTTTTTAGGTCAACTTGAAGGCCGCTACCTCATCCTGCAATCTCACCTTATAACCTGCTAGCTGCAACCTCTTCTTGTAACCTAAATATGATTCTCATTATCAGGACTTTCTTCCTTTGGACTCAATATTTCCTAATATATCATTTTCTCTCAACCCTTGAAGTCTCTTTTGCAACTAACAATGGGATTTATTTGCATGGGTCAGCAACTAGATCGTAATATTTATTTTTATATTAGTAGATCTAGACTAGATTTCAATCTCTTTTGATTTTTACTTTCTCAGTACCCTTCTTTAGGGGTGTGCATTTTACACTTCTTAAGTGCTTTAATTTGCAAATTTTAATTCTTTATAGTATCCTTTCCTTAAGGATATGCATTTTGCATTATTTATCTGCTTTAATTTGCAGATTTCTTGGTGCCCATTACTTTGGGATATGCATTTTGCATCTACACTATTTTGAGTGCACCTTTTAATATTATTATTAATTTAAGCTCATTGATCTTGCTGAAGCTGTATATATATATATTTTTTTTTCATGGGATAGAGGTCGAAATGCTTTCTTAATTCTGAATTGTTGGGTTGTCTATACTTTGTTGCGTTGTGTTGATCTCTGAATTAAACACGAATATCTTGAAAATACACCATATAAAATTAATCAATTATTATTATTTTTAATAAAAATGATTAATGGGACAAGAAAAAACCAAGTCTTACAACATAATAGCATGTTGACAGCTACCATAACGAAAAAACTTGACTTAAAAAAAATAATGAAGGATAAAGACATAAATACTAAGAGATTTATTCTCTGTCATCTTCAGTCGGTGAACGATAACTTTATTCTTCTAAACTTCTCAATTGTTTTAATTTTCAACAATATCGTTGTAAGCGGTGCAATAACACCTCTCTTGAGTTCACTTGGTAATTTAATCAAACACATTGTAGGAAAAATTGAAAACTACCACCAACCTTTTCCAAGACCTTGTTCGAACGGACTTACAAGCACCATAATGTAATACTAGCAATAAGGAAACATAATCAACTAAAAAATTAATTAAGCCACAACACAACACAAGCAATTTTACATGGTTCACCAAAATTGGCTATGTCCACGGAGGCACCGATTTCACTAGATAATGAGAATGACAAGTACAAAAGATTACCTCTAACCCACAAGCCTTCTCTCTTCCTCTAGGTCTCAATCCTTCAACCTCACAATCACTATTTGTTATAGGTTTTTCTCTCTAGCTTTATTGTCTTTACACATTTGAACATACTTAGTCTAAAAGCTCAACTAACAACTTACTTATATAGTGAGACTTTTGGCTAATTATAACATAGCCCAATAAAACCCCAAATTACAAATATGCCCCAAATACAAATACATGTTACTTTGAGACAAACATCAACAATCGTTACTTCTTCTCGCATTGTAAAGTTCTTACATTAGTGTACTTATGTGCATTGTTCAATAACTCTTTAAGTACGTGGTGGGTTCTTCATAATTGACCATAAAAATCTCATAGCTTGAAGTCTTGTCATCATAGCGATAAGTGCCACATCATCATTGTAGCCCTCAACTTGAACAACCTTCAAATTGAACCTCGCGATGTACTCCTTCAAGGTTTCATCCTCATTTTGCTTTATCGACAAGAGGTGGGTGAGGGGTTTCTTGGGGTGTCTTGCTTCAACAAATTGGTTAACAAATAACCTACTAAGTTGGGTAAAAGAACTTAGCAAACATGGCATCAACCTTCTGTACCATTATCAAGCTAACCCAATCAAGGTGAGGGAGAACGTCCTCCACATCACTACCCCAGAAGCTCATAGAGTTCCATCCATGACCTAAAAGTCTCGAGGTGCTGAGCAGGGTCTTCATGCCCGTCATATGACTCCATCTATGGCATCTTGAACTTGGATGGGAGAGGAGTCAAAAGAATATCTTCTATGAATGGTGGTTTGACTTCCTCCAACATCTTTTCTATCATCGTAGCCTTCTATCGAGTAACCTTTTGCAGGTTGAGCATTTGCTCTTTGAGTTTCCTTACCTCTTCTTCAATATCGTTAAATGTCTTCGGTGTCTTATTCTCTTATCTCTACATGTTGTGAAGTGTTTTCACTAGCGTGTGGTTTGTGGGTAGGTTTTCTCACATAGTGTTTTGAATTCTCATCGAGTGTTCCTCTTTGGACATTTTCAGCTCGTTCCTCCATACATTATGATCGGTAAGGTTAAGCAGCATCTTGAGCTGGTTGAATGGTTTGTTGAGTGGCCTGCTACTGTTGGAGGAGTAGAATCATGTTGAAAACCTCTTGAGATAAGGCTCCCACATGTTGCTACAGTTGCTCTATCCTGAGAACTTGCCCAACTTGTCCACTTCTAGTCCTACGAGAAAGGTTTGCTAAGGTGGGTCTTAATGTGACTAGGTTTGGAGCTCTTTCTTTGACCTGATCTACATCAAGGTTGGATGGGTTGTTTAAATTGCTGGGCTGTGGAATTTCCATATGATATTTGAGAATTAGGCTAGTTAATCACGAGGTGGTCCCCCTTCTTCTAGCACCAAATGTTGACACTCAAAATTGGATCTAGAATTTAAAGACTCTAGACTACAACGAATGATTGAGGGCGACCTGCAAGCACGAAACAAAAGCTATCGTGAAGGGCACCGATGGTGGTGTCGGCGTGACCTCTCCAACGCTCAAGTTAGAATTCTATCTTGATTAGAGAAAACAAGTGCTCAGTAGTTAACTAGCATAGAAATGATTCCCCTTCCTTTCTGAATATGGAGGTGTATTTATATTAATTTCCAAGTGTTGGTTGGCGAATAATACATAGAGCTCAATCTTCACGTCTCCACAACTCGTTATGGGTAAACTATTTACGGACGTAATATCCACGTTTGCATTACTCAATCGTGGTCAAAATAATTGTGGAGAATAACCTCGCCACTTGATCAAGTTTTATTTTATTTGTCATGTGGAGATATAGGAGCAGCTAATTTAATACACAAATAATTGCATCATGCTGAGTTACCTGATGCAACATTACTACTTGCAAGATACCCATGTCGTAAGCATCCTGATGTAACACTACTAAGGTGCAACCTAACTATACAACAATTCTTTCTTTTGACATGGCAAGTGTTTTACTTGATTTAGTTAGACTTTTCAACGCTGTAAAATATTAACTCTTTGACCGATTGCTTTTTCAAACTATAGTACAACACAGATTAATAGTTGAAAATTCAAAAAAGTAAAATAGTTATAAGAAATTATTATATCTTTTAATTAAAAGATTAATAATTTAATTTAAGGGTAATGTTGGAATTTTGAAAATGTATAAATTTGGGGTGTAAATACAGTTTTAGAGGGGTATAAATATCACCATCCTATCTAAAATAGTACCAATATTTCCACTCCCAACCTAGAGTTAAATAAGTTTTGGGCTTCCGATAACGCCTACAAAGATGCTCCACACCTCTATTTCTCCATTTTTCACTCTCCCCTCTCTTGGGCAAGTTCATTAATGTTTCTCAAGAATCTTGCTTGCTTGTCCAATTCTTCTAAAGACGCCAGTTTCCTCCCTTTACCCCCACCAAGGACACATTCTCATGACTCTAATTAATCTTTATTGCAAGAAAACAGGTTTGATCCCAGCTTTTATTTTCACTTAGAATAAGATAAAATTTTCATTATTTTTGTCTCTACATATAATATAATCTTGCAATATAAATTGTTTCTTAACTTTTTCTTATGGGACATTTTCATAGATATCTTATTAAATTTTTCTAAAATTCTTTTTAGCCACCTCAACTATTTTAATTGTTACTAATCGTTTGATTAGTAAAAGGACCAAACTACCTCCATTTTAATTTATGTCCCCCACTGTTCAAACCTCTTAATCTGCAATGATCATTTCAACTAGAGAGAAGAGAGAAAATGTCAGAGGAGATAGAAGTCGTTATGCCAGTTCTACAACTATTTGTTTTGTGATTTTCCACCATCTTCAAACCATTCTAAATCCAACGTAATTTTTGTTCAATATGTTTAAAACTCTTACTTTAATTGTATCAGTGTCTTTGTAATATCATTCATTTGATAGGTTTTGGTTGCATATTTCGGTAGCTAAAGATTTAGTTAAAAAAATGAAAAAATAAACTACTTAACAATCTTTAGTATTTCACGTTGAGAATCAGTGTTGCAAGCCAATGTGAAATTGTAAGGAAAAAAATATGATTAACATGAAATAGCATGGAATAAAACTTAGAACAACGTGATTTTTTTTTCCTGGTATTTCACTTTGGTCTAAATTTGTTTTTTAGTTTTGAGAGATTTTTTTTTTTTTTTTTAATCAAATGAAATTCGTCAAATTCAATTATGATCGGGAAGTGGTAAAATTTCGTTTTTAACCAACATTGCTAGTAAAAAGACTATGTTGCCCGGCCTTAATGAATTACATGTCATACATGTTACATAATAAACTGAAAACATATTATATAGCAAGCTATCATGTACTGTTCATCAGAAACCCAGAATTTGAATATTACATGATAAACTATGAAATATTACATTGTTGACGTACTATTATACAACATTCATCAGAAACTCAAAATTTTGAAAAACTTCAAAATTGGTTTTGAAAACCACGACATAATCTAAAACAGTATTAAAACCCATGAAATATACACAAATACAAACAATTGCTAGAAATTAAAAGCATTAAAAACTCACCATATGGTGAGCGGAAGGAAGAAAAAGGGATTTTGGAGAGAGAAAGTGAAGAACTAATAGTGAAGAAAGAAAGAGAAGAACAAAAATAACTTTATGGGCATTTTCGTCACTTTCAGGTTAATTTTGAATAGTTTTTGGAAGTTGTGGTTGAATACGGTTTTATTTTGAAAACAAGGTTAAAAGTGAATTTTGATTTCAAAAATAGGTTAGATTTGTCTATTTCGTCGTTTATATATGTTATTTCATGTTGATGTAGGTTTTTATCCCAACTATTTCATGTTGCTCTAAGTTTATTATTTCCCTAATATTTCACCTACAATTTCACGTTTCAAAACAATGCTATTTCATAATTCTTAGCAATGTTTCTTCTCATAGTGAAATACCGAAGATTGTATAGCATTTCCGGAGTTTCAATTTTTGTTGGACTAAATTTTCAAATATTGCAACATACTATATAACAAAAACTCTTCAAATGCATGGTGTTTCAAAGACAATAATTCAATTAAAGATTTTTACACACTTTTTTTTTTAACGGTAAACTTTATTCAAAATAGCCAAAGAAGGCCAGAACAAAAGAACAAACGAACTAAGCACCCGGCCAAACTAAAGCCCAAAAACAACCTATACAAAATCCACCACAGCCCAAGCCCAACAACAACAAAACCAAAAAATAAAAACACACATCACTAAACCCAAAAACACCAACAAACCACGAAGACACAACTCCATCAAACAAGCTGAATGAAGCACTCATCAACAACACCATGCCAACAACAAAACAAAGTTGAAAACGAACTCTTAGCAAATGGAAATTTTGAAAACACAAAGGAAAGCCCAGCACCACTGAAAAGCTAAGGTCCCAATAGGCTTGTATTTGAACACCAATCTTTTCATCAACTCACGAAACCTATTATCATTCTCCTCACCCCTCCTAGAAATAATCTCTTTCATTTCCTTTTTTTTTTTCCATTGAAATCAAAACCAGGGGCTAGTCCTCTCTTAATCACTTTCATAATTTCATCTTGAAGGTTCCACACTACCTTTTTCTTCGCCTTTGGCTTCCTTTGCAGCATAATTTCACAAGCACTAAAAATCCATGTTTTCATGCTATGTCTTTTTATCAAATACGAGCTTTTCCTCCTCTTCTTCTCTTCGAAATGCTTAGAGAAGCAACTGATAAAACTCTATCCAGAATTTTAACAGAAATAGGAGCTACCTCCAATTCTTGCACAAGCTTCTCATGACTTTTACCACATACATTAATACTCATATCACCGTACCTATCACCAAGAAGATGGTCTGATGGGCCTCTCAAAACACCCTCTTCAAAACCATAAATTCTGTCCATTAGGCCTTTTGAATTTTCTGAGGTTGGGCTTTCACTACTTATCAAAGCCTTTGAAACATCTTCAGGTGGGCTTTCCACAAAAGCAACCTTAACGATTGCCTCCTGGCCCATTAGCACATCTACCGTATTTGAAACTTCACCCTTTAAAAGTTGTATATTCGAAAACTGCCCCACCTTTGAGCTTGCCTCAGACAAGGGCAAACTGGTACCTTCCTCACAAGCCTTACCACAATCAAGACCACTTCTTATTTTAAAATCGAATTTAACATTAGAAGAGCTAGGATTATAGCCTTCTCTTTAATTTCTCAACCCCCAACATTTCTTTCCTTTGTTGACAGCATATATATTTAGGGCTGCCACTACCACATTTTCTTCTCTTAACTTAAAAAGGTTATTGTTGACTGCCAACCTAGTCACCTTCTTGCTATTCTTACCAAAATTATCAGTAATCCAATCCCCATCACATTTGTCCTTATTCATGAGTTGACCACCAACCTCAGGCCCTTTCTTTTCTTCTACCACGTGATTTGTGACAGAAGAAGGAAGCACATCATCTCCTTTCCTTAAAATCAAACCTAAATTTTCTTTATCTATATATGAACTCAAACCAGCTCTAGCACCCAGCAAATTCAGGCCCAGAACCCTTTCCAACCAAGAGCTATCAACCAGAGCCATCAACCAGAGCCAAAGAATCCACTACAGATGAGAATTCAGAAATCTTGACAAAAAAAGAACCATTATCAACCATAACCTTGATCTTGTTAGGACAAGATTGATTTAATGGGATTAAAACTAAAACTCTTCCTCAAAGTATCTTCTTTAATCATCAAAGATTAACCTAGAAGCCAACCAATCTTGTTGAAAAAAGCTTCATTCCGGAATCTCAAAGGGACTCTAACACAATATATCCATGCTAGACGAGTTTGGGGACTAAAAGAGTCTGATCATTTCACCATTGAAGATAATATGTCATCCCATAAAAATATGTTATTTATAAAGCCCTCCCATTCAAATTCTGATTCAAAAACCTAAAGAATACTTTTGTCCCCTAAATACATTGAAGAGAAAGAGAAACCTCTAGATCTCAACCGAAGATTTATACTATAAACATTAGTGAACACCTTAAGAATACCCACTACACACCTTGAAAGACACTTATCCTCGTTGTTACTGCTATTCCACGACATTTCTATCACCTTCTCACCCACATTTGCGTAATCACTAACACAACATTTTTGGTTTCTTATCACAACCTAAACAAATGATCGTTTTCCTTTAAAACTGGCATTGTGTGAACTTTCGTCATTGACAAGCCTTCCATTCCATGCACTCCATCTTCCTTATACATTAACAGCCTTCTACTTTTCCTACCATACGAGGCCACCTTCGCTCTTATAGGCCAGCCATGAATGAGCATAAAGTTCACCATTTTTACTAACTTAGTTGCTTCCTCCATAGTCTCAAAATGGATAAACCCGAAGCAACTCCTTCGTGAGCTCTTTTTCAAAGCTAAGAACACGGTCCTCACCTTCCCAAAGGGCTTGACACCTCCCCCCCAGCAAATCCATACTAGGATTCAGATTGTCTATGAAGATTGAAAATAATCCTCCCTAAAATCCCTTCCTCCGAACCCAGCCATTGAAATCAACATGACTCTCTTCACCGCCAAGGGAGTCATGCCCTCTCTCTCTCTCTCTCTCTCTCTCTCTCTCGATAATTAAAAAATGGAGATTTAAGATTTTTTTGATAATTAAAAAATGGAGATTTAAGATTTTTTTTGGTCAAATTTCAAAAATCCCAACTACTTGAACAATGTCACACAATTAACTTGCTCTTGAGTTTTTTTTTTTTGTTTTTTCGTCTAAATCTAATTATGTTTGTGTTTAATAGGTATTTGTTGAGAAATTAATGAGAGAAATGTGATAGAATGGTGATTGAGTGAGAGAAGAAAAAGAAGGAAGAAAGGCTGAAGGTAGAAGATGCTAGGGGTGTTTTTGTAAACTTTTGACTGTGGGGTGATTTTTTTTTTTTTTTGGCAAGTAACACAAGCTATTGAATGTGATTAAAAACAAAATTTCATAAAATTATAAGGTTAAATTTGACAATTTTCCCATTTTCAATAATCATCGAGGAATTTATGTTGAGCAATTAATCGCTACATAATGTTTTCTTTAGTTGAATTTCTTAATGAAGCATACCGATAAGCTTCTAAATGTCATTTTTTTTTTTGAGAGATGTCATTTGAAATTAACGATAGTAAATGTTTTTTGTAAAAATGAAAAAAAATTAAGAATGAATATGAATCAATTTTTCGTGGCACTAGTAAAATAATTTTCTTGAATTTAATAATTGGTTTTTTCTCTTATTATGATTTACATTTAATTTGCTTTTATCTACGCCCAATTATTTAAATAGAGATTTGCCCACACATACAGATAAATGCGTATATCGGCTTTTGAACCCTTTCACGTTATTATGATTTATATTTAAGCTGTTTTTATCTATAAAATGGAGAACCACCTCACATTAGAGAACCACTTCCCAATGTGGTTTGATAGTAAAGAGCACTCATTCAATCTGGCAGTCTTGCACTGCTAGCAATGTCCAGAGTTTGAGTATGTCTAAAAAAAAAAAAAAAAAAAAAAAAAAAAAACCATACAAGGGAGAGGACTACCTACATGTACAACCCGATTATCTACATCAACTATACGAGGAAAAAGTCTCCGCACACATGTTGGTAAACGTATACGATGAGACTTGAACCCTCACCACAAACGTGGAAGAGAATATACACACCACTCGAACTAATAGGGGGGTGTGCATATAGATGGATGTGGTTGAACACATTAGATGTATTTTTATCGTAATTATTTGAATTAATTACTAAAAGATGAGCAATAAATAGAGAAGCAAACTCACATTAAGTACTTTAGTTTGCAGCATTCTCAAAAGATTTCTCTTTCACTCTTAGCCTTAGGCACCTAAAAAAGATATAAAATAAGTGTAATTTTCCTGATTTGATAAATCAAGAAATCTAACTTTGAATGAAGCCACAAGATAGTTCCATAAGCAGTATTGCAGCTTCTTCCACATCTTGTGGAAACACCTGCTTTAAAGCAGAAGAATTCTTGCTCAAACTTAGAGCAAAATCCTTGAAGCAAAGGTTTCTTTGGCTGATGATCTGATCAGCTGGAGGATCTTGAGGCTTGCACTGTTTCTTGTACTGCCCAACAAAATGGCTTGTACGTGATTTCTTTTCCTTGTTGTGTTGAATCTTAATCTTTGTAGACCCCGTGTCAATGGTGGCCGCAGTTGTGGCGTTCCCGGCTGCTGCTGCTGCTTCCATCGCTCTTCTTGCCTTTCGTTGTCGAATACCACATGCGTTGCAAAGTGACTGAACCAAAGACATTAATGTTAAAGATGTCTCAAGAAAGAAGAAAAGAAAGAAAGAAATTGAAAAGATACCGGCCAATTCAATAAAGGAAGAAAAACAACCTTGGGACCACGAGGGCCGCTTCTCCAAAGGGGTGTGGTGGTTGTGTTACAGTCTGAGCACACTCTCACAATGCTTTTGCTATTATTGAGCGAGTTGATAATTTCATTACTTTCTTGAAACTGATATTCAAGTTTTTTCATAATTTTCTCTGATTCAGTGGTTCTAGTACTAGTGCAATTTGTGTTCATCATTTTTTGCATTAGCCTTATCTTGGAGGGCATCCATTTAGGAGATGACCCATTTTCACTTGTACTACTTCCATCTCCAATAACCTCTCTTTTACACCCATTGTTTATATTAGCTTGCTGCGAAGAAGACGAAGAAAATACTTGCACTTCACTTGATCTATGATGAGATGAGTACTGATCGACCTAAGATCAAAGTAAGAGATCAAGATGATCAGATTGAATGAAAACAATTTGATCAAACGGACAACATAAAATTAAATTAGTTGATCATCATCATGAAATATTGGCAAGAAACCAAATCAGAGATGTAAAAACTAAGATAAGATTAATAAAGGCTCAAGCAAGCAAAGATCGAAATTAAAGGAATATTTATGCTGATCACATGAATATTAACACTTTCGTGTACTATTTATATATCTTTATATGATCATGATCATATGATTCCCATAAAGTAAACAGAAAGAATAATTAACAAACACTTCATGTAGTTTGAGATAATGAAGGAGTTTCAGATAAATAAGGATTACTAAAAGATCAAGCACAAAATGAGAAAATTAGAGGAAAGAATTTAAGCAGGTATATATATGTGTAAATTGGAGTAATTAAATTGATGTGTGTAAGTACTTGCCTTGAATTGATGTTGTTGCTGTGAAGCTTGAAATTGAATCAATCTTTGATCATCACAAGAGAGCTGATTATCATGTGATGATAGGCAGAGATGATGATAATGATGATGATCAAACTGTTGGAAATCATGATGATCTTTTTGATCCAATAGTTTATCAAAAGGAGAGGGTGGTGGGTTCGGCAAGACAGGAGTCATAGTGAGAGAGAGAGGAGAGAGAGAGTCCAGCGAAGAGGGACAATATAAGATAGGGCAAAGAATAACAAAAAAAAAAAACCTAAATAAATGCGGTTCAAAGGGTGTTATATAAACCAAGTTGAGAAGAGGCCTTAAAGGCATTCACGTGACTTGATGTCAACCAAATGAAACCAAGTTAATACAAGACAAACTAAAAAGAGGTCTAGAATGCTACTACTCATTCCTCACTCACTTATGACAAAACCCTATCTGCACTGCTCTTTTAAGTTTTACCACTCCCCACTCCCTACTCTCCGGTAACAATTTGTTTTCATGCATTTAAGTTGTTCTGCCTTACACCATCACATGCCTTTGTTTTTCCTTCAAGTTGCTGATCAGCACAACCCCTATTTATGCATTCTAGACTTTTTTTTAATACAAAAAGGGCAGTACCCTCTTTAAATATCAAGTGGTATCAACGATTAAGGACATGTTCGGTAATGTTTTTGTTTTTTGTTTTTTATTTTTTGTTTTTGTTACACATTTAGGGCCTGTCCTGCAGGCTGTTTTCAGCCTGTTTTCGTTTTTGTTTTCTAAAAATGATTTCAAATTTGCGTCCGGTAACCGTTTTTTATTTTATTTTCAAAATTCAAAAACAAAATAAAAAACAATATCAAGTGTTAAAAGTGGAAAGTTTGAAAAACAAAAAAAAAACTTGTTTTTCTTGTATTTGTTTTTGTTTTCCATATAAAGTGGGTCCCATATCATTAATATATATTTTATATTAATAAAAAAAAAAATTTCTTTTTTTTTCTCTTGAACCAGACCCCATCTTCATCTTCTTTCTTCTTCTTCTTTCTCCACCTTCATCTTCTCTCTTGAACCAGACAATGAACTGATGCCGCCGGTTGTCGCTCGCCGCTGCCTTCCGCCCCTCGCCGCCGTCTTCTTCTTCTTCTTCCTCTTCCTCCTCCTCCGCCGATCGCCACCGTCTTCTTCTTCTTCTTCCTCTTCTTCTTCTTCCTATTCCTCCTCCTCCACCGCTCGCCGCCGATCTGATCTTCTTCTTCCTCTTCCTCCTCCACTCGCCGTCGATCGCCGCTTGCCATCACCGATCTGGTCTTCTTCTTCAGCTGGTCTTCTTCTTCTTCTTCTTCTTCTTCCTCTTCTTCCTCTTTCTTCAACTGGTAACTTTTGTTTAAATTATTAATTACATTAAAAAAAACAAAATTGGTTAATTATTTAATCAATTTGTATATAATTGTTATAATATTAAACAAATGGTAAAAATTGATATTTCAATTTTTGAAAGTTTTCGGTTATCCTACCAGACGCGTTTTTTCTGTTTTTATTTTTAAAATACGGATTCCAGTAAATGCTACCAGACACGTATTCGGAATTCAAAAATGAAACCAAAAACACTGTTTTCATTTTCATTTTTCTTTTCGAAAAACAAAAACATAAAACGGCTTACAGGACGGGCCCTTAATTTCATCTAAAAACGAGAAATTAATTTTCATGTTTTTAGAAGTTGAAAACGTGTCAGGTAGCAATATTGAAAGGGTGCCAATATTGCCACCAATAAAAGTAATGTATACAAAGAGTTTCTTCTTACAATCCAATGTTTTTTTTTTTATACTTCATTTCTAAAGACACTGAATTCTAAAAATTTAAATTTAAAATAATTCTAAATACACTTCCTTTTTTTTTTCCAAAATTACCCCTTTTATCTTTTGTCACTCCTATTCTAAAGACACTCCATTTAAAAAAATAAATAAATAAATTCAAAAGATACTCTATTTTATTTTAATACTAAGAGATGTGAAATAATCAAATAAAAATAAAATATAGAATAAAACTGGACAAAAGTGAGGAGATCAAAACAATAAGAGCATCTCCAATGCAAAAGTGGCTTGCATTTCAATAATTGTTGATATGTCAACAATATCAAGAGACTTGCTTCCTATGTGGTATATAAGTCTACTTAACAGACAGCCAAATGAAAAATCTGTCTCCAATGCTCTGTTTAAATATTAATTTATTAATGACATGTCTTATTATTTTATTTATATTTTATTTTTAATCAAACAACTTTCTTAACAATTTTCTAGCAATTTTCACATCAAGTTATTCCCACTTACTAACTTTTATTAGTTAACATTAACTATTGTCAAAAATGGGGACTATTTTGGACTAAAACAGAAAAGTCACACTATGGAATGAAGAAAAAAGTTCATGACTTATTTAGTAATTGTCTGTAAATTTAAAAATTGATCCTTCAATTTTAACTACCTCTTAAAGGAATTTTAAGACGTGGTTCATGATTAAAAACAATTTCAAGCCATTTGGATTTGTTGTGGAAAATATAATTGCAATACCCTAAATTATGAGTTGAATATAAATCAAATAATGCTACCCTACCATATTGATTGTGAGATTATACACTGATGATGTGATAGCTACAAATCAGCTTGTCATAACATTTGAGCAATGATTTGGACAAATTTTGAGTCATTGTAGCCGTAGATGTCATTAATTTCTTTAAGTTAGGATTTTTAAGGTCCCGTTTAATATTGCTTTTGAGAAATTAAAATCTCATTATTTAATAATTTCAAAAAATGATTATTTAAGAATCTGACATTAATTTTAAGAAGCTGGGGATTATTTTGCAAGTGATTATAAAAAAAATCTACTGTTAGATTTAATGAATCTTTTTAAAGACTAAATTATCCTTATTGATTTAACATAAAGACAATTATATCTTAGGTTTAATTTCATATATTACAAGCACGTTCATCATTGATTGTCTCCGTTAACAACATAAGCCGTTAATTATCATTGCCTTCCGGTCATTGTACCGGTAACGTTTTTCTTGTAATTTATTTGTCTTTATTATATATATTTTTCAAATTAGATTTGTTCTGAAATTTTAACAAACTCGAAGGAAAAAAAAAATCTAAGAATATTGTTAGGTTTCGGTTAAAGAATTTTACTAGAACTGCATGAATACTTGTTACTTTATTATACGGTTTAAAGAAAAAAAAAAAAAAAAAAAAAAAAAAAAAAACAACCATGAAAATAATCCATCTTATTGTGTTATACGACATAAAGAACCAAAACAAAAAAGTACGACTCTTTATCTGATATATCATATATATGGCTAAAAAAAAAAAAGTATTAGAAGGAGATGAGATGGACTTCCCATGTTATTCATTATTTATTATTTATTTTAAATCACACAAGTATTTATTTATTTATTTATTTTTATAAACAACTTCTTGTTTTACTGTTGATATCTTTATTTTTATTTATTTATTTATAAATATTTTTTTTTGTTATGATTCTTTCTTATTGATAAAGTAGAATATTGTATATTATAATATTATATTATCGAACTAATAATAATAGTTTGAATTGTTTTATTAGTTTTTTTTTAATCTGTATTCATAATGTCTTCTAAGGAATAAGTTTGAAGAAAACTATTTGATTAAACTGTAATTATAGTATATTATATAATTGTTATGTCTTATTAATTTGATTTAATTCAAACTAATATAGATGGAGAAAGACACCAAAAAAAAAACGACATAAGTATTGAAAATATGAGTAGTGTACCACGGGCAAGGCGAAAGTATAGCTACATTCTGTGACTTGTGTATTGTAGAGATTGAGGCGGGTTCATTTTCTTGTGTTTTGGATTCTGATTTTGTTTTTGTTAAAAGCATATTTTCTTGTGTATATACAATCTTTTTATTATCAGTTTGAACTGACAAAAGATATATCAGTTCCTTGCAAGTGGATCATTGGATTTAAAAGATGCTTTGACAAGTGCATGCAGCCAAGTCAAAATATTTAAATCTAATGGCCCATATGCAAGGAACTGATATATTTTTTGTCAGTTCTAACTGATAATAGAAAATCTGTATATATATATTTGAAGTATTCTTATATCTAATATTGCATTTTAAATATTTGAAGGAGATGTTACTTTGGTTTGAAAACCAAGTAAAATATAATAAAATTTCATTTTATGTCTGTTTAAGTCATTATATAAAATCACAGCAATTAATAATTAAATTTACCAAATGAATGAATATTGCTTTTGAGTCTACATGCAGCAATTTCAGCAGCATTAACCAAACAGTTGCCTGATTAATTTCATATTAGATTATTTCTCCAACACAATTAACGGTGATTATTTCGAAAGCTATAACAATACCAAACATGCCTTAAATGAAATTGACAAAATCTAAAAGATTTTTTATTTATTGAATTTTAAGAGAGGTTTTGATATATAAATAAATTTTATAAATTTAGAGAAAGTTTTTGATGTATTTAAAAACCAATCAAGTTGGGTAACTCGTATTTCGTATATGATACATCATTTTTTTTATTTTTTATTTTTGTAAGAATATATGATACACCATTGATCTGACGTTAATGTTGGAAGATTGGAGATGAAATTGAGAAGATTATTTATATATGGAGATATGAAGAGAGAGAGAGAGAGAGAGAGAGAGAGATGAGAGATTTGCATGCATGGGAGCATCTTGGGTTCTAAATGTTGCCAAAAGTCATCAATTACTCGAGCAGGCTAAGGACAGTGACAGCATCATTTCAGTCCCCACAACCTTTCTTCTCATCTTTCCTTCCAATTAACACACCCTCACTTGAACAATGAAATTTCAACTTCTGTCTCTTAAATTAATTTCTATGTATATGTTCTATTATGATCTGTCATTTTGATTTCTTCTTCTTTGTTTGCTTTAACAGATTGAACAAAAGGTCTCCATACAGCCACGACATGGGTTTTCAATCTTTTGATAACTTGATATTTGTGACCAACAAGTTCCAAAACGAGAGAAATGTTTTCGTACGTTTGACGTATCCAGAGAGAAAAAAATTGTTTTATTATTATTGGACCTATTTTTAAAAACTGTGCCTATTTAAAAATCTCATTAAGCCAATTTTGGCTATTTTCTTTATGGGCCCAGGGCAGATGCACTACGTTATTATCTGAGTGAGAGTCTTCACTTGTAAAATAATTATTTATAAAATATATTTGATTCACACGTGTTGGTGCAAATACACGTGGATGGACATGAATCGAAAGTTCTTTATAATGAACAACCAACCGCTTGTGGATCTGGGCAATCTACCAAGTGACTTATGGATTGGTATAATAATTGTGTCTTTACGTTATCTGAGTGAGAGTCTTCACTTTGGTGTTAAAAAGTAAAATACATTGAACTGGGTGGACTATACATGTGAAACCATTTGCATAAAGAATATTGTCCAAGTGGATAAAAATTGGCTGACATCACCTTTTAACGGAAAATGAGACTGCATGACAGCATGGGGAAGAATGGAGATTAAACGAAATTATAGGAAGGATTTTAGCTAATTCACAATCTAACCAATCAACAATTTTTTGAAGGTGTTTGCCCTGTTAATCTATTCAAAATTTGTCAATCTTGTTTAAATATTTAATGAAACATTCCCAGAGTTTAAGTGATATTACACGTAGCCCAACTTTACAATAATTGAACAAACATCTCTTAAAACAATGTTGATTTGTGGTTTTACTGCCCATTGACTCAATAGTTTAAGGGTAAAAATGTCTTTTTGTACAAAAAATTAAAACTATAGAAAATTATGAGACATCCTCAAACAAGGTTTAATTACAAATTTATCAAATTAAAAAATTAGTGGAAATTACTCAAAATAATCGCATACAACATACAAATTTTGTTTGTAACCACAAACGAAATTTTAATTGTTAATAACCATGTTTTTGAGAAATTACTAGAAATCCCTCATATAAAAACCATCCCCAAAAACTCTCTTCCTCTTTTTTTTTCTCTCTCTTTCTCTCTCCTCTCCTCTCTCTCTCCCCAATCCTCTCTCTCTTTTCTTGGCCGGACGACGTCGGCTGGGCATCAATCAACGCCGGACGTCATCGGTGAGCTACTTGGGCTCCACGAGAACCAGCGGCGCCGTGTTTCCCAACCGACGTCGTCCAGCGATGATTGCCGTGCTCCGACAATGATTGGCGCCCACCTTGATGACGCCCGGCGATGATTGACAGCATGGAGAGGAGAAAACCTTAAAAAAAAAAAAAAAAAAAAAAAAACCTAATTTGGGGAATTTGGGGAAGAAGGGAAATAGTTCATGATTTCAAGTTTCACATTTAGGATTTCAAGTTTTTATTCAAGATTTCAAGTTTCAAAAATTCAAGTTTTTAGTCATGATTTCAAGTTTGGTTCTAGATTTTAGTCGTGATTTCAAGTTTGGTTACAGATTTTAGTCGTGATTTCAAGTTTGGTTCCAGATTTTTAAAAGATTTCAAGTTTTCTTCCAGGTTTTTAAAAAATAAACTAAGTTCAGGGGTACTTTTATAATTAATGGACATACACCGAATTTTTTTTAAAAAAGTGGTTATTAACAATTAAAGTTTCAAAAGTTGTAACTAACGAAATTTTAATGTTTCCAATGACTACTTTTGGTTTTCTCTCTTAAAAATTATGACACATACCCAAAATTTATAAAAATTATAAAGAAACAGCAAGTTTCATAAAAAAAAAAAAAAACATCTGGGGAGAAGATGCCTAAATAGGAGATAGGCATGGAGAATTTCTCAGATTTCCTCCCCAAATAATCTGACTTAGTTTAATTAAATTGTGATTCATAAATAGATTGGAATGTACGTATTAATGGGGTTGTGGAAAAGAAAGAGAAAGACTTCTCTCCCTCTCTAATGTTTTTTCTTCCTCTGCCCTAGTAGGATTGCCACATGGGTATTTGAAGCAACAAAAGTGAATTAATCAAATAGAAGAAGCAAACTTTATTTTACAAATATTACAAGTTCTTAGCTGATCAGGATCTATGATTCTTAAATTGAGAACCCTCAATTCTTGATAAGTCTCCATACCTTAGATGAATCTAAAGCCATTAAAATATCATCGAAAGTTTGCTAAAAATCATAGAAAAAGAAAAGACAAAAATTGTTTGATGTGTTAAGGTGAGGAATACTAATAAGTGGATGACAATGCTCCTCGCTTTGGCGCCACCCAAAGAGAATGCTTGGTGTCATTCCACCGCACACCCAATAGCAATAATATAAATATTGATAAGATAAATATGTTTGTGAAGTGAAATGATTTTGAGGATTTATCAAACAAATTTTTAAGATGAAGAGAGAGGCTACGTGTGAGTTGTAAGAGTCACTCCTAATTATGCAATTTGAACAAGATTTTGAACATGATTATTGATTAGATATTGGATGTTGATATTGCCACCCATAAATATGATTTATGCACCTATTTTATAAGTACGTCCATATTTAAATTTTAAAAATTAAATCATTACTATAAACACACATTCTAATACCAATAATACCCTTATTAAAATGAATATACTTATTTTATCCGCTCAAATTATTAATAAACCCAATTAGGGTGTTTTAGAATAGAATTAGGGTTTTTTTTTTTTTTTTTAATTATTATTATGTTTATTGGTTAATTACATATGTTCCTTTGTTTTTATGATTTATTTGGGTGCTTAAAAAAAAAGTGCTTGCCCAGTTGGTGATTAAATTTTCAAAAAACGTCTAAAATAAATTAAAGTCATCCCCTTATTTACCAAAATGTCACTTATTGGAAAGAATCGGATAGAATGACCATTATTGTCACACTTTTCACCAAAAATGGCCATTTTGAAACGAAATCTCAATCTAATGGCCATTTTGATAGTGCGTCATCAAATTGATAGCTATCGGGGTAATTATCCCTTAAAAGAATAATCTGTCCTTTTTGATCCATTTGTATTGGGTTATTTTTATAAATAATTTTTTTTAATAAAATATTGGTGTATAAATAATATTTATGGATGATAATATCGACACCTTTAAATATAATATATGTGAAGCATGATAGGGACCTGTTGTCACCTACAACATGGAACAGAATGTGTCCCCGACACTGGCGCTTGTCAAAGATTTGCTTGCTTAACTAAGGTAGGCCAAGCCAAACATTTTAGCTAAATGACACATAATCTTTGTTGGCACTAGGTCCCATATTAATTATCAACAAAGTCATAGTAGTTAGTAAATAAAATAGGATTTTTTTTTTTTTTTTTTTTTTTTTTTTTGGGAATAGTGGGAGAGGGGATTTAAAACGATTCAACTTTATTGAGAGGTATGGTTACCACCGGGCTATACCCACGAGGCCACGATCACAAATAAAATAGGATAATAATAATAATAATAATAATAGTAATAAAAGGGATTACTCACCGTAAATTGATGACCAAATTCATTCTTTGGATGAAATCCTTAAAATTAATCCTCTAAAATTATTGATTTTTGTATGCATTTGTTCTTCATTCATGTCTTTAACCAAACATATATAAACTTTCCATTTCACCCGCAACCAACCCAATTACATTAATAGCCCTTGGTCGGAGAAATATTGCATGCATTGTCTCCCACCATTAGCTATGAGACGACCCCATTAACAAATTGTGAATGGCACAAACACACGAAATGAATTTATTCCCATTTTTTAATCAATTAATTATGAGTAATACTATACAATCTAAATAATTAATCCAAAATTCAACATAATTGATGTGGTAAGTGAATTATCATTACCACACAATTCATGAGATGGATATGGTTAATGAATAAACCACTTTAACACATTATTTATATTGGTTTTTAACCTAACTTTTAGGTTGTCTAGCATTAGCGATTAATTATGCCACAAATAAAAAAAAAATAACAAAAAGAGAGAGAGAGAGAGGCTATATAGAAGGAGAGAGAACGAAGATTTTTTGTTTTGGCTAACTAATTACAAGATTTTTAAAAGGCTAGATAAAGTCGAAAACTTAATATATCTAATTTGTATCTTTACAAATCTTTGAAATTGATTTTAAAATATCAGTTGTCTTAAAGATATTCATTAAAATTGATTGATTGGGTACAAGTCTAGGTTTTGTCGAGATTTGTCTAGATCAAACAATACATAGAGGTCTCCTAACACTTATTTATTTTATTTCTTTTTTAGTAAAGTGGTAGTTAAGGGTGTATGACCAATTCAATTAAAAGTTGTGACAATAGATAAAATGAAGTTGACCCAGTGATATGCCTCTCACACTCACACCATAAGGTTGTGGATTCGAGTCTCTCTCCTCTCCAAACCTTAAATTATTGTAATATTTTAAAAATAAAAAAGTTGTGGCAGTAAATTTTTTCTTAAAAAATCTTAGATGGGCTTTATGAAAAGTGTGCCCATACAATTATATAGAGATGTTTAAATATCGTCACTTTTAACAATACATTTTAGAGTTACGATATTTGCACCCCTAAAAAACTGTTTGTACACCTATTTTTGTCTTTACACCCTGTTATAAATTTTTAAAAAATGAAATTTTGTAAGAACACCCCACACATTACAAATATACCCTTTCTTTTAATTTTAAAATAACTATTTAAATACTATGAAAAAGAACTATTTAAATAAATAAATTATACATATTTAATATATATAATTAAAACTATAGCACAAATTATAGCACAAAGAAACCTAATAAACTTACAGCAATAAAAGGGTAGACATATCACGATTATTGCAGAAAAAAGGTTGCTAAAATTATTATTAGATATGAGATTTAAAAAAAAAATGATATGAGATTTTTTTCTTCTTTGTTTTTGGGAAGAACCAACCTTCGATCTCCTTGCTTTTTAATAGAGGAGGCTGCTTTGTTAGGTTTAGAAGAAGGCTATTGAGTTCTGCACTTTTTAATTTAGATTTTGTTTTTCTTTATTGATTTTTCCTTTTCCTTTTTTAAATTTTGTTTAGTTAATTAATAGTTAAAAACAGTAAAATAGTTATAAAATTATTATGTTTTTTAATTAAAATATTAATTATATAATTTAAGGGTAATATTGAAAATTTAAAAATATATAAATTTTGGGGTGTACATACAAATATCGTCACTCTACATTTTAAATATAATTTGTGGAGCTTGGACAGATAGCCTATCAGTTAATCACTAACAAGCTCAACAGGTTGGGCTGGGCTGGGCCTACAGCTAATATATTTTTCGGAGCCTAATATTGGCAGTTTGGCATCCTCTTATATCTATGATTGGATTCATGTTGATGAAGTTGAAGCTGACCGAGTGTATGTCTTTTCAAAGGTTGTTGGTCACTTGCCACTACTCATACCGTCATACATGAACGGATGAACTTCTAAAGAAGAAAAAGAAGGGAAAAAAAAAAAAAAAAAAAAAAAAATTTGCTCATTGATATTGGGCCTGCTCTTGGAATCTCTTTTATGAACATCACAGTAATCACATAAAATATACAATTTTTCTCTCATGAACATATTAATACACGTCATTACACTTTTGTCATGTCAGCAACATACCTTCAATCATAATAATTAATAACATATATGGTAAAAGTGTGTTGATGTGTGTATACTTAAAATGTGTGCTCACAAGAGGAAAAATTGATAAAATATGTGTGGTTGATAATTATATTTTTCAATAAAGTTGAATTGCTCTATGTATATAAATCACTTATTTAATTACCAATTTACCATCACCTTTTTCTTTCTATTATCGGATAATTATGTATATTAAAATGCACACACTAATCTCATAAAAATAATTAGATGGATTTAAATTGAATTGGCCCATTAATTTAGACAGATTGAATCGGATGGGATTGGAATTTGAGGAAGCTTAAAGAACAATGTCATCAAAATCGCATAAGAAAAGACTTAATATGTTGAGTGAGTCAGAATCCAATCATCTGGATCTGCATGTTAATAAACTTGACCGATCGACATGAAGTGATCAAGAAGATACGATTAGTACAATAGTGTACGTGGTAGGCTGCTTGCCTTTTCTATATACAACAATTTTGTGTGGGTCACCCATTTTTATATTTCTCATGTTTCACCATAGAGTTTTGAAGTAAATGTTGCCATATATAGATCATAATGAACATTAATCTTTTATTTCATACCATTATAGTTTAGAGGGGCATCGTTTACACTCAAGAGACTCGACCTTATCCATGTTTCGACTATGACTTGACCACTCTTAGGTCTACCACGAACTTAGGATTTAGTGAGTTCTCTTATAAATCAAGTAATCATTTTGATCGCATTGGAATAATTATACGATTACAAAACGTGAATGATTTCGTTTTTTTTTTTTTTCTTTCACGAATCTCCTAACCCTTCACTTTTTCTACATCCCTTGTGACCTAGATCAAGGATTTTCATAATGTTGACCATTATGGGACCCATTTTGATTTTTTGTTGACATGTCAAGCTTAATTGGATATAAGGTACGATAATATTTTAATATAAAATTTACATACAAAATTGAACCCAAATAATTTTATACCGGAGTAAATCAAAATATAATTATGATGAGATGAGTTGGTCTGATGATAAACCCTTCACAACTACATCATAACGTTATGAGTTCGAGTCCTTCTAAAAAAAACCAAAGCTATGTAACTCTTCAAAAAAAAAAAATCAAAATATAATTCTTTTTACCTTTAATATTAAATCATTAGCCATTAGACCACAGTCTACGCTCTACACACTATACGACGACGATCATGTCTTGATTGGAACTCACTGCATTGCAAGTTTTTGTTTTAGCCTTTTTTTGGCATTACGTAATTGTACCTTGAAACAGGAGCCTATACACTTTTTCAGGTCTCAGAACACTCACACTGCTCACACCATCATTTGTATCAACAAATCAAAATGTTGATGATATCATGAACCGCATACGCATGCATGAAATCTGATAAACTACCATTCATATAACTCATCAACAACTATTTTGATTTACAAACAGTACTGGAGTTGACGAAACCAAAACACCAAAAAAGAAAGAAAAAAAAGAAAAAAGAAAACGCCACTGCTGCATAACATTTTCTACTCTGTTTGGCTTGTCATTCGAGAAGGTAAAAGACAAAGAAGAACACATGCTTAAGACAAACAACTACAAAAATCTACCTGTTTGGCGTCTTCCTCTTTGGATGATCAAATTCAGGTCCACTCTTCAAGCTCCAGTGGTGGACCCCACCCAAGCAGCACTCTTGCCAGCCACTCATCACCAACTTCCCATCCATCACAGCCCTCCATTTTCTGATGATCTCCAACGCCACTATAACCTTTCCCCACTATATTTTCCGACAAATAAACTCCGGCCATCATGGTTGACTCCCACCTCGATATCGACGCTCCACAGCTCTCACTCTTTCCATCAAACGGCAGAGATGATATTGATGATATCGAAGGGGAGGGTAAATATGACAGAAAAGTTGACGGCGGAGTGATGCTGTCAACTTCAGTGAAAGATGAGCAACTTAACTCTTTATATAACTCTTGCATTATCTCTTCTATCTTCTCTTCTTTGATGGAAAACTGGTATGAAGAAAGCTCGCTTTCATCTTCTACATCGTTCAACAATATGGTCAATCTTCTGACAACCTCATCGGAAAATTCAGTTTCCGAGGACGTTGATTCTTGTTTTGTCATCTTCAAAAGAGAAAAACAGAGAATGAAGAGTTTTTTGAGTAGTTGAGTGAGGAGTGTGAATAGAGTAATGTAATATAGAGGAAGTGGAGAGCAGAGCAAGTGACACGCTGGCAAAATGTGTTGCCACGTAGGCTGTGAGCCAATTCATGATGACGTGGCGATTTTATGAGTAAGTAATTGACTATCGATGCTGATGCTGTATACAGTTGTCTGTATTATTAGCCTATTAGGTTTTTTTGGTAGGGGTAAATTATTCAATGTAGCTATGATTAGGGACCGGCTACTATACCCACACGAGTATGGTAGAACCAAAAATTGGGATGATTGATATTAACGTGAAAGTGGTTCCTAAAAACCTAAGGGGACCGTTTGGTATGGGGTAATATTTATATGGGAATGAGAATTTGATAACATTCTCATGTTTGTTACTAGTTTTGTGTTTTTTTAAATTCGGGAAAGTGATTACCATGGTAATCACATTACCCTCCATCTGATTCCCATCGTGGGATCCACCCTAAATTTTTTTTTTAAAAGTAATTAAAAAAAATTAAATGGATCTCCATTGAAAAACAAAACAAATTTTTTATATAAAAAAAAGCTAAAATAAAAAACAGAAACAGAAAAATTCAAAATAGAAATCTAGGTTTGTAATGGTTGAAAAAAGTCTGAAAAAAAATCTTTTGAAAAAAAAAAAAAAAATTGGATGGAGGTGATCATATCTCCTTATTCCATCATCTGATCACAATGGTTGAGAACAGATGAAAATATTTTTGAAAAAAAAAAAAAATCCTCATCGTCTTCCTCAAAAATCTAGAAACATATTCTTCATCAAATTTTTTTCTTGAATTTCAAAAAAAAAAAAAAAAAAACCCAAATTTCCAATAAAAATAAAAATAAAAATCCAAATACAAACCTCATTCATCAATCCATATCTAAACACACCTATTTCATCAATATCATATCAAATTCAACAACAACACAAAAAAAAAAACAAAACAAAAATCGAAAATAAGATGCAGATATGTGCTTCCATCTTCAATCAAATGCCACACAAAAAAAAAAAAATATCTGACTCCATCAAGAACCCCAACAAGGGACTGTACTTCGTTAAGTACATTATGAGAGACGGTAACGCGGTGGCAGAGGAGGGAGAGGCGGTGGCAATGGGGGTTGGTCGATGATGGTTTGCAATGGGTTTTGAGGAAAAAAAGCTGGATTTGGTAGTGGTGGAGGAAGAAAAGAAGTGAGAGAGAGTGAGTCGAAGATGATGTTGGAGTGTTGTTGATATTTGATACTGAGGCCATCTCCAACCCAAAATGCTAAATTGGTGCAACTTTACAGCAACTTACACACCAATTTTTTTTTTTTTTCCATCTCTTACCCGTTGCACCAAATGTTACTCTAAAAAGAATATTATCTAAATATTCCCTTTTTTATTATATCTTAACAATTAACATTTCACCCATTAATTAATATAATATTACGATAAGTTAAGAAATTAACAAATTATAAAATACCCTTACAACATCTTTTTTATTTTTTGCAATAAAAAAAAAAACTTGAAACCTTAACATTTTCTTTTTTAGTATTACACTATTACATAAATTCAAAGTTTTTTTGGAAAGGGGGGACTCGAACTCGTAACCTCATAGTGCAAGTGTGAGGGGTTTACCATCGAACCAACTCATCTGAATCCATTCTTTTTTAGGTCGTATAAGTTGTATCATTGTTGACTTATTAATTTTTGGACCCAGCCCAAATGGTCTTTGAATCAAATTACAGGATCGGGTAAGCTGGCCCAAACCCAACCCACTTTGACATTAACTATTAAAAGAAAAATCAAATAAATGGGTTTTAGGGTTTCTCTGAAAACACTACACACAAATACAGATAACTCAATACATAGTAGTTCACTTTCGACTTGGTGCATATCTACTACAGCAAGAAAAAACGCCATGACTGCTCAGACCCAGGAAGAACTCCACGCTGCTCTTCTCGAAGAACAAAAAATCGATGTACCCATCTCTCTCTCTTGTTAGCGAACAAACGTCACTATACGCACGGAAGCGTTGCCGGATAGAATACAAACAAACACAATAACAAAAAAAAGATAAGATGAAGAGAAGTAATTAAATCCAATCACACACAACACAAGAATTTACGTGGAACCCAAATAAGGGAAAAAAAACCACGGCCGTCAGGACGATAAGAGAAAGTTCCAATATGTAGTAAATTGTTACAACTACACACTCATGATCTCTCTCTAAATAATACCCCAAACTCAATTACACATAATGCTCACTTTGAGATCTCTCTAGTAGTTGCTATTTTGCTCCACACAAATAACCTAGTTATTATGGTCTATTTATATGAATTACAGGGAGTTCAAGCTAAAAGGAAATCCTACTCTTATACGTACAAGAATTACTTGTTCCACATAATTATACTATTTCCTATTTATGACAAGTCTTCCTTTAAGGAGAAATCATATTCCTATTAGAACTTCTAGAAGCAGCATATTTTCTCTTCCATGAATATTTCCTGATTTAACGCATGCTTGTGATTGACTACGATTCAAGTTGCAGTTGGCCACCTGCTTCCTAAACTGTGTTGAACTTGACCATTCAGAAAACAGTGATCCATGCACCACATCATTGTCTACCGCTGTGGAAGCCACAACGCTTTCCACATCGGTATACACTAGAATTGGACCACTTTCCATTGCGCTGTGAAAATTCACAGCACTTAACCACTGCTGTCATTACCACTGTCAAAGCCACAGCGGTAGTGATAACGGTTTGCACTATTCTTCGCTTCTACTATTCGTCACGTCCTTCAAACCTCCCTCAAACATAACCTCATACTCCCAAACGCTCTCACGTCTCCAGGAAGTCTCCACATTGGTAATCGTGTTTGGTAACCATTGGTAATTTAAGCCATATCCAACAATCCTCTTTTATGGAGAGAATTCCCAAAACTTGTCCACAACTACAATCCTCATCACCGAGAATCAAACATACTACCATTAGGTATAAACACTTAGGAACACCCATCCCAAGATTTCTCTGGCACATGTCAAAATTTACCTTGCTGAAAATTATGGTGCAACTCATCACGTTAGGTTCCCAAGGAGTTCGCTCAGCCATCGACATCCTTATCTACCACACACCTTGCATCACCTCCTAACCAATGCCCGTGCGCAATTGTGGACCCGCTAGCAGCTACATCCTTTTCACGGCAACTAACGGTTATGCCATGAGGATGTTTATGCCCCTTTAGAGAGCATCGCTGTAGTTGTCATACTTAAGAGAGGCGATTGCCGGATCACTTTTTTTGGAGCCCTTAGCTGCACTTGTTTTTTTTATTTTGACAATCCTTCTTTATGTGTCCAGACTGTCCATATCCCCAACAAGTGACTTTCCATTTGGAGTTCTCATTTTTCCTGTCAATCAAAATAATAGAGTTATCAGAAGATTTACCTTCACTTTTTAGCCTTTGTTCCTGAGAGATAAGTTTATTCGCTACATCTCCAAAGCATATGATTGAACTCCCATGCATCAAGATTGGCTTCATGTGCGCATAGGACGATGGAAGGGACCAAATGAGTCTTAGACCTTTGTCTTCTTCATCAATCTTTACTCCAATCGACTCTAATTCTGAAACTATTCCTTTGAGCACTCCTAGATAATCAGAAATTTTCGTACCTTTAGACATTTACAGCATGTGAAACTGCTCATTCAAGTAGAACCGGTTGCAGATGCTATTTGATTGATACAATTCTTCAAGCCTCTCCTAAAGTTCTTTCGCTGAATATATTCCATGAATATTTACAAGATCGTTCTTGGCTAGGTTCAATCGTACCGCACTCGCAGCTCTTTCGTCCAAATCCTCCCAATCATCATCGCTCATCTTATGTTTTCCAGAACTAGTACTAGCCGCATCTTTATTAGAATCTCCAGAGCCTTCAGGGTTCGCAGGGGTTGACTTGCCCTTCAACGCCTTATGTAAACCGTATTGGATTAATAGGTCTTTGACTTGAACTTGTCACAAGCGAAAACTAATCTTTCCGTTGAACTTCTCAATATCGAATCTCATCATCCTAGCCATAAAGTTTGTTAAGACCACTATCAAGCAACTGGGGCTCTGATACCAATTGTTAGCGAACAAATGTCACTATACGCGCGAAAGCGTTGCCAAATAGAACACAAACAAACACAATAACAAAGATAAGATAAGATGAAGAGAAGTAATTAAATCTAATCACACATAACACAAGAATTTACTTGGAAACCCAAATCAGGAAAAAAACCACGACCGTCAGGACGACAAGAGAAAGTTCCAATATATAGTAAATTGTTACAACCACACACTCAAGATCTCTTTCTAAATAATACCCCAAACCCAATTACACACAATGCTCACTTTGAGATCTCTCTAGTATTTGCTATTTTGCTCCACACAAATAACCTAGTTATTATGGTCTATTTATATGAATTACAAGGGGTTTAGGCTAAAAGGAAATCCTATTCCTATACATACAAGAATTACTTGTTCCACATAAATACTATTTCCTATTTATGACAAGTCTTCCTTTAAGGAGAAATCATATTCTTATTAGAACTTCTAGAAGCAACATATTTCCTTTTCCATGAATATTTCCTAATTTAACGCATGCTTGTGATTGACTACGATTCAAGTTGCAGTTGGCTACCCCCATTCCTAAATCGTGTTGAACTTGACCACTCAGAAAACTGTGATCCATGCGCCACATCATAGTCTATCACTCTCGGTACCGCTGTGGAAGCCACAGCACTTTCCACAGTAGTATCCACTAGAATTAGACCGCTCTTTATTGCGCTGCGAAAATTCACAGCGCTTGACCACCACTGTCAAAGCCACATCGGCAGTGACAGCAGTTTGCACTGTTCTTCGCTTCTACTGTTCGTCACGTCAACCAAACCTTCCTTAAACATAACCTTATACTCCCAAACGCTCTCAAGTCTCCGCATTGGTAAATCATGTTTGGTAACCATTGGTAATTCAAGCCATATCCAACATCTCTCTCCATCAAATTTTATGTTTTTCGATTACTTCTATTATCGATAATTAACAACTCTTAGATTTCTTTTGTCAAATAATCTATTAGATCTCCTGTTTAATTCTTTTTGGGTCTTGATTGTCAATCTGTGAATAAGTACAAATTTAGGGAGTAAAAAAAAAAGCGCAAAAGTAGCGCAAGAAAGGAACTGTGATTGATCAAGCGCAGTTGGTGAAGGACTCCAAAGTAGTGCCGGATTTAGCGTACCGGTTGGAGAGGAAATTTGCAACAAATTGATGATTGGTGCATGGGTTGGAGATGCTCTGAGTTTGTAAAAGGAGATCTTGAAATTTTTCTAGAAATCTTTTTTTTTTTTTTTAAATATATATTTTGTTTTCCAGGTTTCCTCGATATAACTTTTTCTTTATCACTTTCTTTATTTTTTTTCCTTATCACTTTTCTTTTTTTCCTTTTTTTTTAATTGGTTATTTTAAAATTAAGGGTAATTAGCACAAATACCCCATGAACTCTATGTTCGTTGCTAATTTACCCCCTATACTTTTTTTTTAGGCAGTAAACCCCCGGAACTTAAGGAAATTGGCAACCAGTGACGGAATAGGGACGGAACCCTTTTTCCGTCCAGGAAAAATTACATTAAGGTGCCCTGATTATATGCGTAATTGTATTAAAACCATAAAAATATAATAACAACTCCCACATACCCTTCACTTAAATTTATTTACAAAATAAATAAAAAATTTATATAAAAAAAATGAGAACAAAATTTCTATCAAACTAAAAATTTAAAACAATTTAAACAATTAAATTAAATTAATATGTTATAGAGAATTTTATGATATTTATATAATACAAAAATAAAATATTTTAAATCTCCACCATCCAAATCTTAGATGGATGGTGGAGAATTATTTATTTACAAAATAAAAAAAGAAATTATATAAAAAAAAATGAGAAAACAAATTCCAACCACAAACCCAATCAATCTTCAAAAATCAAAACACAAAATCCTAGATGGATATATATATATATATATATATATATATATATATATATATATATATATATATTTTTTTTTTTTTTTTCTTTCCTACTTTCTTTAATTTTCTCAGTTACCAAATACATTGTTTAATTTAATTTGATAGAAATTTGTTTCTCGTTTTTTTATATAATTTTTATTTTATTTTATAATTAAATAATTCTCCACAATCCATCTAAGATTTGGATGGTGGAGATTTAAAATATTTTATTTTTGTATTATATAAATAACTCATTAAAACTAATCAAAATTCTGAAATTCATCAAGCAAACCATCATAAGAAATCTTATTATTGATCTCAAATAATAAAAAAATCTTAATAAAAAAAAAATCTTCATCTCTCTCACCCGTACACAACACAATCTCTAGAATCTAGATCATAAAAAAAATTTCTTCATCTCTCTCACTCATATGGAAAAAATCAAATGTAACATCACAAAATCATCAAGCAAACCATCTTCACCAATCCACAAAAAACAAACCCATATTTGAAATCATCAAACTCTGTTTCTTGAAATCATTCACCACCACTCCAACATTACCACAACCGAACCCAGATTATGGCCACACCCTCCGATTCTTCTTTGGACCCGAAAACCCGAGAAACCAGACCCAACTCCTTTGCCTCTGTCGCGCTCTGTCGATCTCTCTCTCCTTACTGCGACGACTGCTGTTGCTGCTGTCGATCTCTCTCTCCGACGACTGCTGTTTTTCCAGATCCACGAGTTATGGATCGTCGATCTCTTTCTCCTTACTCTGTCGGCAGAGGAGCCGCAGGAAGCATCGACAGCGAGGGAAGCTGAATTTGTGGGGGTGGTGGGTGTGTTGGTGAGAGAGAGCGAGAAGAGAGGGAGAGAGATGAATCGGGGAAAGAGAGAGAGAGAGGCGGTGAGAGAGAGAGGGAGAAGAGAGTGGTGGGTGTGTTGATGTTTTCTGGTGTTTGATTTTGGAAGAGAGGGATTAGTGATCAGAGAAATAATATTAATATTATTTGGATCAGTGTTGATGTTTTCTGGTGTTGATTTGGATCAGTGTTGATTTTGGAGGAGGGGGATTAGATCAGAGAAATAATATTAATATTATTTTATTATATAAGTTTTTAATATTTTTTTTTAATATTTTATTATAGTTTTTAATATTATAATATATAAGAAATAATATTTTTTTCTCATTTTTTTTATATAATTTTTTTTTATTTTGTAAATAAATAATTCTCTACCATCCATCTAAGATTTGGATGGTGGAGATTTAAAATATTTTATTTTTGTATTATATAAATATCATAATTTTTTTTTTTTTTTTAATAAATAAATTTAAGTGAAGGATATGTGGGAGTTGTTATTATATTTTTATGGTTTTAATACAATTATGCATATAATCAGGGTACCTTAGTGTAATTTTTCCTGGACGGAAAAAGGGTTCCGTCCCTATTCCGTCACTGGCTGCCAATTTCCTTAAGTTCCGGGGGTTTACTGTCTAAAAAAAAAGTATAGGGGGTAAATTAGCAACGAACATAGAGTTCAGGGGGTATTTGTGCTAATTACCCTAAAATTAATTTTGGCATGTTTTTATATTAAAGACAAAAAGATTTCCTTGTGTAACCAAACACAATTATCTAACATTCCTAGGAATCTGACATAATATTCCTATGCACAACCAAACACATATATATAGGTTTCCCAGAAATCACATTACTGTGTTTAATTTTCTCAGGAATCAGATTATTTTGATTACCTCATACCAAACGGCCCCTAAGTGATTTCTAAATTTAACCATGAATAGTTCCTAGATTTTGGTACTAACATACCTATGTGAGAATAGTTATTAGTAACCAGGCCCGTACGATTCCTGTTATTTTCCTTAATTTGTTGTTGTTTTTAACAACGTAAGAGCATCTTCAATGCAATGCTAAATCATTGTGCTAATGCTATAATTTAGTACAAAGTAAAAAAAAAACATGCTCCAATGCACTGTCAAAAGCTGTGCCAAATTTGGCACAGTGTATATATAGCATATGCCAAATTTGTCACAGCAATAAATACAGTCGTATTTATTGACTTTTTAAATTTCAAATAATAAAAATTTAACAAATTTGGTAGGAAAAATTGAGATTGAAATAATTCTAAAAAAAATATATTCAATGCATTCATTGAATGTATTAGTTGTATTTGTTGACTTTTATAATTTTAAATAATAAAAAATAAATAAAAAATAGCATATCAAATAAAATTTTACATTGGAGTATAATGCTAAAATGATGTGACAAATACAGTAGAACCCCTCTAAATTAATATTCTTGGGACCTACCCCTGAGTATTAATTTAGAAAGGTTATTAATTTGAAGGGTTTGACATTGTAAAGTGTTATTTTGTCTTAAAAAACGTGTAGAATTCGATTTTCTTGTTTAGGGAAGGTTTCTTTTCGAGATTCCTTGTTCAGTCGGTTTTCTTCTTCAGGGAAGTTCCTTTTTTTTTAGGATTCCTAATTGCAATGGCACTGCCCATGGCAAATCGAAAGGTTTGCTTCTCCTTGACAATTGAACAACCCATGTACCACTTATAGAGCTACCTAATCACATCTAACTCAGGAACATCACAGTGCACTATCTACCACCAAATTTGAAGAAGTGTGTTACACTCCAACTGAAGAGGTTATTATCAATGATATTACAAGGCAGAATAATGATGATGTGGTTGAGATAGATAACAACGACGATAGTCATAAGGTATTTAAAATCTCTACAAGTAAGGTTAAGTTGTTGAAATGATAAATTTAATTGAAACCTTTTGACTACAATAAGAAGATGATGATAATAGCTTATTGATGATAATTCAAAAGATGAAGGATGAAGTCAAAAATATCAAACGTAGTGACCTAGTGCAAACTAGTATCTTGAAATACTTTTCTAGTTCTTGAATAATTTATAATATATTTTATACTTTTATGAAATTATTAATTTATGTGATAGTCAGGATTATTAATTATTACGATAGAGGGGCTTATTAATTTTTTACACTGGCCCAAGTCGGGACCGAGATTTTTTATTAATTTAGAGAGGATATTAATTTATAGAAGATTAATTTACAGGGGTTCTACTGTATAACATTTTATTATTTTTTTTTATCAAATTTGACATTTGCATTAAGCGTCGGAGATGTCTAAGAGTACATTAGATGATTAGAAGTTGCATGTACAGCATTGATGAGCTGTAAGAATTCTCTAATCAAGAAGAACAGATGACCTCGAGAAGCACAATTTTGATTAATGAGTGAACTTCCAAAGATCACTTATTGGAAGTGAATGGCTGAATATAGAAAGCACGTGAAAAGCTAGCTTAATTTGCAAAAAGTGCTTTTGCCCAGGAACTGTTAAATGTGTATTAAGGCTTAAATATAAGATAAGAATGAGAGATTATTGACAGAGAGAGTGACATTTTTTGCTTTCTCTTAATTATTTCTTGTTTGATATAATGGGGTTATTACTACAGCAGGCAGAGCTGGTTGCACCTACTGACCTACATTAAACCAATTCGTGCCTGCATCTCACCAATCCACATGTTTATCAAATTAATTATATCGTTTTCATACTTCCAATTAGAAAATGGACTTGATTTATGGATAGTCACCTAGAGTCTCTCCCTCTGGTTTCTCTCTAACTAACCTAAGGTGAAAGTTTTAGAGCAGGTTTTTTGTTAGCAACTTTTCGCTTACAACCTGTGACCCTTTGAGTACCATGAACGTTAACGAGATCGCATCGCTTTGTAATGCTCTTTCAATCGGGGAGAAGGAAAGCCCTGCTAGAACTCTTGATGTACAGTTGAAAGATGGCGGAGAACAAAGATTGGCTCTTTGTCTGGTGGGGAAAGTTTTGGCCCCAAAGGTAGTGAATAGGATCGCTTTTATGGACGTTAATTATGAAAGGATCTGGAGAGTAAATGGGGGAGTGGAGATTGAGGCTGTTGAATACAATATTTTTGAATTTCATTTTAAGAATTTACGGGCCCTAGGAGGATTTTATCGGGTGGTCCATGGAGGTTTGATAGAGCCATCATCATTTTTGAGGAACCAAAAGGTACCGGAGATATTGCTAACATGGTGTTCAATCCAACGGAGTTTTGGGTCCAAGTGCACAACCCGTCTCTTCTAAGCATGTCCAAAGAAATATGTTTATTCTTAAATCTCAGGTAATATGATTGGAGAAATGCGGGATATTGATTTGGAAGCCGGGAAAAATGGTACGTAAGGGCGAAGTTAGGATTTTGGCTTTGGAGAGATAAAACTAATATTAAAAGTCACACAAGAAAAATATATTAATATGCCAAAATGTAATATCGTTTAGTCTTTAATATAAGGGTAAATTACACTCACACCCTTAAGGTTTGAGGCAAAGACACTTAGATGGAAAAGTTTAGTTATTCTACACTAACACTCCTGTATTGTCGAAAATGCCCTTGTATAATAATAAAAAATAAAAGTTTTTTTACACTAACACCCAAGGGCATTTTGGACCTTACAATGGTCAAATAGGGGTGTGAGTGTAGAATAACTAAAATTTTCCATCTAAGTGTCTTTGCCTCAAACCTTAAGGGTGTGAGTGTAATTTACCCTTAATATAATGATACAAAATAATAATAATAATATTAATATTAACACTAACTTCGAGAATCAAAATGGAATTTGACTCCATTTTGTATCTCAAAATCATCAATAATCAAATTTATTTAAATTTCTTTACGATTTCCATTTCAATATACATAATCAAAGAATTTGTGAAAAAATAATCTTTCATCTTGTTACATAGATGAAATATCTCTTTTAAGAGTTCTTACTTAGTAATTATATAATTCATATAAAATATTTAAAATATCATTGTACCATTAATATATTTAATTGTTATAGTGAGTACCTAATAAAAATAAAAACTACATACATATATAGACGAATTTAGCTATACTATACCTTTCATGTATAGTTGCGGGGGTAATTATGAGAGGTTATTTTCTTTTAGTTTCAAACTTTTAATTTCTTATAAATTTTCAAATATTTGATTTTTATAGACCTTTAAATTAAAATCCAATTATTGAAAATTAACCTGCAGTAACTGTGTAATAGTTGAACCCATATGTAGACTAGTTTAGGAAATAATGTATGAAATCGTAATATATTAAAATAATAAAAAGGATTGATTTTGTCTTGAAAAAAAAACATGTTAGAAATTTATATTATTTATAAAAGGAGGGGCCAGGTTATCATATTCATACAACATTAACTTAATATGCATGTAATGTAAATTTGGTTGATTTTTCATTCACTGGGGTTGGGGGTGGGGCGATGGTCCCTATAGGCCCCCATTTGCCTTCGCCTTCGCCTCTAATGGTACGGGTAGATTTATTCAAGTCCGGGTGGTGATTAAGGTGGATGAACCTCTAAGGAGGAGACTCTGTGTGGAGTGTGGACCTTTAGGGAGATGGAAAAGTAACCACCATGCTTTTAAGGTATGAGAGGGTGCCAGATTTTTGTTATAAGTGCAACAGACTGGGTCATACTTTAGGGGAGTGCTCTTTATCGGGTGACAATTGGGAGGTAACGACCGAACCTAATATCAGGCTTGTACGTGGATGCGGACTACAAGTCCTCCGAAAAAATACCTATATGGAAATGGAAGACTGTAGCAGGGAAGAAAAGGCTGGCGAGAGGGTGGCTTTGGTTTTTCTGGCCCAGGAGACACCTCGCGGGCCCAAGAAGATTAGAGAGCAAAAAAGAAATCATCGGAGCTAGACGGGAATAATCCAGGCGCCAGGCGGGAAGGTTAATTCAGGACTCCTCGTTTCCAGGGTTACGTGTGTGGAAACAAACAAAAGAAATAGTGAAATACTGACTCTGCGGCTAGCTACGTGCTTGGGGAGAACCAAATTGACGGTTGTATGATTTCTTGCCCCAAGGTGGAACACATGACTAACTTCATTAGCAAAGCCATTGGTGGTAGACAGTAGAGGATGCCTCGTTAGACACCTCTACCTTCGAATAAGTTCTTGCTAAACTCTAATGCAGCGATCGATGATAGTAGGGGTGTTGTGAGTATCGGGCTGGTGATTCGTAATTCTGAAGGCTGTGTAATGTCCACTAGCTCGCAGCAAGTTCTTGCTTAATTCGTATAGTCCCATGGTGGCAGAGGCGGTGGCTATTCTTAAAGGAATCCAGCTTGCTCGCGATACTGGTTTGGTGCCTTTAGACATGGTGTCTGACGCTGCTGTGGTGGTGGGGATAGTGAATGATTTGAGAGACCATGCTTCGAAGGTCGGTCTGGTGATTGATGTTATTAGGGAGCTTATGTTGTCCTTGCCTTGCTGTGTTTTAAAGTATGCCCCTAGGATTACCAACCTTGTTGCCCACACTTTGGCAAAAAAAAAGCACTTTCTATTTCTGAGGATTGTTTTTGGCTTAAGGATTTTCCTCCGTGTCCGTAGTTCTTATTAACGGACGCCCCTGGTTGTATCTGGTCTTCCGTTTATGAATTTGTTTTGTTTCAAAAAAAAAATTATGTCGTTTTCATCTGTATTCTATTTGAGCATTATTAACAAATGACACAAATTAACAACTAAAAATTTACTATAACAAGAAACTCAATAAATGTACGGGTAGAAACAAAATAATTAATACAATGATTGCGCATTTATTGAATTTCCTATTATAGTAAAATTCTAGGTAGGGCATATACTAACACTGCCCACTTTATTTTTATTTTTGGGTCCAACCCGTAATTTAAAGAATCTGTCAAATATATTACCAAAAAATTCGGTCATAAAATATGATTTAATGATTTTGTGATTCCTGTAAAATGGCAGACATTGATACTTTAACACGAGTTATAAGGCCTAATAAAATTCAAATCAACTAATAATATAAAAATCGACTAAGCAAATTAAATCACTCCTAATTAAGGTTTGGTCATTTTTCAAAAAAACAGCCCGTTAATTTCTAATTTAGATGATTACCCTCTTATTGCATACTAGAAATGTACACTTTAGCGATGGATATTTATCCCCGGATATCCAAATCCCCACTTCCACATCCCCATTGTGGGAGGGAGGGATTTTAGAGGAAAATAAGGAAATTGGTGGGGATGTGGATGATTTTCATCCCCAAATTGAAAAGGAGATGGAGATGAGAGAGGTCCCCTATCCTCACTTCTCCATTTTCCCCGCACCTTATATATATATTTCAATGAGAACTTTTTACAATGCACATTTTAAACACTTTAAGTGAAATTTAATGGAATTTATTGAATTTTGATGTGATTTTTTGAAGGGATGATAAAAAGAAAGAAATACATTTATTGAAAATTTTAGGGTACAAGAATTAATATTTTCTGACTTTTTCGAAGATAAAACATTTAAAAATAGAGAAATATCAACAAAAAAAAAAAAAAAGTTCTCGAATCCAAAAAATTTTCAAATTTTTACCAAATGTGTATTTTAATTTTCTCAGTATGCATACAAAAAAATTTCATCGAATCACATTCAATTGTATGGGATTTCATCAAATGTGTTCATTGTATTAAAATAAGGGGGTGTTGATAGGAAAAGTTCCATATATATATATATATATATATTCTCAATATTTTTTATTCTTTCTATTATCCGAAAATTGTTGTGGGGACTTTCCATACAATATTTAGCTGGGAGGTACAGGTGCCCCCCAGTGGGATCTCGAGGGTAAAGAAAGGAGATGGGGGTTACGGCTCTGATACTGGTCTTAAGTCCCTAGTACAGGGTCTGTCGTCCTTGGTACCCTGTTTGTCGTCCCAGGTACCCATCTCTAGTCTCCTCTATGATTTTCCTATATAGTTCCCTAATACAAGTAGGTATGTAAGGAGGAGGGATAGATGATCCTCATGGTGGAGGTGGTCACAAAGGATATGACCACCCGTAGATGACTCTTTCCATGCTCTGGTTCCTCCAGTCGAGGTCGAAACTCGTCCTGGTTCTTCTAGCTGGTCCAATGGCGCTTTAGGGCTTCTAGGGTGTGCTGGAGCAGGCTTCTCTAGTCTTGGTGTCGGATCCTAAAAAAATGTATCAAGCTCTATCAGAGGAGGTGGTAGAGCTTGGTTAGTCCTCTAGTGAGTCTAGCAGGGCTCCTTTGGTTTTTGGCATGGATTTGGCCTTGCCCCACTAGTTCTGGTGGTAGATCCTTTAGAGGGCTACTCACTTCCATAGGAAATGTACGAGGGAGCTCCTCGGCTCCCCGGTTCCCCGACTCCTTTCTAATGGATCTAGAGGGTCTTTCCCCTCTTTTATGTGTGACTTGATATGCAAATAGGTGGATAAGAGAGCTAGGACCAGTAGGATCAGAGCCTAGCTCCCATACATGTATAATAAAAGAGATAGAGGGGAGAATGACAATTTTCTTAATATAATTGGAATGGCCTAGGGGGAAAAAGTATGCTGAAAAACCCCTAGGTAGTATCCAATGGAGAAAGTGACCATCCTTCATATATTTATGAATAATATATACTCCGAGGAGCTTACACAAGTAGCAAAGTAGTACATCACAAGTGCTTCGGAGAGCTTACAATAGTAACAAAAACAAATGGAGGGGGGTTTTTTTAGTAGATAAGTAGCCAAGTAGCCAAGTAGCATATCCATGCTACAAAGGAGGGAGGCATAAAGGCTGCCCCTTTTGGATGAGGTACCTCCCTATGTGGTAGAGGTGGTGTAGAACACTTTAAAATAATGTAGGATAGTCATCTCATGCAGGAGAAGTCATTTAGTGAAGGAGGGAGGGATGCATGAGGGTTGCCCATTTAAGTGGTACCTCCCACTAGATGGATGGTCTCTCATAGAGGTAAGACCGCTGGAGAACATCCTAAAATAGTCTAGAATAAAGGTTGTTAGTGGAGGATGACAGAACCCTCAAGAAATGCATAGGATTTCACTTATATAGTGGGCTTAGTTGGTGATGTGGAAGGCATGTGTTCAGCACACGTGGGCACATGGTTCCCATATGAAAACACACTCTTTAAATGGTGCAGGACGTGCCACATCAGATTTCGGGCATACATGGCGATGACGAGACGCTTTGGTGTCATTTGGGTGCCTTTCCATTGGAGGGAGGTGTCTAGGTGGCCTCTTAACCAAATGACCCTCACATGGGGCTATAATAGAGCAATTAATGGTGCAAGAAAGTGGTTGAAAAGCTGCTGAAAGGTCACCATCAGTGGGCCCCCTTTGTCCCCCAAATTTGTGGAAAGCTCTTATGTTGTCTTTTATTCAAATTTGATGGGTCCCTATCACTTTGACCACATTTTCTCATGGAATACAGCACATAAATCATGTAGAATGAGCAACTCTATTTGAAGGATCTGGTATCCCTGTACCTCGCTACTCTGGTACCCCAATACCATGATACCTCGAGACCATGGTACCCTAATGTAGGTCTGCTGTATAGGGGATTTCATGTAGATTAGATGCACTGGTGCAGATTGGCCGCCAAGAGGGGAGGATCCGGTAAAAGGGATCCCATAGGGGAGATCCGAAGGGGATCTCATAGGGGAGCTCTTGTGGGGGAGGCCTAAAAGAAGGTTCTCCTAGATAAATGCCTTGAGAATTCTCCCTTGGATAAATGACCAAATTTTGTGGTTAACACTTTCTATTCTTAATATTTTTGTATTTGTATTTGAATTTGTAATGGATTTTTTTTTTTTTTAGTCTATAAGTTTTAGTAGAATAGGGAAAACGGAGAAATGGGGGAACGGTGAAACGAGGAAATAGGGAAAGGAAATTGGGGGGGGGGGGGGGGGGGGGGGGGGGGTTGCTATCTCCTTCCCCATTTTCCCAATGCCCATCCCTAGTACACTCCAAAATCTATTACCAAAATTGGCCATGCTTGTTCTTTTTTTGTAGATGAGCTCGAAAAGTTCGATTTTATAAAGGTTTATACATAATCCAAGCCAATGATTAGGCCAAATCAGTAGAGATGGTCGAATTGAAAAGCAATCATTAAAACATGAAACAGCAGCCTGAAACATTATTAAGCTGAATGAGTACAATAATTTGTTAATGATTAGGGAAAATCAGTAGAACATGTAGCAGCATGTAGCTTGTCAAGCAACCCGTTTAGAAGAATTATATAAGACATTTGGTATTCTGGAGAGGCTTGTTGGTAATCTATGGAGATTTACTGTAATAAACAATTGGGCAAATTGCACAGACTTTAAGTTTTTTTATTTTTTTATTTTGTTAAAACATAATATTCAACAAATGTCCTTAATTACATAGCCATCGCCTGCCATTAGTGATTAATCATTAGATTTAACGATGGACTTTAAAAACACGAAAATGCCCCTAGTATGGAAAAAAAAAAAAAAAAACTCCATTGAAATTCGAACTCCACAAACTATTCGCAAAATTTGTCTTACATTACTAGATCCATTGGTTGTCTCTTCTGAGATGATTTTCCAAGGTGAGGTGGGTCATGGTTTGATGTTTGAGAATTGGGTCTTTTGGATATTTTTCTTCTTCATCGTGTTGTGGTGGTTTTGGGTCTTGTTTTTGTTGTTCTTGCTATTGAAGGAAATGAAGGAAAACTTTAAGTGAAAGTCTGTGGATTTACATCGAGGCAAAGAGAAGGTTTAAAGGATCTTGAGTGGAGAAAGATGTTAGATTTTGAGGAGTGGAGAGTTGGGTAAGAAGCCAAATGAAGACGACAAGCTTTAGAGAGTAAGTGCAGACCAGGGTGTGTTTGGGATTTAGTTGCCAACAGAGTATGTTCTGTTTCTCAAAATTGATGAAAACAAAAATGCTAAAATAAAACAATGGTCACTATATAGTAAAACAATGATAGGTGCACAAATTTTTGTTTTGGTAGGGGAGGGGTTGATTAATAATTATGAAAAATTAAATGGACACTATATAATTTTCTTTGGGTATATATGTCATTATAGATGGTTTTGAGCTTATTTTAGAAGATAGTTTCTCCATACAATCTATTTTTTCTTTTTACACTTCTTTTCTAAAAACATTCCATTCTAAAAATTTAAATTAAAAAAAAAATTCTAAAGACACTTGTTAACCGCCTAAAAAGGCAGTGGCCCAAAGAAGAATTTTCCACCTTTGTCAAGACTGCATGGAGTAGAGGGACGCTACAGGGAGCATCCAGCTACCCCGAAAAGGAATCAGGACTGGGATCGAGATCACTCCGGTCCCCAAGTACCAAGAAAAATTGAAGCCAAGGTCCAGAGGTTCCGCTACCATATCGTCCCGTTTCCCTGATACCTAAATAGTGTTGGTATCGCAATTCAATGATGCACTGTACCCCGGTGTCATGATTCCCACCTAGGACCGATCAACCAAGCAATAGGGTTTATGATAATAAGGGAGATCTCAATACGTCAAAGGAGAAAGCCATCAAGGAAGGAAGGACCGTTACACCAATGAACCAAGACCATACTATGAGAAGAACAGCACGCGGTAACATCCCTATACAAGGAAAGTTGACCTTTTATCGCCATTCGTAAACTCAATTTAAACAGGAATAGTCAACTCTATCAATCTCACCCAAAAAGGGAACAAATCACTTGATTTTGGGGGCAATTCCCGCGCCTAAACACAGCCTCTATTAACGCCTAATCAGTGTCCCTTTAATTGCTAAATCGATCGACTAAATTAGTGGAATTGACAGCAGGAATTAGGACCTATAAGAACGACAGAGTTCTCTGAACAAGGGGCCATAACCAAAAATAGTCTTTCCACTTATCAACTAAGCACGAATTCGCCATCACTTATAGTATCAAAAACACCATTACACCATTATTTTACTATTCAGATGTATGTTGTTTGTTGTTCATTAATGGAAAGAACCATCCCCTTGTTTTTCTCTTGATACATACATACATCTATCGTTATCTTTGATTTATCTCGTCTTTATTGGCTCGTATCAGTACCGATCGTGGTACCCCTCCAACTGTGACTTACCAAGGTCATGGTTTAAAAGTTGTTAATTGGAAATTTACCTCTCCAACATTTTTCGATTAACAACACTTTCTTTTGTTCTAAAAGTATTCCTTTTATCTTTTGACACTCCTATTCTAAAGACATTCCACTTTAAAAAAAAAAAAAAAAAAAAAAAATCTTTCTAAAAACACTCAATTTTATTTTAATATTACACATTATTATTAGCATTCCATCAACAATCATTTGTATCAATTTATTCTCGGTTACCAAAAACCAATGTTACGACTTAGGAGACTTGTCAACCACAATTCTTTAGAAAATAGCTTCCAAATCGCAAGCAACTTAGCAAAATACCATGAACTAGAAGACAATAACTAGCGATATAGGCAATAATCGGCTCTGTTCTTTATAGGGCAATTTGAATTTTTCCATATAACAAGGCTTGGAATTAAGACAACAAAGAAATATATATCCTGATAATATACTAAAATTAAACGAATAAGTTAATCTTTTGAAGCTTTGTAGAGTGTAACAATAATCACTTCCCAATCAAGAAAAAAATTTAAAATATTAGAAACAAAAAAGAATATGTTTTAGGGTTTGTAAAACTGTAAAAGAGTGAAAAAACACAACACACAAACAAAAGAAGAAGGAAAAAAGCATCGTTTTATAGAAAACCTAGTTTGAAGTGTCTTTAAAACTTTTTTGTCTTATTTAGTCATTTCAATTCAGGTTATAATTGTCATTAATAAAAAAAATTAAACATTAAACATTTGTTAACATCTTCTCTCATTTTAGAATTTATTTTTTATTTAATAGGTAAATGATCATTAAACATTAAAGTCAACCGTTAAATCTAATTGTTGACAACTAATATGCAATTAAAATCATTTGTTGAATATTATGCTTTTATGACAAAATTCAAAGTAAGTTTGTGCAATTTACCCTAAACAAATCAGCAATTGCTTCACACCTATGTAAGATGTGAAACAAATCAACATGAAAAAGTTGAAACAATAAAATAGCTTCACACCTATGTAAGATTTGTTGGTTGATTGTTCACATTTCTACATGCTACATATAAGATAGTTGGTTTGAACCATGATCAAATGATCGTTTGATTACATATAAGAATGTTGGTTCAAACCAAGTTCTAAAGATCATTCACACCTACATATAAGACGGTTGGTTTGAACCATGTAGATCGTTGATTACATATAAGAACATCAAAGCTCTAAAGATTGTTCACACCTACATATAACATATAAGATTGTTGGTTTGAACATGTTCGAAATATTGATCACACCAACGTATAAGATAAGATTGCTGGTTCGAACCATATCCGGATTATCAATTGCTGGTTAAGAATCCAGTATTTCACAATAGACCAAAGCATAATTTACCAAGAAAATATCAATTCCTCTGACAAGTTGAAGTGAATCAATTAGAAATAGAACTTGATAACAGCAAGATAGAAGAAAAGATAATAGTCACATTCACTAAAGACTTACCTAGAGCCAATTTCTAATTTGTATTGGCGTATTAGTTATTAATTTGGTTTTATGTTTATATTTCTTCTTCTCTTCTTCACTGTTGCTCCCATTTCATTTCACTACTATATTATTTACGTGGCCTCAATTTAAGTCTTTTCGACCATGGTGAAATTATCAATATGCAAAAAATACTTTCAACCATTCTATTATGTTTACCAATAATGTTCTGGTCAGAAGAATCATTTTGATGTATTTCTCAAAACTTAATTTTTGGTTAGTAAAATAATTTTAGAGACTAAATTATAAAACTCCTTTATATTATATGGGGTGAAAAATTAAATAGCACTTTTTGGGGTGGGTCTTGCGCAAATAGCACCGCATCAATAACTCTTGTTTTAATAGCACTAAAGTAGGTGATGGGACCAAAATGCCCCCACTTATTTTTTATCTTTTTTTTTTTTTTTTTACTTTTTAAATTTCTTCATCTCTCTCTCTCTCTCTCTCTCTCTCTCTCTCTCCTTAGACGATCTCTCACTCAGACCTCAGCTTTGAAGATTGAACAATTTCTAGAAAACGTCACATACACTGGTAAGTATCCAAAAAAAAAAAAAAAAACGCAGTTGTTAACCGCCAAAAAAGGCGAGGGACTAAAGAAGAATTTTCCTCCCTTACCAAGACTAGTGGAGTAAAAGAACGCTACAGGGAACATCGGGCCAACCCATGAGGGAACCGGGATCGATACTCCTATGACAAGCCATATGAAAACCAGGACCAGGAGCGAGGTCATCCTGACTCCCCAGTACAGGGAAACGTTATAGCCAAGATCCAAAAAGCTCCGATACCACATTCCCCCGACTCCCTCATACCAAAAAGCGTCGGCACTGCGATCCATGATGCATAGTGTCTCTGTACCACGATTCCTCCTTAGGTCAACCTACCAAGCATTCACCATCTGCCCTATATGAAGGATGATGCCCAGGAAGGACCGGTAAAATCAAGAGTAAAACTACGCCACAAGAAGGTCAACATGCAGTAACATCCAGTAAAAGGGAAGAGAGTTGACTTTTCCCGCCATTTGTAATGCCATTTAAAACGGAGATAGTCAACTTTATCAAGTCCTACCAAAATAAAACCAATCTACCTGATTTTGGGGATAATCCCCGCGCCTAAACATGTCCTCTATCAACGCCTAATTAGTGTTCCTTTGATTGCTAAATTGCTCGACTAAATTAGTGGAATGGACACTAAGAATTGGGACCTATAAGTACCACAGAGCTCTCTGAAGAAAAGGAATCAGAACTAGAAAGAGTTTTTTCCACATATGTCAAATTTGCCATAAGTACCACAGAGCTATCTGAACTAAAAGGAATTAGCACGAATTTGCCATCACCTATGTCAAAAGCACCATTATACCATCATTGTACTACTCGATTGTATGTTATTTGTTGTTCATCAATAGAAAGAACCATCCCCTTGTTTTTCTTTTGATACATACACTCGTCTATCCCTATCTCTGATTTGTTTTTACATTTATCTCATCTTTACTGGAACGTAACGGTACCAGTCGTGGTACCCCTCCAACTGTGACCCACCAAGGTCGCAGTTTTAAAAGTTGTTAATTGGAAATCCACCTCTCTTGCATTTTTCGATTAACAGCAGTAATAAGTCTCGAATATTCGTGAATTAAGTCTCGAAAACGTATGAATAAGTCTCGAATAATCGTAATAAGTCTCGTGTATTCATAAATAAGTCTCGAAAATGCATGAATAAGTCTCGAAAATTCATAAGTCTCGAATAATCGTAATAAGTCTCGAGGATTCATAAATTAAGTCTCGAATAAGCGTAATAAGTCTCGGGTATTCATAATTAAATCTCGAAATGGAACAAATAAGTCTCGAAATTAAAAAATAAAATAAAATAAAAAAATCTCAACATCGGCGATTGTTCATCTTCTTAGATTCGACAAACCCAAACCCAAACCCACCAATTCAAGATTCAAACAAACCTCCATTCAGATTCAACAAACTCACCATTCACATCAAATTGACAACAAAATCACAATAAAAACTAAATTGAAAACTCAAAATCAACCAAAACGAAATTAATATCTCAAAATCAACAAAATCAAATTTAAAAACAAAACCCTAACAAAAGACTTTTTTCCTTAATGCCTTCAATCGCCACTGTCCTATGACCGAGAACTCTCGTCGACATGTCATCGGAGTCTTACGACTACTGTCGAAGTCTTCGCGGTTGTCTACCGGTGCCATAGGCCATAGCAGTTGTCGTCATCGATTCCCTCTAGATTGTAAAGGTTTGGAGAACAAGAAAAAAGTACGAATATATAGCAACAATCACACCACACCATTGTAGCTTGGCAAAACCATTTGATCGTTTAAGAGATGTGAGATCTTTTGCATCTGAGAGAGAGAGAGAGAGAGAGAGAAAGATCGTTGGAGAGAATGGGAAGGAGAGAGAAATATGTTGAAATTTAAAAAGTTAAATAATAATAATAATAATAATAAGTTGGGGGTATTTTGGTCTCACCACCTATTTTGGTGCTAATAAAACAAGAGTTATTAAAGTGGTGATAGTTGCGCAAGTTAAAATTTAAAAAAGTACATAAACATGTATTTTATTAGAGCATTCCACATAGGAATGGCAATGGACCAGGTTTGGGCAGGTGGGGTTTGGAAAAAACCAAACCCAAACCCGTGAAAGAAAATGACATCCAAACTCACCCACGAGCCCACGAAATGTAGTGGGTTTGGGTTCGGGTTTCACCCGCGGATTTAAGCAACATCTAAACCCACCCACGAACTTCAGAAGATTTGTGGATGGATGTGGCACCCGCGGGTGTTCCCGTCAACGGTGTTGTAGACATTTTATGAAAATATCTATAAAATAGAAAATATATGAAAATTAACAAGATTACAAGTCCATTCCAACTACAGCTAATTTAAGCTTAACTAAATAATAATGTGCAAGAATCACAAAATGGACAGAGATAATAAAATCAGAAATGAATGAAACTTCAACAACCCACTTTGGACAGCCATTAGAAAATGACGAACCAAACCCATTAAAGTGACAAACCAAACCCGATATAATGTGCATCTCAAAAATAAAACCCAATTTTTTTTTAAAAGAATATATCTTGAACACAAATTAACAAGAGATCTGAGACCACAGGCTATCAATAATCTCTGGATACAACAAGAGATTGATATATGGATTTTGAAGAGGATTTCAAAAACCTGATATTTTGAAAAGGATTTCATAGCTAAACGGGTTCACGGGTTCGGGTATGGATTTTTTTTCAAATCCTTAACCAAACCCGAACCCGTGACTAGACCTGGCACGATTCCGGTTCCGGTTCCGGTTCCGGTTCCGGTTTCGGTTCCGGTTTCGGTTCCAGTTTTGAACCGACGGTTTCGGTTCCGAACCGACGGTTTCGGTTCCGAACCGACGGTTTCGATTCCGAACCGACGGTTTCGGCTCTGAACCGACTGTTTCGGTTTCGGTTCCGAACCGACGATTCCGGTTCCGGTTCCGGTTCCGGTTCCAAACCGACGGTTCCGGTTCCGGTTCTGAACCGACGGTTCCGGTTCCGAACCGACGGTTCCGGTTCCATGGTTTGGTGGAACCGGAACCGCTATATGCCGGTTCCGGTTCCATAGGAACCGGCGGTTTGAACCTTTTTTTTTTTTTTTTAATTAAACAAACAAAAATAGACTTCTAAGTTCTAACTTGATTGTAACTTATAAGTTGTAGATTGTAATTGAATAAAATAAAATATATAAATGACAAATTACAAAATTAAATTAAAATAAAACTAAACAAAATGACAAATTACAATTTACATTTCATTGGGTATTTGGAAATTGAGTCACCCAAATTTTAAAAATAACATAAAATAAATAAATGACAAATTACAAAATTAAATTAAAAAAATAATAAAAAAATAATATGTAAACTTATTACTTATTAGCCTTGCACTTAATTTTTACCATAATTAAGTTGCCTACGTATCCTCTTGGGGGGGTTTAGAGGAATCAAAGGCCACGTAGTTCTCTTACCTTTTATTCTTTTATTACAGGTTTGGTGATGACGTGGAGTCGTGGACTAATTCTCCACTGCTCCAGAGCCTTCAGGTTCGTCATCCTTAAAGAAATCGTATGTTGGCTCCTGATCGGTTTCTTGTTGTCTGTTTTCAGCATTTGTCCAATCATCAACACAAACCTGTATCTGAAGTGCTTTCGGTGTCAAGCACGAATGTCTTTCATCTAGGATATTCCCCCTGGCGCTGAACTCTTGATCCATCGCCACAGTAGAAACTGGTGTTGAAAAAATATTTTTGGCTATCATAGCCATGATTGGATAGTACTCTGTAGCTTCATTCCAATATTTTAAAATATCAAATGCTTCTGTAAACTCACAAGAAGAAGCTAGATAAGATTCAAGCTCGGTATACGAACCGGAGCTTGATGAAGAACATCTTGGTTTTTTAGTTTTTTTTAATAACATACTATACCCTAAATTCAAAAATCCAGAGGAGGATGATGTAGGCTGAGATGCAGTTTGTGTTCGTGTAACATCTATGTTCGGTGAGGATCCATACAATGTAACATATTCATCATATAAACTATACAATAATTTCTTAACTCTACCAAATAACGCATCAACATCATATTCAATATTTAAACCTTTTTTGCCATAATAACCTTCTAGATAATAAGACAAAGATTGTAATTTACAACGTGGATCAAAAACCATAGCAATCAAATAAATATTTGGAAACTCCTCATAATAATTTAACCATTTTACCTTCATAGTAGTAACAGCTTCCGCTATTGCTGGGTCAGATTCACAATAAAAAAATGCACCAACAACATTAATACTCTCAATAATAAATAAATGTGTTGTAGGAAAATAAATTATAGATAAATTTTTTGTAGCATTATGAAATTTTTTTAACAAATTGAAAACATTGTAACAAGCATCCCAATGAGTTTCAAAAAGTTCAACGGTAGGAACATGAAATTGAATAAAAGAAACTAATAAATTCCTATACTCATAACTTTGAGCAAGCATTTTATAAGTAGAATTCCAACGTGTTGGAACATCACGAGCAAATTTAACGACACGTCTACCATTTTGTTTACAATATCTTGCCCATGCTTTCATTGTAGAAGGATGTTTCCATAAAAACATTAGGGTTTTTCTAATAGGTAGAATAAAATCTCCAAGAGTTTCTAATCCTTTTTGAACACATATATTTAAAACATGGCATGCACACCTTTGATGAAAAAATGTACCACCAAGAAAGGGTTTGCATAAATCAATTAAAGATGGAATAGCAACGGTATTGGCAGAAGCATTATCAAAACCAATTGCAAAAATTTTGTTTTCAATATTATACTCTGAAAAAATAATTCTAAGCTGTCTATAAATATTCTGAGCAGTGTGTGCATCATCAAAAACTCTAAATGCAAGAATTCTTTTTTGGATAGTCCATGCATTATCCATATAATGGCAAGTGACACCCAAGTATGAATGCGATTGCCAATGGTCAGTCCATATGTCGGCACATACGGTAACACGTCCATTATATTTTTCAAAATATTTTTCTAACTTTTTTTTCTCTTTCAAATAATTTTTTTCAAGTGTTCATGTGAGCGTGGCTCTAGGGACACGGCATGCAGCAGGGTTTAATGCTCATCGACAATAGTTAACAAAACCAACCTTTTCACCAAAACTGAATGATAAGTGTTCTACTGCTACCATCCTAGCTAATTCTTCTCTATTTTGTTCATCAGTATAACGAAATAATTGTTGGTTAGGAGTAGCGTACCTAGGAATTTGTGATTGTGACCTCGTTCTGGTTATTGTGTCTGGATGTTTGGTTTCAATATGCTTCCAATAAGTGCCATATCCTCCGGATTTGCTCCACTTATATGTTTTGGTGCAGTAATTGCAAGCCGCTACATAGTTTCCATCTTCTTTCCTAACTTTCTTCATATGTTTGGCGAAGAGATCAGATTTGTTCCGCTTTCGTATAAGATCTTCCTCCTCTTGTAGTTCCACTTCCGCTGGATCATAATCAAAATCTGGAGGTATATCAATATCAGGCATATTTTCTGACTGGCTTGTCAAATTGGGGGTGGTGTCATTGGGATCTGGTTCAGAAATTATTAGAGGGGGAGTAGGACAGTTTAGGCCTAGGTCTTCAGCATAGGCCCGACGTTGCAGATATTTGTGATAGGTAGGGTTGTTATGATTGAGATTATTGATCAAGTACCCTTAGCTTTCATCGAAATCGAACGCCTAGGATCGTCACGGCCGTGACCCCTTCCACTTCCACTTCCACTTGCCATTTAAAAATAAATTTGGGAGAAAATTGAAAACTTAGAACTTAGAACTTAGAAGAATAATAGTATTAGACTATTAGTAGAATAGTAGGTACTATGTAGTAAAGTACAAAAGTAGTAAACTAGTAATTGCAAATAAATGAAAATGAAATTGGAAACTTAGTAATTGACTAATTGGAAATTAAATAAATTGGAAATAAGATTAATTGCAAATAAAATAAATTGGAAATAAAATTAATTGAAAATAAAATATATTGGAAATAAAATAAATTGCAAATAAAATAAATTGGAGATAAAATAAATTCGAAATAAAATAAATTGTAAATAAAATAAATTGCAAATTGCAAATAAAATTAATTTCAAATAAAACAATTACAAAATGAAATAAACATTAAAAACCTTGGGAACTTGGAGAGTTGTTGGAGACTTGAGAGTGTTGGAGAGAAATTAGAATTAGAGAATAGAGAGAATTGAGAAGAAATTGGTGTGAGGAAAAATGAAAGGGGGGGGGGGGGGGGGGGGGGGGGGGGGGGGGGGGGGGGGGGGGGTTATTTATTGAAAAAAAAAAAAAAAAAAAATTGAGCGAACCGTCGGTTCGCCCAAATCTTAGAACCGGAACCAGAAATCCGGTTCCGATTTTTTCGGTTCCGATTCCGGTTAGGTTCCACGGTTCGAACCGGAACCGTGCCAGGTCTACCCGTGACGGGTTGAATTTTCAATCCCAAACCTATCAATGGGTTCAATTATCCCAACCCAAACCCTCTTTAAGCGGGTTGAGTTCGGACGGGTCCCATGGATTCGGGTTTAATTACCATCCCTAATTCCACATAACCCAAGGGGCCAAGCACTATAAAGACCAAGGGTAGCCAACCCAATGAAAGCCACCAACCAGAGTCACATTTTTTGGACCTGAACTCCCACGTAAGGAGAGTGCTAGAGAACCCGCATGTGAAGATTAATAAGACGAGAAATGAATATATCCGAAACTCATAAACAAATCTGTTGCTTTCAATTCCAGTATGTTTTCCATTATATTATGAAATCTTAACAGAGAACGGGAAATCCAACAATCCCAAAATGATAAATTTCTCTTTACAGAGAAAGATACAACTAATTGCAAACCCACAAAAAGAAAACAACCGCAAGGCCTGTCCTCTTGAGCATCAATTGCATACTGCAAACAATTTTTAAACCATCTTCACAGTCATGCTATAACATAACATCTGCCTTGTCTTGTTTCATCGCCTTCCCTGCTTGTCATCAAATGCAATTTTGTAAAAATAATAGATTCATCATATTTCCACATGTTGCTCTCCATATATAACGGAGCCAATAAGAAAAAGAATATCTATGTAATGATATCAAGCCCAAATTGCAAGCAAGGACATGAGTCCAGCTCCAAGAAAGAGCATAAAATAAGACACTACTTGGAGTCTAAAATTGCAGCTCATCCTCTTACTGAGAAAATCAGCAGCAATTAAATCAACCAAAGCCATGTACACTAGAATTCCAGCTGACATTGAATCCAAGATGCCTTCGACAATCAAAGCACCCGAACTGTTTGGATTGTAAACCGAAGCAATGGCTGTACCAATGCCGATCCCTAATGGGGTTGTTATAGCGAAAAAGCATGCCATAATAGTAGCCGATCGGATCTTGAATTGAGCTTGAGAGATGCAGCCTCCTAGAGCAAATCCTTCAAAGAACTGATGGAAGGATAATGCTGCAATCAAAGGTCTTATTGTACATGGACTATGCGATACTCCAAGTGATATTCCAATAATAATGGAGTGTGATACTATTCCAAGTTCTAGAACCTGCAAAATTAACAATAGCATTTTGGAATATCATTTCCATGAATGAGACAGCTATAGTGGTAAACTACCATGGACCCCACAGTATATGTAACAAGTTGACAAAACACGTGCAGGTCCCACTTCTCATATCTCACCAATCATATGTCCCACTTTAGACCCAGTCACCTAGTACTGTATTTAGGTGATGACGTTTCTTAACACACTTCTTTACCTACTCCGAAAAATACAATAACAAAGACCACGCATTTAAGAGCACTAATTAACACACCAACAACAAAACAAACACAATACTGTAAATATAGGATTCAAATCAGCCGACAAAAAACAAACGTGTACCGATTTATATTTAACCAATCAAATTGGATTATATTAACAACTATCATTTATATTTAATTATTATTATTTTAAAATGTATACAAATAGTTTAATTTGATTAGTTAGATACAAATTAGGACATTTTTTAACGGGGATTTGAAACCATAAACAAAAGCTATATACCTGTGAAACGACGACGTGCCTAATACCACTCTCCGCATCCCCATCAGCGAACCCATGCGAGTGCCCGTGCCCGTGCCCGTGAGAATGGGCGTGGGCGAGGTCTTTCGCGTGCCCATCACATGCGTCCTGGCCATTCGGGTGGCTATGTCTATGGTGCGCTGCGTGCGCATGCATACCCACAATGTGCATGCCACCGCCTTCCTCTTCACCAAACACCTTCCCATTCCGTTCCTTATTTTCCACAATCGGGACAATACCCGACTCCGAATCCGCATCCGCATTCGCATCCAACGAACCAACCCGACCCTGCTCCTCACTTGTCCGGGTCATCCCCTGTTTCTTCTCGTAATACTGAGTCCCCACGAAATCCACAAGAAGGGTCAGCAGAGAAGCCATCATCGCGAAGAACCCGGAAAACGGAAACTTGGACCATGGAAATTTGGGCAAACACGGGTCGGTCAAAGCTTTAGAACCACCCGATAACATGTGGACGAAACCTGTGGCCAGAATTACGCCGGCAGCGAAGGCTTTAGCGGCGACGAAGAGGCTGCCATCGGTGCGTAAAATGCGGCGGTGCTTTCCAACCAATGGAATCGCTATTCCTACAACTCCGGCGATGAGAATGGAAGCTATTGCTACGAATTTTAGTATAAAAGCCGCAGAATCGTCGCGACAGGTATCAACGTCCGTCGATTTGCAGGTCACCATGGATTCCGATATTGTACTAAAAAACGATTCTTTTGTTTTTCGTCCCAAATAAGAAAACATAAAGTGTAAGATTTTCTGAAATCTTAGAAATGTTTAAACAATAAACCCAGATCAAAAATAAACGAATTACCTGAGAAAGCCCGAGATTTTGATCTAAAATGATCGAACAAGCGCAATTCCAATAATTCCTGATAAAACCAAAACGACACAAACCATCGTTAAACAAAAAAAAAAAATTTGAAATAAGAGAGACAATTAATTAAGATCCCAAAGAGAGTGAGAGAGCGAGAGCAAGAGCGAACCTCGATGAATAACATGGAAGTGTCGAAAGGGAATTTGATATAAAGGAAAATGGATAAGCACAGAGTACCAGACGTGAATGTTTTGTGTATTCTTGGGATGATGTAAATACATTTTCCATGATTACAAAGCTCGATAGATAAAGAGAAGGATAGAAAAACGAATAAACAGAGAGTGTCGACATAGTTTGACGAAAGCAAGGGTAAGAGAGGAAGGTTGAGTGTACAAGTTGCGACTTTTTGCATGACAATGAGCGTGATAGTGTCGACACTTCTTATAATCCTTTATATTAAAAATAAAATTCCATTTTTATTTATGCATATACATATACTTTTTTTGACAGGAATCAGAGGATTATACATATACATTATATATTTTAATCATAATTAATATAATGTTGGTATGTACTTTGTTATTATTTTTCGCTAATGGCCACATGATGGACTCATTCCTACCAAAGCTCTTTTTGACACGTAATCGTTGCGTCTTTGGATCCACCATTTGTCCTTTTTCATATTTTAAAATTAAATCTTAGGTCAAATTGAAAAAACTACTCGACATTTGATGTAATGGTTTTGCTGCCTTACTGTTAACAACAAGATTATTGGGTAGTTATATGAGAGATAACTTGTTACTTTTTATTTTAATTTTTTTTAAATTTTTAAATCCTTAATTTTATACACCCTTGATTGAAATCTAAAAACTGAAATTGACCTAGTAACCTTATTGTTAACAACAACTTAACCAAACCTTTGATATGTAATTGCATTCATATGCAACGCTTGCTATAAGATGGACAAATCTCTCCATCTTTTGATGGAACTGGCTCTATCTCCCTCCATTTCCAGATGGAGGAGATGAAGAGCCACTCGAAATTTGATGGAGATCGCTCCATTAGAGATGGAGCTCGTCTCATCTAAGATGTAGCAATCTAATATATCCATCTCAAATGGAGAAATCTAAAGAGCAATTGGATTTTGATGTTAGTGATTTTAGTCTCTTTTTTATATGGAACAATATGAACAAGAATTGGATTTTGATGTTCCTGAGTTTTTCCTCTTATGGAAGATGATAAAGATTTGAATTGTGGTTTTAGTTCTTGTTGGTATTTGGGGATTAAGAAAAAAAAAAAAAAAAGGGGAAAGAATGTGGTGGACTGGTGGTGATGTTTGGAGAGTGGAGAGCTAGAGGTGGCCACGGTTACGGTTTTGGTTTCGGTTTCGGTTCCGTGGCTACCAAAACCAAAACCAAAACCAAAACCAAAACCAAAACCGAAACCGAAACCGTAACCAGAAAACCGGTTTGGTACACGGTTTGTGACCGCTAGTTTTACTGTTACGATTACGGTTTCGGTTTGGGGCGGTTTTGGTTTCGGTTTTGGGCGATTTCGGTTTGGGTTTTGGGCTTTTTTTAAAAAAAAAAATTTATTTAAATTTGTATTTTATTTACAAGTGAGATAAAGATTGTTTGAAGAAAAAATATATATAAATTCTTGCCTAATAATAATTACAATCGAACAAAGTTTAAAATATAAAAAAAAATTAATTAAAAACATTTTCATTGAAGTATTTAACAATGTTTAAAAGAAAAGAAATTTACATTTATTAATAAATACAACTTTACAATTTCACAAAAATTTAAAAAATAATAATAATTAGAAATTGGCCTTGAAGGCTTGAATTCAAATATACAATATTACAATGTATCAAAGTTAAAATTATTTATAAAAAATAAAAAAATAAAAAAATAAAAACATGCCTTGCACTTAATTTTTACCACAATGAAGTTGCATATGTATCCTCCACCAATGTAGAGGAATCAAATGTCATGTAGTTCTTTTACCTTTAATTAGTTGATCGGTGTTGGAGGTTGGAAGTTGGAACGGAATCTATTCGCTGTCTTCCGTTCCCGTGGTTTGGTCATCTTCAAAGAAGTCATTCACTATCTCCAGCTGGAGTTCTTGTTGTCTGTATTTTGCCTTTGTCCAATCATCAACACACGCCTACATTTCAAGTGATCGTGGACACATAACCGACCGTCTTGGTTTCAAAATATTTCCACCTGCACTAGATTCTTATTCCACAGCAACGGTCGAAACCGGCGTTCCAAGAATTTGTTTGGCAATAATAGCCAAAAATTGGATAATCTTGTTGATAACTCTTCCACCAAACCTGGATACTAAATTTTTCTTCTAAAAATTCATGAGTGACTTCTAAATACCGGTCAAGCTCAGAGTCAAGTGAGGATGAAGAAGATGTTCGTAATTTTTTGGCTCTTTGGGAAAACAATCAATCCCCTAAACCCTTTAATTGAAATTTTGAGGAAGTAGTAGTACCACCAGATGTGAGTTGGGGTCGTGAAACCGGCATGTTCAAAGACGGACCATACATTCTAAGACATTCATCATATAATTTATAAAGCAATGTTTTAACGGATTACAATAACTAAGAACATCAACTTCTAATCCTAAACTTTGGTAATAATGAGTTAAATAAACCTGTAAACATTCTAATTTAAAGCGTGGATCAAAACACGATGCAAGCAAGTAAATATTTGGAATCTCCCTATAATATTGTAACCATTTTGTTTTCATGGCAGCAACACATGGACTCAATTGAACATCGAATTCACACTCACTAAATGCACCAGCAATATTAACACTTTGAATAAGAAATAAATGAGTAGTGGGATAGTAAACACCAAATAAAGCATTGGTAGCATCATTAAAAACACGTAACAATTCAAGAATTTTTATACATGCATCCCAATGGTTGAATTGAAGAGAAATTGAAGGAACGTTATAAGTAATAAAAGAAACTAATAATTCCTTATATTCAACACTTTCATTAAGCAACTTATAAGTAGAATTCCAACGAGTTGTAATATCTCGAGAAAATTTAATGGGACGCATATTATTCTAAGAGCAATATTTTAACCATTGTTTCTGGGTTTTGTTATGCCTCCAAATATAGTTAATAATATCTCTAATTGGTCTAATATAAGCAGAAAGCTGTGTTAATCCAGTTTAAACACACAAATTTAAAACATGGCATGTACATCTTTGATGAAATAATTTACCCCCAAAATAGGGATTGCACAAATCCTATAACATATGAATAGATGCGGTATTGCTTGCAGCATTATCAAAACCAATAGCAAAAATTTTGTTTTAGATATAATACTCTTGAAAATTTATTTTAAGGAGTTGAAAAATATTTTGAGCTGAATGTGAATCATCGAAAACACGAAATGCAAGAATTCTTTTTTGCATGTCCCACTCATTATTCATATAATAACATGTCACACCTATGTATGAATGACTACTAAAATTGTCGGTCCATATGTCGGCACATATGGAAACGCGACCTTGAAATTGATAAAAAAATGATTTCAATTTGTTTTTTTCTCTTTTGTAAATGGTGTTTAGTGTACGTGTAAAAGTGGATCTAGAAACACGTTGCATTGCAGGATTTAATGCAACAATAATTAACGAAACCTACTTTCTCATCAAAACCAAAAGGTAAGTGTTCAACTGCAACCATTAATGCTAATTCTTCCCTATTTTTTTTCTGACATATAATGAAATAATTGATTAGAAGGGATTCCGTACCTAAAGATTTGGGCTTGGTTACTAGCCTTCTCATATTTGGATGGGTGAATTTTTTTGATATGGGCTCAGTACGTGCCATATCTGAAGGATTTGGCAGTCTTATATGATTTGGGGTAGTAATTGCACTGGATTTTAACAAATCCACCATCTAACTTAGTTTTCTTCATATGCACCCTGAAGAGTTCGAACTTCATCGGCTTTTCTTCTTCACCTTCACCTTCACCTACAAAAAAATCATCTGAAGGGGGTGGGGGGTCAGATATATTTTCATTAGTATTGGGGGTATTGGGATCGTAGTCGCGTCCGTCGAACTTGGGAATTATTAGAGGAGGATTAGGACTAGAAGGGTGATCGGATCCAAATCGATCTTGAAGGAACTCGTGGTTAGCTCGGTTGTCGTAAGTGACATCACCACCAACGTGTTCCAACAATTTTTGCATTGGACCCTTTCCTTTGTCCAAATTTCTTGAACCATCTCCCCCACTTGCCATTGAAAAAATAATAATAATAGTAATATAGATATATGTAAAGAAAGTATTGTTGGAATAATAATGGTAACAAGGTAAAAATAAATAAATAAATAGATGATTAAAAAAAATATTGTTGGAATAATAGTGGTAAGTTGGTAACACTTGAAAGAAACTTCTAGCACTCTCTAATCTATGTCTAATATATGATTGGTGGGCTAAGAGCATCTTCAATGGTATAAGCAAATTTGAATCATCAAAAGTTGTCATCTCAGCATTTGAGGATTGTTTTTAGGGATTGATAAATTTGATGATTGTATAGTCCACAATGGTACACTTGTAATGATACATTATTATTTTTTTGCTAAAAAATAATAAAATTATAAAAGACAAGAAAATGTATATAATATGGGTATTGATCTATTCGTAATGAAGAGACGAATTTTACCTGATTGAAATTTTTGGGGTCGAAATAATAATGAGATACATAGGTGATCAAAGAAAAAAAGGAAAAAAAAAAAAAAGCCACAGAAGAGAGAGAAAGAATAAAATTACAACAGTTATTTTGGATTAAGTTTGTATTTGATAATTGAAAGTGAGTTTTAGATAAATAATCAAATTTTGATTATTCTCCTACTTTTGAGGATACCATTGGAGATGCTCTAAGTTTCCAACTCTCCATATATATGTGAATGTTTCTAAGAAACTCGAGTACTCAACTACTCAAGAGCTCACCAAGCAAACAACCTCTGGAAGCTATAGAATGATAATGGCAACCGAACCATAGCCAAGTTAAAAAGTAGGGAAATTATCATTTTCCCCCCTGAGGTCCCTCTAGTTTCAATAATAGCCGGTCAACCCACTGATGTCCAAACTATTGGTCATTTTGTCGCTTCTGTCAAGTTTTCCATCCAAAATCCCTTTGACTGTTAATTAAAAAAATTAAAACGCCTCCAACAACGATTGAACCGTGGACCTTGAGGTTAAAGGCTATAAAGCCCTAACCAGCTAAGCTACTCAAGATAACTGTTGAAGATTTGTTGATTTAAATGTATATATATATAGTTATATAATTTGTTAAAAATAATTTAAACCTGTTTATATAGTTTAAAATAAACTCATATTTAATAATAATATATATAAATAGATTTATGAAAAAGAAAAAGAAAATAAGAAAACAAAAGGAAACCCAGAGAATCCAGAAAATCAAAGCTCGTAATTTTATTTTATTTTTTTGAATTTTTTTCCTTTTCAAAAAATATATTATTTCAATTTGATTAAAAAAAAAACCTAGAAAATCAAAGCTCATAAATTGAAAAGGGAAAAAAATAAAAAAAAAAAAAAAAAAAAAAAAAAGAAGAAGAAAGAAAAGAAAGAATAATAATAATAATAATTTCCTTTTTTTGAATTATTTTTCCTTTTGTTTTCTTATTTTCTTTTTCATTTTCATTTTCATAAATCTATTTTTATATATTATTATTAAATATGAGTTTATTTTAAATTAGAGTAATGCTAGGCTTCCCAAATTGTTTCCCAAATTCCTTCCCAAATGGTGCTGGCACGTGAGGTGTCAACATCACATAACTCACCACATAATTTCATGATTTACAAAATGTTGACACCTCACGTGCCAACAGCATTTGGAAATTTTTTTTTTTGAAAACATAGCATTACTCTTTAAATTATATATATATATATATATATATATAAGTTTATTTTAAATTATATAAATAGATTTAAATTATTTTAAGCAATTTATATAACTATATATATACATTTAACTCAATAAACCTTTAAAAATGAGCTAGAGTAGCTTAGTTGGTGGATTCTGGCTTCTAACCTCAAGGTCTAATATTCAGCCTCTGATAGAGGCGTTTTAATTTTTTAATTAACGATCAAAGTGATTTTAGATGGAAAACTCAACAGAAGAGGCAATATGACCAATAGTTTGGGTTTCAAGGGGTTGACCGGCTATTATTGAAACTAGAGGGACTAATTTATCTAATATGGTAAACCTCAGGGGAGGAATGATAATTTCCCTAAAATGTAAGATTTTCACCAAAATTTGAAAGTCACGCCGTCTGTGGGGATCGAACCCACGACCACGTGGTTAAAAGCCACGCGCTCTACCACTGAGCTAAGAGCCTAAGACGGCCTTTTGATTTGAAAACAACAGAGTTTATATATTTCTAAATATTAAATGATTTCAGATTTATATATTTGACCGAATTGGATATTTGGATTGGATTGCATAGATTTAACTAGATTATATTGGATTTAATTGAATATTTAGGGATATTTTATTTTTTGCATTTAAAATTTAATGAGTCTGAATTGAAACTATTAAATTATTATTATTATTATTATTTTTAAAGTTTTTTTAAAGTGGTCAAACAAATTAAAGATACCCAAATACAATTCAAAATAAAAATGTAAGAAATTATAACTTTTTGCTTAATTTTAAATCACAGGATTACATTTAAATATAATTTCTTTCAAGATTATCCTTTCAAAGATGGCATATTTCCATTTTTGTCATAATTTTATATTATATAAATTTCTTTCTTTTAACATATTACTTCATAAATAGCTTAAAAAAAAAAAAAACAAACATTATCACTTTTAACATCATCATCAAACCTTTATTTCTAAATTTTTTTGTGAAATCAAAATCATCATTTATAATATTTTTTTTAAACAATTATTTTTCATATTTTAATCATGAATAATATCTTATCAATATTACATAAAAATTGTTTAGGATTTGTTAAATTATTTTTATTTAGTTGTTTGTATCGTATAAAATGAAAATACTTAACAATTAATACTAATAAGGGTATAAATATCAAATTACTTATTTTCAAAGCATCTTATCTGTAAAAAAAATAAAAAATAAAAAAAAATAAAAAACAAACAAACAAACAAACAAACTATTCAGTTTCAGGTTTCAATCTTTATTTAGTTTTCAGTAAAATCTGTACTGTCTTCAATAGGAATGAGCATTTCCCCATAGGGCCACATCCCCCACGGGTTCCCATGGGGTTTTGGGGGTAAATTTTGTGGGGGCAAACTCTGCCCCCAAATAGATTTTGGGAGAGGTGGTGGGGGTACTCTCCCCCAAACCCAAAACCCCATTTTCCCTTTATTTTTATTTTTATTTTTATTTATATATAAAAAATTTAACAATTATATAGATTTTGGATTTTGTATTATATTTTTCTTACTTTTTAGATTGAATAATTTAACAGTGTCAAATTAAAGATTGGAATGTTCGGAATCCAAATTTTGAATTCCGATTTTCAGATTGAAAATTGGAAATTAGAATTGAAATTGAAAATGAAAAGAAATGGGGGAAATGGGTTTTGAGTGTAGGGGAGGGGGGACCTACCCCCAAAACGCCCCACCCCCGGTCCCCCCAAATGGGTTTTGGGGGAGGTGGTGGGGGTAGGTTTGAGGAATGGGGGTGGGGGTGGGGGTACTCTCCCCCGCCCCATTGGGCCCCCACGCCCATCCCTAGTCTTCAGACAACCCCTAACTCTTTTGTACTAATGAATTAATAAAATATTTGTGGTTCTCTCCTAAGAGATCCCATATTTTAACATTTAGTAAGAATCTTGATGAAATTCATCGATTTTAATGAATTTGGATGCGAATCTTTCTCTAGATGTAAGTTTAATAAAATCTACTTATAAACAAAATTTGGAAAAATTTCGAATACATTAATTTTTTTTTTTTTTTTTCACCCCTTTTCCTAATGCTTCATAATATAAAAAATCGGGGAAAAAAAAGTTATATATGAGTGAAGTTTGAAAAATAATTAAAGATCGTGTTTATCAATGTTAGTTTAGATTTTTAGAGTGATGTTTATATGATTGAAGTTGATTTTCATATATTAATTTTTCATTTTTATATTAATAATTATTTCAATTTTTATATTTAATAAAATATGTAATAATCAGTTTATGAACATTTAAATTAATGGGCATAGACCAGCATAGTTATCAAATAAATGAATAATAAAATATTATAAAGTAATTTTTTTTCTTTAGATATAATTTGAATTAATTTTATAAGAAAAATTCGTTATTAAAATTAATCCTATACTGTCATGTCAATCTCCGAGCACCAACAGGCTTAAAAATTGTTTTGTAAGAATCACGATTGACACAAATAACTAGTAATCCTTAGTGGTAGACTGGTAGCCATGATGTACAATGATGCTATGATATTATGATATTTTGGTCATGAAAAGTGTCAAAATACCTCGTAAGTGGTTCAAAGTTTAGCCCCATGGCATCGTCGTCGATGCATGGTGGGAACATGTTGTGTCAACATCTTTTTCAAAAATTATTTAAAGTTAAATTGGCATATTGCTATCAATTTCAAAAATATTAAATATAAAAGTTCAGCTTTTATACATAAAAACAAAGCAATTATATATTTTAAATTATTTTGGATTAAATAAATCATTTTTAATAAAAACAAATGTACTTTTATTTCTCCATAAAATTGATGTATTTTAAAATTATTTTTGGAAGAAATAAGTTGGGTTTATAAGGAAAAAATTAGTTAATAATTTATGCCTTGGGTTTTAGATTAGTTGTTGTATTTTTTTAATTTTTATTTTGATTTTTGAAGTATTATAAGAACTATTACAATAGGACTGTCGGGACCTGCCGAGATCAAAAGATACATATGCGGTCCGGATATCTACTCCCATAACCGGAGATAACTACTCCCACAACTCAGAAAGAAAACTCCACACACATGCTACACATGCTTGTAAAATGAGCTTGGTGGGATTTGAACCCCTTACCACTTATGTGAAAGGGAGGTGCACTACCAACTCTGCTAAGATACATAATTTTGTGGTCTTCCACTTAGCCCTTTGGTTTCAAAATCTTTAAAGCCCTTTTATAAAAGAGATAAGATTGACTGTTTTTTACTACTAATGAAAGAAAATCTTTGGTCTAAATGGTTTGTCTTTTGCAATGTTTTATGAGTGTTGGGAGGTAATTATATAAGATTTATTGGCTATTTAATTGTCTGATTTCAACGAAGTATTATTTCAAAAAAAATATTCCAAAGAAGTATAATATCGTTCTTGAGAATTATAGACCTATTATAGCTAGGGATGGCAACGAGTCGAATCAGATCGAATTAGAGGTGCCCTATACCTAAAACCTGATTTGTATGAGTTGCCCCAAATCCGACCTATGCTATGAACGGGTTTTCGTTTTCCACCCCAAACCAGACCTGAAAATGACAAGGGGTGCCCCATACCCGAAAATGACAAGGAGTGCCCCATACCCGACCCGAAATGACATGTTTCATTTTTTTTTTCTTAAAAAAAATTATCAAACCACTAAATATACAAATCATTTTACCATACAATTGAATTTTAGAACATTGACTTAAATTTTAACATTCAATTAAATTTTAAAATACATTTATTTTTTCATTTTTTACTGAAAATTTAAATATACACTTAAATACAAATATACACTATAGAAAAACATTTTAAGATACACTTAAAATTCATACATAAACTTAAATTTAATATAACATAACATCTAAGTTTAATAAACTTTAAATTAAAACATAAAATGCAATTAGTTAAAAAGACCGAGATTAGAGATTTATTTTTCCCTTTATAGTTTATATTTTAAAAATTAATTATATAAATACCAGGTCAAACGGGACGGGTTGGAGCATAAGAGATTAACCCATACCCGACCCGAACACCGTTTTAAGTGCTCCAAACTCGCCCCGCACGGATTGGAGCCCCGCCACTTAGGAGCGGGTCAAAGATTTTTGTCATCTCTAATTATAGCCCATCACCATGGTGGCCACCACTGAGGATATTGGTACATGTGCCAAACGTGCTTTTTACAAAACAATTTGTAAGACTATTTGATGCTCGGAGATTGAGATTTGATAGTATAAGATTAATTTTTAAAATTGGTTTTACTTATAAAATTAATTCAAATTATTTCTCTATAGAACAGGTTATTTTTTAATATTTTAAACTAATTGTATTTAACGCAAAATCATAGCTCTGTCTAGTTGTGTATCGTAGCTGTCAAAGAAAAGCAATCAAGTGAAAACATATAATAATCATGAGTAGTGATGCATCTATCTTATGATTGTGACCCAAAAATGGTCTTAGTTCATAAGAAGTTTTTGAAGGAACATGATTTATTGGGCTATTGCCTTCAAAATAAAACTTGTAATTATAAAAAATTTAATTGATCCACTAACATTGTGATCTTTTAGAAATTTTACACTGAGCTACAATATAATAAACCTTGCAGAAACAATGATCAATAATCCATGGTCATTGTTTAATCTAACTGTTTACTCTTTTGGTTGGCATGTAAGAACATTTTTTAATCCCGGACTTATTGAGCTTTGTAGGAATCTAACCCATTAAGCATGAAGCCACCGATTTATTTATTTATTTATTTGACATAATGCATTAACATTATAATGCTATACCTAGTTTGAAACAATCAATTTCTAAACAAATATACCAATGTCCAAACTCTAGTTGCCATATGATGACATGCAAACCCAACACGATTATAGAATTCACCGTTCTCGATTTCAATGTTAATATAAATTTGCAATTAATAATTAATATGGTCCATGCATGTAATTTATCACAATATAAGTTTCTATGCATGCACTTCACATCTATATACTAGAAGGACCACTAATGAATATCCATTAGTTTTTTCTACATATTCAAGACTAACATCTAATATAATTTAAATTTTACATGCCGAAAGATGAGTAAGCCATTATCTTACAAAAAGAGTAGCAATAGAAGTTAGGGTAATTGAAGCTCCGATTGTATCAGATATGTACATGGCGCTATAGTATGCTACCGTAAGGTCAACTAATACATAATTTTGAGGTCTTCTACTAAGCCCTTTGGTTTCAAAATCTCTAGAGCCCTTTTATAGAAGATATAAGATTGGCTGTTTTTACTGCTAATGAAAGAAAACCTTTGGTCTGAATGGTTTTTCTTTTGCAATGTTTTATGAGTATTCAAAGGTAATTACAGAAGATTTATTGGCATATCTAATTCTCTGATTTCAAAGAAGCATTATTTCAACAACAAAAAAATCTAAAGAAGTATAATATATTCTTGAGAATTATAGGCCTATTATATAGACCATCACCACCACGGTGGCCACCATCGAGGATTACTATTACATGTGTCAAATGTGCTTTTTACAAAACAATTTGTAAGATTATTTGGTGCACAGAGATTGAGATTTAACAGTGTTGGATTAATTTTTAAAATTGGTTTTACTTATAAAATTAATTCAAATTATTTCTCTAAAGAACAAGTTATTTTTTAATATTTCAAACTAATTGTGTTTAACCCAAAATCATGGCTCTGTCTAGTTGTGTATCGCAGCTATTACATTTGAAGTATATCACTAAATACGCAGGTCACACCGAAGTATTTTTCATGAAAGTAACTGTTAATTGCAGTCACACACCTGTCTATTTAATAAATAATAAATAAGATTTTAGATTTTAGGGTTTGGCTAACTTCTGTATACTTCAATGTTACAAGTGTTTTATTGACCATTGGATTTCTTACAAGTACAAATTTTTCCTCCAAAGTCCAAAGTTACAAATATTAAATATAGTGTCATGTTAATACTACCCTGCACATTATTTTCATATAGAAGATGAATGAACAGACAGAACTACTAATCGGTGGGGGTAACCAGCTAGGAAAAACGGATCAAGCTTCTTAATAAATCTTCCGATTATAGTGAATCGTTGGAGTCATCAGAGTCGCTTCTTTCAGGCAGGCTCCCATCACAGTACAAGGAAGATCCATCAGAGATACAGCGAAATGGTCATCAGTCATCACCTATGACAAACGTCCCACTCCTGCAAAGATATTTCAAGTCCAAGAGTCACACACCAATTTGTATGTAATCTACATCCTTTCTGTTTACTGTCAAGAACAACAAAAAATTTACAACATAGGTATGTTCAACAAATCACAGAATCATATTAAATCAACATCAACGTTTCACTGAAAACAAACTCAATCCCAAAAATACTCAAGCTGGGATTTCTATCAAACACCTTTAACTGCAAAATCTGAACATTCCCAGAAACTTAAATAGAAAAAAACAAAGAAAAAAAAAAAACACCTTTAATTTATTGATCAAACATGTCAAAAAATCACAATTGATAATGGAATTGACGGAGATTGTATGCATCTAAAATTTATAACAATTGTTAGTTAAATAGATAAAAAGATGCAAAATTTCAAGCGAAAACAAACTATGATTATCATAATTATAATAAAATAATATACATTTAAAATTATGATTGCTCGACTAAATTTGATTGACAACCGATTCAAGAACATACCCGGTGTTAAAAGCACTATATTAATTTTCAGAGTAACGCTACACTTCCCAAATTTTTTCCTAAAATCTTTCCCAAGTTGACATGACACATGAGTTGTCTTGGCGCATCTCTAATGTAAGAGTGGATTATGAAAAAAAAAAAAAGATAGTCACGTAGGATAATAGACATCCTGTTAATAAATATTTCTCCAATGCTGCCGTGCATATTCAACCTCAAGCTGACGTGGCAAAAAAAAATATTAGACATTGTCAACATAATTGTCTACTTTCAGACAGTCTATTACATAGCTATTTTTTCGGTTGAATCAACAAGTATTTAAAATTAACATTAGTTTTTCATCTATTTTTGGTAAGAAAATAAAATAAAAAATAAAATAGGAAAAAAAAATGAACACGCCATTACAAAATTTGTGTTTTAGACGGAAGCATTAGAGACAAAATTTTGAATTGATTATCTATCAAGTCTATTTTTATACCACATAGAAAAGTCTCTTGATATTGTTGTCATGTCAACAATTATTGGTATGCAAGCCACTTTTGCATTGGAGATGCTCTTACCACATAATCTCGTGTTTTATTGGATGTTGACAACTCATGTGCCATATCAACTTGGGAAATATTTTGAGAAAAAATTTAGGAAACCTAGTATTACTCTAATTTTTAACGTGGGAGGGGTATTTTAGTCTTTTTGCTTATTAAGTAAATTAATAATTTCATATTAACCCTAAAATTATTTATAAATACAAATCTACCTAAAAATAATTTAAAATAACCTAAAAGATTCCATAAATATGAATATACCCCAAATTATTTTGCCATATCATCCAAAATATATTTATTAAACCAATTAACAAAACAAAAAATTTATCCTCATTTCCATCTTCATCTAGAGTTCATTTTTGCTCACCCCCTTTTGAACATTACCTCCCTCCAAAATAGATGACATGTATCCCAAACTTAATCCAAGGTTAACAACTTTAACTCTCATTTATGCACTACCGTTTTTACCCCCTCTATTGGTAAAAGTAATATAAAAGAAAATGACACCATCAGAAGACAAAAAGAAGTCTTCTTCTTCTTCTTCGTTGTCTCAAAAAAAAAATCTTAGTTTTGTTTGTTTCAACTTTATGCTATTGTTGAAGCAAATTATGATGCTGAGCTTCATCCAAAGTATTTATACTTTTGTCCAATTGTTTAGTTAATCAGGTGTATATTACTCTTGGTTAATAAGTCTTTTACTATAGATAGGATATGGCCCATTGTTTGTGCTTGATTAAGTGCACTGGAACAAGTACAAACAAATATATGCATAAAAAACCAAGAGTAATATATACTTGATTAATTAAACAATTCATCTCTAAAATTTCGACTTCATTTCTTCACAAACTCCATCGTTCCTAATTCCTCTCTGAAATTTTGACTTCACTTCTTCATAGACTTTTTCCAATTTTTACTCGTCTTTGTTTGAAAATTATTGATTGTTTTGAGTCCATGAAGAATGCAAATAGGAGTTTTTATGCTTATGTTCTCATTTTTGTTTCCTTAGCTTATGCAATTCATGTGATTTTTACTGCTAATTATGTTCCGAGTGAACAAATCCTCCTGAATTGTGGAGAATCATCAATAATGATACCAATACTTGGAGTTGGACTTTGGATGTTGGGTCCAAGTTCTTGTTGTCAGCCAAGTCTTCAATTTCCAAAGCCGCCACTCAGGACCCTTCGGTCCCTAAAGTTCCTTATTCATAATCCGAGTTTTTATGGTTTCCCTGTTGTTCCTGGTTGTATGTTAGTGCATCTTCATTTCTATTTGAATTCATACAATGGACTTAATGCTACCGATGTTGTATTTTCTGTCACGGCTTGCAATAGACTTAATGCTACCAATGATAAATTTTTCTTCTTGCTTGGGTCTTTCACTCTTCTTAGGAATTTTAACACCACTCAAACCACAGAGGCTTTGAATTATGTTTATATTGTTAATAAGTACTTGATTGCAGTGAATGGTGATACTTTGACTATAAAGTTTACTCCATCCACGAATTCTTCAAATGCATACGTGTTTATGGATGGGGTTGAGGTGATGTCTATGCCTTATATTTATAAGAATGATGATGGAACTTTGATATTGGTGGGTCAAAATTATCTAATTTACATTGACAACACTACTGCACTTGAGAATGTCTATCGTATAAACGTGGGTGGAAATGATATCTCACCTTCTGGTGATACTGGTTTATTTAGGTCTTGGTATAATGACCAGTCATATCTTTATGGGGCAAGATAGTCACGTAGGATAATAGACATCCTGTTAATAAATCTTTCTCCAATGCTGCCGTGCATATTCAACCTCAAGCTGACATGGCAAAAAAAATATTAGACATTGTCAACATGATCATTTACTTTTAGATAGTTTGTTACATAGCTATTTTTTTTCGGTTGAATCAGCAAGTATTTAAAACTAACATTAGTTTTTCATCTATTTTTGGTAAGGAAATAAAATAAAAAATAAATTGGGAAAAAAAAGAGAGCACGTCATTACAAAATTTGTGTTTTAGACGGAAGCATTGGAGACGAAATTTTGAATTGATTATCTATCAAGTCTATTTTTATACCACATAGTTAGGAAAGTCTCTTGATATTGTTCCCATGTCAACAATTATTAGTATGCAAGCCACTTTTGCATTGGAGATGCTCTACCACATAATCTCGTGATTTATTGGATGTTGACAACTCATGTGCCATATCAACTTGGGAAATATTTTGAGAAAAAATTTAGGAAACCTAGTATTACTCTAATTTTTAATGTTTCTTAAAAATAAAATCTTTTAACGTGGGAGAGGTATTTTAGTCTTTTTGCTTATTAAGTAAATTAATAATTTCATATTAACCCTAAAATTATTTATAAATACAAATCTACCTAAAAATAATTTAAAATAACCTAAAAGATTCCATAAATATGAATATACCCCAAATTATTTTGCCATATCATCCAAAATATATTTATTAAACCAATTAACAAAACAAAAAAATTATCCTCATTTCCATCTTCATCTAGAGTTCATTTTTGCTCACCCCCTTTTGAACATTACCTCCCTCCAAAATAGATGACATGTATAACAAACTTAATCCAAGGTTAACAACTTTAACTCTCATTTATGCACTACCGTTTTTACCCCCTCTATTGGTAAAAGTAACATAAAAGAAAATGACACCATCAGAAGACAAAAAGAAGTCTTCTTCTTCTTCTTCGTTGTCTCAAAAAAAAAAAAAACTAAGTTTTGTTTGTTTCAACTTTATAATGAACATAAGTCGGCATGCTATTGTTGAAGCAAATTATTATACTGAGCTTCATCCAAAGTATTTCTACTTTTGTCCAATTGTTTAGTTAATCAGGTGTATATTACTCTTGGTTAATAAGTCTTTTACTATAGATAGGATATGGCCCATTGTTTATGTTTGATTAAGTGCACTGGAAGTTTGTGCTTGATTAAGTGCACTGGAACAAGTACAAACAAATATCTACATAAAAAACCAAGAGTAATATATACTTGATTAATTAAACAATTCATCTCTAAAATTTCGACTTCATTTCTTCACAGACTCTATCGTTCCCAATTCCTCTCTGAAATTTCGACTTCACTTCTTCATAGACTTTTTCCAATTTTTACTCGTCTTTGTTTGAAAATTATCGATTGTTTTGAGTCCATGAAGAACACAAATAGGAGTTTTTATGCTTATGTTCTCATTTTTGTTTCCTTAGCTTATGCAATTCATGTGATTTTTATTGCTAATTATGTCCCGAGTGAACAAATCCTCCTAAATTGTGGAGAATCATCGATAATGATACCAATACTTGGAGTTGGACTTCGGATGTTGGGTCTAAGTTCTTGTTGTTAGCCAAGTCTTCAATTTCCAAAGCCGCCACTCAAGACCCTTCGGTCCCTAAAGTTCCTTATTCACAATCCAAGTTTTTATGGTTTCCATGTTGTTCCTGGTCGTATGTTAGTGCATCTTCGTTTCTATTTGAATTCGTAAAATGGACTTAATGCTACCGATGTTGTATTTTCTGTCACGGCTTGCAATAGACTTAATGCAACCAATGATAAATTTTTCTTCTTGCTCGGGTCTTTCACTCTTCTTATGAATTTTAACACCGCTCAAACCACAGAGGCTTTGAATTATGTTTATATTGTTAATAAGTACTTGATTGCAGTGGATGGTGATACTTTGACTATAAAGTTTACTCCATCCATGAATTCTTCAAATGCATACGCGTTTATGGATGGGGTTGAGGTGATGTCTATGCCTGATATTTATAAGAATGATTATGGAACTTTGATACTGGTGGGTCAAAATGATCTAATTTACATTGACAACACTACTGCACTTGAGAATGTCTATCGTATAAACGTGGGTGGAAATGATATCTCACCTTCTGGTGATACTAGTCTGTTTAGGTCTTGGTATAATGACCAGTCATATCTTTATAGGGCAAGATTGTGGTACCTGTGACTACTGATCTAAGCAAGACCATTATTACTTATCCTAAAGACATGCCTACTTATGTTGCACATGAAAATGTCTATTCCATTGCTAGATCGATGGGGTTGAATCCTCGAATCAACCAGAATTACAATTTGACCTGGATCTTTAGAGTCAATGTAAGATTCGTTTACCTGGTTAGGCTTCATTTCTACGAGGTTCAAGCAGATATAACCGTAATTAATCAGAGAACATTTAACATTTTCCTCGGTAATGAAACTGCTGAGTTCGGGGCTAATGTCATTAGGTGGGCGAAACATAATGGAGTTCCAGTGTATAAGGATTACGCAGTGATTGTTCCAGGTGAGGAACCACAACAAGATCTATGGCTTGCACTGCATCCAGACTTGTCTACACAGTTTGAGTATGATGATGCGATCTTAAATGGGGTTGAGATATTCAAACTAAGTGATACTGATTGTAATCTTGTAGGAGCCAATCCAATCATGGGTCCTCAGTATGTAGTTGACCTGTCTAAGGCTCTTCCGTCGATCCTTGTAGGTAATTCAAACAAGCAGAAAGCAATCATCGATGAGGGAGTTGATAGAGGAATGAACTCCTCCATATATCTTTAAAATTGTCACCAACCCATCAATTTCTTCATAACTTCATCTCCATCACAGCCAACCAACACAAAATTCAAAATTCAAATCAATTTTAAGAACAAAACGACAAATCAAATAAAATCATTTAAAAAAATCATCTAAAATAGCTAAAAAGAAAAAATAAAACAGATGTGCTCAATCTTTGAGTGCACTCCATCAAAGATGGAGATCAATAGATAAAGCAAACTCTACATCGTGATATGTATCTAATACATTCAATAGTAGAATGGAAAGAAATAAGAGAGAGATAGCAGGGGAGGAGAAAAAAAGAAGACGGTTTGGGAAGTATTATCAATAATATTCAACATAACCTCATTACAATTTCAATAAACTATTTATAGGCTGAAGGCTGCGTTTGAGCTAGCAACAACAATAACAAAATAAGCAATAAACTAACAAAACAAATTAATAGGGATGTGAACCACTTCATGCAATCATGGAATTGCACCACTCATACCAACGTGGCCATGACACACTCATGAATCCCTCATTATTTTAACATCATAACTAACAACCCCATGACTAAGTGCTTGTTTGGTTGAGCTTTCTACAGCCTCAAAAGGTTTACCAACGTCTATTTGAGTTTTTTTAGAGTTGTTTGGTTAGGCTTTTGAGATTCTCTATTTTAAATTGAGTAGAGGCTAGTAGAGTTTAAACCTCTACTAGGCAAAAGATCATGGGGAGGTACTTCTCCAAATATACATTTTTTTTTTAAAAAGTCTACCAACCAAACAACTATATTTTTTTTTTTCAAAAACTCTATTTCTAATAGATCTACTGCAAGTAGATCTTTTACCGATAGAAGTTTTTCAAAAGCCCAACCAAACAAGCTCTAAGTCCCTTCCCTGAAGAAGTTTAGATCTCTTTCATTCATTATCTTTATTTATTTTGTAAAAAAAAATGCTTTTTTTTATTCAAGTAGATTTATAATTTTGGAGTCTTTTTAAGTTATTTAACATTTGTTTTAGGTAGATTTGTATTTACAAACAGTTTTAGCTTGTCGTCGAATTATCTGTTTTACTTAATAAGCATAAAAACCAAAACTCCCCCTCTCAAGTTAACCAATTGCTTTTAACGATAGGGGTAGGTTTGTGTTAATTTCGGACATTTTTCTGAAATTTTATGAAAGGGATATACTCAAGCCATATACGCTACAAGTACAGCAATCAACCTTGTTCCACACCTGGATACGTGGGTCGTTCCCAAAGAAGTTTGTAATGGCATTGTACTATCGTGAGAAATCAAGTGATTACTAAGTGGACCACATAAGTCCAGGATACCATCTGCCCATGAATTCCAAAAACAAAAGCTGTGTTCTAATTGCAATCAACTGGGACACAATAGAACAAGTTGCCATAAATGAATAATAATAAATAAATAAAAACCATGTAATTGCACCTTACGCCACAATCAAAGACATAATAGATTCTTATGTGGGGCTCAAAAAAAAATTGTCACTATTTAGGCCGATTTTTGTAAGAATATCACCACTTTACTAATTCAAATTTAAAAGGCACCTATTTAGGTGACCAGACAAAAATACATTTTTTTTTTGTCAGTTTGTGTCATTTTCAAACCTAGAAAAAAAAAAGTTGAGAGAGAAAACAGTAGAGAGAGAAAGCATCGGCTGCAAGAAATACGCCTGAAAATCTCACGGCGAACTCACCGACGGTGGCGCTACAGTCCTGAAGTTGACGAGAACCTACAATTGACAGTGGTAAGTTTATGTTTCTCACGCGTTTTTGTTCTTGATAAGTTTATGTGTGTGTTTGATGTTGGGTGTTGTTTAGACATGTAGATTAGGTTTGATTTGATTTGTTCTTGATTAGGTTGGTTTGATGAGGTTAGGTTAGGGTTTTAATTTATGAAAAAATGTGTTGAAGACGATGACGATCTGGGTTTCAGAGCCTTTTAACACTTTATCTGAGCCTTTTCAAACACTCTCTGAGCTTTTTAAATTGTAATATGAGCTTTTTTTAAGGAATATGAATAGGTTTGTCAAATTTGAATCTCCGAGCCTTTTAACACTGTCTCCGAGCCTTTTAAAACACTGTCCGAGACTTTTAAATAGTAATCCGAGCTTTTTTAAGGAATATGAATAGGTTTGTCAATTTTGAATCTCTGAGCCTTTTAACATTGTCTTCGAGCCTTTTAACATTGTCTTCGAGCCTTTTAAAACACTGTCCGAGACTTTTAAATAGTAATCCGAGCTTTTTTAAGGAATATGAATAGGTTTGTCAATTTTGAATCTCCGAGCCTTTTAACACTGTCTCCGAGCCTTTTCATACACTGTCCTAGCCTTTTGAACTGTAATACGAGCTTTTAAATTTCTTAGGTTTAGTTTTGTCAAATTAGAATATCCGAGCCTTTTAACACTGTCTCCAAGCCTTTTAAAACACTGTCCGAGCCTTTTCAATAATAATCCAAGCTTTTTTATTTTTTAGTTTTAGGTTTGTGAAATTATAATTTGTAAGCCTTTTAACACTGTTTCCGAGCCTTTTCATATACTCTCCGAGCCTTTTAATGAACTTATAAGTTTTTTTTTTTTTAGTGAATATGCAGATGATGAATCAGCTCAAGGATTTGCTTAAAACTCCAGTGGGAGAAAGGTACTTCAGAAAAATAACTCAGCATGACCATTTCGATGACCTTAAAGATATCGACAACGCACTTAACAAGGTACCTGAACATCTTGCGGTTGAAGAACGACGTCGGTATATTAAGTCGTGTTTTGGACATTTCCTTCGAATGCATCGTGAGATGAGGTTTTCGACTGGCATTGTCCATCGGTTGCTTATTCGCGAGTTGCATCACGATGGGCCAGAAGATGAGATGAGATTTCTGTTAGGTCGTTATTCTGTCTAGTTCTCGAAGATTGAGTTTTGTCTGATCACCGGATTGAAGTTCGGAGTCATTCCCGACACGGCGACCTATGATATGGTAGAGAATGGCATACACCAGCGGTACTTTGAGGGTCGAGTATAAAGAGATGAAAGCCGTTCTACGGATTGGTGTTTTTACTTAGCAGTACGATATAGTTAAGCTGTGCTTATTGTATATGTTCAACTAAATACTGATGGGGTTGGATGAGAGAGAGAAAATTCCAATATGGCAGATGCGCCTAGTCGAGGACTTGGACGCTTTTGATGCATTCATGTTGGGTGCACTCTGACTTCCGTCAGGTAACTGCTCACATCGATATTACTATTCTAACCCGATTCATGATGCTATCAAATTAATCATCACAAACCATTAATAAAAACCCACGACTACAAAATATTTTCACATATTACATTTACAAAGGCTCAGGTGAGGATATTGAAAAGGTTCGGAGAAGACTTGAAAAAGCTCGGGGAAGACTTAAAAAGGCTCGAAGACTGATACATTGAAAATGCTCGAAGACTAATTCATTGAAAAAGCTCAGGGAAGACTTGAAAAGGCTCGAAGAAGACTTGAAAAGGCTTAGATACTGATTCATTGAAAAGTCTCGGAGAAAACTTGAAAAGGCTCGGAGAATACTTGAAAAGTCTCAAATACTAATTCATTGAAAAGTCTCGGAGAAGAATTGAAAAGGCTTGGAGAAGACTTGAAAAGGCTCGGATACTGATTCATTGAAAGGTCTCGGAGAAGAATTGAAAAGGCTCGGAGAATACTTGAAAAGGCTCGGATACTTATTCATTGAAAAGGCTCGGACAGAAGTTAAAAAGCTCGAACAGAGCTTACAAAGTCTCAGAGATCCAAAATTCTCACAATGGCTTACGGTTTACAAAAGACTCGGAGAACAAATGAAAATGTGAACAAATTAAACGAAGTATTTGCAAGAAATATTACCTTGTTGTACTGAAGAACGTCCGCTTCTTTCTAAGTTGAAGAAGAAAGGGGAGGCAACCTTGAACTTTTATTTGTAGAGGACAAGTTTATTGTACATATAGAGAGTTTTTGTAGAGAGAGAGTTACTGAGTTGGGACTACTATCATTTTTGTTGGAAGTGTGGAGAGGGAAGTACAAACAGAATAAAAAAAAAATGATTATCTAAGGGCAATTTTGGTAGTTCACCATAATATGTGCCTTTTAAACTTAACTTATTAAAGCACTCACTTTGCCACCAAATAAGTTCAAAAATGTGACATTTTCCACCAATTCCACTTCTTATGTGCCCACGTAAGGAAATTCCAATACACGATGAAGGCTTGTTGACTAGCAATTACATCATGGAAAATTGCATCCACAGCTCTTGAGGTTTGGCTTAATTGCACCATGATGGTGAAAGATGTTTGATCTACGAAGACACCCTTGGAATTAGTAGCTTTTTGTTTTTATTTTTGAACTAATATCCTTTGGCTTTAGGTTAGTCATTGACAAAATATATTTCAATTGCACAAACCTTCCATGGACTTCGTTGATCACATATTCACAGTTAAGACTAATTGTTGATCAACCTTTACCTTTGAAAAAGTCACATTTACCTTTGATCTTCATCTTAAAAAGTCACATTTTCCCCTATCATATAATAAATTAATAAAAATAAATTTAAAATTATTAAAATAAGAAAATTATAAAATTATATATAAAATAAAATAAAAATCAATAGGGGTGTAAATGATATATTGATATATATATATATATATAATTCAATGGGGGTGGAAAGAAGATTGAGCGAACTCCCTAGCTAGAGAGGAGATATGTCTCCTCCACATATATGAGAACATGACATGGTCAAGATTCAACAACAGATTCATTTATTTATTTATTTTAATTTTAATTTTATTCTTATTTTAAATTAATTTTAAAATTTTAAGAAGTTAATGTGTCTGGTTATGGTTGGCTCAAGGCCAATTTTCCTTTAATTATATTTAATATCACACTTGAAGAGTCATGTTTTCCCTACACACCGACACCGTTAACTTTTAGTCGGCCAATCATTTGGTCAACAAAATCAAAGAGAGATTTGTGCAATTAAAGGATGTTTTTGTCTAAAAGTGCAATTTCACCTAAAGTAAAGAGTAAGCTTGATCTTTTCACAAGCTTTCTCTCTCTCTCTCTCTATTTCTCTAAACTCTCTACTCCACATCTCTCTCTCCTCTTACTCTTCTTTTTATCTCCTTTCTCTCAAGTGTCACCTTCAAACTCTACCTTTCTAAATTCTAAGTTATAACATCCCGCCACCAATGGGAAAAGACAAAGTCTCTACCCAACTTTTGCACGTGGAATTAGAACTTTTGAGTTTGATATTAAGGATTTCTATTGATTTGAGATGCTATGTAGTTGCAAGTTTTGTTTGATTTGGTATGAGTTTTGGTGTTGTGAGTTTTAATTTGAGTTGGGTTATAATTTGTGTAAAGTAATTGAAATTTTAGTGTTAGAAAAAAATGATTAGAAGATGGTTGTTTGGATTTTTATTGGTCGGAGGGCATTGGTTTTGTTTCTTCTTCTTCTTTTTTCTAACCTCCTCTCCGATGGTTTTTGACTCGAACAAAAGGGGAGGCATACCTTCCCTGGAAATCAGTGGAGAAGGCGCCAAACCTCAAGAAATATACGTGGGTGTAGTTCTCTCTTAAATTTATGATCATATTTTCTGCTTCAACAAAATAAGGTACAAATCTACTAGCATCTTAAATCACATGCCATGCCACAATCTCCAAATCTCCAAGCCTGCCCCACAACTACAAAAAAAAAAAGCCATTGCTTCCAAGTTCCATCACAATCACAACACCCCTTTGTTCTCAGTTTCTAATAATTTATCCCGAAGACTCTTTTCTTTTCAAAAAAAATAAAATAAAATAATTTCTCCAAAAAAAATATGAACATTTACCTTAGTTTGGTTTGACAAATAGGGTCCATCAATAACACTTTATCCCCAAAAACATTAAAACAGTCATCTCCACTTCAATCTGTCCCTCAAAAATAAATAAGTTTAGATACTTTTGGATCCAATTTCATTGAGAATTGATATACATAGTATTTTTTGTATAGATCTACACCACTCTGGACGATTGGAACATAAACCGATGCATTATATATTTATTTATTTTTGATGTTGTTACCAGCTGGTTCGAACCATGGTGGTATGAAACACATAAACTCAAGCCATCATACCACCAAATCCAACTGAAGCTTGGTATCGACACATTATATTGGGCGATGGTTGATTTGATCAGTTTTTCTCTAGTAGACATATAACTGTGAGCATACTTATAGCACATTTATCCATCTCATCATTTTTTACCAATTGCATTGATTTTTCTAGTAAAACAATATAAGGTGGATAAATGCGCAATAAATATATATTTTTTCTAATAAAAAGTGATTAGGTGGATAAATGTGCTATAAGTATGTTCACAGTTATATACTTATTAAAGAAAAAATCTTGATTTGATATATATATATATATATGTGTGTGTGTACTTAAGCAAAGATGAACCACACTCCACACCCATACATTTATTATTTCTGACCTAAATATAAGTATTAAATTTGCACTGCAAACTTCAGACTTCAAACTTTGGTATTAACTATTAAGGGATGGTACCTAAGAGAAATCTACCACCACGTGTATCACAACTAGGGATGGCAATTGAACCCGAATCCGTGGGATCTGTCCGAACCCAACCCGCTTAAAGAGGGTTTGGGTTGGGATAAGTGTACACGTGGATAGGTTTGGGTTTGAAAATTGTACCCGTCACGGGTTCGGATATGGATTTGAAAAAAAATCCATACCCAAACCCGCGTACCCGCGAACAATAAAAATTATATAATATTTTACTATTTAAAATATTATAAATTTAAACTACAATAAAAACTTTTTAATTATATAGAAAATAAAATGTAAACATTTCAATCTATTAAGTATTTTTATTATTTAAAATTATAATATTTCATATATGTAAATAATATAGAAATAATTTAAAAAAAAAAAAAAAAATTGACGGGTTCACGGGTTCTAGGGTTTTACCCGTGGAGCCGCTTGTTTCACAGGTTCGTGGGCGGGTTTGGGTGTCCCCAAACCCACGAATAAAACCCGAACCTAAACCCGTTTATTTTCGTAGGTTCGTGAGCGGGTTTGGTAGACATAAAATTTCACGGGTTTGGGTTTGGATTTTGCCAAACCCGCTCTATTGCCATTTCTAATCACAACCTGCATATACGGATAAGCATAGTGGAGGAGACAATTATATTTTTACCAAAACGCCCTCACCTTTTACCGCATCTAAAAGCAACATCTAATGGTCATTTCAGTAAACATACAACTAGTCAACATCATCATCCTCCTCCCCAAATGGCCCCTGCAATTCTGCAACAGGCTCACTGGTTTTTTCCTCCTACTTCCATGGACATGGAACAACAAAATTACTAAAATGGCCGCCAACATAATATGAAAGAAAGAGGAGACTGGAAATAGTAATGCCATACTTTGAACACATGTTGAGAAAACATAATAATTAACAAGTAGATCTGCAGTTACACCCCAATTAATAGAATCTAAAGTTTAATTAACCAAAATCAACAAAAAAATTGAATTAAAAAGAAAAAAAAAACCAACCTACTTTTAATTTCCAGTGCTTCTAGTGACGGTCTCCTTGTACCTTAAAATGGAATCAATCCTTTGCAACTTGAGCTGTTGTTTGAACTTGTTGATGAAATCATCAGCTTTGGCATCCACTTCATCGTCATCCATCTCTGTTACTGTAGCCTTGTTACTTTCTCTGACAGTCGCCGGTCTACGAGCCTCAACAATATCTCTATCTTCAAAATGAGAAAAGGCAGACTTGGAACTCGCAGATTTCTTCATTTTCTTTGGCAGTTTCTTCGGCATCTCTCCAGATGCTGGTTTGGTGTCAGATTTGGTCCTGCCTACTTGATGAATGTTCTTCAACTGACCATATATCTCATCAAGTGTCTGATCTTGATCTTGAATATGCTCGTCTTCTTCTTCCTTTAGTATTTCTTCTTCTTCCTGCTCTGTCTCTTCTTCATGAGTTGGTTGTTCATTTAGTTCTTGTTGAGGACTGTAATGGGTAACTTCTCCTTCTTCTTCTTCTTGGGTTTTGTGGATAGTAGTCATAGTAGTAGTAGTAGTAGTAGTAGATTCTTGTGATAGGTAGTTGTACAAATTAATTGACTTAACCCTCTGTAACAAGGAGGGAGATCTAGTCAACTGAGGTGGTTGGGGTTGTTGTTGCTCATGTTCATGTTGATGGGTATAATGAGATGCAAAATGTGTGTCTAAAGATGGGTTTTGAGCAAACAAGGAAGTGGGTTCTTGGGATCTTTGAGTGTAGAAATTGATGGATTTGAGTTTCTGCAAAACAGATGGAGATCTAACAAGTTGACGATGTGTGTCTTGTTGATGTTCATGACTGGGTTTGGGATTGGTCAATCTTGAAGTGATGAATATGGTTCCTATCATAAGATTAAGGAAAAGAAACAGAACAGTTGGAGTGAACCAGCTGTTCATGGATGCCCAGATTGACACAGATTCTTCAAACATGGCTCTCTGGGTTAGACACGAGAGTGAAGAGTGTTGCATCAAAAATGGAAGGATGAGTGGATATTTTGGTTGCTCGATTTGAGGATATTTCATTTTTTATCTTTTTTTTACGATCTCGAGGGACACGTGTCTTCACTTAACGGGTCAGTGGGAAATAGACAAAAGAGAGGTGGGTGTGACACTGTGGACTTAATGTAATAATGTGAGGTTGTAGTTGCATCCAGTAAAGCCCTATGACAGGGACTGTGCCAATTACAGCTCATTTCCAACGACGCCGTTTCTCTTTCCATCACCCACCTTTTTATTGTGCTTGCAGCTCGCTATTTTATTTTGGTTCATCATAAAATTTATATATAAAAAAAACATATATATTTTTATTCACTTTTCGATTTGTTTACAATTATATTCCTAATACAAAATCATTGATAAAATGCAAATTTATCTCATTATAAATAAATCAAAATATTATTTACACCTATAAATCTACACTCATGTAGAATATATTGCTTGATTATTATATTAAATATTACATTGCTATATATACGTGCAGAATATTGAAAACCTTAGGAGCCCTAATAATATCAAATAAGAAAAGCTAACGGAATTGTAGCATATACATGATTCTAGGTGATTAGTCCTATAATGTAGGACTCATAGAGGAGTCCTGATTTACTTGCGTGACACTCCCCCTCAAACTGAACGGCCATGGATGAACAATTTACGTGTAAACTATAGATGACATTGTTTGTGAAGGCTCTTGGTAAGAAGATCAACAATTAGGTCATCAGATGGGATAAAGAGAATCCGATGGCTGTCAAGAGCAACTTTCTCGCGAATAAAATGGTAGTCCAATTCGATATGATGAGTCTAAGCATGTAAACAACAAGATAAGTATATCGGTTATTCAAACACATAAGGATTTTACACCTTCCCTTTCCATGTCATTGCCTCATTGGGGGCTGGTGAGCTTCTCCATCATAATCCACTATCAACTTGAACTTCATTCTCTCATCTCACATTTTCAGAGGTATGCAATCAAGTATTTAAAAAGATGATTTCCTTATTAGAGCAATATTTCATTGCAAAAGCTTGAACTGCTCTACCTAAAAACAAAGCAATTCTCAACTTTTATACACTTAAAATAAAAGCAATAGATCTTTTTCTAAAATAAAAAATAAAAGCAGTAGATCAACGATTTCACAACATTCTTATAACATCCAAACCTAATGTTTACAAATACCTAGTTTACCGAAGAATCGAGTGAAATAAGATGTATTAATAATTTAATGGGTTTACAAATAAAATGATTTAATCAAGTGGTTAAAAACGAAATTCTAATGTCTTAAAGGGCATTTTTCATTTTCTCAATTTTATTTTATTTTTGCCGATTGTTTGGGTCTAAACTCAATTTGATTCGAACTGCTGACTTGAGAGTTATTTGTCCAAATCTCAAACTCGTCCACCTACCGGCATGGCCGACCCATGGGGGTAGCCAACCCAGCATTTTGCTGGGGAACCCAACTGGCCTAATTTACTTCTTCTTCTTTTGGAAAATCAGAGGCCTCAGGACCAAATCTATTTAAGTTTAAACATGGCCCAATTCCAAATCTTTTATTGCTTTTATTTATTTATTTTCTTTTTCAAATCAAGGCTCAATGTACTAATTCAACTAAACAAAAATAAACTTCAAATGCCTAATTAAATTGTGATTATGAGACTACACTATTTAAAACAAAAATAAACAGTAAAATAATTAAAAACAACAACACCAAATGACCTAAAGGCTAAAGTGCTAAACAAATCAAAAACATTTTAAATTACTTTGAAGAAAACTCTTGATTGACTTTGAAACTTCTCTGGCTCTCTTTTTCTTGAAAGTTTGAAACTCTATGTCTTTGTCAATATTGAAACCGTTGCCATTTGAGGTATGGTTTTTGTTTTCAATTAATTTCTACATGTTGATTTTAACTCATCTTTTAATTATTTATTTTATTTACAATAATATCCACTAATTTTAGGCTTTAGTGATCTCAGTTCTCAGATCTGTATGTGTATTGTGTAGTCAATTTGTTAAGATTTTCTTGAATCATTTACAAGGGAGAAGGGGTTCTTTTATGGCCAAACGGATTGATTTTTTTTTTTTTTTTTTTTTGTATGTTAATGATAATAATTTTTATATAGAGCCCCGATTTTTGTTAATATCATTAATTGGATGGGGCCCCAAAATATCTGAAGACGGCCCTACCTACCGATTGAGTTTTGCCTCTGGGGGCATGGGTACTGACGTGCTGCAAATTTTTAAAACACAAAAAAATTAAATAAATATTTTATATTTATCATTTGAAAAACATAACTTCATGATTATCTATATCTTAAATTATTAATAATTTCGAAGACATGTATCGATATGATTATATAATATTTTCATTAGGGTCTACATGATGCATTTAGCATTCGGAAGTATCCATAGATGGCTAGATAAATAAAAAATGAAGTAGAGGGGGTGAAATGGTCCACTTTTGATCCGTTTAACGAGAGATCTATATACGGACTGTCTGATTAAAATTACTGTACGAATACGAATAAGATTTTATCAAAATCCAAAAATTCTTCATCTAATCCAAGGCCGAATCTGATAAATTTAGTACAAAACCGATATTAAAAAAATTGGATTCAATAGTTAAACACCCGTGTAACATTTTTTTTGCCGCGAGTAATATTTTCCCCTTTTAGGAGACAAAAACAACTGAAACGTGAGAAAATGTGCTATAACTATTTCAACATGTATGACTCTTCCCAATCAAAAAACACCAAGCTCTAATAATTGAGAGGGCCCACACCATGAAAAGAATCAATAATTATTATTAGTAAAGATTTTTTTTTAATTTTTTTAATTACAACAACAGTCGGAACCTAGTGAGATAAGACTCTACAAGTACAGTTCGGAATACTACTCCCACTATCGGGGAGAAGTTACAATTGGATTACAACTCTCACAGTCAACTGGAGAAAGGGCTGATCCCATAATATCGGGATAGAGCTATCCACACTTTGGGAGAAAATATCCAAAGGTGGGACAATAATTATTTACATGCCAAGGTATTGAACCTTGGTGGTGGAACCACACTTGGGAGATTCCAACCATTAAGGCAAGAGGCCATTGGTTATTAATAAAGAGATTTGAAAATGTGAGCAGATGGTTAAATTTACTTTGCAATTTTATCAAATTTTATTTTTAACTGCCTTTCAAAGAAAAATAAAGGTCTATTTTTTAAATTTGTTTCCCTGCTATTTCATGTCGGTATAAGTTCCCCGTTAGTCAAAGTTTTCTTCCCCACTATTTCACATTACTCATTTTTTTTTCCCTTAAAATAAAGTTGCAAAGCAATTTGCAACGTGTAATGACAATTATTTGTGTTGGCTTAAATCTGTAACAAAAACTATTTAAATATATTTTTTCGTTAATTACTTAGGTCGTATTAGTCTAATTCATATCTCAGATTCAAACAACTCTACTAGCATTTTGAAGTCTTCAAGAAAATGGATCACTAGGTAAATTATTTTGTAGATATTTTCAAATTTCAACTCTCGAAAGAACCTAGTTAAATAAAAACATGTTCACGTATGAAACATGATCAAAATTGTAAATGGATCTCCAAAGTCCAATCATCCATCATAGAAAGAACTGTGGAGATCAAGAGAGAATATATATATATATTTTTTTAAAGATTAAAAATAAAGAAAGGTCGTTTGCAGGAAAGGGATATCCATGGAGATCCACCTTTTAATTTTTAATTTTTTGTAAATTATTCTCTTAATCTCCACCAACCATCGTCCATTGACGGACAACAGAGATCCATTTAAAATAAGTTTTTTTTTTTTTTTTTTTCAAAGTTTCAAAATTTTGTTTGTTTTATTCTTTTTAAAAGTTAGCGCGTTTGGTATCGTTTTTAAAATGATGTTTTGAAAAAAAATAAAAATAAATGGAAATCATGTTTTTAAAAATGTAAATGTGTTTGGTAGTGTTTTTTAAAAGTAGTTTTTTTTTTTAAAATGAAAAACAATGTAAAAGTGTTTGATTGTTTTTAAAATAGGTAAAGTAGTTGTTTGGAGAGAAAAATTGATTTGTTTTGAAAAGATGTTTTTGAAAATTGTAAAAAACAATAAAAAATTGTTTTTAACTTTTTAATTATATATTTCACAAAAAATGTTTTTTGTTTTTAAAAACAGTTTTGTAAAACGTGTAAACAAACAACATTAAAGTTATTTTTTATTTTTAAAAATAAAATACCATTTTTAAAAATGGTTCCAAACAGTACCTAAGGGCTCATTTGGTATCGTTTTTAAAATGGTGTTTTTGAAAACTTAAAAAAAAAAAATGGAAATCATACTTTAAAAATGATGTTTTTAAAATTGTAATGTTTGGTAGTGTTTTTTAAAAGTAATTATTGTTTTTAAAATAGGTAAAGTTGTTTTTGGAGGGAAAAGTTGATTTGTTTTGAAATGATATTTTTAAAAATGGTGAAAAAGAATAAAAAGTTGTTTTTAACTTTTTAGTTATACATTTTAAAAAGTTGTTTTTTGTTTTCAAAAACAGTTTTGTAAAACATGTAAACAAATAACATTACAGTTGTTTTTTATTTTTAAAAACAAAAAACCATTTTTAAAAATGGTTTCAAACAGCACCTAATTATCAGTTTTTTTTTTTTTTTTTTAAACGGATCTCTACCCATTTGACTGTCCATCAAATGGGCAGTGGAGATTTCTTTTTAATTTTATTAATTAAGAGCAGTGAGTATTTAAGTATTTTTTTTTCTACTTTGATGTGGTCAAGTGTAGGGGTGGGCATGGTTCGATTTTGGCCAAAATCATATTGAACCGACATATATTCGGTTTTTGATAAAGTGAATCGATTTGAACCATTTTGAACTTGAAAACCGAATTGAACCGAACACCTTTATCTCGATTCGGTTCGGTTCGGTTCAATTTGGTTTTGGGCTTATTGGGCTTTGAAGGTTTTTTTAATATGTTTTTTAATTTTTTGGGCCTTTAAGTTGCATTTTTGGCATTTAGGCTTAAACTTTTTAAAGAAAACATAATATGTAAAAAATAATTTAAACAAAATACAACTTCATTTTCAATTTAAATCTAAAATATCAAATCATATTCAGTTTGCATATTCAATCAAAATATAAAATCTTCATAATTTCCTTTAAAATAGAAGTAAAAAAATGTAGTACATAATGTAATCCAAAATAAAATATCTTTATAATAAAATTGAACCTTACAAAATAATTAATTAAGACAATTCGGTTTATTCCGTTTTGTTCGGTTTTGTATGTCTAAAACCAAAACTGAAACCGAATCGAATTCAATTCGGTTTTCAAATTTTAAATCGGTTTAAACCGAATAGAAGCTATGAACCGAACCAAACACCCTTTTTCGGTTCGGTTCGGTTCGGTTCGGATCGGTTCAATTCGGTTTCGGTTTCGGTTTCTGTACCCACCCCTAATTAAGTGTTTCCTAACAGGGGAAGTTAATGTTAGTTTTTCGAAAAGTTATTTCCACCTGTAATTAGTCAAATCATAGATACATTCTATGGAATTACTTCTATTGTAATTAACCCTATATTTTATATATATATATATATAATCTATCATGGTGCTTTTGGAATTTAGTTATTTAGGTCTGGAAGCCCCAAAGTTGAAACTACGTCGTTTCAAGAAAACGTCCATGTGCTTAGCAAAGCATGAGCCCCGACCCGGTATACATTTCCAAGTGACATAAAAGATAACAGAGTAAAGTTGCATAGAAAACCAGTAGAAAATTCAAAGAAAACCAGTGGAATCTTCGAAAAGTGAAAAAAAAAAAAAAAAAAGAGTGTGAAAGTTGAAATGGTGTGGATGGTGAATCAACAGATTGCGAGGGTGAAAAGAAGTCGTATATGGGGAGGAGCATTTCTGTGCTTGCTCTTCCTCATGTTGGCAACCCCCAAAATCCCTCTCTCTTCTCACCACCACCTTTTTGCTGACATGCGCAATTTCCTCGGTACACACCCTTCTCTCTCTCTACCATAAGTATATGCGTTCTTCTTTATTATTATTATTATTATTTTGTTGTAGTTGTTTGATTTTGCTATCTGGGTTTTTGACAGGAGTGCCTAACACCTTGAACGTGATCACAATTTTCCCCCTTTTAATTGTTGGTGTTATGGGGTTTGTTCTCTGTTTTCAAGGAAGCTTTTTCAACATCAGGTTTGTGTTAGTCGAATTTGATTATTTTTAGTTGAATATTATTATTGTTATGATGTTGATGGGGGTTTTGTTTCTTCGATTGGTGTTTTGAAATGGGTCGGTTGCAGTTTCCAGGGAGAGGTATGGGGTTGGGCGCTATTCTATGCAGGAATTGCGGCTGTGGCGTTTGGTTCTGCTTATTATCATCTTAAGCCTGATGACGATAGAGTAATGTGGGACACCTTGCCGGTTAGAATTACAATTCCATTGCATAACTCTTTTATTAAACATGTTCTCTTTAACATTACATGATTTGATATTTATTATTATTTGAAAATATTGTAAAAATAGGATGATTTATACCAAAAGAGTGTTTTCTCTTCAGTGATTATTGATTGCTTTGTTTGGAAGTGAGTGAAGTGTTCATAATATGTGACTTGCAATATATTCAAGGTTTTCTAAAAATCAAGACAACACAGCTAACAAAATTTGAAGTCCTTACTTTTTTTTTTTCTCTGACTCTGTTTTTAATAAGTAAATGGAGAAATAGTCTTTCCTTTGATATTCCTCTACTTTTGATATTGTTGGTGTTATTTTCGGCTTGCATCCTTCTAATTTTCATTGTTCATTGCAGACGATGATAGCATTTTCCTCTCTTTTCTCTGGTTTTCTTGTTGAGAGAGTGGGGATGCGGATTGGATTAAGTTGTTTGATTGCACTCGTATCAGTTGCTTTTCTGAGTATGAATTATGCAAGGTTAGCTCATAGATTCCACTCCAGATTTTATACTTGTTACAATGTTTAACTGTTTGACACTCTTTTGTATTGAAATATTTATGTGTTTTCTGCTGAATGTGATTTGCTAGTTGGTTGCAGAACATTTAATGATTTTCGGTTGTGCATGACGTTCCAGTTGATACCATGCATAGCTATTCCAGGCTTGACACTTTTGTTCCCACCCAAATATACTCACTCAAAATATTGGCTTTATGCAGCAGGTATACTGTGTCCTTATAGAACTTCATTTTATTTTGTATATCAAAAAAGAAAACACATTTAACTTTCTATTAAGAGAGTAGTGCCGATATTCTGTTGGTGAACTTAGGAGAAATATATTGAAATAGAGAACATAAACTATATCTATGCAGTAAAGGCTTAATTAACATCTTAAGAGGTTGTGTGGGTATTATACTATTATAGTAATTTAGACAAAAACTGAAACCACCATGGAGATTTAGAAGGGTGTATGGGAGGATAGCTATTTATTAGAGTTTTTCTTGGTAGTGACATTTTATCCACATGAGAGAACTGGTGTATGCCCCAAACCAAGGGTTGTGAATAATTTGGGTTTTCAAATAGAGTAACAAAAAGATAATTACAGTTTCCCTACCAGAAATCTTATTTCTATAACTCGTCAAGGTCCAAGATCTCTGTTTTCTTCCTAGCTCTACTTCTTAAGGAACATCATATCAACTAATTGTTTTAAAACAACTGATTTCTTTCTTTAAGTCTTATTTCAATATACCAACTTTAATCTTATTTGAAAATGATTTAGTTTGTTGGAAGGTTACCAGAAATATATCATGTTCTAGATTTGTTTGATATTTGCAATTTTCTTCATTAGTCATTGTAATTTTGACCTGTTCCAATGATTTTGTCCATCTCTTTAGTTTTTTTCAACTTTAGGCATGTTCTACATGTTTAATACAATCTAGACCATGAGAAGAATACTCTGATGTAAATTTAAAAGAATTTCGAAAGATCCAATCATAGAGTTTTTGTTATATTTTATTTTCATAAATTTGATTATTACTCCATTAGTTTTTCCACACGAAGCATAGTTTGAATTTGTAAACAGAATAGTGAATATTGTCAAAATCATTTTGCTTTTTATGTTATAGGCCTTGTCTTACTCTCAAGAGTATTGGTGTACTTAAGTTTGAAAACTCTCTGCTACAGGGGTTCACCTTGTTGCAAAATTTGAAGCTGTTGCTGACAGGAAAATATACCGCGCAAATCATTACATAATCAGTGGGCACTCATTGGAGCACTTATGCTCAGCAATGGTCCCTATCCTACTTACAGTTATGCTCATGTATAGAAATACAAAATTTCAAAGGTATATATATATAATTTTTTTCAGTTAAAATTTTATTTGGGGCTTCTTATTTTTGTTAGAGTTTACTATTGAAAGCTTATGTTTTTGGGTTTGGTGGTTATCTAAGATGGTATCAATGTTGGTGTTACCTGGAAATCCCCTCCTTGAATTCCTCCATGTGCATCTTTATCTTTTATTTGAATTTATTCTACATTTGATATCTAAACCTGTATTTATATTTGGTTTTTGGGTTTGGTCCATATGACAAGGTATATATATATAATTTTTTTCAGTTAAAATTTTATTTGGGGCTTCTTATTTTTGTTAGAGTTTACTATTGAAAGCTTATGTTTTTGGGTTTGGTGGTTATCTAAGATGGTATCAATGTTGGTGTTACCTGGAAATCCCCTCCTTGAATTCCTCCATGTGCATCTTTATCTTTTATTTGAATTTATTCTACATTTGATATCTAAACCTGTATTTATATTTGGTTTTTGGGTTTGGTCCATATGACAATCCCCATCGGTTTTTTAGGTGAGAGGGTGTATTAGAAAGTTTAATACTATTGTATTGATCCTTGATAGAATGCTCAAACTTTTGGGGGTAGTATTTACCTAACAATTTTATGTAGAAAAATATATTCTATGGAGTCCAAACTTTATTATTATTTTTATTTTTGGAATGTGTATTATTTTTATATGCTTACCTGTTTGATAGTGTTTACTTGCTTATAGCTTAGAGAAAAGCTGATGGGTCATTTTTTTCTTACATATCTCTGGGGCTGATAAGTGATAACAGATTAGGAGACTACAGAGATCGTCCATGACAACAGAAGGTGAGAGCAACCAGGGCATATGCAGTGCATTAGTTGCCTAAGAATATTTCATGAAGTCAGTCATGAGAGGTAAAAGGTATTTTTCAACAAATGTTATATATATTTATTTCCAAATGCATCTCCCCTTGTTATTGAAGATATAATATAGTTTACTGGTTATATGCTCTTTTCGTTTTATTTTTCCTTTTTACTTATTTTCTGGGGTAGCATAATAATAGTGATCGCATTCATGCTGGCAAAGTTGCCTATCCTATTTTGTAATGTTAAACAACTTCTTGACTTAAAATGCACTCTTCTCGTGGCTGGTGGTTTGTTGACCAGCCAGCCATTAGAATAATTATAAGAAATTATAGTGGTTGTTATGAGGACAAAGCATAGGTATAAACTGAGTTGTCTGAGATCTTAGTGACCAAAAAGCATGGAGATAGTGCTGGAACTAGAAAATTAAGGTCAATGGCATCGATTCATGGTACCATTGCACATGTATAGTTGATGTTCCTTGTCCACATACCCTTTTTCCTTACATTTCATGTGGTGCTTGAAATATGCAGTTACAGTTTTACTCCAATTTTCTGTGGGATTTAGTCGAATGACCACGACGTTCCAAACCCTAACGACATAGTTTGGGAAGTTTACACATTGATATAGTCTTTACAGAGTGTTTCTTAAGGATTTATAATCATCTAGCATCTAAAGGCAACAACAATTAGAAACAGCCAGTAACAATTATTACATGACATGCCTTTACATGCATTTTATTCCCTGGATAGTTGTATTTTTGCCTCGTATCATCACTTACACAGGCTATGCTTCTGTTCAAGAAAAACAAAAAGCATGCTATTTTAACATGCAAGAGCATGTGCATAGAGGCATATAGTTGCATGGCTAAGACATGATGTTTTCTAGAAGAATATGCGTGAATTTGAATTTCAGCTTGCGAAGACGATAATAGAATTCTAATATATACATATCAATGTTACTGGCTTGTGCAGAATTAAAGTTGGCGTTGAGGATGCTCATCTGTTGGAATCATTTCCTTTGGATAGAATGTTGAAAATGATCCCAAGTTGCTGGCTGTTGTGTATTGTTAAATATGGATGTGAATTGCCTGCAGTGCTTTGTGCTTTATATGATCATTCTAGTGTGACTATGTAATGGAGTGAGGTTTGTTTCTTGTTTAGGTGATATACTGAAAATGTTGTGTTTTCTAAGTTTTGTCTATTCACCCGCAGTCAGCAAGTAAAATAGGTAGCAAATCAGTTACCCTTTCTCCATCAATTACCATTTCCATTTCTTGGGCTATTTAAGAGGTTTTTTATTTATTAAAATAATAATAATAATAATAATAATAATAATTGCAGATGAAAATTTGGTACTTTCATTAATTGGAAGGAGCAACCACTGCCCAACATGGCATAATGGAAATATGTGTTTATTCGGTCTGATAATGTCTCAGGTTCGAGTCGATGTACCTGTAGATGGTATATAAAAAACAAAAACTTTAGTTGGAAGGAGCGTGTAATCTTTATTTAAGAATAGATTACTTCTCATTCTTACATTTGACTGGATCGATGTCCACGAGACTAGTGTTACAGGTGAGATATTTTACAATCAATTTAAAAGACTTTTATTAAGTGGAAATGAGACCTACCAATAAAAAAGTGCCAAGTGGCACTAAACTTAAACAAAGTGCCATGTTGTACATTTATTATTATATTTATAAAAAAAAAAAATTGAAAATAAGGAAGCCTCACCTCCAGATGTGGAGGAGGTGGGTTGGGGCGAATCTAAAAGTTTGTAAACTATTGGGTTTATTTTATAGTTTTTGGTGTAGGTATATCCATAATTATAGAACTATTTGGGGTTTCTTTGGTTTTTAATTACTTTTATGTATTAAAAGGACGGTTTTATCCTTGAACTGTTAAGTTGGCCGTCACTTAACCGTTAGTCAACGTCTTTTAGGGGAGGTTTGTGCAATCAAAGGAAATTTTGAATATATGTGCAATATCTTCAAAATGTAGGGGTGTTTGTATAATTAACTCTAATAATATACCAGTAAAACCTTCTTCAGTTTGAATATCAGTGCTCTTTAGGGTTTTGCTTCTGATAAGTTCTCGTTTCTTTACAAGTAAGTCCCAATCCTATCTTACTTCATTTTTCTGCTTTCTTTCTCTTTTATAACTTACTAGGTTTTTGTTTATTATGAATTTCTTCTTTCTTTGTGATCATTTTGTTGTTTTGTTGTAATCTTATAGATGTTTGTATTCTTGATGTGGGTGTTCGCAAATCGCAATTTTCTCTTCTTCTTTTTTTCCCTGAACTAGGACTCATTTGAATTAATTTGACTGAAAATTGAAACTTTTGATGTTTCATTATGTTAACTGGGTAAAAAATCGATGTTGTCTTTAACCAGTTTGTATAAGGATTTAAATATTGGAAAACAATTGAATTTTGGAGATTATCAAGAAAAATTGACATTAAAATGGCTCTATAAGGGATTGTTTTGCTCTATTTCATTGCGTAGTTGCACTCCTTCGTTGAAACTGTGCTTTAGAATCTAGATCCAAATGATTTTTTGTTAACCAAGTCAAATGAGATTTTGATGATGTTCTACTATTGTGTTTAATCACAAACTCTTTATTGCTGTTATATGATCAGAAGTTCTATTGTCACATTAATTCTGAGATGTTGTTGGCATTGAAAATAGAATGCTCTGTATCATAGAAAGGGTTATTTATCTAATTTTATCTATTTTTGGGCTGCAGATATTATTGTTAACCTTGTATTTACGTAAATTGAATGAATGTAGTAGGTGCCAATTTTCTGTATTATATATAGATAAAGGCATTTATGTGGAGTTACAGTTATTGCTAGTGATGAGAGTGACTTGTTCATTGATGTTTATGATGAATGCTTGGTTCTAGGGAGTAGATGTATCATTTCAGAACCTATACTATTTTTTTTTTTTCTTTCTTTTAAATTACTTAAAATGAATGATTGAGAAATTCAAATTAGTGCTTAATTTGGGTTGTTGGATCTTTTTGTGGAGCCTTTTTTGATTTAGTTGACTATTCTCTAGTTTATGAAATTATTATGTGTATATGACAGAATTCTGTTGCCAAAACAATTTGAATTTTGGTATTAATTCAAATTGTTAATTCTAATAACCAGCATTAAATAGTTATAGAACTTAACATTTCATTGATAATGAAATATATCCAAGAGCTTGCTGGGATGCTGTGCACTTTTTCCTTTCTTTTGCATCCTAGAGCAGTTTTTATAATCAAGTAAAAGCGTCTCTTTGTACATATTATATTGTTGAAAGTTGAAACAAGCTTGTTGATTTACCTTTCAGTTTATGTTATTTGCTGTTATTCAGCCAATTATTTTTTTGGTTTTCTATTTTTTAAACTCTAAAATGTATTAACATAATAGTTGTGTTACTTGACGGGGTTCATGCTTTGAGCTCTCTGCTGCTGCTTCCCACTCATCCTAACTAGAATTCAGTAAAGTTGAGTGCCTCATAAATGTCAACTTTCAAAAGCCACTTTTGTGTCATTTTACTTGGTTCTATACTTCTATGATGCTATTATTCTTTTGGAACTTTTTGCAACTTGCAAGTCTTGTGGTGTCGACATCCGTAGAAGATCACTATTTGCAGAGGACTAAACCTTAAAAACTTTGTTTGGCCATTTATCAAACATCTAATGGATACATGGTACTTTGTTTACCCATGTATGTGTGTTGCATGGATACTCACACGCTAATGGTTAAGTGTATACTTCAACTATTCGCGCATAGTTTTTGGCTGGTAGTTCTTCTGTGGTCTGTGAGGTTATCAAGACTCAAGTACTCATGTGGATAATTTTATGCCTTGACTCATTCTGTCCTATTATTTACAATTATTAGTCTTTACATAGATATACAGAACATTGACCCTGTCATAGGATTTATCAAACATCTAAATGCATAAATCATAAAAAATCAATACTTATGGCCATTGTGAGAGTGCAAGTACCACGGACAACGCACGTTCATTACGCCAAACACAATTATAATTAAATATTAGTTCTCTAAACCCTAGCAGTGCCATTTTCCTTGCAATTTTCTTTGATATCTCAAAAAAAAAAAATCCAAGTGACAACTATCAACTGGTGAAAGCCCAGCCTGAAGACAACTCCATATCCAAAAAGAAAACAATTTATTAGCTTTTAAAAATAAAAAAATTAAAGATCCTCTAATTTGATCTCTTTGTCTCACTCTTTAGGGTTTTGTTTTGATTTCGAGTAAGTCCCAACCCAATCTCACTCTCTTACTTTATCTTTTTCAAGTAATGGGTTCTTTTCTTTAATTTGTTCCCATATTTTTCATTGTTTATGATATTTTTCTCTGTTTCTGTGTCGCTTCTGTTCGTCAAGAATTTTATTTTATTTTATTTTTGTGTTTCATTTGTCTGTGTTGTTGTTTGTTAGTAATCTTGTGGATATTGGTATTCTTGATGATCCTTTTCGTGAATTTTTTTTTTTTTTTAGATATTAGGATTTTAGTGTGTTTTGTTTGGTTGCTTGGAAATCAATGAAAATAAAGGAAAATTATAAGATGAGATGTTGAATTGAATGTGATGCAGCATTGTCGTGAATTCACTTTTCTATCTGCAAAATGTGATTTTTGTCTACGTTCAAATCTTATTATGTTCGCACAATTTGAAACTAAATGTTTATTTTATTTATTTTCGATTTTTTTCTGCTATTCTTATTTGATTCATGTGCTGTCGTATTGTTGTTGCATGCTTCTACCTCTTGCTACTAGTTTCGTGGGAGAATAATTTGTTTGAGTGACATTTTACTAGTTTCCTCAACGAAAAAAAAAAATCGTTTTAAAATTTCTTTACTGTATTTTATATGTTTTTAGTTTGTTACTTACGATGAGGAATACATATCTGACTTATTCTGAGTTATTGATAACTGGAATAATTTTCCCCATTTGGTGTTGATTCCTTTGCTTGTTAATTAGGGAGACTAGGAGTTCATTTAAGTGAGGACATTCTGAGATCATGCCGCGTCGATCTTTATGGAAAGGCAGTTTTGTGGATGCATTCCTGTATGAATTGAAGAATCAGAAAGATCGACTTGCAAATAGGAAAATCTGGTCACGAAGATCTTCCATTTTGCCAGAATTCCTTGATAGCACAGTACGAATTTACAACGGAAAACATTTTGTTCGTTGCAAGGTCACTGAAGAAAAGGTTGGTCATAAGTTTGGAGAGTTTGCTCTTACACGGAAACGGCGTCAAATGGGTGCAACCAAAGGAGCACCCAAAGGTAAGAAGTGAGTATCTAGACAAGTTTTTGTTTGTAGTTAGTTTCGTTTTCTTTTTTCTGGGCTGTTAGAAGTGAGTGATCGTACTTTATTCATGACTGGAACTTCTTGTTTAGCTTGAATGCAGTGTTTAATAAATTATATGCTGCTCGGCTCATGGCTTATGCTTTCTGTTTAAACAAAAAAAAAAAATTGCAATGAAGTATCTATGTTGCTACCTCAGACAAGATTTCCCCGGTGGTCACCATGGCCACAAATTCGGTTTTCATTTGTTCAACCTTCTATTTTTGTTTTTTAACTGGACACGTGGCAGTATATAATTGGGTTAAATAGTAGAAAACCTTCATTTGAGTACTATCTATTTATCCACCTAACTAGATTATGTATTTTTTTTAGGGCAAATTGCACCGAACCCCTTGAGGTTTGGGCAAGTTACACTTAGCTGGAAATATTTTGTTATTATACATTAACACCCCCAAGACTTAAATTTGACTTTGAAAATACCTAAAATACCCCTAGTTATATTATTTTATACTTTTTTTTTACCTTTTAACCAAAAACTTTATAAACTTTAATAAAATAATAAAAAAAAAGATATGATTCATTAAATAAATTAATAGTTTATAAAATTTTTTAAAAAAAAAAAATTAAAATAAATAAATAAATAAATAATTTTTTATAAAAATAGTTTTAAAAAATCAAATAAATAAATAGTTAAAAAATTAAATAAATAAAGGGTTTAAAAAAATTAATTAATTAATTAAAAAAAATTAAAAACATTAATTTTTTTTTTAAGGATATTCATTAATAGGGAAAAAAAAAAGCTCTAAATATCCAAACTTTTACGATAAGGATGATGGTGAGAGAAGCTTTAAGGTTCCTAACACTAGAGTCTTCTTGCATTCTTCAACCACTTCCTTCAGTGTTGGGAACCTTGAAGCTTCTCTCATCATCATCCTTACCGTAAAAGTTTGGATATTTAGAGTTTTTCTTGTCCCTATTAATGGATATCCTTAAAAAAATAATTTTTTTTTTTAATTTTTTCATTTGTTTATTTAAATTATTTATTTATTTGATTTTTTAAAACTATTTATTTATTTAATTTTTTTAATTATTTATTTATTTTATTTTTTTAACTATTTTTTTTTTTAAACTATTTATTTTTTTATTTTTTTAAAACTATTTATTTATTTAATGAATCATATCTTTTATTTAATTTTTTTATTTTATTAAAGTTTATAAAGTTTTTGGTTAAAAGGTAAAAAAAAAAAGTATAAAATAATAGAACTAGGGGCATTTTAGGCATTTCAAAGTTAAATTTAAGTCTTGTGGGTGTTAGTATATAATAACAAAACTTTTCCAACTAAGTGTAACTTGCCCAAACCTCAAGGGATTCAGTGCAATTTGCCCTTCTTTTTTTTAAACTTTCTACTATTGGTAGAATTCGAGTCGTTAACTTGAGGCTTAGTGTATTTTTGGTATGGCTTTTATAAAGGTCAAAAGTACTTTCTTAATATTAGAAGATGTTTTAAGGTTTTTTTGTTGTTGTTGTTGTTAGACAAATTTCAAAAAAAGCTTTTTTAATCTAAAAAAAAAGTCATTTTGTGTCCACTGAGAGAAGCCTAAAATACCAAGAAGCTCTTTTTGAGCTTTTTAAATACAGTTACATTGTCAATAATATTCTCTTTGAATTTTAAACATTCCATCAAATACCCCTTCTATTTACACAACCCTATTATATTTGAATACTTATCTAACATCATTTCTGTATCCTCATCTTCATAGGCATTTAAATGACAAGTTTTCATCTATCACCTGTAAGTTCAAATCAACACTTTTAATTTTTTTTTGATAATCATAAACAATAATACATATATATATGTTTATTGTTTATTGTTATGAAGTTATATATATATATATGTTTGGTTGATTTTTTTTTATTTAAAAAAAAAACTCATCTACCTGGGATTTAAAAAAAAAAAAAAAAATCATATATTTGTACTTTTGTTTCTGTGATATATATTTTTATTGTGATTTTCTTAAAACTCATTTACCAGTGATTTGTTTTATATAAAATATATATATATAAACTAATGTGTTTGTAATTTTTGTTTTTTAAAACTCATGTATTTGTGATTTTTATTTTTTAAAACTCATATATTTGTGATTTTTTTTAACTCATATACATGCGATATTTTTATTTTTTTTTATAAAAACTCATGTATCTGTGATATTTTTTTTAAACCCTTGTATCTATGATAGATTTTTTTTTTTTTTTTTTGAACTCAAGTATCTATGATTTTTTTTTTTTTTTTTTTTATGTAAAACTCTTATATCTACGATATTTTCTTTTTTTTAAACTTACTTACCTATGATTTTGTTTTAAAAAAAAAATTCATATATATGTTGTTTTTAATTCATGAACCTATGATTTTTTTATAAAAAAATAAAAATAAACCTCATCTATCTGTGATTTTTGTTTTTTTAAAACTCATGTATATGTGATTATTTTTTATACTCATGTAGCTGTGATTTTTATTTTTTAATTTTTTTTAATTTTTAAATCATGTGTCTGTAAATTGTTTTTTAAACGTAAGTAGTTGTAATTTTGGTATGTATTTAAAGAATATTGATGTGTTTATTTGTTCAATTCAAGTACACGTGTATTGTGATTGTTGATGGACATTGATGTGTTTGTTATTTATATGTGATTATTTTTTTAACTCAAGTACTTATGATTTTGATATGTATTTGTATATATGTAATCAGTCTTTCTATTATCAGTTCGAACTGACAAAAGTTATATCAATTCCTTGTATGTGGGCCACTGGATTTAAATACTTTGACTGACAAGTGCATACAGTCAAGTCAAAGTATTTAAATCCAGTGGCCCACATGCAAGGAACTGATATAACTTTTGTCAGTTCGAACTGATAATAGAATTTATGTATATGTAATTGCCTATTTATATAATACATTTGATTATTTTTTTGGGTTGTACCAGTTGATTTGGTAATCTTTTTTATTTTTTTATAGTCATAATTTACAAATCCATTGTTTAGGCTCTTATTTGTAAGTTATCACAACCAAAAGCACTTTTAGAAATATACTGTCAAACAATCCAGTTATTGAAAAGCACTTATGTAACTGAATACCAAACAACATATGGTTTTTTGTTAGAAGCTCAACTCTAAAGTTCAATTTGAAAAGTCATATCAAACATACCTTTAGAAGTCATTTATCCAAGCCCCAAGCTCGTTCATATACCGGTTGAGCTACGCCCATGAGAGCTATTTGAATTTATTGTTACGTGGGTTATTCTTATTGGTCCGTTCCACAGGTGACAGCTGGTTTGACGCTGAAGTGATTTAAGGGATGTGTGATGAGTTTGATTAGTCAACTAATTTGGTATTGTGAAACAACTGCCATCACACATCACACATTCCGTCGGTGGGGTTCTCATTGCCCACGGATTCCCTACATCTCTCTCTACCATTCTTAATTTGCTTCCAATGTCTGACCGCTAACACTTTTTTTTTTTTTTTTTGAATGAACTGTCGAATTTTTTGATGGGAAGAGACTTTGTTTCAAGAAAAAGATTTAATTTAAAATAATATTATTATCATTAAAAAAAAAAGAACAATATTATTATATTAATTGATTAAAAATCTAATTAAAAAGGTAATTTAGACATTTAATAGTATATAACCAGTTAACTGTTTAGACAAATGGTGAAGGGTAATTTTTTGTATTTTTAAAAATATAAATCATAATCGGTCCTCAAACTCTCGCGCAATGAACTCGCTAAGAAACAAAACATTAATCAACCAGATCCTAACCATCTGATCTTCAAGTATACAACACCACAAAAAAGTTTGGACCCCACATTTCTGACAATTCACGCTTTCACGTTTCCATTTTTTAAAATTTTACCCTAAAAGAGAAAAAAATTTAAAAAAATACTAGCAGATGCAGTGAGATCACGTAGAATAGAAAACTTGTAATAAAAGTCATCACAAACCTAAAAAAAAAAACTAAAAAAAAAAATTACAGTAACAGTAACGGCAAAGAAAGATTCCAAAATTTGGTGATGTGTAGCATCTCTTGTGGGTGGCGACCATTACCTCTCCCCCACTCTCTCTCTCTCTCTCTCTCTGGTCTGAATCTCTCTTTACATACAATTCTGTGACTTAATTCTCAAACTCACTTTCTCTCTGTTTTCTTCCAAATCTAATAAAAATGTCGGATAGAGTTTTTCCGTCCTCCAAGCCCACCGCTAACGGCGGCGCCGCTCCTCCTCCAACTAAACCCCCACTCCGCCCTCCCTACCGTCCACAACCCCACAACCGTCGCCACCACCGCTCCCGCCGCAATTACTGTTGCTGCTTCTGTTTCTGGACCATTCTCATTCTCCTCATCCTCGCCCTCGTCGCCGCCATAGCCGGCACTGCCATGTACATGCTCTACCGTCCCCACCGCCCCGCCTTCTCCGTCCCTTCCCTCCGCATCCACCGCCTCAACCTCACCTCCTCCTCCGACTCCTCCTCCAACCACCTCACCACTCTCCTCAACTTCACTGTCACCTCCAAAAACCCTAACTCCCATCTCACTTTCTCTTACGACCCTTTTGTCGTCTCGTCGTTTTCAGCAAACGGTGTGTTTCTTGGAAATGGGACACTCCCTGGTTTCACTTCGGAGAAGAAGAACCAGACGGCTTTCAAGAACGTGGTGGTTTCGGGTTCGAATATTGATCTGGATACGGATTCAGTGACTTCTTTGAAGTCGGATCTCAAGAAGAAAAGTGGGGTTTCATTGAAGATTCAAATGGACACCAAAGTGAAAATCAAAGCAGGCAAACTCAAGACCAAGAAGGTTGGTATTAGGGTTATCTGTGAAGGATTTAAAGGTGATGTACCAAAAGGTAAATCTCCATCAATGGCTACTACCGATAAGTCTAAGTGTAAGGTCGATCTTCGAATCAAGATCTGGAAATGGACTTTTTAGCTTCATTTCATTACCTGTTACTGTTTGCTTGTCTTTTTCTTATTTTTTGATTTTTTTTTTTGATTTTTTTTTTGAGAGTTTGTCTAATGTTGATGATTATTAAAGATCATTGAAAAAGAAAAAAATGGAATAGGGTAAGAGAAGAGAGTTCAAAATTGGAATGTTATCTTCTTGAATTTGAAGTTTTAGTAGTGATGTAATTGGTTTTGAAAATCTGGATTGATCATCTCTACTGCTATTATACTGTTAAAAAGAGTTATTTACAAGTACATAGCCACAATTCTATACCTTACTCTTGTTTTATGTTTTGTTCATTTTTTATTTATTTATTTTTTTTAAATTCTTATGGATTTGAATTATTTGATACCATTTGGTTCATTGGGAATAGTATGCAGGTGTCATTGTTATCATCAATTACATATATAATTGATATTTTGCTGCTTCTTGATTATCATAATCCCAATCGAATCCTCAATTATTAGAGGAATCAAAAGACCAAAATGCCCTCTTTAGAGCATTTCCAATGCAAAAGTGGTTTGCATACCAATAATCGTTGATATAGAAATAATGTCAAAAGACTTGCTTCCTATGTGGTATAAAAATAGACTTAATAGATAATCAACTCAAATTTTGATCACCAATGATTCTGTCTAAAAACAAATAAAAATTAATGACGTGTCTATTTTTTTTTTCCTGTTTTATTTTTTATTTCCTTACCAAAAATAGATAAACAATTAATGTCAGTTTTAAATACTTATTGAATCAACCGAAAAAATAGTTGTACAACATACCGTCTGAAAGTAGATGGTCATGTTGACAATGTCTAATATTTTTTTACTATGTCAACTTGAAGTTGAATATACACGGCTATATTAAAGAAAGATTTATTATCGGAATGTCTATTAGTTCTACATGTTCTTTTTTTTTTTTTTTTTTCATAAACCAATCTCAGATGCTCTTATATAACCTTTATGTGATAGTTTAATATAGGTGTAAATGGGAAAGTGGATTTAATAGGCATATCATTTGAATTTGATAAGTCCTGCACTCAATTACAACATTTTTAGTACTTTATTATGTTTTTCTTGAATCATTACTTGTAGACTTGTACTAATTTACTTTAACCTTTTGGAAGTACCATTCCGATTTTTCTTCTCATGCAAGGACTTGAATCATTATTTTTTTATCTTCGCGCATTATTTATTTTCAATGTGATTAATGAATATTTGTATTTTTCTGGTTTTATTTATTTATTTTTAAATTCTATTTTCATTCAAGTAATTTTAGTGGTACAATTTAATCTGATAATACTAGTCTAGTCTAAAAATGATCAATTACCAAAAATTATTATTTTTTATTTTTTATTTTTTATTAACTCTTACCTAAGAAAACTAAAAGACAAAAATAGACATTAGATAAAAATCATGTAAAAAGAAGATGGAAGTAAAAAGGAAAGTCTCTTATTAGAAGCAAGTGGATCAGGAATCAGGAAATGTCAAAAATGGGTTTTACTCACAGCTGGTTAAAATAATAATAATAATAATAATAATAAAAATAATAAAAAGTTGACTTTTAGACTTATTGGATATGAATTTGAGAAGACATTGAATAATGGAAATGGAGTACTTTGGATGTACTTATGTGTAACAAAATTGACTTGTTTGGTAATGTGAATCATGAATTCATGATATAGACCAAACAATAGCAATAGTAAATTAAAGAAATGAGTTAAAAATAAGGGTAAATTGCAATCATACCCTTAAGGTTTGAGGCAAAGACACTTAGATGGAAAAGTTTAGTTATTCTACACTAACACCCCTGTATTGTCGAAAATGCCCTTATATAATAATAAAATATAAAAGTATTTTTACACTAACACCCAAGGGCATTTTGGACCTTACCATGGTCAAATAGGGGTGTGAGTGTAGAATAATTAAACTTTTCCATCTAAGTGTCTTTGCCTCAAACCTTAAGGGTGTGAGTGTAATTTACCCTAAAAATAAATATGAAAGCTTGACTCCATACACTTGATTAATGTGAAGTGGGGTCCACTTGTCTTCCCTTGCTTGCGTGCATGTCACTTTATCATCGTCCATTAAATCACCTTCGTACACACTTTCCATTCATGTGTAATGTGTTATCACTTTCTCGTTAAATCGCAAAGAAAATATTATAATAATTCAAGTTTTAGGTATTGAACCCACAATCTTATTATGTAAATATAAAGGTCATACACCAATCATATGTTGGTATGAGTGGTTCGGTGCTCTCATCCCTTAAGTAAGGTCGTGGGTTCAACTCCCCTTGTGAACGGAGCTACACATATTGGGAGCACTTTACCCCTTAGTGGGCCGACCCGGTGCGAGTCCTGATTAGTCGGGGTGTGGTCTGAGCTGGGCTGATTGCACCGTATGGTGGATTCGCCCCACCCGAAAACCGGATGGTGTAAACCAAAAAAAATATATAAAGGTCATACACCATTAAAGTCGTGTTTGTTAGTATTGAATTGTATTATATTAGAGATTAAATGTATTCGAATAATACAATATACTTTTTGGTTTGTTTTGTACTAATCATTGTATTGTATTAGCTAATAGATTTTTATTGATCTAAGACCAACTTTATAAAGACAAAAAAAAGAAAAAAAAAAAAAAAAAAAAGGATTAAAAAAAGGAAAAAACAGCTCCAATAAATAAACCAATTTGTACCTCCTAAAAAATAAAATTTTGGTGTAGGCGTGTAGCTACAGTAACACACCACCACGCACTACAAAACTTTTTATTTTATTTTATTTTAAACGTCATATCATATTATTTAAACTTTTAAAATTCGTATTTTATCTCTCTCATATTTAATTATAACAATATGTATTTCAAACAAATATACTATTGAAAAGCTGTCGTTGAGATCTTTAAAATGATACAAATATTGATATATATTTAATTTATTTAATTTACTTATTAATTATATATTTATTATATTAAACTTTTATAATAATTTTAAAGATTTATCGGGAGAATATTTAAAGATACTCTTTTGGTATAAAATTTAGCATAGAGTATTGAAGTGAAAAATAAATAAATTGGTGTAAACATATTCCCTAAAAATGCTCTTTTAATACCAAATTGATGTAAAATTTAGTGTCCAATATTGGAGTTGCTCTAATACGGTGACGGTGAATACCGTATTAGGTAACACAGGGGAGAAAAAGGTTGTATTAGTTAATACTTACTTAATATATTATTATACAAAATATCACCAGACTATAAAGATTAATACAGGTAGATGAAAGAATTATGAATTTAAAGCGACAGGGCGTTAAACAAAGCGAACCAATTAGAGGAGAAAAAAGAAAGAAAGGAAAGCGAAAAAGAAGTGAATGATAGAAGTGCATGTCATGACTCATGAATCATGATGTTGAGGGAGTTAAATACTTAAATAGTGGGAGGTGCACCGTGCACGTGGTTAGTGTGTGCTTGTGGTCTGCTCAGACAGGGGCAGTTGGAATTTTGTCAGAGATGCCTCCCAACCAAAAACTCCATCCACCGACTACTACATTTCTTCACCTTGGATCCCATTACGTGTCTTCTATTTATTGGTTTAACAAAGTCTGAATAATTAATTTATGGCCATCTGACACGTGCACATAAATAAATGGATAACAAATTATATTTTTGTAATTTAATACAAAATTTAAACTCACCTAATTGATGTTTTTTGTTGTTGTTGAAAATAGTCATCTAATTAATGTTGATGGTTTAGCTTGGTGCAGGAAAAGACAGGTTTATTAATATTAGCTGATAGACAGGGCTTCTATGATATACTAGGACTTGACTGCATCAAATCAAAGTCCAGTTGTGTGCCGTTTCATATTTATGTTATCTTATAATTTGTTCCATAAAAACCCAAAATTATTTGTTAGTTTAATTGGTAACCCCACCCAATCTCATTATTGATAAATGATAATCAAATAATCATTAAGTTATTAAAAGAAAATAAAATTCATATTTAAGACTTAATGATTATATTTGTTATCCTGAAAAATATGTTGGGAGTTTTTTGGGACAACCTGGACCACGGCGTACGGGTGCGCTGCAGCTGGTCCGGACTGGGTAAGGGATGACTCCTCTCTTCCCAGGGTAGGTACCGAGGGAGGCCCTTGGTCCAGTTGCCAATGACCGGTGCAATGTAGTAGGACCGGTCTTGCAAGCGGGGAAGAGGTTGAGATTGTGTATATATGGGCGTGACAAATGCAATTTTATTACAGCGAAGGAGAAATCTTTTTATTCTTTAACGATGGAATACATTATGGGTCATTTTATGTGCTATGACTGGTTATTACAACGAAAAAAAATAAAACAAACGTAAGGTACACTAGCTAAATGGGGGCAAACTCATGAGAGTTTTAGCTAAACGAGGCAGTAGCCAAGTAGGTCACGCATAAGAGCTTGGGTCAGGCGGGGTAGTAGCCAAGTAGGACACACATATGAGCTTTGTTTAGGCGAGGTAGTAGCCAAGTAGATCACATATAGGAGTTTGGGTTAGGCGGAGTAGTAGCCAAGTAGGACACACATATGAGCTTTGTTTAGGCGAGGTAGTAGCAAAGTAGATCACACATAGGAGCTTGGGTTAGGTGGGGTAGTAGCCAAGTAGATGTCTCGGTTTTCATATGCCTACCCCTTCCTCTTGGAATGTAGGGGTATTTATAGTGTCTCTGGTGGGGGGGGGTAGGTGGAAATAGCTCATTTAGGCGGGAATTCCCGATTCCATCTCCACCGTTCCCTCTTACCAGCAATCGCGATGGTACAGAATCAAGGGTTAGGATCGTGCCATCGTGCTTTTCCTCTGTTAAGGGCCCGGTTTTGGTAGGTGGGAGCCCTAGTTCCTAGGGTGAAATTGGTGGGGCTGATCCTAGCCTCTACTTTTGAGCAGGGCCGTGGTGGTCACACGCCTTAGAGGGCCTTGATCGTTACACCTAGGCCTTAGGCACACATAGGCACTTTTGTAGGGCTGATATGGTGAATAGGTGGTGTTTTCAGAGGTTTTGATTGGATGGACAGGGTTGTTGCAGCAGTGGGGGGTCGTTATCAAAATTTGGCCTGGCTGGGGACAGTGTCAGCGCCTGTTCCGCTGCACACTGTCAAGCACTCTCCTCCACCATTTCCTTCTTCGTGCTTGCTGAGTTTCTGTGCATATTTTGCTAGGGAATCACAGAATCCCCTCTCATGCATGAGATAGTTGACCTCTAATTAGAGCTGAGATGGAGGGAGGTTCGACCGTTGATGCAATGTGGCCAGCGGACGATCCCGACCGTAGGTTGCTTGTCTTTCCCCACTTGTGCTTGCTGCCTAGCATTAATGGGTTGGTGCTGGAGCTTTGTAGGTTATTCCCAGTCCCTTCTTTATCCCATGTGAGCTGGGATGAGGGCTGGCGTCAGCCCTTGGAAGGGTCATGGCTGGTTTGTTACTATGAACGACGTCAGCCCTATGGAGCGGGGGGTTGTTAGAACGTTCTAAGAAGGTCTTCTCCAGTGGGTCGTCTTAGTTGTGGGAGGGGGTCATGCATGCCTGGGTAGGCAATGCTTAGGATGGCTCCTAGCCGAGTCGCTGGCTAGGAGAGGGTCCTCTATTGGAACATGTAGTTCCTCTCATTGGGTGTTCAAGGGGGGCCGGGTCATTGATGGACCGCGTCTTCGAGGCGGGATCTTGGGTGGACTAGGTCCCCTTTTTCTCAATAGGCATTCTAGGGGAGCAGTCCGGTTCTTAGTTGAACTGCGTTTAGACCCGGTGTGTCCTGGAGGAGGCGCGGCACATGGTGGACCGCGTCTTTCTTCTCAATAAGCACTTTAGAGTGACCGGGGATGCTTCCACAGTGGGTGCTAGGGAGTGGTGAGGTTCTTTAAATCGAAAAGCTCTTCATTGAATTAATTGCTTATTTTCCCAGTTAACAATATTATATTCCATATATGAAAATTTGGTAAGTCAAAGATAAAATTCTTTACATGTATTATTATTTGGTAACTTAGAACACAATTTTTCCAACCAAATTAACGATATAAATTAGGGTTAGTATTAAAAAACCCCCTATAGTTTAAGTTTTTGGGCAAAAACCACCCTCTAGTTTCATTATTGGCCAAAAAACCACCTTCTAGTTTCATTTAATAGCTAAAAACCACCCTCTAGTTTCATTATTGGTCAAAATTTCTGTTAGGTTACAAGGGTAAGATAGTAAATGACAATTAATGAATTAAAAAATTAATATTAATTGAATATAAATATATAAAAAATATATAAAAAATCAAATACATTTTTTTTTCTCTATGGGCTGGTGGGAGATCAACGACCAAATCCACACCACCCCCTCCTCCAATTCCTCCAATTAGTTTATTTTTTCTCTATTTGTTTTTTCAAAATATAAATTTATTTATTTATTTTAATATTTTTAATCAATTTTTCAGTTTTTAAATAGTTTTTTATTTGTTTAAATTTGAATACCAAGGGTAAAATGGTATATTTGTAAGAAATATTAAAAGAAGTTAATGGAAGGTGGTTTTTGACTAATAAATGAAACTAGAAGGGGGGGGGGGGGGGGGGGGGGGTTGGGGTTTAATTGTATCCCTATAAATTATTGTAAAATGTTATATCCAAGATTTATAAAAAAAATTTGGAAATAGATCTTTATATTAATTAACTGTTTTTTTATTTTTATTTTTATTTATTTATTTATTATTATTTTTTTTTAATGAACATAAAACTGACCCATTATATTATTGGTCCAATAAAACCCCAATCCAATAAAGCTATACACATCACTTTTTTTCAAATCATTTTGGATTATGTGAAATTTTGTCGAGTATACATGTAAGTGAAAAACGTGATGATTGTAGGTGGTCGAATTACGTGGTACGTAAATTGGGTTGGGTTTTGTTGGGCCCAAGACAACTTGGTTGAACAAGTCAGATAAGAGATCTCGTCTCCTTTAGGAACCCGCAAATGTGATAAGTCTATTGACCTTGAATGGTCGTCTTCTTTCGTTAAACCTGCAAAAGAACTGAAACAGAAACAAAATATAGAAAAAATTGAGAGATGTGGTTAGATTCTTAGCCTTAGATGTGCTTGGGCTGAGCAATGATTTGTAATGATCGTGATAGTGAATATGATCGAGTTCCGGTTGCCGGAATATTTAGAAGCAGAGTTTTGGCACGCTACAATAAGCTTTTCTTGGAAGAGATTTCAAAGAGCTTCACTGTTATGGAGCTTGGTTATTTATAGGCCAAAAATCCCTAACGTTCACCCACTGCTGGTTTTGATAGTGGGAGGATTTCGTGGAGAGATTCTCTCTTCCCATTATCTATCCATCACAACTGTACATTTGACTTGGTCTCTACAAGACTAAGTCCTGTAGTTGATATTTATGTTAGGTCGATCCAATATAATAGGCTTGGGTAGGATTGTATTTAAAAGGTTAGGGCTTAATTCATTGGGCCTACGGGCCATTTTTGGCTACCACAGTTTGTCCCCCACTCTCTAAAGAAAGATTCAATGAGTTAGAGAGTGATTTTCGATTAGTCAACCGTTGGTTTTCGTCGAGTGCATTCATTGTCGAATCGAATCAATACCTTTTGTGTGCCATTTGATTGACAATCCTTGTCGTCGAATTAATGAAGTCGGGCGTTTTAAAGATAGTCCTTCGTTCGACGGATATCTAGATTAGGGTTTGGTAGTCAAATCGATGGGATGTAGGCGTTTTAGTTTCCTATGATGACGTTAGGTGCATTAAATTCAAGCACAGTTATCGAGATAAAAATTTTGAATTTTAAACTGGGCGGTTACCTTGGTTAACTGGCAACTGAAGGGGTGCTGACACGTAGCGACTAGGGTTGAGGGTTTGGTTTACAAGTAAACTGTTTCACTTGCTACTCACTCTTGCACGACTTTGAAGTTTCTCTCGCTTTTTTCTTCTTTATGGCGATATTTTCTTCAACTGCGAGGTGTTTTGCAAATTTCTTTGTGAATTTCTTCGTAACTTCTTCTCATAGGGTTAGTAAAGAATTGTTTTTTTTTTTTAATTATTCGCATTAAACTTTCTTTTACGAATCTATAGGAAATAAAGTAGAAGTTTCTGATATTACCTGAGAAATGCGTGTCCTTTACTGTTTTTGATGTCCTTAAACGTGTTCTTGATCGTTTTTTATGCTTTTGATTCATTGCCATGTTGATTTTGCTCATATGATGTATTGCTTCTGGTTTACTTGTATGTTGTTACGTCGAAAGTAGTCGCTTAGATTCAAGCAACCGCTCGACCTTGGGTAGGCAAAGCTTTTTAGGGCTAGGTTGAACTTCAGGAATGACTTTTTTTTTTTGTAAAAAACCTTAGGTTTTGATCTAGAATCCCTAGGTTGTGATTGTAGCGTTTAGTTTTTGTCTGACTTGTGCATTTTTTGCATTTGTCAGCTTTTGGAGATATCATATCGGGCGACGATACAATCTCAGACCCGCTTTATAGTTGGACTTCTAATGATACGGAGAGGGAAGATGACGGAGGAGTCGACAGTGGACCACGAGATGTCGATCGACTGGTAACAGTTGAGGATCCATCGAGTGTTGTTAATGTAAACGCAAAGGGTATGTTGAAGCAAGGCGCCGTACGCGCTATTGTAATGATGGTCGAATACTCGAAACATGTAGAGGTTGCAGAGGCATCTACTTCTGGTCGCCTTCTAGGTATTCTAGATGGTAGTCTAACTAGTGTAGTGATCGGACTATTTTATACCTATTTGAGGTCCCCCATTTCAGATCGTTTGTCTCATTTTCGAGCGTATTTTTGTATATAATGTTTTGTTTGAGCCTTGTGTAGGTACATATTCCCTACAATAAGGTTTTGAGCTTAAAGATTAGTTTGGGAGGCAAAATGAGCCAAAAACGAAAGAAATTATATATGCGTGTGCAGAACATACATCTTGCAAGGGTCATATCTTCCTCCTTAGATCGAACCACATTGATATCTTTATATATTTGGAAAGCCCCGGAAGTCTAGTTTCCAAAACATTTTACAGATTGTAATTCCGAGCTTTTTACAGAAAGTTATGCCCATTTCCGTAACGGTGCGCGATGCTAAAATGCTGAAATGGCGTCAGGTCTAAACAGCTACTTCAAACGGCTGCCAGGCCGTAGAACGAAGCCGCAGAACGAAACCGCCAATCAGCTCCAGAAAGTTATTTTTTGGGTGAATTTTAGGGACAGTTTTGTCCTTTCATCCCCAATTCGTGCCCTAACCTCCCAACACTATATAAACACCTTATTCTCTTCTCTCTCCAACAGAATCCATACCCCACACACTTCCTCTTCTTCTTCATCTAATAAGAGAGAGAGAAGCTTTCTAGAGCATCCATGGAGGTGATGCTCCCCACCTCATCTTCTACCCATCATCCATCCATTTAAGAGTAGATTGCAAGGAGAAAGGAGGGTCTTTGGACCAATTTCGAGCCAAGCATGGATCAAAAGAGATTAGCACATTTTGGAGGGGCTCTCCACTTGGGTTTTCTCTTTTATCTCATTCTCTTTGTATTTCTTGTTTTCTTAAATGTGTAATCCCCACTTGGGAATATTTGTAAACCTATTTTGTGCTCAATATATATGTTTGTTGTTTTTATATCTAATTTGTGTTTTGATTCACTCTTGTTATTTATTGATGTATCTCTTATCTTGAAATGCATGTTTATGGATGATTGGAAATTGATATGTGTTCATGGATGGGATTGGGATTAGGAGTAGATTAACTTAATTGTAGGAGTAGTTGTAATCAAATATCTCATTTGTGTGTGTATGCCTTTGGAAGGTTGAAATTGCATGTTATGAATGGGTTTGAGTGACTTAGAGTTATGATTGTGCCTTTGGAGGGGCTCTCCAGGCATAGTTTTGGCTAATTAGCTAGGAAGAGTGGGTGAACCTATTAATTGCCATATTAGAAGGGTTTGGTTCATTGTTCTTGTTAACAATTGGACTTTAGCTATTTCTCATTCTAAGGGCTCTAGGTGAGTTATGGTTGGAGATACAATTACTCTTTCCACATTCATTAGACTTTCACGTTGCCATTTTACATTACGAAGCTATCATTGGGGCTCAATGTTGTTTTGTTTGTAGAATTGGTTCACATATGTTGGTTGCGGTTTCATGTTTGAGAGGCTCTCAACACACTCTTCAACCGTTAGCTCTATGAATGGGTATAAACCGGATTGAGGCAAGAACGAACCCTTAACTAAAATTGGATGTCCTTAATGTCTAACAACCAACTGTTTGTGCACTTATATATGGTGAACTTGTTGAACCTTGTGTGACCATTTTCATACATCTCTCCTATCCACCATTTTATTTATCACTTTAAACACCATTCTCACCCTTCCATATTCTCTTTGTTTTTATATATTTTCATTTTCATTTTCTACACACACACACCGCATTGTACATACATTTCACACACACCATTCTCGTCTTTCCACATTCTTATTTACATGCTTACAATAAACTCTAGAACTTGAAATGGTCGATGAAGCACACCTCCCTGCGGAACGATACCCTTGCTTGCCGCTTTACTAGTTTTTTTTTTGCTAGTTTAGAGTACATTGCGTAGGAAACCCTTTTTAAATGAAACAAATCTTTTGATCCTCGCATTCTTTCAACGACGGAAAAAACGAGTATCATGTAGTTACAGAAGAAAACTTACGTAGTTTGCGGACGATTTATGGCATCCTTAATGACGTCGAACCATGTGCACCGAAGGAACATGAGCGTGCAGACTGGGACATACCAGGGTAGACGTGTTTTTATCAATACACCCTTCGTTTAGGGTTCAGATTTCCGGTTCCCCAACTAGTTCAACAAATGTTGGTATATTACGACCTTGCTCTTGGCCAATTGATGCCAAATACTTGGAGAATATTGTTAAGTTTGGGCGTCTTTAGTGAGAGACACAATGTGAAGTTTGGGTTAGGATGCTCACTTCATAATTATTACTTGAAGGAGCATGTGAGCGACTAAGGTCGTTACATGCTGATACCTAGAGATAAAAAAAATCAACTTATTTTCAATACCACGACAAATGATAGTCATTGGAAGGATACCTTCTTTTTTGTGAAAGGTCCTTCAATCGACGGTCCTTGAGGAGAGTCGCAGTATCAGTATCGACGACTTTGGAATCGATATAGTGAGTGTCGTCTACCAATTGTCGTTTGGTTTTTTTTTTTTTATTTACCCAACTCGTATTGATGAATTACTACTTTTGTAGAAACGAAGGGTATAGACAATAAACCATCGTGCGACATGGCACCTGCACGCACTAAGGAACTATTAGCTATTTCTGTCGAACATAGGAGTTGTAAAGTGTTACTTATGGAAGGTAAACTTAGGCCTAGCAGTTTATGGCGATGGTCGACTCTGAATAGATCGCGAGCATCGTATCCCCACTTGAAGAATTTCTTATCGTATATTTGGATTAGAAAGAGTTTTGAAATTCTTCAGTGTGATATGAAATTTTTGTCACCTCTTACTGATTTTGAACGTCGTTTCGTAGTAACGTCGATGGCGAGTGCACAGATCAATATACCAGACAAAGCTGAAGCTATGAGGCTTTATAGGGAGGATCTTGTTAAGAAGCGAGCAACAGCATTAACAAAAAAGAAGCAAGCTGCTGAGAAGTCGAAGGACAATGCGCTAGCAGTACCAGAGCATATTTATCAATCGTCGCATGAGATGAGTCCAGCTAGCAAAAGACAAAAGATAAAAGACAAAAGAGGGATTCTGCTGTCGACCGCGGCAAAAGGGTCGAATCCAGTTCGAAGGAAAAATCAGTTGCAACTGCTTTGGAGCCAGATTCATCGATGATGCTTCTCTCGTCTGGGCTTTCTTCATTCAAGGAGCCAGCGGCATTTCTTGACAGGTCGAGCGAATTCCTTCTCTCTGCTGATGAACTATTTTTAAAAGGCAAGAAGACGAAGGAGGTATTCAACATGGGCATCCTCTCGGTGTTCTAAGTAAATTTGTTGTCGTCTTAAAGTTTCTTTTTTGATCGTTTTATTATTGATACGACATTCCTTTTTTGTAGGCTTTGCAAGTGCACTTGTATCTGCATAACAGGTATAAATCTGTTAATGACAAGTGCGTGAAGTTTCGGAAGATGAACGACACCCTTAAGGTAGACAATGCTAAGCTTGACAAGGCATTAAAAGAAATGGAGTGAAAGAACTCTGTTCTAGAGGAAGAGTTGAAGGGTGTCAAAGAGGAGAGAGATCGACATCGTGTTGAGTCGACGAAAGCCCAAGATGAGGTTAAGAAGCATGAGCAGCTTGTTGATGAGTTAAAAAGAAGGCTGATGTTGATAGAGGCTGATGCGATGTGCAAAGCCAGGGCGGAGCTTTTCAAGGAGTATTTGTCTGGTGCACATGTAAGTTGGGACTCCAAAGAGATGCAAAAGGAGGTCGATACTTATGAAGAAATGGAGTGTCTCAAGCTTGAAGGATCTCTACTTGGGGAGGGAGCAGACGACGAGGTGGATGCTGGAGACGACGACGAGGTGGATGCTGGAGACATCGACAAGAGCCCTGGAAATGATGAGAACATCGACAATGTCGAATACCAGAATGCTGCTGCTGGTGCTGACTCTACTCAGAAATATGCTTCTTCTGTTTAATTCTATCTCATTTTTTTATATAGTTTTCAATTTCGTCTGTAATCGTGGATGATTTGGTCGACTCGACCTATATTTATGATTTCAATCCTTAATTTTATTTTGAATCGACTTCATTTGCGTTGTTTTTGATTTGGTATTGTGAAAACGATACGACCATCACATAATGGGGTTTGCACAATTGTGGTTTTGAATTGAATGAGATAAGCCTGTAAACTCATGCTCATACACAAGCCGATTGATATGATGACCTTATTATCTAATGGAAATCATATACAAGCATTGTATATGGGAAATTCATGGTCAACACGACTTTGATTCATTGAAAATCATGTGCATGCGTATTACATAAGAAATTCATGGTCGACACGACCTTTATTTGTTGAACACCGCTTACACGCGTATTATATATATGAAATTTATAGTCGACACGACCTTCATTACAAAGAAAATTTCACGTATATTTGTTATTTGGTCGACGAGGATTTTTACATAGAAATTTTCGCGTACATGCGTTATTTGGTCGACATTTGTCGTTTGAGTCGACGTTTGTCCCCATTGCTATTCCCTCACTCTTAATATGCGTTTGTCGAATGAGGATATTGAGAGTTGATTTTGTAAACGTCGATTCATAGTAAACGTCGATTCATAGATATCTTATCGCATCTGAAATAGAAATATATTGCTTGTCGAAGTCGACAGCTTGTATAGAACAAGATGTGATTTTGTTTTGTGAGCTTAGTTTTGCACTTAGTTTCACTAAGTTTTCATCATTGCTCCTTTTTGGTCGATTCGTTAGTTTTGAAATGTCGATAAAAATGAACAAGTAATAGTATAACGAAAAATATATCAAAATAGTAAGTTTAGAAATGGTACTATTTTAGATGTAGAGCGTTCCAGCTGTTGTGTAGTTCCCGACCGTCGAGTCCTCATAATTTGTATGCACCTCGTCCTACTACATCTGTTATTTGATATGGGCCCACCCATGTCGGTCCCAATTTTCCTGCTCCTTCTTCTCTTGTGTTTTGAAAGACTCGTCGTAGTACCCAGTCGTTGATTTTGAAAACTCTAGTTCGTACTTTTTTGTTGTAATGTCGTACGACTTGCTACTGATACGGCTGGATCCTTAGAGCGGCATGGTCTCGCCATTCGTCTAGATGATCTAGTTCGAAAGTGAGTTCCAAGTTATTCTGTTCCTCATTTGGGTTTTCACTTCGAGCGGTCACAAATCGTGTCTCTATTGGGATTACTGCCTCAGAGCCGTAGACAAGTGAGAGTGGAGTTTCTCCAGTCGATCGACGTGGAGTAGTTCTGTACGACCATAATATCTCTGGGAGTTTTTCTGCCCATTCGCTTTTCTCTGCTTCCAGTCGTTTCTTTAATGTGTTGACGATGGTTTTATTGGTCGATTCTGCTTACCCGTTAGCTTGAGGATAGCACAGCGTTTAGAAACTCAGCTTGATACCATATTTGTCACAATTTTTTTTGAAGTCGTATGAAATAAATTGGGATCCGTTGTCGGTCACTATCTCCCATGGTACTCCAATATTGTAAATTACGTTTTTCTATATGAAGTTGCGTACCTCAATGTCGCGTACTTGTTGGTATGCTCCGATTTCAACCCATTTGGTGAAGTAGTCTATTAAAACTAGCATGTAGACGACACCTCCAGGTGCTGGGGGGAGTTTACCTACAATGTCCATTCTCCATTTCATAAAAGGCCGAGGGGCCTAGGGGCCGAAATTGAATTTAACATACTTGGGGGGAGATACGACATGGGTGCAAATCGTTGACATTTGTCGCATGACTTCACATGATTTTAGGAATCAGACCGCATTGTCGGCCAATAGTATCCCGCTGTGATGGCTCTGTTTGACAGACTTCGAGCGTTAGAGTGATTTCTACATTCCTCGTAGTAAAGACTTTTGAGGACGTCGTACGCCTCTCGAGGGGTTATGCATCTCAAGTAAGGTCTTGTAAATGATTTTTTTATAAAGCTTACTGTATATAATGCAGAATTTTACAGCTTTTGCTTTGATCTTCCTTGCTTCGGATCTGTCTCCTAGTAGGACGTCGGCCTGAAGGTAATTAAATATGGGTTCCATCCAACTTCTTCCATGGTCGATAGGTGCAAGTACTTCTGCTTCTTAAATTGTTGGCGACATAAGATGAACAACGGGTATAGATTTCGAACCGTTTGTTGTTGTCGACCTAAGACTTGTCAATGCGTCTACTCGAGCTTTCTCAGATCTGGGTATTTGTTGGATTGTAAACTCGTCGAAGGTCGACTGAAGTTGTTTGACTTTAGCCAAATATGCCGACATTCTTTGGTCCCTCGCTTCATAGGAGCCATTTATCTGTCGAACGACTAGTTGAGAATCGCTTAGTACTTATATGATTTTTATGTCTAGGCTTTTTGCGAGGTCGAGCCCAGCAATCAATGCTTCATATTCGGCTTCATTGTTTGTCACCTGGAACTCATAATAGAACGACTGTTCCAATATGTCTCTCTGTGGGGATTTGAGCACCAGTCCCAGTCCGCTTCCTTTGATATTACTGGATCCGTCGATTGACAATGTCCATTTTTCGGAGGAGGGTTTTTCTGTGAGTGCTACTAGTTCCTATTCGGCCTGCACATTTTCACAAGGGGTAAAGTCTGCAATAAAGTCAGCTAGTACCTGTGATTTCATTGCCGGTCGTGGGTGGAAGCTGATGTCGTACTCGTTAAGCTCCACGGCCTATTTCGTCAGTCGACTTGAAAGTTCTGGTTTGTGAAGAATATTTTTTAGGGGGTATGTAGTTAGTACCTTAATCGAGTGGCATTGGAAGTATGGTCCGAGTTTGTGTACTGCTACGATAAGAGCTAACGCCAGTTTCTCCAGTCGACTATACCTTGTCTCAGCGTCGAGTAGAGCTTTACTTACGTAGTACACTAGATGTTGAATGCCCTCTTCTTCTCTAATTAGTACAGCACTGACGGCAGTGTCTGATACCGCCAAGTAGACGATTAACGTTTCGTTGTCTTTGGGCTTTGATATCAATGGAGGGGACGCCAAATACGTCTTCAAATCTCGTAAGGCTTTTTCACAGTCGCCGTTCCACTCGAATGTTTTGTTCTTTTTTAATATGTTGAAAAATGGATGACAACGTTCGGACGACTTTGAAATGAACTTGTTCAAAGCTGCCACCCGACCAGTAAGTTTTTGTACGTATTTGATGCATCTAGGCGACTCAATTCCCTATATCGACCAAATTTAGTCTGGATTGGCTTCGACACCTCTTTGTGTGACCAAGTAGCCTAGAAACTTTCCTGAAGACACACCAAATGAGTATTTAGTAGGGTTAAGTTTCATACCGTATTGGTCAAGTACGTCGAACGACTGTCTCAAATGGTCGATATGTTGTTGAGCGATCAGGGATTTGACCAGCATATCGTCAACGTAGACCTCCATTATAGATCCAAGCATCTTGGCAAACATCTTGGCAAACATCTTGTTGACTAGTCGTTGGTAGGTTGCACCTGCATTTTTTAAACCAAAAGACATTACTTTATAACAAAAAATATCTTGCTCGGTGACAAAGGCTATTTTCTCCTGGTCGTTGGGATGCATTAAGATTTGGTTGTAGCTAGAATAAGCGTCCATGAAGCTTAGTAGTTCATGCCCTGCAGTGGCGTCGACCAGCATGTTGATGCGCGGGAGTGGGAATGAATCATTGGGACACGCTTTGTTGAGGTCTGTGAAGTCGATGCAAACTCTCCACTTCCCGTTTTTCTTTTTTACTACCACAACGTTTGCTAACCAGTTGGGGTATTTTACTTCCTTCACATAACCGATGTCGAACAACTTTTGGATCTCTTCATTGATTACTTTATTCCTTTCTGGAGCGAACTTCCTTCGTTTTTGTTTTACTGGTTAGTGATCTGGGTCGACCTGTAGTCGGTGAACTATTACCTCTGGATCGATACCGACCATATCCGAATATGACTAGGCAAAGCTACTGCGTCGTTCCTTCAGGAATTAAATCAATTGCTCGTGGATATCACTTGGTAGTTTAGATCCAATGAAAACTTTATGGTTTGGTTTATCATGATCGATCGACACTTCGTCGAGGTCTTCCATATTTGCCTTGTTTGGAATCGACTCGATTTTGGCATCTTGTAATTGCTATAATTCCTGTTTCTTCTTTTTCATGACGTTCTGGTAGTATTATCTGGCTGCTCTTTGTTCCCCTTCAATCTCTTTTACTCCCTACTTGGTTGGAAATTTTATTATTTGATGGTATGTTGAGGGGATAGCCTTCAACTCATGTATCCACAGTCTGCCAAGGATCGCGTTGTATAGAGACTAGAAGTCGAGTACCGGGAAATTGACATATAAGTTAACTCCTTTAGCGTAGACAGGTAGTACGATTTCGCCTAAAGTGCTTTTCTGTTCTCCACTGAAACCCGTCAGCATGGTCGTTCGACTACTAAGTTTGGACTCATCGGCCTGCATTTCTCTTAGAGCACTGATAAATAATATATTACAAGAACTACCATTGTCGATTAAAATGCGTTTAGTTAGACAATTAGCAATATCTAATGAAATAACTAATGCATGAAGAGAAAACAAATCTGATTTGTCGGTAGACTTGAAGGTGACAGTCTCGTCGACTTTCGGAGGGTGTTCCCGATTTGGTTGAGTTTTGGCATTCGACACTTGTCGTATATGTCTCTTTGTTGCAGAATAGCTTACGCCACTGACTTCAGACCCACCTGTAATGTAATTGATCACTCTATCCTGTTTGGGTGGCTCCGGAGGACTGTCGTTCGCTCCGGCTTGTCTTTGGTCGTCACATCGTGCGAGAGTTTGTTTTCCTTTGTCAGTTAGGAATTCTCGTAGATGTCCCTGCTTTAAGAGCTCTGCGACTTCATATTTGAGGGCAACGCAATCTTCCGTCCGATGACCGTGATCACCATGAAACTCGCATCAGAGCCTTACATCTCGATGTTCTGGGAGTGCATTCATCTTTCGTGGCCATTTGACCGTTTTTCCCATTTCTCTCATCACTGCAACGAGGTCGACCGGTTCAATGCTAAGGTTGTATTCTTGTGCTTCAATGTGTGGTCGATAAGACCTTGGGTTGCCATGCCCATAAGAATTTCTATCGCTGGAACCTTCGTGTCATGACTGATTATTTTTCCTATCGTTTGTCGGGTAAGGTTTTGACCTTCTGTCATTGGACCTTCTGTCGACTCGATCGTTTCGTTGACTTCCATAATTGTTGGCTTTTCCAACGAAATTTGCTTCGTCTTCCTCCCATTTGATTTGGGCCCATGCTTTTGCCAATACGTCTTCCATTGTCCTGCATGGATATTTAGTGAGTTCTTTATATAAGTCGGAATCAAACCTGAGGCATTTCCTGAAGGCGTAGATGGCGGTCGCTTGATTGCAATGTGGGATCTGTACTTTCTCTCTGTTAAAGCGTCTGACATATGTTCTCAAATTTTCGCCCAGTCTCTGCATTATTGTATACAGGTCGTCCGACTGTTTCTCTAGCTTACGACTGCTTGCAAATTTCTCCACGAATGTATCTGTTAGCTGCGCAAAAGAAGTGATAGAATTGTTAGATAAATTAGTATACCATTGTAAAGCAGGGCCGTTGAGGCTAGACCCGAACGCTTTGCACATGCACGCTTCCCTCAGGTCGCGTGGAATTGCGGCAGTAAACATCCTTTGTTTATATTGTGCTATATGGTCATCCGAATCTGTCGTCCTTTCGTACTGCTTCATGTTTGGAAAGCTGAATTTTCTGGGCATTTCGGTGAGAGTAATCACATCGACAAATGGTGAATCGGTGAAACTGTTAGCTGTTAGCTGTACTTTTCTTTATTGGATCTGGAACTCCAGGAATTCTTTGAATAAGAGCTTCCATTTCTATAAACATGCGAGAGAATTCCAAATTAGCAGATAAAGATAAGTCAGATTCGGGTTTTACCAATCCGGGTGTCGACTGGAGCGATGCGGACGTCCTGTGGACGTTGTCATGCTGTAGATCCATTGCTGGATCTTGTTCGTTTAGCACCTCATTTCGGATTGGCATATTGTTGAGGTCGATTTCGACTTGAGCCATTTGAGGTGTCGGCTGATTCTGCTGGTTGCCTGGATTTGTATCTGGTCTGATGGGGTTGCCTGGTGCTTTTGGAGTTGTTCAATCGATAACCTGTTCACCATTTGGAGCTAAAACTAGACACTCCGACATCGCTGAATCAGGTGCTACTCCGTCGACCAAGGCTCTCAATTCCTCATTCGTCGCTCGGATCGCTGCACTGCATTCTCCGCTTCGAGTGCTTGTAATTTCTCAACATTTGCAGTCATCTGAGCATTCAACGTAGAGATCTGCTCTTCGACGGTTGGGATAAATCCATCTCCAGACATGTCGATTGGTCGCTCAAGTGATTTGATTAAGTTCAAAAATAGATGAAGTGGGCCTTACGGTGGGCGCCAAACTGTAGGTGGTCGAACTACGTGGTACGTAAATTGGGTTAGGTTTTGTTGGGCCCAAGGCAACTTGGTTGAACAAGTCAGATAAGAGATGTCGTCTCCTTTAGGAACCATCAAATGCGATAAGTCTGTCGACCTTGAATGGTCATCTTCTTTTGTTAAACCTGCAAAAGAACTGAAACAGAAACAAAATATAGAAAAAATTGGGAGATATGGTTAGATTCTTAGCCTTAGGTATGCTTGGGCTTAGCAATGATTTGTAATGATCGTGACAGTGAATATGATCGAGTTCTGGTTGCCGGAATATTTAGAAGCAGAGTTTTGGCACGCTACAATAAGCTTTTCTTAGAAGAGATTTCAGAGAGCTTAACTGTTATGGAGCTTGGTTATTTATAGGCCAAAAATCCCCAACATTCACCCACTGTTGGTTTTGATAGTGGGAGGATTTCATGGAGAGATTCTCTCTTCCCATTATCTATCCATCACAACTGTACATTTGACTTGGTCTCTACAAAACTAAGTCCTGTAGCTGATATTTATGTTGGGTCGATCCAATATAATGGGCTTGGGTAGGATCTTGTATTTAAAAGGTCAGGGCTTAATTCATTGGGCATACGGGCCATTTTTGGCTACCACAATGATCAAATGATTGGGCTTTGTGAATGAAGGATAAGACCATATTGTATTTATCTATTGTGACGATATTTACACACTTTAAAAACTGAATATACACTCCTTTTTGTATATACGCCCCATTAAAATTTTTAAAATATGAAATTTTGTGAGAACACCCCACATATTTTCAAATATACCCTTTCCTTTAATTTTCTAAAAAATTATTATAAATAAATAAATTATAAAATATTTATAATTAAAATCAAACCCACTAAACTTAAAATATTGTGTGGGACGGTCTCAGTGTCTCACCACCAGGTGATAAGACCGTCCAATCATGTTGTCCATTTTATATTGAAAATGTAAAATTAAAAATTAAAATATTAAAGTTGTAAAAAAATAGGCAATTTGATTAAATGGTCTCACCATGTATTGGTGAGACTGTCCCACATAAGATTTTCTCTAAAACGACAAGGCATTAAACATAGCGAACCAATATGATATTGATATGGTATTTAATATTTAATAATAATAGAAAATTTATATTTAAGACTTAATGATTATTTTATATTCCATTATGAAAAATTGGTAAATCAATGATAAAATTCTTTACGTGTATTATTATTTGGTAATTTAGAACAAAATTTTCCAACAAAATTAACAATATAAATTATTACAAAATGTTATATCCAAGATTTATAAAATAATTGGAAATAAATCTTTATATTAATTTAACAGCTATTCAAAAACGAACCCAAAACTGACCCAAAAAATCCCAATCCAATAAAGCTATACCCTTAGGCCCTGTTTGATTTTTTGTATGAAGATTGAACAGTGCTAAATGTTACTGAAGACTAAATAGTGACTAAAAACTGCAAAACTGAAAAACATGTTTGTTTGTTTGTTTTTTTGTATTTTTTTGTTTTTTTTACTGAAAACTGAATATAAGTGATAAATTTTTATTTTTATTTTTATTTTTTTAAGTTATAAATATATGAAAATAAATACTTTTACATCTATGCCCTTCTAACTATTATTTCTTATATATTTACATTTTAATATATTAAGGACAACTCTAACATATAAATTAATAATTCTAAAATAAATTTATTTAGTTATAAATAATATTTCAAATTTATATTATTCTGGATAGGTTGATTTTTAGATAGATTGGTTTTTTTTTTTTGGTTCTAAATTGAATATCATTATAAATGAATTACAACATGATTAAATTTACTGTTGTTGATTTACATCCACCAATACTATTTAATTGATAAATGCCCACAAGTACTACTTAATTGATAAATGCTTCAATACTACCGTATACGTAGTGACGTTAAAAGAGACAAACCATAATACCATATATATTGTATCCTTGAAAATCTATAAGTGTACCACACTTTAATTTGTATAGAATCTAATAATTACGATTAGGGTTTTAACCGAAGAAAAAATTGAAAATAGATTAAATTAGTAAGGATAGTTTTGGAAGTAAAAATTTGTATTAAATTCCATTGGATTTTTGTTAAGTGAAAAGTGAAAAATTTTCACTTTTCAAAACAAGTGGTTTAAGGGTTCATTAAGTGATTATAACACTTAAAAAATCGAAAACCAAATACCTGAATGGAACACATTAAGTGTCATTCAATGTTAAGTGGTAAAAATCAAACAGAGCCTTAAACTTTTTTTTTTTTTAAAATCATTCTGGATTATGTGAAGTTTTGTCGAGTATACATGTAAGTGTAAAACATGATGATCAAATGAATGGGCTGGGTGAATCCGTGAATGAAGGCTAAGACCAGCTTATATAGATCTAGAGTGAAGATATTTACACCCATGAAAAACTGTATATACACCCCCATTAAAATTTTTATAATATGAAATTTTGTGAGAACATCCCATATATTTCCAAATATGCCATTTCCTTTAATTTTCTAAAATAATATTATAGATAAATAAAGTATAAAATATTTAAAATTAAAATCAAACCCACTAAACTTACATAAACAAATGAGATTTTACACAATTATTTTATTATTAGATATGTTTTTTATTTGTTTTTTTTATTTGGGGTGGTGGTGGTGGTGGTCTTTTACGTTTTGGAAAGTATTTGAGTTGAAGAGCAAAAATGAATACAGATTTTACTCTATTTCTCTCTATTATACAAAGTTAAGCCAGAGAAGGTAAGCCTGCACATAGACCCAGCTATCCATTTCCAGCCATTCTATTTCTCTCTTGCCTCCTTTGTGTTTCCATTTTTTCCATCCATGTCTATAATGGAGGAGGCAACAGTTCCAAGATTTTAAACAATTATACTAAAATTATTATGATATATATATATAGATTTTCTATTATCAGTTCGTCCTGACAATAAATATATCAGGACGAAAAATGTAGGCCACTAGATTTACATACTTTGACTCAAAGTGTATGCACTTGTCAAAACTTCTCCATAATCTGTGGTCCACATTCTTCGTCCTAAACTCCTGATATATTTATTGTCAGGACGAACTAACAATAGAAAAACTATATATATATATATATATATATATATATATATATATATATATATATATATATATATATATATATATATATATATATATATATAGAGAGAGAGAGAGAGAGAGAGAGAGAGAGAGAGAGAGAGAGAGAGAGAGAGGGAGAGAGAGAGAGAGCAAATTGCAACCAATCTCCTCTAGGTTTGCTCTTCGACAACTAGAAACAACTTTTCCATTTATTGACAATTGCCTCCCCTCCAGTTAGTCAACATCAATTAACTCCAAGCATTGACCATGTCAAATTTGTAAAATGACTCAATTATCTCTAAGTCTTTTTAGTTTCTTTCTTTGTTTGGACTCTGGTCCTCTTCTTTACTAGATTTTTATTTTATAAATCTCTTTCTTATGAAAATCTTCCAATGTGTCTTTTTAATTTTCTCTTTCTTTCTAGACGTGGATATGTGTGTTCTTCTTCCTTACCAATTTTCATTTCTTACATCTCTTCATTTTCATTCTTTTGAGATTTAAAAGATTTTAAGAGTAAATTTTGATTTTTTTATTTTTTGTCATTATACGTCTTAAAGTAACTAAATTTGTTCATAGATACCACCAAACATCAAGTCTGCAATTTACAACACAAATCATCCCTTCCCAATCCATTATCAACCAACTCAAACTCATTTAATATTTTATTTTGAATAAAAAAAAAAACTTTTTTTTCTCTAAGTTTAGATGAAGTTTATATATATAGATACAGTACCGTTCTTATGTGGACATCCTGATATAACTTCATGAGGATACTGAATGTGAGCCGCTAGTTTTGACAAGTGCGTACACACTTGAGTCAAAGCATGTAAAACTAGTGGCTCACATTCAATATCCTCATGAAATTATATCAGGACGTCCTTATTTGAAAACCTCTCTCTCTCTCTCTCTCTCTCTCTCTCTCTCTCTCTCTCTCTCTCTCTCTCTCTCTCTCTCTCTCTCTCTCTCTCTCTCTCTCTCTATATATATATATATATATATATATATATATATATATATATGCATGGTTAGATGCAGATTTGGGAGCATTGGACAAAAAAGGGAAAAACAATTAAAACAAAACTTGAGAACAGAAGAATTTAGACGGGAAATTAAGGAGAAACTAAATGTCAAGAAGGGGAGAAAAGTGGAAACGAAAACAAAATGAAGTGCGAAATTGGTGATTGACCATGCAAGATTTTCTATTGCATGTGGGTGATTGAATGATTTTTTTTTTTTTTTTTAATTTTTTTTTTTTTTTTTATGGATAAAAATATCCTTCAAGTTTTGATAAATTCCTATTGACCATTTGCTTAAAAAATTGCATTTGCTAGATCAATGGTCAAGAAATACCTTTTTTTGTTTTTTTAATTTCAAAAATTATTATTTTATTATATGTAATTATGCCACGCATTAAATGTACACTATTGATGTGATGTGTACAATCCACTAATTATACTTATTTCTGAAAGTACAAAAATGTCCTTAAACGGTCAATACTTAGAGTTAACGGATGTTGACTAACTGAAAGGTTGGTGATTGTTAATAAATATAAAAGTTGTTTTTGGTTGTCTAAGAACAAACCTCAAGGAGGTTGGTTGCAATTTGTTTTATATATATATATATATATATATATATATATATATATATATATATATATATATATATATCCATTATAGATCAGAAAGAATGGAGGAGGCAGCTACATGAGTACACATTGATGTAACTACTTGAGTACCAATGCATGTTGACCACTGATTATGGAGAAGTTTTAACAAGTGCATATACTTTGAGTTAAAGTATGTAAATTTAATGGTCCACATCCAACGCATTGATAAAGCTATATCAGTTAGCCCTCCATAATGGATAAGGCAACACATCCAACGCCTTTTCTGATCTATAATGGATAAGGCAACAGCCCTCCATTTTAATTTTTAGGCTTAGAAGAAGTTCAACCATTTATTAATTTGGATTTTTGTTTTTCATTACTATTTTTATTTTATTCGTTTTCTTTCTTAATTTGGTTCAGTTAGTCAACTATTCAAAACAGTTAAATAGTTTAAAAAATTATTATTTGTTTGAAGTAAAATATTAATAATTTAATTTAAGGGTAATATTGAAATTTTGAAAATATATAAATTTGAGATGGACATACAGTTTTAGAGGGGTGTAAATATCGTTACTCATATATTATCATCTTTTAATGGGTTTAGACTTTGAACTTTTCAACTCTGGCCCATAGGAAACAAGCCCAGGCTCTTTGAAAGAAGGGCTTCTTTGGGCTTTACTATAATAAATTTAGCTGGGTAGTAGTAATTATTTATTTGAGTTTTATTTCTTATCGTTTAAATATAATTTTGAAGGTTTCTTTTCGAATTAAATTTTAATTTCAATACATTCAAATACCTATTTTTGAGCTAGATCACACCTGCATTCAAATTGCTGAGTAACTAATTAAACGAACTTGGTATGCAATTTTGATTGTATGAAAAGGAGTAATGTAGTTAGACATCTTCAAAATATCAGCAACATAGGACTCTAGGAGTGACATTTTCAAATTTCATCATCATCCCTATTGTTAAATAATTTCACCCTTTTTTTTTTCTTTTTTTTTAAGTATTACATTATAAATTCAGGTTTTTTTTTAGAGATGGAGGATTCGAACCCACAACCTCGTGTTACAAATGTGAGGGGTATACATAGGACCAACCTCTTATTGTCAAATAATCTCACCACTTAAAAACAAATAAAAACAACTTAATAATCATCCATTAAGATTGAAGGGCTGTTTCATTGAATTGTATAGTATAAAGACTTTAAAATGTATTAAAAGTTTAAAACAACACAATCCAATGTTTGATTAGTTATAATAGTACTATTTTAACTCTGATCCCAAAACGCAAGTCTCCTAAAACTACAGCAGATTTTCGTCCTATAAGTTTTTGCAATGTCATTTACAAGATTATTGCCAAGGTAATTGCTAGTCGGTTGAGATGTGTTTTGGGTTCGGTTATTTCAAAGTCTCAATGTGCTTTTATTCCGGGTAGAATGATTGCGGATAACACGATAGTGGGTTTTGAATGTCTGCACAGGTTAAAGAGAAGGAAAAGGAAGAAAGGTTCCATGGCTATTAAGTTAGATATGTCAAAGGCATATGATCGGGTAGAATGAAATTTTATCAGTGAAATGATGCACATGATGGGTTTTCCAAATAAATGGGTTCAATTGGTGTTGAGGTGCATCTCTACGGTTTCTTATTCTTTTATGTTGAATGGTGAAGTGTGTGGGAATTTTAAATCTTCCAGAGGGCTAAGGCAGGGAGACCCCATGTCTCCTTATCTTTTTTTGATTTGTGCGGAAGGTTTCTCAAGTCTGATTGAGCAATCGTTGGGGAAGGGTGAGTTGAATGGGTTCAAATGTAGTCTGAGTGGGCCGGTGATATCTCATCTGTTTTTCGCAGATGATTGTCTCTTATTTTCTAAAGCTACTGAGGAGAATTGTGTTTCGATTAGGAGGATCCTGGATTGTTATGCGAAGGCTTCAGGGCAGGTTGTTAATTATAGTAAGTCTGAATTGTGTTTGAGTCCTTCGATGCCAGTTGAGGAAGGTGAGAGGTTGGCTAGTATTATTGGTGTGAGGGTTGTGACTTGTCTGGATAAATATCTAGGTTTGCCGTGTTTCACAGGGAGAAGTAAGAGGAAACTTTTTACGGAGATCGTGGACAGAGTTTGGAGCAAAATCAGAGGTTGGGGAGAGAGGTTTTTATCTGTGGGAGGGAAAGAAATTTTGATTAAGGCGGTTCTCCAATCTATTCTGACGTATGCTATGTGTCTTTTCCGTCTTCCGAAAGGCTTAATTACAGAGATTCATCGCCTCTTTGCTAGGTTCTGGTGGGGGAGTTCGGGTGATAAAAGAAAAGTGCACTGGTGCACCTGGGCTCGCTTATGTAAGTCTAAACGCGACGGTGGGCTAGGTTTCCGAGACCTGGAAATCAATAACAGAGCTTTGTTGGCGAATCAGTGTTGGAGGTTGTTCAATCAACCAAATTCCCTTGCTACTTTGGTTTTAAAAAGCTGTTATTACCATGATAGGGATCTGCTGGGTGCTAAGAAGAATTCATCTGCTTCCTTCGTGTGGAGAAGTTTGTGTTGGGGTAAAGAATTGTTGTTGAGTGGTTTGAGGTGGATAGTGGGGTCTGGTAGTAGGATCAGTATTTATAAGGATAAATGGGTTCCGAGGCCGTCGACTTTCAAAGTCTTGTCTCCCCCCATTCTTGGTTTGGATGCTACAACTGATGTGCTGATGGCTCCATTGGGTGGGTGGGATTTCAATATCATTGATAGTGTGTTTTCGGTGGAGGATGCTAATGCAATTAAGAAGATTCCTTTGGGGGCTGCTAGGTGTGAAGATAAGGTTATTTGGCATTATGAAGATAGTGGCTGTTTTTCGGTGAAGAGTGGAGTTTGGGTTGGGAAAGCTTTGGTTTCTGATCCTGGTTCTTTTAATTGCAATCGGCTGGGGGCTTGGTGGGGTTCTTTGTGGAAGTTAGCGATCCCTCTTAAGATAAAATTTTTTATGTGGAAGGCTTGCTTTGATTGGATTCCGTCCATGTCCAACCTGGTTCGGCGAGGTTTGCGGGTGGTAAATAGGTGTCCTCTTTGTAAGGATTTTGGTGAGTCTACGGTCCATGCTCTTTGGGGTTGTCGTAAACTTAAGATGGCTCGTAAAGATTGAGTTCCGTATGGGGTGCAGATTTTGAGTGATCATTTTTCTTTCTTTGATTTGATTTTGGAGTATCACTCTGTGTTGAATTCGGTGGACATGGGTTTGTTGTGCACTATTTTTTGGAAGGTGTGGTCTCAAAGGAATTTGGTGGTGCATGAATCTCCTTTGCAGCCGGATCTTGTTGTTGTGCAGTGGTGTAAGGAGTTTCTGGCTGAGTTTAGTAGTAGTGAGGTGTGTGAAGTGGTGCCCCTTGTGGTGGCGAGTAATGTCAGGAATTCGTAGAGACCTCTAGACCCGAATTGTTTTAAGATGAATTGCGATGCAACAGTGAATGACGTGGGTGGTCGTATCGGAATCGGAGTGGTGATTAGAGACAGTACTGGCTTTGTTCTAGCTTCCTGTGCCATTCCTTTGATAGCAGGTTTTGATGCGCAAATGGCGGAAATTATGGCTATTCTCAGAGGTTTAATATTTAGCAGGGAGTGCGGTTTAGGGCCATTTATGGTTGAATCAGATGCAGCTGTGGTTGTAAAATGGATTAATGAAGGTAGTCACCTTGACTCCCCAAGTGGTAATATCCTGGCTGAGATCTCGTATTTGATTTATAGTCTTAATGTTGTGTCTGTGTGTCATGTGCCAAGAGTGGCAAATTGTGTTGCTCATGGCCTTGCAAAGGAAGCCTTATCGATTGATGAAGGTCTTTATTGGATGAAGGAGTTTCCTCCTTGTGTTAGGCGTGCAGTGCAGTTGGATTGGCCTAGATAAGGTTGTTCTAATTGCTCTGTTTTCTGTCTCTGTTCTGTGTATTGTTGTTTCAAAAAAAAAAAAAAAAAAAAAAAAAATCAGAAAATCTGTTATTTTTTATTGTTATTTTTTTATTATTATTTTTTTAAATTGAGTTTATTTATCCAGAAAATCTGGTTTTAAAAAATCAGTCACCTCTAAAAAATATTTATTTAAATTTTAATAATAATATTTATATTCATTTATTAATAATTATTTAAAAAATATTTGTGTCAATAAAAATAAATATTTATTTTATTTATATTAAAAATTATTTACATGATTGACTTTTATTTATGAGGTAATTACACCAAACTCCCCTGAGGTTTGACCTTTTACACCTAGAAATAACTTTATCAAAAATTGACACCCATCTCCCCTGTCGTTAGTCAAAATTGGTCAAACTTAACTGTTGACTAGTTTTGACCGTCCAAACTATGGGTATTTTAGTCATTTGTAGCATTTTGAAAAAGAAATTCAAAAAATTGAATAAAAATTTAAAATGAAGATTAATTGAAAAAAAAAAACTGTTTATAAATATTTTAAAAAAGAAATTAAAACATCTTTAAAATCTCCACCATCCATCTCATAGATGGACGGTGGAGAAATATTTATTAAAAAAAATTTCAAAAAGCATTTTTTTTATAAAAAAAAAGCCCGCCTTAAATATATAGATTGATCTCAGTTACAAAAAAAAAATAATAAAAAAATATTAACATCTACAATCCCAGATTCATCAACCTTCATTTATTTAGTTCTTCACAATCATTCATCAACCAGATTCATCGATCATCAATCATCAATCTTTAGTTCTTCACAAATCAAGTTCATCAATCTTCAGATCTTCACAAACCCAGATCATCAATCTTAATTCTTCACAATCCATGTTCATCAATCTTCAGTTAGATCTTCACCAACCCAGATCATTAATCTTTAGTCAGATCTTCACAAACCTAGGTCATCAATCTTTATTTCTTCACAAACCTAGATCATTAATATTCAGTTCTTCACAAACTCATCTTCATCAATTCTCCACTCCAACATCCAACATATATCAATCAAAACAATATGTCAACTTCACAAACCCAAATTCTTCAGATTCTTTCAATCACAAACACAAATTGAATTCCAAAACACAAACCAGAAATCAAAATCTTTCCAAACATAAAAAGTTAGCAAATCTGTTAAAAAAAAAAAAAAAAAAAAACCAATAAAGAAAAAATAAAAGAAAATAGCAGAGTCTCTATCGATCGTCGCCCATTATGGTCACTGGGTCTCCATCGATCATCGCTGATGGGTTCAGATCACTCTGATGTTCTCGATTTTCTTTTTTCACTCTGATGTTTTTTTTTTTCTCTTTTGGTTGGTTTGTGTGTGTATGTTTAGTGTGTTTGGCGGATTAGTATGTGTGTTTTTTATGATTTGGGTGGATTAGTATGTGGTTACTCTGTTTCTCTGTTTCTCTAAGACCGTCCTCAGTAAATCTGCACTTGATACAAAACATGCTCGTTGGTTACAATTTCCAGCTTCTGATCAATGGAGACCCTCAAAGTACCTTTTCAATAACTTCAGATTCATCTCCATCAAGCACTTCAATATCACACTTCCCCTTACATTATTAATAAATGTCAAAACAGGTTAGTGATCAAGACTGTATGATCAGAATCTAAATACTAAAGAACAGTCTAAAATTAGTAATTAGATAAATACACAAACCTGGAGCCTTTTATTAGCTTTTCAAGAAGTGCAGATTCTGCAGACATAAACACAAACAATGAAACAATGAAGTTTCAGTAGAAAATAAATTGAAACAAGTAAAGAAAAGAGTGTATTATATGTTCGAAATGATGAGATTGTATGGGTGCATACAAGATGTTTGATGATTTGTGGGAGTGAGAAATGAAGAGAGGGGAGAGGAGAAGATTTGGATCATTGAGAAAGGAACAAGAGGAGGCAAAACAGATGCATTGGCAAAGTGGGGCCCACTTTGTCGGCTTTCTCCAGATTGCCGGTGACACATTGCCACCGACTATCAGGAGGAAGAAGACAACCTCCATTGGAGGCCACTGTCACTGTTGGGGTTCCTTATCTTTTCTTTTTCAAATTCTTCTTTATTTTAATTCATTTTTTTATTCTTTGTTATTAATTTGATTAAAGATTTATCATTAACTATTTCTTTTTTATTGATTTAAAATTCTTTTTCTTAGTTTGATCTCCATATATTTTTTAAAAAGATATTCTTGTTTTTTTATTTTTATTTTTCTATTTTTTTTTTCAAATTTGTTAATAGTTTACATTATTTTGTAGGTTATTTTATTTATTTAATCCTTTTTAAATTTTTATGTTTAGGGGTGTTTCCGTCATTACCATTTTTTAATGGTTAACCCTTAAATTTAACGGTTAAACCCTAACAACAAGGGAGGTGGGTGTCAATTTTTGATAAAGTTGTTTCTAGGTGTAAAAGGTCAAACCTCAGGGGAGTTTGGTGTAATTACCTCTTTATTTATATTAAATATCATTTAACATTTTTTTTTTTTGAAGTATTACATAAATTCGAGGTTTTGTTTTCGGAGGAGGACTCGAACACATAACCTCACGGTATAGGTGTGAGAAATATATCATTGGACCAACCTTTTTTTTAATGTTATTATTATAATTTTTTATTTTTTAAAAATTCAAATTTATTAATTTATAATCTTTAATATTTATTAAATACAATACAGTACTATACAATAACCTACTAAACATTTGTATTATTTAATATATCATAATACAATATATCACCAAACACAATAATACGGTCTAATACAATCCAATTTAATCCAACTTAATAATAAAGCCTTGAGCCGGGTATGAACTCGATTGTTGGCTGGATCCCCCGATGCTGCTTTGGGGCTTGGGAAGATGAGGAATCAAGTGTGTAGTGTACCAAACAGTCAAGTGTTTTTATTCCATAATTTATTAATAATGTTGACCTCACAGATTTTATAAAATTTTCAATATATTCCATATATTAATATTGAAGGAAAAATGCACAAATTGATGGGCCATTTTTCAAAATTCCTTTATACTTGAAAACTGTATATTGCTTAGCTTGCAACTTGCAAGACCAGGAGCAGTCCAGTAGCGTATGTTACAATCAATCAATCAAATATGGACAAGAAAGAAAAGGTTGTCTCCTTCAATTCTCACTGGAAATTTGTGTTTCATTAGCTCACAGTATTCTGTCTTTCATCAAAACTTGTGGACGCCATTAATTACTGTTCCAAGTCCAACCATTGATTCCGTGTTAAGCAAACCTCACATGAATTCCGTGTAATTATGATTTACAAAACGCGTTACTGCAACAGCTACTTATAACTTACCACCTTCAAATTTCTCCTCTGATTTTCCTGAGACAAAATGATTTTAGCAAGCAAGTTTTTCTTCTTCTTCTTCTTCTTCTCCATATTGTTTTCGCCTTCTCTTTCGAATTCTGATATCAACACTTTACTATCCTTCAAGGCGTCTTTAATATCAGACCCTCATAACTCTCTTTCCTCCTGGCGGGTCAACTCAACCCACCCGTCTTTCGACTCATGGTTTGGCGTCACCTGTAACTCCAGGACTCACCGAGTCATCAAACTAGTTTTAGACAACTTATACCTCACTGGGTCGGCTCAGCCACTGAGTCAACTCACTCACCTCAGACTCCTCAGCCTCAACTACAACAACTTCTCTTCCTCAAACTTGAACCTTTCTTCATGGCCTAATATGAAGCACCTCTATCTCTCTCACAACCAATTCAACGGAATATTCCCTACCGGAATAGTCGATCTCCATCGTCTCCTGAGACTCGATTTGTCGTACAATCATTTCACTGGTGAAATCCCCATGACTGAGCTGTCTCGGTTACCAAAGCTGTTGACTCTGCGACTCGAGGCCAACTCTTTCACTGGAACACTCGACTCAGATAACCTGTCTTCTCTATCAATTTTGAATTTTAATGTTTCAGATAACAGACTCACCGGTCAGATTCCCACGTGGCTGTCACGGTTTCCAGTGAGTTCGTTCGCCGGGAACAAGAATCTTTGCGGCGGCCCGTTGGATTCGGCTTTCTCAAATCGGACGGTGGAGGGTGAAACCGCCGTACGATCAAGAGATAGTAGTAGATTGGGTATAGTGGTGCTAATTATCGTAATTTTCGAAGCGATGGCAATGGTGGCGGCGATCGTGACAGTCACGTGGTACTGTTACACGAGAACAAGAAGGCAGCGTAACGGTAAGGGTACTAGTGGGGCCCATAAGGGCAAATATGGTATTGGAGGTGGGGCCAGAGACGAGGAGATGGTGGTGTTTGATTTTGATCAAGGGTGTAATATTAAGGTGGATGATTTGTTAAAATCATCAGCTGAGTTATTAGGAAAAGGAAGTGTGGGGACCACCTATAAAGTTAAGATGGACGGTGGTGATGCTGTTGTGGTTGTGAAGAGAGTGAGGGAAAGGAAGAAGAGGAGGGAGGTTGATGAGTGGCTTTGTGTTATTGGTGGCTTGACACACTCTAATATTGTGAGCCTGAGAGCATATTATAATTCCAAGGATGAGTTGCTTTTGGTCTACGATTTTCTACCAAATGGAAGCCTTCACTCACTCTTGCATGAAAACAGAGGACCAGGAAGGACCCCACTGGATTGGAGTACGAGGTTGAAGCTAGCTTCAGATGCTGCAAAAGGTTTAGCTTTTCTTCACTCTTACAACAAACCAAAACTCTTCCATGGAAATTTGACTTCATCAAATATTGTGGTCGATCAATCGGGCAATGCTCGAATTTCCGACATTGGTCTTCAACAGCTTTTGCATACACAGTTTTTTATTGACGATGCCTACAAAGCCCCAGAACTAAAGCTCAATAACAATTTTAGCCAGAGGAAGTTTACACACAAGTGCGATGTTTATAGCTTTGGGGTGGTGTTGTTGGAGATTTTGACGGGGAAAATTACGGCGTCAGGGGATGGAGAATCGAGTATAGTGAAGTGGGTGCGTCGACAAATGGAACCGGAAGAGAAGCCATGGGAGGTTTTTGATTTTGAGTTGTTAAGGGACAGAGAGCTGGAAGAGGAAATGAGGGCTCTTTTGCAAGTAGCATTTATGTGTTGCTCTGCATTGCCTAAAGATCGTCCCAAGATGAGCATAATTCATGGAATGATTGAAGATATCAGGACAAAAGGCTCAATTGATGCTAGTATAAATTCAATTATGAGTAATCTCTCTTCTGATTCATCAGCTGATCAATAAATGAAAACAGAGTAGATGTTTTTAATAGGATTTTTTCTGATACAACAGAAAAGAGGACATGGAGTTGCGGTTGTTTGTACTCATATTCTTGTATATATAGAATTGTAATAGCAAGGATTTATATTAGATATAGATTATAGAATTGTAGATGATGGACCCTTGAATATTGATTTCTTCAATAAATGTATCAGATGGTGCCAATTAATGGATTGCGTTGGTGACCAGATTCCTGAGAGGCTCCTGCAGAGATGGATAACAATGCAGAGGAGAGGGAAACGAAAATGCTTTCTTTCATGATAAACTGCACTAATTAGCTTCTTTTACATATACACTATTTACTCATTTACTTCTGTTTAATGTTTTTGAGATGTCTCTGAAAATATTAAACCGTACTTACTATTCTTTACCACCATTAAACACCAGGGAACTAGCAGATCTCCATCAGATCACCATGCTCTTGTCTGAAAATTATAAAATGAAGAAAAATATATGAATAAGAGAAAATTTTAAACAAAGGAAAACAACAAAAGTACTCTTGGGCTTATTTTACGTACCTGAAGAAATCAAGAAACTTGCACAATGAAAATCAATTCTGGGTGTCCTGATAATCATAATCCCAAAGATAGAGAGTTGGCTGAGTCTGATTGTTGAATGATGGCGGGATTCTTTGAGTTACATTGTCAATGTCATGCACCCATTGAGCTGATGAAAGGAATCGGCTTGGCTGATTCTGGAAAGCAGTACTAGTATTATTATTGTACACATTCTGATTCTGGTCATTTACTAACGGCCTAGAAGCTGGAAATTGATTCTGATCATGTATTTGCCGTGCCCGAGAAGCAGGGAATTGATTCTGGACAGCATTGCACACATTCCGATTCTGGAAAGCAGTACTAGAAGCAGAAAATTGATTCCGATCATGTATTGACTGTGCCGAAGAAGCAGGGAATTGATACTGGACAGCATTGTACAAATTCTGATTCTTATCATTTACAAACTGCAGAAAAGCAAGGAATTGATTCTGATCATGTATTGACCGCGCCCACTCCCAAGAAGCATTGTACGCATTCTGATTCTGATCATTTACAAACTCCCGCAAAGCAGGCAATTGATTATGATAATTCCTTAACTCCGCCCAAGAATCGGAAAATTGTTTCCGATTATGCAGTAGTAACCGCCCCCAAGAAGCAGGGAATTGATTCTGGACAGAACTGTACAAATTCCGATTCTCATCATTTAAAAAAGGCCAAGAAACAGGGAATTGATTCTGGAAAGCGTTGTACGGATTCTGATTCCGATCATTAGAAAATGGAAGATTATGGAAATCTTGAAAACCTTTTGGTCGATAAAGGTCAAGACTTTGGCGTGTGGCTTTGAGTTCCTCCTCCGCATAATAACACTGAGTCGCTAAACGGCGTATAACACCATAACAGTCGGTAACGGAAGGGTCAGAGGCATATATATTAGCTTCTTCATATTCTTCATGGTACGCTCTACATTGTCAGATTGGAGTTTGAGCTCGACATCTTTGGCCCATTTTACTATGTTACCGATACCAAACAGTTTATAAGCATCAGCGAAGTTGACAGACTCATCGTGAGGGAAATATTTTGCAATAAAACAGTTTGGGAGACATCTTCTACGATGGTGGTTTCACGCAGCACAAGCCGGCCGCTGATTTTGATCTCTGTCCATTACTGCTATCAAGATTATTTGGTGATGATGATGGTGGAAAATAAGTGGAACAACGACAAGATTATTTGGTCAGAAATAAAAGGGCGCTGGCTTTTTAACTGATTTAGTGAAGAGTATCAAGATTCAAGAATTTGCCAAATGAAATTATTAATTTATTATTGATAATATTATGTTAGAATAGCAAAATTACTAATGTATCCTCAATTAAAAAAGTGAAAAAAAAAACCCCTATTTCCTCAATATTAGTGTCCATTTTATCATCCATTGTGGTTATTTATTTATTTAATTTTTAACATTATCTATTAATTTAGGACCATGTATTTTTTTGAAAACTTTCGTTGCTGGTAGGATTTGAGCCGCTGACCTGGGAGTCATTTGTCTAAGCCCCAAGCTCGTCCATCTATCAGTTGAGCTACACCCCCATTGGTGATTGTGTATTTTAGTTAATAAAATATCTCTTCTTCTTTCATGTTTCTTTTCTTTCTTGGGCAAATTGAACTACTGTGCCTTCATTTTAGATGCAATTGCACGCGACAACCACGGCAACGTTTATAGCATAAATACCCTCTAATATATGTCGAGTGTTGTCTTGACTATTTAATGTTTAAAGGGGTGAAAATGTCATTTTATACATTAAAAGTATAAATAAAACCAAACGAAGTTTCTTCCAAGTAATCGAAAAAGGTAAGTACAACTTCATTTCATAAGCTTTCGAAATTTTGGGGAACATATGATATTGCACATACATTTTCATGATTATGATTGACATACATTTAACAAGACATGCATTGAATTTTTTCATGTTACATTTGTTTATAATGCATTTAGGAATTGTTCCATTTCATTAAAGGTGTTAAACAAATCAGCGGCTTGAATCGTATCAATGACAAAAAGCTTTAAAAAAAAATACATGAATAGATGGTTAGATAGATATTGTAAAAAAAAAAAAGGGGGGTGTTTTTATAAGTTTTGGTTCAAATGTGTACAACTTTAGATTTTTAGAAAACTGCCATTTGATTGCTTTAGTGATTATAACTTTTTCTCTAGAGCTCAAATCTTAAAATACCAAAAAATTTAGCCCAAATTTCAACCCAAATGATGTGGTAAGTGAGTTGTCATCACCACACACAACATGAGATGATGTGGTTAATGAAAAAATCACTTGCCACATCATTTGGGTTGAAATTTGAGCTAAAGTTTTGGGTTGTCTAGCATTAGTGTTAGTAAAAAGACTTTATCTAGTTTCCATTTCTTTATCATCTCTTAACGATACAAAGATTGATACGAGATTGGCCAAGTAGTCGCAAACGATTACGATATTGAGATTTTTCCCAAAGCGCAATTGGTTTCTAAGATCGCTTCCGACTCCAGGTCTTTTACTTGTTAGTCTCGGAAAAGCCCCTGGGCGGCATACTTTTATGAAACGAGGCCCTTGGTAACGTGACATAAAAAGTCCTTATTTTATTGAAATTTCATAAACCTAAATTTAAACTAAAACTGAGCTAAATTATAAATGAAGTGAAATCCAATGAAGTATTGTACTACAAAGAATAATGAGATGTATCAATACACACACCCTCCGTAGCTTCGTATATTAGTGGTTTTATGACAATATCTTTCAAGATGGGTGTACAGAAATTTTAGAATTTTTTTTGGTCATATTGAGAATGGGCGTAAACTGTTTCCAGATAGCTGTAATCAAGCCACCCTCTGAGCCACTTGATTACAGTTATCTGTTTGGCAACCAAGAACTCTGAAAAAGCTTATCGCATTCTCAAGAATCATCAAATCAAGGCTATTTCAGGGTCCAATTAATAAAGTTATATGTTGCATCATGCATTCATGCCGTTGTGAGAAAACGACAGAACAACTGCATTGATGGGAAGGCAAAAGCCTACACTGATGATGGTCCTCTGCTTACGAAAAATGAGGCCGAAACTCAAAATTGAAAATAAAAAAAACAGGCACAAATTGAAATTTGGCATTGAAAGAAAACCAGAACCATGAAATGCTACATCCAATGGTTTTGACAGCAATGAAATTAATAACATGCTAGTAATATATTTAGATAGAGTTGTAGCATTATAATGACACATTAGCCATTGAAAGCAAACACTAAATAAGTAAATAGAAACATAATGTTTCACATCCCACTAATCCCTTAGCCTCATTGCTGCAGGTAATCAGTTTAAACATTAATCAACAAAAAAAAAAAAAACATGAGCTGATTCCGAGAAATGCACCTCAAGTAAATAAATTACTGAATCTTCCAAGCTATGATGAACTGAAATAGTGAAATGAAGTTTTTACACCCACTTCACATCAAAATGTCAAACAGGTGCATATAACTGCAGCAGCAACAACTTAGACAGCTTCATAAAATATCCATCTCATGATCTCATCCATGAGTGTTAACAGCTTCCCAGACGAGATTCTTGGGAACCGGCTTGGAGTGGTCACGAGCCAGCAATGCAGCAGAGCGAAGAGTCCCAATCGTCAATGCATTAGCCTTCCAGAATGAGGCACTATTGTATGGCAACTTATGCTTCTTGCACAGCTCTTTAACAAAGGGTGCAATCTTCCTTAGATGGCATCTAGGCAATCGAGGAAACAGATGGTGCTCAATCTGAAATTGCAGTCCACCATGAAACCAATCCATCCAAGATGAACTATCTATATTGAGTGTTCCCACAGTTTGCTTCCCAAACCAATCATTAGAACAAGGTGGACCAACATATACAATTGCCGAGAAATGATTCAAACAGAACTGAACATGTTGAATTCCAGTGACAGAAAAACTAACCACAACAAACATCACTCTCTCCCCACAATTGGGTAAGCAAGAAACAAGTAAAGGAAACCAAATCCAAAACACAAGAATCCCCAAGATTTCCTGAACTCTGTTGGCAACTTTTCTCTTAGAGGACAACAACAAGAAAGATTGTGCAAACAGATTAAGTCTAGCTAAACACATGACAGGATAAAAAGTCCAATGCTGGTAACTGACTAGGAATCTAGAAGCAGAATCAAAATTCATCTTCCTATCATAAAAACACGACTTGAGGGAATTAAACAATTTCGAAGATACCGCAAAGAAAGGCATGTGCTGAAGATCGGGATCGAAATCAAGACTATTACAAGCAATATGATGGGCATTGTGGTTCCATTTCCACCACGCAATACTGATTCCCGCAAGGCAATTCCCAGTTAAAACCTGAGCAAATCTGTTGAATCTGGGAGTTGACATGATCTGATAATGACCAGAATCATGTCCCATCCAACCACTTTGGATCCAGAAGAGGCCCATTAACCCACCAGAAAGGAGATGCACCCAGAAACTGTCACTGCACAAAACACCATAAACACTAAGAGCAAACAAAATTATCATGAAAGAGAATGTGTATAGAACACAATGTCCTTTCTTTTCAAACAAACCCATTTTCGCAATCTCAGCAACGAGTTTTCTATAATCTTTAGAGACCTCAGAAGCAGCAGAGTCACTGAGATAATAGCCAGTGAAGAACTTATCAAGATACTGCCAAGCAGAGCCTGGATGATAGGCAACAAAAGCATCAGTGACATCTTGACCGGCAAGACTCAGCAGAGGTGTTTCACCACCAGGGTGGTATTTGGACCACTCGGAGACATCGTAGACCTTGCTCTGTATAGAGATCCACAGATCTCCAGGCTTGTTGTGTCGCTGGAGGTCTTCTCGAGGAATGTACCTCTTTGACTCAGCCATTGAATCAAGAATGTGAGAGAAAAGCGAGATCTGCTCTTGTTAGCCAAAACTGATTGATCAATTTGGTATCTTTTTGTGTGCGTGTGTGAGTCTAGAGTGTGTTTGTTATCTCTGGTTTAGTTTGTGATGTCAGATGATAATATAAAGCAACGGATGGGTGAATACAGCGAAGCAATTTCAAGCAGCGCCACATAATTTTATCAACAATAATGTTAAATATCCCATTTAAAATCCCACATTTTTCATCCCACTACTTGTGGCAAATGAGGTGTCAAATTGTGAGTGGATACACATTAATGACACCTACCCTATGTATTCACGTACAATTTATCATCTCACATACCACATTAGTGGGATGAAAAAAGTGGGATTTTAAGTGGGATGTGTAGCATTATTGTTTTATCAAACAATAAACAATTACTATTTTCCTAGTGACCCTACATTTTCTAAATATCAACGAATGACATGGAATCATTAAATACTTTATTAAGTTTATTTCATGAATCTATTTGATGTTTACTATTTATATTCCGCACATCACATTTTAATGGAGCACCTCCCTTCCATCTAAGTAGTGAGGGGTTCAAATCCCACCATGCACATTTCACAAGCATGTGTGGGGTGTTTTCTTCTCGGGTTGTGGGAGTAGATATCCGGGATGCACATATATTGTTTGATAATACTTATATAAATATAATATTTTGAAAAATCTATATCATTATTATATACCGATATATATACCAAAGAAAATTTTCAAGTGCATAATTTCTCGTACAAAATCATCGATTGCTACCGGTGGTAATCGAATAACTATCGGTAGCGATTGGCAATTCCGTATAGAAAATCCCGCACTATAAATTTACTATATATATACAATAGTCGATTCATCCTGGTGATTTGCAATAGTTGTGCTTGTACATCGTTATATATATATATAACTTTTATTATTTTTTTATCTTATTAATAAATCAGTTATAAAATTTAAAAATAATTTAATATATTTAATTAAAATAATATAACATTGTAATTTTATTTAAAATATTTTTAGATTTTATTAATTAATAATATATGAATGAAAATATTTATTTCACTCAAAAAGATTTGTTTGTTTATTTGTTATTCATTTTGAAATTTAAAATATCATTATATTTATAGGGGTATATTCAATTAGGATTTCGAAAGACTTTTAATGACTATTTTTAAGTGGATGACTTTTGTAGATTTTATGGACTTTTATAGACTTTCATTAACTTCTAAATATAATGTATAATTTGTTTTAACAAAATTATATATATTTATCATGTCAATAAAAATAATTTTTCAAATGAATAAAAAAAACTATCGTTAATTAAACTTGACAAAAGCATTCATGTATATATATGTGATTTAATTTTTTATTTATTTATAATTATATTTTGCATTATAAAGACATTATGCTCCTTTATTTTTTTTAATAATTAGTCAAAAATTTATTTGTTTTTTTTATTTATAATTAGTCAAAATATTATAAATTTTCTTTTAGAATAAATGTAGCAAACCGACAATAATATTAATGTTTACATGTCTCTACGAAAGTATGACAATGAGTATAAAAAAATCAATCAAAAGTTCATTCAAGTTACTAAAGATAAAACATAAAAACCGCACCTAGTTGTTAAATAAGATCTATGCCTAAAAGTGGGTAGTTTGATATTGATCATAATTACATGGAGTCACTCTCATACGTGACTTTGATTATGGCATATTGGTATGGTTAAGTAGTGGTTTTTGTCTTTTATTATTTTTATTTTATATAAATGAAGTTCATTTGATTTGTTTCGGTGTTGTTTAGTTGCTTTAAAAATATAAGTAAAAAAAAAATGAAATCTCTCGTCCTTAGTTGTATAGTCAATGAAGAATTGTTTTATATTATTTTTTAGTTTTTTTTTGTTATAGATTGTTAAGGGGCTACCCGGTACTGTTTTACAAGCCCATTTTCATTTTCATTTTTTGAAAATGATTTGGAATACGCGTTCGTTATCGTTTTTCATTTTATTTTCAAAACAAAAACAAAATGAAAAACAACATCGGTATTAAAAGTGAAAAATTTCAAAAACAAGTTTTGGATGTTTTTCATTTTGTTTTTCGTTTTGTTTTTCACTTTAAATAAAAAAGTCACTTTTTCTTTTCTTTTTTTTTTCCTTTTTTTTTTCTTCTACTTCTTCAGACTTCACTTGACCATTCTTCTTTCTTCTTCTTCTTCTTCCTCGCCGATCTACTTCTGCTCGCCGATCTAGTCTTCTTCCTCGGCGATCTAGTCTTCTTCCTTCTTCCTTCTTCTTTTGCACTCTTTTCCGCCGTCGATCTGGTCTTCTTCCTCGCCGATCTACTCTTCTTCTTTCTTTCATCGCCTTCTTCTTCTTCAATTCTTCTTTCTTCGTTTGCGTCCGGACATATCTGCTCCTCCAAGACCAGATCGATGGCTCCTTCGATTTTTTTTTTCAATTTGTGAAAATCAATTTGTCATGAAATAGGCTAAGGTTTTGCTACAGATTGGTCTGATTTTTCTTTGACATCGGCATCTTGTTTCTTGGTTTTACAAATCAGCTTCAGGGGAAGCAACTAGTTTTGGAGCTTCTTTGAGAGATATACACTGATCGACAAATAAAAATAGAAATTGTTTGTTTTTCTTTGAATTGTTTGTTTACTAGTTTTCAAAAATTTGATGGAAGTGAATCTAGGTATGGTGATTTTAGTTCTGTTGTTGATTGGTTTGAGAAGATTCAGATTGGTTTGAGCTATGCTAGGTCTGATTGTAATTAAAGGCTCCATGTTCATGATCTAGAGCAAGCCATGCTTCCTGCTGCCGAATTGAACACTCCAATGGTGGCAGTGGAAACTGGAATTTTTATTTTCTTTTTAAGTATTACAATAATTCATTTTTCTTTGAATTTTATTATTGATTGTGATTTTGTAGGCCAGATCAGTGAAAAAAAAAAATTAATGTTTAATATTTTAAATTTTTTCTTTGAATATGATTTTTATTTAAATTTTTTGGTACTTTGTTGAAAATATTGGGATTCAATTTTCAGGAGTGTGATCAAATTGCAAGGTTTCAAAAAAAAAAAAAAAAATGATACCAGACGCATTTTGGATTTAAAAAAAAAAAAAAAAAAAAAATTCAACTCAGGCCTGTAAAATGATACCAGTTGCGTTTTTTACGTTTTCATATTCGGAATCTAGCTTCCAGAATATGCTACCAGACGTGTATTTGGATTTCGAAACTGAAACCAAAAACACTGTTTTCATTTTCGTTTTCATTTTCGAAAAACAAAAACAAAAACAAAAACAAAAACAAAAACAGCTTTGAAAAACGTTACAGGTCGCGCCCTAATGTTTGTATGTTTTTTTTTAATTTATTTATTTATAATGTTTATTCATTTTAAAGTTATTTGTTTTATTTTATTTATGAAATATGTTAATAATGAGTGTGCTTTTATTTGAAAATAGAACATATATTTGGTGGTTGATGTTTTTTAAAGAGTTTTATATTTTTCTTTTAAAGTGAAATTCTTTCTATTTTTTCTTTATTTTTGAAAAAGGTCATTTAAAGTCTTTGGTAGGAATGGAAGACAAATTATGAGATTTGTTATAACTAAAAATCATTAAAAGTCATTAAAAGTCATTAAAAGTCATTGATATTTTAAAGTCGTTAAAAGTCATTGAGATTTTGAATACCTCATAACTTTCATAGACTGTTAAAAAATCTTGATTGAATACCACATGAATTTTAAAGACTTTTTAAAAGTCTATAAAAGTCTGTATTGCATACCTCAGGACTTTTATAAAGTTGTTTTTACATTGAATACATCTAAACTTTTTAATTCCATAAAAGTCATTAAAAGTCTTTTAAAATCCTAATTGAATACACCCTCCTTAGTCTAATCCATGTTTCACTGAATAAAGTATAGTATTAATTCAGTCTAGTCCTATATATATTTCACCAAACACAACATAGTATTAATTTTGTTCACTCCAATCCAATTTCATCTCATCTCAATCATATCTCATGGAATAGTTCAATCCAATCATGAACACCATACATGACCCAAAGGTTTATGGCAAGGGCGAAGCCAATATTTAGATTTCGATGGACAAATTTAGGGGTGAGCGTTTTCGGGTTGGGTTGGATTGAAATTTTTTCAACCCAATCCAACCAAACGTAAATTTTAACCCAACCCAACCCAATATTTATCGGGTTAGGTTAGGTTGATCGGGTTGGGCTTTTTAAGCCTAATAGAAAAAATATATTTGAATTCAAATTTTATTATATCAAAATTCAAATTTAAAATAATTTTTCACCATAATATCATATCACATAGAGTTTAGATTCTTGAAAACATCAAAATCAAATCACAACATATAATACGAATTGTTTAAATATCTGTTGCAAAATAATAATAATAATAAAAATATATAACAATTTATCCAACTTGAAAAGTCTCCATCTAAGCCTCTCATCCATTTTACAATTATAATCACTTCGTCGAATATCTCGTGGTTGGATAATCTATTATTTATTTTAACCAACATAATAGTTTGAGTTTATATACAATTATTAGACTTTTTTCTACAAAATTCTTAATCAAATCCTATAAAAAAAAATGGATTTTAAAGTAGAATCAAGGATGTGCCAATTAATACAAAAGATGAAGACAATATAATTGCATATTTTTAATAAATGTATTATATATTTATGGTATAAAAATATTTAAAATTATGTATTTATATTTGTCATTTATAATATTAGAAATGGTACATGAGTAAAAAATTTAAATATTAAAGAAAATGAGATTTTATAATAAATCTAATAATAAAAAATTATTTAATATATTTTTTATTATTTATGTCGGGTTGTCGAGTTGGGTCGGGTTGGGTGGTGGGTTGATACCCACCGTTAGACAAAATGGAAAAAAGTTCAATTCATATTACCAAACAATGTATATAGTTCAATACCATGACCTAAAGGTTTATAGCAATGGTGAAACCAAAGGTATTGTTTGGATGGACCAAATGGAAAAAGTTATAATTTGGGTGGTCAACAAATAACAATTACAAAAATTGTATTTAAAATTTTTATTTAGAGTGGAGGGTTTGCATATCGATGGTTTGGTTATAAAATGATTTACACTTTGAGAATTCTCTTTATCGAGCTATGGATTCAAAAGGATTTAAATTCATTTAATACATAGTGCATAACTTTTCACCTCTTGATAAAAAGAAATGTATCGTAGGGAAGTTAGGGTTGCTTCTTGTTAGGTTGTTGTAGATCAGGGGGGTATTAATTCTTGATCCCAATACTTCTTGTTGGATAAGTAAGGTAATTAATTCTCACTCTTCATCTATGACAATAGTGAGAATTGTTACCTTACTTATCTTCCCATTATGGTTTATATATGGATTCTCTCTAGTCAGCATGCCTTGCTATCGAGGGTCGTGTGATTGTAGCTGACACATTATGCATGTGAGAAGATGAATGTTACTTTACATGCAAGAGGCATCGAAGGTGTTCATCAGAGGACTCATGGTGTGAGACTCCGAGTGAAAGTAACTCCAAAAGTCGGTGATGCCTATTTACTGTTACTTGTTATCAGGGTCCTCCTGTGTATACTCTGATTCGCTATCGAAGTTCATGCTCCTCCTTTGTTTCGTAATATGGCCAACAATTAGCATGGGTCTAAATTCTTTTTTTTTTTTTTTTTTTTTCGAAAGGGAATTTGGATTAACAAGAAGAAGAGATACAAATCTACCTGGTATCCAACCAGAATTGTTCTCTACAGGAGGACAAGGCTGCCTTAGCTAAATTTCGAGCCAAGGAATTTCCCGATTGGGAAGAGGCTTGGCACTTACTAACACTACAAACAGACAATAAGACTTTTATATCATTTACAATAAAAGAAGCATCCCCAAGATAAGAGGAAGCAGAATTTAGAATAGATACAGCAAGGGGATTGTCCATTTCAGCTATCATAACTGGGAGCTCAAAAAAGTTAGCAAGCAGAAGGCCTTCTCTAAGTGCCACCAAACTTCCAGTTTCCTTATCGAAGCCACCACTGATCATCCTAGCCCGAGCAAAAGGAACCTTCCCTTTACCATCTCTGATAGCCGATCCCAGTCCTACAACCTTGGAGTATTTCTGAGTAATTATTGCTGTGTTTAGTTTCAAGCGACCCGGAGAAGGAGCCAACCAATCACCACAGGGGGGAGGTCTCGAAGGAGGCCCCGCCGCTGGAATGAGAGCATTTGTGGAATTTTAAAATTCAGAAAGAAGGTTTTCAGCTTTGGCCACCACCTGCTCCAGTAATACTCTTTTCCCAAAATTGAAGAAAACATTTCTCATGTCCCAAATAGTCCAGGTTATCATACAAAAAAGAGCCAAATCATCAATGGAAAACTTGGAGGAAAAAAGCATAAACATATCCATAGCCGAAATATGAGGTAAATCATCAAAGAAATTGTTGAACCTTGTCTTACCCCAAACTCTCCTGGAATCACCACACCAAAACAGAGCATGCTCAAGGGATTCCAAAGCAGAATTGCATCTTATACAAAATTGATCGACCACCACCTTTCGCTTCCGAAGGTTGACCAGAGAAGGGACAACATTCAAACAAATTCTCCAAATAAACACACGCACCTTGGGGGGAATGTTTAGATTCCACAATGAGGACCACCATTTCTGGGAAGCAGCAGAGGTTGACGAATTCTCTCTTATTTTGTCTTGAAGTGCCAGCCTATATCCACTTTTAACCGAGTACAGACCCTTTCTATCAAAATGCCATGAGAGGAAATCCAACCCACCTGACCTACTGACCGGAATCGAAAGAACTGCTGTCTTGTCTATAGGAAGCAAAAATTGATTCAATCTTGCATGATCACATCCCTAATGGCGTCTGTCCAGGAGATCAGCCACATGAATATCAAAACAAGGATCAGGTGAAATAGGCTTGAACGTACTCGGACGTGGGATCCATTGGTCTTTAAATACTCTAACGGAATTTTCGTCCCCAACCCGCCATCGCAGGCCTTTCCTCAGCAACTCCCTTCCCCAAACAATACTTCTCCATAAATGGGAACAACCACCCTTAAGAGGAGCCTCTAAAAAGTCGAACCCTTTGAAATATTTTGCTTTCAACACCTGAGCAGCTAAGGACTCCGGGTTTTTTAAAATTCTCCAAGCTTGATTAGCTAATAAGGCCTGGTTAAAGGAAACTAAGTCTCTGAACCCCATTCCTCCCATAAATTTCTGCAAGCACAGCTGATACCATTTCACCCAACTAATTCGCCGTTTCCCCTCCCGTGATCCCCACCAGAATTTCGACACCATCGCTGTAAGCTCCTTGACAAGGCTAATGGGAATCCTGATACTCATGGCATAGGAAGGAATGGCTTGGGCAACTGCTTTTATTAGAATCTCCTTCCCTCCAAAGGAAAAAAAGATTACTCTTCCAACCTTTGATTTTTTTCCACATCCTCTCTCTGATCTCATTAAAAATCACTCTTTTATTCCTGCCTATCAGGGAGGGCAACCCAAGGTATTTATCCTGTGTGCTACCAAAATCAATACCCAACTCTGCGAGGATTTCTGCCTTTTCTCTTCGATCAACGTTGGGACTGAATGTTGCCATTGATTTCTGATAATTAACTTGTTGCCCTGACACTTGCTCATAAATTTTAAGTATGTTGCGGATACGGAAGCAACTTCACTTAGTGACTTTACAAAAAAGGATGCTATCATCTGCAAAGAACAGATGACTGATCAGAGGACTCCCCCTGCTACATTTTAGTCCCAATATTCTGCCATTCCCTTCTGATTTTCGAATTAAGCTTGAAAGAGCCTCAGCACATAACAGAAAGAGATAAGGAGAAAGTGGGCAGCCCTGCCTTAGCCCACGTGTGGGGGTTAGGGAACAGGCAATCCGACCATTTAGTAAGAAAGACAAGCTGGAAAAGCACACACACTCCATCATCAACTCGATCCAGTTGGTTAGAAACTGCATTCTGGTCAATACTTCACGCAAAAACTGCCACTCAACCCGATCATATGCTTTACTCATGTCTAGTTTTATTGCCATCATGCCTCTTTTCCCTTTTTTCCTATGACAGATAGAGTGTAAAGTCTCGAAGGCCGCTATCACATTGTCGAATATCTGTCTACCCAGCATGAAAGTGGATTGGTGACCCGATAAGAGACTAGGAAGAAAGAGTTTGATTTTGTTTGCCAAGGCTTTTGTTATTATCTTGTACATCACGCTGCAAAGGGAGATCGGTCTAAAGTCTTTCAGAGAAATGGGGTTGTGAATTTTCGGAATTAGGACAATATTCGTGTGGTTGAATTCTCTGATGGAGATTTCGCCTTTCAACACTTGTAAACAAATTCTTGTGATATCAGGACCTATGACACTCCAAAATTTTTGGAAAAATATCGTCTGGAATCCGTCCGGACCCGACACCTTTGTTGGTCCCAAACTGAAGAGGGCTGACTTAATGTCCTCCCCTATAAACTCTCTATCAAGTTCCACTTTCATTTCCTCACTAAGTCTTGCTCGAACAGCACCTGAGGCTTTTCTTATAATATCATTTGAAGGGTTTGAAGTATGAAATAATCTGGAAAAGTAGTCAGAGATTACATTGGCCATTCCCTCTTCTGAATCCTGGATCACCCCCCTCGTATCTTGAAGAGAGGAGATGCGGTTTTTATTCTGCCTTGCTAAAGCTCTTTCATGGAAGAATCTTGTGTTCCGATCTCCGGCGCTCAGCCAATCTGCTCTGGATCTCCGTTTCCAGTATAATTCTTCGTTCTCCATAAGACTTTCAACGCTTCTTTCCAAGGATTTGATTTTCTGCATAACCCCATCCTCCTTGCATCTCTTATATAAATATTCAATTTCCCTGTTTTTCTCTTCAATCTGCTTACGAGTCTTTCCAAATCAAGTCCTACTCCATCCAGTCAAATTCACAGCACACCTCTCTAATTTAGCCCTCAAGTCCCCTATAGAGTCAGATGGGCCATTTTCTTCCCAACTCTCTGTAACCACTCTTCTGATGTCTTCCTCCTTCAACCAGAAAGTCTTAAACTGGAACTTCTTCTCCACTCCTCTATTCCTTTCCCTGCTAGATTTACACACCAAAAGGAGAGGACAATGATCAGATGAATTAAACCCCAAGTGTTCAACTTTAATATCTTGGAACATGTCTCTCCAATTATTGCTAGCCAGAATTCTATCCAGATGTTCCTACACATTCTCTCTTCCATCTTTGCTATTATTCCATGTGAACATAGGTCCCGAGAAACCTAGGTCTATAAGATCGCAATCTTCCACAGCTTGTCTGAAATTGATAATGTCCCTAATAGACTTTTCCGAGCCACTTGACTTTTCGCTAACACTTAACAAATTGTTGAAATCCCCTGCACAAACCCACGGCAACGTATCAACCTCTTTCAATCTTCTCATAAGATTCCAGAAGCACAATCTTTTCCTTGGATTAGGATCCCCATACACCCTTGAGAACCTCCAAATTGGTCCATCATCGCTCTGAATCCTTGCATCGATATGACCGGCCGAAAAAGATAGAACAGAAACACTACTGTTATCCTTCCACAACAACAGAAGGCCCCCACTGCTACCATTTGAACCAACACCGAATCCCCCCTCATATCCCAAAGCTGCTTTAATTTGACCAACCCGATGGCTACCCATTTTAGTTTCAGAGAGAAAGACCAGGTCTGGGGAATGCTTCCTCTCTAGCCTTTTCAAGGCTGTCAACGTGCGGGGATTCCCCAAGCCCCGCACGTTCCAGCAAAGGCCTATCATGGCTCTCGGAGGGCCTGCTCCCAAGGCTCCGCCGTTTCATATAAGATCAGAGATGTACCATCACTATCAATTGCTCTACCTTTTTTTGATTCCCTTTCTTCTTTTAGGGACTCAAAATTCATTCTTTTACTGTTCCCTTGTATTCTTCGATCGAAATTCAGACCCATAATTTTACTCTGGCTTTAAGGAGAAAGCTGGGAATTCGACTTCAAACTTGGTTTCCTCTTTTCATTGTTAATCTTTGGGGAGAATTTTTTCCAGGTAGGTGAGGGGCTGTTCCTTGTGGAAGCATTCATACTAGAGAGACTTACCATTAATTTACGTTGAAGGGGGCTGGCCAGCAATCCTATTTTCACCATCTTCTGCACTTCTCTAGTTGCCCTTTTCCATTTCTTTCCTTTTGCCTTTAAGCCTGATTGGGCTTTTTGTTCATCCTTTTGCTCCCTGGTTTGAATATTAGATTGCTTTCTTAGGCTGTTAAGATGTTCCTCCAACATTGGAACCGGATCTCCAGCTGATAATAAGCCCAACGAATTAGTTGGCCCTCCACTTGATGGTTCATTCGACACTTGGGCCACTTTCTCTCCTACCTCAGCCGGCCCACTTAGAGGCCCATCCACACACATTCCATCCAGCTTGTCACTTCCCGTTCTCTTCTCGAAATAAGGGAGTTCTAGAGGTTTCACCACTGCCTCTCTTTGGGCTACCGTCATAGAACTCTCCGGTCCTCCCTTCTGTATTGCTATCAAGGACATCTCCATAGTAGAGGTCCATTTATTCTCTGCCTCTCGAAACTCCTCAGAGGACCTCTCCTTTACTGACGATCCTCCACTACCCTGGGATGGGGATTTTAACTTCACTTTCTATGATGTTGGAGCCCTCAGCCATGATCCGAACTTGGTCATAGACCCCTCAATAGCTTCTTTCTTTGCTTCCACATCAAAACATTCGTTGATTCCGTGCCCCACCCTTTCACACGTGTAGCAGAAGTTCGGAAGTCTCTCGTATTTAAGCCCGACCACTACGATAATCTCTGATCTATCTAGTTTCAGACGAAGCCATCGTTTTAGAGGTTTTGAAATGTCAATCAAAACTTTAACCCTTAGGAATTTTCCCCAACACTCCCTAGATTCCATTGGAATCTCTATGAACTTTCCAATTTGTTCTGCTAACCATTTCGCCGTTCTCCTGTTCATACACATTATGGGAATATCATGGATTTGAACCCAAAATTCTACCTTATCGAAGCTCAGCTGTGAGATGTTCCCAGTGCCTTCTGGCTTCTCCAGGACAATTAGACTTCTGTCGAAATGCCATGGCCCCCTTTGCCAAATCCGGTTTCGATCCTCTAGATTATTGAAATAGAACATAAATATATTCTCACCGACCACTTCAATTTCAACATTTCCAAATGGACTCCACAATTGCTTAATCACCGATTTGAAATCTTCTCGGTTGACTCTCTTTCCTGACAAAACCTTACCCACTAAGCAGTGTTCAACATCCTCCACCCCAACTCTTTCTACATCCTCTGCAATCTGGTGAATTTTGCTATCTTCGTCCTTAATAGAGAGGTTTTCACATAACCTTGCTAGCTCGGTTGTTCCCATTTCTGGGATTGGATCCTTGGAGTTTTTGAAAACAGTTGGAAGAGAAGAAGATACTAGAACCCTAGCTCCAGGGGAACCCAAACTCTTAACCTCAAATGTTGGCTGAAACGGGATTACCAGACGCTCTCACACTCAGAAGACTCTAGAACCCACTGAAGAACAGAATACTCTTTGAGAAAATAAAACAAAGTCACAACTACCTCTAGTATAGAAGACCCACTACCCTATGGACACTCTTCTCTCACTTCTTCCTTTGACGAGAGAGAAAAAGGAGAGACCTTAGGGTCTAAATTCATTTTCATGTATTATACCTCAATATGTGACGTGTGGTGTCATGTGACCTAGGCTTGATCATAAGTTGTATTCCTTAATTTATATTTTAAAATGACATAAAATAAACATGTTTTCTCCAAAAAAAAAAAACTTAAATAATTATTTCAAAAATAAAGTTAAATAATATGGTTAATGATGTATTCTTAGTACTTACAATGTCAAACATCATACATAAACTATAATTATCTGGTTGATTTTTGAACTATTAGTCCTTTTTTAAATGACTTATTTTTAATGTTATTGTGTTTTCTGTCCTTATGGATTATAATAAAGAATTAATTTAAAATTTGAATTATTGTTAAACGCAAATGATACTTTTTCTCGTTGACCCTTTTTGACTTTCTGTCAATATTCATGATAATTCAAAAATATTTAGAAGGAATATTCTTTTCCAAGCAGCATATATCCACATTCGCTTGAAACATGGACCCACCTACTTATCAGTACCTGCTGCCATTTAATGATTGTTTATATACTGTATATAGGAGAGGAGACCGTTAGTTCCAAACTGCGGCATATCCCACCTACAAGTCTACAACCGAACGTTAGATTCATACAAAATACATTAAGAAAATAATAATAATAATAAAAAATAGAGCAAATTGCACTAAAGGTGTGTTTAATATAGCTTTTCAACCGGAGCTTCTAAAGAGATTTTTTTTTATTGATAGAGCTTTTATTAAATATAACTTTTAACAGTAAAAAAGAAAAAAAGTATTTGGTTGTATAAATTATAAAAAATATGTTAATAGTGTATTTTTAAAAATAGCTTTTGGTTGTGTAAATTACAAAAAAGTGTTGACAATATATTTATAATGAAAGAGTTGTGTAGTGGAATATCTAAAATTTATAAAGAGTAGTTGAGACAATTCATATGTTTTTAAAAAAGGGTTTTTAGCAAAAATACCCTATTCTAGGAGGCAAATTGCAAATGTGCCATAAAATCAAAATCAAATGCAAAACTACCCTATTTTTCCCAAAATGCCCTCACTCATAACTACACCACATTTATTAACCTTATTTATTACTTTTAACAACAATTTACCAACCAACTTATCAAACAAATGAAATAAACAATAGGGCAATTACCAATTAGATACCAGACTTTTTTTAAAATTGCAAATTGTTTGCGACTTTTACAAAAGTGACCAAATTGGTCCTTACATTTTTTCCAAGTGCCAAATTAGTCCCTATCTTTTTAGAAATGACCAAATTGGTCCCTATAATAGTTTAACGGTATTAAATATAACAGTTGGTTTTAACAATTTTAGTTAAAGTACGAAAATACCCTTTATTTATAATATTAGAGTAAAGTTGTTTTGTCTTTTGTACATTAAATTCACCATTATAATTATAAGGGTGAAATTCATTTAGTCCCTCTAGTTTGACCTAATAGCCAAACTGGTCCCCCGGTTTTGAGAATTATGTTGACAGGTCCCTATAGTTTCCCAAAATGTGCTTTGCTATCCCTGCCGTCCAATTCCGTTAGGGTTTGCAAAGATTCCATCCAAGTGTTAAAGATAAAATCGTAAACTGACCCTCTGAGCTTCTAGAAACTAGTTTCATGAAGGGTGAATAAGTAATTTGATTATAAAAGAAAACAAATAAAAAATAAAAAATTAATTAGACCCACTCGAATTACAAAACCTGTCCTACACCATTGACAAAAAGCAATTGTGGTCCATTTTCCTTTGTGTTTTCTATGCAGACAAACAACCAAAAACCCATTTGGTTCAAAAACCCTACAATTAAAAAAAAAAAAAAAAACGTGGAAAAACATGCTTCTTCAATGGAGATTCCAACCAAACACCAACAAAATTTCCAATGGCCAAGTCCCAACACAAAAAATTCAAATCAAACCCACCAAAAAAAAAAAATTAAACAAAAAATCTCCAATCAACCCAAAAATTCACAACTAAACAACAATCACCACCACCAAAATCAGGGACCCCAGCCTTCAAACAAAAAACCCATATCAAACCCCCCACCACCACCATCTCCGTCAGTTTTCCAGAAATCCAACCACCCCAAATCCAACACCCACCGCCAATAAAACCCATCCATCTCCAAAACGAAAACCCACCACCATCCATCTTAACTCTAACCTTAACCCTCTCTGTCTCTCCACCAAAACCACCAACAACCTGTCAGAATGAAGAAATCAGGGAAGAAATCAGTGAGAAGAGAAATGAAGTCAGTGAAAAGAGAAGTGAAGATGTAGAATCTGAAATGTGGAAGTGCCGAGTGAAGGCATTTAGGGATTTTAGGTTCCAAACAGTAGCAAATGGAAATTCATTCAGCAAAATTTAACAAACTCTCTCCTTCTTTCTGTTGATCTACTTGCTCTCTCAACATTATTTTCTCTTGATTCTAAATCATGCTTACCTCATTTGTAATTGTTTTTCTGGAAATTCTAGTCATAACACAACCCCACCGTCAACCACCACCAGCACCAGATCAAACCCAAATTCACCACCGTCAACCACCCCTCTTTCGGCAACGTTAATGGCATAGAGATGGAGTTTTTAAAGAGTTCTTTTACGGTTTTCGACGAACAGATCGGCGACATTGATGGCTGGGGTTTGGTGTTCAAAGACTGGTGAAGCTTTCTAGCACGTCGGTGATGGATGACTCGCGGCGGCGGACGTTGGCACTCGGGTCAACGAACGATGGCGGTGGTTGTGTAATCTGGTGAAGTGGTGGTGGTCTGGTTTGGGTGGTGTTTGGGCGGCGGCGGCGGCTAGGGCTAGGGTTAGGGTTTGGTGAGTTGTGGTGTATTGAAGAAGAAGAAGGAGAAGAAGAAGAAGAAGAAGAAGAAGAAGAGAGAGAGAGAGAGAGAGAGAGAGAGAGAGAGAGATTAGGGTTTTGTTATTTTTAATTATTTATTTTATTTTTAAATTGTTTTTAATTTTTATTATTTAATTTAATTATAAAGGGTCATTTTGGTCTTTCAATTCATTTCAACAGTTGTAAGGGGCAGTAGTGTCATTTGACCCTCTGACCTTGTCAGATTCCACTTTTCTAATGGAAATCCTAACAGAATGACTAAGGGGGGTGTATTCAATTAGGATTCTTGATGACATTTAAAGACATTATAAATCCTGGTGTATTCAATTTGGACATTTAAAGACTTTAAAAGAGTCCATATGAATCCAGTGGTATTCAATTAGGATTTATATGGACTTTTAAAGAATTCTTCCAAATCCAGGTGCATTGAATTGAGACTTTAAAAATGTCTACAAGAATCAAGGTGTATTCAATTAGGACTGGATTTTAAAGGATTTTCTTAAGTCATGGATTTTGATGGATTTTGATGGATTTTGGTGGACTTGATGGTGAAAGATATAAATATCAAATGTGATAACATGTCCAGCCTTCTCCCCAAAGATTTTGGTGGATTTTGCTTTCCCTCTCTCTCTCAAATCAGAAACGAAAAGCACTAATATGTAAAAATTAAAAAAACCGATGCATGTGAGAATAATAAGCTTCCATCCCCAGTATGTTCTGTGAATTAAAAAGGAAAAAAAAAAACTGCACATAATTATATATGTGAGAATATGTTGCAGTCACATAATTATATACAGTATAACAAGTACAAAACTCACTACGTGCCAGAATTGCACAAAACAACACCAAATTAATCTGTAGAGCCTTCAATCAAACACCAAAATGCTCACTATTTATTAGCTTTTTTTTTTGTTTTTGAAAAACTCTTTATTAGCATTTTATTTTAAAGAAAAATAATTCATCTACACTTCATGCAAGCAGTGCCTTTACGCAGATAAGCCTTAACCAATTTTGGGTTCAATTCAATCGCTTTGTTTGCATCAGCAACAACCTCAGACTATATATATACACAAATATAGATTGACTAGTGTATCAAATTTTGCTCATTCTAACTTCAAAGGTTTTTTTTGATAATTAGCTATAATTAGCTTACTATTGATAAGTCAGAGATAACAAATTCATGAAAGCCTTAGCCAATTTTGGATTCAATTCAATCGCTTTGTTTTCATCAGCAACAACCTTAAAATATATATATACGCAAATATAGATTGACTGATGTATCAAATTTTGCTCATTCCAACTTCAAAGGTTTTTTTTTTTTTATAATTAGCTATAATTAGCTTACTATTGATATATAAGTTAAAGATAACAAATCCATGAAAATCCTTGGATGTCTAAACAAATCCATAAAAGTCTGAGATAGATGTCTAAACAAATCCATAAAAGTCTGAGATGGATGTCTAAACAAATCAATGAAAGTCCATGTGGATTTATAAAAGTCTGTAGAAATCCATGAAAATCTGTCACTTAAAAAATGTCTTTAAATGTCTTCAAGAATCCTAATTAATCCTAATTGAATACACCCCCCTAAATAAGACAATTCTGAAAACCGGGGGACCAGTTTGGCTAATAGGTCAAACTAGAGGAACAAAAATGAATTTCACCCTAATTATAACAAAATTCAAAATTATTATTAATAAAACACTATTTGTACCTTTTTAATTAAAATTTTCTAAAAAAATCTTAAAATATTTTAATAATGCAATGTCAATTATGCCCTTATTTTATAAACAAAATTACTATTCATTCTCAGTTTAGTCTTTTTACCATTTTTATATAATTGTTTTTCTTTTGTTAATATTATATAAGCACTATTGTCAAAATTATTCAAAAATCAAAACCCACAAATAAAATAAACAAACATACACTTGTTTTGACAAAAAAAAAAAAAAAAAACTACGTTTGTGTCATTATTATATTGTTTAGGATTAAAGTATAATTTTACCCCTATATGGTTAATGTTGACTGACGAAACTTAGTTAGAGAGACTAATTTGGCACTTGAGAAAAATGTAAGGACCAATTTGATCACTTTTGTAAAAGTCTAAATCAATTTGAAATTTTAAAAAAAGTCTAGGACATAATTGGTAATTGCCCTAAACAATATCTCACCATTTCTTACTTACACCACTTTGTTCCCCACACTTTTCTTTTTCAATTTTAGGTTTTAAAAATATTGGAGAATATTATATAAAATAGTTTGAAGGTAGGTCTTACGTTTTAAATTTATTTTTTCAATTTCATAATCCTTATTTTGATGGAATTCACATATATCCTTGATTTTTTTTTTTTTTTTTTTTTTTAAATTCTAGTGGAGATTGAATCACTATGAAAAATGAGTGTCGGGACTGGGTGATCCGATGTCGAGTCACCTTGTCCTGACACTTTTTTTCCTTGGGACTGGGTATCCGGTGACCCTATCCCAGAGCTTTTTTAAATCCAATGGAGATTGAATCAGTATGAAAAATGAGCGTCGGGACAGGGTGACCCAAAACTTTTTTTCCTCGGGAGAAGGTGTTCCGAGACTTTTTTTCCTCTGGACAGGGTGTCTCAATCCCTTTTTTTTTTCTCGGGACAGGGTGACTCGGTATCAGGTCATCCTGTCTCGAGACCTTTTTTCCTTGGGACAGGGTGACCCACATTGACCCGTAGCCTGTCCCGAAGCTTTTTTTCATGAAAAAAGTTTCGTGTCGTGTCAGGTCAAGTCACCCTATCTCGAAACTTTTTTTCTCCCAAATTTCTTCAACTTTATTCAAATTTTACACAATTTTACAATAATTATCCTCAATCATACCTATATAACTCAAAAATTGAAAAATCATTAATCAATTTCAACTCACAACCATAAACCTAAATGTTATGGTTCAAATTAAAACCAAAAATATTCAAAATTAAAACTCAAAATAATTCAAATTAAACCTAAATGTTAGGGTAGATTTGCGGTGGCGAAGCTTTGGGGTGGGATTCGAGATGGGGCGGGATCAGGATGGGTGGGCATGAGGTTTGGGAGGTTAGGGCATTAGAGAGTGAAAATGGTGTTTTTTTTTTACTAAAGGGTATTGAGGTCATTTTGGGGCATTTTTGTAATTGATTTTGATTTTAGGGTAGATTTGCAAATACCCCCTAAAATAGAGCATTTTTGCTAAAAACCAAGCTCAAAAAAAGTTTTTTTTGGAAAAACCTAATAGACATAAAATATCTTTTATAAAGGGTAGTTGGGACAATTCATATATTAAAAGAGCTGTTTTGATTTTTTGCCAAACAAAATTAAAAAAACTTCAAAACAGCTTATAACATTAAAAAGACACTTTTGACCTTTACAAAAGCCATATCAAACATACACTAAACCTCCATGAGGTTTGACCTCTTGCACCTAGGGGTGTGCAAAAACCGCAAAACCAACCAACCTGCTTAACCCAACCCAACCCAAACTTTGTGGGTTGGTTCGGTTTCATATATAAAAAAATTATTAATCGGTTTGTCATTTAACAAACCGATCAAAGATTTGTTCGGTTTGAGTTGCTAAAAATAAAATTCATGCAACTTAAACCAACCCATATATTCAATAAAAGTCAAATCCATATTTCCCGGGGTTTTGTAACTTTCATTTATACTTATTTGCTTCTCATATAAATAAGTTTTTTTTTTCTTCTCATTCATTTCCATCAACCATTTGGTATTGTACCACTCCTCTTTCTTTTATATATTATATTTTTTTAAAGAAATAAAATATAATTATTCCTCTCTTCCGATGCATTTTAGAATATGAGTTTTATTATGTTTTATTTTTTATTTTTCTGTTATGATACTTGCTATTGTTAATTTGTTAATTATATAATATATATATATTTTTAATTTTAAAAATAATTAAATTACACGAATATTTAATATTTTTATATTTAAATAATTTTTTTAATAATAATACAAAAATTGATTTATGGGTTCAAACCTAAACCGATAAATCTACCCAAACCAACCCGACTTTTGTTGGTTTGGTTTGAATAGGTTTGACAAATCACATTTGTTTGATTTGAGTTGAAACGTAGCCAAATCGATACATATTGGTTTGGTATCAGTTTGGCTTGACATTAAGCTTCAACCCAAACCAAACCGAAAATGCACACCCTTACTTGCACCTGTAGTCGATCGGATTTACAATTAATTCTTGATCGTCGGGTGGGCACTTACAACCTGCATAACAAGAGAATGATCCATCAGATCTAGTACCAGATCCATCTCTTGGATCTCCATGGAGATGGAGATCCAAGATGGATATCAAATCTCCAACCCTCGCCACCGCTAAACCCAGCAACCTTGCTGTGCCCGAAACCACTAGCCCTTCCCACCACCAAAATCAAACCACAAATCCCAATCACAATCCCTAAAAATCCCAACCCAAATCGACCCTAACCCCACTGAAATCCAAACAAATAGTCAAACCCATTCGTCAACACAATCAAACACATTCAATGACAAAATCAAACCAAACACATTCAACAATACTAAAACCTAACCCTCAAATCCATCCATCGCCACCTCACCAACAACCATCGATCGGCGCTCGAACTTGATGGGATGAACAAGCTCGGCGACGACGACCACCACCACGCACAAATCCAGATGATGAGACGAGTGAGAGAGGGAGACGGTATGAAAGAGAGAGAGATATTTTAAATTTTTTAATTTGATTTTTTAATATTAGTTTTTTATTAAATACATTTTTATTTCATATAATAATATTTTTAAAATTTTAATATTAGTTTTATATTTTAAATTTTTTTGATTGGATTATTTTTAATTTTTTAGTTTATTTTTTTGAAAGGTATTTATTAATTATTTTAATATTAATTTTTAAATTATTTTTAATATTAATATTTTATCAAAACCTTTTTATTTTGTACTGTTACCATTATACCCTCACATGTTTGATGAAAACTTAACGGAATTTAACAGGAGGGACTAAATATGCGATTAATAGTAAATGTTTAGACCAAAAGAGACAAAATGAGAACCATAGAGACCAAAATGGTTAATACGTCAAACTAGAGGGATGATTTTATTTTTTACCCTATGAAAAAAATATCTTAATTTTGTAGCTATACATGATGTAGGTGGTCGAATGATTTGGTACGTCGAATGGGTCGGGTTGTATCAGGCCCAAAGCAACTAAGCTGGAAGTTGATTGATCGATGTCGACTGTTGTTTGTATATAGTCGTTTGAATCTTGATGAACTTGCAAAAGAACTTTAAACAGAAATATAATGTAGAAAAAATAGAAAGGTGGGGGTTGGATTATAGCCTTATGTGTGCTTGGGCTGAGCAATGTATCGCGAAGGTGGCAATGGTTGATTCCCGGTGACCGGAATGTTTTTAGAGGTAGAGATTCAGCACGCTATTGTAAGCTTTAGTTGAGAGAGAATTCAGAGACTTTTTCAGTGTGAGCCATTTTATTTATAGTGAAAAATATGGTCCCAACGTCTACTGAGAGTCTGCCATTGTGGGAGAGGTTTTGGTGGGATTTGGAGGGATTTTCTCTTTCATTATCTATCCATTATCTATCCACTGTGAGTAACTGTCAGTTTGACTTGGTCTTTCAGAGACCAAGTCAGGTTGTTGCTGATGCATATGCTGGATCGATCAATCCGACGGACCTGGGTAGGATCTTTTCCATCATGAGGTTGGGCTTTATCACCTTGGGCCTTTAGGCCATTTTTGGCTACCACACATGATATGCATCAACTGATTCAATTTTTGGCCAACAAAATTAATACTAAATCATATCTTGCAAATTTCAATACAATATACAGTTCAAAATTCTTAAGATTTCATCTGATAAGGTTTGAAGTCTGAAAGTTTGTAGTGGGTTAAGAATTTCTTTTGTTAGCTTTAGTAATTTTAATTAAAGATAAAACTGTCACTAATAAAAAAAAAGATGGATATGGGTTCTCCATTCTCACTAATATAATAGCCTATTAGCCTTGTACAACACAATATAAAAAGGAAATGAAAAAAGAAAATCATAAATAAAGTAATAATAACATAGATTATATAGATAATATATAATTAAAGCCAGCGAGCACTAAATCACTAATGATAATGACATTCTTCCGATCCAAGGATCAAAATCATCGGAGTTCGTGTCGGTTTCATCCATGAACGTTAACAGCTTCCCAAACTAGAATCGAAATTGGTTTTGATAAATCACGAGCCTGCAATGCAACTGAACGAAGATTTCCAATAACCATAGCATTAGCCATCCAAAACGATGCACTATTGTATGGCAATTTGTGCTTCTTGCAAAGCTCCACTACAAGAGGCGATATTGTCCTGAGATGGCGTCGAGGTAATCGAGGAAACAAATGGTGCTCCACTTGAAAATTGAGTCCACCGTAAAACCAATCCATCCAAGACGAATTCTTTATATTGAGTGTTCCTTCTGTTTGCTTCCTAAACCAGTCATTTGCACAAGGTGGACCGACGTAAAAGCTTGATGAGAAATGATTTAAAGCGAATTGAACCTGTTGAATTCCTGTCACAGAAAAACTAGCCACGACGAACATCACTCTCTCCTTCCAATTGGGTAAACAAGAAATAAGCAGAGGATACCAAATCCAAAACGCAAGCATCCCTATAAGCTCTTGTTTTCTGTTTACCACCTTCTTCTTATTAGACAACAACAGCAGATGTGATTGTGCTAAGAGATTTACTCTAGCGAAACAGGCCACTGGATAAAACGTCCAATGTTGGTAACTAACCAAGAATCTAGCAATAGAGTTGAAATTCATCATCCTGTCGTAGAACTGAGACTTGAGTGAATCGAAGAGTCTATTAGATACAGCGAATATAGGAATGCTTTGAATGTCAGGATCGAAATCAAGACTATTACAAGCAATGTGATGTGCATTGTGTTCTCTTTTCCACCAAGCTATGCTGATTCCTGAAAGACAATTCCCAACTATGAGTTGCATGAAGTGGACAAATGTCCGATTTTTCATGACCTGGTGATGACCTGAATCATGACCCACCCAACCACATTGGATCCAGAAAAACCCCATTAACCCACCAGAAAAAAGATGCAGCCATGTACTGTCACTGCAAAAAACACCACAAACACTTGTAACAAACAACGTTGTCAAGAAACAGAGTGTGTACATCATACGATGACCTCTGGTTTCAAAAAGGCCCATCTTTGAAAACTCTGCAACAAGTTTTCTATAATCACTTGATACTTGAGAGACAGAGTTGTCTTTAAGATGATACCCAGTAAAGAATTTGTCGAGATATAGCCAAGCAGAGGTTGGATGGTAGGCGACAAAAGCGTCGGTGACATCTTGACCGGCGAGTGTGAGCAATGGAAGATCACCACCCGGGTGGTGTTTTGACCACTCAGAGACATCGTAGACCTTGTTTAGTATTGAGATCCATAAATCTCCAGACTTGTTGTGGGTCTTGAGATCTTGTTGCGAAATGTATTTCTTTGCCATTTTCAGTCAAGGATGTCGAAAATAATGAGAGTTATGTGATCTGTTTCTCTGTAAAGATATTTTCTTCATGGTATCTAATTATATATATAAAAAGGAGAAGGGGGTAGCCGGTAGGTGCGTAATTATTTTGTCACCTATAAATAAATATCTCATTTGCATTTTTATATTGTGATCAACTGTCAAATTGAAATCTGAGCACCGCTTTACATGTCAAGAGATTAAAGTACTTAATAACATGCACGGTAGGCGGTTGGCAACACACCTGTTAATTCATGAATTTCCATAGCTTCATGAATTGCCTTGTGGCAATATGAGTGTCAAATAGGGGTGGCAAAAATACCCGACCCGCCCCAAACCCATCCCGCCCCGGTCTGTTTGGGGCGGGTTTGGGGCTAAGAAATCGGGTAACGGGGCGGGTTTAGGGCACATTTTGTGATCCGGCCGGGTTACCGGGTCGGGTTTGGGACAGTTCATTTTGACCTGACCCACCCCGTTTGACCCGGAATATATATATATATTTAAAAAATATATTTTTTAAATATAAAAGGAAACACAAGAAACCTTAGGTAAAAAAAAAATTGAAAGAAAAAAAATTAAAAGTCAGGTCTGAAGTAGCTTCTGGTTTCATTGAAGAAGCTTTGCACGCCGTTCACCAATAATCACCACTCACCATACTCCAAGTCTCCAACAAGTCGTTTTGCTCGCTGAAGTAGCTGCTGGTTTCATCTTCTTCTTCAATCAGGTGAGCTTTCTTACTCATGATAAAAGCCTTTTGCTACAAGCCGTTTGTACATCTCTACAAGTTTGATCTTGTAAGCCCACCTTGAGTCCTTGACCCAACAATGTTTTTGTCAGGTGGCGGAAAGACAAGATCCCAGCCACTCAGGTCTCATTCGGCATCCATTGATTCTAACATAGCTCGTTTTGTTTAAGTTATTTTGGGATTTGTATTTTATACTTGACCTATGAATTTTGTATTTATTAAACTCAGTTATTGTGCGATGTTAAATTTAAATTTACCGGCAATTTTTTTTTTTTTGATGAAACGGGTCAAACGGGGCAGGTTTGGGGCGGAAGTTTTTGACCCGGCCGGGTCATGGGTCGGGTTTGGGGTGATAATGCCTATTTCTACACTTGATGTAGCCCCGTTTTACCTATCATTTGCCTTCGTTTTCCGGGTAAAACCGGTATCTTTAATGTTTAAATGAGCTTGTGCAGGCCTCTTCAGCAATCAAGGGGAAACTGAGCTAAATTGGGCAGCATTGGAGCAAAAGAGAGCAGTTGAAGAGCCGAAGAAGGAACCAGCGCTTCCACCATCGCATCTTGGGCAGAAACGTGCCGCTGGTCGTGCGCTGGACCGGCGCCCCTCGGTTTTGCGCTGGACGACCAGCGCTTACACCAGCGCTCCACCAGCGCATCTTGGGCAGAAACGTGCCGCTGGTTGTGCGCTGGACCGGCGCCCCTCGGTTTTGCGCTGGACGACCAGCGCCACACCAGCGCAACAGTGGTCCAGCTCGGCTTTCTCTAGGTTTTCGTGCCCTAATTTCACCCACTATAAATACCTCCATTCAGCTTCTTTTGCCTTACCTCTTGCACGACCATTGAGCTCCAAAACACCTCCACTTCACTCCCAAACACCCAAGAACACTTCTTTCACCAAAATCCTTCACCAAATCACCCACATCCTTCATCAAATCACCATCTAAACTCATTTCTCACCTCACCACCTCATTTCCTCACCAAAACCCACCATAAAAACCTCATCTTGGAGCAAGAGAAGTCAAGGAGAGAAGAAGTCAAGCACATCCAAGCAAGAGAGGAGGAGTTCTTCACATTAGTTTACTCTAAACCTTTCTCTCTTTACATTTATTCATCTTTGATTATGACTTGTACTTATTACTCATATTTTGTAGTCATTTATTGTACTATGAACTAAACTTCCTTGGCTAAGGCCAAGATGAAGCCTTTTCCATGAATTATTAATCAAGGCCATCACTTTATCATCATTGCTTGTGTTGTGTATGCTTATTTCATGTTCTTAATCATTATTGAATGTTTAGCTAGCATTTAGTAATTGTTTGGTTGTTGTGTGAAGCACCGAGAGGAGAAGCACACAACGTGCTCGATGAAATGAGTGATAAAGGTTGGTAAGATAGAGATATGCGATGCTAGCCTCTAGGATTCAATTTGTGTGCCATGAAACTTAATGAATTTATATGTAGTTCAGATAATCATTGAGAAATAGGTTGTTGGTGCATATAAATATTGTCTTTATCACTTGAGAGAGGTTAGAGACTAATTGAGGGTATCACGAATCTACACACACACTTGCATACTTTACTTCAAATGATGTGCCTAAAATTGATGAGAATTGGATAGGTGGATTCAAGGTCTTAGCCTAAATTCCCATACGAGATACAATCACTTGCTTGTGTTTGCCTTTATTCAAGTTTGTTTACTTGTTTATTTTCAATTATTGCATTAGTGTAGTTTAAATTATAATTGAGTAGTATAATCCATCATTGATTATTGCTTGTTTGAATAGCTTTGGAACTAATCAATTTCGGTAATCGGTCACTCAATCCTTGTGGGAACGAACTTTTATTTTTCATTGTGCTACTCTTCGACCTCGTACTATTGCGAGAGTCCAAAAGAGGCTAGTCATGGGGCAACCTTTGAAACCGGGTTATGGGTTTGGGGCGGCCTCGACCCGCCCCATTGCCACCCCTACTGTCAAATGTTGTTGTTGTGATTAAAGTCCAACACTTATATATATATATATATATATATATATATATATGACAAGTATGTTGGGAATTTGAACCGATGAACGCGAAAGCGACATATATAATATTCATACATAACAAATAATAACGTCTATAGTAGAAAAATAGATGAGAGAAAATAAACCAATCACAACACAAGATATATGTGGAAAACCCAAATTGGGTAAAAAACCACGGGTCGTCAAGATGACAGAAAGTTCCACTATATGATAAATTGTTACAACCATATATTTCAGGATTCTCTCTCTAACCTCAACCCCAAACCACAGAGCCTTACCAAGTCCTCAAGCTAACAACCATGTTTTATATCATGACTCTCAGTTCACAACACTCATATGGTCCTCCTCTGAGTACACCCCTCCCGAATATCCCCCTATGTCTTCCCTGAATATCACCCACGGATCTCCCTCTTGATTCCCAGATATTCCCCGGATCCCTCCTTAGATATTCCATGAGGTCTTCCCTCGGATCCTCCCCACTCTCTCTGATGTTACAGATGTTTCTATTACTCCACACTAATAACCTAATTGCAAGGTTCTATTTATACTAGTTACAGGGAGTTTAAACCTACAAGGAAATTCATCTCCTATACATACAAGACTTTCTTGTTTCATATAAATACTATTTTCTTTTATGCACAATTCTTCTTGTAAAGAGAAATCATTTTCCTTCAAGCACAAGAACTTTCAAAAGAATTACTTTCCTTTTCCGCTGAAAATTTCCCGTTCAACTCATACTTATGATTGACTACGGTTCGGATCATGGTTGACCACCCGCTCCCTACATCGTTACAAGTCACTTGGAATGCACCGCGTTTTGGTAAACTGCTGTTCCTATTGCTGTCCCTTCCACAACGTTCTTGACCGATGTCTTTACCGCTGTCAAACCCACAGCGCAAGGCACAACGCTTTTCTCTGGACTTGACCGTTGTGGGAACCGCTGTCAATGCCACAGCGTTACCCACATCAGTTGTCTTCAGCCTTCGATTCTTCAGTTCTTCTTAGTCTTCAAACCTCCCTCAAACACCATCTCAAACTTCCAAACGTTTCCCACGTTTCTAGGAAGTTTCATATCAGTTAAGTCTTGTTTGGTTCACATTGAGTTCATTTGAGAATACGAACCAAAACCTAACAAAGTACACTTACGTTCTATGTAGTATTCATTCGAAAATCATTCACAAAATCAGTAGTATAAGCTACTTATATATAGTTTATTGTTTTATTTATTTGAAATTTCATTTAAGGAGGACTTGGTTCAAACATACTAAAATTTTAAATGTAAATAACAATAATAATAATATTTGTGGATTTGATTCTGTAAAAAAAAAACACTATTTATTTGTAATTGTTTATTGCTTAGTTGCTAAGGAAGTGCCATTGCTTAGAATATGTCTTATAATAATAAATGCATTTAGGATGTGTTTTAATTTGTTTCATTGAATGTGTCTTTAAAAGATTTCAATTCCTACTCCATTTTTTAACTTGTTTCCATTGATATTCAGTTCCAAATTGATTTTTAATGAGTGAGACACTTCAATTTTATTGGTTGTCTCATCTTGTCGATTATTAATATATTCTTGGTGATTTTTTCTTCAATTTTGCTGGCTACTGGAACTGGACCAACATATTCTTCATTTTTAGTTTCTTTTGATGGCTGCCGCACAAGTCACGACTTTAATCTCTAATAAGTTAATAATCACATAGTTAATCGTTGACTAATTCCAGCTTCTATGATAAGTTGATAACAATATAACATGGTAATAATGAGTCTTTAGCTTTTTATAAATAAAAAAATCATGGGCTGCACTGCACAACATGGGCGTAGGCCAAACAATTAAACTTTAATCGGGTTCTGATTAAAAGAAGTAAAAAACAAGAGTGCCAGTCCCAATCAGTTTATTTATTGAGAACCTGCAAAAACAATGAAACCTGAATCTTGTACTTTCTCTAATTTATATTTTTTTTTACACATGAATTATCCAAAATCTTCCACCCAATTCTCACTTTCTTAACAACTTTTACAATACTGTAATCACTAATCAGTAATGTTAGATATTTAATTTCAAAACTTTTGGTTATCATAACCTTGGAAATCGCTTTAATTTCAAAACTGCCATCCAAACCTAGTTTCGACTTTCCTGACTCCTTCATCTACTAGCTCTAAATATTGGCTATCCAGTGTTTCAGTTGTGTCAAACTACAACTACTGTCTATATTGTTTTCTTTATTATTAGAATCATATAAGGATTGTATAGCTGTTAAACTTATCTCTAGGAGGGTTCAATATTACGTTGCTATTGTATATATATATATATGCGTTGCTATCAATAAAGAAGGTGTGCAGTTTTGCAACAAATCAGTTTGTATTTACATGGTATCAGAGCTACGATCTATTCCTTAAATCAATTTTTTTTCTGTTGCCTTTTATCATTCAATGACTACCTCCACCGACGGCACCTCTCCTGACAACAGCCCTCCTGAAAATAGCTCCTCTACAGCTCCTACCATCGTTAATGTCACGCCAGCCACCTCTACCTCACTCCGTTCCAATGAGTTCCATCTTATTACCATCAACATCACTGCCCAGGCACCTCTCAAACTCACCACCAATAACTATATGTCATGGAAGATACAGTTTCAAACTCTCTTCACGGGATATGACCTTCTAGGCTTCATTGATGGCTCCAAGCCTTGCTCACCGGCCTCCACAACAGTTGGTGATGTCACCACTCCGAATCCTGCCTACAGAATATGGGTTCGTCTGGACCAGCTCATCTTGAATGCGATCATTGGCTCATTATCTCCTACTCTCATCTCCTTCGTTGCTAGAGCAAAAACGTCCATGGAAGCGTGGACTATACTTGCAAATACATATGCCAAACCGTCTCGTGGTCGTATCAAGCAAGTTAAATCTCTCCTCAAGAATTCCACAAAGGGTACACAGTCCATCACTGATTTTCTTCATTCCGTTAAGGCTCGTGCGGATGAACTTGCCTTGCTAGGTGCTCCAGTTGATGACGATGACCTCATTGAGAGGATTTTAGATGAACTTGATGATGATTACAAAGAATTAGTTCGGGTAGTCCAAGCTAGAGACAATCCCATATCCTTTGATGAGCTACATGAAAAATTGCTAACCTTTGAGGCTTCCCTTCAGAATCGCAAACAAGAGGCACCATCTTTTCCTGCTACCGCAAATCCCACATTCAAAACTGGCTCAAATTGGCGCCCACAGCATGGTGCTAACTCTTGGCGTCCACCGTCCTCTGGAAACAATGGTTGGCGTCATCATTCTTCCCATACATCTCGGCCTCCCTTCAACAACACAGGACCACCAAATCGTGGCCATCAACATGCTCCACGTCCCTACCTTGGTCGCTGTCAGGTATGTGGTGTCCAAGGCCACTCAGCCAAGCGCTGTCCCTCATTCCAACTGGTCCCAGTTCAGCCGTCTGCTGCTCCACCTACTGCTGCACCAGCTTCTCCAACACCGTGGCAGCCTAAGGCTAATTATGCGGCTGCTGGCTCTTCCTCACATTCTGCCTGGCTCCTAGACAGTGGGGCTTCTCATCATGTGACAGCAGATCTGAACAATTTGTCGCTCCATGCTCCTTACAATGGATCCGATGATGTCATGATTGGTGACGGCACAGGTCTCTCGATCACAAATATTGGCTCCGCAACTCTTAGTACTTCAAATAACAAATTTTCTTTGCAGGATGTTCTTTGTGTACCAACTATGAAGAAAAACTTGATTTCAATTTCTAAATTTTGTGCTACTAACAATGTTTCTGTTGAGTTCTTATCAACTTCTTTTCATGTGAAGGATCTTCGTTCGGGGGCAATTCTTCTGAGAGGTTCAACTAAGGATGGAGTGTATGAATGGCCAACTTCCAGTCTCGTGTCAACACCGGTCTTAGCTTTTTCAGGCGTCAGAACCACCTCCTCCACCTGGCATCATAGATTAGGTCACCCAGCATATCCCGTATTACAACGTATTGTTTCCAATTTCAATTTAGAATTGTCGTCTCCTATTTCAAAGGATTTTTCATGTCATTCATGTCAATGCAATAAAAGTCACAAGCAGCCATTTTCTTGTTCAACTCTTGTCTCGTCTCAACCTCTTGAAATAATATTTTCTGATGTATGGACTTCGCCTGTTTTCTCTCATGACAATTTTAAATACTATGTGATTTTTGTGGATCATTACACCAAATACATATGGCTCTATCCCCTTAAGAAAAAATCAGAGGTCAAGGACACTTTCATTAGGTTTAAAGCCATTGTGGAAAAAAATTTTGGCCGAAAAATCATCACATTTTATACAGATAATGGCGGTGAATACATGGCACTCAGAGACTACCTAGCCACAAATGGTGTCTCTCATCTCACTACCCCACCGCACACACCTGAGCATAATGGGTACTCCGAAAGGAGACACCGTTATATTGTTGAGACAGGTCTTACCTTGCTCACTCATGCCTCCATTCCCCTCCACTTTTGGCCTCATGCATTTGCTACGGCTGTGTACTTGATCAATCGCATGCCAACTCCTACTCTTGGTCTCGTGTCGCCCTATGAGAACATTTTTGGTCGGCCTCCGAACTACTCAAAGCTGAAAGTATTCGGGTGTCTTTGTTATCCTTGGCTTAGGCAATATACATCCCACAAACTTGACAGTCGGTCCACCTCCTGTGTCTTTCTTGGGTATTCCCTATCACAAAGTGCCTACCTATGTTCTGATCCGTCCGGTTCGAAAATGTTTGTCTCCCGTCATGTCAAATTTGTAGAGTCAATTTTCCCCTATAAATCGTTACACACAGTTCTGGACCGTCCCAACTCCACCACCATCAGTTCTTGGGTTCCTTCGGTCATCACATTATCTCCATCCACTGCTGTCCTCTCTCCTGATTTGTCTCCAAGTGAAGCTCCCATACGCGTGACACAAGCTGCTCCTTAGCTCTCTTCACCGGCGGCAGGCACAGCAGCTGAACCAGTGCCACTGTCACCTCGGTCTGCAGCCTCTTCATCGTCCACTTCAGTGGCTCAATCCGAGTCACCAGGTCTGCTTCCACCCGCCATCAGTGTTTACTCTGAGTCGACCACTTCAGCTGCTGCTCCACGGCTCTCCACTACAGGTGTGTGCTTCACTTCTCATTCCTTCTCATCAGGTGCAGTGTCTTCACCTCTCAATGATCACCCGATGACCACTAGAGCCAAGAATTTCATTCACAAACCTATTCAGAAATTGAACTTGCACACCAGCCTTCAATCTGAGTCAGAGTCTGAACCAACAACAGTCACACAGGCTTTGAAACACTCTAATTGGCGTCGGGCTATGTCAGAGGAGTACGATGCTTTAGTTCACAACGGTACTTGGGAGCTTGTTTCCCCGAATGAGGCCTCTAACATTGTGGGATGCAAATGGATTTTTCGGATCAAACGGAAATTCGATGGTTCAATTGATAGATTCAAGGCTCGTCTGGTTGCTAAGGGGTTCAATCAGAGACCGGGTGTGGATTATTTTGAGACCTTCAGTCCTGTCATCAAACCAACCACTGTACGACTTGTCCTCGGTATAGCTACTAGTCACGGCTGGCCCCTCCGTCAGCTGGATATTAATAATGCGTTTCTTCAGGGTCGACTCACAAAAACAGTTTACATGGCACAACCTCAAGGCTTTGTTGACTCTGATCGCCCAACACACGTTTGCAAGCTCCGGAAGGCTATCTATGGCCTCAAGCAGGCACCGCGAGCTTGGTACCATGAGCTGAAACAATTTTTACTCGCTGTTGGATTCAAGAATTCTCATGCGGACACCTCTCTCTTTGTTCTGAATACAGGTGGTAACATCCTCTACCTTCTTATATATGTAGATGATATAATTCTCACAAGTAATAACCCAGCTCATGTGAATCGGTTTGTTGAGAGTCTTGCTAAGAGATTCTCCCTGAAGGATCTTGGTCCCCTCTCCTATTTTCTTGGTGTTGAAGTGGTTCCTCATGAACATGGTATTCTCTTGTCACAGCGGCGCTACATACTGGATCTTCTCTCTCGCACTAACATGTCCGGTGCCAAACCTGTCCAAACACCCTTGCCTACCAGTCCACCTCTTAGTCTCCACTCGGGTACTCCTTTAAGTGATCCTACCACGTACAGAACAGTTGTTGGCAACCTACAATATTTATCGCTCACTCGTCCGAACATTTCCTACGCCGTCAACAAACTATCTCAATTTATGCATCAGCCCACCTTTGTCCACTGGGACCTTGTGAAGCGTCTTCTGCGTTACTTGTGTGGATCGCTGAATGAAGGGGTTGTGATACATCGGAATTCTCAAGTTGCTCTTCATGCCTTTTCCGATGCCGATTGGGCTGGGAACAAGGATGATTACTCATCTACAAGTGCCTACCTTGTCTATCTTGGGAGGAATCCGATTTCATGGAGCTCGAAGAAGCAAACAACCATCGCTCGCTCCTCTACGGAAGCTGAGTACAGGTCAGTTGCAGCCACGGCAGCAGAGCTGAAAAGGGTGTGCTACCTTCTTACTGATCTGGGTATCACACTGTCAGCTGCACCTATTGTTTACTGTGATAATGTGGGGGCTACCCAGCTGTGTTCGAATCCTATTTTTCACTCTCGTATGAAGCATGTTGCAATTGATTTTCATTTTATTCAAGACCAAGTGCAGTCCGGCGGTTTACGTGTTTCTCATGTCTCCTCCAACAATCAACTCGCGGATGTGCTAACTAAGCCACTGTCGCGACCCTTGTTTCAGTCCCTCAAAGACAAGATTGGACTCTCTTGTCGTGGTCCATCTTGAGGGGGCATATTGGCTATCCAGTGTTTCAGTTGTGTCAAACTACAACTACTGTCTATATTGTTTTCTTTATTATTAGAATCATATAAGGATTGTATAGCTATTAAACTTATCTCTAGGAGGGTTCAATATTACGTTGCTATTGTATATATATATGCGTTGCTATCAATAAAGAAGGTGTGCAGTTTTGCAATAAATCAGTTTGTATTTACACTAAACACTATTTGTGGCCAAGTATTCCCATTCCCATAAGGCCATAATCAAAACACAGTCCAATTAACTTTCTTCGATTTAGATCTTAAAAAATTTAAATCCTATAAAGTACCAGTTATGTCGTGTAAAATTTCTAGACACAAAATAATTAGGTAAAATAAAAGTAAAGTGGAACAGGAAAAATTTACGTGGTTTAACGTAAAACCTACATCCACGAGCGGAGATAAAAAGAAATTCACCATGATCAATGAAGAATACAAAAGAGTGTCCCAGAAGCACTCAGAAAAGCAAAAACCTGATTACACTCAAAGAACTCTCAAAAGAGACTTATTTCCTAAAAGATCTTATAATCACATATTTGTAGCCTTGCTACGTACCACCAGGGTCGCGGCATCGCCGCGGCCCCGTAGTGGAAAAACAAGTGAAAACACTTAGGACCCGCGAAATTATTTCGCGGGTCCCAAGTGTTTTCACTTGTTTTTCCACTACGGGGCCGCGGCGATGCCGCGACCCCGGTGGTACAAAGTGTTTCTCTTTATAATATGGGTAGAGTCAAAATAGAAATCTATATCAAATAAGGTTATTAACTAATTTAAGCCACATATTAATAAATCTCCTCCTTGGCTTAAATTCATACCAAGGTATACCGAGTAGAATTTCAGTCTGTCATCTCCTCCAACAAACCCCTTAAGGTAACTCACAAATTGCAAACACAAATCAAGTCCAAGCAGCTCTTGAACTTGAGCACAAGAATGGGCTTGGTTAACAAATCAGCTGGATTTTCTGCTGTAGCAATTTTCTTGAATGTAATTGCTTCTTGAGATACAATCTCAAGAATAAAGTGATATCTGACATCAATATGTTTGGTCCTCTCATAATACATAAGATTTTTCATCAAATGTATTGCTAAAAAATTCAAAATTAAATCAAAATATTTGGCGAAAAATTTGATAGGGTGATTTCGCTAAAAAAAATAGTGATAAATAAAAAAATCACACATATAGTGATACATTTAAAATATTGACCTACAAGTCACATTTTTTTTTTTTTTTTTGTAGTGTATAAATTATCACATACATTCCATTATAATTTATTAATTAATATTATAATAATAAATTAATTATTTTTTCCATGACAATGCCATAACAAATAATGTAAAAAATAGTCCTACATTTTCGACAGCGTAAAAGCCCTTAAAATTAATTCGAATTAAATTTTAGGCCATCGGAAATGCAACACTGCTTTTTCATTATTTCTAATGGCACAAAAAGTGCCGTCGAAAATGTGGACTATTTCCGACGACCATTAAAGCCGTCAGAAATGTTGTATTACTTTTTCCTTATTTCTGATGGCACAAAAACTATTTCCAACGATAATTGGGCCGTCGGAAATATGGTATTACATTTTTACTCATTTCCAACGGTACTAATATGGCCGTCGGAAATAGTTAGTCACTAATAGACATTTTTTTTTTGTAGTGTCGGATGATTTATTAGTTGTATCTTTTTTTTTTCTTTGATTTTCTGATAATCAATTTTCCTTTGTCCTTCCTTTTTGCAATAATTACAACTTCCTTTTCTACTTCTAGACTTAGATCTAGAATTGTTTCTATTACCATTGGAAGATTTTTTTGTCTCTGCCTCTAGCCATAAAACCATTAGCCTGATTTTCATTTGTATTTTCAAGCATCTTTTTCTTTAATTCTTTCGAATTCAAATATGATTTAACATCCTTTAAACTAAGTGTATCCCTCAACTAAATTTTCATATGAGGAAGGTAACGAATACAATAAAATCAAGGCTAAATCTTCTTCATCATATTTTACATCAATAGTTTTCAACTCCAGAACAATTCTATTAAATTCATCCACTTGGTCTTGAATAGACTTACCTTTTGACAAATGAATATCGTGAAGTCGATGCTTCAAATAGAGTTTGTTAGAGAGGGATTTGGTCATGTATAAGTTTTCCAGCTTAAACCACAATGATTTTGCAGTTTTCTCATCAGACACCTCATACAACACCACATCTGACAACGATAATAAAATTGCACTGAATGCTTTCTCCATAATATCATCTTTTTTTTTCTTCAGATATGATTTCAGGCAACTTCTTCCTCCCTTTAGTGCTTTGGCCAATCCTTGTTGAGTTGACAAGGCTTGCATTTTTACTTGCCAAGGGTCGAAATTATTTCTTCCATCAAATTTCTAAATCTCAAATTTTACCCACATCGCAAAGTTTATTTATTTTTTTGACAGATACACAACCCAAAAGATTTGACAATCAATCTAACAAACACTTGATAATGGATCCCAAAGAGCTAACTTAAGAGCCTAGGGCTCTAATACCAGTTTGTTGTGTAAATTGTCAAGATGCAAAATAAAAGTAAATCGGAACATGAGAAATTTACGTGGTTTCGACGTAAAGCCTACATCCATAGGCTGAGATGAAAAGAATTAAATTCACTATGATCAATAGAGATTACAAAAGAATGTCTCAAAATCACTCACAAAACCCAAAACCCAATAGGTAGAGATAAAGGGTTAAAAAATTAAATAGCACTATTTGAGGCTCTTTTTTGGGAACAGGCACCAACTTACTAACTTAAGTTTAAAAGGCACCATTTATGGTGAACGGACAAAATTGCCCCCCACAGTAACCTTCTTCACCATTTTGTTTTCTTTTTTTCTTTCAAAATCCTCTATCAATGGAAGTGGAACTGATGAATCAATGATACTGACCAATCAACGAACAAAAAGGCTCGGGAAGCATGAACTATATAGAAAGTCTCAGAGATACAAAATTTTTTTTAAAAAAATTGATAGTTAAAAAGGCTCGAAAATGTTTGAAAAGGTTCGAAAAAGGCTCGAAAAAGGTTCGAAAAAGGCTCGAAAAAGGTTCGAAAAAAGTTCGGAAAAGGCTCGAAATGATTTCGTGCCTTTTTAAAATATTTTCGTGCCTTTTTACACTGTCATCGTGCCTTTTGAAGTTGTTATCGAGCCTTTTGGAAAAGTTATCGAGCCTTTTGGAAAAGTTATCGAGCCTTTTGGAAAAGTTATCGAGCCTTTTTGGAAAAGTCTCGATAACTTTTCCAAAAGGCTCGATAACCTTTTTAAAAGGCTCGATAACTTTTCCAAAAGGCTCGATAACTTTTCAAAAAGGCTCGATTAAAAAATTAAAAAATATTTCAAGTCTTTTTGAACAAAGTTTCCAGCCTTTTTGTACAGTAATCATGCCTTTTTGTACAGTAATCATGCCTTTTTGTACATGAATCGAGCCTTTTTGTACAGTAATCGTGCCTTTTTGTACATGAAAAGGCACGATCGGTGTATGAAAAGGCACGATTGTACAGTAATCGTGCCTTTTCATTAAGTGTTCGAGCTCGACCCCCGAATGCGTTTGCGTAGAGCCACAAAACTAATTATCCATTGGAGGTCTGTTTTAAATCTCAGAAAACTTCAAAGTAAGAAAAGAATGTGTAAAATAAGGGTATTTTTGTCCGTTCACCATAATAGGTGTCTTTTAAACTTAACTTATTAAAGCAGTGACATTGTCACCAAATCAGTTTAAAAAGGTGACATTTCTCACCAATTTCACTAGAGATAAATAGGAATCTATATCAATAAGATTACTGACTAATTTAAACCACATATTAGCAAATTATGTGCCAATTTCTTGTAACAGAAATATCTTCTTCAATATTAATGGAGCAATCAGCAACAAATATTTCAGCCATATATGAGATCATTTTTCAAAATCATCGTCTTACCAAAATCATATGTTAATCTGATCAACTAATATTGTGGGTGTCAACAGTCAAGGAGTCAATTAGGTGGTGTGTTCTGCGAGTTTAGAAAATAAAGTGAATAAGTGGATATGAGCTTTGGCTTAGGGACTAGGGAGAGGAAATTGACGAGACTCGAGACTCGAGAGGGTGTGTTAACTGTTAAACAAAGAGGGCTTATGGACCATCTTTCATTTGAAGCATTGAGCTGGCACCTGTGAGCTCATCAGCAGCACATGTTGCAATACAATTGGCTGGATGGTTCGAATGGTAGTCTGTAGAAAGGTCCTTTATTGTCAATTTTGGAATTAATCTAGAGTATTCTTGATCGAATAATAATTTATTGAGCTCAGAAAGGGACCTCAAGACTATTGTTTTGGCTTCTAATAAAACTTACATGCGCCAATGGATTCTTGCAAATGTGGTGCGACTCTCCAATGGGAGACTCCACCACCACGGTTCAACGTCCGGCATGTGTACATATATATATATATATATATATATATATATACAATTTCATTCCTTGTCCTACCTCATGTGTGGGTGCCCTCTCCCCCTTGTGGGAGTAGTTGTACAGGCTATGCTAGTAGTGTTCAATTCTCACAGGGTTCCGGTAATTGTTGTAATTAAAAATAATAAAATAAAAAATAAAATAAAAAAACTTGCATAAAACCATTCCTTGATTTATAGTAGCATTGCATCACTGTAAAATTATAACCGAACTCCATATATAATATATATATTGTATCAAAACAATATACCGATCGATTGTTTCATGGTCTTGACTAGTTATATGATTGTGTATCAAAATCCCTTGCAATCATCCATTAATTAATCGGAAAATGTAATATATATATTTCGAATAATACTTGGGTACTGATCAGTCAGTTCCCAAAATACTGACCCCACCAATATGAGTGTAGCACGTGGTCTAATTTGTAAGGTAAATGTAAAAAGTAAATGAAAAAAAGACCACGTGTTATACTCCAATTGGTGGGGTCAGTATTTTAGGTATTAGCATTATTCATATATTTCAACTTGTATTGACTACATGCATCTTGAACATCATTAGGTGACGCGGATGCAACCTTACTATTCCTTGATTCTTCGTAATTGTGACCTGGTAATCATAATGATATTTCAATGATCCATATTTGATATTCCTAGTCACAAAATACAGCTTTAAATATGATATGCAAATGTACAATTATTGATACAAACAATATTTATAAATTGCACAAATCGAATAGTTTAGGGATAGAAAATAAAACACAACAATTTATAGTTGTTCTGTCTCAAACTGTGCTTTACATCCACTTCCCAAGCTTCTTCCGAGCTTCAGCCTTTCACTATCTCCAATTGGACTTTTGAATACCTATTCAATTATCTAATGCAATTATCTAAGTTAAATATGGAGATGATGTGGTCAAAAAAAAGTTAGAGAATATGGAGTTGGGTTTCTAATTCTAGAAACTCTCCTAGAAATGCTGACTAGGATTTCTAACTTTTTCTACCAATAAGATTAAAGCTTTCAACTCTTTCCATAAAATGGATGCATATTTGACTTTAGATAATTGCATTGGAGATGTGAATATGCATTTCTTTAATTTTTTTTCAAAAGTGGGCCCATAATAAATAGAAATACTGATGTGGCACTATTTAGAAACTCAAAAATGCATATTTGCATTGGAGATGCTCTTAATCTCTCCATTTAAAAAAAAAAAAAAAAAAAATCATATTTCCATACTTTCTTAATCAATATCTGATTAATAGTTAAAGAAAAAAAAACTTATGAATATTTTGGTTTTTTACTAACAGTAATATATATATATATTAAAAAGTCAAATTTCAAAAAAAAAAAAAAAGATATATGAAAGCTTGAATTGTTGCAACTAGATTCGATTAAACTCAGAATTTCTCAGACTAATGAAAAAATTAAAGTTCTCTAGGCAATCACATACCTACAAAAGTAACAAAAAGTATTTTCATATTTTGATTTTTTTTTTTTAATATACATACATATGGTTCCTAAAAATCAAGCTTATTAGTAAGTTTTTTTTTTTTTTTTTCCTTAACTGTTAGTCTTATGATAATTAAAAATTTAGGAGAGAGTATTTAATATGTAATAATTAATCTAATGATTTAGGAGAGATAATTTCTTTTTTTAATAATTTAATTCAAAAAAGATAAAAAGGGTAATCTTGTAACAAAATGAAGTGTCTTTAAAAAATTTTTAAATTTAAATTTTGAGAATGTAGTGTTTTTAGAAAAGAAGTGTAAAAAGAAAAAATTGGATTGTCAAAAAAAGCTCTCTTAATATTTTTTAGTATCAAAGTATGTGATGGGACAAAAATGCCATTGACTTGTACTTTATCAGCATTTTCTCTTTCTTCTTTCTTCTTCTTGAAAAAAAAAAAAAGATTATCCTTACAATCCACAAATTATCTATTTACACTCTAATTTAATTTTTTTTATTAATGACAATTTTAACCTAAATTAAAATTACTAAACAAGACAAACAAATTCTAAAGATAATCCAAACTAATTAAATTATTAAAAAAAAAATTACTCTCCTAAATCATTAGATTAAATATTAAGTATTGATTAAATATTATGTATTAAACTCTCTTTCCTAAATCTGTTATTACCATATTAAACACTCTCTCCTAATTACTCTCTCTCTCTCTCTCTCTCCATTTTCCCATACTTTCTCGATTGATTAATAGTTAAAGAAAAAAAAACTTATGAATATTTTGGTTTTTACTAACAATAATATATATATATTAAAAAGTCAATTTTCAAAAAAAAAAAAAAAAAAAGATATATGAAAACTTGATTTGTTGCACTAGATTCGATTAAATTCAAAATTTCTAAAACTAATGAAAGAATTAAAGTTCTCTAGGCAATTACATACCTACAAAGGTAACAAAAAGCATTTTCATATTTCGATTTTATAAAAAAAAAGTACTTGTTTTTTGATTTTTTTTTATTTTTATAATATATACATATATACGATTCCTAAAAATCAAGTTTATTCGTAAGTTTTTTTTTTTTTTTTTCTTAACTGTTAGTCTTGCTTGAGAAATAATGGAGATAGAAAATTAGAGATATGTATTGGAGAAGAGAGAGTTTAATATGGTAAGTAAAAATTTATGAGAGATTATTTAATATGTAATATTTAATTTGATGATTTAGGAAAGATAATTTTTTTTTTTTAGAATAGGAGCGTCAAAAGATAAAAATGATAATCTTGGAACAAAAGGAAGTGTCTTTAGAATTTTTTTTAATTTAAATTTGAGAACGAAGTGTCATTAGAAAAGAAGTGTAAAAGGACAAAATTGGATTGTCAAAAGAAGCTCTAAAAAAAAAAAAAACACAGCCACACTTTTTTCTTCTTGACTTTTACTATTTTGGACTTAAATGTTTTTTTAAAAAAAAGGAAAAAAAAAAAAGATTTGGAAGCAAGTCTGTTTCCAAGACTTATTTTAGTATTTCTGAGACTTATTTTTAAAATCCGAGACTTATTTTGGTATTTCCAAGACTTATTGGCTATTTTCGAGACTTATTGGGTATTTTTGTAAATTCGAGACTTATTCGGCGTTTTTGCAAATCCGAGACTTACTAGATAAAACAAAATTTTCAAAAAATAAATTTCTTCACCATCTTCGATCATCGACCTCCAATGGAGGCCGTCGACCTTTATTGGAGGTCTAATAAAGATTGGAGTTACACCAATCTTTTACTCTTCCTTTTACTTTTAATAATAGAATGCGTTTGATGACCCATCTTTTTGTTTCTTTTGCGACTTTTTGAAAAAAAATTGTTCTTTCTTTTAATACTCTTAAAGGTTCTGTTTTCAATTGTCTATTTTTTTTTAAAATTTTAGTTCTTTGAAAATGGGTTCAAAAAATGAAGGTCTTTTTCAGGGAGGACCAAAAGGCAATTCCGCTTCTATTCCCCAAACTGTTAAAAAACAAAAATCGTTGTTTTTTTGTCCCCCCTTTTTTTCCTTGCATCTTTATATATGAGGGAATTGTAGTTTAGATTTGTGCCAGGGTTTCAGGCAAAAAGGAAATAGGTTCTTTATATGAATACCTTCTGTTAACCAGTTTTTTGGAAATTCTCGTTCAGATAATTGAACACCATTATGAGTGTATTTTACATACATTTCCCTATTCCAATCCTTTAAATCCTCGGACCATTCGGGAATTTGAAATAATAGCATGCAAGCAATATTTTTAGCTATTATCAGTGAAGGTAATATAATATATTTTCTAAGAATCGATTGGGTTAATAATACAAAACTTCTGTACTTGAGCAAAAAAAAAAGTATTCTAGATTTTTGCTATTGGTATCTCTATTTTTTTCTTTTCTTTTATTTTTCTCTTTTGTCCTCCTCGTGGTTATCAATTTTTTTTTTTTGCTTTTCAATTTTAGAATCATAAAGTTTTTGGTCTTTTTGTTTCCACATCCAATTTTTTAAAATTACGTTCATTAGTTCGGAAATATCAAAAGAAAAAAAAAAGGTTTGTCTAGCCTATCCAAAAAAAGCGGGGAATGCACATTTGCTTGAAACTGTTCCGAAGTAATAGTTTTACGTCTTTGTGCGCGCATGGAGCCTTCGATTAGATCTCGACAAAAATCCAATTGTTGTGAATAATGGGTCAAATTCACTTTCTTTGCTTGCTTAGGACTCTTAGTATATTTAGTATTAATATACGTAGAGGTATTTGGCTTTGGCTGGATATCAATAAAAATTACTACATGTTTGGACTTTCTTATAGTTTCACCTATGTTTTTCTTTTTTTGTCCTACACCAGTAATTGAGTTGTATGACCAGCGAGGAGCTTTTTTACTAGTTTCTTTTATTACAATATAGTTTTTTTCTAATTCTTTGGTGGTTGGGATCCACTATAACTACATCGAATAAAATTTTTAAAATTAGTATTCGATCTTCTGAATCGATTTTTTCTTGTGTGTGTTCTGGAAATAAAGAATGTACTTTTTTTGTTGAAAATAATTTTATACGAAACCTATCTAGTGTCTACTCAAATTCGGGATAATTCTTAATAAGAAGAAGACCATGAATTTTATTTATCCAAAAAGTCCTGATGTTCTTTTGGCTTGAAGTTTCATTTAGCGTTACGGGTGAAAAAAAAATCGATTCTTCCATGATAAGGTCCATGCAAAAAAGGATCATATTTTTAGGTAAGTATTCTTGTTTAGTCTTACCATTACACAATTGAGTCTTTTTTTCAAGTACATTCAGAGTAGTAGATCCTTCATCTAAAACTTTGATTCTATTCCTAAACTCCTTGTTTAAGGTTTTTTTTTTTTTTTTTTTTCTCATTGGTGTAACTCCAATTATTATACAGTTCATCAGAGGATAGTTTTTCTTTTGTTAAAACAAAAAAAGAAGACATCTTTTGTTGTATCATTTCCAAAAAAGTTGACAAACTTGCTGGATACGTAAAAGAGATCTTTTCTTTTCCATCACTTTGACATGTATAAAAAAAAAGTGTGACATTTCATTTCTTACAACATTAATAAATTGATTATTTCTTTTCTTTTCTTTTTTATATCGAAATGGGCGATTCCATTGTTTATAGTCGAAAAGAAGAGTCACAAGAGGTTTCTCAAACCATAATAAATATTTCTCTTCTTTTTCTTTAAATATTTCTAACTTCGAATTTTCTTGATTCTCATCCGGATCCTCCTTTTCTTCCAAAAAAAGGAAGGAGAAGGATCTTCTTCGGTGGATACCTCTTGTTCCTGTTTAGTCCCCCTCCTTTCGAAAGTTGTTTCTATTTCTACATCTGTTTCTTCCTCACTTTCCTCCCTTTCTTCTGTTTCTTCTGTTTATGAGGTTTCAAATAAAGTATTTTCTATGGTAGTACCATGAATAGCGCATAGCAGAGTAGCGCCCAATACATCGGCAACTCCCATCATATGAAATGAATTCAATGTCCAATTATGAAACCCTTGGAAAAAAGGAATGAATCAAAATATAGCAGCTACACCAAAACTAGGCACAAAGAACCAACCAGACTGACCCGATGGATAAATCAGGATAACATAAACAAAAACAGCAATCGGACCGGAGAATGCTATTGCATTATAAGGTCTCGATTGAACAAATCGAGCAAGTTACAATTTCATTTAATAAATTATTGCTTTTACTAAAAATCCTTATCGCTTTTTGAAATGTAATGACTACAAGAGCTGTGGATAATAATGATCTACATAAAAGAGCTGCATAGTCTACTACCATCATACTTACATGCATCATTAACCACTGAAGTTGAAGAGCTGGCACAAATATTCGGATTGATGCATTTTGGTTAACAAACACGAAGTTGCAAACCCTTTGGTAAAAATAGCACTTGGCACGGTTATTGCGCTTAAATGATTTTTATGTTTTAAAATCCTATGAATAATGGAGAAACTCCATGACAGAAAGATTAATGATTCATATAAATCACTTAATGGGAAACGTCCTAAATAAATCCAACGAATGACTAATAATCCTATTAGACAGAAAAGGGTAGCTATCATCCCCTTTTCTGATGAATCATATAGTCCTACGATTTCATCGACTAATAAGGTTACTAAATGAATTGTAATTCCAATTGAAATGACCGAAAATGATATATAAGTTAATATATATTCTAAAGTTGAAAATATCATAAATAAAAAATGAAATTAAAAACAAAAAGTGAAAGTCTCTCGAGAATATGGAATGGAAATCAGAAATTCAATTCATTATATGGCTTTTTATATATCTTTTAGAAGATGTTATGCCACCACTCGGATTCGAACCGAGATGCTCTAGTACTGCTTCCTAAGAGCAGCGTGTCTATCGATTTCACCATAGCGGCTTGCTAGAAATCATAATAACTTATTTTTATTTAATCGTCAAGATTGAAAGTGAAAGAGAAAGTTTCAATGAAATACTTTTTATTTTTAGGAAGCATTCAATTGATGAATAAAAACTTGCTTCAATAGAGATTGAAACAGTCTTTTTTTTATCATTTTATTTAATTATATTATTTAAGGTTTCAATTTTATTTAAATTAACAATAACAATGGAAGTTTTCATAGTTTATGTTTTCATAACAAGAAAATAGAACTGTTGTACCTAAACAGTTCTTACTTCTATCCAGGGAAAAACTAAAATAAAAAAAAAGTTCTTTTTTTTTCCTAGTTTTTACTGATTAATTTCTCATTTAATCATGTGTGATCCTTCATTGAACTTTGGTTAATGTAACAAGGTGAAACAATACTTCAAGGCTGAAGGGGAAGAATAAGGACTGGATTAAGAAATACTTCAAGTCTCAGATCATCCGCCATTGTGGAAGTCAGTGGATGGTAAGAAGGGGAAGAATTAGGACTGGAAAAAGAAATTCGAAGGAAAGAAGAAAGAAGGTGGTACTGCCAAAGGAAAAGAACAACATCGGAATAAGGTAAAGCACAAACACAAGGATGTTTCATTTGTGGCGGCCCTCGTTTTGCAAGAGAATGCCCGAAGAAGGAAAAGGTTAATGCAATAATCAGTCAGGATGCTGATGAATGGGAAAAGGTTAATGCAATGATCAATTATGATGTCGATGAATGTGATACTTCAAGTGCTGGTCCATCTCGGGTCAATCCACTACAACTGTTAAATACTATCAGTGTGGAGAGACAGAAAAGCTACAAAGGCCTAATGTATGTGAACATAGAGGTGAACTATGTTGGATACTAGTGCAACCAACAATTCAATGCCCTATAGTCCACACACATTCGCAACGAGCCATCTTGCTTCTTTTGAAACAGCATATGGGCACCATAAGGGGCCTTAGATGGTTGCACCAGACCTGCTTCCAGTAGTCCATCCAACTGTTTCCTCAATTCTGCCAATTCACAAGGTGTCATCCTATAAGGTGCTTGTGCCGGTGGTTTGGCCCTTGCCTCCAGATCAATCCGATGGTCTATAGTCCTTCTTGGTGTCAGCTCTATTGGCAGCTTTGTTGGCATAACATCATAAAATTCTTCAAGTACTGCCCCAACTTCGTCAGGTACCTCAACCATTACATCAGGCTTGATCTGCACCAACGCAGCCATATAGGTCATCTGGCCCTTTCTTAATCCCTTGTCTACTTGTTTAGCAGAAATAACAATCCCCTTGTCTTTCCCCTATTTGATGTCCTGAGTTCCCCTACATGCTTGTACAAAACAAGGATTTTTCTCATCCCCAATAAGAACCCCTCGAAGGTAAGGCATTAGCATTGCCTTAGCCTTGATGAAAAACTCGACGCCAAGTATTAAATCGAAATCATCAAGAGGTACCACCATCAGACTACATTTGCCCTGCCAAGATCCCATCTTCAGTGTTGTTTCTACCACACCACGAACTGGTGTTGCCCCAGAGTTCATTGCCTTGATCCTGCTTGTGCTTTCCAACAGATTCAAACCCAATCTATCTGCCTCTCATTATGCCACAAAATTGTTGGTTGCACCAGTATTCAACATAGCATGAATCGCACGCTCATTCACCTCTATGTTCACATACATCAGGCAGAGTGGATTGACCCGAAATGGACCAGCACTTGAAGTCTCACATTCATCAGCATCCTGACTGATCATTGCATTAACCTTTTCCCATTCATCAGCATCCTGACTGATTATTACATTAACCTTTTCCTTCTTCGGGCATTCTCTTGCAAAATGAGGGCCGCCACAAATGAAACATCCATGTGTTTGTGCTTTCCCCTTATTCTACTGTTGCTCTTTTCCTTTGGTAGTACCACCTTCTTTCTTCTTTCCTTCGAATTTCTTTTTCCAGTCCTTATTCTTCCCCTTCTTGCCATCCACTGACTTCTTCTTTTTAGTGTTAGAAGAGGTTGAACTGTTCATCCGAAAATCCACCAAGCCTTCAGCAGCAGCCATGGTTGATGGAATATCCTTCATACCTTGTCTCCTTAATTCTGTATATGCCCAAGTCTGCAACCCAGACATGAAATTAAATAACTTGTCTTCCTCAGGCATATTCGAAATATCTAGCATCAAAGAACTAAACTCTTTCACATAATCCCTCACAGACCCTGTCTGCTTCAATTTCTTGAGATTCTCCCTTGCCAACCAAGAAGTGTTGCAAGGCAAGAACTGATCCTTCAGTTCCTTCTTCAGTGATTCCCACACCACAATATTAGGCCTGCCAGCACTTAGATCATCCGCCATCCTTGTGCGCTACCATAACTTAGCATTACCATTAAGATACATGCTAGTGATGCTCACTTGTTCTCTGTCAGGTATTTTTATAGCCTTGAAGTATTGCTCCATGTCCCACATAAAATTCTCTAATTCTTTGGCATTTCGACTTCCATTGAATTACTTCGGTTCTAGAACCTTTATCTTCTACATGGGGCCTTCCTCATATGTGTTGGGGTTGTTTAGCGACCTTCTCAGCACTGCAATCTCGTCCTCCAACAGTTTCAACTTAGCAGCCATACTGTTTGTCAGAACAGTCTGATCTAATCGAACTTTTTCAAACTTCGCCTCCAGATCCTTCATTAGATCAGTATGGGCTTATTGCATTAGGAGGGACAGTTCCTTGTTTTCAACCAACTGATCCAGAACATCAACTACTTCGCTAGATCCTTTAAGAGGGGGATCACCAAGAACTTTCTCCAACCGAGTCACACGTTCTTTAGTATCCGCCAAAGTCATTTTCACACTAGAATTAAAGAAGAAATCGCCTCAACCTTGAGCTCTGATACCAATGTTACACAATTAAAAATCCCCTACGAATTTATGCCTTGTGTTGGCGCTGAAACTCTGTCCAGCCAGCTAGCCACCAACTATTTTCCTTACAGTCACACACAAACTGATTACCTTCAGTGCTTCCCAAAATCCCACAAACGCTCAGCCACACAGACTGATTGTTGCACAAACAGACAATGCGCAAAGCAAACACACATCAAGCAAGTCTTATGGCACACACACACATAGTTCTGAGTGCTGACTTCCTTTTTATGGATCACGATCACAATTTAAGCGTAATATCCAATAATTCCAAAAAATTTATTTAATTTGCATAACTTTTGTCTTGTGGTAACCGTTACTTTTTTTTTCAGTATGAATATGTCGAGTTCTATTCAACCTCCATTGGTGGTCCATTCGACCTCCAATGGAATTTCAAAGACAAATTCCCAATTGTTTCGTTCATCTTTTGGTTCCCGTTGCCGTTGCCGAAGCCGTCATCATTGCTGACTTTATGTGTCTCTCGTTTCTCTCTTTGTGACATGTTGATATCCAAAAAATTGAAAGGTCACTTGTATATTAGGGGCAATTTTGGAAGAAACCATTAATTGGTATTAAAAAACCTTAAATTAATTAATAGCTGCTAATCCACAAATAGTCTTGGAAAGAGTGCTAAAAAAATTTAGACCCTACCAATTAAACTGTTATAACATATGAATTTCTCACCACAAACCCACCAAGTGATACTCACGCTTGGATTCACAATCTCACTAGCCATGAAGTGATTGATTGTCTTGATCTCGCTCTAGCTTCAATTTTTCTCTCACAGGTACACATTTTATAAATATTTATAGTATAATAATACACATCACAATATTTTTGTCACAAAAATGTTATGATGTGTATTATTATGCTATAAATATGTCTAAAATGTGTATCTGAAACAAAAATGTTATGATATGTATTATTATACTATAAATATTTATAAAATGTGTACCTGAAAGAGAAAAATTAACTCTAACTCCCTCTGCCGCTTTCGCTCCCTCTCCTGCTAGTGTCATCGAGATCGGTTGAGGGGCAGTAACCGATTAATTTGAAAACATGCTAATTTCCCAAAATACAAATGCATCATCATTCTAAAATTCACAAAATAAACGTAAGTAACAACCTCTTTCAATATGACAAAAGTTCAAGTTAAAAATATATCAATAAGTGACAATCTCATCCTCATGACAAAAGTTCAAACAAAAACAAAACCAGTGGGCCATCTCAAATTTACAACTTGACATTTATTTATTTATTTATTTACGGTATCTATCTACATCAGGTATTTTTTTAATTTTTTTTAATTTTAAACTTTTGCTATTAGTAGGATTCAAACTGTTAACTTAAGAGTCATTTGTCCAAATCTCAAGCTCGTCCATCTACCAGCTGAGCTACGTACATGAGGGCACAACTTGACATTTCTTATCGAGCATTATCTAACACTTTTATATATATATATATACTACATGCAATGACGGTGACTTGAATCGAGACATTACCCATTTGAATAAATGCTCTTACTATTGAGCCAGATTAGACGGTGGCTATAACACTTCTATCTTACAACAACATTAAAAAAAAAAAAACATTAATATATGGCTTTCAAAAGAACATATATTCATTTCCAAAAATATATATTTAATTACCTCTTTCTCTCATCAACATGCTTATCATCAACACTGTCAGCAATGTAACCTAACAAAAAAGAATAAAAATAAATAAATAAAATTTTGTCCTTACAGGTTTTCAATAGCATCCATCTTAATTTTTATGTGTTGGAGAATGATGTTATGCGAAAATAAAAGTGGTTGCTGATTTGTTATCATACTGATAAATTAGGTGCGATATAGAATTTTATGAGTAGCAATATCGAATATCGGTATTCAGACAGCTGAAATCACATTTGAATAATTGTTTTTATCCAAAACTATTATCATGAAATTAATCAACATAACTCAATGGACTTTGATGAACACTTGTACTGGGCTTTTGAAGCAGCAAAATTTAATGGGCCCATGAACCCGTCGGTGCAATGGGTCATCAAAATGATCCAAATATTACAATCTTGCAGGCAAGCAGGCAGCACAGGAACAGTAGTTCATTGGAGACATAACTCATTAACTCATAAGACAACGGACAGGTGTCTCCCAATCTCACAGTAGATAAAATGGAATATACTTGTTTGTTTCTCTTTTGATTCTTCCAACAAATTACAAAAATCCTCAATTCCACACCAAATCCATCATCATCAGTTCAAGTTCAAGTTCAAGGTAAATCAATTCTCTCTGTCTTCCTTTACTTATTTTGAAGCTTTAGAAAGAAGAAATATGTTTTGAATGTTTTAGAATGAGCCTGTGTTTTATGGGTGTTTTCTATTCTACTTCAGCTATCCGTTGAAACCCAGAATTTATATGAACCAAACATCACTCAAATCTGGGCCTTTATGTTTATTTATTTATTTATATCAATTCAATTTCTCTCTTTTTACAGATTTTATTGCTACTTGATACAAACACTATCGTTTGCATTTTTTTGATAGTTAGATGTTGAAGTATGGTAGATTATCATGAATGTTGGATATCAACGAATTGTACACGTAATTTATTTATTAATTGTATGTAATTTTGGTGTATGAAGTTACTTTTTTTGCCTGTGAGCCTGAATTCTTCAACTTTGATATGTATCTGGCGTGTTTATTTCATAGAGATATAAGAAAAGGGAAAAACGCAGGAGACAGCCAATGGAAAGCATTCATGTCTTCATGGATTTTGAATAATATGATCCTTCTATTTTTGTCTCCGTTACTTGAAACTCAATTCATTTTGACATTTTTTAGGTGAATTTGATATCATTGAGTGAAATCAAACCTTAATATGGCACATTTGCTTTCAACTTCATGTTCTTTGAAAATCCCTTCTTGCCGCAAAACTTCCTTCCAGTCACTGGACCAAAGCCCGAATGCATTTCCTACTTCATTTACTGTGAAAACTTCCAAATCTCTGGTTCGAAGGGTTGTCCTGCCAGGAGAGAGTTCACAGCGAAGTCATACTGTTTATGCAACCACTACCCCGATAAAACAAGAAGCCTCAGCTCAAAAACGTTCTTCTTTGCATCAATCGTCCAATGATCCGTCCTCCAAGCAAAAGCGGGTCATGGTTATTGGTGGAGATGGCTACTGTGGCTGGGCCACCGCCCTTCATTTATCCAACAAAGGTTACGAGGTTGCTATTGTTGACAACCTCATTCGCCGTCTCTTCGACAACCAACTTGGTCTTGACTCCTTGACCCCAATCACCTCCATCCACAACCGGATTCGTTGTTGGAAATCTCTTACTGGAAAAACTATCGAACTCTACATTGGCGATATCTGTGACTTTGAATTCTTATCAGAAACCTTCAAGTCATTTGAACCTGATGCAGTTGTCCATTTTGGGGAACAGCGATCTGCCCCTTATTCAATGATTGACCGGTCAAGAGCTGTGTTTACTCAGCACAATAATGTAATCGGAACACTGAATGTTTTGTTTGCAATAAAGGAATACAGGGAGCAATGCCATTTAGTGAAGCTTGGGACAATGGGAGAATACGGAACTCCAAATATCGACATCGAAGAAGGTTATTTAACGATTACTCATAATGGAAGAACAGATACATTGCCTTATCCCAAGCAAGCTAGCTCCTTCTACCATCTTAGTAAGGTTCACGACTCGAATAACATAGCCTTCACTTGCAAGGCTTGGGGAATCAGAGCGACCGATCTGAATCAAGGAGTGGTTTATGGAGTTACGACAGAAGAGACAGCTATGCATGAAGAGCTTTGTAATAGGCTCGATTACGATGGAGTGTTTGGGACTGCATTGAATCGGTTTTGTGTTCAGGCTGCTGTTGGTCATCCACTTACGGTGTACGGGAAAGGGGGCCAGGTAAGATTCTTATATCAAAAAATATCTCTGCCTGCATTATGTTCTTCGCTATTTGCTTCAATCTGTGGATGCAGTCGGTAACTGAACTAATTCTTAATTCCGTAAATATAAGTTATGGAGGAAATTGGAGGATTATTCTATTGTGCTGTGTTTCCAGCTCTCTTTTAGCTTCTTTCGTAAAGCCTGTTTACTAGGTCAAAGTGTTATATGAATTTTGATTACTTTTATAGCTGCTTTTCATGAACTTTTGCATTAATGTGAAGAAGCTACATAATCTTTTTTATTTATAATTTTGCGAAACATGTTAAAGATAATCAGGACACACTCCGAATCTATCTGGTTACTGTAAACCAGGGTTTGAGCCATGCCTTTCTAGCACCATGTTCCTTCTTTAGAAGGAGGGCACGGCAAGTAAGTTGGATAAGTCACTGCCTTGCAAATGCAGTGTTTCGTAGATATATAAGTATTTATATACCACTACATTTTCATGTATATCTATGTGAGAATATGACTTTCCCTACAATCAAGAAAGAGAAAATCTCAAATTTCTTCGCTTTTATTTTTAACAGTACATGAGTATTTTTCTTTAGAGAAAAATGTTTATGGATTTTCATTCCTCCTGCTGTTTACCTTCACTAACCTCCTTTTTTTCTCTCTTTCTCTACCTATTATATAATTTCAGACCAGGGGTTACCTTGACATAAGAGATACAGTTCAGTGCGTTGAAATTGCCATTGCAAATCCAGCACAACCGGGTGAATTCCGAGTCTTCAATCAGTTCACGGAGCAGTTTTCTGTCAATGAACTTGCTGCTCTAGTTACAAAAGCAGGAGAGAAGCTTGGGCTCGATGTGAAAACCATATCTGTGCCCAACCCAAGAGTAGAGGCAGAGGAACATTATTACAATGCAAAGCATACTAAACTCATTGAGTTGGGACTCAAACCACACCTTCTCTCGGACTCCCTTCTCGACTCATTGCTCAACTTTGCTATATTGTACAAGGATCGTGTTGACTCGAAACAGATAATGCCTAGTGTATCTTGGAGAAAAATTGGAGCCAAGACAAAGACTGTCACGGCTTAGTCAAGTAAACAAGGATGTCAACATGATAAAGCTAAAGTCTGTTTCGATCTTATTGTGTTTTTTTTATCTCCTTTTGCCTATTTGGTAGATAGTGATGCAGTTTTCGTTAATAGTAGTCTGTATTTGGTCAGTTGGAAACTTGTAACTTAGTGGTTTTCCCTGTATGCTCACTACGATGGCTAATAGTCGATTTTCTAGATGTTCATTTGTAATTCCTTGAACACTTTGAGTAGTACAGAGAGTCAGAGATAAAAACCTAATAACAAAAACTATATATTTCTTTTCCTCTGAATTTTTTTTTTCAAAGAGCAAGATTAAAAGCAGAATCTTTGTTGCACAAATAGGAGAATTAATAATATGAATTCGTCAAATTCGCGAATTAATAAGATTACCAGCCCTTGTGCATGATGGTAACTCTATATGTGTGTTTCCGTCGCTCTGACAATTTGAGCAGACAAAGTCGAGAACAGCCGAAGCTAATTCATCCTGATGTGAAGTATATTCATGATCAGCTCCTTCTATTATGAGTACTTTGTTGTTAGGTATGAACTTGTCGAATTCCATAGCATCTTCTGCTGGTACTATTTTATCCATGGATCCATGAACTGTCAAGACCCTGTAGATGACATCATGAACATTACAATAAATCAAATTGAAATCAAATTACACAGGAATATATGAGTTGACAATTAATTAGAGTCTTCAATGACTTCATAACATGATCAGTTTGAAAACCTTGCCATTTTCATATTTCTCTGTATAGTCTTTGCACTGGCCGAATTCAAACTGTCCAAAATTAACGTTATATATCATACAGGAAATATATGTATGGCTTGAATAGTTTCAGATTTCTGACGAGTATTAAAACTACAGTGCATTTCAGGCAGTTGATGAATGTTTGCTCGATGATGGGTAATCAGAAATCTAATAATAGAAAATGTTATTAAGCCGATTCTTGCACTGGTGTAATTTAATCTAGACTCTACAAAACCAAATCAATATTACAAACTTAACAAAACATCAGTGGAAACAGCAAAGATTACTAGATGAGCATATGTTAACAGCAAGACGTATTTAATCAGATTCCACAAAATGCATTATGAAATCTATTTATACTGAACTCAGAATGAAAAAATGAGCAGATGAAAGAAATCCTAGAAGCGTCTTCACACTGATCGGAAAGAATTTGAGTCTGACTCGCATATAGCTTAATACAAAATCAGATTTCCATACCTTTAGAAGAATCTGGATATAACTTTCGAAATTATAAAGAAGTTATGTGTCACGATGCAGATAGAATACCTTTAAACTTTAGAGCAGTTTGTCACTAAATTCCCTTAATAATATTCTCTCTCACCCTCAACCAATTTATGAAATGAACCAGCTTATCAGACAACACCGATAAAAAAATTACCATACCCAGAAAACTGCCATGCATTGTTGCCACATAATGATCAAGGTGGCAGCTAACAATCACAATGAAAGCAATCCCTTGGATGAATTGTACTTTATTACCTGCAGTCTTGATGAATCATAAGGCATGCTGCACGAGTATCAGTAGTTAAGCGGTCCATTAAACTTTCTTCAGTCACACGATACTCGAACTTTCCTGTAAAAAAGAAAAAATAAAAGACAACAGTTAAATCCACAGCAGTCCTAAAAATTGCTTGATGACAAGTATTAGTAATTTTAAAGTACATTTAATCCCTAGTTTTGTATAAACAAGGCACTAACAATACTTTTACAAGTAAATTATGATGTAAATTCAGAAATTTCCATACAACATTTAAAACTAGTATTTTAAGTTAAAATCAAGCTTATAGTCATCTAAGACAAAACTAATATAATTAAGGAGACATTTGTGCTGTAATTACATAGATAGCTCACCCTTTTTATTCCTAACATCAATGAATCCATTCTGCCTGATTCTTTGCAAATAATTTTGACCCAAGCGACCTTCAATGCCTCTCTCTAGATCGAACCGACCAGAAATATTGACAACAACAGGTATATCCTTATACTTGGAAGCATACAGAAGCACCACATTTCCTCCTGAAAAAATCATTTTCAGCAATCTGGTTTTAAAGAAATGATAAAAAGAACAATATATGGTTCTAAATTAACTAGTGTGGACACATAAGCCATGACAACATTAATCATTTGGCCAACAAATTCAAATCCAATGTATGATTAATCAACATTAACCCTTATATACAGTCAACGAAATTTTAACACAATTGAAAGAAATCTTCTCCATTTTCATATATGGGTCTGGTTTGTTTATGAATTAACAAACCTTTGCTGTGGCCAATAATTGCAGTAATTAGACGTTCCTTTGCACGAAAGTATTGAACAACAGCGCGTAAATCCTCAGCTTCTCTGCGGTAATTACCGTACTGAAATGAACCTTGACTTTCTCCGTTCCCTGGAAAATCAAAGCGGTAGGCAGAGGTTCCTTGTCTTTGAAAAGCAGCAGCAAGGTTGATCATAGGGATCCGTTCCTTCCAGGATTGAAATCCATGGCACACGATAACAACATCCTTTGAACCCGTCTCGTGTAATATCCCCACAAGCTTCTCTCCATTGTAGTTATCTATCACTACTCTCTTGCGATCAATCTCTGTCAGAAGAGTATCAGACAACAATTTTTCATAAATAAGATCAAATTTGAATTAATTGGCACCAGAAATCACTCACCAGAGATTTGATGGGATCGACTCGACATGGTTATTGGTTCCACCACCGTTAGACAGTGCCGTTCCCCCTACCTCGCCTCCCTACTCCCTTCCTCTCTTATTCAGTCTGTTATAACAGAAATGAAAAAAAAAAAAAAAAATGAAAAAAAATGAAGAAACTATTAAATTAAGGCATTATTTATTATTATTGGGCAAATTACATTAGGAGGACTTAACATAAGGTGTTATTGCACTAACCAGATGAACATCATTTAATTACATAAACAACCCCTTTGAACCGTTTACTAACGGACACGGTTGATAAGAAAGGCTGAAAGGAAAGGACATTTTAGACATTGAGATTAATTATATTAATAAATAAAATAGAAAATTTGAGAAAATTAGAAAAAATAGATTAAAAAAATTAGTAAAACAATTGAAAAGAAATCAGATGAACCAAAAGGAAAAAAGGGTATTATATCACTAAAGTCTCTACTTTTTCATGAATTGTCACCTTTTTAAACGTCTTTATCATATTAGTCATTTTAGTCCCTTGTTTTTTCAAAATATATTACTTTAGTCCATTTGACCAAAAAACTAACGGTCAACTATAACAGAATATGTAAAAATACAATTTTACCCTTTATTGTTATTTTTTAATTTTTTTCTTTTAGTCCCTTTAGTTTCAATAATAGCTGGTAACCCCTAAAAAAAGTTAAAATGCCTCCAATAGGAATTGAACCATCAACCTTAAAGTTAAAAGCCACAAGCTTTAACCAACTGAGCTACTCTAGCTTATTGAAGAAGGTTTATTGATTTAAATGTATATATAGATATATAGTTTGTTTAAACTAATTTAAATCTGTTTATATAATTTAAAATAAACTCATATTTAATAATAATATATATAAAACATATTTATGAAAATAAAAAAACAAAATGAAACCCAGAAAATCGAAGCCCGTAAACTTTTTTCTTTCTTTCTTTTATTGGATTTTTTTCCTTTTAAAAAAAAATATATTATTTCAATTTGATAAAAAAAAAAAAACACAGAAAATCAAATCCCATAAATTGAAAAGGGAAAAAATCAACAAAATAAATAAATAAACTCATATTTATATAATGTAAAATAAACTCATAATAATAATAATATATAAAAACATATTTATGAAAATGAAAAGAAAATAACAAAGCAAAAGGAAAAAAAAAAAAAAAAAAAAAAAGGAAACCAAAGGAAATTTTCAATTAATGGGATTTGATTTTCTGGGTTTTTTTTTTATCAAATTGAAATAATATATTTTTTGAAAAGAAAAAAATCCAAAAAAAGAAAGAAAAAAAAAATTACGGGCTTTGATTTTCTGGGTTTCATTTTGTTTGTTTTTTCTATTATTATTATTTTATTTTTCATTTTCATAAATATGTTTTTATACATTATTATTAAATATGAGTTTATTTTTAAATTATATAAATATGAGTTTTTTTATTGTTTTTTTTTTTTTTTTTTTGATTATTTTCCTTTTTCAATTTGTGGGATTTAATTTTCTAGGATTTTTTTTTATCAAATTGAAATAATGTATTGTTTGAAAAGGAAAAAAATCCAAAAAAAGAAAGAAAGAAAAATATTTACAGACTTTGATTTTCTGGATTTTATAGGTTTCATCTTTTTTTTTTTTTTGTTATTTTCTTTTTCATTTTCATAAATATGTTTTTATATATTATTATTAAATTTGAGTTTATTTTAAATTATATAAAGGATTTAAATTAGTTAAAACCTATATAACTATATACTTTGATTTTCTGGATTTTATAGGTTTCATCTTTTTTTTTTTTTTTTGTTATTTTCTTTTTCATTTTCATAAATATGTTTTTATATATTATTATTAAATTTGAGTTTATTTTAAATTATATAAAGGATTTAAATTAGTTAAAACCTATATAACTATACATACATATATATATATATAAATCAATAAACCTTCAACAATGAGCTAAAGTAGCTTAGTTGGTGGCTTTTAACCAAGGTTGAGGGTTTGATTCTTATTGGAGTCATTTTAATTTTTTTTCAGGGGTTAACCAGCTATTATTGAAACTAGAGGGATTAAAAGAAAAAAATTAAAAATTAAAAATTAAAAATAAAGGGTAAAATTGTATTTTTACATATTCTGTTAGTTGACCGTTAGTTTTTTTGGTCAAATTGACTAAAATGATGTATTTTGAAAAAACAAGGGACTAAAGTAACTAATATGGTAAAAACATTTAAAAAGGTGACAGTTCATGAAAAAGTAGGGACTTTAATGATAATACCCCATGGAAAAACAAACAGACAAATGCAAAAGAAGAAAACATAAGAAAAAACAAATTGAGGGTGAAGGTGGCGGGTGGCCTTTGAAAATTGCTTTCACTGCCCCCTTATTCCATCATTTTTACATCTCCACCCTCCACAATTCAATTTTCACATTCTCATACGTCCATTTCATCCCATCACAATCAACCACTCTTACCATTTGCTCTGTCCAAAACCTCAAAATCTTCAACACCACTAGAATTACAAGGAAAAATAAAATAAGAACCAAATAATAAATTGCAAGAAGAAAAAAAAACGTCACATAAAAGGGTAAACAAAACTAAAAAAAATCAACAACCCCACCGCCGATGGAGTAGGTGTCTTTACTATGGAGATCCTAATCGCAAGAGGTCTCACCAATCTCCTCCATAGGAGATTTGGTCGAGCCAGGTCTATTTTTTAATTAATATTATTTTCAATTTTTTTAGTTTCCAGTTTTTATTAATTTAAAATTTTATAGGCTGACGTGACAAGGTGTGATTAAGCAACTGATTTTATATTATTTTTCACGGGTTAAGTTAAGCCATTTTTTTGTTTTTTTTTTTTTGACTTCAACATCCAACCACCAATGTGATCTTAATCCAATAGTTATAAATGTATTCAAATTCAACAATTGTCCCAACCATTAGATTAAGAGTACATGGTTGTTGAGATATTGAAGTCATAAATTTAAGTTGGTTTAGCCTAACACATTTTTTATTATATGATCAAGACAAAAAGACTATTCTTCTCAAGGGGTCGAAATTTAAATAGCACTTTATGGGGTGCCTTTTGGGGAAAAGTCACCAACTTATTAACTTAAGTTTAAAAGGCACCATTTATGGTGACCAGACAAAAATACCCCTTCATTTGTCGGTTTGTGAGTTTTTTCAAACGTTGAAAGAAAAACCTTTGACAGAGGAACGGACGGACAACAGAACCAAAATCCGACGGTGAGCCACCGGAACAGTAGCGATGTCGACGAGAGTTGAACGGCGAAGCAGAAGGAGTGAGGTAAGCATTTTGATTCTCATTTTCGAATAAGATTGTGTGTTTGTTGATCAGGTTAGGTTAGGGTTTTATTTTAGGAAAAAAAATTCTTTGAAAACGATGAAGATCTGGGTTTGATTAGTTGAATCGAGCCTTTTTGTAGTTGAATCGTGCCTTTTTGTAGTTGAATCGTGCCTTTTTATAGTTAAATCGTGCCTTTTTGTGAATCGAGCCTTTTTGTAGTTGAATCGAGCCTTTTTGAACTTCAGTCGAGCTTTTTTGTAGTTGAATCGAGCCTTTTTGAACTTCAATCGAGCCTTTTTGAACTGTGTATTGTAATCGAGCATTTTGGTGTTGTAATCGAGCCTTTTTGTGATGTAATCGTGCCTTTTTGAACTGTGTTTTGTAATCGAGCCTTTTGGTATAGTAATCGAGCCTTTTTGTGTTGTAATCGTGCCTTTATAAACTGTATATTGTAATCGAGCGTTTGTGTATTGAGATCGTGCCTTTTTGTGTTGTAATCGAGCCTTTGTGTATTGAGATCGTGCCTTTTTGTGTTGTAATCGAGCCTTTTTGTATTGTAATCGTGCCTTTTTGTGCTGTGATCGAGTCTTTTTGTATTGTAATCGTGCCTTTTTGAACTGATCGAGCCTTTTTGTACATTTATGTCTAGCATTTTTTTTAGTGTATTCGAGCCTTTTTGAACTGTTTTCGAGCCTTTTTGTACTGTATTCGAGCCTTTTTGAACTTTGTATTGTGATCGAGCCTTTTTGTATAGTAATCGAGCCTTTTTGTACTGTGATCGTGCCTTTTTGTATAGTGATCGTGCCTTTTTGTACTGTGATCGTGCCTTTTTGCACTATGATCGTGCCTTTTGACACTGTGATCGTGCCTTTTTGTATAGTGATCGTGCCTTTTTGTACTGTGATCGTGCCTTTTTGCACTGTGATCGTGCCTTTTGACACTGTGATCGTGCCTTTTTGTATAATGATCGTGCCTTTTTGTACTGTGATCGTGCCTTTCTGAACTGCATTCGAGCCTTTTTTGAACCTTGATTTTTTAGGAGTTTTCATGAACTGATATGGTTTTTTTTTTTATGTGAATATGCAGAGGGTGAATCTTTTTGTATAGTGATCGTGCCTTTTTGTATAGTGATCGTGCCTTTTTGTACTGTGATCGTGCCTTTCTGAACTGCATTCGAGCCTTTTTTGAACCTTGATTTTTTAGGAGTTTTCATGAACTGATATGGTTTTTTTTTTTATGTGAATATGCAGAGGGTGAATCCCGAGCCTTTCTGAACTGCATTCGAGCCTTTTTTGAACCTTGATTTTTTAGGAGTTTTCATGAACTGATATGGTTTTTTTTTTTATGTGAATATGCAGAGGGTGAATCTGAAGGATTTCCTGAAAATCCCTGTGGGAGAATGGTTCCACGGAAAAATTATTCGGCATGACCATGTGAATGACATTACAGATGTCCACAACGCACTTGAAAGTGTACATGAACTTCTTCGGATGGAAGACCATCGTCGGTTTACTGAGTCCTGCTTCGGTCATTTACTTCACATGCATCAGGAGATGAATTTTTCGGCTGGAATTGTCCATCGGATGCTTTTGCGCGAGTTGCATCACGACGGGCCAGAAGATGAGATGAGATTTTTGTTGGGTAAGCATACGGTCCGGTTCTCCAGGGTTGAGTTCTGTGTAATCACCGGATTGAAGTTCGGAATCATTCCCGACCCAGCAAGTTATGAGATGGTACAAAATGGCATACACGACCGATACTTTCGGGGTCGAGTCGTAGAGAATGAAGACCTGAAAGCGGTGCTGCGGAGTGGTCTTTTTGAGCAGCAGTACGATGCGGTGAAGCTGTCATTATTGTTTTTACTGAACTGGATACTGATGGGGGTGGACGAGAGATATAAAATTCCATTATGGCAGTTTCAGCTAGTTGAGGACTTGGACGCTTTTGATGCATTCCCGTGGGGTGCATACGTGTATAGGCGGACTATATCTGGTTTGAAGCATGCTTTGGATGGTCAACAGCAGCGGTCCGAACAACGACAGCAACAACAGGCCACGGCTAACACCACTGAGACGTATAACATATACGGTCTAGTGCACGCATTATTGGTGAGAATTTATAATTTACAGCCGTACTTTAATAGAAAATATTTTATATCACTAATGTGTTATCTATTATGCAGATATTTGCTTTTGAGGTTATCCCGGACCTTAGCAGCAATAAGCACAAATGTGGGGAACGCAGGGTAATCGAGCTACCCCTTCCACGTATTCTGAAATGGGAGTTGACTGCGCGACCACGGGGGAAAACGCTGGATAAGATTTTCACTGAAAGGGTAAGTATTGATGTTGTTAATGTTTATTATTTTCAGTATGTTTGCAATTACAATGATGTCACTCCGATTGCAGATGTTTGCGCGGGCTGAATTGGTGCCTACGGAGGCTGAGAGGCGTCAACAGTACTATGAAGGCATAAACCTGGGAGGCAGTTTATATGATGACGATGCCGCAGATTTACCTCGTGACCGCCCGGATCCCGATCGACATAGGACAGCCGGACCCAGTGATACAGAGGAATCATATTACTGACCTAGTGATATGGATCCTCAGTATTCTGCACCTTATGATCTTGAGGGCTCAGAGCCGGAGGTTGACATTGGTACTGAGAGTCCCACGAGGTCTAGGCGGATACCTTTCAGTCAAGCCAGACAACCACGACCTAGACCTAGTGATTCAGACCCGGAGGGTCGCAGTCCTATTCCCGTGAGGCGTAGGCGGGTACGATTCACGTTGCCCAGACGGCCTGCACCTGAAGGTCAGCAACCTGAAGGCGTTGAAGACCATCCGGAGGTACATAAGCATTTTTTTAACCGCATGCTTTACTTTCCATTGACTTAATAGTTTTAGTACTGACAGAGTCTGCAATCCTTTCAGGGCTGGGAGCAGAAATTAGCAGAAGTGATGGATGCTGTTCGAACATTACGGACGGATGTCATGGATGTTATCCAAAAGAATGAAGAGAAAAGAAATTCACAGCATCTGGAGTTGGTGGCTATGATTCGGACGCTACAGGGTCCGACGTCGCAGGGTCCGCCGTCGCAGGGGCGTATGGAGGAGGATCCACCGTTCGATGACCAACCATTTCATGACTATGATGGTGCATTCAGTACAGGCAGGACAGGTACTGATCATGATGAGACAGGCTCAGGGGCCAGACATGGGGAGGCATATACTACAGACACAGTACCCGAGCAGCAGGCTCCTGATGCGTTAGGACAACCGGCGGTCCCCGCTGATACAGAGACAGCATTATTGGAACGTATACCATCGCAGGCAGTCACCGCAGACCGCTCATCACAGCTGCTGCATGATCCTGTTGAAATCCATGAGCTGTCCACTGACCGCACGTCGCAGCCTCCGATCGACCAAAGCATAGCCGACCCCTCCAGGCGATCCTCGATGAGAGATTTGGTTCTTCGGATTCCACGGTCACAGGTCAATCAACGGGGACCGAGTTCCTCCTCAGACCGCACAGATCGCCATGGTCCAGAACAGACTCCCCCACCCCTAAGGCATGGAGACCGGATTCGACGTCGAGGTTGGATGGAACGGAGCCCATACACAGACCCCTGTCTACCAAAGAGGGCACGGGTGATGCCGCCGCCGACACATGAATGGAATCCACATGGACTGTTAGATCCTGAACAGCTTGCGGCGTACGAAGACTACAAGAGGAGCATGTCGGGGGAATTGTAAGTATTACATTCTGTTTATAGTTTTTTTTGACAAATATGTAAGTTAGTATTATGTAACTTTTTCCCTACTTATGCAGACGTGATGTGGATCTGCACGACCCAGTTGGTGTTCCTGTCACTTGGTTCCACCGGTTGCAAACCAACTTCATGGAGTTGGAGGATACTGTATGTTCCTTCCTTGAACTGTCTTTATAAAACTCAGTCATAAATGGTTGCATCCTAACAATACAAACTGTTCAAATTTTTAGCACATTGACGCATACTTGAAGATTGTCCGGAGGCGTCAGCGATTGCACCCCACTGTCTACGGTTCGAGGATCAACATACTGGATTCACAATTCTTTGTAAGTGTTAATATTATACGGTTTTCGCTTCGACATTGATGTGTTCATACATCTTCTGCCTAACGTTTCAGTTAATTTTCTTTCAGACATTGTTAGATCACCAATGGGACAGAATCGGCACTGGTGAGGAGAGGAAACCCCCATCAGGTTGGTCTGTGTTTAAGCAGCAGTGGTCCCGTGATGAGCTTATGGTGGTCCGTGGGGAGCTCCCGTTAGGGAATCGGCCTTGGCACGATGTTGACATTGTAAGTGTTTATTCGAGTTTTGCATCTATGTTTATTTGAGTTTTGCGTCTATGTTTATTCGAGTTTTGATAACACCTTGGAGAAACACCTGTAGGTTCTGATTCCTTGCAACGTTGGAGGTATGCATTGGGTCATGGCCAGCATCGATCTGCAGTATGGGCACATTCTTGTGTTTGACCCATTCAGACGGGATGTCCCATTTAGGCACAGGAATGCCCAGTTTGCATGTATGCGCTATTTGCTACCCTCTCAGCTCTATACGGTGCACTTTCACAAGAATAGACAACCGGGTGACAAGACTTACAAAAAGAGGGATGGGCCGTTTCGGATGTTATTTGTGTCAGCCGACCGAGTGCCCCAACAGGAATCGGGGTATGACTATTTCAAGTTGTTATTCTATCCCAATCGGTGAAGAAATGTATCAATGCTAATGGTTGTTCATGTGGTTAATTGCAGGGGAAACTGTGGTGCCCATACGTTGAGAATGATTGAGTACCTGACGGCGAACAGGGATACATTCGATTGGACGGAAGCCGATATGGCCATCATCCGGCAAAAGATGGCCGTGGAGGTTTATTGTAACTCCAGGACGTTGTAGTTGTTGTACATAACAGAGCTGTTGTTAATGAAATTATTAATTTTTTATTTCAAGTTGTTTGCAGTTCAAAGTTCAACTAAATTCAAAAATATTTTCGAACATAAAATATTTCTAAAATATTAACATATATCAAAGCATACACAAAGTTAAAAAGTACCATATATTGACATTTATCAAAGCATACAAAAAGTTAAAAAATACCATATATGAGTATATCAACTGGTATGGTGACTTGTGGAAATAAACAAACTACAGCAGTTAAAATCCAAAACACATGTCTAAAACATAAGCCCTAAGATGATTGCATCGTTCATCTTTTCGTCCTCTCTAGCTGAAACTCGTTGCACTCAAATAAACATCACTAACTCTGGCCTACTGTATATGTTATTATGCTCGTCGTCTAGTGTTGGATAAGCAGCCACAAGAGCATCTTCAGTGCCAATATATAGGGAGTTGTAAATCTTCCAGTACACTTCTCTAACCTTCCGAGCAGGATGGAAAAGCCCCTATAGCAGCACCCAATGCAACTCTCATCCCTTCAATCGCTTCCATGACAGCATTTATGATGTGGGGTCAAGTCTCCTCTTGTAAGACTCCATTCATTCCACGATAGAGTCCTTCTGAGGGCACGTTTGTTTGTTGTGTCCAGTTGAATGACAGATGCTGCACTTGCGACGGTATTGTTCGGGTACAATAGTACTAGGACCTTCATTAACCATAGGCGGGTTGGAACACTTCCTGCTGTTATGTCCTGGTTGTCCACATCTTCTACACGACTGTGTGGCTGTCCTCTCTGAAGACGAGACATGTCGACCCTCCATCGGGCGACCGGATTGTCTCTTTGTCCTTGGATTTAAAACCACCCGCGCTGCGATGTCGGATGGCACTACCCATGAAGAAGGATGACCAATAGGCATTATAGGAACCGAGTATGCATCAATAAGTGTCTCCCTCTTGTAGTAGTCCGCACAAAGAGATGTGAAATCCAAGTTCCGCTCCCTGCAACAATGAAAACAGTGAGATTCACGTTTAGGTACTATAAAGCAATAAATGGACAGAGTCATGTACCTTGCCGCTGCGAGTGCGTGTGAACATGGTAAAAAGTCCATTTGGAATTTGTTACATGTGCATGTCTTCCGGGCTAAGTCAACCGTCCACTGTTTTGCCTTGTGTCTGACAGAAAATATGTTCCAGTCAACTGCATTTACGGTCATATAACCGCATTTCTCGACACGTTTGAGGATCACAAGATGTGCTGCGTCGGTCAATCGATGACGCATTGACCGTGCATTTGTATGACGATCGTGGAACCACTTTTGTAGCATATTCCGAATGAACTCTGCCAGTGTCATCAATGGCAGTTGCCGTGCAAATTTTAGGCATGAGTTTATGCACTCTACAACATTTGTTGTCATCAACCTGTACCTTCTTTGGGGGCAATGAACACGGGACCACTTGTGTGGACCGGCATCAATGGCATAATCGTATGCACCCTTGTGCAGCCTACGTAACTCCTCCATGTGGCGATCGTAGTGGATTTGGCTGTACGACCTAGCAGCGTTATCCATTATGTCGGCAACATCTTTTCTGTGGAATCGCTTCTTCATATTTTCACCAAAATGCCAGCAACATATGGTATGGGTTGCATAAGGGAACACTTTAGAAATCCCTGCTTCAATGCTTGCATGACGATCGGAAATGAAAACCAGATCATCTATATGACCAAGGGCACCTCTCAAGCACTCCAAAAACCACTCCCATGAAAGGTTGTTTTCTGAGTCACCGTACCCAAAAGCAATTGGATACACCTGTTCGTTTCCATCTTGTGCAGTTGCCACAAACATTGTACCCCCGAATCTTCCCTTCAAATGGGTACCATCAACTGTAATCACAGGACGCATACACCTCCGAAAACCTCTAATTGAGGACCCTAACGACATAAAAAAGTAAAGGAATTTACCATCATCTGCGCACTGTAAGTCTGTGATTGTGCCTGGATTTTGCTGTTCCAGAACGTATGCAAAAGATGGCAGCAGTTGGAAACTTTCTTCATGCGTTCCATAGGTCAATGACAATGCATATTGCAGGGCATCATATGCCTTACTGTACATGATTTGGATGCCATACATTGTTTTCATATCGGCGATTATGTCCTTCGGACGCATGAGACGACCATCGGCTTGTTGAAGTCTAGGTGCAACGACTTCTGCGATTGTGGTTGCACTAGCTTGTCGATGGCGACGGTGAATCTCCTCCAAGGGACAGGTGTGTTCGTTAACAAAACTTCTGACTTGAAAGTAAGTCCCTTCTTCTCTCCTCACCGCTCTTAATTTCCACGTACAGTCGTCAATGATGCAAATCAGATGTAAAGTTGTCTTATTGGACCTTTTCACCTTCCATTCAAAGTTCTGACGCATCGCAAAATCGCCAACTAGCCTCTTCAAATCCTTTTTACTCGGGAAAAATTGACCCTTATAAATCATGGTTCTCGGTTCTTGCGCTTCCAAGGTGCTGCTTCTACCAGTACCAAACGAGTATGAATTTGCTCCCGGAATAACCCAAGTTGTCCCATTAACAAAATCAGATGTTGTCACATTATAACGGACCTCGGAAGTCCCAGGCATATCTAGTGTAGTGCCACTAATTCCTTCTACACGTCTACCATGTGTTTGCATATATGCATGCTCTTCATCCGCATTTTGCAAATCATCAACATGTTCATTATTTGCCTCATTATCCACCTCATGGTTCGGGTAATTGTCATTGTTCTGCTCATTGTACTGCGCATCAAACTGCTCAATTCGACAACCAAACACATCACCAAATTGAGTCTCAGCGGCATTTGCATGGTCAACCACAACTTGTGGGACACCAAACATGTTTCTCCCACCTTCGCTGCCACTCCTTTGGGTGAACACTTGGTTGCTACCACTAAAGGATCCAAATTGTAGGGTATTTTCAGGAGAAGGAATATCATTCCCTAACACATCTCCAGCTGTCCGCTCAATAAGACTGACACATACTTGAGGGATCACTCGATCTTCCCCTAGCATAAACTGGACATCGTCATCATTGCTTATAAATGTGCGACACGTACTGCCAGGAACTATTGATATTGATGACAAATCAACGTTGTATTTGTTTACATCATAGTTCACAATAGTATGCACGATCGCCACCAATTCATCGTAAGTCAAATTCTTTGACACATACATTCCTCGGTTATCAGATCCAACGAACCTCTGACTTCCGTCGAGTAACTGCTCCCATCGACCGTTGTAAGATATTACTATTCTAATCCGATTCATGAGGCTGTCAAATTAATAATCACAAACCATTAAAAATGACACGATTTCAGTTCAAAAAGGCCCGATTTGAAAAGGCCACAATTTCAGTTCAAAAAGTTACGATTTCAATTCTAAAAGGCACGATTTCAGTTCTAAAAGGCATGAATTTGTAGCAAAAAGGCTCGATTCATGACCAAAAATGCACGACATTTTTTTTTTTAAAAGGCACGATTTTGTAGCAAAAAGGAACGATTTTGTAGCAAAAAGGCTCGATTCATGACCAAAAAGGCAAGAAATGTTTTTTTCAAAAAGGCACGATTCATGAGCAAAAATGCACGATTTTGTTTCAAAAAGGCTCGATTCATGAGCAAAAAGGCACGATTTTGTAGCAAAAAGACAGGAAATGTTTTTCAAAAAGGCACGATTCATGACCAAAAAGGCACGATTTTGTTTCAAAAAAGCTCGATCCATGACCAAAAAGGCACGAATTTGTAGCAAAAAGGCTCGATTTTGTTTCAAAAAGGCACGAAAGGTTTTTCAAAAAGGCACGATTCATGACCAAAAAGGCATGATTTTGTAGCAAAAAGGCTCGATTTTGTTTCAAAAAGGCACGAAAGGTTTTTCAAAAAGGCACGATTCATGACCAAAAAGGCACGATTTTGTAGCAAAAATGCTCGATTTTGTTTCAAAAAGGCACGAAATTTTTTTTAAAAAGGCACGATTCATGACCAAAAAGGCACGATTGTGTTTCAAAAAGGCACGAAAAGTTTTTTAAAAAGGCACGATTCATGACCAAAAAGGCACGATTTTGTAGGCAAAAGGCTCGATTTTGTAGCAAAAATGCTCGATTTTGTTTCAAACAGGCACGAAAGGTTTTTCAAAAAGGCACGATTCATGACCAAAAATGCACGATTGTGTTTCAAAAAGGCTCGATTCATGAGCAAAAAGGCACGAATTGTTTCAAAAAGGCTCGAAAATAAAAAGAAAAGTTCTTAAATTATAACAATGGCTTCAGTTTAACAAAATACTAAAATGCTCGAAATATTCAAACAAGCAGGATGAAGAAATATTACCTTATTTTACTGAAGAAGAAAGTCGGGGCAACACCTTGAACTTTTATTTGTAGAGAGACAGAGTAACTGAGTTAAATCCTACTGACGTTTTTGTTGCAAGTGTGGACAGAGAAAAGACCAAACTGAATAACATAAATCATTAACTAAGGGCAATTTTGGTAGTTCACCATAATAGGTGCCTTTTAAACTTAACTTATTAACCCACTGACATTCTCACCAACTCAGTTTAAAATGGTGACAGTTTCCACCATTTCCACTTCTTCTCAACCATCATTAACAATTGTGGTCAAAAAATCCATATGGATATCATTGATTGTTGTTTAGCTAATGGGAAAGTCTGTTAATTTTGTTCCCATAGTCTATAATAGGGTGGCTCATATCGCTGCCCCTTTTGCGTTATCTGTTGTTGAATCTATTATTTGGTTTGATGATTTTCTAGATTGGCTTGTGTTTTTAGTTGAATGGATGTGGTTTTCAATTTTTCTCTGGTAGACACAATTTAGACATATTTATAACATACTAATACACATCACTATACTTTTTCTATGTGTATTATCATGATTGAAGTTATGTTGCTTATATAGCAAAAGTGTGATGATGTGCATTAGTATACTATACATATGCCTAAATTATGTGTTTATGAGAGAAAAATTGGTGTTGTTTTGTCTTTAAAAAAAAAAAAAAAAATTTGTGGTCAATCGTTTCAACGATTTAAAGGGGTGTTTATTAAATGATTTTTATCTTCTTGATGCAATTACACTATCTGTTAGTGGATGTTAGTGCAATTTGACCTTTATTTTTAGATGCTTTCGGATATGGGTGGAAAAAACCGGTAAACCGGACCAACTCAATTGAATTTTATATTTATTTATGGTTTTCTAACTCTGGTGATTCTGTTAGGTTGGGTTTTCAAAAACCGTCTATTTCGGTTCGGTTTTTCCATTCAATATATATTCGATTATTCGTAAAGGTTGTAAGAATATTGGAATTATAAAATTCAGAAAAGCACGTCCAAGATGAAGTATTTTACCTTTCTGACATTTTCTTTCTTTCTTTCTTTTTTCCCATCCCATTTCACTCACCTATTATCCTTACCTCATTATTTCCATGATATTAGTTATAGAACAAAATGTAGCATAATTTTAAAATAAAAAATTGAAATACTTTTACGAAATCAACCAAGCATCAAATCAAAAAAATTCAAAAAATTTCTCATCCAAAAAAATAAAATAAAAAATCATCAATCACTGCCGGGTCTGGCAGAAAAAGACCTCTCAATGTCGGAGGTTCTATTTTATCTACTTTCCCGCAAACACAAAGATAACAAACACTAGAAGGCTAGAAGCAAAGGAAAAAGTAGTACAAGTAAAATAAATATGCAACTTTTCAACTAATTTTAGAAGGCAAAATTGTATTTTAACATTATTTATAATCATATAAGCAAGACGAATGAGGAAGAAAAGGGACCTAAAAGAAAAGGAAGAAAACAGCATACACATCCCCAATGCGCTTAAAAATAACGGCTAAACTTGTCTTGGTGTGCTACTGCCATTAAATTCATCTATAGATTTTGTTAAATTTTGAGATGCATGATGATACATCACTAGACCAGCAGCAATCAGACTACAGTTCTGAAACACAAAAGGCTAGTAGTAACTCACTAAATTATGCACATTCAATTCAATAAATAGCTGCGCAGAAGAGGCCTTACCAGCCTCCCTTACACTATGATCCCACGGGAGCAACGCCTTTGGCTTTAGCTGCAGCAGTTGCAGCTGCAGCGGCGGCTGCAGCAGCAGCAGATGCAGCCGGGTTTGGAGTTGAGGGAGGAGGCACTGGGTTAGATTGTGAACTGCTTTGTGGTGCGACTATTTGTTGATGTTGCTGCTGCTGCTGGGAGTTGACTTGAGCAAGCAGAGTATTAATCTGACTTCCTGAAAGTGTTTCATGTTGCAGCAAAGCATTAGCAAGTGCATGGAGCTCCTTGTTATGAGTAGTGAGAATGGTTTTTGCATTATTATAAGCCCTATCCAGAAAGTACTTCACTTCTTTCTCAATAAGGAGCCTAGTTTCAGTGCTCATACTCTTTCCATTGTCATCGTAATTGTGAGTGACAACCCCAACTTCTTTACTCATGCCATATTTTGTTACCATTGCTCTTGCTAGTTTAGTTGCTTGCTGAAGATCAGAAGATGCACCCGAAGTAACTTCGCTTTCTCCAAATATGAGCTCCTCTGCAACCCTTCCCCCCATGCAAACATCAAGCCTTGCAAGCATCTGTTTGAGAGAAATGCTCGTTTCATCCTTGTCAGGCAATTGGGCAACCATGCCAAGAGACATCCCTCGAGGAACTATTGTTGCTTTGTGAACTGGAAGAGCCCCATCAGTATGAATGGCCACTAGGGCATGACCACCCTCATGGAAAGCCGTTAGCCGTCGAGACTCATCAGAAATGACAGCTGACTTGCGTTCACTTCCCATCATGATCTTGTCCTTTGCATACTCCAGATCAGCCATCGTCACTGATTTGGCACCATCCATTGCAGCCTTGAGCGCAGCAATATTGATGAGGTTTGCAAGATCAGCACCTGAGAACCCTGGAGTCCCTCTAGCTATGATCATCAAATCAACATCATCTGCCTTCAAGACCTGTAATTGCACCACTACTAACAGTCACATGTGGGTACCCATGCATATAGGTAGAGATTATCACTAACTATGAATGATTTGTTTGGCTAAATTTAATTACTGTGATCACACCAATGGATTAATAATTAAAAGAAAGAGATTACAATTTTGCAGGTGTGTGCATACTAGTAAAGATTGCAAACCCCAGCAAAAGTTAATGGGACAGATACCCAGGCACATAAGCATTCTCAATCAAAGCAAAATCCAGAACCGGGAAAGCCGGCCATTGCCGATCTAACCTCGGACTTCCAAGACACCTTAATTTTTTTCTGAGTAAACAATACCTTTGACATATGGGACTCCATGATCTGTCTTCGTCCTTCTACATCTGGATTTGGAACAACAATGTGGCGATCAAATCGTCCAGGTCTCACCAGCGCTTTATCCAATGATTCAGGAAAATTGGTTGCAGCAATCACAATTATCCCTTCATTTTGTTTAAAGCCATCTAGCTCAACGAGCAACTGATTCAAAGTCATCTTCATGTATTGCTGGTCCTTGGGGTTACGGCTACCACCTATGGCATCTATCTCATCAATAAAAATTATACATGGCGACCGCTTCTTTGCAGCAGAAAAAAGATCTCTCACTCTCCTAGCTCCAACACCAACAAACATCTCTTCAAACTCACTGCCACTGCATGAGAAAAATGGAACCCCAGCTTCTCCAGCGATGGCTCTTGCCAGCATAGTTTTGCCTGTACCAGGTGGGCCAACAAGCAAAACACCTTTTGGGAGCTTGCCACCTAGACGTGTAAAGCGCTGCAACAAGGAAAGCCAAAAACCATTGAATATAAATCAACCTTCAATATGGTTGAGGGACATACATTGCAAGGGGAAAAACAGCAATAAACACCGAGTTAATGCAAGTACAATCACAAATCAGTTTGATATACAGTTCTCAACATTTTTGGGGTACTAATATAAAGGAATCTTCAACATTAACATCAGAACATTATAAGGTTTCACATCTTATTTATGATTCTAACCCACTCTGTGCATTCAAATCAGTATTTCCAGCAGATGGAAATATGTTACGATTTTCATACCCTTGTCTACTGAACAGAAACAGTCAGTTACATGATATTTTAAGAATTATTATCCATCATATTATGAAATTCCAGAGACTTACGATTTTTTTGGCTAAACAAAGGCAATATCAATAAAGAGGAAGCTGGTTTCCAACTCATCAAAAAGCTTGCTCCTTATTGTGAATTTCCACCCACCAAGGAAAGGTAAAAACTTAGTAGGAAACCTCTACAACCAAAAACAATAGGGAGCATGTCTTACCTTGCACATTGACTGAACTCGCATGTCCAAGAGAAGCCATTAAAAAAACTATAGAATAATAATAATAAAATTATAGACACGATTTGACAGTATCGATAAACAGACTTTGGTACTGCAGGTTGTTGCAAAAAAACCAAAAACAAAATTATCTCTCAAATTTGACTAAAATCCAGTATTGGGATACATGAGACACAAAACAATAGTTTAAGTTTTGAACCATCAAAATTTCCTATACAGAATAAAATGTATCTAACTATCTGACAGTGATATATCATTTTTTTGAGATACCCATACAATAAAAGATTACAACTCTCTCTTCCTATGTTTGATATACTTTGTGGATGTAATGATGTACTGTATTGCTCAAAATAAGTGTATCCAAAATCAACATAATAGCACAGCATAACGAATATTCATGTGAGACAAATTCAAATGGAGAGAGAAAGATACATGTGCAAGCACAGACACACGGAGTTTATTGTCAAACATTTACCTTTGGATCTCGAAGATAGTGAACAATTTCTTCAAGCTCCTGCTTTGCCTCATCAACACCCTTAACGTCATTAAACTTTGTGTTAGATTCCATGCTAGGCTGCACTTCTTCATGCAAACCAAGTCCTGTAACATGGAGAATCACATATAAGGAAAGAAAAAAGTTTTACATCATTTAAAATTGTAATTGTACCAAATAAAAGCTCACCAAAAAGTATAATAATATAGTTGTACCTTTACTGATTCCTCTATCCTCGATTAGCGCTCCTACACCGGAAATTAACAAAAAACCCAGTGCAATAGTGCGAATGGTACGCCACAATTGCTCTTTAAAATGCCCTCCTTCAGCTGCCACCATGTGGATGGGAGCACTGGCCGTTCCAAGAACACTGCCTTTTGTTGATTTTCCCACATTCTTGAAAGCTGAAAGACCTCCTATACTTTCTTCCCCTTGAGCTGAGTTGGAGATACCTACAAATTTCATAAACCTCTTGCTTAAGAAATCTAAAACTTAGAACAAAGAACTCATAACAGGGTAAAAACATGTTTTAAATCCAAAAAATAACATTCAGACATTAATTTAGATAAAAGTAGGTGTCTGGCTATGCCAATTCTCCTTCAAAACATCATCAACATGACCTCCAAGAGCTATGCATTTCCAAGCGATCTTGCAATATTCGTAAAATCAACAAACCTATGTTCTCACACACCTCTTTGCAATGTCTTAAGCAGTTCGCTGTCATCCAGCCTGTCAACTCTTACTAATGCTTTAACATATTCCGAGAGTGCTGATTGGTTATGATGTAATGATGGTTGGCTTTCAAATAATCGGATCACTGCTTCAGGATCGTTTCGACGGTAAAGTTCTCGAAGATGAGCAACCTCACTGGCCTCATCTGCATCACGTACTCTGCGAGCTAAACTGCCAACATAGTTTGATTGCAACCTCCTTTGTGCACCAAAGAAACTATTCACTGCAAAGAAGAGGAAAAAGGAGGTTGTTCTCATAACTCATGGCGAAGAAAAAAAAACAGAGAATAGTGCTCAACCGTTTGCCTGATGTCCTATAAAAAGCTAAAGAAAAAAAAAGGAACAATGAAACAATAATTTTAGACATGTGAAATCAAAGTAAAGTTCCCATTAGAAACATCCTACAGTCACATGATTAAGCTATTCTTGACAGAATCACAACACTTCTTAAATGGAAAATAGAAAAATGATCAATAATGTCAAAACAGAACTTTAGCAATACAAACAGATAACATCTAAATGCTATCGTAAGAGCATACCTCCAGCACCTTCAAACTTGTTGATGGGAAAATAAGTCCTAAAAAACAAATTCTTGACTTGCCCCAAGTCTGATTGACGTTTTGAAACCTATTAAAGCAAATATAGAATTTAATTAATAAAACAAAAAAAGTAAACAGAATATTAAGTACATGTTAATTTCTATACAATATAACAGCATGAACTTTAAGAATCTAAGCAAATAAGAATGAGAGTTTGCATCCTGATTAGCTGTGCCTTTGGATGCCAAAGGCTCTTCCTTTTGCGTACATAAACACGTTGCACACATGAATTAGGCATGTGTGTATTTACAGACAAAGGATATACCTATAACTGATATATTTGCAGTCATACTATAAGTGAGAGTGTGAGACCAGTGAAAGCCAAGGAAGGGGTTTTACATGCATGAGTGAGCCCACATTTATACAAAGAAAAGCACAATTGATAGTTATGTAGGTACAACTAATAAATTAAAATTTGAAGTAAACTCCTTCCTTTTCTGTGATTCTAGAAAAAGTGATTCACCAACCACAGCGGCACAACCCACTTTCCTTTTTTATAAGAAGCAAAATGCCACCATCTAAGCAGTGCCAGAAGCTCAAACAGGCTTTGAACAGATAGCAGTCAACAGACCAACCATGAAACGTGATTATTCAATCAAAACACAATTTTCCACATTATTTAGCTAAACACATGCCAATCCAACACTGCATAACAATACAATAACAGTAAAAACCTCAAATTTGAAGCCAAAAAGTCCCCTTCCCACATAAAACTTAACAAATAATTAAAAATAAAGCATGCTATTGGCTGATAATAAATCTGTCTCCTTATGTCCAAAATACAATGAATCCAGATTCAGAACCCCGTTCTAGCTTCGTAACCTACCTAGACGCGGAACTTTCGATTTAATTAACAATGCAAAAGTTTCTAACAAAGTACAAATAAATTTAAAGTTAATTTAAAATTAATAAATGGAGCTCCTAGAACAATCCGAAATCCCGCAAATATTAAGATTAGGGTTTCTGTAGTTTTAAAATTGCAAACTTGATAGTCAAAAGGTCTATCAAAAATAAGAGGAAAATCACAAAGAATTAATAAAAATCCACAATCAATCAATAAATCAACTGAAATATATGCAACTGACCTCTGTGATTAGGCGCCTCCAAGCCATAGCCTTCAGAGACCAAAAAAAAGGGTCTAATCTTTGTAAGATAACTCTTCTTTCTTTCTCTTTCTATATCTAGAACTGGTCTCTCAAAAAGTACGGCATGCGCAGATATCCGGTCTCCGGACGTGTTTGGTAAGCAAGAAAATGGAAGAAAATATATGAGAGCGAATGAGAGCAAGAGAATGAGCGTTAAAACAGCGTGAATGCGTGAGATTTCGGAAAATGTCGTTATTGCCCTTGCAGCGAAGTGTATATTTTTGACGTCGTTATGGTCCGTCCACCTCTGAGAATCAACTTCATTTACAAAGAAAACCTAAAATTCGTAATTACAACCTTCTTAAAATTTTAGTGAAAATTGTGGGTTAATTGCACAAACATACACTCTATTTATCTAATAAAGCAAAATTTTAAACAAATGTCCTATTCAAACACAAACATCCCAATTGAAATATATCTGGGATATGGAAAGTCAATAGTACCATTGGGTAAAGGGGAGAGGTTATTTTGATGGGTAAATTTCACAAACAACCCTGAATTTAGGTGTAATTGTATAAATATTTATTTTTTTCTAATAATTACATAAATATACCCTATCGTCAATTGACTTTTGTTAACTTTAACTTTTAACTACCTTTGTATCCCGAAATGACTAAACTACCCTTGAATACTTATTTATCTTTTCTATTATTATTTAAATATATTAAAAAATATTTACTTTAAAAATTGAAAAAATCGGTACATTTTTTTGTTGCTTTCTTTTGATAACTCTTATTTTTTACACGTTGTGTAGCCCCTTATCTACATCTTTTATACTTGTTTTCAGGGTAAAACCGGGTATTTAACGTTTTAAATAAGTGTTTCAGGTTATTTTTCATCACAGGGGCTAAAGTGCAAAAATAGAGAAATATTGGGGTAAAAGTGTAATTTTTGAAAGTGGGATTTTGCTCCCTATTTCTGCAATTAGGGGCCGCAGAAAAGGGACCAAAAGACCTCCATTTTGCAATTCTGTGGCCTAGGGCGCAGAATAGGGCGCATAACAGGGCGCGGAATTTTGACGAAAACTTCCTACATAATGCTCAACTTGCGGAGGTAATATCTCTCTTCTCCGATCAAACTAGATTTCATACTACATATGGTTGGAAAGCCCCAGAATTCTTCTTTCCTTCTTTCCAACGGTTCATCAAGAACGCGATTCCGATATTTGTGGAGAAAGTTATGCCCATTTTCGTAACGGCGCGCGCTGTTGGAAACCCACCCCGAAATGCCCAATTTTCAGCCACTTAAGGGCATTCTCGTCCTTTCCCCCATTTCTGCCCTAATCTCCTCAACACTATAAATATCCCCATTTTCTTTCCTCTTAGGAGTTTTTAGAGAATCCCTTCCATCCCTCTCTATCTCTTCCGCCCAACTCTCTCTCTCTTTTCCATTTTCTTCATCTCCTTCACCTTCTTCACCAAATAAAAAGAGGATCCAAGCTCCCATGGAGGTTTTTCCTCCATGGGAGCTCACCATACACCTCCACCACCATTTTTACACTACATCCACCCATCTAGGAGTAGATTACAAGAAGAATGAAGTGGTCTTTGGACCAAAAACGAGCTAGGAAATCAAGGAGAACTTGGAAGAGTTGTCTTCAAGGGTTGTCTCCTTTAAACTCATTTCTTTTTGTATTTCTTATTTTCTTGGATGTAATCACCAATTTGGGGATTTTGTAAACCTACACTTAATGCAATATATGTATGATTGTTCTTATATTCTTTGAGTTTTGTTCTACTTTTTGCTTATCTATGATTAAATCTCTATTGTGATATTCATGTGTGTGATGGGTCTAAATTGATATGTGTCCATGAATGGGATTAGGAGTAGTGTAATTTAATTTAGGAGTAGAGTAATTTAACATCCCATGATTGTTGATTGATTGATGGATGGATGATAAAAAATACCATGTTTAGAATGATTTGAGTGTTGAGTATTAGCTCTAAAGAGTGGGAGAAGTTTGATTGATGCATGTATTTGCTAAATTAGACTTTGGTTCTATATTCTTGTACTTAATGGGTCTTTGTTTCAAAGGCACAATTGCTCACCCATGGCTTGGGTTGGGTGATGAATTGATTTAGGGATAATTCCCAAATCAAGATAATGAACCCCTAGCTTAAATTGAATGGTCTTAATGTAAAACAATCAACTTGTTGCATGTAGTTGTTTGGTAAGCTTGTTTTCATTTTTAGCCATCCTAGAGAGATTGATAAAACCAAATCCATATCTAGAGTAAAGATAAACTGAATTTCTCTTGTGCTTGTGTAGTTATACGGGTATTTCATTATTTAATGCTTTCACTCGGTTAGCCACCTTGTGGATGATATTTAGGTTGTATGTTATATATTGCGTGGTTCACATTAACATGTCCAGCGTGATATCCTCTACATTTGACCAGACAGTTGAGAGATCACTAGGCTGGCGTGTAGAGCTCGTGTGTGTGTCCCACCGTCCTTAATGAATCCAAGCATTTATGCATGGATGTAATCTCAAAAACATTGAGAGAGATTAGAGATTAATTAAGGGGACACGAGCATATAATATACGTGTTGTATAGGTATCTCGTATTCTTAATGCTTTCACTTGGTTGCCATCCCGTATTTGGTTAGTCATTGTGAATGAATTATTGGCTATAGTATGGCCCACGCGGTTACGCATTACATGCCCAACGAAATAACCACTGTATATGATCAGGCAGTGAGAGATACACTAGGCTGGCATACAGGGCTCTTGTGTGTGTGTCACGATACTTAATGAATTCATGTGTACTTTGTATGTGTGGATGTGATTTCTAAGACTCAAGAGAGATTAGAGATCAATTAAGGGGGACACAAGTCTATGATATACTTGCATATTGAGGGACTAAGTGAGTCTAGTACTTAATTAGGAGGATTGTTACGGTTGACTCATTTCCCTAGTGTAACCACATTTCATGCATCTTTCCATTCCATCCTATCCATGTATATATTATGTTAGTTAATTTATTTATTTATATTATTATTTACTTTTTCGCAAATGCAACACACGAGTTTTCTCAGAGTGTTGTAATAATAACTAGAACCGGTGACGGTTGGCGAATCCCACCTCCCTACGAAACGATACTCTCACTTGCCACTGTGCTAGTTCCTGTGACTCGTGCGCTATCGAGGTCGAACTTAAATGTTCATCTTTTGACTGACATTGCAACGACCTGTCGTCATCTTTCTATCATTTTATTTAACACAATCAGAACCCACAAAACTGGAAAATGGCTGTGTTTAGTGGGTTTTTATTATGTTTGGTGATTTTTGTGGGTTTTAATTCTGTTGATTAAATGTAATTGTTGGTGGGTTTTGATTGTGTTGGTGAAATGAAATTATTTGTGGGTTGATGAGTATTGGGGACATGGAAAATGTTAAAAAAAAAATGATAGAAAGAAGAAGAAAATAAAAGCAACAAAAAAAAAATGTACCGATTTTTTCAAAATTTTAAGTAAATATTTTGTAATATTTTTAATTAATAAAAAAAAAAGATAAATAAGTTTTTAAAGGTAGTTTAGTCATTTCGGGATACAAATGTGGTTAAAGGTTAAAGTTAACAAAAGTCAAATAACGGTATGATATATTTATGTAATTATTAGAAAAAAAAAATGAATATTTATACAATTACACCTAAATTTAGGGTTGTTTGTGAAATTTACCCACCAAAATAACCTCTTCCTTTTACCCAAAGGCACTATTGACTTTCCATATCCCAAGCACATTCCAATTGGGATGTTTCTGTTCGAATAAGGCATTTGTTTGAAATTTTGCTTTATTAGATAAATAGAGAGTATGTTTGTGCAATTAACCCGAAAATTGTTGAAAAAACCACAAAAATATATGCAATAGTGTTAACCACAAACCAATTTTAATTGTTAATAACCTCATTACAAACTTTCATTTCAGTCCATAGCCAATAAATTACCGAAATGTCCCTCAAAGCCCCAGAACATTGATTTACTCTTTTTTATTTTGTGAGTAACAAATCACACAAAAAAAAGAAAAAAAAAACCATGAATCACATTTATTTTGTTCTTTTTTTTTTTTTTTTTTTTTGAAATATTACAGTAATTCGGGATTTGGAGAGGGGGTAGACTCGAACTCACAACCTCATAGAGTAGATGAGAGGGGCAAACCACTAGACCAACCTTAACTTGTCCATATTTTATTTTGTTCTTACTGAGATTTTTTAACTTATTTTTCCAAAAATTCTGATATCATGAAATTTGGCTGAACAAATGTGAAATCGTCCATGCTTTTTTTTTTCCAAAAAAATTATATAAAATGAAAAAACCCATTGGAGAAGAGGAGGAAGCTAACCAACATATCAAAGAACTCGGGCAACTAGCACCTAGGCGAAGGCGTTGTTGTTGGTGGCGCGCATGCGCTACCCCAAAACAACACACGCCTAGCGATGCTATTGCCGACGAAGCAGCCTCTAATATATTTTTTTTACAATCATGTTTTTAGGATTTTCTATGGAGAGAGTGTTTGAGGAGGCAATTTATTGAGAGATATTTGAGACATTTCAAATTTCAACTAGTTATTAACAACATATGTGGCTAAAAATAAATTTTACATGTCTTAGGGACTATATATGATTTTCTTCCAAACTTTTATAGGGGTAATTTCTAATTTTAACCTCAAAAGTAGAAGGAAAAAAAACTCAGAGAGAGAGAGAGAGAGAGAGAGAGTATCTAAAACCTAAAATAAAAGGAAGTGTCATGAAGTAGATTTGAAAACCAAAATAAAAAGAAAAGAAATAAAACAAATTTGAAAATTAAAAAAAAAATACATAAGAAAAAAAAATTGTATATAAATCTTGACTTTATCGAGCTCTATTAAGAGTCGAGACATAGCGGGGTATATTCAATCTAGAATTCGTTAGATTTTTTTTAAGTGATGAATTTTGGTGAAATTCACAAATTCCATATATTCTATTTAAAATTTGTCAGAATTCTGTAAAGAATTTGTTGGACTTTTATATAGAATTGTATGGAATTGAATGTATTTATCTTGAAAAAATAATATTTCATTATTCATCATATAGTAGTTTAAGACACATTCAAAAAATATACATAATAGTTTGAGACTATCAATCACCGACAATTTTATACATAACTTTTATTTATATTAATCAAATTAATGAAATTTTGATATTGTAAAAAGAATAATTGACTTTTAAAATTATAATTATCAAGGCCAATATATATATATATATATATATATATATATATAGTGAGTCTCTCATAAGGGATCCCTTATTTTAATTTCATTAAGGACCTTGATGAAATCACATTCATTTTTATGAATTTTAATCTGAATTTATTTGTTGATGATAAGTTCATTGAAATCTATCTATGAATAAAATTTGAGAATTTTTCAAGCACCGGAACTATGTTTCTTGAATTTTTCTATATTTCGTCTATTTTTCTAATGCCTTCATATTTAACAAAATCAAAATAAATATTTTTAGTGCTTGAAAAATTTTCAAATTTTATTCATAAGTACATTTTATTGAACTTATCATTCACAAAATATATATATATATATATATATATATATATCAAAATTCATAAAATGAATGTGATTTTATCAATGTCCTTACCGAAATTAAAATAAAGGATCATTTATGACTTATGAGACTCACTATATATATATGAAAAAAAATTCAAATTTTATTCATAAGTACATTTCATTGAACTTATCATCCACACAAAAATTCATATCAAAATTCATAAAAATGAATGTGATTTTATCAATGTCCTTACAGAAATTAAAATAAATGATCATTTATGAATATGAGACTCACTGTATATATATACCGTCTTTACCGAAATTAAAATAAGGGATCATTTATGACTTATGAGACTCCCTATAAATATATATATACTGCCGCACATGTTGTAATTATCCTTTAAGTTGTATTTATCTATTAGCTCTTAGTATCAGCATAGGAGTAGGAGATTACATTCACTACAATTGTAATGCACGACCTGTGCAGTATATATACTTGTAAATTCTATTCATCATAAATTTAGAAGCATTATTTTTTACATGGTATCAGAGCATTCATAACTCAAAAGAGTCCAAACCGATCTAACCTAACTCAAAAAGAGTCCAACCGATCCAACCTATCATGGCCACTTCCGCGTCATCTTCTTCCACCTCAGTCACAGTCATCTCCTCCTCATCCTCGTCTCACGACATGAACCCTTCCGCAAACACTATCATCTCCATCAACATTGCTGCACAAGCACTTCTCAAGCTCACAGCGACAAACTACCGCTCTTGGAAGCTTCAGTTTCATACCCTTCTAGTTAGGTGTGACCTCATAGGCTTCGTTGATGGACAACGACCATGCCCTCCGGCCACCATCACAACCGGTGACAATGCCTCACCAAATCCTGCATATCACGTGTGGACTAGGCAGGATCAACTATTGCTAAACGCAATCCTTGGGTCAATATCCCCGTCCATCATCTCTTTTATCGCTTTCGCCAAAACTTCCTATGATGCCTGGACTGCACTCGCCAATACCTATGCAAAACCCTCCAGAGGACACATCATGCATCTCAAAGGTATACTCACAAACATCACCAAAGGTACTCAATCCATCACTGAATACATGCAACATGCAAAGAGCATCACAGATGAACTAGCCATGCTTGATGTACCGGAAAACTTTGAAGACCTGACAGTAAAAGTCCTAAACGACCTAGGTGATGAATTCAGAGATATCTCATCGGCGGTTCGTGCCCGTGACTCACCAATTACATTTGAAGAACTCTATGAAAAACTTATTAATTCGGAGGCTGTCCTAAAACAAAACCTTGCAAGAGATCAAAAACTTCCCATCACTGTAAAATATGTTGCTAAACCTTACTCAAGTGGTCCCCAATCCATCTACAACCGCCAGAACAACAACAACAATAGAAATCCCAATCCAAACAGGCCGGCTGACATATCCTCCACAAACTTTAGAAATTTCACTCGGAATCCACCAAACGGGCAACGACCATATCGGGATTTCTGTCAACTTTGTGGAGATCAAGGACACACCGCCAAAAGATGCTCCACATATACCTTTACACCAGCCCAGCCGCACCAACAGCAGTAACAACCGCCGAAACAGTGGCAATCGCACCAGCAGCAGCCACCACACCAGCAACAGCCGTCGAAACAGTGGCAGCCGCAACCATGCGCTCACTTCGCTGCACCGGTGACCTCAACCCCTAACTGGCTCCTCGATACCGGCGCATCTCACCATGTCACCGCGGACCTCCAAAATCTTTCCATGCACTCTCCGTATAGTGGTTCAGATGATATCATAATTGGTGACGGCTCAGGTTTGAAAATCACACACACAGGATCTCACCGATTACCCTCTAAATCCTCATCCTTTTTACTAACTGATGTTCTATGTGTGCCAAACATGACTCAAAATTTGATTTCGGTCTCAAAATTTGATTTCGGTCTCAAAATTTTATGTCTCTAATCAAGTGGTTGTTGAATTTTTACCATTTTCTTTTGTTGTGAAGGATCTCCGTACGGGGGTGCGGCTTATGCAAGGACGGACTAGGAATGGAGTCTACGAATGGCCATCTCATGCTCGGTCGGAAACACCACCAATAATTGCCTTCTCTAGTGTCAAGGCCACAATTCCTGACTGGCATCACTGCCTCGGCCATCCGTCATCAAGAATTATCTCTAAGTTAATGTCTTCCCAAGCTTTGTCTATCATGTCGTCAAATAAACCTAGCAATCCATGTAATGTGTGTCTTATTAATAAAACTCATAAATTACCTTTTTCATCCTCATCTGTTCTGAGTTCTAAGCCACTTGAAGTCATCTTTTTAGATGTTTGGAGCTCTCCAATTATCTCTAGAGATGGCTACAAGTACTATGTGCTATTTGTTGATCACTTTGCCAAATATATGTGGATGTAACCCTTAAAGAATAAATCTGATGTCCATGCTGTGTTTATTCGCTTTAAATCACTGGTTGAAAAGTTTTTTAAAAACTCCATTATTTCACTGTATAGTGATAATGGTGGAGAATACATAGCACTAAGGCATACTCTTGCAAACCATGGCATCTCTAACTTCACTACTCCACCTCACACGCCGGAACACAATGGTGTCTCTGAGTGGCGTCACAGACACATAGTAGAGACAAGTTTAACACTTCTCACCCATGCATCACTACCCTTTTCATTTTGGTCTCATGCATTCACGACTGCTGTATATCTAATTAATAGGATGCTTACACCCCTGCTAAACATGATATCGCCTTTTGATAAAATATTTAGTGTGCGTCCCTCATATGCTAAGCTCCGTGTCTGTGGGTGCTTATGTTATCCTTGGATTAAGCCATACAATACTCATAAACTAGAGTCTAGGTCGAAATCATGCATATTTATAGGATACTTGTTAACGCAAAGCACGTACCACTGTCTAGACCTTGAGACCGATCGTGTGTTCGTGTCGTGTCGCGTCACGTTAACTTCGTTGAGTCAGTTTTCCCATACCACACACTACAAAAGAGTCTTCCCAGGTCTGACTCAAATACTTGTGATCTCTGGTTATCCCTTCCTTCTCCCACAGTGACCGCTCCCGTGCATGAAATGTCTCGTCAGACATCTCTTCCAAATTCTCGAGCACAAACTGCGTCCCCCTCTCCTTCACAGCTGTCGCCTACCGTTGCACCATTTTTCACTGTCGAGACAGCCACTGCAGCAAGCCGTGAACCCACTATTCCGCCTGTCTTCAGCCAAGCCATCTCTGCCTTACCTGACAGTGCACCTGCAGCCACCAATGTTTCGTCTGACAGCCTACTTGTAGTATGCTTTGTTAAACCTAAAACCAGACCAGCAGCTCTTCCTCCTGCAGTCACCGCCACCCATCATATGGTAACAAGGTCCAAGAACAATATACACAAGCCTCTCCTGAAACTCTCTCTCACAAGTGTTCTCTCACCCACTTAAACTGAGCCCACATGTATGTCTCAAGCTCTTAAATTTTCGGAATGGAGACGCGCCATGTCTGAGGAATTTGACGCTCTTATTAGAAATGAAACATGGAAATTGGTTCCCTCACACCCATCACACAACACAGTGGGATGCAAATGGGTATTTCGCATAAAAAGGTCTCCAGATGGCTTCATCTCCAAGTACAAAGCGTGTCTGGTAGCCAAGGGGTTTCACTAGCGGCTTTCACTAGCGGCCTGGTGTGGACTACACTAACACTTTCAGTCCCGTGGTCAAAACCACAACTATCCGAGTCTTACTGAGCGTTGCGGTTTTGAGAGGGTGTTCTCTGCGCCAGTTGGATGTGAACAATGCTTTTCTTCAGGGTCACTTAGATGAGAGCGTATTTATGGCACAACCACCTGGGTTCATGGATCATGATGTTCCACTTCATGTCTGTCGTCTCAAGAAAGCCATCTATGGTCTCAAACAAGCACCTCGAGCGTGGTACAATGAACTTCAACAATTCCTCATCCAAAATGGGTTTGTTAACTCACACTCTGACACTTCACTATTTGTTTTCAATGCTAACGGATGTGTGATTTTTTTGTTAGTATATGTTAATGATATCATTGTAACTGGTAATAATGGTGCACAATTTGATACATTTGTTGCCACTCTTGCTCGGCGCTTCTCCATTAAAGACCTTGGTATTTTATCATACTTTCTTGGGGTTGAAGTGATTTTATCCCCGGCTGGTCTGTTTCTTTCTCAGCACAAGTACGTGACTGATCTCCTCACTCGCACGAAGATGAGTGACTCCAAACCGGTGGCTACTCCTCTCCCCACCGATCATAAACTTACACTACTTAATGGTACGTCTCTCATAGATGCCACTGAATATCGTCAGGTAATTGGAGCGCTTCAATATCTATCTTTCACTCGCCCTGACATTGCGTTTGCTGTCAACAAATTGGCTCAATTTATGCATCAATCCACAACTAGACACTGGTCTCTCACCAAGCGTCTCCTACGGTATCTGAAAGGAACGATCGCCCATGGTCTTCTTCTGCGTCGAGACTCGCCAATCACCTTGCATGCGTTCTCTGATGCAGATTGGGTAGGTAATCCAGATGATCGTACTTCAACTAGTGCTTATGTCCTATTTCTTGGGTCAAATGTTGTCTCGTGGTGTTCTCACAAACAAAAATCTGTCGCCCGCTCATCCACTGAAGCGGAATACAGAGCTGTAGCTCTTGCTATGTCTGAAGTCTTATGGTTGTCATCTCTCTTGCGTGAGCTACTCATTTCATCACTCTCTGCATATAATTTTCTGTGACAATATTGGCGCCACCTACCTCTGCTCTAATTCGATCTTCCACTCGCGGATGAAACATATAGAAATTGACTTCCACTTTGTTCGTGATAGAGTTCAAAGGGGCCAAATTCAGGTGTCTCATGTCGCATTCGCGGACCAGCTAGCTGACTCGCTTACCAAACCATTGTCCAAGATAAGGTTTGCACTCTTACAGTCCAAGATTGGTGTCTCTGAAATGCCCACCATCTTGCGGGGGCGTATTAAGGATATCCAATCCAATCCAACTCTACTTCAGATTTGAAGACTCATACAAATCCAAATCCAAATCCAAATCCAACTCATACTTGAAGTCTTATGCTTTCCTTATACTGCTGCACATGTTGTAATTATCCTTTAAGTTGTATTTATCTATTAGCTCTTAGTATCAGCATAGGAGTAGGAGATTACATTCACTACAATTGTAATGCACGACCTGTGCAGTATATATACTTGTAAATTCTATTCATCATAAATTTAGAAGCATTATTTTTTACATCTATTTTATTTAGGATTTGGTTTCCTATACATCATGAACTATATATATATACACGGTGGTGTTCACCTTAGTGCATGGGCATTGATGTATTTATATAATTGCAATGCATGTAAGTCATTAATTAAACATAAGTTAATGTTGACTAAGTCATCGACAATTGATGGATTTTACAAAAGAATTAAAACCTCGATTCATCTTTGTAAACATCTAAACGATATTACATTTGGTTTTTTAATAACTTAGCTTTTAAATACTAGTATATTTGTCTTTCATTAACTTGAATTTTTTTTTTTATCTTGGCACTCCCAAAGACAAAAATTGCTCCTGCTTTGTGCTGACAATCATGCCACTTTCTCTCATCCTTCTCCTCTGTGGAAGAATCCAGATTTCTTTATCAAGCTTCCCTTTAAGCTTAATAAGGACACTAATCCTACCAAGGCTACCCACTCAGTCATGTCTCCCTCAGATCTCAAACTCGCTAATGAGGAATGCAATGATCTCCTTCGTCAAGGTCTGATCAAACATACCTCTTCTCCCTGGGCGTGTCAAGCCTTTTACGTTGAAAAAGGCACAGAATTGCTCAGAGGAAAAAAGAGATTAGTCGTGGATTACAAGCCTCTCAACCTCTTTCTTAGAGATGACAAGTTTCCTGTTCCCAGGCCAAATGTCTTATTCTCTCAACTTCCAGGTGCTATGATCTTCTCCAAATTTGATCTCAAGGGTGCTTTTTGGCAAATTGGTATTCATCCAGATGAAAGATACAAGACAGCATTCTGTCTTCCTAATGCTCAATACCAATAGACTGTTCTCCCTTTTGGTTTAAAAACTGCTCCATCCCTTTTCCAAAAGGCTGTTACCAGGATTTTTCATCCTCTCCTACACTCAGCACTCGTTTACATTGATGATATCCTCCTGTTCTCTCAAGATGATACCTCTCACAATCTCCTTCTCCAACAATTCCATGACATTGTTCATCACTATGGTATCATGCTCTCCGAAAAGAAAAGCATAGTTGGGAAATCTGTAATTGAATTTCTTGGGATGCACATTTCCAATGGCCAATACCGTCATGGTCCTCATTTGGCTGTCCGTTTATTAGACTTCCCCGATTCTGATCTCAGTGTGAAACAAGTTCAACAGTTTCTCGGAATCGTCAACTATGTTAGAGATTTCATTCCACATGTCAGTCATTACACCTCAGTTCTTTCTACGCTCCTCAAGAAGCGTCCTCCTCCCTGGAGTTCCTCCCACACTGAGGCCGTCGTCAAATTAAAGGAGATCACTCAATCTCCTCCTGCCCTCGTCATCCCTTCTTCGGGCCAACTCATCCTCCAGACTGATGCCAGTGATATTTTCTGGGGAGCCGTTCTCATTGAAGACCGAGACGGTCAAAGGAAATACTGTGGTCATGCTAATGGAAAATTCAAAGATGCCCAACAGCATTATCACACTATCTATAAAGAGATTCTCGCTGTCAAATACGGAATCCAAAAGTTGGATTTTCACCTCAGGACAAGAAACTTTATTGTTGAAATGGACAACTCATCTTTTCCAAAGATACTCGATTTTTGCAATAAGATTCCTCCCAATCCTCTCCTTTTGAGACTCAAAAATTGGTTTGCCCAATACGACTTCACTGTTCGTCACGTGAAAGGCCATCATAATATAATTGCTGACATGCTCTCCAGACCTCCACTCACTCATCTCATCTCATTACACCCACAGGTCATTATCCTCTTGTCTTCATGACTTCTCCTGCTGGTCCCTCATCATCTCATGCTGGTCCCTCATCATCCTCACCAGCCATACCTGATTACTCATTCCCACCAGAACTCTTGGCCACGTTGCCACCTGATCATCAACCTTCTTTAAATCAGATCCAATCCTTCGCCAAGGCTCAACTTCCGGTCTACTTAGCTCAGATCAACAGACAAGACTGTCGTCACACTGTCAACAACCTGTCCAGACCATTTCTTGACCCGTTCATAATGCCACCTTTCTACTATTTTTCTCCTCAACTCCTTTGGTTCCTCTGGTGTTTATCAGTTCTACATCATCATGCCATCATCTTCCCACTTCAGGACCTATACGGTCATCTCCATGATCCTTCTCAACGGAACTCTTTGTTATGGGTTTTCCTCCAATGGTTCACATCCTTGACCAACTGGAAGAACGAACTCACTGAGCTCATGGGCAAATATAACATTTGGAAGCTTGATTATGAATCAGCTGCCTCTGTATGCTATATATGGATCTTCAATAGGCCCTACAGGTACAATCCCCACAACCGACTCCTTTGGACTGCCAACTCCAGTTATGAATGGCATACCACGTATGATTATCCAAAGATGTATCCACAAATCCTCCAAGTCTGTCTGCTCAATTTCCTCTGTGATGTTAATGACGTCTCCACCGACGAAGTTTTCATCCTACCAGATATTCCCAGAGACCCCTCTCAAAGCTGGAACCCTTTTCTAAATTCATACATGATTGACTCTCAGGACCCCTTTGACACTGCCTGGCCCTGCTTCATCTGTGGAGCCCAAGATTCAGATGATAAAAATCATGCCAACTGTAATCTGTCTTCAAGTCCGTGATTCAGCTCCGCTCAGACCAAGATCTCAACTCGTCAGGTGAAATGAAATAATTCACTTTCATTATGCTATTTTGTTTTATTAGGCAACTGTTTGGCCTTATTAGGTTTAATTATGTTATTTCGTTTGTATTAGGAATCCTTTGTCTTTATTTGGGTTTGATTGTCTGTAAACTTTGGCCGATGGCCCTGCTCTGCTTTAGCTAGGTATCTGCCACGTTTGAGGCCTTACTGTGTCCTAGTTTTGTCTGTACTCTATCTCTCCCTCTATATAAGGAGAGCTCGTCACTTGTGTAAACTCAGAATCAAATCAATAAATATTTTCTTGTGTTTTAACTCTCATGTCTTGCTAAATTGTTCCTCTTCTTCCTTTGAATGCCATGTCTCTCATATAAATAGCAGTCTGTAATTATCTCAGTATGCTCTGTGCTTGCTTCTAGGTTGAGGATCCTGCACATCAGAAGATGAGATTTGTTGGCTTTTTGGCTTAAGGTCCCTGTCTGTCTCTAGTGGGTTGGAAAGTTAGTACCCTGTTCAGGCCGTGGTTAGGCCGCCATTGTGGGGAAAACTCTAAAGACCTGTTTGAAAGGCACCCAGGGGTACCTGCCACCCGAATGGTATCAGAGCCTTGTCTCGAGTCCCTGGAGTCCAGGAAAAGAGTTAGACTGTTATGAGTATGTTTAGACTGGTATAGAAAGAAGAAATTTCTCAAAAATGGCAAACACTAGCACAAATCCCTCTACTACTTCCCTAGTTCCTAATAGATTGTCTTCTTCTATGTCCTTACCTCCTCCTACTATCCAAAAAACCCAGTCCAACAGAATCCAAGATCTAGTAGAATACACCCATATCCCTGCTTCTGCCCAGATAAATGAAACTACTTTCCCTCTGCTCAATCCATACAACATCTTCAAGAGAAACAAATCTCTCGCCACCCGGTTAACTCGTCTTGTCCATACCAGACCACTTCCCATCAAAGAATATGTCCAGTCCACAGGCTTAGATAAATGTTTGATTCCATCCTCTCCCAGTGAACAATATGTCACTCTCACTATTGATCAAAACATGATAGATCAATGGATCAAGGAAGGATACTCACATCTCCACATAGGTGCTGTCAGAATCATCCTCTCCCTTCATGGTCGAAAAGGCTTACCTGTCACTGCCAGACTGGCCTTGCTCAACACCATCTACACTCAGTATGAACATGCTGTGATTGGCACCTGCCTATCTACTCTTCATGCTGGTAGCATATCCCTCACATACTATCCCAACTTCAACATTCCTTTACGAGACCAGAACCTCCACAAATGTCTCAAGATCCAAGTTCAGATCCTTGGTGCTCCCATGCAAGCAAATTCCTATATGGCTACTGTCCATCATCAGCTTGCTTACAGACTTCAAGATCATGCTCTTGATCTCCCACTTCCTGGTCATAATGGTGATACGATCTTCATCAAAGCGGAAAGAGAAGATGAAGTCTCTACCATCCTCCAAATCCCAAAACAACTGCCCAGAGAAAAGCTTACCGAGATCATGCCTCTTGAATGGCTCACAAACTATGAAAAGGTTTTCCAGGACGAAGCTCATGTCGTTGCTGCAGATACATCATATGTTCCCCAGCCAGATAGCTCCATCAAAACAATCTATGCACCCCTCACCAGTCCTAAGGCTTTGTCCAGTTCGGAGACTCCTCCGATATTCCAAGCCCAACCGGTTACCACTGAAGCTGACATTCCTATCCACAGTTTTGAAGCTGACGGATCTCTGATCTACACTGATAAGATCCGTGGTCACTTCATCTGGGATGATGATCCCAATATGTGTGATGCAGACTGTATCTGTCGACGCTGTCTCAAGGACACCTCTCCTACCTTCTGCAAACCCTGGAATAAACCTCACAAACCAGATCATCCTGATAGTCCTTGGATAGGCCTCCATCCTATCAAAAATAAACCTTTACCTATTTATGACAGAGCTTTACAGATTTTACGATCTGAAGGTCTCCTACCTCCACAATCTGCCATTGCTGTCCCTAATCAACCCGCACCTGTCCCTTGCTACATGACCTCAGATTATGATTGTGATTTCCCTCCACTTGAACCTTCCTCAAATCAAGAAAAAACTCGTTTCTCAAAACCTTTTGTCCAATCTACCGAAGTTCAACCCGATGGTTCTTACAAACAGCCCTCCCAGGCTGAACAAGTCCTCAATTGGCAATCTTACAATGCCAGAGCCCAGAACAGAGTTCTTAACTCTATTGATCAGAAGATTGATCGTGTTACAAGACATGTTTCTCAACATGATCACCATCTCCAAAGTCTTGATGCCTCCTTCAGAGATTTGGCCTCTGACCTTCAATCGAGAATTGCAAAGCTTCATTCTGATCTTCACAGATATATTTCTCATGGTTATTCTGGCCCTGACTTTGACACAAAGGAAAGAGAAATCAAGCAACTTAAAGAACAGCTTGAGCAGCTGACCAGAGATCATTCTTACAAACCAAAACCTTACTCTCATCACTCACAATCACTGTTTTTCCCCGTATCTCCTACACATTCACCCCCTTCCAAACCTGATGATATTTCCAACCACTTTAAATCCACTGGTGAATTGTTCCGGAAATATCCCGTTCTCTCTTCCCCTCCAGCAAAACCTAAGAACAGGTCTCCTTCGAAGCAGAAAGACAAGCACGTTGCTTCCAGTTCATACGACCAAGTTCTATTTGCTTCTAAGACGTTTTCCTCCTCATCCAAGTCTGATTCAGCATCCTTTTCTGAAGACGTCTCCTCCCAGTCGTCACAGACTTCCTGTCCTTCATCCTGGCTGGATACTGCCGCCTCTTCTCCTCAAGGTCTTGCAGACCTTACTCAAGTTTTCATGGCATCCCGCACAGATCCTCAGCCCTCGACAAGAACCTATGAGTCTCCCGATGAGACTGCCTCCACTACTCCTGCTCCCTTTGTCGAAGAACCTCCAGAACATGTTCCTGGCCGTTCTCCTGCTAAACCAACCAATGGCCCTTGGTTTACCCTTGATGACACTTCTCCTGGTTCCTGGAGAAAAAGGGTTTCAGAGATGAGCGCATGGCTTGACCTACAACTGGCAAAGTCTGAACAGAACCTTGAAACAATCCTACGTGAGTTCGTCTCTCGTTTTACTGGTTCTCTCAGAGATTGGTACCAAGCTCTTGGTGAATATAGACAACTCCAATTTGTCAGAGTCCCCTTAGCCTCCCAAGCCATGGGATACATATTCAGAGAATTCATTGGTGATCCTGACCATCTCTATAAACAAGCTCGACAAGAATTCTTTGACATGCGTTGCTGCTCTCTCAAAAGAAATGACATTATGTTCCATTACAAGCGTATGTCTCAACGATATCATACCCTTGGCGGAGTTGAGTAAGGTCTGCAAGACCATAAGGAGAAGAGGCGGCAGTGTCCAGCCAGGATGAAGGACAGGAAGTCTGTGACGACTGGGAGAAGACGTCTTCAGAAAAGGATGCTGAATCAGACTTGGATGAGGAGGAAAACGTCTTAGAAGCAAATAGAACTGGGTCGTATGAACTGGAAGCAGCGTGCTTGTCTTTCTGCTTCGAAGGAGACCTGTTCTTAGGTTTTGCTGGAGGGGAAGAGAGAACGGGATATTTCCGGAACAATTCACCAGTGGATTTAAAATGGTTGGAAAAATTATCAGGTTTGGAAGGGGGTGAATGTGTAAGAGATACGGGGAAAAACAGTGATTGTGAGTGATGAGAGTAAGGTTTTGGTTTGTAAGAATGATCTTTGGTCAGCTGCTCAAGCTGTTCTTTAAGTTGCTTGATTTCTCTTTCCTTTGTGTCAAAGTCAGGGCCAGAATAACCATGAGAAATATATTTGTGAAGATCAGAATGAAGCTTTGCAATTCTCAATTGAAGGTCAGAGGCCAAATCTCTGAAGGAGGCATCAAGACTTTGGAGATGGTGATCATGTTGAGAAACATGTCTTGTAACACGATCAATCTTCTGATCAATAGAGTTAATAACTCTGTTCTGGGCTCTGGCATTGTGAGATTGCCAGTTGAGGACTTGTTCAGCCTGGGAGGGCTGTTTGTAAGAACCATCGGGTTGAACTTTGGTAGATTGGACAAAAGGTTTTGAGAAACGAGTTTTTTCTTGATTTGAGGAAGGTTCAAGTGGAGGGAAATCACAATCATAATCTGAGGTCATGTAGCAAGGGACAGGTACGGGTTGATTAGGGACAGCAATGGCAGATTGTGGAGGTAAGAGACCTTCAGATCGTAAAATCTATAAAGCTATGTCATAAATAGGTAGAGGTTTATTTTTGATAGGATGGAGGCCTATCCAAGGACTATCAGGATGATCTGGTTTGTGAGGTTTATTCCAGGGTTTGCAGAAGGTAGGAGAGGTGTCCTTGAGACAGCGTCGACAGATACAGTCTGCATCACACATATTGGGATCATCATCCCAGATGAAGTGACCACGGATCTTATCAGTGTAGATCGGAGATCCGTCAGCTTCAAAACTGTGGATAGGAATGTCAGCTTCAGTGGTAACCGGTTGGGCTTGGAATATCGGAGGAGTCTCCGAACTGGACGAAGCCTTAGGACCGGTGAGGGGTGCATAGATTGTTTTGATGGAGCCATCTGGCTGGGGAACATATGATGTATCTGCAGCAACGACAGGAGATCGTCCTGGAAAACCTTTTCATAGTTTGTGAGCCATTCAAGAGGCATGATCTCGGTAAGCTTTTCTCTGGGCAGTTGTTTTGGGATTTGGAGGATGGTAGAGACTTCATCTTCTCTTTTCGCTTTGATGAAGATCGTATCACCATTATGACCAGGAAGTGGGAGATCAAGAGCATGATCTTGAAGTCTGTAAGCAAGCTGATGATGGACAGTAGCCATATAGGAATTTGCTTGCATGGGAGCACCAAGGATCTGAACTTGGATCTTGAGACATTTGTGGAGGTTCTGGTCTCGTAAAGGAATGTTGAAGTTGGGATAGTATGTGAGGGATATGCTACCAGCATGAAGAGTAGATAGGCAGGTGCCAATCACAGCATGTTCATACTGAGTGTAGATGGTGTTGAGCAAGGCCAGTCTGGCAGTGACAGGTAAGCCTTTTCGACCATGAAGGGAGAGGATGATTCTGACAGCACCTATGTGGAGATGGGAGTATCCTTCCTTGATCCATTGATCTATCATGTTTTGATCAATAGTGAGAGTGACATATTGTTCACTGGGAGAGGATGGAATCAAACATTTATCTAAGCCTGTGGACTGGACATATTCTTTGATGGGAAGTGGTCTGGTATGGACAAGACGAGTTAACCGGGTGGCGAGAGATTTGTTTCTCTTGAAGATGTTGTATGGATTGAGCAGAGGGAAAGTAGTTTCATTTATCTGGGCAGAAGCAGGGATATGGGTGTATTCTACTAGATCTTGGATTCTGTTGGACTGGGTTCTTTGGATAGTAGGAGGAGGTAAGGACATAAAAGAAGACAATCTATTAGGAACTAGGGAAGTAGTAGAGGGATTTGTGCTAGTGTTTGCCATTTTTGAGAAATTTCTTCCTTCTATACCAGTCTAAACATACTCATAACAGTCTAACTCTTTTCTTGGACTCCAGGGACTCGAGACAAGGCTCTGATACCATTCGGGTGGCAGGTACCCCTGGGTGCCTCTCAAACAGGTCTTTAGAGTTTTTCCCACAATGGCGGCCTAACCACGGCCTGAACAGGGTACTAACTTTCCAACCCACTAGAGACAGACAGGGACCTTAAGCCAAAAAGCCAACAAATCTCATCTTCTAATGTGCAGGATCCTCAACCTAGAGGCAAGCACAGAGCATACTGAGATAATTACAGACTGCTATTTATATGAGAGACATGGCATTCAAAGGAAGAAGAGGAACAATTTAGCAAGACATGAGAGTTAAAACACAAGAAAATATTTATTGATTTGATTCTGAGTTTACACAAGTGACGAGCTCTCCTTATATAGAGGGAGAGATAGAGTACAGACAAAACTAGGACACAGTAATGCCTCAAACGTGGCAGATACCTAGCTAAAGCAGAGCAGGGCCATATATATATATTAAATTCAATACATTCGAGTCCTCCACACCGAAAGACAAAATGTCTTTTTAAAAAAGAACATTACAAAAGTGAACAGTGTAGCAATTCAATCCCAAACTCCAAAATATAACAACTTTGAAGTGATGTGCATTATAAAAGTCCGAAAAAAATTATTCCACATATCATTATTCGTTCTCCTCCATTACCATCTTTGTCATTCTGCATAATGATGAATTTATACGAGACTTTTGTTTATATCATTCATATAAATGAAAAATTGATATTATAAAAAAATAATTGACTTTTTTTTTATTAATTTTCATTATCAATGTCAAAAGCTCCGTCTATTGTTAAGTTTGTTAGGATGATGTCCGTGGAGATTTGTAGTTCTTGTTTATTATAAATCCACTTTTTTTTAATAAAAATATATAATTATTATTTGTTAATTTCAATACATTATAAAAATCAAATCCATCAAAATCTATTAGGTTTGAACAAGATTTGTTATAGGCCTTTTTGTTTATAAATCTAATTTTAAAATCCATCCAGTTCCATCAAATTTCATCACTTAACTCAAATCCGTAAAGTTAATGACTTTTCTAATATATCTAGATTTGTTTGGACTTTTTAAAAATTTGAATTGAATACACCTGGATTTTATTAAAATCCTTTAAAATCTAGATTGAATACCTCAAGACTTTTATGGACTTTTTACAAATCGAATACATCCATACTTTTAAAATCCTATAAATTCAAATCAAATCTTGAATGAATACACCCTCTTAGCTAAGTCTCAACAATTGTCGGGACTTAAAATAACACTTGAGATAATCAGATCTGTTTTTTTTTTTTTTTTTTAGATTTATTTTGTAGATCTATTTTCCCAATCAAGTTAATAAATTTCGGTTTAAGCTTTTAACTTCATTTTAATAAATAAGTTTTCGGTTTTTAATCCATAAAAAGTTAAACAATCCTATAAACTCAAGCTCGAAATTAAGCCAATACAGCTTAAGAAAAAGAAAAAGTATAAAGCTAAAAGCATGCATTACCAAACTATGATATATATATATATACAGAAATTCTATTATCAGTTCGATCTGACAAAAGTTATATCAGTTCCTTGCATGTGGGCCACTGGATTTAAATACTTTGACTTGGCTGTATGCACTTGTCAGTCAAAGTATTTAAATCCAGTGGCCCACATACAATGAACTGATATAACTTTTGTCAATTCAAACTGATAATAGAAAGACTGTATATCAGAAATTCTATTATCAGTTTGAACTGACAAAAGTTATATCAGTTCCTTGCATGTGGGCCACTGGATTTAAATACTTTGACTTGGCTGTATGCACTTGTCAGTCAAAGTATTTAAATCCAGTGGCCCACATACAACTTTTGTCAGTTCGAACTGATAATAGAAAGACTGTATATCAGAAATTCTATTATCAGTTCGAACTGACAAAAGTTATATCAGTTCCTTGCATGTGGGCCACTGGATTTAAATACTTTAACTTGGCTGTATGCACTTGTCAGTCAAAGTATTTATATAGTTTTTCTATTGTCAGTTTGTCCTGATATAAAATATATCAGGACGAAGAATGTGGACCATTAGATTTACATAATTTAACTCAAAGTGTATGCAATTGTCAAAATTTCTTCATAATCTATGGATCCATAGCCCCATTTTTTGACACAACTTCTTGGTCATTGGATTTTGCTTATTTTAATGGATATGATTTTATATATATATATATTTTTAAGAATTACAAGAACTATTACAATAGGATTGTCGGGACCTGCTGAGACAATACATGTGTGGTCCAGATATCTACTCCCATAACGGGAGATAACTACTCCCACAACCCGGAAAGAAAACTCCCCACACATTTTAATGGATATAATTTAATCTCTTTTATCTTTCCTTATTTAATGCAGACATTGTCTCTCACTTATTTAATACTTTTATCTCTCTAAATTATTATTATTTTATTAAATTCTCTCACCTCATTTAATTGTCTTTTATTTATTTTTCTTTTCATTTCATTTTTCCTTAACACTTTTTTGTTCTTTTTTTTTTTTACTTTACCTGAAACCAGAAAATCATGGTGTGACTTTCACTCTCACTTTTTAGTCTTTAAAATCCTTTTATTCTTTTTTCTTTCTTTCTCTTGTTTTTTACTGTTCTTATTTCTCAATTTACTTCATCTAAAACCAGAAATTTTATACATGTAATCACTTGCTCCTTACCACTCTCCTCTTTTGTTTTATTAATGTTTTATTAATTTTATAGATCATGTCATGTATTCATTGGTAGTTTTTCATTTAATTACTTATTACACCTAGTTTTTATTTTACAAATATCAGTATAAATGAAGTCATATACGATGTTGGTTTTAGATGAAGTAAATTGAAAAATAAGAATAGTAAAAAAAAATAGAATAAAATGATTTTAAAAACCGAAAAGTGAGAGTGAAAGTCACACCGATGATGTTCTGAATTCAGGTAAAGTAAAAAAAAAAACATGTAAAAGAAAAAAGAAAAGAAAAGAAAAATAAATAAAAGACAAAATTAAATAAGGTGAGAGAATTTAATAAAATAATAATATTTTGGAGAGATAAAAGTATTAAATAGGTGAGAGAAGTTGTGTCAAAAATAGTGTAAAAAATGGGGTCATAGATCCTACCGCTATGTGTGTGGATATATATATATATATATATATATATATATATATATATTGAAATATTACATAAATTCGGGTTTTTTAGAGAGGAGATGACTCGAACCCACAACCTTCTGGCATATGTGTGAGGGGTTTTACCACTTGACCAACCTCATAAAAAATAATTTAATCAAAATAAGAATTTATTTTTTGTGTTGGACTCATCTACTTAATCTGTTCAAATTCAATGACTAATTTATAATAAATGGAATTTATACATTAATTTGAAAAGGATGTGTCCATTGTATAAAATGTTTTTAAAACTCATTAAAAAAAACTTGATATTTAAAAATATACACATAAACATAATATGTTTTAATTAAAATAATGATCTATCAATTATGTTATCAGTTATCACTTGTGGCCCACTTCACAATGATAATAAGTATTTTGCACGAATATAAAGATTACTTCGGAAAAATGATATAAAATAAAAGAGTAAACTTTATTACCCGGTGAGTGAATATAATTTTTTTCAAATAAACAACACCAACCCAAGTTTGATATAATCATATAATTAGGGGTGGGCATGGTTTGGTTCATTTCGGTTCGGTTTTGGCCAAAACTGTATTGAACCGACATATATTCGGTTTTTGAAAATATGAATCGGTTTGAATCGTTTGAACCTGAAAACCGAATTGAACCGAACACATTTATTTTGGTTCGGTTCGGTTTGGTTCAATTCGGTTTTGGGCCTATTGGGCTTTGAAGGTTTTTTTATATGTTTTTTAATTTTTTGGACCTTTAAGTTGCATTTTTGGCATTTATGCTTAAACTTTTTAAGAAAACATAATATGTAAAAAATAATACAACCAAATTTTGAATCCAAATCTAAAATTTCAATCATATTCATTCTTCATACTCAATCAAAATATTAAATCTTCATAACTTCTATAAAATAGAAGTAAAAAAATGTAGTACATAACGTAGTCCAAAATAAAATATCATCAACAAATAGTCCATAATAAAATTGAACCTTACAAAATAATTAATTAAGACAATTTGGTTTATTCGGTTCAGTTCGGTTTTGTATGTCCAAAACCAAAACCGAACCGAATTCAATTCGGTTTTCAAATTTCAAATCGGTTTGAACCGAATAGAAGCTATGAACCGAACCAAACACCCTTTTTCGGTTCGATTCGATTCGGTTTAATTCGGTTTCGGTTTTTGTGCCCACCCCTACATATAATAATTATAGTTTTCCAAATATCAGCCGTTAGATTCAACTACTTTTACTTAGTCAACATTTACTTATATTAAATCAATGATTCACATACATTACACTGACAAATTAATGCATATTGGGGAAGTTTAATGAACTTGGATATAAATGATGACTGGATTTAGTAATTAAAAAAGTATGGGTTTTACACCTTTTGAATTTTGATGATCATGTGGGAACTCTTGAAAACTTGCATTCTATTATGCAACATGAACAGTTGTTGTAATATTTTATTTTATAAGTCTCTTTTGTAAGACTTATTTGGCATATGCATTTTCCCTCAATCTAATGTTAGATAACCAAGAAAATAAAAAATCAACTCGATTGATATGGCAAATAATTTATCATGATCATGTTATTCATCATATAATCATCCCATGATTTGAATGGTGAAGACAACTCACTTAACACATCATTTGAGTTAATTTTTTGGGTTGTATATATTACCATTTTCCCTTATGTTATTGTATGTAGTATTTGGTATTTTGGTTTTGTTACAAATACTATTCATTTATTAAGATGTAGTTATGCTTGTGGCTCCCCTTCTTTTCTTCCATGTATGTGCATGCATGATGAATGACTGACTACATCGGATCAATTTAACGCCCCTAGAGTAATCTATTTTGTTGCACAACTCAAATGTTTAGTTAATCGGATTGATTTGATGGGACTCCTATAGTAATTTGTAGAATTGATCGATGGGTTCGACAATCAATCTAAACCTATCAAAGTTCAAAGATGATCTTATTGCTCGATCGGATCTCTTACCGTTTGATGGCTCTAGGAGCCTTTTGTCAATCGTGAGGGTCGTGATTTCTTACCACGTGTCGTTGGTTGATTGGAGAAGATAATTCAATTCCTACATATATATAATACTTTTATTTTATATAAAGCACAAAAAATGATATACATATTTATTATAAAAAAGAAAAAAAAATCTAGAGGAAATAGCATCAAATAGCCATATAATTAAGAGTTGTTCTATTTTTAGCCAAAATTATTGCTTTGGCGATTTCTTTCCTTTTCCGTTTAGGACTTTTGTTTTTAGTTTTTGGTTTGAGATTCTTTTTCCAATTTGGTTTAGAATTTTAAGAGCTCTTTCTTGTTTAGGAATTTAGGAGATATCAAATCCTAGTGGTTTGGGTTGCTTTCGTTATTTAAGTAGCTTGTATTATAGTTTTTGATTTAGTTTTTTGGATGAATAAAATTTATTTTGAGTTTTTACTCAATTATCTCTCTTTTTTCCTAGCATTCTACGGAATCAACAGGGACTAAGAACACTTGTTGTTTGTTCTCGAGTGATTCACGTTTTCGTCTACATTAGTTTGGTATTAGAACATGGTCAAGTTCCGTCATCATGCCACCAAGAAGACGTCCGAATGTACCGAACCATCACAAGAACCCATTAGATGAAGTCTACAAACGTGATGAGATTGCACAGCTACGACAATAAGTAAAGGTGTTGACACAATAGTTGGCTGCAATGACGCCACAACAGAGGTCTTCGAATCCACCGAACGCGGATGAGGAATCCAATGGTGACGAGAATTTGTTCACTCCTCTTCAACATAGGCAGAGGAGGTCGGCAGGTGATAAATCGATGCGTTGAGAGTCGGGCCTCAAGATTGACATTCCTGAGTTTCGTAGGGGCTTACAACCGGATGAGTACCTCGAGTGGATCAACACGATGGAAGAGGTTCTAGAGTTCAAACATATTGAAATGCGTGTGTTGCTTGTCACCACAAGGCTCAGAGGATGAGCAAAAGCTTGGTGGTAACAATAAAAACAAACCAGGGACATGCAAGGAAAAGTCAAAATTACTTATTGGGAAAAGATGAAGAACCATATACAAGCAGCCTTTTTACCGTACAGATACTCATGAATGATGTTCCAATGGCTACAGAACTTGAATCATAGAAACTATTTAACTGATGATTTCATAATGGAGTTTTATCAATTAATTTCGCAGAATGCAATTGCGAAGGCAGATGATCTGTGGGTTTCGCGTTATATCAGAGGAATGCAGACTTAGTTCTAGGATGTCCTTAATATGTTCGACGTGGTGAGTATGTTTGAAGCCTATCAACGGGCAATACAACTAGAAAAACAATTTATGTGCAAAAGTATAGGTTGAGTGAGTTTCGAGAGTTCTCAGGTCGAGTAGCAGTATTAGACGTGCAACCATTCCGCCACCCGTCGCCTCAAAGCCTGCCATACATCCACCAATCGCGGCACCAATTTCAGATTTTTGTTGTTTCAATTGTGAGGAACTAGGACACCGATTTATGGACTACAAGAAAGGACTGTGGAAGGGGCTGTTCATGGAGTCTGATGAGATTATGCGGGAACAAGTTAATGACTTCGAGACCGAACCGGTGTATAATGAGACTGATGTAACCGAGGAGGAATACCTAGAGGGGGACTCCGGCCAATTACTGGTGGTTCAGTGTAGCTATCTTGCACCCCGCGAAACAGATGATGACTAGTTGCGCACCAACATTTTTCAATCCACTTGTACAATCAACAGAAAATTATGTCGGTTTATTGTTAAGTTAGGGAGTTACGAGAACGTGACTTCAGATGAGACGGTCGGAAAATTGCAACTGTTAACAGAAGTTATGTTAGGATTATGCTCAATAGCAATAGTGTAATATTGTAATTGACAATCTTTTTCATATTAATAAAGTGATTTCTAGTTTAACAAATCTTATAGCATTTATAGTTTAATATTATAATTGTCAAAGTAAATAATCATAAGGTCTAAAGACTATGAGAAAAGAAGAATTGTACGTACATCTGGATATGTATGAGGTAGACACAATTCTTTAGTTATTCTTGAATAATGTTCACAACTTAAGTTAAAGGTTGGGCACCTTTATCTTGTTAAAGTTGTAGAATTCTTTTGCTAGCATTTGAGTGGGATCAAATGAGATATGATGAGTCTAAAATCATCGGAGTGTCTTCGAGTAAAAGAATCTAGTGCACTGGGTGCATTGAACAGGATCACAATGAAAAGCTTTATCTAGAACCGTCAATAGATAATAGTCTTTTCATTATCAGGACAATCGAAGAGTCTATCTTAATCCTGAGATAAATGATGGACTTATGGTTGCAAGTGATATCATTTGAGTTATCAATGAGTATGATTATATAGCATAGTCTATCCTCGATAGTTTGGTGATATTCATTTGTTAATCGATAGAGGACTTCATTTATAGATATGGACATCGTGGCTCCATTTATTAAATGAGAGTATAATATCATCATATGGATGTTTTGAGGTAATTGGATATTAAATCTCAACGTTGAGTTTTCGATAGTGACTATTGAAAACATGGCTTCTGGACAAGTCAAAATATCCAATTTCAAAACGTGGTCATATGAGTAAATATAGTAACTTGGAGAGTTATAGGCAGTCTATGAACTCTTGGCGATTACTGATATTAATCACGAGGATACACTATCTCTAACATGATTGTCTAGGGTATGAATGAGGAACATCTTCTTATTCTATCTTTATTTAAGAGTTCAATTTTAGCTCTTTAGTGGAATGAGTTAAAATTAATGGATCGGACCTAAGTGAATCATTTGTTGATTGTGATTAGGTTATGTCTATTGAAGCTTAAATTTAGATAACCCGCCAAGATCCCTAATCCACACGGACTTGCATGGATCACTTGATATATTCTACCGGACCAATTTATGGGTCCATCTAGAATTGCATTTAATATATTAAGAATATAATTTGCACATTATTTGTTTAATGGGCTGATCAGTTATATTAATATATTAATGAAAGGCATGTGGGCTTGTTTCTTTTAGTAAGAATGGGTCTGGTTCACATGTGGGCTTTTTATTTAAAGTCCAATGGATTAAATAAAATAAGAAAATAATATTTGGCCCATATATATAATGTGGGGCGGCAAGGCTAAATTTTTAGTCAAAAATATTATTTTATTTTATTGTTTGATTAAATGAGAATTAATTAAGAAACAAAAAATTTTTCTGATCAGGAAATATATTTCCTAGAGTTATACTAAAGGTAAAAGACTTATTTGGTAAGAAAATAAATAATAAGTTTTATTTATTTAATCAAATAGGAAAGTCTTTTATTAAGTCAATAAAAAAAATAAAAACACTTATGAGTTGAATTAGGGTTAGGAGTCTAAAGTTGATGGGAATTAGGGTAAAGCAAAAATCCTTTTTTGTAGAGGATTTTCGGCCAACCCTAATAGAATCACTAGTAGATTTCGGCAACCCTAAAGGAAAAGAGAAGTGAATTTCGGCCACCCTATATAAGCAATCATATAGGGTTCGGCCACCCCTTAGTTTTTACTGGATCAATTTCTTCTTCTTCTCATACTCATAGAAAAGTGTTTGATTATTCTGCCAAGACAAAAAAGAGAGAAGAGATTATTCTTTTGATAGTACACTAATTGCTTGTTCATCAATAAGCTTGTGTGTACAACATCGAATTAGGTTCACGCGAGTTTCAATCATTAGATTGAGAACTCAAAAGTGACCGGAATAATCTTTGTATTCTTTTGGTTGTTTTGTGACTAACAAAAAGAAAAAGAAAGTTTGTTTATCCATTCTCAGGTACGCAATTCAAAGAAAAGGGAGACCACGCTCCTAGGTGATTCAGGTTCGTGCTAGGATTGAAGATCTTGCGGATTACCATCGACGTAAGTCAATCGGATCACGCGACAAAAGGTATTCTACTTTTTGTTACTTTATATGTATGTTTAATTAATTTAAAGGGTTAAGGTTCATCAAAGGAAAAATTTTAAAACATACTAAACCTCTTTAGTCTCGCTTCCGCTGCGTGTACTACGATTTTTCCCTACAAGTTCATCCACGACCGTATAAGTTAACGTGGCTTGATAAGAAAAACGATGTGACGGTGACTCGGTGAAGTCATGTTTTCTTTTTTATCGGTGCGACCTACAAGGATCAAGCATGGTGTAATGTAGTCGCTATGGATGCCTGCCACATGTTGTTGGGTAAACTGTGGTTATATTACTTAAAGGTAATGTATGATGGTTTCTTAAACACGTGTACCTTTTCATTCAATTTAATAAGGATCATGTTATTGCTAAAGAAAGAAGCTGCAGGAACCGCTCCATTTGGGGAGAACATCAATTTATTATTGATGGTAAAGTTTGAGTTGGTAAAAGAGTCGGGAGTTGTATACATTCTGATCTTAAAGGTTAGGATAGAATCCAATAGTATCCCTATAGTTGTGGAGTCTCAACTGCACGAGTTTAAAGATGTGTTCCCGTGTGAACTCCTTGACAACTTACCACAATTGCGGGACATTCAGCACCAAATCGATTGGTTCCAGACGTAACCCTGCCAAATAGACCACACTACCGAATGAGTTCTAAAAAGCACGAAGAACTGCGGTGCCAAGTAGAAGAGTTGGTGGTGACGAGACATATCCGAGAGAATCTTAGTCCTTGTGTGGTGCCGACCCTCTTGGCCCCCAAAAAAGATGGGTATTAGAGAATGTGTGTCTACAGTAGAGCCAAAACAAGATCACCATCTAATACAAGTTCACAATCCTGCGATTGGATGATCTACTGGATCAATTGAGTGGGGCTGCAATATTTACAAAGCTAGAGTTGAAGAGTGGCTACCACCAAATCTGAATCCAAATCCAACCAGGAGATGAGTGGAAAGTGGTCTGCGGGTGATAAATCAGGTATTGCGGCCCTATATCGATAAATGTGTGGTGGTTTATTTTGATGATATTCTGATTTACAACGCTAATCTTGAAATTCACCTAAATCATCTTCGAGAAATTCTAGTTATTTTACGTAAGAAAAGTTTTTCATAGCAATTAACAAGTGTGTTTTCTTGCTTGACCAAGTCCTTTTCTTGGGATATATTGTGTTGTCATAGGGGTTATCGGTGGACGAGTCAAAAATTAAACTGATTAGATAGTGGCTGCAACCGCAAACAGTGACTGATGTGCACAACTTCCATGGTTTAGCCTTGTTTTATCGTCGTTTCATTCCCCACTTCAGCATCATCATGGCTCCTGTGACTAACTGTATGAAATCCAACCGTAAATTGTGTGGACGATAGAGGTTGAGCAGGCATCCCAAGAGATCAAGAGGCGGTTAACAACCCCAATTCTTGTCATGCCCGACGTTTTGAGCCCATTTGAGGTGCACTACGATGCCTCTAAGTTGGGAATTGGAGCTATTTTGAGTCAGAATGGTAGACCAATTACCTATTTCAGCGAAACATTATGTGGACCGAAATTGCGATACAACACATATGACGTCGAATTCTATACAGTTGTGTAAGCAGTTAGACATTGGCAACACTACCTTTTTTTACAAGAATTTGTCCTTTACACGGATCATGACGCACTTAAGACATTGGCAATCAAGCTAAAGTGTCTTCCCGGCATGCTTCTTAGGCTGTGTATCTACATTAGTTCATTGGTCATCAAGCGTAAAGCGGGTGCGCTGAATAGAATTACCGATGCACTTAGTCGCCGCCGATATTTGCTCGTCGATACGCGTTTCAAGGTACTAGACTTTGAATCTTTTCAAAACTTGTATTTGACTGATCTTTTTTTTTTTTTTTTTTTTGCTGATGTGTTGGAACCTAAAAGGCACGGATACGGGGACACGACACGGTACGATAAGGGGATATGGTAAATCTCCAAAAACTAGGATACAGACATGGCAGGATACGTCAATTTAAATAATATATATATTAATTTAAAATACAAAAGTCACATAAAAGTCATAACATATTACAAAAGTCCAAATAAAACATAAAAATAAACTCATAAAAGTCTTAATTCCTAAATCCTAATTAGCTTCATTCATCATTCACATTGTCAACAGAACTAAATAACATGGTCTCTAACTCTGGTTCATCAAGGAAAAGGTCTGCAATCTCGAGAACCCCAGCATCCTCCAAGGCCATGGAATCAAAACCATCTCCTCTAACATCCCATAATTGAGACTCACTTTCTTTGTAGATTGGGGATCTCCTCGATAGAAGGCGAAGATTAATATGCACAAATACCAAATCTTTAGCTCTTTGTGGTGTCATCTTGTTCCTCCTCATATAGTGTATGAAATTATAGGTGCTCCAATTTCTTTCACAACATGAGGATGAACAAGGTTGTCCAAGTAGTCTCAAAGCCAATGATTGAAGAGTGGGTGTGGAAGCTCCATGAACAATCCACCTATTGACTGGAACCATAAAAACTCTATCATTTATAGAATCACAACCTGAAAAATGTATATATAAAAAAATCGATGCAAAAGCGGCATACTCCTCATTAACCTTTCTTCGCTCAGACTCATTACTAAAATATCTCTCAATACATTTTTTTCCTTTCCAATGTAACTGACAGGCTCGTCAGAAGCGTATTCAAAGATTTATATTTAAAGTTCAACCTCGCTAGTGCTAGTGACTAGTATAGCAGCAAGCAAGGGTATCGTTCCGCATGGAGGTGTTTTCGTTAACCGTTTCAAGTTCTAGAGTTTATTGTAAGCATGTAAATAGAATGTGGAAAGGTGAGAATGGTGTGTGTGAAATGTATGTACAATGCGGTGTGTGTGTGTGTGTGTGTGTGTGTGTGTAGAGAATGGAAATGAAAATAAATAAAAACAAAGAGAATATGGAAGGGTGAGAATGGTGTTTAAAGTGATAAATAAAATGGTGGATATGAGAGATGCATGAAAATGGTCACACAAGGTTCAACAAGTTCACCATACATAAGTGCACAAATAGTTGGTTGTTAGGCATTAAGTGTATCCAATTTTAGTTAAGGGTTCGTTATTGCCTCGAACTAATTTATACCCATTCATAGAGCTAACAGTTGAAGAGTGTGCCGAGAGCCCCTCGTACACGAAACCGCAACCAACATTTGTGAACACATTTTTTTACAAACCGATGTTAAATTGAGTCCCAATATTAACACGGTAATGTAAAATGGCAACGTTAGGTACAGTGAATGTGGAAAGAGTGATTGTATCTCCAACCATAACTTACCTAGAGCCCCTAGTGTGAGAGATAGCCAAAGAATAATAATTGTAACTTTAACCATGACTCACCTAGAGCCTCTAGAGTGAGAAATAGCTAAAGTCCAATTGTTAATAAGAACAATGAATTGAACCAAACCCTTCTAATGAGGCAATTTATAGGTTCACCCACTCTTCCTAGCTAATTAGCCAAGACTATGCCCGGAGAACCCCTCCAAAGGCACAATCCTAACTCTAAGTCACTCAAACCCATTCATGACATGCAATTTCGACCTTCCAAAAACATGCACACACAAATGAGATATTTGATTACAACTACTCCTATAATTTAGTTAATCTACTCATAATCCCATCCATGAACACATATCAATTTCCAATCATCCATAAACGTGCATTTCAAGATAAGAGATATATCAATAAATAACATGAGTGAATCAAAACACAAATTAGATATAAAAACAACCAACATATATATTGAGCACAAATTAGGTTTACAAATATTCCCAAGTGGGGGTTACATATTCAAGAAAACAAGAAATATATAAAGAGGGAGAAATAGATGCAACCCTTGAAGAAAACCTCCTCCAAGATCTCCTTCCTTTGTCTAGCTTGAATTTGGCCAAAGCCCACTCCTATCTCTATGCAATCTACTCCTAAATATGGTGGATGATGGGTAGAAGATGAAATGGAAGGCATCCATGGAGGAAAACCTCCATCGATGCCCTTGAAAGCTTCTCTCTCTCTTATTTAGATGGAAGAAGAAGAAGAAGAAGAAGAAGAATAGGAAGTGTGTGAGGAGTGGATTCTGTTGGGAGAGAAGAGATAAAGGTGTTTATATAGTGTGGGGAGATTAGGGCTTAAAATCAGGGTGAAAGGACGAAATTGTCCCTAAAATTCACCTAAAAAATGACTTTCTGGAGTTGATCGACGGTTTGGTTCAGTGGCCTGGCTGCCATTTGAAGTAGCCATTTGGACATTTCAGCATTTCAACATCGTGCACCGTTACGGAAATGGGTATAACTTCCTACAGAAAATCCAGAATTATAATCCGTAAAATGTTCTAGAAATTAGACTTCCGGGGCTTTCCGAATATATAAGGATATCAATGTGGTTGACCCCCGCAAGTTGGACATTCTGCACGAGCATATACAATTTTAGCCCTTTTTGCTGATCTTGGTCGAATCAACGGTTGCGATTGGCAGCCTTGACCGCCAATTGCTTCTTGGACTTCTCTAATGTTGAACGTCGATGGGGTTCTGTCGCAGTCTTGGTGTTGCGTTCTAGCTAGGCAGTGGATCAACCGTGGAGACATTTAGATTCGCTTGGCCATGGCTGAGTTTAGATCACGCCGCGGTCTATGTCAACGGTGAGGTGCGACACTCCACATATACTCCAATTATTTCATTTTTGGCTCATTTTAGCCTCCCAATCTTTCCTTTAAGCTCAAATATCATTGGTAGGGAATATGTACCTACATATGGCTCAAACAAAGCATTATATATAAAAATATGCTCGAAAATGAGACAAACGATCGGAATTTGGAGACCTCAAATATGTATAAAATAGTCCGATTAGTAACCTCAAGGTCTTGGTGTGGAGCAACACAATCAGGAGCCTCTTCAAGCCATTGTTCGCTATAATACCTAGAAGTAGAGTAATAAAAAGATTATAAAAATATAATGATAAAATCAAAATATAAAACATTTACTAAAGTGTAAAGAATAAAGACTTTAAAGAATTTAAAATGTTACCTAGGATTCAAAGAATGTACCAAGCAATGGAGTGGTGTACTACTTTTAGTCCATCGCTCCACCAAAATTTCATGCACCACATCAAAGAACCTTGATGAATCGTTAAGTTGCTTCCTTTATTTTCTAAATATAGCAATCTTCACTTTTTCGATCACAGAATCCCACCACTCATAAATCAAGTGAAGACAAGGTGTGTCCATATCAGTCATCCGAAGCATCTCATAAATGGGAGTTGTGAAGCTAAGTATATAATCAATGTCAACCCAAAAGTATTCATCTAATATTTTTTCCTTAACAACTCTTGCCTTTTCCACATCATATTCTTTATACACATCTCATCTTTCACTAATCACCATTTGCTCTAAGCCATGCTTTATTTGCTTAAATCTCTTAAGCATCACAATTGTAGAAGCAAACCGTGTATCAGCAACAGAGCAATTTCAATTTGGAATGGTCATTAAACATGGCCAATCTCATACTATGGTTTACAATGAATTTTTTTTATGGAAAAAACATCACTAGAAACCATAGCAATCCAACCACATTCTTCTATAATATCATCATACCTAGGATGTCACTACAAGAAAATTGGTCATCCACTACAGGCCATTCACTATAGGCTTTAGGAGGCATGTGATGGAAAACCGTTATTAACTACAAGCCTTTAAAAGCCCGTAGTAAAGTTTATTTTGTAAAATCATTTACAACGGGCCTTTAAAAGCCCGTGATGGATAATAATTATCTACTACGAGCATAAATGGGCTCGTTGTGAACAATGTATGTATTACGGGCTTTGTCCGTAGTCCTTAAAGTTATTTACTACGGGCAAAGTCTGTATTGGAAAGTAATTATATTTGGAGGGAAAACAAATAAATCCCGCTAATCTGCCAAAAATCTCCTAAATCGATCAATTCAGATTCCTCTCTAAAGTTAATCTCTGCCAAAATCCCTCTCATGTTTACCTAAAGCCCTAAAAATCATTCTATCTGAGAAAGTAAATCCCTAAATCCCCAAATTGGTTCAAGCAGTTTCAAAGTACGTGTGTTTCACTCTATGTTTCTTTTGTCAATCTAATTTCTGGTAAGATATCTTTACTAGCAACTCCAATCTCTACTCTCTACATCCTCAATCAATTAATTTCTGGTATAATTTGCAAATTTTTGATAAATTTCTAAAAATTTCTTCACTTTTTTGTTGTCACTTTTTTATGGTGACAGATTGGAATAGGGTGCTTGTTGATTGAGTTTCCTTTCTGGTTTAGCTTTCTTTGTTTTGATTGTTATTCGCCATAGTTTTGTTGGTTTTGTGCATCCTCTATTCTGGTGGATTTTGGGTTCTCTTTTGTGTTTTTATTGGCTTTGTTTGGGGTCATATTGTATCTGCTACTCTCTTGTAGCTTATCTTTGCTTTTGGTCGCTTATACCCTTGCCTTTTGGGGTTTTTGATCAATAAAACTGCAGTTTCAAAAAAAAAACCCATCCGTAAATTTCGTATTATATAATGCTTTTGACATCTTTTTATAATATTTGCTTAGAAAAAGACAGTAATAAAACGAATTTTGCATTCGAAAATGTTGATATGGCTTGAGTTCAACACAATGCATTTGATTTTGAATTTTTTTTTTTTGATTAAGTAATAGGTTTCTTCTTTCTGCATTGTGATTGTTGTAATATCCTGGTTAGAAGTTAGACCTGCCATGTTGATGCTACTGGTATGTAAAGTTAATGCCAATTTTGTGCAGTCCAAGATGGTTATTGAAGCAAGAAGTTCCAAAGATTGTGAAATCTATAAATAGACAATTTCGTGATATCTGTTATAAATTATCTGTCATGTGATCACTTTAGTATAAGTGTCTCATATGTCTGCACTGCAGGTTGGTGCATTTTCTGTTTTAAGAAAGCTTGTGGTTGTCCTGCCAGACTGCCTTGCAGATCACATTGGATCACTTATTCCAGGAATTGAAAAGGCATTAAATGTGAGTAAAAATTCTTTCAAGTTGAAGATGGAATATAATCTTGTGTAAATATCTTTCTGTTCTGGTGTTTTGATTCTGTTTCTCTCTCATAAATTCAGGACAAATCTTCAACTTCAAATTTGAAAATTGAAGCCCTAGTATTTACTCGATTAGTTTTGTCTTCACATTCACCCCATGTTTTCTATCCTTACATCAAGGTAAATTACTATAAGTATTTTATACCTTTGGGGGTCAGATTTAGGATTTTTTTTTTTCTTGTACAAGCATTCCTACCCTTAGGAAAGTCTCATTTTTTAAAGTTTCCATTACTCGGTAGTTAAAGTCAAAAAGCAATCGGGTAGTTAAAGACAAAAGGCAATATGAGAGTTTGCTTTATTAAATCATTGTGATACATTATTTGGCTATACTTCACAACTAATGAAAATTTTGTTCCATTCCACTGCTCTAACAGACTGTCTAAACATTGTATGTCTTCCGAGAATGATAAAACAAGTTTTAATTCATTGGTGTTAGTTGGCTTGTTTGTATCTGAGCACCAACAACATCTCTGCAGTTCAATTAGTTTGTCAATGCTTATCAATGTGATCTGGTGTGATTAAGCTGTTGGCAATTTGTTTCGAAAATGTCCTATTCAATTGTGTTTTGGCTTTATATATTTTTAGATAAATTTTTCTGCTTCTCATTTAGTTTTCATGCATATATTCTCCAGTCCTATACACTTAATTTCTAGGATTTACACATGGTGTACATGTGTTAATATCAAGTGCTTCTATATATAGTTATACCTCTTTTTATTTTCCTGCTAAAATTGCTGAATTTTATTGTTTAAAGTTTTACTTTAACCTTGGTGACACTTTGTATTGAGTATGATATCCTTGTTCTATTTTAATATAATTTGTAAATGGTGCTTTCAAATTCTTGTGAATGTATCTTTTTAATATTGATTAGTATAATAAATTATTGATCAATTTTTCAGAGTAGGTTCCATGCAAATGGATAAAGATTGGCTAATATAATCTGGATGTATGTCTAAGAAACAAAGCTTTCCTTCATAAGAGTAGAAGTCTATGAGAGTGATATGGCTGGTGCTGCAAATCTACAATGTATTTTTGTCTCTGTTTCCAACTATAATATACATGTCTTGTACCCTTTAACTTGTCTCTTCTCCACTTATTATTGTCATATGGAGATTTTATTGGTCCATCCAACACTAGAACCAATTTACAATATTGTCAACAAATGGAATGTTAGCTGAGATGAGAATATTAGGTAGCTTAGCTTGAGAGGACTTTGAAATATATTCACTCTTTACTTTTGGTCAGCTATTCAATATATTCACTTTTTTCTTTCATATGGAGATTTGGCATCTGTTGTATCCTGCCCATTGGGGCCTTTTATTAATAAAATGGCTGTTTCAAAAAAAAATTGTTAAGAATACATAATAGGTACTAGATATTAAAATCTTTGTAATCTGTATCAATTTTCATTCTCTTTGTGAACATTAATTATGAAAGCAGAATAGGTTTGGTTTGGATGGCATTGCTAAGGATCATGTACTTGCTTCAATGTCCACTTGTTGGCGACAATATAAGAGTAGGATAACAAAACACATTAGAAATGTTCCACCCGGTCCTGAGGCATCTAGAAAGCTCCAACTATTGAAGTCGGATAACATTTCAGATATAGCGGAATGGAACAAATTTGTCAAATTTCGACAGTCTCAAGAATTCGATGTAAGTCTTTCGAATTTAACTTCATTAAAGCAAGCAAAGTGTTACACAAGCATATGATTTACATTTTTATTATTGTAGGAAATAAGTAGACGTTATACTGAGTTGGCCAAGAAGAATGAAACCCCACATACAACTAGTCGTAAGGGATTTGCACGATTACGAGAAGAATTAGTATGTTAAATTATGAAGTAGTATAATATCAACTAAATCTGCTATTATTATTATGAAGCTAAGTTATGATTTTCTTTGTTTGTGTCATTTGCTATTAGAGGGCTACAAAAATAGCCAAAAATGAAGATCCCGACGAAGTAGATAGAGTGGAAACTTGGATAGCTGGGTATAAGCACAAAGATGGGACACCGGTGAATGAAAATGTTGCAAACAAAATAGTACAATATGCTAACTTTTTACTTATATGTTTTGTAATTTAATCTAAGTTTATTATGTTTGATTATTTATTGTTATGATTTTTTGCATAAATAGGCAGAAATGGAGGCTATTCCCCTGGATAAGACAAAATCAATTAAAGATGATGTTGTAGCTCAAGTTTTAGGAAAGGAGCATCGAGGTCAAGTTCAAGGACTTGGTTTGGGTGTTATGCCAACAAAAGTACATGTAGCTGTGATCGGCAAAACAATTACAATGCAACTTCAAGCAAAAATGAAAGATCTTAGGCAACTGGTCAAAGAATTGCAAAATGCTTTCAATAATTAGGTAATGTGAAATAAAATAATTTGGATAGAATTCGTTGTTTTTCTAACAAACCAATATATACAATGAATCTAAAAAGAAAAATTTGGTTCATTTCAGATCAATGATAAAGCTGCAGCTGAAGAAAAAGTACATCAGGTAAATAAACAGAGCTATAATATTATTATTTTTCTTGTGTTTGACATTTTTTTTTAGTTCTAATACCTATGTTTTTTTTTTTTTCAGCCATAGTATTCAAGTAATTCGAATCTACAAGGAAGTAATAAAGGTGTGAAATTCGTTGGATATTCAAAGGTAAATATTATAATAAGTTATTTTTTAAAATTGTTACGAAATCAACACATTTTTTGTTTTAATGATTCTGTTTTTTTATTTTCTAATTTTTTTTTTTTTTTTATGTTAGTCACCACTTGGGGTTTCTACAAGTGAAAAGGATGCTTCACCTCAAAAGGGTACAAAATGCAAGTTATTGCATTGGATTGGTAATGGACAAATAGTGGTAGAAGCTGAAATTGATTGCACCGATCCCCAAGCATCAGTTCATCACAAGCTTTTTGGTCCGGATTATTGGAGAGTTTGTGTCAAGAAGATAATGGTGAGTGATGTTCCGTTGATTCTTCATACTAGTGAATTACAAACACTTGAAGATGCTAGAGGCACATTTATAGCTTGGCCATCAAAATACATTACATATTAGGATTTCAGCGAATGTTTTTAAGTAAACATAATTTTAGGACATCAAACACTTTTAACTATGATGTAATTTGTTAAATGTTTTCGTGACATTACTTTTATTATTATTATATGTATATGCAAAATTTTATTGATATATCCATGTTTACAATGATAATAATTTTAATGTGATAATATATTCCAAAAAATTCAAATTACAATTATATATATACCAAAATCAATAGGTTGTTAAACATTTTTTTTTCTTTAAAAAAATCATCTACTACAGACATAGAATGTTATAAATAAAACAAATTATCACGTGCACAACCCGTAGTAAGCAGCTAATTCACTACGGGCAATGCACGTTGTAGTAGAGCCTATTAATCACGAACATAATCCGTAGTCGAAACACAATTCACTACAGACGACGCACGTTGTAGTTGAGCCTATTTATCACAGACATAATCCATAGTCGAAATGCAATTAACTACAGTAGATGCACGTTGTAGTTGAACCTATTTATCACGGACAGACTCCATAGTCGAAACGCGATTCACTACGGGAAATGCCCATTGTAGTTGATTCTATATATCATGGACAGACTCCGTAGTCGAAATGCGCCATTATCCATCACAGGCTCGCATATGACGGGCGTTGCCTGTAGTCGTTACACGTCTACAACGGGCGTCGCCCGTAGTAAATAACAGTTTTTCTTGTAGCGTGTGGCGATGGTGAACAAATGCTCTTCAAAGCAAGATTGAGTGTGTAGACTACACATGGTGTCCAAAAGATGTGTTGAAATCTTGATTCAACAAGAAGTCTCGCTGCCTTACAAACTGGGGCATTATTAGTGACTACCTACACCACCTTTTCAGGACCAATCTCTCAAATGGCATCAATAAGCAAATTAGAAATGAAGAACTTGTCTTTTTGTTCTCCTTCACATTTTATGGCATTTAAGAACATTGGCCCACTCTCACAAACAGCCATAATGTTAATAAGGGGTCTTCTTTGAGAATCCGACCATCCACCACTACATATAGTTACACCTTCTTTTTTATTTTCCAAGTACCCTTAACTGACTCTAACAACCATTCAATGTTACTCTTCTCTTTTTGGAGAAGTGTAGTCCGTAATGCGTTGTAGCCCGAAGGGACATAACCCGGAAATGCATTTTTAAAAGCATATACATAGTGAGGATTTCTTGCAAAGTGAAATGACAACCACCCGTGTAAAACATTCTTGCAATTTCACCATCCAGTTGTTCTCTAGCACCAATGTTGAAAGCCTTCTCAAGAGGTCCACTCATTCCCTTCCTCTTCTTCGGGTCAAGAGATGCTAAACCGGAATCCAACCCATAATAAGTACTAGAGTTAGAAGAACCAATAGTCTTATTATGTGAGGATGTGTTGGGTAAAGGAACTTGCCTAGGTAAGGATTCTTTCACCCTTAATTCCGCTTCTTCCACCACCCTTTGCATTTTCGATATATTTGCATTTGTAACTCTAGAGCAACTTGCAATCCCACCTCCTTTAATTTTCAACAAGTGACTCTTCACTCTACAGTACGATCCCTTATAAACATTCATGCAAAAGTTGCATTGGAATGAAATATTTCCTCTACCTCTCCCCATTTTATCGAGCTTTGTAACACACCTCCACAATGGAGTATGATCATTCAAAGCTCTAACACTAGCATTTTCATCTTCAGTTACTTTATTAGTAGTGTCAATAAAGTCGGAAGAGATCAGCAAATCACTCATTTTCTGAAATAATAATTTACATTTATCAAACATTAGTAATTTATTAATTATTAGACAAAAAATTGTGCATCATTTATCACTAATAAGTTAGTAAACTAGTAAATAAGTAATTAACTTTGATTATTGCATCACTTATCACTAAATGAATAATCACAACAGCTGCCAACACAATAACACAACACGATAGCTGAATAGCACAACAACTGACAAGTGCCAACACAATAGCACAACACAATAGCACAATAGCACAGCAGCACAATGCCACAAGACCCACAACACAATAACATCATACTTGCTGTTGTAAATTAAATAAATTGAATAAAAGTATAAAACAACTAAATAAGTATGTTGATCGACTTCTCTTTCTTAAAAAAAAAAAAAAAAAAACAACAACAACAACTAAAACAACTATAAAATAAAGGCATCAATATCAATTTTTTTTTGAAAAAAGGCAGCAAGCTTCATGGAAGATGAGATTTAGAAGATGAGAAGAATTTGAAGATGTTTACATACCAGATTACCAGGTATGCTGATTGACTTCTCTTTCTTCTTCTTCCTCTTCTTTTTCCTTCTCTTTCTTCTTCTTCTTCTTCCTTCTCTTCTTCTTTCTTGTTTTCTTTTTAAGACCAGACGATAGAATGAGATGAAGAATTGAAGAAACTAAGAAAGGAACCCTAAAATCGATTTGAATCTGATCTGAGAGATAATTTATTATAATTTTATTTTGATCCCAAAATTTTTTAAAATTAGAAAATCGACCCCGTTTTTTTAAATAATTACACAATTACCCCAAACGTGTCCCCAGTCATGTCCTTTTCGTGTTCAGGCCGTGTCTGGAAGTCAAACACACCGAAAAGTCAGCGGACACGCGAAATTGCGTGTCGGACACGTATCCATACGTGTCCAACGCATATCCGTGTCCGACACGCTTTACCTCCCAAAAATGGTGTGTCCGTGCTTCCTTAGTTGGAACAATCCGAGTTTATTCTGTAAGATGAGTTTCTTTTTAAAGGAAATCAATTGTGTATACCTAAGTACAGCCTCCGGGCCAAGATCATGCAAGAATCGCACGGGAAGGGACATATGGGGCGTGGCAGGACTTTTCAATTAGTGGTTGCATCTTACTTCTAGCCATCTACGTGAAAAGAGGTTGGTAGATTCGTGGAATGGTGCCAGACCTGTTAGGTATCTAAAGGAAAAGCCACGAATGTTAGACTATACATGCCATTTCTTGTCTCAATGCAACATTGGTCTGATATCAGCATGGATTTTGTTCTGGGTCTTCTGCGAACACAACAGGGGTTTGACTTTATTTTTATGGTTGTTGACCTATTTTTCAAGATGGTGCATTTAATTCTCTGCAAGAAGACTACGGATGCTATCAATGTTGCCCAACTATTCTTTCGAGAGGTCTACTAACTTCATGGGCTGCCTGTGTCTATTGCTCAAATAGGGACACGCATTTTCTCAGCCATTTTTGGTGCAGCTTGTGGAAAACGGTGAATACTCAATTAAACTTCAGTAGAGCTTACCATTCCCGGACCGATGGGCAAACTAATGTGGTAAACTGATCTTTGAGCAATTGTTTACACAGTCTAGTAGGTGACCAATTAAAGTCATGGTATTAGAAGCTTAGCCAAGCAGAGTTTGCTCACAACCATGTTGTTAATCGTAGCACCAAATTCAGGCCGTTTGAAGTCGTGTATGGTTTTCTCCCTCTTTACCCACTCGACTTAGCTTCTCTGACAAGCAACGCGAAGATCCATCACAAAGAGAAGGAATTCATCACCCAGCTACATGGCATCCATGAACAGACTTACCAAAACTTGCTGGAGGCCACCGCTAAATATAAGCGAGATGTGGAAGAGAAGCAATGTTTGGTCGACTTCAATGTCGATAAATTTGTTTAGGCCATGCTATCCAAGGATCGCTTCTCCATAGGAAAATACAACAAATTGTCTACACGTAGGAATGGGCCCATCAAGATCATTGAGAATATCAACTCTAATGCCTACCGACTGAAGTTGCCCAGCCATATTCGCACTGCCAACGTGTTTAATGTGAAGCACCTATTTCCTTATCATGGGGATTTGTCGTCTAAGGATGATGAGCTAACGAATTCGAGGTCAAATTCTCTTCATCCTGGGGAGGATGATGCAGATCGGGTTGTGAATTAGTATTTGGGTCGTGTGGAGTACCCAAAATGGGATTGAACTTCGTGAGCCTCTAGGAAGGGCAAACATGGTCGGATTTGCTATCATAATATGTTTTCGAAAAGCCCCATACAAGCCCTGCATTTGTTAACAAGACTTCATCTTCCTTAAAAGGCTGTAGCGGGCCCAAATTTGGCCGTTTAGTTGGCTGTTTGGGAACTTTAAGTTTCGTGCGCGACAAGGCGGTTTCTTTCTTTTTCTGTTTATAACTTTTTTTTTTAAGTTTTTGTTTTGGGATTCTTTTCCCAATTTGGTTTATAAGTTTTAGAGCTCTTTCTTGTTTAGGAATTTATGAGATATCGAATCCTAGTGGGTTCGGGTTGCTTTCATTATTTAAGTAGCTTGTATTAGGGTTTTTGATTTAGTTTTTTTGGATGAATAAAATTTATTTTGAGCTCTTACTCAATCATCTCTCTTTTTTCTTAGCATTCCGTGGAATCAACATGGACTAAGAATGCTCGTTATTTGTTCGCATGTGATTCACGTTTCCACCTATATCAAATGGGGTCTAGAATGGAGGTCTATGACCTCCAATTTTTTTTATTTTTTTTTAATGAAATTAAAAATATTTTTTGTGAAAAATTACATTAAGGGTAATGTTGTCCAAAAAGTAAATTGTTTGCTAAAAACAATCAAAACACTAATTCAAGCTAAATATAATAACTATCCTAATTTTATGATTATTTATGGATTTGACCCAAAAATCTATCGATCACTATGATGTTGCGATAATTAAGAAATGTAGTATTTTTAATTATAAATTTAAAAGTGATATACCTATTTTAATCTAATGAACCTACAAATGGAATGGTATGCGAAATCTGCTTAATATGTTTCCATATATATATATATATATATATATATATATATATATATATATATATATATATATATATATATATATATGTATATATATGGTGAAAATGGAAACTAGCCAAAAATTAAGGAGGTTTATTGTTTTTAGCCGGAATTAGTATTTTGATTGTTTTTGTCAAAAAAACCACTTTTTGGATAAAAATGCCCTTCATTCAGAAATTTTGCCTGGTGTGTTTAGTCCTTTTTGCCTAGTATGTTTAGTCTTTTTTACCTGGTGTGTTTAATTCCTTTTTGCCTGGTGCATTTAGTCGTTTTGGCCTGGTGCGTTTAATTCCTTTTTGTCTAGTGTGTTTAGTCCTTTTTGCCTGGTGTGTTTAGTCCTTTTGGCCTGGTGTGTTTAATTCCTTTTTTCCTAGTGTGTTTAGTCGTTTTTGCCTGGCATGTTTAGTCATTTTTTCCTGGTGTGTTTAGTCGTTTTGGCCTGATGTGTTTAATCGGTGGCCTGGTGTGTTTAATTGAACAAAATCTGGAAAAAAAAATTCAAACATGATTTGAAATTTTCAACTTCAACACGAAAATCTGGAAAAAAAAAAAAACAACTCCCACCATTCATAAAAACAACCACCACACTTATAAATTTTGGAAAAAAAAAATGAAATATGGAAAAATGCCTTGTGTGTTTAATTCATTTTGCCTGGTGTGTTTAATTCGTTTTGTCTGATTAATTCGTTTTATCCTGGTGTGTTTAATTGGTTCGCCCTTGTGTGTTTAATTGAATAAAATCTGGAAGAAGAAAAAAAATTTAACTAACATGATCTGAATTTTTTTTTTTAAATCTGGAATTTTTGAACAAAACAAAACCTGAAAATTTTTTGAACCTGAAATTTCTGCAAATTTTTTTGAACAAAACAAATCTGAAATTTTTTTAAACAAACAATACTCAAACTTAACCACAACCACCCTTAAAATCAACAACTAACACTCAAATCTAAACATTTTTAAAATCTGGAAATTTTTCAACAAAAATAAATAAATAAATAAATAAAAACTGAAATTTATTTTTAAAATCTAGAAATTTTTCAACCAAAAAAAAACTGAATTTTTTTTTTTTAAATCTGGGTTTGGGTCGCCCGATCTGGACCAGATCGTGGTCAAATCGGAAAACCTATCGCGTGAAAAACCCATCGGAAATCTAGAAATTTTTCAACAAAAAAAAAAACTGAAATTTTTCACACAAAAGAAAATACTGAATTTTTAAAAAAAAATCTGGGTTTGGGTCACCTAATCTGGACCAGATCGTGGTCAAATCGGAAAACCCATCGGAAATCTGGAAAATTTTCAACAAAAAAAACAAAAAAAACAAAAAATAAATTTTAAAAATCTGAAAATTTTTCAAAAAAAAAACTGAATTTTAAAAAAAAAATCTAGAAAAAACGAGAAAGAGAAAGAGAAGAGAGGAGAGAAAGAGAAGAAGATGAAGGAGAGAAGGCGTGGCTGAGAAAAGGAGAGAAAGAAAAAGAAGAACATGGCGTGAGAGGGGAAAGAGAAGAGAGGAGAGAAATTAAGAAGAAGAAGAAGAACGTGGGAGAGAGAAAAGGAGAGAGAGAAAGGAAAAAAAAAAGATTCTGGTGAAAATGAGAGAGATAAGGAGAGATAAGAGGTTTTGAAAAATAATGAGGGGCATTTAAGTCCGAAAAGTGGATTTTTTTGACAAAAACAATCAAAATACTAATTCCGGTTAAAAACAATAAAGTCCCTTAATTTTTGGTTAAAAAAGGGTATTTCCTCATATATATATATAAAAGGTATATTGCTTTGGCTTTACCTTACCATGCGGGATCAAACTGGCTTTTATATACTTTGAAAATGGATACTTAAGGAATGATGTGTATATATATGGGGAGGGATCGGGGGACACAATTTTTGACACAAGATTAGACACGATTTTTCAACCATTAGATTTATGAGATTTGGATGGCTTAGATTTATTACATTGATTTTTATTTTATTTCCTTCTCATTTATCTTTTCATTAATTTCTTTTCTTTTCTCTCTCCTCCCTCTTCTTTCATATATTCACTTTCCTAAATAATATCTAATTAATATTTCCTATTCAAATTTATATTTCCTCTTCCAGTCTTGCGTTTTTTTATTTTTACTCTTCAATGTTAATTTCTCTTCTTTCTCAATAAGTCTAACTTGTGTTAAAATAAAAAATAAAAAATAAATCTAACTTGCATATGTAAATCAGTGAAAGCATTAAAACACAAACATTTTAGAATTCCTGATCATGAAGCTTGAACTTATTCATTTGTAAATATTTTCTTTTTCTTCTTCTCCTCTTGCTGTGATTGTTTATGGACGCATTGGTGGAATTTGTAGTTAAGTACTTTGCCTTTTTATCTTTACAAATGAATAAGTTCAGGCTCCATGTTTAGGAAAGTGAATCTATAAAAGAGGATGAAGGAGAGAGAAACGAAAATAAATTAATGAAAAGATAAATGAGAAGGAAATAAAATAAAAATGAATGTAATAAATCTAAGCTATCCAAATCTCATAAATCTAATGGTTGAAATATCGTGTCAAATCTTGTGTGAAAAATTGTGTCCCCCGATCCCTCCCCTATATATATATATATATATATATATATATATATACAGTGTTTCTATTATCAGTTCGAACTGACAAAAGTTATATCAGTTCCTTGTATGTGGGCCACTGGATTTAAATACTTTGACTGACAAGTGCATACAGCCAAGTCAAAGTATTTAAATCCAGTGGCCCACATGCAAGGAACTGATATAACTTTTGTCAGTTCGAACTGATAATAGAATTTCTATATATATATATATAGTTTTTCTATTGTTATTTCGAACTGACAAAAGATATATCAGTTCCTTGCATGTGGACCATTGGATTTAAATACTTTAACTTGATTGCATGCACTTGTCAAAGCATGTTTTAAATCCAATGGCTCACATGCAAGGAACTGATATATTTTATATCAGTTCGAACTGATAATAGAAAGACTGATATATAGTTTTTCTATTGTTATAGTATATATATATTGCTTCCATATTATATATACATAGTTGCTGAATTTCAATATAAAGCTCTGAACAGTTGATGAACTACAACCGATCGACATAAAAAATAAAAATAATAAAAATAATAAAATAAAAAAATAAAAAAAAAGACCAAAACTGAAGATGGAAAATCAAACCCCGATGAAACTTTAATATTGGAGACCACTATGAACTGTAATAATCCACCTCTTAATTCTCTAGGGAAATTAAAGAGAATAAGAAATGATAAATGGATCACTTGCATATATAAGCTAATCTTGTCAAGGTCTTTGGTTTTGATTCCGCTCTGCATATGTTGAAGAAGAAGGAGGAGGATTCATGTAATCAAGGCCTGCTATATTGATAAAATCTCTTTGATCAGGAAACGCTTTAAGACCCAAGAAATCTCTTGTCAAACCATCACTGCCTCCTAATTTGTTACTGGTTCTATATTCATGATCATTCTTGCTAATTTGGGATCCTGTTGTTCTTGTTTGAAAATCACTGTACTTTTTTGGATTCAAATTAGCCTCATAAGTCAAAGATGAGGATGACTTATCAAAGCCAGTAGTCCCAGGAGAGAAACAAGTAGTCATCATATCATGGAGACCAGAACCTGAAGTAAACTGTTGATCCATGAAACCAGAGGTGACAGTAGTAGTAGCTTTAATATTATTCCCAAAAGATGCCAAAGCATGACCAAACCCACTTGCCAACTCTTGATCACGTGATGCCAAAACCAGACCAGCTGAACCAGCTGTCGACGCGGCTTCTGTGGAACAGATCAAGCCTGCAGCAGTAGTATTGTTGTTCTCAGACATGTGAGCCGCTTGGTGGGGTAATGTAGACGGTTTGCTCATAGTCACGCCCATTTGTGCAGCTTTTTGCAGGAGTGCAGTTGCAGACATGTGTGAGGAATTTATGGAGGGCAGCAGCAAGCTAGTAGAAGAATTAGGGTTAGGGCTAGGGTTTACACTGCTTCCAGAAAATAATAATGGTGAGGATAGACCAGAAGCTAGCCATGGTGGAATGTTGTTAACATGTGGTCTTGGATTGAAAAGGTGATGTGGGTTTTGTTCCATTTTCACCGATGATAGAGCTTGGAGGCCGCCGTGACTAATTTGTAGTTGGGAAGGCAATCTGCTCATGTGGGTTGCCGAAGAATCAAATTGTTGTTGTGTGAAGAGAAGTGGATTTGATTTGCCTGTCATAGCTCTGGCACCCTCTTCTGCTAAAACATCACAGAAGGCTCTGTGGGTGATGAAACTGTCCCTTCTGTAACACACAAAAGAACAAAAGGAGAACCGATTAAACGTACACCATAAACAGTCTCCAAATACTCTCTCTCTCTCTCTCTCTATCTATCTTTCTGATACCAACTTTTTGTATTTTCATACCTTTTCTTCTCCGAGGACAAAAGGCATGGTAAATGTAAATATCCTCCTGATCAAAACGCTTTACAGTACCCATTTTTGAAATTTTAAAGCTCCAAGAGAATTTTAATGAAGATTTAATTTAAAGAGAAATCTGGACTTTGTTCCTCGATATATTGTTAGCTTATAAAGAGTTGATTATATATATGTATATTATATGGTTTTTCTTACCTAGAAAAAACTTTTGCGCAGTCACATCTATACTCTCTTGTGCCACAAATTTTGGAGTGTGCTTTCCAATCTGATTGAACTGCATATTTCTTGGAGCACTTTTCACACTTCCACTTCTTCTCGCAGTGCTTTCTGCTGAAGTGCTTCTTGATCCCAGTGAGGTCCCCAAGAGCCCTTGAAGGATCATGGTGCACACATGTAGACTCTGGGCATACATACACCTTCTTCCTCTCTTCTTTGCTTGTTCTTTGCTTTAACTTCCATGGCAGGTTATGTCCTCTTCTGTGAAGCTGAAGATTCTGGTCTCTCTGAAACCCTTTGTTGCAGATCTCACATAGGAATCTGTTGGTGGCCAAAAGTGATTTTGGAGACAAAGCTATTACTTCTGCATTCGGATCTATTTCAACACCAAATTTACTAATTAGAAAGATAGAGATATATAGATATATTATATATACTAATTACTGTTAATTGCAATTGATGAACGATGATCACCTGGGTTGCCTGGAAGATTTCTCCTTTTCTTTGGTGGTGGTGGTGGAGAGTGATTTGTTGAAGAAAGAGAGCGTTGATGTGTGTACATGTTTCCTGCAACTTCAATTCTGGAACCTGAAGAAACACTTATTACTTCACCAGAAGCACAAGTAGTCAAATTGGACATACTCTCTTCTACTACCAAACCTTTCATCATCTTATATATATATATTGAATTACTAGCTAAGCTATAGATGACTTCAATTAATAGATGATTATGACACCAACTTTAACTTAAGATCATCCATTGATGTTAAGATATATAGATGGATTATCAGAATATCCTGATAGATCTGATGATAGAGAAAAGTAACCCTAATTTAGAAAGGCAAGAAAAATGATAACAATCAAAGCAAAGTTTGATTTCAGGTAGAGAGAGAGAGAGAGAGAGAGAGATGTGGATGAGAGAAAGAGAGAATTGATCAGATTCCTTTGAAATCCTCCACCATTCAAAACCATAAAACCAAAGGCCAACAGGGTTTGTTGTGACGTTACACTTTCTGTCTTTTCTTTTGTTCTCTTCTTAGTATATGAAAATTATCATTTTAGCTTTATCAAATTATTATTTCTCTTTACACACTACACTGGTTAATTACAATGTAAATAATTTACACCAACCTGCCTTTCCTTTTCCAATATATATATAGAAAAGTAGATATAAAGCAAGCATGTAAAAAGATTGCAAGATTTTTTACACAGTAAACACACATGCATTGTATCCAATAGAGTACTGAGAGCGATGACAAGTGATCTGAGGTTGATTAGAGAGCTTTTGCTCAAGGAGTGTAGTTCAGCCAGTAAATGAATGAACTTGGAACTCGGATAAATGACTTCTAAGTCAGCAGGTCGAATCCTACTAATGTCAAAAAACTTTTAAAAAAAATGCATGATCTAGATAATAGATACCGTAAAAAAAAAACATAAAAAAACATAAAAACAATTAGAGAGCTTTTAAAAGGGTGGGTAACAGAGAGCTTAAAAAAGCATGTCCTCTTTATTCCTCTGTGCACTTACACGATCGATCATCATTGGTTCACTCATTGAATTCCACCAGACATGTTCATCGATAAACACTTCTTTAATTATTTATTTCTTTTTTCATGTTTTTAATTAACTTCTTCTTTTTCTTATTTTTTTATTTCATTATTTTAAACAATTAATTACATTTTTTTTTTAAAAAAAACAAAAACAAAGAAGAATTCTGACATATGTATGATTTTCAAAAAAATTCTAAAAAAAAATAAAGTGTGAAAAGAAGTATGTCGGTCCCCCCATAATCACTTGTTTTATTATCAATTATATTGTTTGATTGAGAGAGAGAGATTAATTAATTTTAAACGTTTTGTTTCTTACCACTAAATCCCTTGATTCATGACTCATGACTACTGAATTTTCTCACAAATCAATCCCAAACAAAGTTCTCTTACAAATTGATTTGAAAATCTAGTCCCGTCAAATATCACAAACTTTATTTTGGGCAAAAAAATCAACTTTTTTTTTTTTTTTTTTACATACCATAATATAATGCTATGAATGAATTGCCTTTATCATCAAGTCATATTGGGCGGTGGTAGAAATCAACCCTTTTTCATTTTTCGTAGATATGTGAGTCATTTACCCAAACTCTATGCTCGTCCATCTACCCACTAAGCTACGCCCGGAGTGATAACTAATAATACTTGTAACTACATATAATTCAAAATAATATTGATTCAAAACATGAATACAATGCTTTATTTCGAAGAATGAAAAAGAAAAAAAACAAAAAAAAAACAAAACACAGTCATAAAAGGAAACATTTCAAAAATCAAATTGTACCAAAAAGTTGGAATTTCTGTTTCAAGGATTGTATTATGTATATTGATCGATGTGGCATCCCATGAATTATGATTTGGCTAGCTTAGTTGATCAAGATGGGCACCTGAGATAAGGTGGTTAGACCAAAATGGAAAACCAAGTTGACCCCACTCATCCAATAAGCTACCAATAATGACACTTGTTTTGGATATCCAATGTCGATATGTTTTTCTTTTCTTGGTGTTTTCATAATTAGGTAGTTTTGTCTTTGCTTCACTCAAGACCACGGGGTTCAGTAAATCAATGGTAAGAGCGTTCATTCAGTCCAGTAATGTTTTAGATTCAAGCCACCGTCTTAACGAGTGATATACCAAAAAATATATATATATATTATGAAAATAAAACTTTTGTTTAATTAGCTTTACCTTTCATTTGTGAAGTAATAATTACTTGATTATTATTTGCTTAATTAATTAATGGACTTTTACATGCTCCCAGGCTCCCAGCTCATCATTCCCTTATTTTAATTATTTTATTGTTTTAAAACCGACATTATTCCATGATTTTGTAACTTTTTGAACAAATTTTAGTGATCCATGAAAAGGCTAGACTTTTATTTTGTGGTTGGCATTTGGCAAACATAGATCTCATGATTTTATTCTGTACGGCCCTTTATAGGTCACTATTATTAATACAGCAAATTGCACTAATACCCTTGAGCTTTGTACTTATGCCATAATATTTAATCTTTTGTTTTAATTACATACACTCTCCCTACTGTTAATAAAGGAAAGTATAAAATTGTTCATGATTGTATTAGAATTAGGACATAATTACCCAGATCGTGTGTAGCCACCAGTGGCCTTTATTATTATTATTATTATTATTTTTGCTTATAGATTGACTTTTAATACTTTAATCAATTTTAAATAAATTTGATAAAGTAAATAATGATTTTACCCGTAACAATCTAATTAACCATTGAGTTCGTCAACTAACAACAAAAGATGTCGGTGAAATTAGGATAAAATTGTTAAATTAATACAGTATTATGCTATAAATGAAAATATAAAACTCAATTTATGGTAATGCAATTTGCCTCTACAAGTCTTCTTTTATGTATCTTCATGAACTCCTCCCATACACAAACTCGTAGGCTTTGAATTCTAAATCTAGTTTTAAACCAAACGTTCAAACCTTGTAGGAATGAGAGTTTGAATTCAAGTTTACTAATTTGTTTTCTACTTTTCTTAACATGAAAATGATAAATTAAAGCAAAAGATAAATAATCTTCAAATTCTACTATTATATTTATAACACAATAAAATACAAGTAAACCAACATAGTGATAAAATAAAATTTAAATTCTTCGACACACTTCATAAATTAAAAATCCAGAACAAACAAAATTAAATCCAATAAACTTCCAAAATTATAATATAATACATATGCACAACCACAACAAATGTTTCGTTACCACCAATTTTTCATCTCCTCCCCGCTTTCATCACTCAAGTCATTCACAACATAATTGTTGATTCCTACAATATCAAATTTAAAATCAATTTAATATATACATATATTAATTTACATGGGTTTATGTCAAATTCATACCGTATCCAATTTCGCACAACGGAATTGGATCCTCTACTAAGCTGATCTTTGCGTGCTAACCTATATAAATTTTGTGACATGTGTAATCAATGGTTGAGATTTATTTGTTTTATTTTTTTTAATTCCATTATCTTTAAATGCAGAATATTATCTCCAAGTGTTTTAGGTCAGCAAAAAGTTCAGCACAGTAGTGGATCCAAATCCAAATCGAGAAAGATAAAACTGTAATTACACTTTTCTTTGGAAGTATCAAACTATCAAAGGGAATGCTACTAATATGTATATGTAGGAATATTAATGCTTATTCTTTATTTTTCTTGTCCTTCATTATCATTAAGTAAAAGAAAAAAAAAAACAATTATCCATCCAATGTAATTCAAGACCCGACCAATAGACACAACATTATAATGGAAAAAAAAAATCGGTAACTGAATTGTCATCCTTAATGGGGACTACAAATTCACCATCTAATGCCCAGGTGGCAAACACTCAATGTTCAACTCCAATAGAGAAAAACTTCAATATTTTTGGTTTGGAAGCATACGTTACAACCATTTAAATCAATATGTTTGGTTTGAAAGTATACGTTAAGACCACTTAAATCATGTTATGTGATTTACATTTTATTTTTTTTATAATTAATTATTTATGTCATCGCATGTTTTAAGTGGTTTAAGGGGCATCTCCGACCTAAGCACCAATCTCCAATTCGTTGCAAAGTTCCTCTCCAACCGGTACACTGTTGTCTGCGCCACTTTGCAGCTCACAAGCTTCCTGCGCTAGATCAAGCGCACCTCACTCCTCTGCGCTACTTTGCTGCTTCTTCTATTTTTATTTTTTTTTACTCCCTCAATTTTTACTTATTCACAAAAAAAAAAAAAATGGGTTACTGTTTGCTGCCATTAAAGCTGAGACTGTTAAATGGGTTGCTGTGTTGATGTTGTTTGTGAGGCATAGTCTTGGGATCAAGAGGTTGATTTCGTAGATTTCTTGCTGTGTTAGTACATTTTTTGTTGGGATTGAAATGGGGGTTTCAAGAATGATTGGAAATTTTGGTTTTTGAGTAAAAATTTGAGATTTTTCGTGTTCATTGTGATGAGTTACAGGGAGATTTCGCTGTTTCTCTTATTATTTCAGAATTGCAAATACGGGTCTTTATACAATCAAACACGGGTCAGTTTTGTACACGAAACCCGGTAATGAAAATGAACCATGCCATTTCTGTTCTTAGTTTGGGACTTTGGGCCATGTTAATGAACCAGGCCATTTTTTAATATTTAAGGATTTTATTTATTGATATTTTGTCTTTTCTTAACCCTGTTATTTTATCTTTTGATTTATTAATTATTTTTTAGTGAAGATATTTACACCCCTAAAAAACTGTATGTACACCCCAATTTAGTATATTTTTAAAAATCCAATATCATCCTTGTGTAAAATTACTTAAAGGACTAAATAGTTTGTAAGTACACACTAATAATTATTAATTGGTTTTATATCAATCATTTGTAAAGAAAGGAAAAAGGAAGTTTCCTATTAATTGTTTGATATGATAATAAAAACTTTTCTATTTTATCAAACCCTAACTTCTATTTTAAGTATTGATTTCAATTTCTTTTATGGAATATAAATTGATTGAGTTGACAAACAATTTACTGCTATAATTGAGTGAAACAAAAATCAATACCAACAATAAACTATATTATGAACAATTGTGTATTTAAAAAAAAAAAAAAAAACTTTCATAGGAACAAAGGAATTAAGATACATTGTTTTGTGCTGAAAGCCTCTTTTTACATAAAGAATTAAAAAAAAAAAATGTTTTAATGCAATGAAAAGAAATTTTTTTCATACAATTTTTTTGTGACATCAAATGTTTTTTAGGAGTTATAAATTATTATTTTTTAAGAGAAATTATTTATTTGAATAAAAAGATATAAAATAATAAAATTTTAAATAAATCTAATTAGATAACAAAATAATGGGGTGTGCTAACAAAAATACAATACAATAAAATTAAAGAAAGGGTATTTTTGGCATAAAGTGGGGTTTATTTACGAACTAGAGATTTTTAAAATATTTTAGGGGTGTACTTACGAAAGGGGTGTACATACAGTTTTTAAGGGGTGTCAATATCGCCACTCTTATTTTTTGTTAATCATGGTCCATGACAATAATAACTCTGAACCCATTAAATTAAAAGGAAATATACAACACAAAATTACATCAATAATTTAGTAGTCCGGAAGATCATTTGCAAATCTTTTAGGATCATTGAAATATTGGTAAAAATAATACCTCAAAAAATATATATGTTAATTTATTAACTTATCGTAATATTATGTTAATTTCGGAGAGAAATGTTAATTGTTGAGAAATAATAAAAAAAAAATATTTAGGGAATATTTTTTTAGAGTAAGGGGTCGTTTGTTTTTTTTTGTCTGAAGATTGAATAGTTCTGAATTTTACTGAAGACTGAATAGTGACTGAAACCTGAATCTAAATGACATGTTTTTTTTTTTTTTTTTTTCTCACGTCTGAATGTACTGTCAACATATTTATTTATTTTAAATAAAATTGTCTGAAAAGAAGTAATTTTACATCTATACCCATACTAATTAAAAGAAGTAATTTAACATGCAACACTTTTTATAAGATTTTGCTTGTTCTTCCGTAAACAAAGTTTAATTTAACAAAACAAAAAATTCATCCAGTAATATTATTTTGCATGTTATTCTGCAAACAAGGTTCAAGTTCAATTTATTGTAAAAAAAAAAAAAAAAGATTCAAATTCAATTTTACATATTGTCCAAATATCCTGTATATAATTTTAGAAACAATTTTTGTTTTTTGTTTTTTGTTTTTTTTTGTTTCCTGGATCATATGCAACCAGAAACCATTTTTTTTTTTTTAAAGGTTCCTAGATACCTTTTTTTTTTTTTTTTTTTTTTTTTGAAATAGGTCCCTAAATTATATACACCGATACATATATATATATATAAACAATTATTCTATAATTTCTTCAAGCCACGAAATCTACTCAATATCGAATGTAACCACAAAAAGAATATTTGATAAATTATATAACTGCAAATATGACAATCATAACAAATTATCATTTTAGATTATATTAAAAAAGTTCTATAACTGCCATTACACATAGATAAAAAAAAATTAAAATTAAAGAGTTCTTACCAGGATTTGGTAGGAGAGAAATTCAATTGTTTAGTCCCAGGAAGATTTCAATATGAGAAGTGATTAGAGTTTTTTTTTTTTTTTTTTTTTCTTTCTTTCTAAAAGCCTTTTAAAATAAGAAATACGTTAAAAAAAAAAAAAGAATTCTACACCATATCAAATTAGGATAAATTTAGAAATATATCTTTTTTTGGAGGATAGACTTGGAAGAAAATATTTTAATTATAATTCAGTGATTTAGAATTAAGTTAAAAGTTATGATTTCTTACTCTCTCTTTTTTTAAGTTGTTTTTTTTTTATATTTTTAAGTTGTTTGACTACTTAAAATAAACAAACAAAACAACTTAACAAAACAGACACATTAAGTCTTAAGCGGAAAATACAAACGAAGTTAACATGGGTTGGAGACAGGGGCGGACCGTCATGGGGGGCCAACCCGGCTTTAGCCGGGTAGGATTTTTGAAAAAAATAATAATAATAAGTTTATAGTTAATTTAATACTATTTTAATTAATGAATAAGCAATGTCAGTGTCAGAGTATTAGACTATTAGTACAGTTAGTTAGAGTCGTTTCATCATGATTCTCTTCTTTCAATGGTCACATCAACATCTATTCTAATTTTATTTCTATTATCTCTCTCACATGTGCCAATTCTCTACCCCCTCTCTCTCTCTCTCAAACAAATCTCAATTCTCTCTCTTTCAATTAATAATTCACTTGGTCCCTTCTCTAAATTCTCATCTCAATTACAAAATTAAATATAAAAATATATTAATCTTCATTTTAACTGATTAACAAGCTTGTTATTCATAATTTTAAGTTAATATTTTATTATTTTTTTCAATTTATTTTCCGATTGCGATCTATTATTTATAGTGTTATATTATAATTTAAAAAGTATCACTTAAACCAAATGGTTTAATAATTTTAGTTTACAATATCAAACAACCAGACATCAATGATAAGAAAAACTATGCTTTCATAATTTAAGAAAAATCAATCAATCATTAGGTGGGAGTGGTTTGACTCATTATGTACCTTGTTTAATATATGCATTTTTAATAGTATGACTCATTATGTTCTTTTATCTAGCTATATTTTTGTTTCGATTAATGAAATTTTATGTAATTTATTTAATATATGCATTTTTAAGGATAAAACTTGTTATGTCCTTTTATGTAGTATATTTTTGTTTTCGATTATACTTTTGTTTTAGCCCACCCAAACGAAAAATCCTGGGTACGCCCCTGGTTGGAGATGATCCAAAGTATACGCATCCGCAACAGAAGCAATTCTCCAACTAATAAATCAAATATTTATCCAGCAGGTTAACTTTAAAGACGAGGATTTATGAAGCAGTTGGTGACTTGCTAGTTCGTCAGATTGGTCAAGACATTTGATGATTCCTTTGAGATTATGGATGCTATCAATCAATGACTAGGCCACTTACAGACAACATGGAGATATTTGCAGGTCTGATTGTTTTAATAGCCTGTTGTTGTTCTCTGCTATTAATAAGCAACGGAAATGAAATTGGAGGCTGTTCCCAGACAAACAACTTCTTCCAATACACTAATTATAGAACCTCTTATCACTTCCAACCTTCCCGGAACTGGATCAACGGTAACTTCTCAATTAATTTGCTATATTAATTCATTTTAGCATCCCGTTATCTATTCCTTGCTGTTACTAATTTAAGTTTTCAATTCTCTTTTCTGGTTTTTCGATCTGTATCATCAAATTTGTGATTGTTTACACGGCTGCCTTGCTTCTTTCAGATCCTAATGGTAAGTTTGTGGATTATTCACCTTTTTTCCCTTGTTTGCATGCTTTATTCTGTTTCGTCTAATTTTAAGGTTACCAATTTACACTGGATATACTGAGTCAAGAAAATCTAGCAAGCCATATCATCTAATTGCATATTTATACTTAAATATAGAAGGAAATTCTTGCATAAAACCAAGCACTGAAGTGGGTATATTTCATTTTGTAAGTATTGATCAGTAGAATTTATGATAAATGATTCTAGTCATTGATTAAGAATTTGCTCCTAATAGTTCAATCCGAATCTTAAAGAGAATCAAACCAACAGAGCAATATCTGAACTAGTGAAGTCTTGAGCTTTTCTATAAGCTGGTAAGAGTGAGACAAGCTCCAAGTTATGTTTTTGTTTGGACTATTTCAGGGCCAATGTACTATAAGGGATTTTATCATTTGTTCTACCAGTACAATCCACTTGGAGCAGTGTTTGGTGATATTATGATATGGGGTCATTCTGCATCATATGATCTCATCAACTGGTTTCATTTGAATCATGCCCTTTGCCCGTCCGAGCCATATGACATCAACAGTTGTTGGTCTGGTTCCACTACAATCCTTCCGGGGAGTAAACCTTTTATATTATACACCGGAATTGATGCCAATGGTCGTCAGGTTCAGAACTTAGCAATGCCTAAGAATCTATCTGACCCGCTACTTAAAGAATGGGTTAAATTTTCTGGAAATCCTGTCATGACTCCACCAAATGGAGTTAAGAAGGATGATTTTAGAGATCCAACAACTGCATGGCAGGGTTCAGATGGAGAATGGAGAGTGATCGTTGGAAGCCGGAGCAATAACCAAGGAATGGCAATTCTCTATCGAAGCAAGGATTTTATGCACTGGACCAAGTTTCAGAATCCTCTTTATTCATCAGAAAGGACTGGAATGTGGGAGTGTCCAGACTTTTATCCTGTGTCTATTAATGGCACAAATGGGGTTGACACTTCGGTACTAAATCCGAGTGTAAAGCATGTTATGAAGGCAAGTTTCAATTCTCATGACTACTATATGCTAGGGACTTACAATCCTCAGATGGAAAAGTTTTTTCCTCACACTGACTTTGAGGGAACCAGTTCGGACTTGAGGTACGATTACGGGAAATTGTATGCTTCAAAAACGTTCTTTGACAATGTCAAGAACAGGAGGATATTGTGGGGTTGGGTAAATGAGTCTGACAGCAGACAAGATGATATCGAAAAAGGATGGTCTGGAGTCCAGGTGATTTGAGTTAATTGGAGACGTTTGCTACAGATGTAGTATCAAATTACTGTTAACAGGTTATGTGCAGGAGAAGATTACACTTGATCAACTTTTAACTCTTCTTTGCAGTCATTTCCTAGGCAAATTTGGCTTGACATAAATGGAAAACAGCTACTGCAGTGGCCAGTTGAAGAAATTGAAACACTGCGAGGCAAGCAAGCTAGCATCGATGATAAGAAACTAGAGAGTGGGTCAGTATTTGAAGTTTCAGGCATCACCGCTTCACAGGTAGGTGAGCGGTTAAATTCATGTTTTAAATTCTTCTGTTAACGTGCTGATCCTAACTTACACACAATTTCTGATTTTATTTCTGCAATTATATAAGAAATGGAAGTCTTTTTGCAATTGCATGATTACTTATTGTATCTTTGAAGGTCGATGTAGAGGTTGTGTTTGAATTGCCTGAACTAGAAGAGGCTGATGAGTTCATTAATCCTGGTTCGGTTGATCCCCAACTTCTCTGCAATGATAAAAATGCATTGATCTCGAGCAGATTAGGACCATTCGGTTTGTTAGCTTTGGCAACAGAGGAGTTGACAGAACAAACAGCTATTTTCTTTAAAATTTTCAGAGGCCATAATAGATTCGTAGTACTCATGTGCAGTGACCAGAGCAGGTCATGAGTCTCTTTCTGATCTTCCGATTATTCTTTTCCTAACCTTGTCAGCAAAAAACCATTATATTTATGTAATTTAATCTCAACATTCAATGCTTCATATGTCTAACAGGTCTTCTTTGAGAAAAGATGTTGATAAAACAACATATGGAGCTTTTGTAGACATAGATCCTCGCCAAGAAAAAATTTCATTAAGAAGCTTGGTATGTTGACAACAAACATTTCTACTGAACTCTTTATAACTATTATCACTGTTCTGATGTATTTGGCTTCGACTTTATGCAGATAGACCACTCCATGATCGAAAGTTTCGGAGGGAGAGGAAGAACTTGTATCACAAGTAGAGTTTATCCACAGTTGGCAACTGACAAAGCAGCCCGCCTTTATGTATTCAACAATGGAACACTTGGTGTAGTTATCTCAAGCTTGAATGCCTGGAGCATTAATAAAGCCCTCATTGGTGAGGAAGAAAGTTTTAAGGTATAGGCATCATTAGTAACTTTCTAGTGCGGAATCCTGCATTTGATAATTCCGTCTATAGGCATCACAAGCACACATATTATAGATATAAGCTGATCATTGGCCTATTTTATATGGTATTGTTTGCAATGATTATCAGTGGATATTGATGTTCCCGGGATCAGTTTCGTTTGTTCTTGATGTCTCTGGTTTGCTTTCACCATAGTAAACAGATGATTTTTGTACTCTGCAGTTAATATTGCTAGTGACTTGGTAGTTTTTGAACAATATTGTAATGAAGTATGGATGGTTGATTGTCTCATGAAAATGGGTTCAACGGTTGTACTTTAATTAACCTGTGAACTTGTGAAGCAATCTCAGACCTTGTAAAGTTGTTGAAATTTTAGTAAAAAAAGTATCCAAAAATAGGATATAAAATCCATGAAGATATGAAAGCTATGTTTATCTTTACCTCCTGACCATCGGAATTGTGCCTTCTTTTTCTTTTACTTTTTTTATCTTTTATTTTGTTCTCTGATTCAATGATTTTGTCTTTATTCTTTTGTATATAAACCATTCAAAATTAGCCCCAATGGCGTAGCTTAGCTGGTAGATGGACGAGTAGTGGTTCGAAACCTACTAATGGTAAAAAGTTTAAAATATATATATCTGATCTAGATAGGTAGATAAACAGTAATGCTACACATCCCACCTAAAATCCCACTTTTTTCATCCCACTACATGTGGCATGTGAGGTGTCAAATTGTGAGTGAATACATGGAGTAAGTGTCATTAATGTGTATCCACTCACAATTTGACACCTCACATGCCATATTTAGTGGGATGAAAAATGTGGGATTTTAGGTGGGATGTTTAGCATTATTGGTAGATAAATAGTCTAAAAAAATAAAATAAAAATTCAAAATTAATCAATAGAGCATTGAATTTGGGTTTGTAAGGGAAGAATTACATGAGTGCATGATCAATGGCCTCACCGTTAAAGAGTTTATTTAAAGTTGGCCCTTGATAAACAAACTTATCTATATACAAGCAATCAAGTACAACAATTGTCCTCCAATATCATATAGACACATATTATTATCATTTTTTTTCCTTTGCTTGTAAATTGATTTGAAATTTAATATTAATTAAGAGGTGGTCTGCAGCATGAGACTATGAGAGACATTGTCACTTGTCAGCTGCATTGTGATGTGGTATTATAATGGGTTTGTTTCTTTAATCATTATTTTAAGGGAAATTATCATTCATTCCCCTGTAGTTTGCCATATTCTCCAGTCTCCCCCCTTCTAGTTTTAAAATTCTCTAATTTCCCCACCTCCCATGCCTATTTTTATATGGTGAGATTGGTTGTATTTGTGCATAGGAGGGGGGAAATTGGAGAATTTTGAAACTTGAGGGGGGCGACTGGAGAATACCGTAAACTACAGGGGGAGAATAATAATTTCCCTTATTCTAAAGATGTTTTCGTTTTGAATATGGGTAATTTCACTAAAGTCCCTACTTTTTGGTGAAATATTACATATTTAAACGTCTTTGTCATATTAGTGATTTTAGTCCCTTATTTTTCCAAAATACATCACTTTAGTTAAGTCAACCGGACTTCAATCAATTACCATAATTATTTTATTTATTTATTTTAAGTTTAATATAATTTCGTTTAATAAATTATTTTTAATCATCAATCCAGACTCCAGACTCCAGACTCCAAAGCAAATACGTTTTCATCAAATTCTACAAAAAAAAAAAAAAAAAAAAAATCATCTTCTTCATGAATCTGGATCCAAAAATACATTTTCATCAAACACCACTTCATAGATCCATATCTAAAGTCTAAACACACCAATTCATCATCAATCAAATTCCACAAAAAAGAAATCAATCCAAAAAAGAAATGGAAAAAAAAAAAAGTAGCAAAATTTCTCCATTAACGATGGAGTAACCCTTCGTAATGGGGAAGATCCCGCTCTGTCGATGGAACAACGATGAAATCGAAACGTCTCTCAGTTTCTCCACTCAATAGGCTTCCGTTCATCGGAATGGAATTGAATTTGTTTTCGTTCATCGGCAAAATTGCTCCCTCTATATTTTGGAGAAACAGTGGGACTAAAGTTGCTAATATGTTAAAGACGTTTAAATATGTGACATTTTACCAAAAAGTATGGACTTTAGTGAAATTAACCATTTTGAATATAAAAAAGAACTAATTGCACAAACACCCCTAATTTTAGGCATAATTGCATGCATAAGGAACTTTTACCTATAATTACATAAACATCCCCTGCCGTTAGTTGACTTCCGTTAACTTTAACTGTTGACCTCAATTTTAACCCACAATGACTAAAGTACCCCTAGTTATCTATTTTATTATTTAAATTAATAATTAAGAAAACGAAACATAAAAGACAAAGAAAACAAAACAAAAACAAAAACAAAAAAAAATCAATCATTTTTTTTCTCTTTCATTTTTTCAACCCCCAAACACAATCCAAAAATTAACTTAACAAACAAAAACCAAAACTCAATCCCACAAAAACTCCATCGTTGAAGATGGAACGACACTCCATGCCTCTATTGGAGCGGATTTGCTCTTCCATGGAGTTTTCTGTTTTAAGCGGATTTTTAACTTTGTAGGTTGAAGTTCTAATTTTCTTTTATTTAAAATAAAAAATGGATGTAGTTAACTGGTTGTGGAATTGGTGGGTTTGGGTTTTTATTTGTGGGTTTGATTTTTGGTTGTTGTTTGAGGATTTGAGTTTTGGTTTTGACTTGTGGGATTGAGTTTTGGTTTTGACTTGTGGGATTGAGTTTTGGTTTTTGTTTGTTAAGTTTATTTTTAGATTGTGTTTGGGGGTTGAGAAATTGAATGAGAAAAAAAAATGATTGATTTTTTTTTTCTATTGTCTTTTCTGTTTCGTTTTTGTAATTATTAATTTAAATAATAAAATAGGTAACTAGGGGCACTTTAGTTATTGTGGGTTAAAATTGTGGTCAATGGTTAGAGTTAACGGAAGTCAACTAACGGCTAGGGACATTTTTACAATTATAGGTAAAAGTTCCATATGCATATAATTATGCCTAAACTTAAGGGACGTTTGTGTAATTAGTCCTATAAAAAATCAAATCCTTTACTTTTAAGTTTTAAAGACATGTCCTCTTCTATATTGTTGACGAAAATCATAAATTGGTCCCACCATAAGGAGAGGAGTAGAAGCAGCCTTGTTACTTGTTAGTTTAGAGGAGGAAAACGTAGGAGAGAGCCAGGAAAGTATGACAAAGCTTTCATACAAGTTTTTTTATTTATTTATTTTTTTAAAGCTTTCATACAAGTTATGTTTATTAAAATACCTCATTTCCATCAAACAATTATGGGATTTATAATGATTGTGACTCGAATTTGGGTTATTGTCCAACTGAATAAACGCTCTTACCACCAAACCATGTCGGGGTTGTCTAGCAATAAGAAGTAGATGCAAGGCGATTTGAACAGGAGGTTGTTAGCCGTTAGGCTGATTGAGCGACCCACCAAACCACATTTAGTTTGGTGGGTGCAAGTTTGCAACACAAAAGAAGAAAAGCGTTGAGATGAGTAAATACTCATAATTGCATCAACTGGTATTTATCAATACACCACGTGGCAAAAGGTGAGTCGTATTTATCCCAAAGATTTACATAAATACACATCAGATTTCGAAACTTTGCTCTCATAGCCTTATCAATCATTCTTGATGCCAACCAAATCCCATTTGAGAGCAACTTGAGACGCAGAAAAACAAAGCAATTCACAAAATCAGAGAAAGCAGACAACGTGCGTAAGGGTGTTTTTTTTTTTTTTTTTTTTTTTTTTAAGTAAAAAACAAATAATAAAAAATAATTATAATTTAATTATATTCTAATCAAAGCTTATTTGTTTAATTAATTAATAGGCTGAAACTGTAAACCAATTAAGATTTAGAAACAACGATATCTACACGCATTATGGAGAATTTGTAGAGAGAAAGAAACAGTTTTTTGGAAAGAATGAGCAAAGATGATGAGGACCCAGAAAAAAGCTGGTCCAAATCATCATTACCATCGTCGTGGTCGTCGTCATCTGAGCCGTACAGATGGCTGAACAACTTCCACCGTGATCTGATGGCTGGGGCGTTGATGGGTGGTGTTGTGCACACGATTGTGGCGCCAATCGAGAGGGCAAAGCTGTTGTTGCAGACCCAAGAGAGCAATATAGCCATTGTTGGCAGCGGACGGAGGAGATTCAAGGGCATGGTTGATTGTATTCTCCGTACTGTCAGAGAAGAAGGTGTTTTGTCTTTATGGAGAGGCAATGGCAGTAGTGTTCTTCGTTATTACCCTTCTGTCGCTCTTAATTTCTCTCTTAAGGTATTTTGTCTTCTTCTCTTAATGTTTAATTGATTGCTTTACGTCTTTAATTTCATTTGGGTAATGGAGATGCTTGCAGGTTTATCAGTTTATGTTTTGCATATAACTTGACTGATTAAAATGTTTCTATGTACATCTGGGAATTTTGATGCCTTAGACAACTACAGATGATGTTTTTTTTTTTCTTATTTATTCACGACCCTATAAGAACAGATGCTAGGATATGCAGTTATATAGTTTTTTTTATTTTTAATGAAATTACTTCTCAAATGTTGTTAATCTTGAATTTTATCTTTGCATAGAATCATATTTATGAACACTGCATGATCTATTAGTTTGTTCAGATACCCTAGGGAGTTAGGGTGGTTGTCAATTGAGCCTATTCATGTGAGCTGGAGGAATTGAATAGATTTATTTGCCAGTCCAGTTATTGAGAAATTGATAGGATAAGTTTTGTTGTGGCACAAGACTACAATTAGTAATTCGATTTCCATATTTTGATAGAACCATTCTCTACTTGGAAGTTGGAATGGTAGGTTGAATTTTTGACCTATGCTTTCTTAGATATATCCCAGTAGACTTTCTGTTGAATTTTGTACGGAATTATGGGATGTCTCTAGTGTATTCTATCCTTTAATTTTCCTCTCAGCTCCCACACTTTCATTGTGTTTGTTGGCAATTCTTCTATTAGGATAATAATAATGGCGATGATCAGGACCAAGATCCGGATCTGGAACCGGATTGTTACATGATAATAATTAATAATAATCCATCAAGTATATTGGTGAAGAATATGACCCATTCTTATTAAGGGTACACTGATATCAAGTGTTATATCTATTATTTATTAAGCAAGCAATTGTCTGCTGAGAAATAAGTTCAATTTTTGTTTTCTCTGCTTCCATATAAAATCCTTTGAGAACACAGTTTTTGGCTGAGATGGATGGACCAATCCAAGAGAGACTAGAGATCATAGATATTAAAGGTGTTAGGCACATCAAGGGGCAAGGGTCCCCTGGAGCCCGAGGTGCAAGGTGAGGCATAGCTTTTTTTTAAAAAGGTGTATAATAGCTTTTTATGAATTTCCCAATGGGAATAATTCACAGAAATTATATTGACCTAATTTATCCTATAAATTTCAAGTTACTAAGTTAAATGTAAGGTATAGAACTTTACAAAATATCAATAACACGTCATAATTCATAAAGCAATTAACATGCAATCATCATATTAACAACAAAGACTTAAAGTTGCAAACACATTAAAAGGGAGGAAAAAAAAAACCCAAAGAATGTTCAAATTAGTTTCTAGACTCTAGCTATCTCCAACTCAAACAAAACCAACTTTATAACATCATCAATGCATCTTCATGTTGGGTTCTGAAGCCTAAATATATATATAGGCGCCTTATGAAAGGCATGCCTAGGACTCTAGGAGGGGCCTTGCGCCTCCGATGGTCAGGCGTGCGCCTCATTGAATGCGTTGCGCTTTGCTATCCTTCAAGTGCTATCAATGTGCCTGGATGTGTCTGGCGTCTAGGCGCGCTTTTTATAATTGTGCTAAAGATATATGAACCATGTTTGACAAAGAAGTGTAGCTATAGCCTGGCATTTTTGGTTGAGATAATGTAGCTTATTATTGAAGAACATTGGGAAAAGTAGGAGAGATTATGGAGAGGTACACTTTTTGCAATTTATTTTTGGATATCCACAACTTGACAATAAAGCTGAAGATAGATCTAGACAAAGAATCAACAATGATGTCAAGAAATATATTATTGATATGGTATTTATTTTACAGAAGAGATAATTTTTTTAAGCAGAGATTACGTGGAGGCGAAAGGCCAAGGCTACATGGGTTAGAGATGGGGACAATAATATTAGGATGTTCCATAAAATAGTGAATGGGAGAAAGAGCATGAATTTAATCAATAAACTCGAAAATAAACAAGGGGGTCGTATTGAAGAAAGCAAACAAATAGAAGATGAGGTGATCAACCACATTAAAGAATTGTATTCTTATGGGTGATCACCAGACCAAAGATTCAAGGTCTAAATTGACCCTCTGAACAAGGCTGCATGGCTGGAGAAAACTTTTTCAGTAGAGGAGAACAGAAGGGCTGTGTTTGAATGCTGTCCGGAAAAGTCTTTGGGTCCCGATGACTTTTCTATGGCATTATTTCAAAATTGTTAGGATATTGTCAAGGAGGACTTGATGAAGGTTGTTGAGGAATTCAACCACAGATGTAGTCAACAAAATTACCAATACTATATTCATCTGTTTAATAAAAAAAAAAAAAAAAAAAACTGAATCTTTGAAGATTGGTGACTATAGACTCATTAGTCTTGTGTCTAGTTTGTATAAAATCATAGCAAAGGTGTTATCCATTAGATTGAGGGAAGTTCTTGTTGACACTATATGAACTGCACAAGATGCATTTATTAGAGGAAGACAGATTTTTAATGCAGCTTCGGTGGCTAATGAAGTGGTAGAGAATTGCAGAAAAAAGGAGGGAATTGTAATTAAAATAGATTTTGAAAAGGCATATGATCATGTAGATTGGAAATTCCTAGCTTTTGTTCTTCAACAAAAGAGCTTTGGAATGGAGGCAGTGGATTAGAGGCTGTCTTAGCTCTCAATGAATTTCTCTATTCTCACCAACGGTCGTCCCAAGGGATGATTTTGAACTTCTAGGGGACTAAGGCAAGGTGATCCATTATCACCATTCCTCTTCACTTTAGTGATGAAGTTTTCAGCAGATTGATGGATAAAGCTTTGGAAGCCAATCTTGTTGAAGGAATTGTGATTGGAAAGGAGAAAATAGAAGTTTCACATTTGCAATTTGCTGACGAATCTCGTTTGATCTCATTTGGAGAAGAGAAGAAGATTGATGATCTTCTCTTGGTGGAGACTTTTAGCTAATTATCCGAGATTAATGTTAACAAAACTAAAAGTTCTATTTTAGGAGTGAATTCTCAAGAAGATAAAGTTAAATTTTTTGGCTTCCAAATTTGGATTTCAACTGGGAGCTGGCCTCTAAAATATTTAGGGCTGCCTTTGGTAGCTAATCCAAGAACTTTACAGTTTTGGGACTCGGTAATTGAGAAGATAGAAAGAAGACTCGGAGGGTGGAAAAGATCTTTGCTATCATGTGGTGGTAGACTTACCTTGATTCGATCAGTCAGCCTTCCTATTTATTTTCTCTCTCTATTCAAGATCAGTCTTGGAGCATTTGTCATTAGGATTTTCTAAGAGCATGGTTTTTGTGTATTTCCCAAACCTAAAATCCTAAGAAAATTCTCTGTTTCAAAAGTTTTAAATTGTGAAATTCCTTTAAAGTAAATAATTGCTTGAATCTTGATGAATAATAATAAACCGGTGGACATCATACTACCTAAAAGGCTTTGAACTTGCAGTGTCAAAATACTACCTTGGAATTGGATGATGTGAATCTTAAGTAATGCTAGGCTTCCCAAAATTTGTTACCAAATTCATTTCCAAATGATGTGGTATGAGAGTTGTCAACATTACATCACTGATCACTCGCCACATAATCTCATAATTTACAGGATGTTGACAATTCACATGCCACATTATTTGGGAATGAATTTGGGAACAAATTTTGGGAAGCCTAGCATTACTCATGAATCTTATATTTTCTGTTTTGTTCTGTTTTTTAGTTTGTATGCATTAGGTAATGGAAGCTAAATTTATTATACTTTATAGTTGGCTGCTGAAAGAATTTTACTATTTAGAAGTTGCTATCAAGGTGTAGGTTGAATTTGTTAATCATATTAGAAGAACAAAGAGAATAACCGCTAGGGAAATCTAATGGAAATCTTTCTCACACATCGGTGTGATATTGGAATAATTGATTTGAAGTCTGTTCTTTAGTAAAGTGACGATGAATCAGCCTATACGGAGCAGATAAAAATGGAAAATATTGTTGCTAATTAAACAGCTTGTTGAAATAATCTCTTACTCAACAATAATCTGAACTCAACAGTGGAGATTGGAGGAGAGCTTTAAAGATGGAAAAAATAATCTTTGGAAACGACTCCCCATGTTGGCGGTTATAAAATCTCAGTGAAGCCTTTTTACTTAACTATTGGGTTTGCTTTTTGTATCGCCATTTGATAATCACAAGAGATCAGGGTGCATTCAAGGTCTTTAGATATTTTTATTAAACAAGGAATACCTATATTTTTTCATTATGCATTATGTTTGATTAATGTGTGGTGGTAATTAATTGTGTTAATCTGCAGGATCTCTACAGAAACATATTAAGAAATGGAAACTCTCAAGATGGTAATTTCGTGTCTGGTGCATCTGCCAACTTTATTGCCGGGGCTGCGGCTGGTTGTACAACATTGATCTTAATCTACCCACTTGATATTGCACACACCCGCCTTGCTGCAGACATTGGAAGAACAGAGGTTCGTCAATTCCGAGGCTTCTACCATTTCCTGAGTACCATATTCAAGAAAGATGGAATTGGAGGGGTTTACAGAGGACTTCCTGCCTCTCTACAGGGGATGGTTATTCACCGGGGCCTATACTTTGGAGGGTTTGATACAATGAAGGAGATTTTGGCTGAAGAATCTAAACCTGAATTGGCATTGTGGAAACGCTGGGCAGTGGCTCAGGCAGTCACAACATCTGCTGGATTGTTGTCATATCCATTGGATACAGTTCGTAGGCGAATGATGATGCAATCTGGCATGGAAAAACCGATGTATCACAACACTCGGGATTGCTGGAGGACAATTTATAGGAGAGAAGGGGTGGCTTCATTTTATCGCGGAGCAGTGTCAAACATGTTTCGGAGTACTGGGGCAGCTGCTATCTTGGTTTTGTATGATGAGATCAAGAAGTTTATGGACTGGGGCAGATTGTAACAGATGATTTTTTTTCAGTATTTTGTTTTTGTCTTTCGCACACGAGTTCACGACACAGGAGAATTAGATAGAAGAGAGATCAAATTCAAGAGAAATAGAGGAGGAAAATGTTGTAAGAAGACAAATGAGGTATGACAGAGTTAATGACTAACATGGACTACTAAGATGACATTTCATTTGCCAGGTTAGTTTCTTAGGTTTTGTCAATTCACAGTTTTTTGTTAACAAATAAATAGAGTGGAATGTCATTATACTTTGGTGACCCAGAGAGGGACTGATTGCCTGTTTTTCAGGATACATTTAAATCATGTTCTAATTACAATCAAGTCAACGGTTCGAATCCTACCAATGGCGAAAGCTTTCAAAAAAAAAAATACCTGGTCCCGGATGAATGGATATTGTCAAAATGTTCCAATTACAATCCTTTGTTCTTTGGAAATAAGAAAAATAATTTTATTACTTGGATTCTATTGAAAATACAATCCCTATTGATGCTAATATGGTCATATTTTTTAAATTAATGAATTATTCTCTTTCTTTTTTTTTATTTTTTGTTGTTGTTGTTGTTGTTCTCATTGATGTGGTACTGTGTAATGAGTAAAGTGGTACTGTGTAACTGTAAATGGTAAGCAAATTAAATGAACTGGGGGAGGCCTTAACTGGAGATTAAAGTGGAGTGCTTTAATTTGAAGCCAATAAGTGAACAATTATGGGGGTTCAACTTTCAACCAAAATGGTCATCAATTATTTATTAGGTATATGTTTTTTCAGCAATAAAATTATACAAGCAAAGTGGGATCCCCTTACTAAATTATAAAAGTATCATGAGTGATGACTTCACCACCTCCCCCCCTACTTAAATAAATAAATAAAGTAACTGAAGATGCTTTTAGAACTTTAAGCCGATGAGTCTTTGAGAAAACCCCAACCATTAGTCACCTTCTTGTCGTGTTTTTTCCCTTTAATATCTTAAAATAATAAATATAAATTAGAGAGAATCACCTGATTGTATTAAGGGATAATGTTATACATCCAACCTTTTTATCTAACTTTTTTGTCCAACCCTTGATGTGTCAGTTGGTGAGTGGATATATGGATAAATCATTATTAATGTGCATCTATTCACCAACTGACACATCAGGGGTTGGACAAAAATGGTTGGATGTCTATCATTGTCCTTGTATTAAGTATTAAGTATTAAGAAAAAAAGAAAGAATCAAAGGTAGATTCTAATTAGGTTAGTTAAAAGAGTGTAAAAAGATTCTAATGGTGGAATGATGAGGGGTCCATTAAGATATTATGAAAAAGTCCATATGCATGGCTGCCATGTGTGAATCACCATTAAAGAAACTAAAAGGTGACAACGCACTCTTGAATATTGTTGTGGTTGTGGTTGTGGTTGTGGTTTCTTCTTCTCCTTCTTTTGTTGTTGTTGTTGTCATCAGCATCATCATCATCATCATCACCCAAAGCAAACAAATCCTCTTTTTTTTTTTTTTTTTTTAATTTGTTTTCTTTCTTTTCCAAACCCAAAGGAAATGGGTCCCAATCCAAGTGGCCTAACATCCCATCTTCTCTTTTTCCTGAAATGGTCATGATTACTCCATTGGAACATACCTCTAAACAGAGTTTAAACTTTAAACCCCCTACTCAACTCTCTATTCTCCTTAATATTTTCATACTTAATCACGTTCCCAACATGTGTTTATGTAATTTTATGGTGGTAAAAGAGCGTTCATTCAATCCGATAATATTACTATATTTGTCACTTTCGCTAACTACTTAAATGTAGATTTTAAAAATAATATACGTTTGTGGTGTGTGGGACATAGGGCAATTAATATGGGTAGTGAAATGAGGGTGCAGGATAGCCAACAAGCCATGCCATGACGCACTCATCTGTCCTTTCCTCTATATTGTCTTTATTGTGGCATGCTGCCAAATGCCAATCTCACTCTTCATTTTTTACTTTCCATCTTCTTTGTCAACTTCCCATTTTCAAATTTGAAACTATATAATTAACATATTAATTAATGGGTTATTATTTATAATTTTTTTTTTTTTTTGAAGATATTGAATGTAACATTGATCGCATCACTGATAATCTTTTTGATAACGAAGTTGAAGATGATATTGTTTTGAAGATATCATAGTCAATACTTTTTAACGAATTACTAATTGGCAGTTTGGCACACATATTCTTACATGGGATTTCATAAATGTATTATTTTATTATAATTTAATTGAAATTATTAATATATATCATTGTCTCAAGTCGGAACAAGCAAATTTTATTATGTAAAGAAAAAAATATTAATTTAGATAGGTATTATTTTTTTTGTTAAAATTTATACTTTTTCATTTTTATATACCTGGACAAGGGTTATGGGCTACAGCCCAATACTTTACAATGTCCTTTCTAACATTTTATTATTTTTTTAATAAATAAAATGTTATTTTTTTTATAAATATATATATATATATATACAAAAATTCTATTATCAGTTCGAACTGACAAAGAACTGACAAAAGTTATATCAGTTCCTTGTATGTGGGCCACTGGATTTAAATATTTTGACTTGGCTGTATACACTTGTCAGTCAAAGTATTTAAATCCAGTGGTCCACATACAAGGAACTGATATAACTTTTATCAGTTCGAACCGATAATAGAAAGATTATATATATATATATAATGTAATTATTAATTCAAGACACGGAATATGTATTGAAAGAATAAATATTTATATATGTATCTATAAACTATGTATTGATGTATTAAAAAAATTAACACACAAAATCCTTTGACTAACTTTTATACTTTTGCATCCTTTCAGGTTAATTTACAGATTTATAAGCACGTCTCTACGTCTACACGATGGTTGTTAATACAGCTGCCATACATGATTAATGAATATTTAAATATAAAATATGTAGTAATTAAAATAAACCATAATTGTCGATAGGGTTATACTCGTAGAAACACGTTCATCCTGGGATAGCCCAGTCTGCTTATATATTCAATACTTTGAAGAGCGAATACAAAGTACATGTATGTTGGCTCATTCAATATATAAAAATATTGAAGAAACTGAATTTAAAAACAACATGGAAATTGGAATGAGATGAAACCAGGTTCAAAACAACTTAAAAAGATAGACAAAGTATTTTAGATATTTGAATGCAGACTATAAAAAGAAAAGCGAAAAGACTTTGTTCAATAATTGGAAGAATTTTGTCAGAATATGTATCTGAAATCTGAATCCGACAGTGCCACTTTGCCTCGTCATTGTCATTGTCACCAATCTCCTCCTTAAACCCAGATCACGTTATAAACCATTCTTTATATGGAACAAATTCAACGGCTCTGATTGCTCAATAATTGCTTATGGGACCCACACTCCCACTTCACTGATTGAACTAACTTATTAGATCAACCCTAGAGAACCTCAATACCCAAAATTACTTACTAGCTACCCTAATAATATTCTCATTTCTCAAACAATTCAATTCATTAAAATTTAAAAGTTAAAACCATAGAAGAAAAACAAAAGCAGAAAATATTGATATTTAATATATATATATATATTTCTGGTTTTCCTAAATTTATGTTCACTTACAATCATAGGAAAATAAGTAATTAACAACCCCAATTAGAGAATTCAAGACATGAAAATGGGAATTGGTTACATGATGATAATATATATATATATATATATATATATTCATAATTATCATACCCAGAGAGCGCCGACTTCTACGAGTTTCGGCACCAGGTGGCCGCTCAGGTGGAGTGCGAAGAGAGACTCGAGACCACCAACGCATGCGCCGCCAATGAACACGGCCGGTGCCGACGGATTGCAAGGCGGGTCGGCGTCGTGGGCGGTGGGAGGAGGGAGGGCGGAGATCTCGTCGTCGTCGAGTTCGATGACGGTGGGGTGGACACCGATGGTGGCTAGGAGTTTCCTCATGACGTGGCACATGCAGCAGGAGGATCGGCTGAAGATGATGACCGGGTGTTCGGATATGAGGCGTTGGATTTTGGTCTCGGCGGATTCCTCAGCATCGATGGAGAGGTTAGTGGGGATGACGGCGACGGCAGAGGCTGAGGCGGAGGATGTTGCGGTAGGAGATGGTGGGGAAAGGTCTAGACGAACGAGGTCGTTTGAGTATTGCCTTAGACCTTGCATCGCCGGAGGACTTAATTTTGAGAGAGAGAGAGAGAGAGAGAATTGGAGATGTCAACGCCTCAACGGGAGCAAATTAACAAGTGGAGACAAGTGTGGTTTTTATAAAGGAGAAGGCTTAAGCCTCTGTGGTTGCTTACATCACAAACTACTGTTTTAACATATACCTATTTCAACTATATTAATCGCTCTTCACTTCCGTGTTCTCTACGCGCCGAATATTCTTCTTCTCATTCCGACCCTCTATTTCGTGATTATTAATTTATAAGACAATCTTAATTTCTTTTAATTGTAAAGCACCCTCACTAGTAGGGGTGTGCGGTGGATCGGATCCAATGGATTTGCCATGATCCAAGATCCGATCAGATCCGATTGGATCGAAGAAATTGCAATCCGATCCGATCCGATCCAATTTTATAGTGGGATCCGATCCAATTTTATAGTGGGATCCGATCCAATCCGATATGATTCGATGGATCTAATTAATATAAAGTCATTCATAATATATAAAAGTTATAATCTGAAATAAATAAAATCAAATAAATTATTCAAACATTACTAATTAATTCAAATAAAATTAATATTTAAAAAAATACATGAAATAACTTGAAAACTTTATATAATTCAAAAAGTTTATAAACATTATACATTAGCTCCAAATGTAAACTTAATAAGCCCTGATGTTGATGAAGAATAATAGAAGAAAAGAAGATGGTGGATTGTTGGCTGTAGAGAAATTGAGAAAGAAAACCTAAAATAGTAACATTAGAAATTGTATTTTGGTTGGGTCTTTACATTAGAAAGTAGTGAATAAAATAAATTGCTCAATATAAAAATAAGACATAATATTTTAGGCGGATTGGCGGATTCGGCGGATTTCCAAATGAAAATCCAAGATCCGATCCGATCCGATCCAATAGATTTTAGAATTTGGGATCCAATTCGATCCAATCACCTCTCTGGATCCGATCCGATCCAATCCAATGGATCGTATTGGATTGGATTGGATCCTGCACACCCCTACTCACTAGGAACGCAATGATTTGATCCTACTCTTACCTATAGAATACACCGAGAAATAGTCACTAGCTAGTATCTAGTGTTGATGATTGGTTAATATAAACTCTTTAACACTTGAGTTCTCTCTTTGTGATCATTTCATTATTGAGAAATAATTCATATACGAAAAGTGGAACGACGTATAACTATAATAATTATTCTAATATATACATGTTTTGAGTGCCAACAAGAGATGATGCCATCCCTTTTGTTTAGAAGAATGGGATTTGGAAAATCATGCCAATGAAAAAAGGTTTTTCATACACTTTGCAAGTATTCTTTATTGTAGCTATATATATCATAGGATGCTTGATGGTCCTCCGGTATCAGGACTTGACCTGAGGTAGCCATGGCCCAAGTGCCATTAGGAAAATTGGCTTATGATTTTTTTGTATAATCCAAATATGTGATTTTTTAAAAATATTAATGTTAGACAACAACAACAAAAATAGCTTAAAAACTAACTCAAATGATGTGTTAAGTGAGTTGTCGGTACCATATAGATTAGATAATGATACGGTGAATGTCATCCTACAGTAATAATAACTTGTTCGTCATATTATTTAAATTAATTTTTTAGGTTATAAAGTATTATCTTTAAAAAAATAACAAGTCAAAAAAATCATTTATAACAGTCCATCTCGTTGTATACTCTTAATATGACAACCGACGAGGTTAAGAGTTTAATTTAATTTTGATTTTGTTTAAATAATCGTTAAGCAAGATAATTTTAAAAAAAAAAAAAAAAAAGGCGGGGAGAGTGGATTACACGGGGAGAAGAGGTAGGTGCGTGAAGTTAAGTTGTCACGTAATAGGATAGTTCCGAAATACTGGATATTTGCCGGAGAAGTGGCGTGGAGCAGTCACATGGGGGTGGTGATACTAGTAAATGACGGTGACGTCACATTGACTTCGACGTGGAACCGTGGGATTGAACCGTGACGTAACAAAATGATAAAGCAAAGTGTAGTTAATACAAATAATTTAAAGGAAGCCAGCTGACGTGGATGGTATGCTATTGCCCTATTGGTATCCGGACCCCACTTCCAAGACATGATCATCGGAATTGAATTACACTTTCCTCGTCACCATGACGTTCCCTGAAAGACACGTGGCGGTTCCTTTTACTTTCCTTCAGGCATGGAGATTGTGGGCTTGTGGGAGATTAAATGAGTGGGTCCCGGAAAGCTTTTGGAATTTGATGGGTCGACCAATGAGAGTTAACCACGTGGGTCATCAGCATGGCCTGATGGTGATAGGGGTGGGGATGTGGCCCCCACCATCATAAATTGGAATTGGGGAAGTCCTTAAAGATGGACCGTTGATGGTGGTAAATATAGTGTCTGCCATATGTTAGTGAAATAAGTAGGGACTGCATCACCCTTGCCTTCTTGAGGTCCCACTACATTACTAAAGTTCTCACTCCGGCGTCTTCGACCGCAACTCTATCTCTATCTTTATCTTTATCCCTATCTCTAAAATAGGAGAAAAAATTACATGAGACAGTTTCATTGTTATGTGGTGAGATTGTTTAATACAAATATACTATTTACATTGAAATTATAAATTTATATTTTAATATTATAACATGGCACATTTGTATCGGACGGTCTCACCAAGTGTTAGTGAGACTATCATATATAAGCTTTTCTTTTAAAATAAAGTTCTAAAAAGAAATGTTCTTTCTAGATTCTATTTCCAAAAAGATTTTTTTTTTTTTTTAGAGTTTCATGGTTTGGTATTCTAAATTTAGAGTACCAAATATAAAACTCTAAATTCACTTTTTTACATTTTTTATTCCATGTTTGCCCCCATGTTCATAGTTAGTGACATTTATATCATTTTTACCTTTTTAATTAAATTCAAGTAATATATAATAAGTTTAGATTAATAAATTTTATTATTATAAAAATTATACCATTAAAATGGTCTCATCTAGATCTTTAAAATGAAACTGATATTGAATATTTATTAATAATATATATTTTTAATAATTTTCCATTTATCAAAATTTATTTATTCTTAATTTCTTATCATACTTTTTATTATTTACATATTAATAATTATAATTTAGCAATAAAATAAAAACGAAACATAGTGACATTAAAACTTCCAAATAAAAATTACAATAAATAAACATATTAAAATAAGGATAGCAAAAAAAATTAACAAAAAACTTAAATAATAATAACATAACATATTAATGGGATGCGTCTTTCTAGTAAGAGGACGTATCTTTCTTTCTTTAAATCCGGAAAGAAACATATATATATATATATATTTATGTTAATCTGACTTAATTTGAAAAGGTTTTTCGTCATTTAGTTGGAAAGAAGAAAATTTTTATAAAAGAATTATAATTTACCTTGAATTGGATAAATAATATTCTTTATTATAAGATTAAAAAAAAAATGAATTTTTTGGATTAGAAATTTTGAGTAAATTACAAGTTCCTACTCTTACCGGATGTGGAAAAAAAAAAAAAAAAAAAAAAAAGAAAGAAAGAAAGAAAAACTCATATATGACAGTTTTATAAAAATCGTTTATAGTCGTCATCCAAAAAATTTTGTTTATAACAAATTAAAACAGAATCTTACTAAATATATCATTCATTAAAAGTTTTTTTATAGAAGCTGAACCTAAATCTCAAAAAGTTGAACCTAGATTACGAAAAACTAAATATATATCATGAAAAAAAATCGCCATTTACGAATATTATATTGAAAACCGACAATTCACATTCAGACATCACAAATTAATACAAATGCAATCAAAACTCAGTAAATGTATTATATTACAGAGAATGTACACATATTTTAGTGAAAGATTAATACATATAAACTTCAAATCATGAGATTATAAATGTAATTTTGTATTTTACAAGAATTTGATGATAGAAATTGGTTTGGTTTAGCTAGATTTAGAGATACATAGAGTGAAAAACGCAGCGGATGAGAGAGAAAGTGTTGCGAAGAAAATGAAGACGAGAGATAAGATGATGGGAGTATTTGGGTGCAAATGTAAAATTCAATTTTATTACGATAATCTTTTAATATCGGATACTTTTAATTTTTTTGGCAATTCCCAAAATAAATAATTATTCCTATATATTAATGCCTTCCCAAGTACGATTTTATATTGTTTCCCCATTATGGCCGAACGCCGACAGGTAATTAACAATTAGTATTATTAACAAAATCATATAATAATTATAGAAGGGATTCCGATAATTTTCCTCTCCTCATCTCACCTTATTATCACACCATTTAATCTCATGATCACACGTAAGCGTTACAATGAATGGATGGTTAAGATACTATTGTTTTCCATTTGCACTTTATCAACAACCAACTATATTCTTTAAAAATGCGAGGTGATGAGAGGATCATGGTTCCATTAGTAAAAACACTTTTTCTACCTAATTAACGATGTTTTTGGTTTTGATATCAATAATTAAAATAATTAGTAAGGCTTTTTTAGTGTTTATAATTATTCTAAGTATATATCCGTGTGATCAAAGATATATTGGCTTGGTGGTAGAAGACTTGCACTTTTCATCCACCCACCAAGTTTCAAACCGGTGGTCATAGATTTGTACCTCCATCAATCGATCAAGTTTCAAACCTTGACATCTTGGATATATTATTCCAAAATTGCCTATAAAACCATAATGAAAGTGTGGGAAGATCACCCCATTTCAGTATCAAGAGTCGATTTTCTTTTGATTATGGAGTAGACATTTAAATCATACTTGTTGTGTTAAATGTTGGAAGCCAACTGATTATGTAAGTAGATATTGTCACATTGTAGTTTAAGACATGTTGGCTTGGTGACCGGAGACTTGCTCTTTTCACCAAGTTTCAAACCACGTCCGTTGGCTTGGTGGCTGGAGATTTACACTCTCCATCAATTCACCAAGTTTCAAACCTTGAGTCCTTGACACATTGTATATATTGTTTCACCATTATATTGCCAATAAAACCATAATAAGAGTGTGAGAAGACCTCTCCCATTATTAGGAATCGACTTCTTCTGATTATGAAAGTAAACATTCAAACTGTACTTGTAGTGTCACATATATTTTTCGGTGTTGGGAGCCATCTTCTTTCGACTATGAGAGTATATATTCAAACTATGCTTGCATAGTTTGAAATGAGGAGTACGACCTGAGATTGAGTTTTAATGTTGGGTAACTGAAAGCTAAGAATTGATTGGATGTGAAGATCATTAATGTTGATAAATGATGATATATGCACAACACAAGTAATGGGAGTGGAATAGCGTGGACCAGCGATCTTTGTTGATGAAGATGGCCTTAACTTGTGGAAGTGGTACTCATGTTCACACACACAGCATAAGTTGTCGTCATGCTTAACATCATCACCCATTCACAGAACCGGTAACATCACCAGCAGTTTCAGACAAAACCTTTCTAATAGTTATTGCCAAATTAAAAGCAACAAAAAATGAAATATTAAAACAAACTGTTCATGTTTCCATATTAACTTTGGATCCATGAATTCAATTATTTTCTGCTCCAGCTGTTTCAACGGTACTCTGATCGATCATGAACTCTGACCAAGGGCCAACCTCGATCGGGTAAGTTCTTTCACTTTTATTAACCTAATGGATACAAGTTTCACTCAAAGTAACTAATGAGAATTATAATAAATTGAAAAAGCAAATAAAAAGATTTTAATTGTAGTAAATACAAAAAAGATAACTCTTTGAATTGATGCGCATATAGCCATAAGAAATTGACTATACATTAAAAAAGCAATGTAGTAGCATATTTCTAGATTCTTTCCTCGATACCAAATTAAAGTGGACTTGAATAGGATATACCACAATCACGAGCATGGTGACATATAATGATCGATGTTTGGATTGTTGTTTAAAGTCCGAGGTAATGGATTTTTATTTTTCAAAAAATCTGATACCGAAAATGTTGACCGGATCTATTAAAATTAAATACTACATCTGCGGTTCAGATATCTATTTCTAGAGTAGAAAAATATATACCGTAGTGGCGAATCGAAAACTGAGACATTACCTAGTTCTTATCATTGAACCGTATTGTGATGTAGGACACCTCTGGAAGGATATTGGAGGGCCAAACAATGTCCGTTTTAGACCCATAACATGTCATTGGAACCATATTGACAAGCCCAACATTTTTCATGTTTGTCGTTTTTTCAGAACCCGTTTTTCTGTTTTAGACAGTATTTAGGTGTTTTTTTTAAGACCGACTTCTTTTAGTTTGAATAGGAGTCAAGTTTAGGTTTTGTAAATAAATCAAACTTACCTTCCTTGTAAGATTTGTTTTATTTTTTGTTTAAGCAGGAATTAGGAATAAAACAAATCTTACCAGGAAGGCAATAAAAATCGTCGTTCGAACAAAAACTCTATCGTGGATTCGAGAACGAACTATCGGTGAAAAGTTAATGAATATTAAATAATGGGAAATCTAAATTTATAAAATGAAAGATATATATCAAATTCAGGTTGTTCTTATCTAGCTGGGAGCTATATCTACACAACTTCCTAGGCACACTCGGGGCTTCCATTTCTTGCTGCATAATTAATTACTAAAGATTGTTTAATCTAAATCGTCATTTCATTTGTTTGATTCAAGGGAAATTATTATTCTCTCCCCTGTAGTTTGTCGTATTCTCTAATTTTCCCCTCTAATTTTAAAATTCTTTAATTTCTCCCCTCCTATGTACAAATACAACCAATCTCATCATATAAAAATAGGTATGGGAAGGGAGAAATTAGAGAATTTTAAAACTAGAGAAGGGAGATCGAAGAATACGGCAAACTATAGGGGAGAGAATGATAATTTCCCTTGATTCAATTCAAGTCTTGATAATAGTAATTGTAATTCCTACAGGCTTCAACTTTCAATACACGCGCCGCCCACGAGCGTGGCGTGAGATAGTTTAGCTTGCCCAGTTGCCCTTCTTACACGATTCGTTAAGGAGCAAACCCCACGTGAGAAACAATATCTCCGTACCTTCCAGAAGGCATTGGTGTAGCAATTGAGCGTACAACTTAAGTCAGAAAAAACCGTACCCGCACCCGTATACCCGGATACACATAATTTCAGCAAACGGATCCTCCTCTCCTTTTAGTGGGTTTGGTTCTATGTGCGCACGTTAGTTTTTAACCCCTTGTATTTGTTGCTTCTCCTCTCTCTTGAACCCGTCGGCGCCGCTGGCTTTTGTTTGTAAATTGTTTATTTAATCGCGTTGACTAGATTATCATCACACGTGGGTGACGGGATCTGGTATGGCTTAAGTACGTCACAGTGGGACCCAGTTATGTCATGTTCTGAATCTTTGTCGGCTCATAAGTAGTGTTCAGACTTTAGTATTACTAGTTTACTACTCCCTAGCTCTTCATCGTTTGAGAGAGTGGGATTCTTCTAAACGCATGTGTACGTCGTCCTTCGTCATCATCACCACCGTACACGTGGCATTGTGGGTATTGTATGGCTCTGTCTTTTGTGTCGTGGGACATTAATGTGAGCCCTATACGGGTGATAATTGATGTTATGATGAGACAATCAAATATTGTGTCGGGTGTAATTGTGAAATTTCTATATAAGTCTCCATTATTTTTATAATTTCAACTAGTTTCTAATTTTTAAATTTGCATGAAATTAATCCTTAATGTTTTTTATAAGCACCAAATTAATTTTTCTTATCGAAAATCAACTTTATTTGTTGTAGGTGTATTAAAATTGTATTTTAATTCAAATACAATAGTAAATTGGCACTTATATAATGTTTGACATACTAAAAGATAAGATAAACAGAAGAGATGATCAAATGGAAATAGATCTAAATAGCATTAAATCAATAATAATTTTTAAGAAGAGAGCTTCTTTTGACAATAGTATTAGATAAATAATTTAAATTTAAATAGTACCAATAAATAAAAATACCCCCATCTTCTTCATTTATTACTATTCTACCATTAGGTTGAATTCTTTTTTTTATAAAAATAACCTACATTGATGAAGGACCTTAATGAAGGTAGAACAGACCTCCAACTGAGGTCGATTCGACCTCCATGGAGGTCTGTTAGACCTCTAATGGAGGTTGAAGTCCAATTAAGGTCAAACTCGTTCGTATTATTTAAAAAAAAAAAAGTTAATTGTATCAGTAGTATTACAAATGCTACACGACTTTACAATCTATTATAGGTATAAAAGACATAGTTTTATTATTTAGATTTGTAGTTTTATCATACATATCAATAATAATATCATTAAAAGAAATGTAAATCTTTTTTCAAAAAAGAAGAAAAGAAATGTAATTCTATATTTATAGTATTGTACAACAATGTCTCACAAAACAGTTACATCGTACAAAATCTTACGAGCATACATTAAAATTTACAACTTCAAGGTATTTGTATTAATATTATTGTAATATATATATATATTTTTTCAAATGAAAATACAATTGCAAGTTTGTAACTCGGTTTAACCAGCTTTGATTGTTTATTTTGGCCAGAATTGCATCACTATTTGCTTAATTTTCACACACACACTTCCCTTATGTAGTAATGTTAGTATTTAGTAATGTGTATTTGTGGCCTGTAGATAAAAATAAATAAATAAATAAATAAATAAAATAAAATAAAATAAAAAACATTAGACACATAGACTATATGTTTATTCAGTAAAAATTGATTGTATAACTATATTATTTTATTTTTTCGAAAAAAGATTATTATGTATTTAAAATGATTAAAAAACGATATTTTGAAAATAATTTCATTCATGACTTGGGACGAAGGACTATCATTAAAGAGGCATCCATGCACATCACATCTTAGCAGAACTGGTAGTATACCTCCCTTCCACATAAATGGTGAGAGGTTCGAATTCCACCATGCGCATTTTACAAGCATATGTGTGGAGTTTTCTTCCCAGGTTGTGGGAGTAGTTATCTACTGTTATGAGAGTAGATATCTGGACTGCACATGTATTGTTTGATCTCGGCAGGTCTCGACAGTCCTATTGTAATAGTTCTTATAATATTTTAAAAAAATAATTAAATATGCATACATCAATACATGATACATATGTTATATACTAGATTTATTGAAATGGAATTTTAAAAAAAAAAAAAAAAAAAAAAAAAACCTTATAAAATAATTGAAATTTATTTTTAGCCACATACACTAGCTTTCATATTTTTTTACCATATGGAAGATGCAATTACTAAACTGTCCCCATTGCCAAAATAGTATGGTACAACGTGAAATATTCGATTTAGGGCCAGTTTGGTATTGCTGTTACTTTTATAATAATCAATGTTAGCTGTGCTGAAGGAATAATCAGCTGTAAAGTTAATCAGCAGATGTTTGGTTAATTATACTTTTAAAATTACTGTATAGCTCAAAAGCAGTATACGTATGCTTGGTAATTTTATTTCAAAAGTGCTGAAATTAGTTATAATGACTAAAATAGACATGATTTTATAATCTTATTTTTTTTTTCATTAATTATATATATTAAATCAATATTTAAGTAGAATATTTAAATTAGAAAAAAAATCCATAAGAATAATAAAAATATTTTTTAAAGGTTTTATAAATCAAATCAATATTTAATTAGAATCTTTAATTTTAAGATGAAATAAGGTATATAAATGATTTTAATTTGATTTCATAAGGATAATAATGATATTTTAAAAGATTCATTAAATGCTGAAATAGATTATTCCATAATCACTTTCAAAAAGTAACCCCTTACCTACTTCTCAAAATCACTGTCAAAACTTGCTAGATTATGAATTAATCACTTTTGGAAGTTTTACCAAACATTATTTTATGTCAAAATTATAAAATAAGCTGATTTTAACTTCTCAAAAGCAATACCAAACTGACCCTTAGTATTGAAAAATGAAAACTAGCTTTTCAATGGAGAGAGTAGGAAAAATACTGGGCCAATGAAGACATGGCAGGGACCCAAAAATATTCGATTTAGATTAGTTAATGGACATGAGAGATAAAAGTCCACAACCACTGGGACTGGGGTCTTTGGGGATCCAATAATTCTTTTGATTTGATATTTGTTTTTTGTTTTCAAATATCTTAATGATGATTCAAACACTCTCAGCGGCATTGGACTATATTTTATATTAGTTTCATGTAAGCTCCAACTTCAATGGTTCATTTTTGTAGATTATATTATAATTATTAATTAGAAAGAATTGCTTTTACCAAATCAAGAAATTAATGAATTAATTCATTATTTAATCATGACTGATTTCTCTTCAACTGCAAGTTTCATATGTCAGCCACCTGAGCTGGGGTCTTCGATTCTTGTGTGTGGACTGTGGATGGATTCGTTGTTTGGTACATCTGTGCATGTAATGTGTGTGCACTTTAGTCATCTATTGTTAATTTAATTAGTTTTCAGTATTTTGGGGGTATGATTTGCTAATGACAACTCTTCTAAGAAAATATTATTCCTCTTTTGTGATTGAATATTTGAATCTCATTTGCTTCATGATTTCAAGAGTTTATTTTACTTTTGAACTCTATTTTTTTTAAAGTGGCGATATTTGAACCCTTGTACCTTTAAAAACCGTATATACATCAATATACATCCTAAATTAATATGTTTTAAAAAATTCAATAATACCCTTAATTAAGTAAAATTACAAAAAAAAAAAAAAAACTAAATACTTTGTAAGTACACCCACTAATAATTATTAATTAGTTTCTTAAATACAAACTGATTGCTAAGTATATATAGATAATGAATCAAAATCATCTAAAGTTGGTTGTGAAAAAATAAGTTTTAAATTAATTTGTCTTATTTTTATTAGAAGAACAAAATCATTATGCATTATTTTCTCTATAATATTGGTATTTTGTTTTTCTTTCAAACACGGTTTTAGACTTCTTTTTTTGTTATCAATATATTAGATGTTCATCAATTTCATCAAACATTCAAATCAATTGACACATTAGCATGTCACAAACCTTACATTCCTACAACTTTCACAAACATAAAATGGATCTTCAATCGGAAAAACCTCAAATCGGAGTGATTTTGTGGACATAAAACAATCAAGAAGAAATGGAGAGAGCTGTTTGACATGAGGAGAGAAAACAAATGAAGTAATTTTTGTTGAAGGAAAACATAGAAGAGAGAAGAAGTTTTGGGAGAGAAAGAACAATGATATAATTAAATAATAAGAAAGTTGATTAAATAAAATAAAATAACCATAGGTGTAGGTGGTGTGTACTTACACAAATACAATACAATACAATTAAAGAAGAGGTGCGGATATTACCACCCATAAAACTAATTAGTACACTTATGTCTAAAATTTTAAAAATAAATATTACCACAGGCATCCATCTTTATACCAATAGTATCCTTATTAAAATGAATATATTCATTTTAATATATCCATTTTATTTATAAACCCTATTAAATTATTAAGACACCCAATTTATATTAAAAAATCATATTATTTTTGGAATCAAATCATCTTCTAATGATGGTCTAATTTATTTTTAGATATATCTCGAATGTAAGAGACTTATGAAAGGGAAGATGTAGAACTGGATTGTATATGTGGTTAAGAGATTTTTAATATGGAATTCTCTTATATATACATCTATCTAAAAAAAAACTCATTGATATCTACAACTAGCTTTATAAAAAAAATATATTTTATTTATTGATAGAGTTTATAACTAGATGTAAAAGAAAGACAAACAAAAGTTAAAAAAAAAATACCTATTTCTGTATGGCTAGAGTCCTCTGAAAATTATTTTTCCATTATTTTGTCATATGATACTCATGAGTCATGTGATGATGAAAAAAATTTGATACTTGAAATAAAATTAGAGTTTAATTTGGGTTTATCATAAAAATTAGGGTTTATTATAAAAATTTGTGTTTATCATAAGTTAGGATTTATTGTAAGTTTTTTTTTTTTAATTTTTAATAAAGCGATATTGTTGAAGATATGGATGTAGTTAATGATTGGGATATTTTTGTAATTAAAATTTTTAATAAAATATGGGTGTACTAATTAGTTTTATGGGTGGCAATATCGGCACCCTTAAAGAAGAGATATTTTTGGCATTAAGTGAGGTTTATTTACAAGTTATAAATTTTTTAAAACTTTGATGGGTGAGGTTACAAAAGGAGTGTACATAAAGTTTTTAAGGGGTGCCATTATCATTGCTCAATTTTTAACTTTTTGAGTCTTCAAAAATCTTGCAAGGAGAAGTTTTTCGGTGCTAGTAGGGATGTCCAGGATCCATTGGATTAGATTGGATTGTATTGAATTGGATTTTAGAGTGTAATTAGATTAAAGTGGATCCAACTTTTAAAAACTCATTGGATTGGATTGGATTACGGATTTCAACATGAAAATCTGCTGAATCCGCCATATTTAAGGCTCATATATAATTTTTATGTAAGGCCCACTATCTCCAATTATTGGTTTAAGGCTTTAAGCCCAACATATATATATATTTTTTCCTTCAGATTTTCTTTCACGCAGTCACACCTTCCACTTCTGGCCTCCGACCCAATTATAGTACTTTCTTTTTATGTACCATTGTACCAATATACCAACTACAGTGGCAACGACTCGAACCTGAGATATTGTCAGACTGAATGAACACCTTATCCACCAAGCCACATTAGACGATGATTCAATTATTGTACTTAAAATTATCAAATAGTGATACCATATGACATATGGTATCAGGATTTGATAATTTCAAGTACAATAAAACCCTTATAAAATAATATTATTGGGATCGGGGAAAATTATTATTTTAGAGGGATTATTTATTTATCAATAAATAAATAATTTATTAATTTATCGATAAATAAATATTTATTAATTTAAAAAGAGTTTTATGTGTTTACTACCTTTAAAAAAAAAAAAAAAAAAAAAAGTTTTATGTTTTTACTTATACATGTATTATACATATTTTCGATCAAGATACATATGTACAAAAAAGTTAATAAGTATTTACATAATAAAGGTTATCAAAGGTTTGACAAATGTTGAACTATTTTTCTTGACTCCTAATACAACAACAAAGATTCAACCATGTGATGCTGGGATTATTCGAGCACTAAAAATTCATTATCAACGTCGTTTCTACTCTAGCATCTTGGAGAACTTCGAGATAGGAGCAACAAATCTTGAAAAAATTAACATATTGAATGCTATGAAATTTATTAATGTGGCTTGGAACATTGATGCGAAGACAACAACCATTGCAAATTGTTTTCGACATTGCAAGATCCTTTCAGATGAAGATATGGCTTCTGAACCACAAGTTGATGAAGATTAATGCATCGATGGATTACGTGAAGTCATTTCTAGTCCACACTATAGAAATGTGATGGATGTTGATCACCTTTTGAATTTTCCCAGTGAAAATGATATAGTGGTGGAATTGCCTACTGATGAAGAAATTATTCAAGGGGTAATAAACAAGCCTACTGATGATCATGATTCAGATGACAACAATGTTTTACCAAGTGTTTCTCCAAAAGAGGTATTTCAAGCCGTAGTAACATTAAATAACTTCTTGCTACAAAATAGAAAAAAAATATTAAAAAAAAATACCAAATATGGTGTATGATTTACAAAAAAATATGGATCAAATTGAATTCGGTTTCAGTACAAAGAAAATACAGATGACTCTAGATGCATATTTTAAGAAAATTTTGAATTGAAAAAATAGGCGTTGTTAAGTGTTTTTTTTAAAGGAAGTTGTTAAGTTAAAAGTTTATTGATATGAATTATGAATTTTTGTGTTATATTTTTTTATGTATTTAATCAATTATTAATTTATATATTGGTTAAGAGTCAACACCATTATAGTTTATTTATTTTAATTTTAATAGTCTTTAACACTATTAACTGCTTAACTTTAAGCTTAAATCGGTGGTTATGGTGGAGGTGGTTTATTTATCTCATTAATGCACATCTTGTTTTCAGGGAATGGATAATTAGTTCCTAAATTATAGTTAACAGTCAATTGTACAGGAGAGTGATTTTTTAGAATTATTATCATTATTATTATTATTTTTATTTTATCCAAAATTCTAGTTTTATAAATTTTGTTCTCATATCAACTATCAAAATGTTTTCAGCAAGTTCTAACGTGCATCAACGACAGGATCAAAATTCTCTCCTATCTTTTTTTTCTTCTTCTTTAGTTTTAAGTAGATGTTGACACTTAAGCATAAAGAAATATACATGGTCAAGATTTATTGATTTCTTTCTTTATCATGTGCAAGTAAACGTTTCATTTATACTACTTACAAAAAAACCAGAAAAGAAAAGATAAAGAGAGGATCCTTATTCCATCCAACAACACCAGAGACTTGCAATTAGAATTGAAACATTGCAAGTTGGTTGTTTGATCAAGTTCCTCCTCCCCATTTAGCTTCTCACTTTTCAATGAAACTACAATCTTCTTAACATCTAGCATGAAACAAGAGAACAGAAAAGATGAAAACAAAGTAAAAACCCCAAAATAGAGCTATGAGTAAGTACTGTGATTGATAAAACAAAAGCCTTCAATAATGACTGAGAATAGTGAACAAGAGTCTACACAAGCTATTTGCTAAATACATATATCAACAAATATGATGCAGTAAATAACTAAAGAGGCTCAACATATTTATATATTAGGCAGTACAAACTGGCACAGCTTCTCTCAAAAAGAACTAGAGGTTGAAGCCTCTTTTAATAAATCTCTGTTGACAAATTTCCCTGCAAAACAAACCAAAGCAAAAGAGAAATGATCAAATTGGTCGAAAAGAAATTAGAAACTCAATAAACATTAAAGGATACAGAAGAACAACAAACAATTTATGGCCTCTGCGCAACTTTCACCACACTCTCTTCTGCTGTATGAGAAACCATGCACACACACCCTATCAGTCGTATATAATACTTACTTCATGCAAACGATCACAACCAAACAAAAATGTAATAAACATACCACTACAAAGGAATGGAGTTGCAGAGACCGACTTAGACTAGCACAACAAGATAACACAACCAATTCTTTGCAGCAACGTTTTTCGTCAAGGTTTTGACCTCAGATATCCCATCTGATCAACAAGGTCTTGCACGTCCTCACTCCAATCAATTGGATTTGCAACTAGATCCTCCACTTCCACATCAACTTCTGATTCAACAAGGTCTTGCAATTCTTCACTCCAATCAATAGGATTTGCAACTAAATCCTCCACTTTCACATCAACTTCTGATTCAACAAGGTCTTGCAAGTCTTCACTCCAATCAATAGGATTTGCAACTAAATCCTCCACTTCCACATCAACTTCTGATTCATCGCCTATCAAAACTTTTTCTGGATTGCCATAAGTCAGGTCTTCGTTTAATAAATCCTCCCAGATGGTCTCAGTAGCAATACCCAAATTTCCCCCTCTTGTTCTCCGTATTGAACTGGCACTCGGGTCACTAATGTCACTGCTTGATTCTTTGTCCAAGACAGAACATAATAAAGTCTCCATCTCAGTCTCCACAGTTGCCAATTCATCTTGATCTTTGATTGTGTAATCCGCAGCTTGACCACTTTCGAGTCCAATAGGAACCACTGGAATCACTTGTTCTTGTAAATTCTCCAAGCTAGGACTGGCAGTCAGTCTCCGCTTTTTCCCAATTTTAATACCTCCCATATCTCTTCTTTTAGCATTCCTTAGTGCAAATTGCTGAACAAAAGATGGGTTGTTGAGTAATTTTGCAAGGAATGTCATTAGTTGCTGTTGTTTCCTTTCTGTGCTACCTAACCTTTCTTCCATTGCACTAATCTGGTCTCTTGATAGCTGCTGCTGTTGCCTTAGCTTAACAATTTCTGTCATTAACACAGTACGGTCTCTCGATAATCTCTCAAGCTCTCCTTCCAATCCATATTGTCCCAATTCAACACAAGCTCCTCCTTCTTGCTGCGTAGCATGTGATTGTGATACATGTCTTCTCCTCTTGATTGTCTTCAGTAGATGCTTCTTCCCCCCCAAGAATCCTTCGTTTGCAAATTCCCATCTATCAGGATCAACCTTTCTAAAACCCTGCATCAAGTTGCAAATTTTGAAAATTAATATGACCAACAAGATCCTCAGTAAAATGAGTATTATATACTACATAGTAATCCATAATTCAATATATTAGCTACTAAAATAAGGTAAGAAAAATATCAAATCCACACAGAAATTCGATTGACCAAATACTAGTAGAACAGAGACAAATTGATTAACTATACCGTAAATGATTTCAAATAAGAGAAAACCAACATAACAGCAAAGCCATAGATTGCTGTTACTCGTAAGTCATAAGAATCATAGCAAGTTAAGTACCCACATATAATAGTGAAATGTTCTAAATCCATGAACCCAGAAAACAAAAGATAAATATAAGAAAACATGATGTCACTCCAAGCTCCAATTAAACATTACAAATCGTCATAACAAGAATGATTAGTTTAAGATAAACCAGTTAAGTTTCCAAGAGCATTGATCACGACCGGATTTGACTAAATGAAAAAGAATCAAATACCAAATTCAGTAATTTACTGTGTACTTACATAAGTGTTGAGCTGTCGAATGAAGCTAGAAAAGTTTCCATGCTTGAAGTACCTAGGAAGCAGTGTGGTGGATAAGCGGTGAGAATCCCAGACAACGAAGCTGTTGCGAGCTCTGCTCCATGAAACAATCGAATCCGTTGATGGGTCCTCCACCATTTCGAACGTCTTCGTCAGAAATGGAGGCGGACCCACTTCGTGAAGTCCCTCTATGGGCTGTGGTGAAAGGCTTGAAGATGATGATGATGATGGAGAAGCACCAGCATTTGTCACCGTACATGTCACAGTCTCTTCTTCTTTCACTGTCACTTCCTCCATAGCTAACTTTACAACAATAACGACTTAATCAGGAATCAGGAATCTATAACTTGGCTTTGGGTTGTGAATATGTGATGTTTGATTTTCTTTAGTGAGCCAAAAGAAAAGTGTTCAGTGTTGTTGTCAGAGCTTGTAGAATGGAGGAGAGAGAATGTGAGACTATATAAGGGAATGGAGAAGAAAGTTCTAGAGTTCAAAGAACCTTCTGCCATTTGGCACCCAGATAGGGGTCCGAGTTCTAGAATGTTCCTAATACTTGCTTTTTTGGGTTGAGAGAAAGGATGGTTTATTATGGGCCGTTGATAGGGATTGGATCACTTGCTCATAAAGTTGATTTGACGGTCAATAATGCAACTTTATCTTCAGCTATGGGTATGGGCTGCTCTGGACTTGTCTGGACTAGAACACTGGTCTCTGGATAACATTTTTTTTTATAAAAAATAAAATTCTTGCTATGCCATCATTAATTCATTACAAATTAAAAATTAATATAAAAATCTTAATTAATTTAATGAATAGAGATTATGTTATTTTATCTAACACTTGCTTGGTTTAATGAAATATATGGATATATAAAAGGATGAGGGAAAGAGAGAGAATGTCTTCTTCTTGTCTCACCCAATTTAGTTTCTCTCCGAAATTTGACGAAAAATGAGAGAAATGAATTAGAAGTTAATGATTTTTTTTTCAATATTTCAAAACTAAGGGGTCGTTTGTTTTTTTGTCTAAATACTGAATAGTCTTGAATTTTTCTGAAGACTAAATAGGGACTGAAATCTGAACTTGAATGACATGTTTTTTTTTTTTTTTTTTTTTTCCTCACATCTGAATGTATTATCAACACGTTTGTTTTTTAAAAGTAAAATTGTCTAAAATTAAGTAATTTTACATTTATACCCATTTTAAACAATTATACATACAATATGAAATAAACACAATCCAAAAATAATAATTATATATGAACACATATGATCATGATCTTCCTCTTCCATTACAAACAAACTTCACTTTTATTAAGAAAAGAAATTTTTTTTTTTTTCAAAAAATAAAAGAGGCAGCAGAAAAACTCACATAAAACACTTTAAATATATATATATATATATATATATATATATATATATATATATATATATATATATATATATATACATCGCCTTAATATCATAATAAAGTATTGATATTAAACATCAATATGAGAAGTGGTTATGGTTCTTTTTTATTTTAAAGCTATTTAAAATAAGGTATATATTAAAATAAAGATTTATATACTATATATAATTATGATGAAATTAAAAATATATTATATATGAAGGATAAAATCAGAAGAAAAGGATTTTGGATTGCATTTAATGCAATTCAGTGATTTATAATTAAGTAAAAAGTCATGATTTTTTACTTTTTATTTTAAGTTATTTTTTGGTATTTTTAAGTTGTTTGACACTTAAAAAAAACAAACAAAACAACTTAATAATTATAATTCAGACTCATTAAGTTTTAAGTGAAAGAAAAAAAAAAAAAAAAACAATCCCCAACTCTATTAATATTGCATTTATTTCTTTTCCTTTCATTTCTTTTCCTTTCTATTCATAATCATCCAAACAACAATCACTAAAAACATTATCTTTTCCTCTCCTTTCCATTAATTTCCTTTTTAACTTATCATTTCCTTTAATTTCTATTCCATAAATCCCTAATTTTATTATATTATTATTAATAAGTATTATTATTTTCCACATGTTTTTTTCATGAAAATATACCAAATTAAAAGAAAGAAAAAATATATATATATTGGCCTTAATATCGTGTGTTAGACAAATCTTTGGTGTTTTCTTTTTTTAGCAATGTTAACACCATACACATTTTTTAATCCTAAAAACATAAAAATCAAGTTGTCTTCAATTGAAGATGTTACTGAACGCGTCCTAAGTTTGTCTTAAGTTTTCCCAATTACACATTGATTTTTTTTTTTGGACAGACCTCCGTCCGAGGCTCCAATTTTTAAAATTTTAAAAAAATAATTTAAAATAAAATAGAGGAGTATTTTTTGTCACTTGCCAATCATAGAATATATATATTTTTTAATTTGCTAAAAATAGATTTTTTTTTTAATTCTATAAAAATAGAAAATCATATTATTAATTTTTTTTGATAACATATTATTATTATTATTTTACTATTTCAGCCATTTCCCTCTATATTTTTGTTTCTAGGGAAAATTACTAGTGTTCTAGTAAACGCTAGGCGCTAGTCGGGTGGCAGACTAGCACCTAGCGCCTAACTCCTAGGCGGTCTAGATGGCGCCTAGGCGGATTCGTAGACGGGCGATTTTTATTTTTTTTTTGTTTTTTTGTTTTTCCTACCTATAAAACCAATAATAATAACATAATATTTCATAATTTCACAATATTTCATAATTTCATAATTATTTATTTTCAAATTTCATGAAATATTATTAAAAACTTTTTTTTATAAAAAACATTTAAATATATACATATTTGAAATACCCATAATAGCCTCATTAGAATAAAATATATACATATTCGGTGCACTAAACTCCTCCCTCAAGGACCTTCTAGTTCTTAATATAATAAAATAAATATGTTGTGTGTACAAAGCCACACAGGTTGGTGAGTTTGTCTGATTTCAGACCACATCTCTCTTTTCAAAGACAGTTTGTCTTTTTTCAAACCTCATCTCTCTCACTTTCTCCTTCCTCCTTCTTGATTCTTCTCGTTTCTTCTACTTTGCTTCACACCAGAAATCTAAAATCGCTAATCCAATCCCCCTGCCATTGCGTTTGACTCACTGATTCTTCTCCTTCTTGAGCAACTAAAAGTCTAAAACTAAACAAAGTAACAATTAACAAACCCTAGACGGCGACGAAAAACGGCGCCGCGACGATGAACGGGGACGGAGGGTGCTTCTGGCAACTGGCAGTGACTTGTCGAACCTGGTTTGGTCGGCTATTGAGACAATGAGACTTGAGAGAAGAGATTCGAAGTCGATTTGAGATGGTTTTGCAATTGAAAGGAGGAGTCAAGGCGGAGTCAACGGTTTTGACTCCGTCCGGACCCGATTAATCGGCCTAAACTGAACAAGTCGCCCGATTTTTTTTCTTCCAAAAAAGTAGACCGACCGTTGACCGTCCATTGACTGATTTTTTGGCCGATTTTGACAAATTCGGGACGGCCAGCCACCGCACAACGTCTAGGCGGCAACCTAGTCGGCCACCTAGACCGTATTTTCGAACACTTAAATTACACAAACTTCCCGTGAGGTTATGCAATATTGCACTTAGCGGCAATTTTTACCAAAATGACATAAATATCCATTTGACCGCGTTAACTGTCATCTTTATTAACGTTCATTTTAGCGTTACAAGGGTAAAATGGTCTTTTAGGTGAGTGTCAAGCAAAAAAATGGCTGAAATGACATCACTACAGCGACAGATTTAAAAATATATTAATTTAAAAAACATGTACATCAAGTGTGCATTGATTTGATTGAATAAAATATATCAATTAAAAATTAAAAAGTTACCTAGAAATCTTCCCATGCATTAATTGCACCTTCCGAAAAACATACATGGGCGCTAAATGCTACACCCAGCAACAATACACTCAGAATTCTATCAATTTATTACCAAAAAATAATCCTAAACTTGTTATAATATGTGTGGCTTTTTACCACATGTGTTAAACAACAAATATCCCACAAATATCCCACATAAATATCACACAATATCTCACCAAAATATCTTCTCCCTTTTCCACCCACTTCCACCGCCTCTCTCCACTTGCATCAGTTGGCTTTTTCCCTTTGGTAGACTTCACTATTAAGAAAGAGTTTGCCTATATATATGTTTTGGGTTTCTCCATTGTAAGGTTGTTGTTCAGTTGAAGTGCTCCAAAATTATATACAAAGAATATATGTTATCTCTCTCTATCTCGTCTCTCATGTCTCTCTAATCTTTAATTTTCTTTGTTATTTATTCTTTGATTTACAACACGTTATCAGCACGAGTATAGATTAGGCTAGACAAGTGAGCAGCAAGTGTTCTTGAGAGTTTTTAGCTTTGGTTTAGATCGAGTCCAGAAATTTCGAAGTGCTCGAATCGTTGTTCGGATGATACCGTTGTGTTCATCTCGGAAATACGATTCCAACGCCACCGACCGCATCTCAAACGGAGCACTAACGAACACTATAGCCTCGGTCAAAGTTCGGTCAACGCTGAAAATTTTGCCCAGAATTTTTCTGCAATTTTTGGAGAAGAAGACGACACTGTAGCGCCACGTCAGTAGCACGTCATCGCCACGTCAGCGCCATGTCAGTGCCGCATGAGCGCCACGTCATCGACACGTCAGCGATGTACCACGTCAGCCCAATATCACAAGACACGGAATATTCCGTTACCATCAGGGAATATTCCGTTAGCGTCAGAGAATATTCCGTTAGTCTCACAGAATATTCCGTTAGTCAACTGAGCCAAACTCAGTGAATTTTCTCCCGTTTTCAACCGACTCGGACCCATTTCCAGCTATTTCGACCGTTCCGGACGCAACCGTGCCATCAGTTTCAGCTAATTCTGCTTGTAAGTTTTGTTTTGAATTATTCAAGCTTTATTAACTCTGTTTTCAGGAGCGATGGAAGATCCAAATCTCTAGCACGATTGCATATAGGTAAAAAGGATCTCATGATAGGTAATTTACTTATTTATTCTCTCTACAATCTCAATATTCTGAATATGTATATATTCCGTATAAACTGGCTTATGCCGACAATGGATCATCTATTTATTTACGCACATAACAGGTGAGCTCAGCCTCCTGAAATTGTTTATTTTTATACACACAAAAGGTAGGCTAAGCCTCCTGAATTATTTATTTTTATGCACATGAAAGGTAGGCTGAGCCTCCTAGAATTGTTTATTTTTGTGCACATAACAGGTGAGCTCAGCCTCCTGGAATTGTTTATTTACAGAACATATATACCGTTCTGGAACTATTTATTTACGGTACATAACAGGTGAGCTCAGCCTCCTGGAATTGTTATTTACTGAACATATATATCGTTCTGGAACTGTTTATTTACTAAACATATGAGATTGGCTAGACCGACGAATCAGAACTTAAAGTTTCTGGAATTATGATATTTAAGTCGGCACGGTTTTGTAAACCGATGAAAACCTGGAGTTCCGGATCCAGTGTTATATTCATGAATGTTATTCGGCTCGGTATTGAAAACCGATGAGAACCTAGAGTTCTGGATCCAGTGTTATATTCATGAATGCCATACTTCATTATTTGGAACCTGGGATTTCAAATCTAATCAGAATCAGAAGTTTTCTGGATTTTATATATGAACTTACAGTTCATGGTCGAACCGGAAGTTCGAAAAATTAATATGATCTATGATTTTATTTTATCTCATATATATAAAGTGATATATTTGCATATCATTCATTTGAGAAAAAGGATTTACACATCCAACAGGATGTTGTGAGTATCATAAACGAGGTTTAAGATCATAATCTATTTCATACATGCTTGATACTCATAAAGAGCAATATTCAGAGAAGGATATACACATCCAACAGGATGGTGTAAGTTTCATAAAATGGGATTTAAGATCCTAAACGTATAATGAAATTGGAATTAATATTTTATCCATTTCATACACATCCAACAGGATGTTGAGAGTTTCATAAAAGAGATTTAAAATCCTAACGAATAATGAAATTGGAATTAATATTTTATCCATTTCATAAACATCCAACAGGATGATGTGAGTATCATAAAATGATTTAAGATCGTAATGTTTAATGAAATTGGAAATAATATTTTATCCATTTCATACATGCTTGATAATCATCAAGAGCAATATTCAGATAAGGATTTACACATCTAACAGGATGTTGTGAGTATCATAAATGAGGTTTACGATCCTAACATATAATAAAATTGGAAATAATATTTTATCCACTTCATACACATCCAACAGGATGATGTGAGATTATTATCATTTCACATGAGATATAAAATGATATTACAAATAATGTCCATAAAATTCCTAGAAGGAAAAATATATGTCTTGCTGAGTGTGCAACGACTCATATAATTCTGCGGAGTCAGAAATATTTTATAAATTCGACTTTGCTGAGAGCAAATATTATTGATGTATTAGGTCCAACGGATCTGATAGAAAGCTCTGGAAGAGCCATGATATTGTTATCAAACAATACTAAATTATGTATCAGCTCCAACGGATCTGATTGAAAGCTCTGGAAGAGCCACGATATTGTTATCAAACAATACTCAATTATGTATCAATGATACTTGATATTATATGTTTAGTTCAAAAGTATATAAAGTTAATACCATATCAGATCCAGCGGATCTGATTAAATGCTCTAGAAGAGCCACAATCTTATTACCAGACAGTATTAAATTGTGTATCAATGATACTTTATATCATTCAATCAGAATATAAAGAAATATGTTTAGATCAAAGACATATAACTTTATTAATGTCATATTGAGACCATGAATAATAAGAATGTTAAATATCTGTGCGTGATTCAAGCCAGAAGCTAATTATAGAAAAGCTGCGTTCTTTATCATCTGGATTATATTGCTGATTAGAAAAAGGGGTATATGTAGATATATTCATCCACCAAATAAACCATCTCATTCTAAAGTTGGTTTTGAATCCCTATCATTCAAGGGGATATATGTGGAAATATTCATCCACCAAAAGAACTCTTTCATTATTTTATGGTTCTAGTTGATGCATCTATATGATGGTCACATGTTTGTGTATTATCAAACCATTTCCAGTTGAGATCGACGTTCAACATCCAGTTTTCGCATATACACATAATCAGAATGGATGAGCGGAATCAATTATCAAAATGTCTCCAGGTAATTATGAGAACTTTATTATTCATTTACCAATTTCTATATGGGACATTCTATATCACATGTTGATGCATTCATCTATGACTTACTACCTATCATCGGTATTTACCATTACAACTTGTAATTGGTCATTGAATTGCTCACATTTTTAAGATATTTGATTGTGTAATATATCACCTTATTTCATCTCTGGCATGATCTAAGATAAGAATTATATATCATTACGAGATTAATTTTGATTTTGATTAATCTCTATTAGATCATTTAAACTTCTAAGAGTTTATATTTTTACACACAATCTATATATCATTATATTGATTAATTTCCAAATGGAAAGTTTCTTCAGAAAGAGTAAATGAAAAGTTACTCTTATATAAAATAGAGATACCAGTTCGGTTCTCTATATATATAAATGTGTCTCATTTAAATCTTTGTATCACTCAAATACGAAAGATAATTAATCATCAGATAATTATTAATCTGTTACTTGATATATTAAAGGTACAAGATTTTATAAGTTGTCATCTCATAAACCCCGGCCGGGTGATTGTTCTTAATGAATAATCAGAGTAAATGACAATAAATAAATCATCTGATGCATATCATAAGCTTATGAACCTTTTGAAAGGTATTGTTATGAGGATCCTAATGTAAACAAAACTCGAAAATCCACTTTCTCTAAATCAACTCTGAAAGAGTCTGATATATCTAATGAGACACAAGTCTATAAAATGACTAAATCCATTGAAAATGGAAGAAATCTCAACAGAGATACAAGTATATTGAAATTGAGAAAATTTCTATACTAGTCTATGAAATGACTAAATCCATTGTAATGGAAGAAATCTCAACAGAGATTCAAGTATATTGAAATTGAGACAATTTCTATAAATCATATGAGAGAAATGTGGAATCACAAAGAAACAATCATTGATGATGTATTTTTATACACAGTAGCGCTACTGAAATTATAAATGATAATTATGATATTCATAATATTAATGATTGTATATAAAAGGCATGATTGGCCTTAGTGAAAAGAAGCAATTCAAGAAGAATTGACTTCATATGTCAAACATAAAGTATTTAGACCAATAGTACTCCAGACACCTGGAGATGTCAAATTAGTTGGATACTAATGGGTCTTTATACGGAAACGTAATGAGAAAATCGAGATCGTGAGATATGGGGCACGACTCGTAATACAAGGTTTCTTACAGAAACTCGATATTCACTATTGATGAATACGATTACGTTCCGAATTTTTGATAACATTGGCTGCCTTTGAAAGGCTTGAAATGCGTCTTCAGACGTAATAATCATTTATCTATATGATTCACTCAATGTAGATATTTATAATCCTAAAAGGATTTAAAATGCTAGAAGCATGTAAATCGAGATCTCGTAATCTGTATTTGATGAACATACAAAAATCCTTATATGGATTAAAACAATCTAGACGGATGTGGTATAACCGTCTCAGTGAATATCTGATAAAATAAGGGTATAATAATTATATTATATACCCAAGTGTCTTCGCAAAGAAATCAAAATTCGAATTTACTATATTCACAACATATGTTGATGATATGAATTTAATTGGAGCTCCTAGAGAGCCCTTGAAAACTTTTGAATTTTTGATAAATGAATTTAAAAATGAAAGACATGGGAAAGGAAATATTGTCTCAACCTGAACGTTGAGCATGGATCAAATGGAATGTTTGTCCATCAATCAGAATATGTTGAAAAGATTCTGAAAAGATTCCATATGGATATTACTCCATAAATGGAATGTTTGTCCTAAAGCAAGTCTTTGCTTATACTCTCTCCCATCATTTATGATGTTATTTCATTTCATGAAATAAACATCTGTATACCCCAGTTTAGCAATCTAGAATATTGCTTTAAAATAACTTTTATCAGGGGGAGCGTCCCATCAGGGGGAGCATATCAAATGAATTATATTAATTATATTGGGGCATATGTGCATTGTACTCTTTTCCTTTTCAAATCAGGTTTTTCGTCCCATTGGGTTTTCCTGATAAGGTTTTTAATGAGGCAATTCTCTAAGCACACCCAAAATCATTTGATCCACAAAATCATCATAAATATTACATTGATTCAATATATCATCGTATATATGTTATTTTGATCAAAAGTATCATTGTAAATATTACTTTGATCTTGCTAATCATCGTATATATATTACCTTGATCCAAAAGATCATTATAAATATTACTTTGATCCGACAGATCAATGGATATCTTTGCTCAGGTTTTTATCCCACTGGGTTTTTCCTAGCAAAGTATAAATGTGAGAAATGTTTTGAAGAAAACATTAACTACTGTTATATTTGCATTGTACTCTTTTTCCCTTTGATCAGGTTTTGTCCCACTGGGTTTTCCTGACAAGGTTTTTAACGAGACAATCAGGGGGAGCAAAGTTCAGAATGGACATATGTATACTATACTCTTTTTCCCTTCGATCAGGTTTTATTCCATTGGGTTTTCCTGACAAGGTTTTTAACAAGATAGTTTTGAATACATCCAGCATCACAAGATCCAGGAGATCATTGTATATATTTTACTTAGGTTTTATCCCATTGAGTTTTTCCCTGGATATTATTACATGTGGTATAAATCCAAGGGGGAGTGTTATAATATGTGTGGCTTTTTACCACATGTGTTAAACAACAAATATCCCACAAATATCCCACATAAATATCACACAATATCTCACCAAAATATCTTCTCCCCTTTCCACCCACTTCCACCGCCTCTCTCCACTTGCATCAGTTGGCTTTTTCCCATTGGTAGACTTCACTATTAAGCAAAGAGTTTGCCTATATATATGTTTTGGGTTTTTCCATTGTAAGGTTGTTGTTCAGTTGAAGTGCTCCAAAATTATATACAAAGAATATATGTTATCTCTCTCTATCTCGTCTCTCATGTCTCTCTAATCTTTAATTTTCTTTGTTATTTATTCTTTGATTTACAACAAAACTCAATACCTTATATTTCTCTCAATCCATCCACTCTTCACTGTTTGTACCCATACACCTTTCGTTTTATGTTAAGCACCCATTTGTATCCTCTTTAGCACATTGTTTTAATTTATTAATGCATTTTTGTTAATTATATATATATAATTTTGATGGTTTTGATTTTTGTTTTTTTTTCTGAAACATCAATGGCTTTGATTTTGATTCTGACATTCTTAACCTTTGGTATGAATCATCCATAACTACAAAATAATTGGATTATCCTAAAGGAAACAATTTCTCCTTCGTTTCAAAAGCAAAAACCAAATGACACCAACGGTGTAAATTGTATTGGATAGGGATAAAAATTTTAAAATTGTTAAGGATAATTTGGTCAAATCATCGACCTTAAGTACATGGAAGTGGGATATATATTTTATTTTATTTCTTTATGATTTACCTGTCACGTCACCTTATTTTAATTTCTAATTTCTAATTTCTAATTTGTCACGTCAATAAACATCAAATTTTATCTTTTATAAGGGTATTTTAGTCATTTCTCTTATAACGTTAAAATGGACGTTAATAAAAATAACGGTCAATGCAGTTAAAGGGATGTTTGTATCATTTTAGAAAAAGTTGCCGTTGAGTACAATATTACATAACCTCACTAGAAGTTTGTGCAATTTATTTTTTATTTATTTATTTTTTATTTTTTTATTTATTTTTTTCTATTGTGAGACTGAAATGGCATTAGAAAATAGAGAACTTTAAAAGTAACCGTAAAAGTAGTGGGTTTATTGTTTTTACCAAAGATTAGTATTTTTATTGTTTCTATCAAAATATCCACTTTTTGGATAAAATTGCCTTTCTTTATATATATAAAAAAAATTCTCTATTTTTTTTTTCTTTTTTTTTCTTCTTCTTCCCGGAAAAAAAAGTTGTTTTTTTTTTCTCTATTTTTTCTTTTTCTTTTTCTTCTTCTTCTTCCCATACCTCCATCTTCTTTTTCTTCTTCCCGGATGTGTTTAATTATGTTAGACCTGGTGTGTTTAATTTGGTCTTGCCCTGGTATGTTTAATTGAGTTGCCCTTGTGTGTTTAATTGGTCTGCCCTTGTGTGTTTAATTGGGTTGCTGTGGTGTGTTTAATTGATTTACACCCGGTGTGTTTAATTAGTCTGGTGTATTTAATTGATTTACACATGGTGTGTTTAATTGGTCAGCCGTGGTGTGTTTAATTGGGTTGCCGTTGTGTGTTTAATTCGTGGCCTGATGTGTTTAATTGATAGTCTGGTGTGTTTAAAGAAATCTTGAAAAATTTCTAGATTTGAATATATTTGGAAATTTTCCAAATTTCCTCATACAAAAAAAAAATTAAAAAATCTTTAAGACAATGGATGATGGATCTCTAATAAATGTTTTTTTTTTTTAGGAAGGAATTTTTGTTTCAATGGAAATTGAACAAAACGAAATCTAAATTTTTTTTAAACAAAATGAAATCTGGAAATTTTGTTTGAAAAAAACCAAATTTGAAATTTTTTGTTTAAAAAAATAAAATCTGAAAATTTAACAAAATCTGAAAATTTAACAAAACCCAAACTCAAACACAACTCCCACCATTCATAAAAACAACAATCACCCTCAAATCTAGAAATTGAACGAAACAAAATTTGAATAAATTTTAAACAAAATGAAATATGAAAATTTTGTTTGAAAAAAACCAAATCTGAATTTTTTTTTAAAATAAAATAAAATTTGAAAACTTTGTTTAACAAAACCTAAATCCAAACACAACTCTCACCATTCATAAAACACAACAACCACCCTCAAATCCAACCACAACCACTGGTGGCCAAACAAAACCCAAACTTGAGAGAAAGAGAAGACGGAGAGAAGATAGGAGAGAAAGAGAAGATGAATGAGAGTAGACATGAGAGAGAAGAGAGGAGACGGAGGAGAGAGAGAGGAAGAGAAAAAAGAATCTGATGAGAGGAGAGAGAGAAGAGGAAATATAGTTAAAAATTAAGAAGGGCATTTAGATCTTCACAGCCAAATATTAGCTAGAAACAATAAAAACATTGATGTTGGATAAAAACAATAAACCTTCTAATTTTTTGACCTAAAAAAGGGTATTTCCTCCGTTAGAAAAATACACACTAATGGCCAAATGGTATCTTTTTGGCGAAGCAAACATCATAAACAAACAAAAAAGTCAAGTACCCTATAATATGCCTTCTGAGTGAACCACCAACAGCTTTAAAAAAACATGGAAACTATTTCCAACAACTGGAATTAAACCTTCCCTCACATTCATAGTTCATAGTTCATACACAAAAACATGGTCTTCCTACTAGATGATATTTTTCGCAATTTTTTGATGAAAATGGAGTGGCTTTTTACAGGTTATAGGACAGAATCGATGATCTTCACATTAATAGGTATAATAGCAGGAGTAGTGAGCTATTTATATGGGCCATACTGGGGTGTTAGAAAGGTTCCTGGCCCACCAATAGTCCCACTCCTAGGACACATACCCTTGATGGCAAAGTACGGCCCTGATGTCTTCTCAATTCTTGCCAATAGATATGGCCATATTTTCAGGTCTCTTCTTCTCCCACTTGTGATATTCAGATTCTATTGTCAAGGATTTTGTTAGATATATAATTTGGGTGAACGTGAAGCAGGTTTCATATGGGTAGACAAGCAATGATAATTGTAGCCGATCCAGAACTTTGCAGAGAAGTTGGAATAAAGAAATTTAAAGACATTCCAAACAGAAGCATGCCTTCTCCCATTGCAGCTTCTCCTCTCCATCAGAAGGGTCTTTTCTTCACCAGGTATGCAACCAACCATGCATTTCAAATCTTATTTTAAAATTCTCATTTTAAATCGTTAGAAACCATCAAACCTAAAAGGTTAAGCCGATAGCATTAATCACTCTAAGAGTGTTGGTATGGCTTCTCTGCTGGCTAAAATTTTTTTTGGTTGTTTTGCAAAACTCAAGAACGGTTTTTTTTTTTTTTTTTTTACATTAAAAAAAGATTATTTTAAAACTATTTTTTAAAAAAACATATAATTTGTCTCAACTATCTCTTATAAATTTTATATATTCAATCATATACCTTTTTCATTACAAACACATTGTCAACATATATTAAGTATATTACTAAACAATCTATTAACTTAAAGCGCTTTTTAAATTGAATACCTAACAATATACAATTTTTTGTTAAAACCTCACTCAATAAAACCTTTATTAGTAAAAAATCTATTTCAAAAGTTATATTTGAAAAGTCATACCAAACACACCATAATACTTCCCTCATGTGCCAAGTCGACGGGCTTGACAATAGTATTTAAGCGGTAAAGCCCTCTGCCATATCGACAGGCTTGACATGTGGACCAAGCCCAAACTGAGATGGAGATCGTAGAATAAATACAGAAACATATGCATGTGAGGGTACTCGAACCTGAACTTATAACATGTTAATAATTATCAAACTCAAAAACTTAAGCCGATAAAAAATAGTCAAACAATAGTATTTAAGTACTTTGATACAACAAGCGAGATTGATAAATTCTTGTGTTAATAAAATACAGTATAACAGTAGCTAGTTACATTTTGATTGCTGATAGGATTATTCTCTAGCGTTTTGTAATATTTTGGAAGCAGTTGTTTGTTTGTGTGTCTAGTACAAGTTATAGCTAAAAGGGTTGGTGATATTTTTGGTTTCAGGGATGCGAGATGGTCGACAATGCGGAACACAATATTGTCAATGTACCAACCATCTCACTTGGCAAGTCTAGTGCCCACTATGCAATCATTCATTGAGTCTGCAACTCACAATCTTGAATCCTCTAAACAAGACATTACTTTCTCCGACCTTTCTCTCAGAATGGCCACAGATGTTATTGGACAAGCTGCCTTTGGTGTCAACTTTGGCCTCTCTAAACCAAAATCAGTCACTGATACAATTGACAGTGATATTAATAACCAAGATAATGGAAATGAAGTTTCAGATTTTATCAAGCAACACATCTTTTCCACTACTCAACTTAAAATGGATTTATCAGGCTCTCTCTCCATCATACTAGGCCTACTTGTCCCTGTACTTCAAGAGCCATTTAGGCAGATTCTTAAGAGAATACCTGGAACTATGGATTGGAAAGTTGACAGAACTAACAAGAAATTGGGTCATCGGCTTGATGAAATTGTTTCGAAAAGAATGAAAGAGACGAAAACTGATTCGAAGGACTTCCTGTCACTTATATTGAAGGCAAGGGAATCGGAGACACAAGTGTCAAAGAATGTGTTTACTCCGGACTACATTAGTGCAACTGCTTATGAGCATCTACTTGCTGGATCAGCAACAACTGCTTTTACATTGTCTTCAGTTGTCTATTTAGTTTCTAAACATCCAGAAGTTGAGAAGGAGTTGCTTGCAGAGATTGATGGGTTCGGTCCACATGATCAGATGCCAACAGCTCATGATCTTCAACACAAATTTCCCTATCTTGATCAGGCATGTTCGATTTTCGACTTCTAAATATGGCGCTTAATTAATGGAACTCCATATATATATATATGATAATTGTTTGATTGCAGGTGATCAAAGAAAGCATGAGATTTTATTTTGTATCCCCATTAATTGCTAGAGAAACATCAAAAGAAGTGGAGATAGGAGGTTATCTTCTCCCAAAGGTACTATTATCATGTATACACAAATGTTGAAAGCACCAATTATGTAGAATAGATAGATATGTAAGTGCTTACTATGTTAGATTTAACTTTTGGATAAGCAGGGCACATGGATCTGGTTAGCACCTGGAGTTCCAGCAAAAGATCCAAAGCATTTTCCAGAGCCAGACAAGTTCAAGCCAGAGAGGTTTGATCCAAATTGCGATGAAGAGAAGCAAAGGCATCCGTATGCTTTCATACCCTTTGGAATCGGGCCTCGTGCATGCATTGGCCAGAAGTTCTCCTTGCAAGAAATAAAGGTGTCACTGATACATTTGTACAGGAAATATGTATTTAGACACTCCCCCAACATGGAAAAACCTTTGGAACTTGAATTTGGCATAGTTCTCAGCTTCAAGAACGGTGTAAAGCTTAATGTCATCAACCGAGCTTGACTTTAGCTTGACTCAAGCTCTTAATGGATTCAATAAATGTTTAATACAATTTGGTCCGAGGAATTTCATTGAACCATCTTACTTTATCAAGCATTTCTACACCAGGGAAGATTCTTTGATGTGCTCTGCGGTCAAAATTCACCGGGATACTGTCCTGGAGAGCCAGGAATTTTCAGCATTAACATGATTTCTAGAAAATTTGACAAAACCTGAGTATGAACTGATGACCTTTTCGATGGATTAATACATAACAGGTAACAGCCAAGTTTATAGCAAAAGTAAAGAAGAATTTAATTCCAACACAAAATGAAATATTTTACAAAATAAATTACCCTCAAATCTTATCCCAAGGACTTGTTGGGATGCTTCAACAAAGCTTAGTTACAGAAAAAACTTAATACACAAGTCTCAATAACAGGGAACAACAACAAGCTGTTGAACTACTACTCAGAAAAACATAAAATTAATACATTTAATCATACAAACAATTCCCTCTCTCATTTTGTTTGATTGAGCTCTTATCCAATCGGGTTGGCTGGTAAAATGGCTTAGACAAATTGATCGAAGAGGGATCAGAACCAGCACTGCTTTTTGAATCCCCATTAGAGAAAGCTGCTGATCTTTTCAGGAACTGGAATTCATCCATGGATTGCCTCTGGATTCTGATTGATAAATTATTGGTTGTTCTCTGCTTTGCCTTAGTTGACTCAGTCAGATTCATATAGTTAGGCCTGCTATTACCACTCTCCTCAGTTCTATCCGAAGCCAAAAGAGTATTTCCAGACACAGGAGTTGTAGAAGTGCATATAGAAGATGAAGCTGAACTCTCATCATAGCGAAAGTCAGAACTTGGGCTCGAAGACACGCGTGTAACTTGCCCCATATGGGGAGGTTTCGCAGAAATCCTCGTGGTGATGTTGTTCTTTTTAATCTTTACCGAATATTGTTCCGAAGATTTTGAACGTGCACCACCTACAAGAGTATCTGTACAACTCTTCGAGGGTGGAGTATTATCGGAGGGATCATCAGCATTTGATTGTTCCATCAATCTAGTCTCCCATGGCTTGGCTGCCATCCAACGTTCTAGCCAACTCCATCCCCAGCTGTTCTTGTCAAAATCATTGTTCTTGAGTGAGCCATTTGTAAGGCTATTTGAGTTGGGGTTTGATCTCCATTGCTGGAAAACAAGAAATCAATCTCTTTGTTAATAATCTTTGTCCAGGTGAAAGAGAATTGAACTTAAATTCAGCAATTTAAATTTATGTTAATACCTTTTGAGCAAGAGAGTATGCAATAGCTCTTTCTCTCTTGAAGGCGCCTTCTTGCCTCATTTGAATTTTTGTCTTAATATCTTGAAGTGTTCCCTTACTATCACACCACCCTTCCTGAAAATTTAAAACATTCCCAATTTACTTCTACAAAAAACTAAGTAAATTTGATAAACAAAAGATCTCAATTGTGAGGGGTACCTCAGCTTCTTTTAAGATATCAGCTTCAGTACGACGTGCATCAAGCATATCCTGCACAGCCAGCCCCTCTGCTGACATTCGTACACGACGTGCCCTCACTCGTGCCTGAACTCGAACAAGAGCCTGCATGCACCTTAGTGTCACAGCTGCCTGCTTTCTCACTTGTCGACCGCGAACCAGAGCCTGAAGCCTCACAATTCCTTTCAGAGCTCTTAAAGCTCTTCTTGCCTACAATTATGAACCAAACCTCACAAATGTTAAACCTATATACTAACAAGAACACTTAAGGGCTCAATTAATAGGAGCTAATATATCTTTGAAGGTTTGATTTGTTGACTGTGAAGTATGGACAGAATAGTTACACTACTAAATATCCTACTAATAGAGCACAATATAAATTGCAAACTGAAATCCATACATCAAAATGTAGTGGGTAATCGTTTTTGCAGATCTATCTATATTCTATAACCTTATAGAATATTCAAGACAAAAGAAAATAGCAGTTACCAGGAAGGCACGAAAAGCAGTTTGGATACGGATAGCAGCCCATTCTTGTCTGACAACTTTGAAATCTTTAGGAGGAGCTCGAACCACTTTGGCCATTGCAGCTGTAAATGCATCAGACCCCTCTGATGCTGCTTTGTGGTTTCCTTTGAAGCCCTTCCATGACGATCCCAAATCCCCAGAAGAGCTTCTCCACAGCTTCCATTTCTTGCTCTTATTGTTGTTACTCACTCTTTCCTATAACAGTGGAAAAAAAAAATTGAGTGTTAAATAGTAAAATCAAGAACTTGTTGAAGGAACTTCAAGACACTGTGGCTTACTGGGTCCTCCTTTTCTGCCTTTTTAAGACTCATTAGAGATTTTATCCATTTTCCTCCTGAAGCACCCATTTTTATCTTCTTTGAGTAAACACACAAGATATAGTTTTGATTGATTCTCTTCAATGTAAACAAGATCAAAGAACAAACTTTCTCATAAAAGAGAACCTGAGGTTCCCTCTGTAATGGTAAAAACAGAACAATGTGAAGAAACAGAACTTGTAAGAGCTCAATGACCGTGAAACAAGCAACAGATATCTGAGAGAGAGAGAGAGAGAGAGAGATTCAAAGAACAAAGCTTGAAAAACCAGAAAGAGATACAAAGATGTATAAACGAAGAAAGAAAGAAAGAAAGACTAAAACTTTGAAACCAATTAAATGATAAAAAAATGATGAAAGCAAAAACCGAGAGAGAGAGAGAAGTGGGGGGTTATTTAGTTGGTTAGTGGGTTACATCATAGATGGTCCAATAAACCGTTCGATGGATGATGATATTTGAAATTCAAACACAAACAACAAAGAAGAAGAGGGCTCGTCCCTCCCGCTCGATTCCTTAGAATGACTCTGTGATTCTTTTGTCCCTATAATTTGCACAAAATTACAGAAGTAGGCCCATCACCTTTTGCCAAGAAACCAACCATGAAAAGGCACGAACCCTTTGGCTCACAGTCCACTACATGAACTTGCAAACCGACAAAGTATCCACCATGTCACTGCTGTGAAGATCTGTTGATTTTGCAGTTAATAAATATTATTAAACCACTGTCTTTTGAATTCTTCATTGGAATTGGAACGCGTGTAGTACTCTAGGTGGGTTCCACTGTGAACTTGTATATATATATATTTTTTCCATTTATTAGAAATTCAAACCGATTACTGACATCTTTATAAAATAAGACAAAAGTTTTTGAATTGGAATGATAGAAGAAGCAGTGATGAGAATACAAATGCGGTAAATCCTCCTTAATTGGGTCTAACATGTGCATAATGTCTTATATAAATTTGAATTTTGTTTTCTTAATTAAGGTGGTAATTATTTTTTTCTATATCAACCTTTTCTAAGTCATGATCTAATCTCCCGATTATTTAAGAGCAGGGTAAATATTCAAATCTCGTATATTATGTTTAATTTTGTCAAGTTTATCGTAACTTTGCTTTGTTTGGTGTCAGATTTAAAAATAACAATAAAAATCTATGATAAGAATGAAACATTTTTTTACTCGTAAATATTCAAATCTCGTATATTATTATTATTATTTATCTCGTATGTATCCATTAAAATGCATTTATTTTCACGTTTGAAAAGCGTATCTCACAACTTAATTTCAGTAACCAATGGAAGAGTTTGTGACTTTTAGGGTGCGTTTGGTACGCGGGACAAGACGGGACGGGACGGGACAATTTTCTCTTGTCCCGCGTTTGGCGCACTATTAGCATAGGACGGGACGGGACGGGACAAGGTGGGACAAAAAACCTAAAATTTTGTCCCACCCAAATAGGTAGGCCAGACTTGTCCCATGCATGGGACAAGTCTAGAAAAGACATTTTTGCCCTCAAATATTCCAAAAATTACAAATATAAAATAAAACTCAACCACTTTCAGCCATTCTCAGTTTCTCACGCTGCTCTCTCTCTCTCTCTCTCTCTCTCTCTCTCTCTCTCTCTCTCTCTTCATTCTCACGCTGCTCTCTCTCTCTTCGTTCTCTCTTCTTTGGCCGCCGAGAAGGAGAAAGATCTCATTCTCTCCCCGCTTGTCTCTCTCTCCTCTCTCTCTCTCCGTTCGACCACTTTCAATTTTGGAGATGATAGCTTTTGTTGATTTTGATTTAGGGTTCTTGATTTGGGGCTTTTGATCCACGGCGATCGGAATACAAAATCAAAAGGGATTGCGTCATCGGCGGTGAGGCTTGGTTTCGATTTTGATTTTGATTTCGTCGTCGTCGGCGGTGGGGTTTTTTTTTATTTGATTTCGATTTTTTTTTTGGTTTGGTTGTGAATGGAGGCTTGGCGTTGATGATGATGATGATTTGTGGTTTGGTTGGGTGTTCACCGATGATGATGATGATGGTGGTACTTGATGAATTTTGTGGAATTGATTTGTTGTTTTTGTTAGTGGAATTTGATGGAAGAAAAAATTATGGTGTTTGTGTAGTGAGAAAATGAAAGAAAATATTAATTTTGTATGAATTTTAATTCATTTTAATTCAATATATTTGATATTTTTCACAAAAAAAAAAATCAAACTTAATAAAATTGTTATAAACATCGGAAAGGATAGGATGGGGGCACTTTGGTCATTTAAACATCTTGTCCCGTCCTGTCCCAGCTATACCAAACGTATAATAGCACAGTTCACAGTTCACAGTTCTGTCCCAGGCATTCCAAACACAATATGGAACAACCTGTCCCGTCCTGTCCTGTCCTGTCCTGTCATCTCCGGTCCCACCTTGTCCTGTCCCATGTCCGTGCCAAACGCACCCTTATAGTGAATGAGTTAGCTAGAACCTGGCCAAAAATTGATCAAGCTATGAGTAAAGAATAAAGATACCAATTTCTCGAAAAACGAAAGAAAATTCGGTGAAAATGAACGAATCAGGTGAACGGAGTGCAGACAAAGCATTTCAAATAAATGAATAATTAATGAAGCTTTTAACAAGACTGAAGACTTGCTGCTGTTTTTTTTATTAATCCAAGTAATTACCAACAAAGCCTTGTTTCTTGTCAGGCGTTGACTTCGAGGTTCAATATTTTTACACTCCACCATTCTCACTTTCTCAGAATCTAAGTAGATATCTATTGTTTTTAATCAACCAATTAACAATAGAGTAATTACCAATTAGGTCATGTGCTTTTTTAAAAAAAAAATTCAAGTTGCTTGCGTGCGATTTTTACAAAAGTGATCAAATTAATCCCTCTAAATAAGTTCTATCAATCAACTTTAACCGTGTAGGGATAAAATTGTATTTTACTCCTAAATAATATAATAATGACATAGTTTTTTTTTTTTTTTTTTTTTTTATAATACATGTATATTTTTGTTTATTTTATTTGTGGGTTTTGATTTTTGAATAATTTTGACAACAGTATTTGTATGATATTAACAAAACAAAAAAAATTATATAAAAATGGTAAAAGATTAAACTGGAAATGAATGGTAACTTTGTTTATAAAATAATGATATAATTGACATTGTCTTATTAAAATATTTTTAGATTTTTTTTAGAAAATTTTAATTACAAAAGGTACTAACGGCGTTTCATTAATAATATTTTTTGATTTTGTTGTAATTATAATAGTGAATTTAATGTACAAAAGATAAAACAACTTTGCTCTAATATGACAAATAAATGGTATTTACTTACTTCAATTTTTCTATTGTTAGTTCGTCCTGATATAAAATATATCCGGACGAAGAATGTGAACCATTAGATTTACATACTTTGACTTAAAGTGTATGCACTTGTCAAATCCATAATCTATGGTCCACATTATTTGTCCTGATATATTTTATATCAGGACAAAGTGACAGTAGAAAGATTGTTACTTTAACTAAAATTGTTAAAGTTAGCTGTTATATTTAACACCACCAATTTGGTCACTTCTAAAAAGAGAGGGACTAATTTGGTAACTTGGAAAAAATGTAAGAACTAATTTGGTCACTTTTGGAAAAATTATAAAATAAATAAATAAATAAATAAAAGCCCAGGACCTATTTGGTAATTGCCCTTAACAATATCGTAAATCTATGCCAAACAACTACAATTTGGAAATGGGTTTGGTTTGGTTTGGAATTGGGCCTGGACCAGGTTCGACTTTGACCTAGTCTTTGAGGCATGAAGAAACCCAAACGGAATTTATTGGCTATTGGTCTACATTCGTAGTCAATAGTCAAGCACACAGTTCAAAGAAAGTCCATATTATCTATGTTTTTGTTTTTTCTTTGTCAAATTTGAATAATTAATCTCCTAGAAAAAATATATGTATTAATGGGAACCCAGAAGTCAACCTATAGAACCTTTTACTTAAATTGAATGTACTTAATGTGCATTGTTGTTTGATGAACTTATTTCCTCTTTAAGCCATCCATCTTAGGGAGATTAGAGAGAAAAGGAGAGAGCTTTCTCATCTATGAGAGAGTTGGGCATTCAAGAAGATTGAAGACTCGCCGTGATCGTCTAGTAGTAAAGATATCCGATTGACAACTGAGAAAACCTGGCGTTCGAATCCCGATAACGGATGGGATCTTCTTTCTTTCACTTTTGTATTCCTTTTCTTTGTATTTCTTGTCTCTTCTTTGATGTGTACTTTCATTCATTAGGGATTTGATGTAAACCTAGCATTGTTGCCTCTTTTATTAAATATGTTTGTTGATAATTGAGTAGTTATTTAAGTTCTTAATGCTTTTGAGTGATTAGCCACCACTTGAATGAGCTTTGGTTGTTGTGTTATGGACAGATAAGAGACGCATACAACATTAAATGTCCACTGCATGTAGAGTAAGATAGAAATACGTGAGACATTGCATGTATAGTCGCTAAATGTGTCTCATTGTTCTTAATGAACTCGTGTGTAGTTCGGGTAGCCATCGAGAGATAGGTTATTGGTGCATGTGAGTATAGCCTTTGTTGCTTGAGAGAGAATATTGGCGAGGATTAAGTAAACACGACCTTCAACTTTGATGAGCTTGTTTGTATGAATTTGTGTGATTGCTATGTTGGAGTCATCTATATAGTGTAACCACATATCTTTAGGGGTGGGCAAAAAACCAATAAACCGAACCGATCCAATCGGTTTTTTTTTTTCTTTTCTGATTTTCTTATGTTGGTCGGTTCTTTTCAATTTGTTCAAACCTATAATTTAATTTGGTCAAATGCCCAAAAGGATTAAAATATGAAAATATGTGTACTAATTAAAGCCCATATTTTTATTGAATCGGTTTATATTTTTAGAAACCGAACTTTATCAGTCTTTTATAGCTTCTATTAAAAAATGAACCGATCCATTAAACGCTCACCCCTACATATCTTGCATCTCTCCAATTAAGGAAAATAACAAGGAATATTCCAGAGAACCGGTTCGTGCATAAAACGAAAAGGCGAACTTCCTAAAATTATCACGGACAACTTCACACCCATGGGTTCCTCTTATGAATTCTTTTATCAAGGCCCACACCGGATCATGTCTTCTGCATCACAACTCTCGATATACTTGGATGTAGGTATCCCTTTCAGATTGATCTATGTATCAGCATGTATAAAGTAAGCCATCAATCATGTTCCAGTCGATGAAAGCTTCACCCCCTTCCATATGTTGAATCTTTAACATAAAAAATGAAAGCTTCGTCCCCTTCCATATGTTCAATCTTCAACAAAAGAAATAAAAGCTTTGCCACCTGCTGAATCTTCAATAGAAGAAAAAAAAAAGAGTTTAAAAAAAACATGAAAATATATAAAGGACATGACTAAAATATTCATATGAATGAGAATTGGAGAAATACCTGTTGCAAAATGAAAAACACTAAGAACGAAAGTCAATATTGGAACATATTTCCAGTCATATGAATCATCAATAATTCAATATAACCTACACATGGCAAGCATCGGAGATACTTTTATTAACAGACTGCCTATTTATCTTACATGACGTCTTTTTTTTTTCACAAGCCATTCTTACATTAGAGGTACTCTTGGTTCTTAGGGATTGCAAACTTTTTTATTTATCAATTTATCAATTTAGGTTTTTTTTTTTGTTTGTAAGTACAAATTGGATGTAAAATAATTATTAAACTCAATGGGTGATGGGTATTAATGGGTTTTGAGAAATAAACCCAAACCCAAACCATTATTTTTTGGGTTTTAATCACTCGAACCATTAATGACCCGACCCAATAAAGTTAGACCCATCAACCGTTTTGACGAATGGGTTTTGGTCGAATTAATGGGTTTGATGTAATTCTGCTAGGTCTAGTTGTATGACTTAAGACTTATAAATAGCCCATAACTATTTGGATGAAAGGAATCATTGAATTAAACAAAAAAGATCATCTATGTCTCTTCTATATTATGCTCTCTATCTCTCTAAATTAATACATATCACTGGTATCAGAGCGCGGTTCCGATCATGGATACCGTGTTCCGTAACGAAGTTTACGAAATTCTAGCTCGTCACAAGTCTAGTTTCGCCAAAATTAACACAACCTTTCAGAAAGTCCTCACGAAGCTTCAATCTCTTCGAGTCTCTCATAGCCCAAACACAACTACTACAGAGACCAACCCTTTGGCCCCAAGTAAACCCTCAAGCCAACCAGTTAATTTGAGGACGGCAATGAAGCAACCGATCAAGAAGCTTTCTGGTAAGTCATCAATGCAGTGAGATAACTTCTCGAAGGACTCCTGGTAAACTACTACAGTAGTTACCTATTTGAGGTGAGTGAGTGCTTCAAAAGAGTCTTCATAATCTGTAGGCCAAAACCGATGCAAGACCGCCTTTGTGAATTCTTCCCATGTCATTGGTCCTCAAAACTTGTGTACCACCTATGCCATTGCAATGCAATTCCTTACAGGTGAAAAGATGCCAACTAGACATGTTATGGCACTCCAACATTCTTGAAACTGAAGTACTGTTCTACCTTGAATATCCATCCGTAAGGATCTTCGCCATTGAATTTTGGGAACAAGAGTTTCAGTTGAGTACGATTTTGGTCTGTGGTAAATGTGGCCTGAGAGGTGTCGAGTTGAATGGTGTTGCAGATTTGGGATGATTCGCTTTGTGCGAATATGTTGATCTCTTTTTTGAAGGGTTGTTGATGGTGATGATCCGGAGAGCTTGTAATTCTGTCAATATGGTCTGGAGGATTGAGTTCAGTCCCCAAAAACAGATCCAGCACTCACAAATTTTATCCTTGTTTTTTAGGAAGAGGGGATGATATGCGCACGATCCAAACCATACAAGCAAGGAGACTTAGTCATTTGTTAGGTTGAATAAGTTAGTCATGTTAGGTTGAATAAGTCAAGTCTGTTAAGGTTATGGCCTTAATGGCTGGTTGTGGCCTTACTGGCTGTGTGGCACCGTTGTTTCATATTGTTTCATGGTTAGTGGATTATATCAGTTAGCACCACTTTCCATTATTTCCTTATTTTCTGCATTGTTTTTTATTTGATTTAGTAGTGGTAGGACTTGTAAGCCTATATACGATTATGGAGTTAATTGAATGGGAGAGGAAATTATTGCAGTAAATACTATCTTGCTTCTATTCTCTGTTCTTTCTTCCCTGTCAGAAACAGAGGAAATAAGAGAGAAAAGAAGGAAGGTTATTTTTATATATTCCCTATAACCTCATTCTAATTGCAATCAATTATTTATAGGCTGATGGCTACGAATGAGTTAACAAACAACAGTAAGCAATAAATCAACTATACAAAATAATAGGGACATGCTTCACTCATGCAATCGTGGATTTGCACCACTCACAAAACATGGCCATGACACACTCATGAATCCCCTTTTTATTTTACAGCACTAACAATCCTATGAGCAAGTCCTTCCTTCTACATGGCTTGCATGGCAAAAATTAAGCCATATCATCCTCCCCGCTCGAAATATCCTTGATGATAAAAGAGTATTCAAATAAATATAAAGTTAATTTATATTCAAAAATTTCATGAATGGGAGTTTTGATTCATGAAATTTTTGAGATATTAACACGCGGTAATAACAATACTATCTCAAGCGTAGTTCCGATCGTGGACACCGAGTTCCGTAATGAAGTTTACAAAATTCTAACTCCTCACGAGTCTAGTTTCAACAAAATTAACGCAACCTTTCAGAAAATCCTAACTAAACTTCAAGCCCTACGTGTTAACATAACGGAAACACCACTGAGAAGGAGCTCAACCCATTTGCACCAGCAAAAACCTCCAACGGATCCCATATCACACAAATAGTCACCTTGACCAACCACAACAATACTGAGCTGAAATTGTCCTTCCCAACCTTCAGTGGCCCATGGGATGGATTTTTAAGACTGAACAATACTTTGATTTCAAAAATATCGCTCATCCTCAATAGATCCAACTGGCATCCTTCCATTTAGAGGGAATTGCTCTCCAATAGCACATGTGGTTAACCAAATTTAAAGGCCCTCTCAGTTGGGGCGAATTCAACGAGTTGGATTTGAAACTTCCTGCCAATCTATCTGGATTTTATACTTGCGGACAAGGATAATTTGAGGAGGAGAAAATGATATGTGTATCAAACGATCCATGATCATGGCCATGCATGAGAATAGGACTTGGTTGCTTAGTTGTAGGTTGTTGTAATAAATTGATGCTTTACTTACGTGCACCAATGTATGTGCAATACTGCCTCCATATTTCAAGCATTATTGTTGTTAGTTGTTTAGTGGATTAGTTTAGTTGCTATTGTAAGCCTATAAAAGGCTCGCTTTGAATTCAATAAAATCATTGAATATATTGCTACCAAATATCCTCCTCTTTTTGTTCTCTTCTCACTCTCTTTCTTATTTCTCCAAATTGTACATAACAAATGCAAACTGCAGCATATTTAAAACTTAACGAAGGAATCGAAGTAATAACAACTTTATATCAAAGAACAAAGAATGTGATGAAAATACAAAACTCATCAGCACAAGAAGTGCTGCACCCTAACTTGGCCCAAGTTGTTCAACTTTTTAAGCCACAAGAACCATTCTCTAATTAATTAGCATTGATAAGTGATGTCCTTGGGCTAGGGAGTCCCATGTATGCAAGCCTAGGTGACACCCGAATTTTCGGGCTAGGTCGCGGTGAAGGAATTGGGGCAGGGCACCTCGCGCTGCCAGGCATGGCTCTGGGCGACAGATTGACTTGTTCAAGTGCCTGGGATTGTAGCTTCATTGGGTAGTCTCTCACACACCCAATGCGAGGACCAACTCCACTAGTCCATTTGCATGACAAACGCTTTGACAAGTCATATACTGGTGCTTCCACATTGCTTGTGTTGTTGTCCATACTATCATCGTGTTGGTTATCAGCTGTGATAGCATCACTGAAAGCCTCTTGCTCACTAACATTAAGAGATTCTGTATTTGTTGATTCTGCTGTTGAAGAGAGATCATCTTCTCCTTTTGGCTCAGAGTCTTCACTACCTTTGAAAGAAGAACTGTCTTCGTCGTATGCACATCTCTGAAGAATAAATTATCAACATAAGCCTTTTGTTTCAAGTAATCAATATTGCAAAATGACCATGAGAGTCAAAGAGGCAAGAAAAATATACCTTGACGTTGGTCAAGTCCACATTATGCTCCTCAAGGAAACTAATAAATTCTTTAAAATTGTCTTCAGTGGGGAGATAGTGACCACTATATGGCCATATAGCCTGAAGAACCCCATCATGTGCTACCATTCTACCAGCAGCAGTTGTAGCTCCTCCAGATAGGAAACTTGAGTGCTGAAAAACACCTTTCTTTTTCTGCCCCACGTACAAGGCTCTTGACGTGCTAAGTACAAAAATCCACTTGGAAACTTCATTGGTATCAAGTAGCATCCCGGATTGCCTGTAAACAAGCTTTCCGCTTTCAACCATCACTTCAAATGCTTCCCTCTCTTTCTGCAAGTGTTCAATACAGAGATCGTATTATTAACTTATGTCGAATTTTACACACATATGCATCAACATGCACAAACAATGTATGAAATGTGAAACTTACTGGTCCAAGATACTTAATGCATTGACGTTGTAGAGTTTTCCTTGGGCACATCTCAGAAAGATTCACTTCTTTACCGTCACCAACATCCAACCTTCAGGTCAGAAAGGAAATTTATAAGTTCAGACTGTAGTAGTAAAACAATGAATCGTGTAAATAAGTTGGTTCTGATTGAGCATATTTACCAGTAGAAGAAAGGTTGGGTGCTCTTGCTAGCTGACCAGACATCATAGTAGAAATGTAAATTGTGTCCATAACGATGGCGTGGATCAATCTGCAACATGAAAAGAAACAATTTAGCATCCTAATTTCCATTGATTCATAGTCCTAAGACCTCCTAACAGTCTCTGGGGTTTCAAAATACAAATTATCCCAATCATTTGACTCCGTGAAATGCTAATGGATTCAACTGCAAAACTAATTGATACATTAAAGATCAAGTTTGATGACGAACATATCTATATTCTATAAAAGCACTCAATTTTGTATCGATAACATTATTAACAGAGCCAGCACGCCAAATTCACTGGTTATATAGACTGAATTGGTAAACTCCATTCAATTTTAAAGCAAAAGTGCAATATGTAACAGAACATAAACTTTCAAACACAGGACACGGAGAAGTACTTACAGCTTCGAGCCAGTGTTGCAAGGCTAGTTTCTGAGCCTTCTCATCCTTAGATAAACCTTTACCAAGCTACATACAGAAAAAGGATTACAGTGTTAATCTCATAAATCAGCAAAAAAGTTACAAATTTTATGGACTTGTTAGCCTTTAGAGCTTAATAAATTACCTTAGCTGCTCTTGTTCTAGCCCTTGCCCAACGCGAAACAGCAGTTTCTGGTTTTTCAACCTTGAAGAATGATACCGAGCTTCGATTCAGAGCTGCAAAATCCAAAGCTTTCCACCTGTAACAAGTGAATGAACATAAGAACAAACAAACACCCCACAAGTTAAATTAAATTAAAACCAAAATCGGGATTATAATCAAGAGACAAACCAAAGCTCCTCAATCACAACTGCACAATCTGCAAGGTTCCTTCTTGTCCTGTAACTCTTGTAGACTTTTTGCAGCTTAACAGCAGCAGCATCAAGCTCACTAACTGGCCTTGGAGAAAAAAATATCACTGCTTCAGGGACCAATATCTTTGGTTTTGTAACTTTAACAGTTTCATCATGATGAGGTTTTTGATTCAAAGTCTCTTCTAATTCTGCTTTACTGGAATTTTCCCAGTTTTCGAAACTCATTGACTTCTCTACCATCATATCATTCAACCCATCACACTTGTTAATGGAGTTTTTAGGTCTTGAGGCCATCTTCTCTCCACCTTTTGATCCAAAGCTTGTGGACCGTACAAAAGCTTTTTCAATGGTGTTTGTGAAACCAAAATAGTTATGCAGGATTTCGCTCCATGTGGATAAGAGTACGGAAAAAGAAACACCCATTGACTAAGATCAATCAACACACCAGACTTCAACAACGTTTTAATAGTAGATTTAATAAACCCACCTACCAAAATCAAAGAAATTGAACCTTATTAATTATGGAGTTTTTATGTGGCTGGAAAAAAAAAAATACAGTTAAAAAGTAATGCAAGTATGCAACGCACCATTAATAGAAAACAATAATTTGGAGTAAGCAATCACCCTTTATTATAAATGCAATAGAGAAATGAAAATTGAAAGAGACTGAAAGTAATCAAATCAAGACACCTCACCTAAAAAACTACACAACAGTGGTCTCTCTCTCTCTGTCAACTCCAAAGAAGAATAAGAATGCAAGACCAGTCAGTCGATGATATGAGAGCAGTATAGCAGCTCATGTACATATATATAATGGTGGCAGTTTGAATAGTCAAAGTGAGATTTTTGTATGTGAAGTGGGACGTGTGATGAAGACCATAAAAAATCAAAGTTGGTGCCTGAAAACAGTAACTATTTTAGTAATCTTGTAACTTCATGGAAGTTTGTGAGAAGAGTTGAGGAAGCATCAATAAATGAGCATGCTTTGTGTTGGCAAAATAAGACATGGAAGAGTGGGGATCTCTTTATATATTTGATTATTTTCTTGTGGAAAATGTTGTTGAATTTGTACTGTTGCTTTTGGAAGAACTTGTTTGTGGAATTTGACTGGATCATATTCTATAATCGTTTTTGACTTTGATTCCTAGCTTCTACTTAAAATTGGAACAAAATTAAATTGCAAATAAAATCACAATCTTAGTCATGTGTCAATTTGTCAAAAACCATTGTCTTGGCCGGAGACTTACGCTCTCAATCAAGTATCAATGATCAACCCACCAAATGGTTCAAACCTTGACACATTGTATATATTATCGTATGATTGTATATAAAATCACAACAAGCGTGGAAGATCTCTCTTGCTGTTAAGAGCCGACTTTTTCCGATTATATAAATAAATAGGGGTGTGCGGCAGATTGGATCCAATGAATTTACCATGATCCAAGATCCGATTCGATCTGATTGGATTGAAGAAATTGCAATCCTATCCGATCCAATTATATAGTGGGATCCGATCCGATTGTAAAATACTTCAATTCGATCTGATCTGATCCGATGGATTGAATTAATATAAAGTCGTTCTTAATATATAAAAGTTATAATTTGAAATAAATAAAATCAAATAAATTATTCAAACATTACTAATTAATTCAAATAAAATTTTGTCTTTTATAGATTTGATCAATGTTGAGTTTTCTTTTTGCGCAATAGTTGATAATTTGATATTATCAAGTCAAATGTATGCATTTCTTCAGTAAATTAGCAATTTATGTTTAAGACTTGATTTTGACATTAAATTTTTGTTTTCATTATAAGAATTAGATAAGGGAAAGCCAAAAGGATATGACTCGGCCATATTGTTTTGTTTTGTCCATTGCTTGTGTTTTGTAAATCCTCTAATGCAATTGAACAAAAAAACAAAAAAAATTAACCTTAAAAAAATATAGAACATAACTTGTAAACTTTATATAATTCAAAAAGTTTATAAGCATTAAATATCAACTTCAAATGTAAACTTAATAAGCCGTGATGTTGATGAAGAAGAATAGAAGAAAGAATATGGTGGATTGTTGGCCGTAGAGAAATTGAGAAAGAAAACCCAAAATAGTAACATTAGAAATTTTATTTGGGTTGGACCTTTACATTAGAAAGTAGTGGATAAAATAATGAGTGTCGATATTTACACCTCTGAAAAACCGTATATGTACCTCTTTTTGTATATACACCCCATCAAATTTTTTAAAATGTTATAAATTGCAAACACACCCTATGTATTACCAAATATGCCCTTTATCTAATAAAAAAATGCCATTTATCTAAATTTTTGGGAAAAAATATATTATAAATTAATTAAATAAAATTGAAAAAACTAAAGTATGGATGACCCGCACCTCCTCCAATAATCCAAAACCTTGGAGCTCCTCCTATAATCCAAAACCTGGACATGGACGCATGGAGCATTAGAGCTTTTTCTTCTTTTTTATTTTCTTTTACCTATATTTTCCTTTCTTTTATTCTCTCTTTGGAAGGAATATTCTACAAAAGTTTTTTTTCATCAATGGTTATGGCATTCATTAAATCTGTTTTCATTGGATTGTCGTCTTGTCGAAGACTTGCTCGAGCTTGTTATTTTGTTACATGCTTCAGTTTTTTTTTTATATATTAGTTTATTTTTTAATTAACTTCAATGTACTTTAAAAAAAAAAAAACTTCAATGATTTTCTCTTCTTAATTTGTATATATAATAGTTACTTAATATTTATAATTTAAAATAATCACTATTTAAATCTTAATTAATAAACAAATAGTAATTTAATCAAAAGAAGTAAAAAAAAAAATTAGGTGTAACTAATTATAATATTTATTAAAATATCTAAAATGTATATATTTAATTAATATGTTGCACGAGTTATATTTATATTAATCATTTAAATAGTTTTATTTATGGGTAATATTGGAATTTTTTAAATATGCTGATTTGGGGTGTACATACAGATTTTGAGAGGTGCAAATATCGCTACTCTAAAATAAATTGTCCAATATAAAAATAAGGCATAATATTTTAGGCAGATTGACGGATTCAACGGATTTCCAAACAGAAATCCAAGATAAGATCCGATCCGATCCGATCCAATATGTTTTAGAATTTAAGATCCAATCCAATCCAATCCAATCACCTCCCTGAATCCTATCCGATCCGATCCGATCCGATCCGATCCGATCTAATGGATCGTATTGGATTGGATTGGATTCTGCACACCCCTAGAAATAAACATCCAAACCGTGTTTCCGGTGTTTAATCTAGATGAGTCCTGAAAGACAATTATTAAAATAAAATAAAAAGTCAGGTGACAATTTTATTCATCCTGCGTTGTCACATCAAATAGTATCTACATCACAAAATTAATTACTTGTGGTATAATTTTTAAGATAAGAGCTAAATACCAGTTTAGGATTACTTATAAAATAAAATAAAATAAAATAAATAAATAAATAAAATATTAAAATCAACTTATTTTATAATTTTGACATAAAATGGTATTTAGTAAAACTTTCAAAAGTGATTAATTGATAATCTGACAAGTTTTGACAGTTATTTTGATAAGTGGGTAGGGGGTTACTTTTGAAAGTGATTATAAAATAATATATTTCAGCATTTAATGAATATTTTAAAATATCATTATTATCCTTATAAAATTAAGTTAAAATCATTTTATATACCTTATTTCAACTTAAAATTAAATATCCTACTTAAATATTGATTTGATTTATAAAACATTTAAAAAATAGTTTTATTAACAAATATATATAATTAATGAAAAATTTGAAGTATGGTTTTAAAATCATGTCTATTTTAGTTATTATAACTAATCTTAACACTTTTACAATAAAATTACCAAATATATGTATACCGCTTTTGAGCTCTACAGTAATTTTAAAAATATAATTACCCAAACATCTGTTGAGATGGATGATATATTAGTTACAATACTGAGAGAATTTTTTGAGATATAGTCTTGAGAATCCAAATTTTATTAACATTAATCACATCTTTTGTAAATGATAAATATTTTTTAAAAATAATAATGTTAGGTTGTCTAAATTTATATTCAAATAAATATGTCATGTGGATTTTAACCACAATAATGTGACATTATTGAGATGGATAAAATATTAGTTATAATTTACCTACCAGTCTACCACATACATGAATTTAGATAATCTAACATTGTACTTTAAATTTTATTTTAACTAGTTAGGTATGCAGAGTCTATCAAGTGGGCTCATTGTCAACTTTAGGAACAATGATATTTCAAGATATATGTCAATTTCCTACACTTTTAATACAGTACTTTAAACAAAACAAGTTCCAATTCAACCATATCTATACTAAGTCGTACTATGTTAATAATAATTTGCTCATTATATATAAATATATTTTAAGTCATATATCTTAAAAAGTGTAGATATATGATTCGAGCCGTTGACCTGTGAATCATTTACCTAAACCTCAATGCTCCCGTTGATTGAAGTCATATATCTTAATCAATAAAAATTATTTTAAAAAGCATACACTAGTTTATGTAAGTTTAGTACCGAGATGATCTATTGTACCTTTGTTTATAACCCAATTTGTTTGTTTGTTTTTTTTATTTAAAAAATAGAAAAAAAAAAAAAAAAAAATCATGTCGAAAAAGTAGGTTGTGTAGAATTAAATAGGTATAAAAGCCCATTTGCAAGAAAGCTCTGCTGTAAATCTGTAATAGGCACAATCCAACATCAGAGAAATTTTTTCCATTGATCTGTCTCAGCTCTCAACTCTCAACTCTCACATGTGATGTCGGTGAAACGAACCCAATGAGGGAGTGACATTTGTCACAGCTCCTAAAGACAAACTTTGCTAGTGTATATTTAATATTTACTGTGGGCATGAAGAAAAGTTGTTTTCTAAAATATCTACCCTAGCAGAGGCACTGCAACAATTTTCCAATTGATGTGTGTTGTAACTTGAAACTTGGAACTTGAAAGAAAGGCGTTTTTGACTTTGACGAGTCTTGGGAGTGCGGACCCATAAATTTATTTTAGAGGAGACACTTAAATAAAAGATAAATTATAATAAATATGAAGATAATTTTCTTGTACTATAGATACATTTGATAAATATTTTTGTTCTTTTTTTTTTTTTTTGTGAATTTATATAATGTTTATAGTAGACATAAAAATAAAACATTTTAATTTGTATTTTTGTTTTTAACTCGTTTTAATTTGTATTTGCTGTTCAAACAAATATGAAATATTTGAAGTATATAAGTAATTTCAAAATTATGTTCAATAATAAAAAAAAAAGTATCTATTTTTTATATATAATTCTCTTAAAATATAAAGATTTGATCTTTACAAATATCAATATTACCAAAAAAAAAAATTAAAATTATAATAATATAGAATTCTATGTAATTAAATTGGAATATATATGACTTTATATAATCTCAAAAAATTAAATAGCACTATTTGAGGCGCTTTTTTGGGAACAGGCACCAACTTACTAACTTAAGTTTAAAAGGCACCATTTATGGTGAACGGACAAAATTGCCCCCCACAGTAACCTTCTTCACCATTTTGTTTTCTTTTTTTCTTTGAAAATCCTCTATCAATGGAAGTGGAACCGATGAATCAATGATACTGACCAATCAACGAACAAAAAGGCTCGGGAAGCATGAACTATATAGAAAGTCTCAAATATACAAAATTTAAAAAAAAATTTGATGGTTAAAAAGGCTCGAAAGTGTTTGAAAAGGTTCGAAAAAGGCTCGAAAATGTTCGAAAAAGGCTTGAAAAAGGTTTGAAAAGGCTCGAAAAAGGTTCGAAAAGGCTTGAAAAAGGTTCGAAAAAAGTTCAGAAAAGGCTTGAAATGAAGTGTTCGAGCCTTTTTGTACATGAATCGAGCCTTTTAATGAAGTGTTCGAGCCTTTTCATACACTAATGAAAAGACACGATTGGTGTATGAAAAGGCTCGAACACTTCATTTCGAGCATTTTCATACACCAATCGTGCATTTTCATTAAATGTTTGAGCCTTTTCATACACTAATGAAAAGACACGATTGGTGTATGAAAAGGCTCGAACACTTCATTTCGAGCCTTTTCATACACCAATCGTGTCTTTTCATTAAGTGTTCGAGCATTTTCATACACTAATGAAAAGGCACGATTGGTGTATGAAAAGGCTCGACACGATTGGTGTATGAAAAGGCTCGAACACTTCATTTCGAGCCTTTTCATACACTAATCGTGCATTTTCATTAAGTGTTCGAGCCTTTTCATACACTAATGAAAAGGCTCGAACACTTCATTTCGAGCCTTTTCAATGGAAGATTCAAAACAAAAAAAAAATCTTTGGGGCCGTTGCCCCCACACCCCCACACCCCCACGAGCTGACCGGGCAGCTCGACCACCGCGAGATCAGCGGGGAGCTCAACCCTCGAATGCGTTTGCGTAGCGCCACAAAACTAATTATCTAATGAAGATGCGTTGATAATATTATGGTCTTCAACCTCCATTGGAGGTCTGTTTAAAATCTCAGAAAACTTCAAAGTAAGAAAAAAAAATGTGTAAAGTAAAGGTATTTTTGTCCGTTCATCATAACAGGTGCCTTTTAAACTTAACTTATTAAAGCACTGACATTGTCACCAAATCAGTTTAAAAAGGTGACATTTCTCACCAATTCCACCTTTATATATATTTAAAGTTATAAGATTAATTAAATCTCATTTTTATCCGACATATTTTTATATCAAAATTATTAAATAAATAAATTTTAACTTCTGAAAAACAAATACCAAAACCTCTTTAATAGGACATTAAAGAAATCTGGATGCGCTCTATTATAAACAAAACACAAAATACAAAAATTTCAGAATTAAAAGGCGATATCAAGTGTGTTAATTCTAATTTCTTGATGACAAGTCAAGGATAACGAGTGAGGAGAACAATTTCAGAAACAAAATAAAAAATAATGAATTAAATACCACAAATATGCTACCTTGCAAGCCACCAATTAAATGAACAACGGAGACAGCCAACACACACCATCCAAAACAAAAAGGAAAATTACACTAAAGATTAATCATAGACTTCTTTTCTCAATCTTTAACGTATCAATATCAATATGAATATCAATTTTTTTTTTCAAGATATAGAGAAGGCCATCTTTAATCTGTTAGAATGCTGTGCTTGCCGCCTTGTCTAATAGTGAATTTTAGCTACTGAGAAAGAATTTATGAGGCGGATATTGATTGTGATTTTTGTCGAGGAGGTATCCGAAGCCAAACCTTCATCGTGTCATAGGCGGTGAAACCAATCGCAACAGAAGGAACAATCTAACAACAAACCAAGAAATCTTTTTAGTGAGAATACAGTTGAAAACAGACAATAGTCCTAGTAGTAAAGGAAAAGAAAAGAAAGAAAAAAAGAAAAGATTTTTTTTTTTTTTTTGTTGTTTAATTTTTTCCTAGTTGTATTTCTCCTATAAATTACCTCCTACACAGAGAAGAAGAATAACTAAATATGAATTTGTTCAAATACTACGGCAAATTGAAGTTAAAGAGCAATGGCATACTGTAAATGATATCGGGTGACTACCTTGATATAATTAATGCTCAACCCTGAAAACAACTGTTTATATCCTTGATTTCTTACAATACTGGTAAGTCCTTCCAATGTGTTTCTGTATTTGGCATCACCTTGAATTGGAGATTTCATATTTTCAACCTGTAAAACAACATTGCACAAAATAATTTAGAACTCAAAAACCAAGTAAAACACCCACACCCAAAATTCTTACTCGAGTCCATCGTTTCTTGGGCAGGAACCTCAATTTTCTCATTGCAAGTGGCTGCTTCTGGAAACTGATCATTTATGTCCCACCAAAATATTTGCGGTTACAAATGATGTACAAATTAATCCATCATACCTACTAACAAATTTATATTACCTGCATCTGTCTCCGAACAACATCTAAAGGGTATGTAAATGTCTGTCCAAGTAACCCGGCTAATGCTCCACAAGAAAGACGCATCACAATAGACTTCTGGTGTTCTTCAGGAACATGCCTTTTAAGTTCCTCATATACATAAAACTTCAAACCAGCATAAGGGAGGATTCCAATTAAAGTTGGACCTGCTCAGACAAGCAAAACTTCATTTGATTGTAGCTACCTCAATAATCTTTGTAAAGTATCTTACTTTATTTTTATTTTTTCAAGGAGCAACTAAGATAAAATGAAGAGTAATTCAAAATGGTAAAAAATACTCCAGTTGGACAATCAATAGGTATCACATCCAGAACATAACAACAGTTTAAAGCAGATCACAGGTTCAACTGAACCCATCATCAAAAGAAGTCACAAGCAAAACTAGAGGTTTCAAGAAAACTACCAGTCTTCATCAAATATTAAATTTGAATACTATGTCCATTGGATGCAAAAGCCAAACATTATTAGTAGTAACAAGTTGCAATATATGAATGTTCACCACCAGAAAATAAATGCATACTAAAAGAAGTTATACAAACCTATGCCTCTATATAGAGCACGCACTCCACCTTCCTTGTAAACACTTGTAAGTACATCTCTTATGCCACTATACGCAGGCTGGGCACATAGACTTCTCATACCACTCTGGAAATTTCCTCTCGTGTCGACAACCTATAAATCCATTGGAAAGCAAATATAAAATAATAGCAGAATCAAATAACAAACGAATAAGATTCTCAGATGATCAATTAAAAAAGATTTTGAACTTCAAAACCAAGTAAATCTTACAAAATAGGGTTTACCACCTAAAGCGGACACTGAACTATCAGGACCAACAAGCCCAGAAATATACCATAAATGTTGCTTTATAAAAAATTCAAGATTACATCTGGGTTTTTTTTACCAGTTTTCACATTTTAGACCTCAATTATTTTCTTCAAAAAAGACCCCAACCAAAAAAAAAAGAAAAAAAATTCAAACAAAAGCTGATTGGTCCACACCATTTTTCCTCCGTAGGGTCTATTGCACCAGAGTTTTCAAATAACTTTAAACATGATGGTTTTTTTTTTTTTGCCCCTTCTCTTTTGGGAATTCAGAAAGCATTAAACTTTCTTTTCTTCAATTTGTACAAGGTAAACATGATGAATTTTGGTAATAACAACCAGTTTCTTCTGCCCAGGCTTAGCTTAGATTGGCTATTAAACTTAAAGAACCTTTGATTACAATTTGGAGAAATAAGGATAAAGAGAATTCAAGAAAACATGACATGCTGTGTCCAATGCTTTGATCCATAGACAGTCTGATGGTCTGCATGCAATGTCCTTGTTCTTGCTTCCAAACAAAGACAGCTACAAGATTATTATAGTATCTACTCTTTTTTTTGAAAATTTTCTTCTATTTTTATTCAAAAATTAAAAAATAAAACCAGCTCTCACACAAGCTTTTGTATTTGTTCCCATTCAAAAACGAAAACAGAAAGTAGAAAGTGATAATGTGGGACACACATGCTCGTATTTAATAGGACGATTTCATTTTTATATTCTTTGAAATCAAAATTAAATTTCTATAAGAGTAAAAAATTTGAACCTCCTGCTTCCTACTGATTTGGAAACAAATTAAGCAGGATGCACTATCCCAACAACGAATCACTTTCTGGTATGTGATTAAATTTTCAGTCAAAGTTTTAATAAATAAATTGGATTGATGTAAGACCTTGCCTCAATGTCCTGTAATTTGGATGACCGAGTATTTCAGGCTTAGATTGTCAGGGGAAAATTATAAATAATCTATCTAAATAGAGGAAGGGAAATAAATAAAGGACAAAGAAAAGGAAAATATTGCATATAGACATATAGTAGAAATAATGTTTACTTTAAAATTATCTAAGAATTGTGAAAGGAAGGGGAAACAAGCTTTCCTTGTGTTTATCCAGTGGCTAGAAAGGAAAGAATACCACTGTGTAATTTATTACCATAATACTGTTATAAATTGATGCATACAATCTGGGGTAAAAATCGAAGGAAACAAAATTGAAAACAAAGCAAATAACCCCAGTACCCCAATAATCCACTATTTTTTACTATCTTTCCAAACTTTACATCCAAATTCTGGAGAAAGCAATTGATGGGCCTAAATTGTTTGGAATTAGGCTGGACCTTCGATTTATTCAATTGAAAAGAAATTCAGATACTCACAAAGGAAAACATATGATTAACCAAGGAGATATTATTGAAGACAGCAAACAGAAAGAAGATGAGGTAATACACCATTTCAAAGAATTGTATTCTGATGGGGGATCATCAGGCCAAAGATTCAAGGTCTAAACTCTAAACTGAGCTCCCATCCCTCAAAGCAAAGCTGCATGGCTAGAGAGACCTTTTTCAGAAGAGCTGTGATTGAATGCAGTCCACAAAAGTCTCCAGGTCCTGATGGATTCTCTATGGCTTTATTTCAAAATTGCTGGGATATTATTAAGGAGGATTTGATGAAGGTTGTTGAAGAATTCTACCACTCAGGTATAGTCAACAAAATTACCAATGCTACATTCATTTGTTTAATTCCAAAAAAAGCTGATTCTTTGAAGACCGGTGACTATAGACCCATTAGGCTAGTGTCCAGTTCGTATAAAATCATATCAAAGGTGTTATCCTTTAGATTAAGAGAAGTTCTTGAAGACATTATATCAACTGCACAAGCTGCTTTTGTTAGAGGAAGACAGATTTTTGATGCAGTTTTGGTGGCTAATGAAGTGGTAGAGTATTGCTGAAAAAAGAAGAAAGGGGGGATTGTAATCAAATTAGATTTTGAAAGGCATATGATCATGCAGATTGGAAATTCCTAGATTTTGTTCTTCATCAAAAGGGCTTTGGTATTAAATGGAGGCAGTGGATTAAGGGATGTCTTAGCTCAATGAATTTCTCTATTCTCATCAACGGTCATTCGAAGGACCGATTTGGAGCTTCTAGGGGTCTAAGGCAAGGTGATCCTTTATCACTATTCCTTTTCACTTTAGTGGTGGATGTTTTTAGCAGATTGATGGATAAAGCTTTGGAAGCCAATCTTGTTGAAGGAATTATGGTAGGAAAGGAGAAAATAAAAGTTTCTCATCAGCAATTTGTTGACGACACCCTTTTTTTCTCTTCCGGAGAAGAGAAGAAGATTGATGATCTTCTCTTGGTGGTGGAGACTTTTTGCTTATTATCAGGGATTAATGTTAATAAAGCTAAAAACCCTATTTTGGGAGTTAATTCTCAAGAAGAGAATTAAATTCTTGGCTTCTAAATTTGGATTCACAGCAGGGAGTTGACCTCTAAAATATTTGGGGTTGCCTTTGAGAGCCAACCCAAGAACTATTCAATTTTGGGAACCTATGATTGAGAAGATAGAAAGAAGACTTGGAGGAGGGAAAAGAGCTTTCCTATCGTGTGGTGGTAGACTTACCTTGATTCAATCGGTTATATCTAGTCTTCCTATTTATTTTCTCTCCTTGTTTAAGATCCCAAGCTTAGTTGCTAATAGAATTGAAAAGTTGATGAGAGACTTTTTATGGGAAGGTTACAAAGAAGGAAGCGGTTCCCACCTTGTAAGGTGGAATCTTGTTACTAGATCAAAGGAGAAAGGCAGATTCGGTATTGGCAATTTGGAGAAGAAGAATAGGGCTCTCTTGGGAAAATGGCTTTGGAGATTTCCATTGGAGAAGCATTCCTTATGCCATGCTATTATCAAGAGTATCTATGGTCTTCAAAATAATAATAGAGATTCGAATATAGCTCGGTATGGCTCCTTGCGAAGCTCTTGGAAGGCCATCTCTAATGAGTATCCTAAGTTTCTTCCTAATACTTCTTTGGTGGTGAAAAATGGAGAAAATATTCGTTTTTAGGAAGATATGTGGTTGGGAAATTCCTCTTTATGTGATTTATTTCCAAGACTTTATAGATGGTCTTCCTCTCACTATGTTTCTATCAAGTCTAGAAGAATAATTTCTTCTCAATCTCTAGATTGGCATTGGGATTTAAATTTTAGGAGTATATTTGAAAGGGAAAGACAAGATTATGCAACCCTCTTGACAAAACTCAATTCCATTTCATTTAATGATACATGAGAGGATAGAAGAGTTTGGAATTTTGAGCCTAGTGGAAACTTTTCAAGCAAATCTTATTTCTTATGGCTAAGTGATGATAGATCCTTCAATGTTTTCAAGCCTTTTGCAATGATTTGGAAAGCCAAAGTTCCAACGAAGATTCAAATTTTTGCTTGGGCATTAGTTCAAGGCAAAATCAATACCGGGGATGTCATTCAAAGGCGGAATCCTAATATTTGCCCTTCTCCTTCTCGTTGTGTTATGTGTAGAAGAAGTGAAGACTCCATTAATCACTTGTTTCTTCATTGTGACATTGCCACTAGACTTTTGGTTAGATTGATCAAGGAAGCTAAGATTATGTGGGTGGCCCCGGCTTCATGTGGCTCATTTCTAAAGGAGAATATCCACGCTTTTGGAAAAGGAGACAAAGCTAAAGCCTTATGGAAATGTTCAATTCTTGCTTTGTTGTGGGTAATTTGGCAAGAGAGAAATAGTAGAATCTTTGAAGATAGACAAGAGGACAACATCAATTGCTTGTGGGATATGTTGAATTCCGAAATTAATTCCTAAAGTTTAGGGATTAGTTTATGTTAGAATATAATCAATTAATTATTGTATAGTTGACTAATTGATTACTTGATTAGTGTGATTGATTGCTTGATTAGTGTAGTTGACAATTAGCCTAATTGTAGGGATTGTAGATTGATTTCCTTGATTGATTTCTTTCCTAATTGTATTTCCTCTATATAACCCCTCCTATGTGGAGAAGAATATAATAAGAAAAAAATAGAGTTTTCCTCTCTATAATTTTTTGAATCAAATTCTTGGCTTCTCTTTGGGCTTCTGTCTCCAAAGAATTCCAAGATACTTCATTTTTTTTCATCCTTTTAAATTGGGAAACATTTTTGGGGTAGCTTTGTTTTTGTTTCTAGTGGGACTATGTTCATAAAAGTCTCTATACTTGTTTTGTAGTCCACAAAAGGTTTTTGAGTTGTGGACATCTTGTTCACCTTTGTTTCCTATTTCCATAATGAAATCATTCTAGTTTCTTATCAAAAAAAAAAAAATCCAAAATGTAAAACATAAGGTATATTTAACTGCCAACTAAAACGAAGTTCCATGGGATCATACACATAGGGAGTAAAAGCCTCAATAATAATTATGCAAACCACTCACCTGATAAGCAAGTTTTGTACGTGCCAGATCTAAAGGATATGTGCATAATACCGCTGTTCCTCCAGCTACTGAACCAGCCAGTAGATCTATAACAGGCCCTGATCCTAGCCCGGGATAGTTATTTAAGATCCAAACGCGATACTGTTCATATGTCATGAAATGCAAGGCCGCATAAGGAACAATCCGAAGAACGCTGGCTCCATTTCCTCTATATAAAAACATAAGCATAATTATAAAATGTTCTCATGGAAGTAAATGTAAGAGTAAATTTTTTTTTATTAAAAGTTGTAATCTTACTTGTAAAATCCAATTACACCCTCTTGCTTCATTAACTTCTTCAAGGATTGATGTACCCCAAGAGATTGGAAGCCTTCAGTTCTTGTCTACAGTTTGAGAGTGAGCAAGCGAGAGGATAGAGAGACAGAGTCAGAATTATTTGGGAATGATAAATCTATTATGAGATTTTACAAAATATCATTTATGAAGGAACAAATTAAGCAATATGAGAACCAAACAACAAAAGATATGGCCAATGAACAGCAGAGTTGAATAATCAAGCCCCTATCGTAAAGTCTCAAAGCAGCATTCTAATAAGCTAAATACAACTATTTTAGACAGCTCAAGTGAAAATTGTAGAAACACATATTCTTTCAAAATCATTAGTAATATTTAAAGCATGATTAGGGCTATGGAATTGGAACTGGAATTTAGTGACATCGGTGATGTAGAACTGAACTACAACTCTGTCCAATTCCACTTCTATAATTAATCAGCCAAACACAGCCTTAAAAATTGACAAGCTTCACCTGCAAGAGTATTTTAATCCGTTCCAGAGGCGCAACAGCAGTCTTCGCAAATGCTCCTGCAGCACCTCCAGCAAGTAGTTCCCTGACATAAACAGGCAAACCATCGACATAAGAAACCTCTTGGCGCACAGACGAACCACCATCGACAAATCCCGCCATATTTGAGGACAATGTAGACCCTTGTGAAGAAACCATCTATATGAATTCCAACTCAGCAAAATTAAGTACCCAAAATGCTTGTGAATTCGACGAATTACGAGATGAATTAGCCGCTCTGTAGCTTGAAAAACTCCTTATCCCATCTATCTCTTTGAACACAAAATGAATAGGCCGCCGTCTGTTCGAAGGATAGATCCAATTCCAATGGCCTGAGAACACCCAGAAATAACTCTGGCACGCTCACAAGCCGATACTTATTTCGAATAACAACAAGATACATCCACAGATGGTGATAAAAACTGAAGCCAAGACTGGATACTCAAAAACGCTTGCAATTATAACAATTTCCTCATTGATCTATCCTTAAACATTATTTATGCAATAATCCAAACAGCCTATATATCAAATTCTTCCAAAAACCTTTATGAGACAAATCCAAATCCAAGGTTTCAATCAATCCATTAAAGTCGGAGAATGCCCAGATAAATCAAAAAAAGACCAAAATAACGCATAAGAAGTCGATATCAATCCAAATAATGAAGGTTTGATGAGATCGAAATCGAAACGAGAGCTCCAAAGTGACGTTAGAAAACCTACCGGAAAAACTGATTACCGATTTGAAGGGTTAAAGGAGAACGGGGTGCGTAACCTTGACCGTTCTCCTTGGAAGACAACTCTGAAGCTCTCTAGAAATCGTCTTTGTTGTGTTTGTTTGTTTGTTTGCAGGCGCTATGTGTTGTCCAAGTTTAAAAATAGGAGACTTCGAGAGGTGCGATTTCCTTCGTCTCTCGTTCATTTGACTAGACTCTAGGCTTTCCTCTATTACCTTCAACACGTTACACGTGACACTTTTTTTAGTCTTCTAGAAATTGATTTCTTTTTCAGCAAGTAGTTTCAATTTGTTTCAACTACAAATTTGTTATTTGGGCGACTTCAACGCACTACAAATCTAGGTTTAGAATGGTTAAACAAAAAAATCAATTACAGTTCAATTCCAGAAATAATCAACTTTAAAAATAAAATAAAAAAACATTCTTTAAAAAAAATAGATATATGTTTGGTAAATTAGTTTTAGTAATAATTAAGTTAACAAAAAAATAATGGATTATGTAAAATGATTAAAATGGACATTATTGATAAATGTAATATACTTTTCTTTTTTTCTTTTTAATATTTTTCACATAGATTTTTTAAAAATATTTTTTTTTCAGCTTATATTTTTCTTTTTTCCAGCCTATTATTTCAACTTTTTTTATTTTTCATTTTTCCAAATTTGTTTTTAAATCAAACTTAATAATAATTTGAGAAGATAAATAAATACAAATTTAAAATTTATTAAAAAAATATTTTTTAAAATTACAAATTAGGTGGTAATGAAAAAAATATATATAGGACTGCACAAAAATGATTTGAGAGTTTACATAATACTTAAGTGTTTGTCCGATTTTTATATGTTTTTTATTACTAGGTTCAATGGCACATGCAACTATGTAAGGCATGTGCTTGAAGCTTGATTTATGTTCACATTTTATTTATTTTGTATTATTATTGATATTTATAATTATGATATTTTTATTAGATATAAATTTGGATACAAGATAATTATTCCTTATATATATATATATATTTCCACTATAGGTATATATATATAAAGATACAGTCTTTCTATTATCAATTCGAACTGACAATAAATATATCAGGACGAAGAATGTGGACCACAGATTATGGAGAAGTTTTGACAAGTGCATACACTTTGAGTCAAAGTATGTAAATCTAGTGGTTCACATTCTTTGATAATAGAAAATTTGTATAAAGATATCACCATCCAATGTAGTTTAATAGTAACTGTAACAATGTCTTATGTTCGAGTTACCACCGTTACAAATGGTATATAAGAAGAAAAAAAACATATAAAATAAACTATTATTAATATCAAATTTTCATATACAAAAACATAATCAATGTTTGTATTTAAGATTTTTTGACAACCATATTCATAAACAAGATGAATCTTTATAATAACATCACTCGAATAATTATTGGAGCAATTCAAAATATGACAATTTAATATCAACATATAAGATGTATAGTAAATCACTAAAAATACATTTGATTTGCTACTCAAAAAGTAAAAATACAATACAAAACCTGCATTTCAATACTAGGGTTTAAAAAAAAAAAAAAAAAAAAAAAAAAGAAGCTAAAATCGATTGTAATGAACTCATTGAATTGAAAATCATCTTTTTGATCATCATTCAGTGTCTGTTTTTCATTTAGGCTATTGATAAATAATTTGTCACTTTGATCCAACACCTAAGCTTCACAAAGTTGAAGACTCTTATATAGATCTCCTATCCACCGATATGAATGGATAATAAAGAAAAGATTAAGGGTACGGATATTGACACCCATAAATATGATAAGCACACCCATATTTATAAGTACACCCATGTCTAAAATTTAAAATTAAAACATTACTATAAACACCCATCTTAATACCAATTGTACCCTTATTTAAATGAATGTTTTAATTTTAATACAATTTATTTATAAACCCTCTTAAGTTATTATCACACCCAATTTCTCTAGAACTAACATCTAGAGATGGATAAAGCTCACTCTCACCAGTAGTGTTATATTGTTATGCTAACAAGTGTGACAAAAATAGATAATCGCACACAACTAGTGTACCATGGCTACTCTCCAATCTCAATAATAAAATCTTGATCTTACTCTATGCAATCAATTGTTGTGCACAACAAAATCTGTTTCATTTCTTTGGAAGAAAAAAAAAACTCAGAACAGTAAACACACAACACATGATCAAGAACAGTCAAGCAGTATGCAATAAAATCATATTTATTATGCAATAAAATCATAACAATAAGCAGTACTAGAGATTATATTTATTATGAAAACTAACAGTATCAAACTTTATTTAATAAAAACAGCAGTTCTAAATGGCTTTAAAGAGTACCACTTCAATTGCAGATCAGAAAAGAGTACCAAGCGGTCCATCACCCAACTCAATTGGAGAACATCATGCTGTACCAGCATCGATTAGGGAGACTTTGGAAACATTACTTTGATTCTTTCGAATCCAAAGAGAACACCTAAAATTCAGTTTTCAAGTAAAAAATAATTTAAGTTTGTTTTCTCTTCTATAAAAACTAAAATTTTGATACTTGAAATAGAATTAGGGTTTAGTTTTTTATTTTTATTTTAATAAAGTGATATAGTTGAAGATATGGGTGTAAGTAATGGGTGTACATAGTATTTAGTTTATTTTTAATTAAACTAATTTGTCTTTATTGGTAAATTCATGTTGAGATATTTTTGTGATTAAATTTTTTATTAAAATATGGGTGTGCTTATCATATTTATGGGTGTCAATTTCAGTACCCAAAGATTAATCCTACATTGGCTGATTAAAAATAAATTAAATTTAACAACTCCATATTGCCATTTTCTCTTTTTACCGTCTTCAACGGATCGAAACTTCTGTTCATTAACATGATGATTACAATGGACATATTTATTTTTTGTTCGTTATAAATATATCGAAGATACCTGCCAAAACAAACTGCCTAACACATGGAGGGTCATTCAAGCATACATGCACTTTAAATTTTACTTTTGTTGACATGGTCACATGGTTTTAAGTCATTGTATATAAATGTCAAAATAAGGTAAAATTTTAATAGTGCATTCATGCACTAATTGTAAACTAAATAAAAGTTATTCGAGATATATTTATCATTCCTTTGAAATGACTTACACTATTTTTAGAAGGGTAAAATAGTATTTTTGTTAAAAAGTTGACAGAAAGTGTAGTAAAACAGTCATTTCTGAACCTAGAGGGATAAAATGGATATTATCTCAAACTAGAGGGCCATTTCTAATAATAACCTCGGGCGGCTGTCTCAAAGGCACATTCAGTTCAGCACTTCAGCGTAACAATATAAATAGAGCAGCGGTGTAAGGGTGTAGCAGGATCTATTCAAAATCTGTAGTATATTCCATATAATATATATACTACAGATTTTGAATCACAGTTAGAAAGAGAGCGAATCAAAATGGCACCATTGAAATCACTTGAGAGACAGTATCCAATCATAGACTCCGATTTTCAGAATTTCTGCGCCTCTCACTCCATTTTCTCAGGTTCCTCCCTCTTATTTATTATTATTTGTTTTGTTTTTTTTAAGATATATTTGTTGTTGATCAAAATCTAGTAATCTACTACCGTGTTGATTGTATTCAGTGGAAGATTTCTTGATTCATGACCTCTACGAATTAACTGCATTGGCAGAGCAACATCCTACTTCAGAGAGATTGAAGGAGGTTGGGTTTTTAGACGAAACTTTTTTTTTTTCCTTTTCTTTTCTTTTTTATTCACTGTTTCATTGTGTCATTTAATTTTTCTGAGTTCGACGATTAGGGTATCACTCAAGTCCTGGGCATAATAGATAATCAGCACCAACCGTGGTTGAATGGTATGGAGCTGCTGGAAGATGCTCTGCGGAATAAACACTTCTTGTCAACTGGGTTTGAAGGGTATTGTTTTCTATAATAGTCACTTATTCAATTTTGTTAAAGTTATACCCATTGTTGAATGTTTGTGTGAATAAGGTTTGATTTGCTTCTTCGAGGGGGATTTCGCGAGGGACAGTTAACAGAATTAGTCGGGCCATCCTCTTCAGGTAAAACACAAGTAAGGACTAAGCTGTTTGTGGTAGCAGTCATTTCTACTAATTTGGGGTTAATATCCCATTTGTGAAGGTCGGAGCCTTGTGAATGAACACTTAATGAAAAATGCTTTAGCTTAGACTGAAGAAAATGATTGCCAAATGCTTTTGGAACATGTTTGTTAGGAAGTCATTTAAACTTTGTTGTCTATTTATTCCTGTGCAATCTGCATAAGCCTTAGATATGAGCTCGATGTTCTTGGTTTCAATCACAACATGTCTCCTAGTACCAATGTACCATGATCCCATTTGTTCGATTACTGGCTCTTTGTTTATTTTCTTACTATTACTGTCTACTAGTGGACTGATTAAGTTTTCGTTGATATTCAGTGTTGCCTTCAAGCTGCCGCTAATGTTGCAGTGAAGCATATGGGTAGGGTTGTCTACTTAGATACAGGCAACGCTTTTTCACCTCAACGCATTGCACACTTCATGGAACAAATTTCTGACTTGCACTTTAAGCAGGTCAAACATTTTTATCTCTAATAATTGTTAAATTGTTGTTTTCTTGTGCACTCCTTTAATTTTTGCTTATTACCATTGCTGTTGCTGTAGGCTAAAGACAAAATTCTTCAAAAGGCTATGAGCAGCATTGTATGTCATTCAGTGTTTGATATCTTTGCAATGTTTGATCTGCTATTTCAGCTGGAATGTGATTTGAGATCTCAGGTTTTCATTAAATTGAAGCACTCTCATCAACTGTATTTGATAGAATTCATCATATCATGTTCTTGACTATATGACTATGGGTTCAGATTGACAACAGAGATTATCTGGTGCGGTTGCTTATAGTTGATTCAATCTCATCATTAATTACCCCAGTACTTGGAGGCATTGGTTCACAGGGTATAAATCCTTGTATATGTGTCACTGTTTCTAGGTTTTTTGTGTAATGGAATGCATAGGCTCTTCACTATGTTGAAGCAAAAGGGGTTCTTTAAAAAGAAAATATTATAGGTTTTGTAACAAGTTTTCTTATTGGTTCATTAGTGATTCTGAGCTCTCCTGTTGGGTGATGATGTTGAACGTCAATGTTTCTGCTTGCATAGCTGCATAATTTCTGACTTCTTTAACTGTTCATGGTTAAATAGACACATCTATAATTTCATCATTTTTGACATTATGATATTTTTATTACTGGAATAAATTTGTGATAGGGGTGACATCCATGGTATTAGAACAACAGTTATTTAAAGTGTACCACACGTCACAATTTTACATATATAATTTTTTAATTGTTCAGGAAGTTGTTTCATACCACCATTGCTTTTAAAACTTTAATGAAATAGGCTTGAAAGCATCTAGTAGAAATGATTGTTCATTCAACTTTGTTTATATTTATTGTGCACTTGTGCTTTTAGTAAGCAGCATCCATTTCCTGTAAATGCCTTGGGTTATCAGCTTCTGATCTTACCCACATAGTTGTTCTATGACTAAGCAATCAGCCTATCACCTTGTAGTTTGCATTAGTGATTCCGAATAAAGTTGAGAATCCCTGTCAATTTTTATGTTGCATCTCTATTTAGGAGTTGCTTAGATCAATTGAGCGGCTTTTTAGGCCTCTACTGAGTGATGGTTCCAGGCTGACATGATTGCTTTTAGATGGATAATTCTTAGGGTGATGATGAAAACTTAGCCTTATTCTTGGTTTTGTACTTTTGTTTAATTTTCCATTCAATTCCTTCTTTTCATTCCCGTTTGGTCTTTAGAGGAATTCAGATTTTTTCTCTCTGGTTTTATTGATTACAAAGGAAGTTGGTTTCTGCGACTGGAATCTGTCATATTACAAATACTAATAAAATTCATTGGTACAGGACGCGCTTTGATGATATCAGCTGGATATCTTCTAAAGAAGTTAGCACATGAGCATAATATAGCTGTACTGGTAAGATTCGCCTGCCTAGAAATATCGAAAGTATGTTTCTTGACTGCTGAAATTCCGTTGCTTCACAATTGTTTATGTTGAAGCATTAATATGACTCAATTTCTTGCCCCACTCTTTTCTTTTCTGTTCTGTTTTATTTTCATTTTTATTTTTTCTGTTACATGAACAATTTTTTAAGCTAAAGCTGGAAGCCAATGTTCAAAATAATTGGCTATATTGACCAAAAGGAAATCATTTTAAATGGAAGAGAAGATTTTGTTCAATTGCATGTTGCAACCCTTGTCCTTTCCTTCATTTAGACGGTATAAATCCACTTTGTTTCCTTGTAATCTTTCAAAAGATGTTTAATTTGGATCTGGACATCTAGTTTTAACAGTAACAGTATGGGATATGATAACCGCTCATACGCATGCTTCTTCCTAAATTTAAATTGGACCTATTTGGATTTGAAATAGGGTTCTGCAAGTAGAAACCACAAGGTGAATCTGATTATTGATGCTTTTAACCAACAATGACTTAGCTGCAACATTGTTCTGTTTCTAATCAAAATACTTTTTGAAGGTGACAAATCATACGGTGGGAGGTGATGGAGGTTTTTGTAAACCAGCTCTTGGAGAGAGTTGGAAGAGCATCCCGCATGTGAGATTATTGCTCTCTCGCAACCATGGGAGCAGTATCTGCAGCGTTTCCATTCTAAAACACCCAGCCATGGTATGTTTCTTTATCCTATGCTATATTCATTGATTGTGCAGCATAGATGGATCAAGGCTTCTATGTATTGGTTCACCATTTGCTCTTCATTGGTTTCTCTTTAAAAGTTCTCTCTCTTTTAGGCTGTCTTATTTTGAATTTAATTACTTCTGTCACAGGCTTCTGGTAAGGCGACCGAGTTTGTGATTTCAGAGTTTTGACTAATTAAATGAATTGTATCCTAGTCTTAATGGTAAGTCGGAGGAAAAAAAATATTGTTGTCTTACGTAAGCGGTTTTGTAAGTTCATTGAAAAGAAACACTAAGGGTGTGTTTATTACTCGGAAATCCTATTGTGATTACATTGTTTACTAAAAGTTTTTAAAAATCAAGTTACACAGACTCTATACACAAATCAAAAATTAAGTTCATGTTACTTTTTTTTATTACCATTCATTTTTATTCTCGATTAGTAAACGCGTCATAGTATCTATGGAAATCGAAATGGTTTAAAATTGAGTTATTGACCTTATTTTCGCATATGGTAATCTCTATTATTAGTTTTTTTTTTTTTTTTTTTAAGTTGGGAAAACACCCAGAAATTATATTAAGATGTCAGCAGAAACATTATTGTGGACAAAGGATGTACACTCACTGAGCCAAGTATATATATTTTTTTAAAACACTGGGCCAAGTATTATTAGTTAATACTTTCTTTATTGTGTATCTATGCTTGACATTGATATCGAATAAATCTTTCGGATATTCATCAAGACTTGAAAGTCAGTTGGTAACATTTGGTTATTAACATCAATGCATAGTTAATCTTTTTTTTTTTTGTTTTTTGAATAGGCTAATTGGCAAGAATACCCTTGAACTATACCCGAATTGACAATGTACCCCCTATACTTTTTTTTTCGGCAGTAAACCCCCTGAACTATCATAAATTTGCAATAGCTAACGGAACCCTAATTCCGTCTAGGGAAAATTACACTAAGTTCCCCTGATTATTTATATAATTGCATTAAACCTGAAAAATATAATAATATGACATGAATACCCCTCAAACCATTTTTTTTTTAAATTAAATTTAAAATTAAAATAATGGTTAAATAATAATAAAATTTAGAATTTTATTATAAAGACAATTAAATAAATATAGAAATGAAAAAATTAAATTGATTTAACAATTATTTAAATTATCTTTTTTTTTAAATATCCCTAAATATAAAATCCAGATAAATATTTAAATTATTTAAGAAAAATAAAAATAATGGTTAAATAATAATACAATTCCCTTTCAAAAAATAATAATAATACAATTATGATTTTTTTTTTATAAAGAAAATAAAATCTTTAAAAAAATTAAAACATCTTTAAAATTTCTACCATCCATCTCAGAGATGGACGGTGGAGAAATATTTATTAAAATAAATTCAAATAAAAAAAACATTTTTTAAATAGACTGATTGATCTCAATTACAAAATAATAATAATAATAATAATAATAATAATAAGCTTCCCCATTAATGAAGATATGAAGATCCATTAATGTTCTTTTTTTTTTTTAATTGGATTTCGTTTATTGGTTTGTGAATTGTGTTTTTTAAATTAATTTTTTAACTTAATGAACATAGAGAAGAGAAATCCTTAAAATAAAAAATTTCAAATAAATATTTTTAAATGAACATCGATCCATCTAATTAAGGGGGGTGTATTCAATTAGGATTCTTGAGGATATTTAAAGACATTATAAATCCTGGTGTATTCAATTTGGACATTTAAAGACTTTAAAAGAGTCCATATGAATCCAGTGGTATTCAATTAGGATTTCTATGAACTTTTAAAGAATCCTATGAACTTTTAAAGAATCCTATGAACTTTTAAAGAATCCTTCTAAATCCAGGTGTATTAAATTGGGACTTTAAAAATGTCTACAAGAATCAAGGTGTATTCAATTAGGACTAGATTTTAAAGGATTTTCTTAGGTCATGGATTTTGATGGATTTTGGTGGACTTGATGGTGAGAGATATAAATATCAAATGTCATAACATATCCAGTCTTATCCCCAAAGATTTTGGTGGATTTTGCTCTCCCTCTCTCTCTCAAAACAGAAACGAAAAGTACTAATATGTAAAAATTAAAAAAACCGATGCATGTGAGAATAATAAGCTTCCATCCCCAGCATATTCTTTGAATTAAAAAGGGAAAAAAAATCGAGTTCAAAAAGAAAACAAACCACATACAATAATGGAATATGTTGCAGTCACATAATTATATATATATATTTTTTGAACAAGCAAGTGTAAACACGTTTGTTATTGCCCAATTTAAGAAATATAATCAGAGTAGTATACAAAATCAAATTAACTATCTCTAGTCATTGCTATAACCAAAAAAAAAAAAAAATGTTTTTAAATGCTGTAGTCCAAGATATCAAAATTTCGTACGCAATATCATGCACCAAAATTGCCACCTTAAAAGTTAAAAAACATCTAGGAACTACGGTAAGTAATCTTCCTATCGTATATTTCCAAATCAAGCAAAAACCAATCCCATGTCAACCTGATTCAAAAAATTTAGCCTTAGCTCCGGTCACCAGCGTCATTGTTGTCAAAAGAGTATCTGTATTTATTTTGATGACCATAAAAATGATGAAGCAAGGCAATTTGTGACCAACGGAAGCCAGAAAGTGTTGTGAATACAACGAACGCTCGCAACTTATTTTTCCCAAATAGAGCCGCTACATTTGCTAAGAACAAAATATAAATTATATTGCACGAGTACAAATCTTACTACGTGCCCAAACTGCACAAAACGACACTAAAATAATCTGTAGAGTCTTCAATCAAACACCAAAATGCTCACTCTTTATTAGCATTTTATTTTAAAGAAAAATAATTTATCTGCACTTCATGCAAGCAGTGCCTTTATGCAGATAAACCTTAGCCAATTTTGGGTTCAATTCAATCGCTTTGTTTGCATCAGCAACAACCTCAGACTATATATATACGCAAATATAGATTGACTGGTGTATCAAATTTTGCTCATTCCAACTTAAAAGGCTTTTTTTTATAATTAGCTATAATTAGCTATAATTAGCTTACTATTTATAAGTCAGAGATAACAAATCCATGAAAATCCTTGGATGTCTAAACAAATCCATAAAAGTCTGAGATGGATGTCTAAACAAATCAATGAAAGTCTATATGGATTTATAAAAGTCTGTAGAAATCCATGAAAATCTGTCACTTAAAAAATGTCTTTAAATGTCTTTAAGAATCCTAATTAATCCTAATTGAATACACCCCCCTAAATGAACATCTGTTTCTCCATCCAATCCTTAAAAATTTCTCTTCTCTAAAAAAATAAAAATATTTAAATTTGCAACACCTAGAAACCAAAAATTAAAATTTTTAATTTTTAATTCTTTTATATGTGTTTTTAATTGGATCGATGTTCAATTTTTTAAAATTTGTATTTGTATTATTATTATTATTATTTTGTAATTCAGATAAATCAATCTATTTAAAAAAAAAAAAAAGATAAATCAATCTATTTAAAAGAAAAATCTTTTTTTTATTTGAATTTGTTTTAATAAATATTTCTCTACCATCCATCTATGAGATGAATGGTAGAGATTTTAAAGATGTTTTAATTTTTTAAAGATTTTATTTTATTTATAAAAAAAATCATAATTGTATTATTATTATTTTTTGAAAGGGAATTGTATTATTATTTAACCATTATTTTTATTTTTCTTAAATAATTTAAATATTTATCTGGGTTTTATATTTATGGATATTTAAATAAAAAGATAATTTAAATAATTGTTATATCAATTTAATTTTTCCATTTCTCTATTTATTTAATTGCCTTTATAATAAAATTCAGAATTTAATTATTATTTAACCATTATTTCAATTTTAAATTTAATTTCAAAAAAAAAAAAAAAATTGGTCAGAGGGGTATTCGTGTCATATTATTATATTTTTCCGGTTTAATGCAATTTTATAAATAATCAGGGGACCTTAGTGTAATTTTCCCATGACGGAATTAGGGTTCCGTTAGGTTTCCGTTGGCTATTGCAAATTTATGATAGTTCAGGGGGTTTACTGCCGAAAAAAAAAGTATAGGGGGTACATTGTCAATTCGGGTATTGTTCAGGGGGTATTCTTGCCAATTAGCCTTTTGAATATTACATAAATTCGAGGGTTTTAGGGGAGGGGTAAGACTCAAACCCATACCCCCATAATATAGGTGAGAGATATACACCGCACTAATCTTATCTTGTCATGCATAGTTTTTTTGTTTTTGTTTTTTTATTTACTTCTTAATAACATTTCATTTCACCGATTACCATCAACACATAATATTTAACCAAATAATGTCTCACGAAAGTAATGATTATTGATCATATTATTACATTCTATCAAATAATGTCAATTTTTATTCAATTTTTTTTTTTTTTTTTTTTTTTAAGTATTACACTATTACATAAAGTCAGGATTTTTGGGGAGGGGGAAGGATTTGAACCCATAGGCCGTAACCTCATGGTGTAAATGTAAGAGGTTTACCACCGAAAAAGCATCTTTTACATCCAATGGTATACTTACACAAACCTCCCCTGAGTTTAGGTCTAATAAAAAAAATGAATATACTTGACCAAAATTATAAATACCCATATTATCCAAAAGGACTAATTGCACAAACCTTACCTGAGTTTAGGTCTAATTATAGCTAAATGGACATTTTACTAGAAATTACACAAACCTCCCCTACCATAGTTGACTTCTGTTAAACTTAACCATTGACCAAACTTTTAGGTTTAAATGACTTGAATGCCCCCATTTTTATTATTTTTTTACCTAAAATAAATAACTAAACAAATATTATCTAATGTATAACAAAATTTTAAAAATTTAATAAAAATGATGAGGATAATGTTGTTGTTATTATTGTTTTTCCATATTTATCACCCATTTTTTATAAAAATCCTTCATGGACCTTTTTTTTTTTTTTTTTGAATGGGTGATGAATCTCGAAATAAAAAATAAGCTCGATTGTGAATGAATTTTTTTCTTTTGTTGAAAATGGGTGTTGAACCTAGAAAAAAAAAAAAAAAAAAAAAAACTCGGATGATAATGATTTTCTCTTTAGTTGAAAATGGGTGGTGATAGATGTTGACAAGAAAGAAAAGTTCACCATTTTTTTTCTCCTCTAATAAATGGGTGATAAATATCGGAAAAAAAATAACAAAATTATCCTGCTCTTTTTTTATTAAAATTTTAAATTTTTATTATATATTAGATAATATTTGTTTAATTATTTATTTTAGATAATAAAATAATACAAATAGGGGCATTCAAGTCATTTGATACTAAAAGTTTGGTCAATGGTTAAGTTTAATGGAATTCAACTTAGTGTAAGGGAGGTTTGTGTAATTTCAAGCAAAATATCCATCTAACTGTAATTAGACCTAAAATCGAGGTTTGTGCAATTAGTCCTTTTTTTTTTTTTGAAGGACAATTACAATTGTAGACGGGACCCGATGAGAGTAAACTCTACAAGCACGGTCCGGAATACTATTCTCACTATCGGGGAAATGGTACAAATAAACTACAACTCTCATAACTGGAGAGAGGGCTACTCCTACTAAATCGAAAGATGGCGCCCCACACTTTGAGATTTAAATGCTGAAAATGGGATAAATATGTACATATCCAAGCTTGAACCTTGGTGGTGAACCTCCCTTGGGAGACTCCAACCACCAAGGCAAGAGACATTGGTTGTGCAAGAAGTCCTATCCAAAAAGAAAACTAACTAATCACGAAACTGCCTGTTACTAGCGGGACCCAACACGGCTTTCGCTCTCTAGTCTCTACTTCTCCCTTCCATCTCTTTCTCTCTTCCATTACTTCGTTACGAAGAAATTAAAATCTGTCCTCTCTCTCTCTCTTATCTCATTAATTGAATTCATATCTCTACCATTCCCAAGTCGTCATGCAAGAAACAGAGCTACACGATTTATCAGACGACGCCGATTACGCAGCGTCTCAACAACAAGTAAGCAATTGATTACATACTCGTGCTCGTTAAACAATTGTGTTTTTCATTTCTTGCCACTCCGGATCCAATTGCATTTAATCGTGAAACTAATTAGGGTTTTGTTTTTGTACATCTGTAATATTAGGGATCATCAAGCATGATGAGGACCGATAGCATAAAGAGAAGCTCGTCGAACGAACCTGATGGTGCCGAAATTGTTTATTCGAAAGATAATGTCGCAATTCATCCTACTCAGTTTGTGTCTGAAAGAATTAGTGGAAGATTAAAGCTAATTAAACAAGGCTCCTCTCTCTTTATGGTATCGATTAACTTTAATTATCTATTTTGTGTATCAGTAATTGTTTTCTTTTTCTTTTTGCTTTTGTTTGTGCCTGCGATTTTGTGATTTCTAATTTCCTTTCTATTGTGTGTGATCATAGACCTGGCTTCCGTACAAAGAGCAAAACTCGAATGCTAAGCAGATAGAGAAAGGTTGTTAGCTTTTGTCTTATTCATTGTCAAATGATTTACTTTTATGTCATTTATAGCTGTACAGTTTTAGAAGTTGATAAATGCTATTATGTTATTAGCTTATGTAGATAGGAACTTGTATACTATAAAGGCAGTGCCTTTTACGGAAGTGCGGTCCATCCGGAAACACGCTCCACCTCTTGGGTGGCAGTACGTAATCATTGTTTTATCATCAGGTAATCAATTTATGTTTAATTTTAGCATGAAGTGATTATCTTGACTGCTTTATGCTTGTGATTTTTATATGTACCTATATTTGGAGTTGATTTTTTTTCTTATACCCTAATGTGTTGTTATGCATCTCTAGACATTGTGTAACTCAGGTATTTTTCTGCAGGACTTGCATTTCCCCCATTTTACTTCTACAATGGAGGCGTCAGACAGTTCCTTGCTACCATAAAGCAGCATGTTTTTCTTGTGAGGTTGGTTATTGTTATCTTTCAACTTTCTTTTCTTGATTTTTCTTACACACACATATATATTCACACATATACATATATATATATATATATATATACACATAAATTTTATCTCCTGGGGACACAAATGTACGGTGTTTTTGCGGTAGTGAATTTATACAGATACAAATTTGCTAAAAGACTAAAACAATTATCTTTTAGAGATTTTTACAGGTATAAATTTGCTACCCCAAAAATGCCACAAGCGATAAAATTTATGCGCGGGTGTGTGTACATTTCAAAGTCTACTTAAATTAAAAATGAATCAGTCCTCTTTGTTGTGTTTTTTGGCTCATCAAAACCCAAGTCAAGGCTTAAGAAGGAATCCTATTTGGATTAGGAGAAAATAAAGTGTGCACATAATTTTCCTATTGGGATTAGGAAATTATATTTTCTCAAGAATCCCAAATCAACTAGGATTAGGAAATAAGTTAGCTTTTCTTATTCTAAGAGGATTTAGGAGTCCTATTCTAGCAAGGAATGTAACCCAAGTCCTATATCTATAAATAGGGCTGTTGGGAGCTTATTTTTAACACAAAAAACAGCAAGCATACAAGGGGTAGAGAGCAAGAGTGATAGAGAGGTTCTAGCAAGTTTTTGGGGAATTAGCTAAGGGGTTTCAATAAGTATCTTGTAACCAAGCGTTTTTCTTCATAGTGCTAGTGATTTCTCAAGAGAGATCACACGAGGACGTAGGCAAAGTTAGCCGAACCTCGGTAAATTCTTGTGTTGTGTGTGTGGCATGTTTTCTTTATTGTTCATATTTTATTCCGCATATTCGTATATCATTATCCTCTAAGTTTATCACCATAGTTTATCGAGAAAACACGATCAATAAGGGAGTTTAAAATCAACAATAAGATTGTGCAAGATGCAAGGGCACGCAAGAGCATGTGTGATTGACAGCTAAAAGATCAAGTGTCATTCAATTTATGTGTGTGACTTGAGCAGTTGAGCATGATGTTATAATAACGTTCATTGCATGCTTAACATTATATTAACTGTACGTTGCATGCCAAACTATGTTTAATTTTGGAGTATTGTACTGGGAAGATCAGTACTTTAGGGTGTTAAAATATTTGAATATTACATTCATCCTAGGCCCATGACGTCATTTCTTGCAAGTTTCTTATTTTACATCATATTTCAGGTCAGCAGAAGATGCAAGCGTATTTCTTGTTAATGATTTTGAAAATCCACTGCAGGTATATATTGCACTTTTTGTTCAAGCACATGAATAAAACTTCTTCTGTTAATTGGTGTACTGTACTTCTCTATGGTAATTTTATTTCTGAGTGGGTTGAATATTTTTTATATGAGGAACTGAGGGTTTACTTTAATAGCTAAAATTTTCCTTTTATTGGATTTTTGTTTTACTAAATGAAGTTGTATAAGAACTTGCCACCTACCTGACTGCGCACTTTTCTATCTATTTTATGCAGTCTTCAGGCAAAATAAATAAATAAAACATAGAAAATGAAATGAGGTGTAAATACTAATTACGTTTGTCTGGCTTTATTACCTTAGTCTGGATCATCAAGATTTGACATGCTTTATTTGGTCATTGTTGGACTGAATATTCAGAACTTGACATCATTTATCTAGTCAATTTTGACTTAAAAATTCAAAACCTATGCAATCTATTTGATTGATTTACTTTTTCGTATTGTTTTTTTCGGTATGATCAAAGCTTAATTTTTAATCTCTTGCAACAGAGGACTTTTTCTTCTTTGGAGCTGCCTAGGGTGGTTTCTGTTGCAAGTGGGCAATCAACACCCATTTCAGTTGACGAATCTCTTTTGAAAGAAAACCAGGAGAGGATCAATGGGTATGAGAGCTCTAGTATTTCTCAATACAATGGGAGACAAAGGCAAAAAGTTCATGATCCTGCTCGAGACATCTCAATTCAGGTATTGGAAAAATTCTCTCTTGTGACCAAATTTGCCCGGGAAACAACTTCTCAACTATTTCGTGACGGTCATAGTAATGGCTTTGGTGCGTTTGAGAAGATGTTTGATAGCCAACCAGCCCAAGATGATCTTCATAAGGCATCCAACGATGCAGAAAGAGTTACTGATGAAATTGCTGTAGCCTCAGATCCTTTGGAGGTAATCTTTTGTGTTTTGGCAATTTGACCTACTATTATTTTGTGTTAGGTTGTGATTTTGTTGTGGTATATCTGATCCATGCAATGGTATTTTCTGTTGGTATATTCTAGGGTTTGAAGGTTTTATAAAAATGAATCCTGGGTTACAGTTCAGTCGTATATATTTCATCAAATTTCAATCTAGTTGCATCATCGTGATTTATTCTACCATTGCTGACTATTGACTATACTAAGTTACTATGTCTATAATTTATGGAAAGTGCACTCTTACCATATTGAGAAATTGTTTATCACTCTTATATTTGGGTTCACTACAATTCGATATTAAGCTATCTGTCTGGCATTTTGGACTAGTGGAATACGTAACATCTCCCTATGTGCAATAACCATAAGCATCAAAACAGCCATTGGACAATAGGAAACAAGAAACAGGATGCAGCACCAAAGATGTACTTATTGTGATACGGTGATACCTGATAATTTTGGAAACTTAGGTTTGGTGGGGACTACATGCCTATAAATTTTGCTTTACTTTACTACAATGTTATCATTATTATTAGTTAATAGGTTGGTTCAAAAGTTTATCCTCTTGGTTCAACACAGGCTACTTGCGTTTCTGTAGTTGGAAAGAAAATAAATAAATGAACTACTCCAAGGCCATCTGATGCAGACCTGAGACCTCTATTCTTTTTAAACAGAAAATTCAATATAGGATACACAATCATGATGAAGAAGCTGCCACCAATGTGTGAACTTTTGCGCTTATCAATTGTAAGGAGGTTTAGACAGGAGCCTTCTGTTTTGCTTTAGTATCTGATTTGCTTCTGTTTCTTTTTGTATTTCTATCCATCTGGGATTACGATCATCGATCCAGGGCATATGCAGTGGCAGACCCTTTGATAGTATTTTAGAAAGTAATTTGCCATGGATATTGTGGGTGTAAATTGTTTCTATACAAATATTTTATAAACTGTACTACAAAGTGATCAACCAAAGATTAGTATGTTCCATAACAAATACAAATGACTGCTCTACTATACACGAGAAAGTGTAGGATACCCTTTTTCTTGATAGTACATGCATGAAGCTGGAATAACAAGGTTATGACCTCGGATAACGGTGAACATGAATTCTTCCTTGTCTCAAGTTAGGCAGCAGAAACTCCTCTTACAACAACCTTAATTCAGCGAAGCTAATTTCTATTGTATGTTAGGTATATAAATTAAGCCTGCATAATTTTGTAATTTTGACCTGTGAGCATATGAATAATGGTGGTAATTGGCTTTTGGTTTGTTGGAATTATACAATTGCATCTTTTGTTGTTTTTCTGGGCTCCTTCATTACATGTATAAGCCACAACAAAGGTCAATTGGTTGTGGTCAATTATCTTATTGATTTTTCTAGAAGATTGTGATCTGTAGGTTTTGATTCTTTTCTTGACCATTTCAAGCTCGGGTTTGTCATTGTTGTGAGACCTTGGAATATTGTGCTTACGCTTACATCTCTCAGTGAATTAAAATTGACTTGATATGCATGTATTGTTTTTTTGTGTTGGCAGTTTGATAAACTATCACTAGTGTGGGGAAAACCGCGACAGCCACCCTTGGGGTCTGAAGAGGTAAGGGCTGCCTTTCCTAAAGATAACTTTTCTGTCAAATATTTTAATGCTATATAATTTGAAATGTCAGATCACATACTCTGATCTCTTGAAAAGGTTTGGGAGTGCAGGGAAGGTCAACGGAAATGTTATATTGGTGTAGTATTTTATTGGGTCTGTCATGTGTGTTTTTACGATACTAACTTAACGTTCTTTATTTTAGAACTTTGTAAAATTTCTAGTGGCATGAACCTAAAACTTGAAGGAAAAGGAGGTGAGGAGCCTTGTCGATTACATTAATAAGATTGTCCGGTTGTCTCTTATTTTGTTTTCCGCCTGAAGCATAATCTAAGTCCCTGACTCCCTTCACACTTTTGTCATTCCAAAATAGAGCTTACTATTTATCAACTCTTGATGGTTCCACATTCAGAATAACATTGTATTTATAAAATATTCATTCTCAAACCATGTTACAAAACAATATCAGGAGTGCATCAGGACATGGTGTCTTATATTCCAGCGCAATCCAATCCAAATAAGGTTATTATTGCCAGACTTGCCTTATCCACTGTCATACCACTCATCCTAATAGGTTTGCTTGAGACAGTGGAGGAGCCAGATCTCCTTCACACAAAAGTGGAGCCTCCTCCACTGTCTCAGGGAGGATGTTGGATCTCTTTGGACAAAACAAAATTATGTTGTCAATTTATTTGTCCTATTAATATGCTGAGAGCTACCCATTGAAGATATTGTTTTTAGTAGCTGTTGCACACATTTTTCCATTCAAGAGTTAATTCCTCTCTATGTACATGATTGTCGTTATGTTGATGTTTTCAAATTTCCCTTTAAATTTTATGTGCAGTGGGCAACTTTCTTGGACAATGAAGGGCGAGTTATGGATTCAGAAGCATTGAGAAAGCGAATATTCTACGGGGGAGTTGAACATGAATTAAGGAGAGAGGTCTGTATTTGTAATATGTAAGAGTTAACTCTGTGCTAAGTACTCTGTATTTGATTAAATATGCATCTTCTTCATGAAATTCTTGATTGCTTTTGTAGGTCTGGGGACTTTTATTGGGATATTATGCATATGATTCAACATATGCTGAGCGGGAGTATCTTAGGACCATTAAAAAGTCAGAGTATGAGACTATAAAACACCAGTGGCAGGTTTGCTGTAAAGATTTATGATTTTCTTTTTGTGGATCACTCCATCCTTCGTTAACATTGGTACTTGATTTTTTATGTGTTGTCATGTGTTTGAGGAACTCTTGTTGCATCAGCATGGACATTTTCTTTCTTTGTTGTCATATTTTGTTAAATATCTGAAATTGCATTTATAACATACCATTGTTCGGGCTTTAGGGACTTGTTGTGTTAGACACTTGTCATAGTGTCAAAAATTATACTTTCATGGCCAAAAAATATGAATTTGTATGAAATTAGAATTTGTAGCTAATCTGAAAATTGAAGTGTTGAAGAAACGCATAGAAGGAAAAAATCTTATATATCCTTGATCATGAGACATAATTACCACTATAAATAAGAATCGGAAGTTCAATTATAGTGATTACACAATAAAAGTAAGTGGATCGATGAAAAATCATTATTGATGGTCCAAGACCATACATATCGATTGATAGAACTTCTATGTTTTTGCTGAATAGATTGATTAACCTAGAAAATCAAAATTATACTTAACCACAACATATTAGGAGAATCCCACACACTGCAAAGATTTTTTATTGTTGGAAAAAGTAGAAGTCCGACTCTTGCATCCTGCTAACATAGAGACCGGAAGTGGAACAAATTGTATAATTCAGGAATATTGATAATGTATGTTTCAAATTTTATAATAATTATTTTTTTTATTCCTAATTAAGTAATTGTCAGCTCTTATCTCATTTGAAAGGGAGTAATAAAATAAGGTATTATAAATCATTTTAAAAAACTTAAAATGTAATTTTCTTTTCGTTGTTATTTTGAATCTTTCTTTAACACTTCAAAATATTAAAAGTTCAAAGTGAATTATGATATAACCAAGTTACTAGTGAAAAGTCAGTAATTATTTTATACTGAGTTTTAGGACGATGTTAGCAAATTTCAATTTCAATTATTGTTCCTGATTTCAATAATTTATGTACATGTATCAAGATTAAAGAATTAGATCAAAAAAAATACCTAATATTGATATAAATCATAGGATAGCCCATACCTTTATCTAATAAAGTAAGAACGAAGTATTTTAGTTTGTTTATTTAGAATCATCAACTAGTTTACTGCAGAGCTGATTAATTGCGTTCCTTTACAAAAAATGACATTTAATAACCAATTTCTAGGATTATTTATTTATTAGGTAGATAAGGATTCTTTAACTTGTTCCTTGAATTTTTAATGTATAAATGTAGCAATTTTTCAAATTCAACAAATTCAAATATATATTATGTCATAATCCACCCTATAGGTGTCAATTTGAATAAGGTGAAAAGGTACCACCAATAGTTCTTCCCCGAATATTATTATGAAAAACGAATTTATACGTTTTATATCCCCTTTTTTTTAGTTTATGCTATTTTCTCGTACAATAATGCTAGGGATCTCAACTCTATTTCCCAATTTGTATCTCAACTTATAATGTGTTAGTTGATAATTTGATACACATTAATGGTGATTTATCTCACTTGCCACATTGTCATGTGAATCAAATTGCTACATTAGAAGTTGGGATACAAGTTAGATATGATTTGGGATGTTAAGCAATATTGTTTCTCATATTTCTATTTATATTTTTTATTCTCATAAAGGTAGTATTTATAAAGATAGTATATTTTAGAAAACAAAAGATAAAATTATTGACTAAAAAATCTTTAAAATGATCTGTTTTAAACCATAGATGTCTTTCACATCCAATTTTTGTGAATGGCGGTTCCAAAAAAAATGTAGTTCTATATTGAAAAATGGTTTTCATAAATTATTTGGAAAAAAGAGAGGATATTGGGCAGCATTGAAAGCTTTTTCATTAGCGAAATCCCTTTCTATCGAGATTTATTTATTTATTTTTACAAGAAATAAATAATAGAATGTTTGAATAATCTGAATCCACCTAACTCGATATTATACAATTCATGGATTACCTCATGAGAGAAAGGAATAATCCATATTTCCTAGGGTTTATGCATAATTGCATGAGCATTATATTTTGCTTGCTAGCACAGATTGTTTTCTATGAAAAGGGTACCATAGAATTTTTTCAAATTGGTTCTCTTATCTGCTTATTAAATTTGCTGCATTTTTGTCATTATCCTTGCTCTTGTTATGTTATAGGACGCGTTTGCTAGCAAGCAAGCTATTTGGTTGTAGGAATTTAAACTTTGTTGAGACAGTAAATAAGTCAATAGGATTTGAAGTTGGTGATCTCATCTCTATTCCCTTGAGTGGTATGATGTGCACTTAACTTTTAAGTTACTTTGATAGGTCCAGCCAAAGAGTATACACAAATTTACTGGTGGATTTTTTTTTTTTTTTTTGAGAGAGCTGGTGGAATTGTAGACAAAGATGGGAGAGAAAAATGTTATCATTTGATCAGTATCATGGATCATATATAAATCCTAAGCAAAGAATGCTGAAGCTTATAAAACATAAAGCAAATCTTGGTTGTTTTCAAATCGAAAACTCATTCATTATAGTTATTGAAAAAAAACAGGGTTATAAGATGTTTGTTGATGGGTGTAAGATCCCCTTTTTCCCTTAGTTTTAAGGCTAAATACAAACAGTATTGTTCTTAATCTGATATGGCGCATATCAGATAGTTTAGTTGATTTGAAAGACCAAGCTGGATGCAGGAAAAGAGAAATAGGATAAAGGAGAGAAATTGATTCAGAAGAGACTGAAGTCTAAATAGAAGGAGGAGAAATAATGGGACATTGGGATATCCGGATATGTAAATATCAATTTTATTCATCAATTACATCTTCTGGATATAACATGAAGAGGTCTATTTATAGGCAAGTCAATATAATCTAACTTAAAGAAGGGAAAGAATAAACTTATATTAGTCAAATAAGAAATTCCTAAACCAAACAAATAAAAATCCCAATAATCTTATAATAAAAGGAAATTGTCGAATTAATCAAAATGTAATATGACAATAAAATTCCTAAAATGTCATATTCATTATTTCTTTTTCTCTATCACTTACTCTCTTGTGGAAATAAAGAAGTCATTATCAAATTCTCTCTAAGCTTTTTAGATGTATTCTCTATTGTCCAATGTTGTTTATGTGCTCTGCATGTTGTTCTGTATTCAGAATGCATCCTTGCTTTTTTGCTCAACTATGATTTTTTTTTTCTGTGTGTGTGTGTGTTTGTATTTGTTTTGGTGAATGACTGGTTTACTGTTGCAAATATGTTTTCTATGAGGCTTACTTTTATAGACAAATTTTCCTTTGCAGAGTATCTCACCTGAACAAGCAAGAAGGTTTACGAAATTCAGGGAGAGGAAAGGACTTATAGATAAAGATGTGGTATGTGCAAAATTAGCACTGTTGTTTTGTAATGTCTGCATAATAATATTATGAAAGAATTTCATAAACAGAAGTTGTAAATTTTGTTTATTTTTCGTTTCTTTTTAGGTAAGGACCGATAGAGCATTCACTTTCTATGATGGGGATGATAATCCAAATGTGAATCTTCTACGTGATACTCTCTTAACGTACTCTTTCTACAATTTTGACCTTGGTTACTGTCAGGTAATTACTTCTCACGTGGTGTGGTTTTTCTCAACCTTGTCGTTAGGTACTTAGGTGTGTTAGCAATTGTTACACCTAAAAGTTTAAGTTACTGAAAGTTTAAGCTATAAGGAAAATGTACAACTAGTATTTAAGTATTATAACACACTGCCATATGTGTAAAACCAACGATCTCACCACGCAGCTAAAGCCAAAGCCAAACATAAATCAAATAAAATTAACAATTAGCAATAATAATGTGGGGGGACTCAAACCCAGGCACTCTTGGTAAAACAAGGCCTTGATGTTAATAACCGTTAGACCTTAAATCTTAAGCTGCTAGGAAATGAACCAACAATAGTATTTAAGCACTCTAACAGGTGTGCTCAAAATTTTGATTTTTGCAATTATGCGGATGCACCAAGTTGGTGTTGGTTTTTGTTTCAATAAATCAAAGAAGAATTGTTTATAAATATCTTAAAATGCAACAGTAATGAAGTAATGTCTTCAAAATGCTCAGATGCCCGTGGACATAGAATTAGTCCTGCCCAGATGCTAATAATTTGCTTAATAAACTACTAATTAAATCTGATGGTAGCACACACAAAAATTATAGAAGACATGTGAGAAAATGTTTAAATATTTTGAGAAAGCAGGTTGCGTGCAACTTCCTTATATTTAGATGTTGCATTGAAATCCATGTTAAGTTACATGAAGAAGATGCTGAATTTTTCTCTTGCTATGGTAGCTGCATTAAGCTTTCAGTTTTCTACAATACCACAGTATATAGTTCTTTTTTGTGTTAATATATGGTTTTCCTTTGTCTCTCATAAAACAAAGAGTTTTCTACAATACTATCATATTTTTTTGAGAAGAAATAGTATTGTTATAAAAATTCTTCTGTATTTGGCATCATGTGAATCTTCTTCTACTGTACAGTGTACCTAGTCTCTCTGAGACGTGATGTTGCAAATAAAATGTTGCTATTGTATATATGGCGCATCTATGATAGGCTTCTGGCCTGTTTTGATTATATAACTTGATATGTTGTTCTCTTTATGATTGGTGTCTTATATATTAATATCTCTTGCAGGGAATGAGTGATTTGATGTCCCCAATATTGTTTGTGATGGAGGATGAGTCAGAATCATTTTGGTGTTTTGTGCAACTGATGGAACGCCTTGGGCCCAATTTTAATCGTGATCAAAGTGGAATGCACTCTCAACTTTTTGCATTATCTAAGGTCTTTCTGTTTCTCTCAGATTACTTTGCATTTTGCATATTCTTTTAATTAATGTTTCCCCTTAGATTTTACCTTTGTTTTAGTTTGCTTGACATTCTGGTTGTCCTGGAATCTCTGATATAGCTAACATGTCACCCCCTGAGGTACCTGGCATCATTCAGAAAGTTATATTTGATAAACTCTATTTTATTATTGCAACAGATGATATCACTTAGATTTGTCAGAGTATCAATCACAATACATGCTTATGGGATATATTTGCTCAGATCTATTTGTGGTTTTTTAATGTGTTCTTTCTTCTGTGTTTTTTTTCCTTCTTTTTTGATGAGAATTGCCATCTTCTCATTTTAGTTTGTCCTTACTAAACTGGACCTGCAAGAAACTTTCTACCAATTCAATGGACCTATTATTAATTTCCTATAGAAAACATTATTTGTTTCAATGGACCAAGTACCAAATGTAACATAAAAGCATTAGCTGGGTAATAAGAAGTTCCTCGAGCTGTACAAATGCATGCATAATTGCATGCTTCTGCATATTAGGTGTAACTACTTTTCTTGGTGTGATTCTCTGTTACGTTCTTGATGGTCTACCACTCTCCAAATTTCATGTTACTGTAATCAAAGCTATAACACTGAAATGACACATGATGGTATTTTTTTTGTGGCATCAAGCCTTTTGTGCTGTTATTAATAGCCTGTTCCATGTGCGATTTAGATTATATGTGCACCCTTTTGATAAAATGTTTCCCTTTGAAAGTTAATAAAAAAAAAATTGTTCTGGCAGCTGGTGGAGTTACTCGACAGTCCTTTGCACAACTATTTCAAGCAGAATGATTGCTTGAATTATTTCTTTTGCTTTCGCTGGCTTCTAATACAATTTAAAAGGTCAGATACCTGATTTTACTGGTTTAGTCCTGTGTGTGGTTCGTCTCTAAACATGTCATACACCTATATTTCTCATATTTTACTTTTTCAAAAAGTTTTTAGTTCATACTCCATGCAAAACAGAAACTCATTTGGTTTTTCGTATTGCCTTTATATGTGCGCGTGTGGAGAACAGAGAGGGCAGGGTTTTGTGAGAGACAGTAGCATCCCTTGTTTGAAATTATCACATTGGTTTTTATGCATGCATTGCTTGATGAGAAGATGCCGATGGTAAATAGGATATGGATTTTGGAGCTTCTTGGTTCAATCATGGTCATTTCCACGATAATAGTTTGTGCCGTAGGTTGCGTGTTTAGTTAGTAATTTATGTGCCAAAGAGTGCCACTTCTCCTAGCAATTCACTAATTAAGTTGTGGAATTGCTTTTAGTTTGTCATAACATCGGGATTCTAATTTTCATCTTCATTTTCAGTAAGGTTTTCCTGATACGATTTTAATTTGTATATCAGAGAATTTGAATACGAGGAAACAATGCGCTTGTGGGAGGTATTATGGACACATTATTTGTCCGAGCACCTGCATCTGTATGTATGCGTTGCAGTTTTGAAGCGGTACCGCAGGAAGATAATGCGGGAACAAATGGACTTTGACACGCTCTTGAAATTTATTAACGAGCTGAGTGGTCGTATCAACCTCGATGCAATCCTTAGAGACGCAGAGGCTTTGTGCATATGTGCTGGTGAGAATGGTGCTGCTAACATTCCTCCTGGAACACCGCCGTCATTGCCAATTGATAGTGGTTTGTTCTATTCTCAACAAGAAGATGAAGTATTGTAAATATGACCCTTTCCTTGAAAGGATTTATCTTATATGCTCAATTTTCTATCAAGACATTTACTAGTTTGTGTAATTAGCTGTTTTTCTCCACTCTCTTTATGTAACCTAATATATATTTTTTTTCCAAATAAATCAACTGTATCTTCTCATTAATTTCCATTTCCAATTAGTTGAAGTTGCCCTATCAACTTATCTAATGCTAATAAGAGCTTCTCTGATGTAAGAGTGACTAGTGAAAAAAAAAAAGATACCATGTAGGATTAATAGACATTCTATTAATAAATCTTTCTTTAATGTAGTCGTGTATATTTAACCTCAAGCTAATGTGACAAAAAAAATATATTAGACATGATTAACATGGCCGTTTACCTTTTATTTCTCGGTTGATTTATCAAATATTTAAAACTGATATTAATTTTTCATCTATTTTTAGTAAAGAAATAAAATTGAAATTAAAATAGGAAAAAAATAGGCATGTCATTAAAAAAAAAATTATGTTTTAAACAGAAGTATTGGAGACCAAATTTTGAGTTAATTGTCTATTATGTCTATTTTTATACCACATAGGAAGTAAGTCTTTTGACATTATTGTCATGTCAACGATTATTGGTATAGAAGCCACTTTTACATTGGAGATGCTCTAAGCATTCTAATTTATATCCCATTCTGACATGTCAATTTAATGCACAATGTGATGTAAGTTGGGATGTCTAGTATTATTTTTATTTTTTTTAATGAAATAATGGTAGCTGTTTAACAGAATCAAACTCATTATAACAAGTGATGAAAATATAAATATACAAATTGAAAAGGGTCAAGTAGGGATGGCAACGGGGTCGGGTTCGGGCGGGTTTTGCAAAATCCAAACCAGCACCCGCGAAATTTTTCATCACCCACGCCCGCCCACGAACCCGCAAAATAAACGGGTTCGGGTTCCACCCGCGGGTTTTATATGGGTTCGTGGGTTCACGGGTCACACCCACCAACCCGTAAAATATATTAATTTATAAATATTTAATATTTAATTTTATTTATTTATACAATACAATACAAAACTCCCCTTTATTTATAATATATCATGGAGAATTACAAATACAAGTATGTTTCTTAGTTGAGACAAGAGGCAAAACACATTATATATATAGCTAATGGTAGAACCTTGCACTCTTGTTTTTTCAATGTGGGACTTTATGTGGAACTTTTAAAAGTCCCACATTGAAAAAACAAGAGTGCAAGGTTCTACCATTAGCTATATATAAATGAGAGTTGAGAATTGTAATTCTCAAACTTAGAATGAGTGGAGTTTTTATATTTTATTTTTTATATGGTTAAAAAGTTTCCATTGAAGTTTAAATTTATAATATTTTAAATACTAAATATTATATAATTTTTATTTATGCGGGTTTACGGGTTCACCCACGGGTTCGTTTTTCAAACCCACACCCACACCCAAACCTGCTGGGTTTTACTTTATACATGTTCGCAGGTTCGTGGGTTGTAAATTCACCCCCCAAACCCGACCCTACAGGGTCGGGTTCGGGCGGGTGCCCGCGGGTGCGGGTCAAATTGCCATCCCTAGGGTCAAGCATGGGTTCCGTTTACCGTATATCATAATGAGCAAAATGGAATATAATTACTGATTTGTGATTATGTGTTTACTAAAATCAATTAAGAATTAGAGAACTTGATTCCCCTTCCACAAGCAATCAAGTTTTCTTTCTAATTATATTTCCTATGGAACTCGATTCCATTTCATTTTATTTCCTATTACTAAACGCATCCAAATTGGGAGGGAATACCGAATACCTTGTTTCACAAGTGTCATGACAGATTTATTTTATGTTATTTTAACTTCTACTATTTCATCGTGTAAGTGAAGTATTCTTTAGGGTAGAGAGAGAGAGAGAGAGAGATGGTGAGTGGATGGGTCCAATTGTTGGTAACTTTTTTTTTTTTTTTTTTTTTTTTTTTGAGCAACTTATTGACCAGCACTTGAGGATTCAAAAGAATGTGCCGTTGAAATCATCATTATAAAGTGGATCTTTCTTAAGACGGAGTCTTGCTGAGAACTTGAATCTGCCTTTTTTTTTTCTTTCTTTTTTTTCTTCGGTAACGGAGGAAGAAACAATAGAGATGTGCAGTTGAAATCGATGTTATTGAATATAAAAGTAATTTGATTATTAATTAATTAAGTATTAAACTATTTTAACAAAAATGGATGTGGTAAGATATTTTATGCCACCCTATATCTAGTCTCCATAATCTGCATAGTCCGCAAACTTAAGTTGATTAAGTGCAGAGAGTGGAGGGAGGATCAAGATACACCAAACTTCAATAGCCCAACAAAACAGTTTACATCACAAATTTAAAACTAATTTGCATGTATGGAGGCATAAACTTAATTTAAGTTATCAGATCAAACACCTGTTTTAATTTGAAGCCATACATTTTGATTTATTTGCACCGTTTAAAGCTGCAGGTTGGGCTCCATACTTGTTTTTATTTTTTTTTACCAATAAAAAAGTATCAAACACTTTCAAAAAAAGAAAAAAAGAGATCAAGCACAACATGTTCATGCAATCATGCCGTACCCAATTAAGCAAACAAACAAGAAAACAGTAAATGAGATGCTTCTCTCTCTTAGGTGGTGGAGTGTCCATGCATGATTGATTGCATTTCGAGTGCTTCAAATAGCAGAAAGGAATCCAAATAGGTCACGAAAGGCTCATCATCAAACACAAATGTTGCATCATGATTATAATCACCAGGAAACACCATTCCTCCTCCACGTTCCATCTCATACTTCCAACTAGAATGATCACTAGTACTATATCTCATTATCTTTTCTTTATTCTCTTCTACTTCATTAATATCCAATAATTGATCTTCAGTTGCATTGCAAATAGGTTGATGAGAATCACAGAATTGTCTCAGTTTCTTGTTGTATTCATCATCATCATTCTCACCCTGCTCCTGCTCTTGCCTGCCTGACTCGTCATCAAATTCAATGCCTTTTCTTTTGCCTGAACGGCATAACTTCTTGTTCAAATGGGTATTCCAGTAGTTCTTCACTTCATTGTCGGTCCGACCGGGGAGTCGACCAGCGATCAGTGACCATCTAACATGCAATGAAATATTGAAATGAATACCAAGTATATATATATATGACACTTTAGTAAATGCAAAGTAGCAGCGGTACAAGTGACCCAGTGGCGAAGCCACCTTATGTCGTGGACTCGTGGCAGTGGCGGAGCTAGAAATACAAAAACAAAAGATTTCTAGGGGGCCAAATGAAACAATTTTAAAATATAAAGATAATTTCAAAATTTTATAAAATATTTAAAGACCTTTTTTGAGGGAAAGGGGGTCATAGCATTTTTTTAAAAAAAAACAATTATTTAAATCTTACCCTATATCTTTTGTTATTTACGTTTTTCTATTAAGACTTTATCAACTTTTTAAGTTGGATCCCCTTAACCGTCTAAATTTGATGAAGCTGGCTTCGTATAAGAACTAACCTGTTACCGAGGAGTTTATGCATTCGGATGATAAGATCTTCTTCCTCTTGAGACATACAACCACGTTTAATGTTTGGTCTCAAGTAATTTTTCCATCTAAGCCTGCAACTCTTCCCTCCTCTCATCAACCCTGGAAAATAATTACACTCACTTAGATGCTTAATAATAATAATGATTAATGAGAGAGCAGATCATTCATGTCAGAGCTAGTCATGAAAACATAAACATATTACTACACTTATTACATACCTGAATTCTCAGAAACAGCTGCCCAGTTGCCTTCCCCATGAGTCTCTACATAATTTTTCAATATCAGATCCTCCTCTGGCTTCCACAAACCCCTCTTTGCCTGATTATTATTTTTCTCTCTCTTATTATCTTCCATCACTCCCAGTAGTATTGATTATGTTTCACAAAGATTGATGAGGGTTTAAGTGAAATAGACTCATGTGAGTGTGCGCTATATATATATATATATAGAGAGAGAGAGAGAGAGAGAAACTAAAAGCAGACTGGTTGTGTACGTGTGACTTTGTCCAAATCCACAATAGCAAAAATTGGTGGAACTCGTGCATGAATACTATATTATTACTATTTCAAAATAATGTAAAAAGAATTTGACACGAGGGCCCTGTTCGCTTCACTTTAAATAGCTTTTGCATTCTCACAATCTCACTGTTAAAAAAGCTATAAAACAAACCCCACGATCTTTATCTATTCATTTTGTAGTCTTTAATCTCAATAAAAGTTGAAAATGTCACATATATCAGTCGCGTAGTAACTTTCTGACACCCACGAGTATATCCAATTGGATGTGGTGGGTGGGTCGGTACTCCAATCTCAAGCCTTTTGCATGCGTGCCACGTTTTATGCTGCATTTGCGGGCCAACTTGTAACTTTGTTCTCTTCGGTAAATGTTACTAATCATTATCACTTCACTGTATAACAAATTAACATTGCAGCTCAGAAGAAATTCGGTCGGGATGAAAATGTTAGTAATTAATTCATCAGAATAGTAATCAAGTAAATAACTATATATAATATACATATAATACATGTGTGATCTAATTAGGGTGTCTTCATTAATCTGGAACCCTAATGAAGGAAATGAATCCTAATCAACTCGTGGGATCCTCTTCCGGTTTCCATTTCTTATAAAACTTGATTCCTTTTCATTTTATTCCCAATCAGTAAACACACCCTTAATACGGAAATTTATTATCCAATCCAATCCAAATTTTGCTGATAAATGGCACCACTACCACTATCTGATCAGAAATAATGCAGTTTTAATTTTATTTAATTAATTACTCCTAGCTAGGTAGCTCCCACCACATGAAATATATAGAGGAGTATATATATAATTGAGACTTTTCATGCATATCGATATTGTAATTTTGACAGATGTTCTTTATTTTTCCTAACATTGTTGTCGTTTCATAAGGCATTTTCCGGGTTGTGATTATTTTCTCTTTTTTCATGAAATCCCTTACAAAGTAGTAAACAGCAATCATAGCCATTGCCTTCAGGCTTCAGTCCTCATTGACTGGGATTTAGTAATAATTGCTTCCACTACTTCGTTTCAAAGATTCTTGGTTTTTGCTATATCTGATTACGCGCGCACCTTCCAAAAAAAATAATCTCATAAATAACCAATTATTTCTAAACTGAATACTAATATCATGTTGTCCTCCCAATAATATGTCAGAAATCATGTTCAAATAATGGTCATTTAAATTAGTTGATGATGGTCTTCCAGTAAAAAAAAAAATTTAGTTGATGATTGGTTAGTTACACCATGATTTTAGGTGGTAATGCATAAATATTCCAAGCGATGACATGGCATTTTTATTGAATATGGATACATTTGGCAAAAAAAAAAAAAAATAGACTTATCTCTGGTACAATCATCTAAAATCAAATATTCATTCATTTTATAACAAGAGAGGTTTTTTATACCTCGTTATCTATATATCCTATGTTGGAGAAAATTTTCTCCAAATACATAATAGCATTGAAAATGCTCTTAGTGTCCAAACCCCTAAAAAAGATTGAAAAGAGATATACGTTAAACATTAGATTGGGTCGACTAAAAGCCAATCCGATGAAATGATATAAGTGTTACACATCCTCTATATATATATTGGGTCGATTAAAAGCCAATCTGGCATATCCTTAACCACAAATCATAAAATTAAGAAGAAGTGTGCAGGTAAGTCCAAATAACACTAGATGCCATTTGGTAAAAAAAAGGAAAATGTCGGATATATATATATTTGACAGTATCTATCTATCAACCTATCTAGACTAGATATTTTTTTGAATCCTTTTATCAAATATAGGATTCGAGCCACTGACATGGGAGTCATTTACCCAAACCTCAAACTCGTTCATCTACTAAATGAGCTACGTCCTTGGGGGCGAAAATGTCAGATATATAAAAGGTCTAACTTAAGCTGATAAAACATGTATCAAGAACGTAACTGAGGTAAGCACAAAGCCAAGTATCGCGCTGAGCCCACTATAAGAAGAAGAAAGAAAGAAAGAAAAAAAAAAAAAAAAAAAAAAAAAAAAAAAAACGAGATGAGCTTTTAAAGGGATGACAATTGACAAGTCATCAAAACCAAGTTGCAACTTGCAAGTGAAGAACATGTGGGCCTCCACGTGATTCGAAAGTGTACTTATATAGCGGCCTCCAAGTTGTAAAAAAAATTATTTCATACTGTATTCATTGTTACCAATTTTTTATATCAATGTTGGGTAAATAATTTTGACAATCTAGTAATCACTCTTTTAGTATTATGCCAAAACCTACCTGAGATATTACTATAGACAAAATAAACCTCTTAAAACATTATAAAAATTATATATTTAATATAATTTTTTAGTAATGCATAATTATTTTAATTAGAAATATTGAAGCTATTATCTATTTTTTACTTTGATTAATTTTATCTGGTTCTATTACAGTAGTGTGAACCGACATAAAATACTTCAACTTGGTGAACTAATAGTTTAGTTGCACCTCATGAATCGTGTGGAATGGAGTTAGGGCTCCATAACTCCATATTATTTCCTTTTAAATTGAATGTTAAACCTTCTTCTTCTTCTTTTTTAACTGACACCCTTGTGTAAAAGAGACCTGTAATATCTGACGAGATTCGACTCTACCTACACGATTCAAAATGCAACTCTCTCCCCAAACTTTGCGTTTAATGGGTAAAAGACTAAAAGTTATATTATATTTCCTCACGGAATTGGTGGAGTTTCATCTTGAAGTCTCAAACCACCAAGGTAATAAACGTTTGGTAAATTTAATGTCTTTTTTTTATTATTATTATTTTTTTGAAATAGGAAAATTTAAATATAATGTTTTTGTTTTTTCTGAGATAGGTAAATTTTATTTTTTCTAAAATAGGTAAATTAAAAGTTAATCTTTGTTTTAAAACAGAAAAGACTGTATGGCAGGACTTTTGAGTGTAATATTCTCTTATACGTCTGCTTGCTTTTCAGTCATTATCCCATGATCGTAAAGTTTGTCCTTTTGCTGCTTCAGTGCTAGAAATCAAAAACAACTTTAGTTGCCTTTGATCGAGAATCGAGATATATATATAAATTAAAGGACTAATTGCACAAACATCCCCTAATTTTAAGCATAATTACATGCATATGGAACTTTTACTCATAATTACACAAACGTCCCCTGCCGTTAGTTGACTTCCGTTAACCCTAACCGTTGACCACAATTTTAACCTATAATGACTAAAGTGCCCCTAGTTACATATTTTATTATTTAAATTACTAATTAAAAATGAAACCAAAAAGACAAAAAAAAAAAAAAAAAAAAAAAAAAAACTAAATCAATCATTTTTTTTCTCTTTTATTTTCTCAACCCTCAAACACAATCAAAAACTAAACTTAACAAATAAAAATCAAAACTCAAATCCTCAAATAACAACCAAAACTCAAATCCATCAATTCCACAATCAGTTAACCACATCCATTTAAAAAAAAAAAATTAAAAAAATTAGAACATCAACCTAGAAAGTTAAAAATTCACCGTTGGAGTTATATATATATATATATATATTTTTTTTAAATGGATGTGGTTAACTGGTTGTGGAATTGATGGATTTTAGTTTTTATTTATGGATTTGATTTTTAATTGTTGTTTGAGGATTTGATTTTTGGTTTTTGTTTGTTAAGTTTATTTTAGATTGTGTTTGGGGGTTGAGAAAATGAAAGAGAAAAAAAATGATTGATTTTGTTTTCTTTGTCTTTTCTGTTTCATTTTTTAATTATTAATTTAAATAATAAAATAGGTAACTAGGGGCACTTTAGTCATTGTGGGTTAAAATTGTGGTCAACGGTTAGAGACTTAGAGTTAACGGAAGTCAACTAACGGCAGGGAACGTTTGTGTAATTATAGGTAAAAGTTCCATATGCGTGCAATTATACCTAAACGTAGCGGATGTTTGTGCAGTTAATCCTAAATTAAAATATGGAGTTTATTTGCGATTCTCCCTTTAGAAAATGACAAGTAATAATTATCAATTAATTTGGTTAATTCCATAATTGAGTGGATTTCACTTTGACAGCAAAGAGAAAACTAAAGCTGCAACACCCAATCATCAGTCAGTATGCGGGGATGACTACCAATCTACCAAGCATGCTACTTAAAACACCCGATATCATGCAAACAAAAGCAACTCAAGCTTTAATGTTTGGATGCTACGTGGCAGAAAGGCAACCAAACATTAAAGCTTTAATCCCTAATACCTAATAAATACTAATTTTTTAATTATTTCAATATAGAAAATGAATTAAAATAATAATAAATAAATAAATTTTAATTAAAATCAATTAAATAATTAATTAAGTAAATTGAATCAAAATCCCTTAAGTTTTACCATTTTTCATCCAAAAACAACTTTATCAAAAATTAATACTCACCTCCCTTGAGGTCTCCCACCGCACCTCTCCCCTTCGCGACGAGGGAGGTGAGATCTCCATGGATCTTGATGAAGATCCAATCTCCACCTTATTGCTTGTTGTAAGTTCCTCATTTTTTATTAGTTTATTTCGTTGACAAACCACAATTGAGGCTTAATTATGTAAAGGTAGATTATGGCTACATTATTCATGATCAAGCTTAAATGGAATTCAAGCCCTTCAAGCTCAAGTGCTCATTGAATGTATATCGCTTATGCTTAACCCTTTAAAGAGACTAGTTGCACATACACACTTTCATATTGCATTTCTATGATTGCATTTGTGTTTCTCTTAATTGTGTGCATTTATGTTTTATCATCACACTATTGCATTTTCACATGTTGTACATTTTTGTGTGTGTTACATGCTTGGTGCTTATTCATGTTTATATATATTCTCATGCATGCTATTTACTCACGTCACACTTGCATAAATTTCATATAGATTAGGTGTGTTTGAGAGCCCGGGAAAAGAGATTTTGTCTCTTACCACGGTGCAGGTTGCTCCCAATGCACCTACCTATACCGCGGCTCCCACAGTGGTAGAAACCAATGGGTTTCACGCGTAAGGTACTGCAGTTGGTGACCTTGCCTCCACAGCGGTCCCAACCATGAAGTTTCCCAAAGCCTCCACGTCATGCGTACCGCGGTTTTGATGGGTTTTTGAGTTTCTTCTTCAAAACAACGTCTCTTTGACTAAGGCGTTATATATATATGCTATATTCTCTTCTTGGTCGAATTAGAGCTTAAAAATTCACATCTTTGAAAGTTTAAGAATGTCTTGCAAGAAAAGTAACAAAGATTAAATCTTTATTGATCAAAACCCAAATACCCATCATTCATTTATGAATCCAACATCATCTAGCATCATATAGGTTATATTCTTGCATGGGTCATCATCAACACACACGACTTGGTAAGTAGAACACCATTCTCATTTATCTTAGTGTTCTTACTTAACAAGAAATCTCTTTTATGACTTAATTACATCTAGATTAAGTTCTTAGCTTCAAGTTGAGATTTTTGTGTTGTTTGTGGGTTGTTGTATTATGATAGATATTGCATCTAAATTTGCATTTATTTTATATAGCTAAGTTTCATATATGACATGTAGGAACATGATATCTAGGATTGCTTGACATGTTCATCTATCATTTGATAAGCATTAAATGTGTTGACCTAGCATTTATGTATTTAATATTTACTTAGGTTGTGTTCTCTTCTTTGGGAGTTAAACCTTGTGACTAAGTGGTTTAGTGAACAAGCAAGTTGGTCTAGGATCACTATTAAAGGCCCGTTGGGTAGAGTGGAGGGGTTAGTGGGCAAGTATGGTTTGACTTGAAGTCAACCTATGTTGTAAACTTTCATTCAAGTAGTAGATTTGAAGACTGTGTATAGCTAGCACAATAGCCCATGAATTTTGCCAAGTTGGAGGGTTTCTCACATAAATCAATTAACGTGCAATTTATTGTTTTCCGCACTTAAATTTCGTTGATTGTATTTGTTTAATTTGGGTGATTTTTTGAATATTGACTAATCAATAAAAGTTGATAATTAACTTGATTAAAACCTATTCAGCCCCCTCTAGGTATTTTAGATACATATTATATAGTTTCACTTGTTTTTTCAATTCTTTTTTTTTTTTTTAATCTACATCGTCCATAGTTTTTTTCCACTATTTTTTTTAATCTTTTATATATATATATATAAATGTTTCATTTTTACTTTATTTATTTGTAATTTGATTGGATGGTGGATATGTTTTTTTTTTCTTTTTAAATTTATAATTTATTAAATTAAGGGTAAAACGACGATATTACCTTGAAGATTTTAAACTTAACGGTCAACCATGGTCAAACCCTAATGGAAGAGGATGATAGTTTCAATTTTCGATGTAAACCTCAAAGGAATTTGGTGCGATTTGATATATTTAATTTTTTTTCAAATTTTCAAAAATCGTGAAATTGTTACCAAAGTCGTAAAAAATGGTTACTAAAACCGTAAAAATTGTTACAAGTCAAATTTTCAAGAAACCGTGAAAAGGTTACCAAAGCCGTAAAAAAAATAACTATTTAATTTATCCTAATTAAATATAATTAGATATAATTTTGTGAAATAATTTTAATTAGGATAAATTAAATAATTATATATTTTTTACAAAATTGAATAATTTATGTTTTCCACAAAATTAAATTATTATTACTTTTTCACAAAATTAATAATAAATTTGACTTACAACCACATTTATATTTTTGGTAACTACTTTTACGCTTCAGTAACAAATTTTATAGCTTTGGTAATAGTTTCATTATTTCTTGAAAATTTGACTTGTAACCACTTTTGTTGTTCTGGTAACCATTTTTATAGCTCTTGTAATTATTTCATGGTTTCTTGAAAAATTAACTAGCAACCACTTTCACGCCTTTGGTAACTACGTTTATGAGTTGTTAACCACTTTTACGGCTTTGATGACAATTTCATGGTTTCTTGAAAATTTGACTCGTAACCACTTTTACCACTTTGGTAACCACTTTCACCGTTTTGGTAACTACTTTTACGGCTCTAGTAACCACTTTTACTACTTTTAGTACCATTTCATGATTTCTTGAAAATTTGACTTGTAACCACTTTCACGACTTTAATAACTACGTTCACAATTCTAGTTATCACTTTTACGGCTTCGGTAACCATTTCATGTTTCTTAAAAAATTGACTTGTAACCATTTTCACGGCTTCGGTAATCACTTTTACGGCTGTTGAAACCACTTTTACGGGCAATAATTCTTGAAAATTTAACTTGTAACCACTTTCAGTCTTTCACGGCTTTGATAACTACTTTTACGACTCTAGTAACCTCTTTTACAGCTTCGGCAACTATCAACGGTTTCTTGCAAATTTAACTTGTAATCACTTTCACGATTTTGGTAACCACTTTTACAGCTCTAATAACCAATTTTATGGTTTTGGTAACTATTTCACAATTTTTGAAAATTTGAAAAATAAATTAATTCATATTTCTATATTTAAATAATTAATAAAATAGTTTTTATTAGGAATCGGATATTGCGGTACTTTAATGTTTGGTTGCTTTGCCGCCACATGGCAGCCAAACGTTAACGCTTAGTTGGTTTTGTTTGCATGCTACAGTACTTAAAAATCCTTGCATAGTAGTCAGCACGACTTACAAAATATGTATATTTATTTCACTTGAAATTGAAAACTAATCATAATCGTATCAGGTAATTATAGTTATGTACATAATGTACATATGTAGTGCAATCTCATGATTAGTTAAAGAGCAATATTAAATTTTCTAAGGTAATTATTGTTTCCCAAAAATTTAACCTAAAAACCAATTCAAATAATGTGACAAATGATTTGTTATTACCATATCATTCACCGTTAATACAATAATCGGAAATATGTCGGAACAATGGTTTTGACTTTTGAGACGTATAGTTACTTTCCTTAAGATCTTATTTGCACTTAATCAAAGAGTTTACTAATGGGTATGCTGTGCAAATTACCTCCAAGATACAACAAAAACCTGAATACTACACTTAGCAATAGTGAAGTTTTCTCAAACACTCAAATTTGGAAACTTTATGATAGTAAGAAAATAAGAGAAGAATCGGATAATGTAGGAGAATAAATGATAAAGAATTAACATTTATCAAATCTCTTATTTATAGTGAACCATGTAACTATTCATTCAGATTACAATTCTTCTAAGAGACATATCCTTTTGTAATTAAAAAAACACAATTTTTCTTTTTTTATGAGTAATGCTAGACATCCCAGTTTTTTTTTTCTCAAATTTTGTCCCAAATAATGTGGCACTTGAGGTATCAACATCATATTAGTTACCATATAATCTCATGATTTATAAAATACTGACACCTCACGTGCCACATCATTTGAGACGGGATTTAGGAAAAAAAAATTGGGACGCCTAGCATTACTCTTTTTTTATTGTCTCATAATTATCAACATGTCTTTTAACTAAAAGATATAACTTTGTATTTAATATATATAATCTCATGATCGGTTAAAGAGCAGTATTGAATTTTCTAAGGTTCATGATTTCATCCCCTAATAAATTAGTCTCTTAATTTAAATATCCAATTCCTTCAAATAGTATTTTTATTTTTAATTGGGAAAGGAAATTTGAACTTAAAACTCAACAATCAACATTAGTTAAGAGGGGTGTTTAAGGCCACACTATGACTGATATACCTACAATTCTACAAATAGTAATAGGGTACAAATGGATAACTTATTTAGTCATATTCTAATTGCATTAAAATCAAAACCAAAATTAATGAATATAATAAATAAAAAAAATTAGAAGATGAATATAATTAATGTTTTGATTGGGTTAAGTAGATTAAAATAAGATGGCACGAATTCCAAATCAAATAAACAATGAGTGACTTTAAGCTGGCAATGTTGGGGATACTTTTGATAGGATTCCTTTATTTGCTTTTCACATTAATATTTTGAAAATGAAATGAATAAAAAGAAGTCCCTCTTTTTTTTTTTTTTGGGTTGAAGATAAAAGAAGTCATCTTTTGATATACCAAATCATATGAAGTTACACATTGCATACGCGTGCAAATATGCAATCTCGCTCTCAGACACATCACTTCAATTCCAATCATCCTAATAATTCACAAACTTCCTCTTTGCAATAATTTCTATTATTCATTTTTATTTTTATTTTTATTTTTTTCCACCTTCTTTTCTTGCGCATTTCACGCTAAAGATTTTCTTGATTCAATATTTTGAATAATATTACTCATTTTCCACATGTTTAAATTTTTCTATTATTCAAATTATGTGACGTACACCTTATTTATAACTCTAATATGTATTATTCTCAAATAAGTTGTCAAATTATTTGGGATAAAAACCTTTTTGAAGAATATTGAATTAAATATAATTAGGTTGAGGGATTGAGCTACACATGCTAACACTAAATTTCACAATCCGTAATTTTTTAGATGGGTGGAACCCTATAAATATTGTATAGGGCAAATTGCACTGAACCCCTTGAGGTTTGGGTAAGTTACACTTAATTGGAAAAGTTTTGTTATTATACACTAACACCCCTAAGACTTAAATTTGACTTTTAAAATGCCTAAAATGCCCCTAGTTATATTATTTTATACTTTATTTTTTTTACCTTTTAACCAAAAACTTTATAAACTTTAATAAAATAAAAAATAAATAAATAAAAGATATGATTCATTAAATAAATAAATAGTTTTTAAAAATTAAATAAATAAATAGTTTTTAAAAAAATAATTTAAAATTTAAATAAATAAATAGTTTTAAAATATATATATATATAGTTTAAAAATTAAATAAATAAATAAATTTTAAAAAAAAATAAATAGTTTTAAAATATCAAATAAATAAATAGTTTAAATAAATAAATGAAAAAAATTAAAAACATTAAATTTTTTTTTTTAAGGATATCTATTAATAGGGACAAGAAAAACTCTAAATATCCAAACTTTTACGGTAAGGATGATGGTAAGAGAAGCTTTAAGGTTCCTAACACCGAAAGAAGTGGTTGACGAAGGCAAGAAGACTCCCAGTGTTGGGAACCTTCAAGCTTCTCTCACCATCATTCTTACCGTAAAAGTTTAGATATTTAGAGCTTTTTTTGTCCCTATTAATGGATATCCTTAAAAAAAATAATGTTTTTAATTTTTTTCATTTATTTATTAAACCCTTTATTTATTTAGTTTTTAAAACTATTTATTTATTTGATTTTTCAAAACTATTTATTTATTTTAAATTTATTATTTATTTATTTAAAACTATTTTTTTTATTTTAAAAATAATATATATATATATTTGTAAACTATTAATTTATTTAATGAATCATATCTTTTATTTAATTTTTATTTTATTTTATTAAAGTTTATAAATTTTTTGTTAAAAGGTAACAAAAAATAAAGTATAAAATAATATAACTAGGGGCATTTTAGGTATTTTTAAAATCAAATTTAAGTCTTGGGGGTGTTAGTGTATAAAAACAAAACATTTTCAGCTAAGTGTAACTTGCCCAAACCTAAAATGCCCCTAGTTATATTATTTTATACTTTATTTATTTTTACCGTTTAACCAAAAACTTTATAAACTTTAATAAAATAAAAAATTAAATAAAAGATATGATTCAATAAATAAATAAATAGTTTGAAAAATTAAATAAATAATTAATTAAAAAATTAAATAAATAAATATTTTTTAAAAATCAAATAAATAAATAGTTTATATAAATAAATAAATGAAAAAAAAACCTTAATTTTTTTTTTTTTAAGGATATCCATTAATAGGGACAAAAAAAACTATAAATATCTAAACTTTTACGGTAAGAATGATGGTAAGAGAAGCTTCAAGGTTCCCAACACTGAAGGAAGTGGTTAAAGAAGGCAAGAAGACTCCCAGTGTTGGGAACCTTGAAGCTTCTCTCACCATCATCCTTACCGTAAAAGTTTGGATATTTAGAGCTTTTTTTTTTTGCCCCTATTAATGGATATCCTTAAAAAAAAAATTAATGTTTTTAATTTTTTTCATTTATTTATTTAAACCCTTTATTTTTTTAAAACTATTTATTTATTTTAAATTTATTTATTTATCGTAAACTTTTTATTTATTTTATTTTTAAAATAATATTTTTTTATTTTTTTTGTAAACTATTAATTTATTTAATGAATAATATCTTTTATTTAATTTTTTTTATTTTATTAAAGTTTATAAAGTTTTTTTTGGTAAAAGGTAACAAAAAATAAAGTATAAAATAATATAACTATGGGGCATTTTAGGTATTTTCAAAGTTAAATTTAAGTCTTGGGGGTGTTAGTGTATAATAACAAAACATTTCCAGCTAAATGTAACTTGCTCAGACCTCAAGGGGTTCAATGCAATTTGCCCTATTTTAAATTGATTGTTTAATTAATTATTTATTTTATTAACTCGTAACAGAATTGAGAGTTTAATTTTGATTGGAAATTGGTTTTCAGCATCTTGACTACTTGTTGAATCGCGTGTTACAAAAGAGTATACTAAAAATAAGGAAACATCCGATTGTTAAATTGTTAAATCATTGTATCAATTTTAAAATCGGTAAGTAATCATAATTAATTCTCAAGTTTGTTGTTATTTTATCATATTTATTAATTACTAAGTTAGTTAATTACATTTTTGTTGTCTTGATTTAAAGTTTGAAAGTGGATCGACAAGTATAACGACAAGGATTGAGGAGAAGTGAAGATAAGCATTTAATTACTAAGTTAGCTAATTACATCAACGTATGTTGGACAATGATTGATCATATATTATTTTGGACATGAATCTGGAACATTATCTAGCTGAATGAGTGATATTTACAACCAAATCACATTAGACGATGATTGAGTGTTTAAAAGGTTATAGTTAAGAATAGGCAGACGAAAATGTTTTGTAAACATGATAAAAAATAAAAAATAAATAATAAATTCAATTAAACCAACAGACTGAAAGCCCACAATAAGCAGCCCAAAGTCCCAAAAGCCGAAATAGCAATTAAAACAAAAGTTCCAAAAGCCAAAAACAGCAGATCAAAGGCCAGAAAAATTATATATAATTATATATATATAACCCTCAAAGCCCAACAACACAAAAAACCTAAATGAACTGAACCGAACCAAACCAAACAAAAGCTGTTCGGTTCAATTTGGTCTTAAAGTGACCTATTTAGAGAATTACTAACCAGGACCTGCTGGTTTGAGCCCAGGTGTCCAAGTAGGATTGTAGTTCTAGTTGTTTTCTTTTCACTAAGGTGCCGACCCCTGCATTCTTCTTGAGCAGGGGTATTATTTATAGGGTGTCCCTTGTGTGGGTAGGTGAGAGAGCCTCCTTTTAGACGGGAGACCTCTTATCGAATCCTCACTGTTCCCTTATGCGGGCTTGTGGGCAGCACACACCCAGGAGCCGCCGGAGGGTTATCCAGTGGTTTACCTCTCACACCTACACTATGAGGTTGTGGGTTTGAATCTGCCCCCCTTTCTAAAATCTCGAATTATTGTAATTTATTTTTTATTGATGCAACAATATAATTTATGTTATTAATTCATTTTTTATTATTCTTTTTAACTAATACTAAATTAAAATCAGATGATAAATAATGTGATAATGCATTATTAATTATCACATCAATTTTTTTAAAAACTATAAATGAGAATGTTAGAACTATAATTGAGTTTAATTTTATTGAATTAAGTTGAAATTCAAAAATAATGCTAGACATCTTAATTTATATTTCAAACTTGTTTATTAATTTGTGAGATGTCATTCCATTTTATTTTATATATTTGAAAGGAGCAAAAACACCCAAAGAATTATTATGGATGTAAATCAACACTAACAAGGCTGACAATAAAAGAAGCGCAACATCTATCCTCAAGCAAAGAGATAGCAAACTTTGGTAATTCATGAGTTGACATATTCTCATCTCTAGGAAGTAGGAACAAACAAAATCTCCACTATCATGAGAAAGGCAACCCTTCCGCGGAAGGGTAAACACATCTAGAATGATCACAGATAACAATCCTAACACCAATATTGTTCAAATCACCCGTCACAAAAAAAAAAAAAAAAAAAAAAAAGGTCATCAACAAGGGTTAAATGCCGTCGAAAAAGGTGGTTTGCCATAAAAAATACACTTTTTCGACAGGAAAAGGCCGTCAAATGCCTTGGAAATACGCTCATCAAAAATAAACTTTAATCGACAGGCCGTCGAAAATACCACTTTTTTTTACGGTAATTACCGTCGTAAAAAATGAAAATGATCGTGGGTAATAGTATTAAAAATTGGCGACGAGCTGTCGAAAATACCACATTTTTCGACAGTCATTTATCGTCAATAATAGTAATAAAAAATTGTCAAAATTAGTTGTATTTTTGACACTCCACCACCTCTTAGACCCTTCTTAAGAAACCCCAAGATCAACCAGGTACACCCCACATCAACCAAATCCTTTGTTAAATCCCAAATAATTCATGCAACTTACATGGTTCGAACCCTGGACTTGAAAATGGTAAGTGTTGCTTTTACCATTTTGCTATAATTTTATATCTGATATATTTTGCATACTATTTATACATAAACTATTGATATATTTTACACATTATTCAATTGAATCTATATATTGCATATCATATAATATGTTTTGATATTGTTTTTCAAATTAATATTTTATTAAAATATTCTCTTATCTCATAGAAAAGTATGACATGTTTTTACAATTTTGCTACAGCTACATATTTTAATAGGTAATGCATATTATATCCATGTTGATTTTTTTTTATAATCAACATTTCATGAAAAAATTAATAATTTTTATTAATTAACAATTTAAACTTATTCCAAAAAAAAATTCTAATTATTTTGTAAAATATACAAATAGATATAATTTCTAAAAAAGTTTTTTAGAGCATTTAATTTAGTCGTGTTTAGTAAACATAATTAAAAATAACTAAATATTCTTGTAATTACTAATAATTTTGCTATATTTCATATTCGATTAATTTAGCCCGATGTATCTTTAGAGTAGACTTCTTATTAGTGATTGTCACAAATTATAAGTTTTTTTTTTTAATTAATTGATATTTTAAAATTGAAACAAAATACTTGGTGAAAAAATTCATATAGTGATTTCGATAAAAAAAAAATATAGTGACAAAAAAAAAAAATCAGTACCTATTGTGATGCATTTAAAATATCGACCTATAAGTGATCATTTTTTTTATTTTATTTTATAGTTTATAAATTATCACATACATAAATATATTCCATTATAATGTATTAATTAATATTATAATATTTAAATAATTATATTTTTCATGACAATATAGTAACAAATAATATAAAAAATAGTACCAAATTATTCGACTATTTCTGATGGTCATTGGGCCGTCGGAATTGTGATATTACTTCTTTCATCATTTTCGACGGTATATGTGCCGTCAAAAATGTGGATCATTTTTTACGGCACAAATAATACCATAAAAAATGTGGGTAATTTGGGTCATTTTCGACGATTTATTCGACTATTTTCGACGGCCTTTTGCCGTCGAAAATGTGGTATTATTTTTTTCATCATTTTCGACGATGTTGAAATATCCATCGAAAAAGGCTGAATCACCGACGGTAATTATGACCGTCGAAAATAGTTGGTCGCTAATAGACACTTTTTTTATAGTGCGTGTAGCATTAATTATAACATTATATCAGGCATGTCGTATGTTATAAATTAAAATATTTATCTATTTGAATTTAGGAAGCGCCCCTCATTTCCCACCAAAATATAGGGGGCATCTTTAAATGTTGTTCAAGTTGGAATCCATTTGAGAAACACATTAATTGACAAAATTACTAGCTTGTTGGGTTAAGACTTAAGACTGTTCAAATGGATAGACCAACCGGTTATTACTTTTTTTTGTTTGAGTTGAAGAGCAGAGAATTCCTGATGTACCAGTTCCTCCAAACAATGGTGCAAAGTAAACCAAAATCATCATTGTTTAACTTCCTAAAGCTGTCAAAAATAAAATCCATAAAGGAATCGTAATAACCTCCCAATCCCTGCTGATATGGTTCAGCTTTCTATCAGTTAGAAAATGACCACATTAGTAAAATAGGTGATGAGAGAAGCAAAGAATTGAATTAAATGAATGAGACAAGCATGAGCATGGAAGGCCAGTACTCAGTCAGTATCTTAATTGCCAAAACTTACTAATCACCAAAGCAAACCCAAATCCGACAATGCAATTGAAAAGTCATCACCATCACCATCTCACATGTTTTCTATCGGAATTCAGCCTATTCTACCCTACTATTTCTTGTTCAATTAATACTAATTTTTTCAATGGTACACATGTCAACAGGGGCGGAGCTATTTGAATTTTAGCCTAGGCTGTAGCCCCAGGTTATATTTTTAGAAATGTTGAAACACATTTTCAATCTTTGAAGCACAATTTAACGGAACATGTTAAATTTATATTATTTATTACTTAAAAAATAATTAAAAAAAGTGAATAAATCATCTTAATTGACAAGTGGATAATTTTGTACATTTTATTGAATCTTGGAGCTAGTTTGGTTGAATTTTAGTAACAATTAATTCACATAATCACGTGTAAATATTTATTCTTCATTTCTTGACAATTCAATCCAATTGTTATTGTAGGTTGCAATGTCAAACAAATATACTCAACCCAAGAACACAAAAATTAATAAAATTTCTATGCATAGTTAAGGTTCGTTTAATGTTTTTTTAGCCCACCCTACTAAAACATCCTAGCTTCGCCAGTCAATTTTTAAAAATATATTATCGTCTTCTCACCTCAATTCTTCCTTACCTTATTTATAATATATATATATATATATATATATATATATATATATATATATATATATATATATTCAAACTGATATATATCAGTTCCTTGCATATGAGTCATTGGATTTAAATGTTTTAACTTTGCTGCATGCACTTGTCGAAGCATCTTTTAAATCCAATGACCCACATGCAAGGAACTGATATATTTTATATCAATTCGAACTGACAATAGAAAGACTATATATATTTAAAATATTATAATAATTTAGGATTTTGGGGAAGGGGATAAACTCGAACACACAACTAGGGTTGCACATTAGGGAAATGCAACTAGGGTTGCACATTAGGGAAATGGGGATGGATATAGGTCCCCCCCCCCCCCCCCCCCCCCCCCCCCCCCCCCCCCCCATTTGGGGAAAATATGGATGGGGAATTTTGGGGGGAGGTACCTCTATCCCCAACCTCAATTCCCTGTTTTCCCCATTTTCCCCCATTTCCTCATTTCCCCGTTTAACTAAAAATTACAAATTTTAAATTTATAAAAAAAAAAAAAAAGAGCAAACATTCCATTACAAATACAAAATAAATTGCATTACAAATATAAAAGAAAATTCATTACAAAATAAAGTATTTCAATAATCTATTAGTGTAAATGAGGTTTATATAGTTAGGTTTTTAAATAATAAAAAAAATTAATATATATATAATTATATTTATAATATTTTGGGGGAAATGAGGAAATGGGGAGGGGGGGAGGGTCTCCCCATCCCCATCCCCATCCCCATCCCCATCCCCACCCATTTCCCCATTTCCCCCCCAAAAAATTCCCCAAATGGGGATGGGGATAGGGATGTGGGGAAATGGGGATCCGGGGGAAAATGTGCAACCCTACCCACAACCTTATAGTATAAATGTGAGGGGCAAACTACTATACCAACCTCATCTTGTCCTTCCTTACCTTATTAATTTAAGAAAATATACATGTTATTTAATAGTTATACGTTACATTGTAATTTTTATTTTATTTTTTAACAATTGGATGTAAGAATTTAATGTGACCCACATGACACATATGATATATCAACTATTAGATATATTAATTTACTTGTCTGATAATTTAACATCATAGTTTAATAATGATTTAAATGTAAATTCTATCTGTTATTGAATAGATGCGACTCTTTTATATTGAAGAGATGTGACTCTTCTAAATTGTTGTGTCTTGATGGAAGACATTGTTTACATTTTATATTTACAGAAGTCTAGTCCTCTCCCAACCTAACATAATTATCAGTACTCTATTTCCATCAATAAAGAGGTAAAGAAGAGAAACGAAAATCACTTCTTTTACGGATTGTCTTCATCCAACTTGGTCTTTTTCAGATAAAGTACAATGGACCAAGGTATGTTTTGAGTTTCTTTAATTATACTGTGAAAATCTTGAAGTTCTACAGATCCTATGAATATATTTTATGTATAATTGTTATCTACATAATTATTTTAGTTTTACATTGGAAGCATGGCCTTAGGGCCTGTTTGATATTGCTTTTGAAAAGTTAAAATCAGCTTATTTTATAATTTTGACAAAAAACGATTTTTTGTAAAACTTTCAAAAGTGATTAATTGATAATATGATAAATTTTGACAATGATTTTAAGAAGTATGTGGGGGATTACTTTTTGAAAGTGATCATTAAATAATCTATTTCAACATTTGATGAATATTTTAAAATATCATTATTATCTTTATAAAATTAAGTTAAAATAATTTATATACCTTATTTCATCTTAAAATTAAATATTCTATTTAAATATTGATTTGATTTATAAAACCTTTTAAAAATATTTTTATGAGAAAATTGACAAATGTAGCCAAATAGATGATGGGAAAATTGTTTTTAGCCTTGTTTTATATTTTAATTGTTTATAACCATTTTGTAATAAATTCTTTCGATCCCTAGCCAAAATTACAAAAATACCCCAGCCAAATAATTTTTTTATTTTTTTTATTTTTTTTCCTTTACTCTTCTTCTCTTCCACAACATCTCTTCTTATCTTCTTTCCTGCTTTCTCTTCTTCTCTTCCACGACATCACCACAACATCTTTGCATTAATTTTCTTATCATTATAGTTTATATTACATGGATTTTCAACATTTGAAGAAAAATGGTTCCCACAAACTCCCAATAGAAGATTAACGAAGAAAATGAAAATATAATATATATATATATATATATATATATATATATATTGTTGACGGTGATTTTTCGTAGTCACTCAATCAACGATTTGATATTAAGTTTATGAATGAGAATGATTGAAATTAACACTACAAAGTATTAGCAATAATGAACAAAAATACGTGGTAAAACTCCGATTGTCGGAAAACATCCACGGGTTGTTACCTAAGCAACGAAGTCAAATCCACTATAAAAGCTGTTATTGAATACACACTATGATCTCTCCTCCCAATTCTCACGCGCCCCTTATTTTGTGTGTTACAGGGGTATTTATACATAATGCTACTAGGGTTTGTGAGTGCCGCTAGGATTTGGTGTCGTGGTGCCTAAGTTTTGGGCGATTGTCTAGTCCTAAACAGATTCTGTTTCCTTCTCGAGTGTAAGATGTTTCCCGATTTGGCTGAGTCCGTGTTTGGGCCGGATTCTTTCTCCTCTATTTGCAGGAAACCTGTTTATTTCCTTGTTAAACTCGGGGCAGCCGCACCGTTGTTTATTGTGGGGATGCTGGTTACTGATTCTGCCCACGTGTTCGGGACGTGAATGCTGGTGACTATCTTTTTTATTGAATCCCGAGCATGCCCGAGTAGGCTTTGCTGCCCGAGCCGAGCCGAGCCGATTTCATTGGTCTGTGGTTGGGTTTTTGCTACTCAGGTTGATTTCCCTTCACTTCTGCTTACGTGGCCTCTTATGGTGATGATGTGCCTTTTACGACTATTTTTACCTATAACAATACCCCCTTAAATATTTGAGCCGACTGTGTCGAATCAGGTCTTCTCGGGACAAATATTTAACTTCATATACTTCTTTTTGTTATAACTTGTCTTCGTTCGTCGTTTTCTGTATTAATGTATCATCGTTTGATTCAAAACATTAAATGACGTGTCTTAATTGCATCCGCATGCATCCGATTTACCACTCATTCAGAAATCTCTTGATAGTGACGTTTTGGCTCTCCGACAGCTCAAGGCACTCTCTGGTTGCCACCTGTCTCCTTTTGTTTGGTCGTGGTACAAGGCATTTATGAGACATGACCCTTCTGCTCGTCTGTGCGTAGCCCACGTCACGACCCACGTCCCTTTGTTTTCCCGCTTCTCCGCATATCTCCTAGGGTTTTGGTCTTTTTGAAATCGATATAGTACCTATATATATAAGTTTTGAACTTATGGGAAAATCTCTATTTCTTTCTCCGCCATTTTCTTCTTTCTTCGAGAGAAACGTTCGCATGCATCTGTTGTATTTCTAGGAATTTTGTTTTTTCTTCGATTCGTTTTGAGTTTAAACGCGTCTTGGTCTTGCTTTGCCGAGATACTCAGTTCCAATCCCCAGATCTTTTGAAGACTCTTCCTCTACAGTCCGCGTATCTCCAATTTTTCGATACATCAAGGTTAGTTCTCATGGATTCTGCGGTTAGGCACCGTCTTTTTACTGTTGGTATGATTGCCATTGAACGAAATGATGCTCTTACTGCCACGGTTGTCCACAGGTTGCTAGGAGATCCTCTTTTCGATCAGCCTCGCTTCTTAGACGCCGACGTTTCTGGGCTTTTCCATGAAGCCCCTGCTACTTCTGAAGTTCCACCTGCTTCTGAAGTTCCTTCCACTTCTTCTGACTCTTCAAAACCTGAGTCTTATTAACCTGAAGCTCAATCAGATCCTTCTGTTTCCGTCTGTGGTGACACTCGGTCGTGGAAACGAATGGGGAAGAAGAAGAAGAAGAGTCAGCGTAAAATCTACAAGGATTCTTACTCCTGGGAAAGCCGAATCGGGACCCAAAGAGTTGTTGAGAATGACATTGAAGAAGAGCACAAGGGGGCTCGCATTATTTTCTCTCCCGAGCGGGTGTGTGCTTATAACATCGAGCCAAATGTGGTCGGTCCTGAGGAGATCAACAAATATAAGCGACGGTTTGATGTGGACAACAGCGTTATCTCACTAAGTCCTACTGACGGCCGAGCTGTATGGAACCCCCCACTCGGCCAAGTGGCAATCTATGGGGCGATGCTTACTTGTGGTGTTACTCTCCATCTTCAGCCTTTCATTACTTGGTTCTTAGCTGAGGCTCAGCTTGCCCCGGCACAACTAACTCCGAACAGCTATCGGATTTTGATGTGCATGTGGCACATGTGGCATAGGATGAAACGGCCACCTCCCACCCCTCATGAAATTAGGCATTTTTATTCGTTGAGGCCTCTGGGGAAATCCGGGGTTTATTTCCTTCTTTCGACCCAGCCTGAGAACTGGATACCAAAAGACGTGATGGTCAAGGGTGAAGTCGAACTAGCCGCGGACGAGAAGATGAAAGGATTTGTTTGGGGCTTCCCTTCTTCAAATAAATTCTGGAAGAACAGTTGGTTCTTCATGGGTAAATGCTGGGGCCAATCGATTAGCTTCGATCTTAATGGTACTCGGGTGACACGCAATGTCCCTCGGTACTTTTGCTCGCCCGACAAATGGAATCATACGACTCCTTATTTCACTGACGAGGAGCTTAAAACTCTGGCCCGGGTGGCCGTTCGTCCTTTGGAGAAGAGGGGGAAACCTTATCTCTTCGATGAAGAGAAAATGATTAGGGCTCGCCTTTTTCCTGAGATTACTGCACGCCAACGACGCTGTAAGTTTTCATATAACTTTATTGATTGCTCTCTTTCCTAGTCGGCTTACTAACTTGAAAATCTCTTTTAGTGTTCGATGTAGATATCGTTTGTGATGCTCAGGCACGCCGGATGAAGGGTATCGTGGAGGCGAGCCGAAAAGAGGCTATTCGTCAGCGGGATGCTGGGGTAGCCCCTCCACAATCTGATTCTAATGAGAGTTCTCCCGAGGATCTTCCCGAGGAAGATAGTGAAGGAAGATAGTGAAGGGAACGTGCCTGATTATACGCCTGAGGAGACTCATGGTCAGGAAATGGAGACGTATTTGGCCGAAGATATGGGCGATCCAAGGTACCTTGCTACAGACAAGGCTGCTGCTGAGAAGGACAACCAAGCAGGCACTTCTTCATCCAAGGGGAAAGAGAAGGTTGGGGAATCTTCTGAGCTAGCGGCTTTTTCCTGCGGGACTCACTCTCTCCACTCTGCTGCAAACGAGTCGAATGCTACATTCCAGGTTGCTGAAACAGCTAGGAAGCATCCAGGTGTGATGGTTCCAGAGATTCCGACTCCTGCTGAGTCAATCCTTACACCTCCTACAGGTAGTGGTGCTGAGATGAGGTATCCCGGCCAGGATTCTGAAGACCCTGCTGCTGACTTGAATACTCATGGGAGACAGTCTGGAAAGAGAAAAGCCTCATTTTCACCCGGCCGCCCTACCCATAAGGTCCCTCGGGTGGTTGCATATATCGATTCATCTTCGGGCGATAAGGGGAAAGCTGAGGTTGGGAAGACAATGATTGGGACTCCTCCATGGGATCAGGTCAAGGACAATACCAGTGGTTCCACAGACTCTCCTTGGGCGATATCAACTGCGGGGCTCCTAGAAGCTAGTGTTGGTGGCTTGGGCCCATCGACCCAAGCTGGCGAACCTACCCCCGAGACTATGCTGAGAGCCATGGCTTCAGGCCGGGCTTACATAGGGGGGGACAGCTAGAGTTGCTTCAAGGTCGGCCCTTCAGCAAGCCGTTTGCATTACTTTTTCAATAGTGCCTCCTATGTAAGTTTGCTTTTAGATCAGTTTCCTCGTTCTGTGGTTCCGTCTTCTCACTTTCATTTTATTGCATAACCTAACTGCAGATAGTGGCTGAGATGTCAGAGGCTTGCCAGGCCGATGAAGCCCAGGCAGAAAGAATAAGGCGGCTAGAGGCCCAACTAAAGGAGAGCGAAGATCGCTGCGCTCGGGTTGAGCTGGCTTATCAAGAAGGGGCCAAGTCAAATCAGGTGCTCCTGGATCAATGTTTGGCGCGTCAAATGGAGGCTGAACAGAAAGTGTCTTTCGCTGCTGAGGAGGTCAAGACCTTGCAAGATCAGTTGTCATCTACTCAGGATGCTCTGCTCTAGGCTGAGCAGAACGCTGAAAACGCTAAATCATCTTATGAGCGCCAAATCGAAGACTTTGAGCGTTAGACCTTGACAGTCAAGTCCCTGTCGAAGGAAGCTAGGCTGGAGTTGGAGATACAGGGAGTCAATCGTTTTAAAAGATCTCCGGCCTATGATGCTTTGCTTCTCTGGGAGTTCTAACGGGGGATGGTCTCAGCGAGGGAGTTCTTCAAGATGAAGAATAGGGCAACTGACCGGGCCAGGGCCAACTGGAGCCTTTCAATTAAGAAGCATGTGGATACGTCTATGGAGTCTCTTCGGATCCAGATGAAAGAGTGGCGAGCATATTGCCGGAGTAAAGGTAAGGTGCCACATCCCATGCATCTGGAGGTTCCTACTGTCGATTCATTCTCTACTTTTCACGCTTGTCAGAAAGCAGGGATTGACGGTGAGAATCTTGAGTGAGTATGTAATGGAGCCTGACCCGAGCATCGGCGGGAGCAGCTCACAACCCCCAGCGCCGTCTTTTTGATCTTTTATTTGGTTATTTTTGTAATGATCTTTGTATTCACCTTTACTCATATCTATATGAATCTTTATTCTTATGCTGTTCCGCCGTTTCTAACTCCCTGCATGATAAACACATAAATGGGATGAACTAAATCTGTATTGAGTATAATTTATTTGATAGCCTGTATTCGGCTGTCTTTGATCTTAAGGATTTTCGGAACCCTTTACTCTAGCTGAGTATCTCCTTTACTGGCGTTTGTGAATTTGAGCAGAGTATCTTATTAACCGGCAATCAATTAGTTCAGCCGAGTATCTTATTTAACTGGCGTTCGTGAATTTGAGCCGAGTATCTTATTAACTGGCAATCAATTAACACAGCCTCATGTTTGAAGTTACTTTGCCCTAGCGTTACGTCGAGGCTCACCACATCCATACGCCAAGGTCCTTGCACATGTCACCTAGGACGTCTCCCGGTTTTGTCTGTGCAAGGTTTCACCGAATCGTTGGGGTATTTGTGTACCGGCCAACACGGCTGCGCATCTCACCAATCTTTCTGGTGGTGCTTCCGAGCAATTTTTCAGTTATCCTGGTGCCTCGGATTTACCTTTTTGCTAAGAGATGAGTTTGTACCGTCTTAACTAGGCGGGCACGCTACTTCAACTTTTTTCGCCCTTCGAGCACTATTCGTCCGTTCTCTCGCGGCTTTATAACGCCTGAAATTTTTTCTTTTTCAATGTTTATTTGGTCGACTTCGGAGTGGCCGCCATTCCCTTCTAACGGTATATTCATTGTCTTCAGCAAATAATCTTTTTATTAGCAACTGAACTTTCAAATGATTAAAATGACAATATGAAAACTAAAATACAATAAAATGCGAAATTTGAAACTAACTAAAGCAAAAGGTGGGGATAGGTTCCTTTTTAAGGATAGAAGATTTTGAGGTATTGTGCATTGCATGATCGAGGCACCAGGCTACCCTCTGGTCGGGCTATCATGTAAGCTCCATGTTCAGCGACTCCTTTAATGATGTATGGTCCCTCCCATTTGTCAGCGAGAGATCCTGCTGATTTATCTTTGGTGTTTGGGGATACCCTTCTCAGCACCAAATCTCCGAGTTGTGCTGCGTCTCTGACTTCTTCCAGTTCATCTAAGTTCTGCTGCAACATGTTGACATTGTGCTATGAGCTGTATAACCGAACCCTGGGAGAGGTGAAAGTTATTTCTGCCAGGATAACAGCTTCCGTTCCAAACGCTAATGCGAAAGGAGTTTCCCCTATGGATGACCTCATAGTTTTTCGGTATGCTCATAGTACCTTAGGCAGCTTGTCCGCCCAGTAACCCGTCCTTACCTTCAGCTTCGCTTTCAGCGTGTGCTTGATCACTTTGTTTACTGCCTCTATCTGACCATTGGTTTGAAGATGGGCGGGAGATGCGTAATAATTTACGATTTTGTATTCCTCGCACATCTCCCTGAATTTACTGTTATCAAATTGGGTCCCGTTGTCTGTTATGATGATGCTCGGAATCCCGAACCTGTATATTATATTCTTCTTGACGAAGTTGGTGGTGTTTGCCTCAGTGATATGCACGAGTGCCTCTGCTTCTGCCCATTTGGTAAAGTAGTCAACTGCCACAATAGCGTGCTTCGCACCTCCCTTTGTTCATGTGGGCATTGGTCCTATTAGATCGAGGCCCCACATGGCAAAAGGCCAATGTGAGGTTAGGCTTCTGAGTAATTCTGGGGGTTCCCGAATGTCGTTTGCTATTCTTTGGCATGTTTCGCAACTCTCCGGGAATCGCTGTGCCTCTGGGAACAAAGTCGGCCAGTAGAATCCTTGTCTAAGTACTTTGTGTGCTAGGCTCTTACCCCCAGTATGGTTCCCGCATACTCCATTGTGAACATCCTTTAGGATCTTTTTGGTTTCTTCACCGGCAACACACATTTGCAGTACTTTTGAGAACACTCTCCTGTATAATTATCCCCTCAAAATTGTGTACCGGGTTGACCTGTATTTAATGCGTTTAGCTTCCATAGCATCTTCCGGTAATACGCTGGGCCTGGTCGGATCTCTGCTATCATGACTTCCTCAGATTCTGCTGTACTCGGCTTAGTCAGGTGTGCCACCGGTATTGCTTTGGACCTGATACTCATGGTGGCTGAAGCTAATTTGGACAAGGCATCTGCTTTTTCGTTCTCTTCCCGAGGGATCTGAAAGATTTTGTACATCTTGAATTTTCTAAGCAATCTTTTTGCAATGTCCAAGTAAGCTAACATGTGCTCCTTCCTCGCCTGGTATTCGTCCAGTATCTGGTTAACCACAACCTATGAATCGCTGTAAATTTCCAACTCATTTGCTCCCAATGCTATATAGACCCTCAAGCCGACCAACAAAGCTTCATACTCTGCTTGATTGTTGGTTGCTTTGAAATCGAACCTCATGGCACACTCCACAGTGTCTCCTTCCGGGGTTGTTATAACTATTCCCGCCCCGCTGCCATGTGTGTTTGATGATCCGTCTACATGCAACTTCCATTGGAACCCACTCGCCTATTCATCTTCTATCATCCTTCTTACCTCGGCATCCAGCTCGGTGAATTCTGCTATAAAATATGACACCGCCTGCCCTTTGATTGCTGCTTTTAGCGTGTACCTGATGTCGAATTCACTGAGTTCCACTGCCCACTTGGTCAATCTTCCTAACAGCTTCGACTTTTGGAGGATGAGTTTCAACGAGCAGTCCGTGTATACTTCTATTGCATGTGCTTGAAAATATGGCCTCAATTTCCTGGTTGCTGTGATCAGGGCCAGTGCTACTTTCTCAGCTGGTGAATACCTGGTTTCTGCCGATAGCAACGTCTTGCTTGTGTAATACACCGGTCTTTGTACTCCTTCCTCTAACCGAATCAGTACCGAACTTGTCACCACTTCTGTAACCGAAAGGTACAGGTACAGGTACAGTGTTTCTCTGACCACCGATTTTGAAAGAATGGGTGCTCATCCTAAATACTCTTTCAACTTCTGAAAGGCTGTTTCACATTCTTCGCTCCATTCGAGCCCTTTTCCCTTTTTTATTGCTCTGAAGAATGGGGTGCACTTGTCTGTTGATTTTGCTATGAACCGGTTGAGTGATGCAAGACATCCAGTCAGCCTCTACGCATCCTTTAATGTCTTTGGTGAAGCCATTTCTTCTAATGCTTTAATCTTCTCGGGATTGACCTCAATTCCTCTTTGGTGTACCTGAAAACCTAAAAACCTTCCTAACGGTACCCCGAACACACACTTACTTGGGTTGAGCTTCATCCTGTACCTTCTCAGGACATCAAAGGTTTCCTTCAAATCTTCTGAATGTTTTTCCGCCATGATGCTTTTGGTCAACATGTCATCCACATAGACCTCCATGTTTCTCCCAATCTACCGAGCGAATATTCTATTTACCAACCTCTGGTACGTTGCCCCAACGTTCTTTAGTCTGAACAGCATCACTTTGTAACAATACAATCCTTGATCCGTGGTGAAAGCTGTTTTTTCTTCATCTGCCTTGTTCATCCGGATCTGATTATATCCCGAGTAAGCATCCATGAAACTCAGTAGTTCGTGTCCTGCTGTCACATCTACCAACTGGTCAATCCTCGGCAGTGGGAAGCTATCTTTCGGACACGCTTTGTTTAAATCCGTGAAGTCTACACACATCCTCCATTGATTGTTCTTCTTCTTGACTAATACTACATTAGCCACTCACTCCGAGTATTTGACTTCCCTTATTGATCCTGCAGAAAGCAATTTCTCCACCTCTTTCTTGATTGCGATGCTTTTCTCTGGGTTGAACAATTGTCTCTTTTGTACCACTGGGCGGAACTCTGAGTTGATGGAGAGATAATGCGATATCACCTTTGTATCTATCCCGGGCATATCTTTATGACTCCAAGCGAACACATCTTGGTAATCCCTCAATAATGTGATGAGTTTGGCTTTGATGTACCCACTTAGGCTTGCTCCTATCTTTACCGTTCTACTCGACTCATCTGGGTCTAATATCACTTCTTCGGTCGGCTCATCTTTTTTGGCTTCAGGCTCTTCTCTGGGGTTTAGTTCAAATTCCTTCGGTGCCTCTGCTTGCTCCTCAGGATCATTGGCTTGCTCGGCTGATATAGTGTATAATTGGTGTACCTCCCTATCCTTGTAAGCTAGCAGATTCGCCCTTCGCGCCATCTCTTGTGATCTTTTGACCACGCCTACCCCATACTCAGTTTGGAACTTCATCATGAGGGCATACATTGCCGTTACTGCCTTAGCTTTATTCAGGAACGGTCGGCCGAGCAGGGCGTTGTATGGCCAATTCTCTGTATCTACAACCACGAAATCGAGTAATACTGTCTTCTGACAAGAGGCTTTCCCGATCTTCACTGATAGTTTTACTGTGCCGAGTGACCTTACCTCTGCCCCGCCAAACCCTCTGAGTGGGGTATGAAAGGGCTGCATGTCCTTTCTATCTAATCTTAACTGATCGTACACCTCTGCATTTAAGATATCAGCTGAACTTTTATTATCAATCAAGATCCGATGAACCTCCCTGTGACCGATTCGAGCACTGATAACCAACGCATCATTTGGCTTTACGTCTACTCCGTGAGAATCAGCCTCTGTGAAGATGATTGGATCCCAGCCTTCCTTGATCCTTTTCGGGTCAGGTTCAATGGAGTTGACGTCGAGGTCTCTTCGGGCTTCCATGGCTTCCCGAATTTCTTGGGTTCTCTCCCTGTTACTTTTGCCAGTTGCCGGTCCACTAAAAATGGTGTTGATTGCTCCTTCATCTCCAGCTCTCTTGGGACTCAGCTTCTTTTCTCGTCCACCCTGCCGGTTATCTTTCTGTCAATCTACCTTATCGGCCTTTTTTAAGACAATGTCCTTCAAGTGCCCTTCTCGGATGAAGGTCTCAATATGATCCCTTAGCTGGAAGCACTTGGATGTCTCATGTCCGTTCACTTTATAGAATCTGCAATATTTGGTGGTGTCCTTCCGAGCGTAAGTCAACTGCTTAGGTGACTCTTTGGACATATTCTTTTCTTCCAAGATAGCTAATACCTCTTCCTGGTCTTTCTTCAATGGGGTGTAATTTGTATATCTGCCCTGGAATTTTTGGCGCGCCTGATCGGTTTTTGGATCATAAGCCCGACGGCCATCCCGGCCATCCCATCCATCTCGTGTTTTGTTCTTTTGCTTATCACATTTAGTGTCTGGTACATTGGCTTGGCCTTTTGTTTTGGCTCCTTCCGGACGACCACCATGTACAAAATAACCTCATGTCGTAATTTCTTCTTCCTCGACTAAGGCATAACCCCCAGCCATGTCCATCATGTCAGCATAACTGGTTAGGCGAGCTCTTCTTAAATCAAAGGATAGCTGGCCGTTCTGAAGGTTGTTGATGAATGCTGTAATGATGGCTTCATCATTCGCACTCCCTATCTTCGACACTTTCTGACCGAACCTTCCCAAGTATTTCTTCAGGGACTCGTCTTTTTCTTGCTTGAGCTGGGACAAGTGAGCCACCGATTTCTTCCTGTGTACATTCCCGAGGAACTGCCTTGAGAAAGCTTTGCTCAGTTCGCTGAAGTTGCTTATACTTGCTGCTGGCAGTCTACCGAACCACCGAGAACCTAGATCCCCAAGAGTCTGTGGAAAATTCAAGCATAGCAGGGTGTCATTGTGGACGTATTGGGCCATAGCACTCTTATACCTCCAGACATGTTCTTTTTGATCGGTATCTTTCTTGAACTGCTCTACGTGTGGCATTCTGAACCTCTCCGCAAAAGGCATCCTTAGAACTCTATTGGTGAAAGGGCTGTCTGATTCATCATCCGACAGTTCATTGCGCCCATACTGCCTGACCAAAGCATCCATCTGTCGACGATTGTTTTGCACCTCCCGAGTCAGGCTTTATATGAGTATGTCTCTATCTTCTTCTGGTTCTCCAATCGCATTGAAATTTTGACTGATGGTCAACTTCTGGCCTCTCTCCTCCGGTTCCTGCTTCCTGTGTTCTCGGTTTAGGCCATGTAATCGAACTGTGCCCCTCTGGCGTTTGTGACGATAATACTGCTCACTCTCCCCTGAGGACGATGATCGATTTCTCCGGTGAATACGCTTCTTGGGTTGGTCCCGACTTCACCTCATTCGATCTGGATCATACCGTCTATCGGAATAACCTTCCTCTCTACGCTCCCTGCTACCCCTGGCTTGCCTTTCGGACAAAATCTCTGGCCTGTTTGTAGGGTCTTGGCTTGCTTTTAAGGGCGTGTCAGGTGTTGGTATCACCACCGTGGAATGCAATCTTGTTGTTTGATTTGGAGCGGACAGGTTGTGGGGTGAAGTCAAACCTTCTGTAGTGGAAAGATCAACTCCTTACCTTGCTGCATCAGATATGAGTCGCTGCAGAGAGGCCCGGAATCGTTGCACGATTTCTTTATTAGTTGGAGGGAAACCATGGATACCGGCCAGGGCAGGTGATTGGTCTGATGTTGCTAAGGTTACATCCGCAGTATTGAAGGTGGCGTCATCCTTCAACTCGTTAATTGGTAATCCTTGACTGTATCTGGAACCGCTACCATCTCCTTCACCGACCATTGCTTCATAAGTTTTTTAGATCCCCCTCCTTCTAGCGCCAATTGTTGACGGTGATTTTTCACAGTCACTCAATCAACGATTTGATATCAAGTTTATGAATGAGAATGATTGAAATTAACACTACAAAGTATTAGCAATAATGAACAAAAATACGTGGTAAAACTCTGATTGTCGGAGAAACATCCACATGTTGTAGCCTAAGCAATGAAGTCAAATCCACTATAAAAGCTGTTATTGAATACACACTCTGATCTCTCCTCCTAATTCTCACGCGCCCCTTATTTTGTGTGTTACAGAGGTATTTATACATAATGCTACTAGGGTTTGTGGGTGCCGCTAGGGTTTGGTGTCGTGGTGCCCAAGTTTTGGACGATTGTCCAGTCCTAAACGGATTTTGTTTCCTTCTCGAGTGTAACATGTTTCCCGATTTGGCTGAGTCCGTGTTTGGGCCTGATTCTTTCTCTTCTATTTACGGGAAACCTGTTTGTTTCCTTATTAAACTCTGGGCAGCCACACCGTTGTTTATTGTGGGGATGCTGGTTATTGATTCTGCCCATGTGTTCGGGACGTGAATGTTGGTGACTATCTTTTTTATCGAATCCCAAGCATGCCCGAGCAGACTTTGCTGCCCGAGCCGAGCCGAGCCGATTTCCTTGGTCTGTGGTTGGGTTTTTGCTACTCAGGTTGATTTCTCTTCACTTCTGCTTACGTGGCCTCTTATGGTGATGATGTGCCTTTTACGACTATTTTTACCTATAACATATATATATATATATATATATATATATATATATATATATATTATTTATAGAAGATTTGGGTTCCAATTCTTCTTTCTCAAGAGAAAAAATTAAAAGCAAAAAATTGAATAATAATTTCTCTTCAATAATCATGACCAACAATTCTTCTTCCAAAGATCAACAACCCCATATCTGGAACCAGTTCTTCTCATTCTCATTTTAGGAGATCTAGGTTTCAACTTCTAGATCTTTATCTTCTTTTTTTTTTTTTTTCTCAGTCTTCATCATCAATTAAAGAAAAAAAATTAAAATAAACAAAGAATTTTTTTGGGGAGATCTGGATCTCAGTTTCCAGAACAAAATATTTTGTAAAAGTCGGAATCAAAGATTTGTTGAAGTTGAAAATTGAAGAAGAAGAAGAAAAAGAAGGAAAGAGGAGAAGGAGAGATGTCGTGGAAGAGAAGAAGAATAAAGGGAAAGGTTTTTTTTTTTTTGGTTTAGATGGCTGCTTTTATATAGGGGCATTATGGTAATAGCATAAAAATTAGGTTATAAACAATAAAAATTTGAATGTAGGTCATAAACGATCACTCAATATTTCAAATGGTTAGAAATGAACTTTTCCCTATTTTTATTATTCTTATGGAAATTTTTTTTCTAATTTAAATATTCTACTTAAATATTGATTTAATATATATAATTAATGAAAAAAAAAAAAAAGAATTAGGGTTCTAAAATCATATATATTTCAGTTATTGTATCTAACCTCAGCAATTTTACAATAAAAGTATCAAACATATGTATACTGTTTTTGAGTTATACAGTAGTTTTAAAAATGCAATTAAGCAAACATCTACTGATTAATTTCATAGCTGATTATTCCTTCAGCATAGCTAACAGTGATTACAATTAAAGTTACAGTAATACCAAACTGACCCTTAATTTATATTTCCATAATCGGAAGAAATCGGTCCCCGATAGAGGGAGATATCTCCCCACACTTAATACGGTTTTATAGACAATGGAGAACAATATTTACGATGTGTGAAGGTTTTATCCATGGTGGATTGGTAAAGAGTATTGTAAATCTCCGGTCTTCAAAACAATAGGCATTTGATACGGTACAGTACATTACATTATTTGATGAACAAAAGAGTGTGATTATACTGTTTAATTGACCTATCAAGCAATATTGATATTGGGGCACGGACAGCATTCGAAACCATGTGTATATAAGTCGTGAGTCGTGACAATAATGTAATCATAAATTAGAACAACGACATGGACTCAACAAAAAAGTAGTCCAAACTTGTATATATATAGAGGTGCGATATTAACACCCCTTAAAAATTGTATGTACACCCCTTTCGTAAGTACACCCATAAAAGGATTATAAAATTTATAATTTGTAAATAAACCCAACTTAATGTCAAAAATACCCTTTATTTTATTCTATAGTGTTTTATTTTTGCAAGTACACCCCACCTACACCTATTTTGTTATTTATTAATCAATTTTATATTATTTAAAATTTTGATAATTTTTTTTTATTCAAATAAATAATTTCCAATTCCTAAATAGAAAAAATATATTAAAATGAGTTGTGTTTTGAGATCATCTTGTTTACAGGTTGTAGATTAAAATAACGAAAAAGATAAAAAAAAAATACAATGCAATATACATGTGAGTGTTGACTGTTGCAATTTTTTTTTTTTTTTTTTTTTTTATACTGTTGCAATTCTGGAAAAACAAATGTAGGATAACTTGATAATTTTTATTTATTTATTTATTTTTTATAACAATTTGTTTAAATTTTTTCCACTGCAACCTATCTCCCTCTTTCTTATATGTTTTCATTCCATAAAACCAAACTTCATTCCCTTTTATCTCTCTCATCACGTTAAGCAACTCTCCAATTTTCTTCTTGATTGTTTTCGGTACATAAAAAACACTTCGATCAGAGGTTTTTTTGGTTAGAGATCCACAAAAATCACTTTGCAATCAATTTGTATTCTTTAACATAAACCGAAATTATATTTGAAATTAATATTTAAAAGGTCGGCTAGGGTTTGAGAAAATAGAAAAGGTTTTTAATAATTAATATGAACTTTTTAAGGAAATAGATTAATAATTATTGGTGTGTAAATACAAACTATTTAGTCATTTTAGTAATTTTATTTAGGGGTAATATTGGATTTTTAAGAAGATGTTAATTTAGGATGTATATACGGTTTTTAAGGGGTGCAAATATCGTCACTCTATATATATCAAAAAGGCAGCTAGACAGAAGGGTGACCTCTCTATCAAGATAAGGAGGATCTGGGCTGGACCGTTGGACACGTGGGCTCAAAACAGCAGCTTTCATGATTATTGAATTTATTGCTCGATCGAAATTCGAATGTGGGACTGGGAGGCAGGCACACCGCACCACGTGCGTGTTAGCGGGTCCAAACCATCTCGTGTTCACGTGACATCCGAGTGGGTTCTCACTTCTCTGTTGGGTTTATTATTTTATTTATATGTGTTACATTGTATCTTGTTATTATTAATTTATTAAGCACCCAACATAACCCAAACAAGCCAATGTAGGAACTAGTGTTTTGTTTTTATTTATATCTTTTTGGATAAGACATTTGCGACATTTTTTGTTTTTTGGTTCCAATGTTTTGGAGCCTCTTTCTCCCTCATCCTAAAACAAGACAACAACAACATAAAAAAAAAAAAAAAAAAAAAAAATCCTCATTATTTAAATAAAACAATTGCTCTCTTCTCTCCCTTTAATCGAATTTTTTTTTTTTTTTAATAATAGAAGGGCAGTTTTTGGCCATAATGTTTTACTTAATTGTAAAATTATTGAGTTTTTTGTTTTTAATTTTAATAAAATTTTAAAGACGCGTTTACTAATCGGAAATGAAAAGAATCGGAAACAAATTCCACTTAAAAGGAATTGAAGAGAATCGGAATTAAGTTACTAAATTCTATTACTGTGTTAACTAATTTTCTTAGAATTAGAGATAGAATCAAATTTATACAAAGTTGAGTATAAAAATACCTTTGTGTACAATATATATATGAGAGATTAGAGATGTATGACTGAAGCTAATAAATAAATAAATAAATAAGTTTATATTAAAAAAAAAAAAACGAAAGCAAAAGCAACATGTAATTCATGTCGATTCACAATTTTTGTTGTTGTTGTAGTATAGTGTTTTGATTTTCATCAAACTTTTGTTTTTTTTTTTTTTAATTCACAATTCACACACACACACACACACACACACACATATATATATATATATATATAAATTTTCAAATCAGTGCATCCTGATATAATTTCGTGAGGATATTGAATGTGAGACACTCGTTTTACATGTTTTGACTCAAGTGTGTAATGCACTTGTCAAAACTAGTGGCTCACATTCAATATCCTGATAAAGTTATATCAGGATGTACCGACCAAATCGAGACTATATATATATATATATAAAGTAAAAATAAGTAGGGATATTTTAGTGAAAAGATTTGAGAAAAGGAACTTGATTCCTCTCACTTACCTTAGGAATCAAGTGAGGGGAATCAAGTTCCTTTTCAATCAGGAACTTAATTCTTGATATATATGTGGGGTCCACGGAATTTAATTTCCTAAAAATTTAGTAAACACATGAATTCAAAAATTAAGAACTTAATTCCCTTTCCCACGTAGGATTACTGATTAGTAAACACGCCAATAGAGAAATTTTCGAATTCTCTCGATTTTTTTTAATAAAGCATAATTCTAAATTAAATTTTAATATAAACTAGCTGAATTTTAAATAGATTGAGTTAGATTAAATAAACAATGTTATTATAAATGAAGAAAAGATAATATCTAGAATAATTGACCAATTCAATATTTTTTTTTTTAAATAAATAATAACTGTAATCCAATTTCATAAAAGATTATATGAAGATTGTGTTTTAATCCATTTGGTAGTGGAAATAAAAGATTTGTGTGGTTTAGGTGGTGACAAGAAGGAAGCGTAATGGTAGATTGGTAGATGAAATGCTATAAAAGACCCAAACCAAGACATGTCTGGACTATAAATGCATGGGTGGTCCCCACTTGATTGACTATCAAATCCCCATCTCAATCTCGAGTAAATTTTCAGTGTGCAGCGGGAGCAATGTATCTACCACTAAAATAATCTCATGTGATTAGAGAAATTCTTCTCATTGGTTTTCAATTCCACGTGGCATTATTTTGTTTGTTGGGTGCAAGTGCATCGAAGTTCATTTCCACGTCTGCGTTTAAATCATGTTTTCGATCTCCAGGGCCCCACCAGATGGGTTCAACATGACCTTATAACATTCACGCTCTTCTTGGGAGCGTGCAATCCCAAAAATAAACATAGTTGAGTTTGATTTAAAATCTCAAAAATAAACATTGTTGGATCCTAATTGGTGGTCTAAAGCTATGTTAAATCATTTATCAAAAAATATTACAAATCACATCTTATGTTAAAAATTTGGAGATTAGATATAGATACTAGATAGTTTATTCTTTAAAAAAACAATTTGGTTAATAGCATCAGTAGCCCCTGAACTTATAGCGCAGTTATATAGTGTCCCCTATACTTTTTTTCCTGACATTAACCTATCGAACTTCCTTAAATTTGCAAAAACTGATGGATTACTAACTTCCGTTCTTTTTTTTGTCACGTGCAGCTATAGTCAGGGGTAAAGTTGGATTTTTGAAAAACAAAAATGAAAAAACAAATTAAATTTAAATTTAAATTTAAAATATATAAAAAACTAATTAAATAATAATAATAATAATAATAATAATAAATTATTATTATTATTATTAAATGAATTAAATTTAAAAGTTTATCAAACCCAACACCAAACTTCATCAAACCCAGATCAAACTCACCGTCCACCGTCCACCACCACCACCATCTCTCTCTCTCTCTCTCTCTCTCTCGCCGACGAGATCGAGTGCCAATCTCCTCCATTGGAAGTCGATCGGCGCTAGTGATGGTGATTTCTAGTGAGTCACTCTTCTCTCTCTCATTCGCCAATGAGATCGAGCGCTGACCTCCTTCGTTGGAAGTCAATTGGCCCCAGTAATGGTGATTTCTGGTGAGATGACGGTGGTCGTGTGAGTAGGTGGGTTTGGGTTTGGAGTTTGGCTTTTGAAGATTCGTATTTTGGATTGTATTTTGATTTTTTAAATTTCAATTTGTATTTTGATTTATTTTCTTATTTTTTGGTAATTGTGGTGTTCGAAATTTGGATTTTTTGGTTTGATTGGGATGGGTTTGGTTTGATTTTCTGGGATGGGTTGGGTTTGGTTTGATTTTCTGGGTTTCAATGGGTGTTTGAATGATTTTCTTGGTTTGTGGTGGTGTGGTGTTTTGGTTCTAGGTCTGAGTTTGATTTGGAGAATTTTTTCCAGATTTCTTGAAAAGATTTGGAAAAACGTTTTGTTTTTTAAGAGCTCTGATCTCTTTAATTTTTTTTATTAAAAAAATCAGGAAATCATACCAGATATCTTCGAAAACTTTTTAATTTTTAATTTTTTTTTATATTTTGTATAAACTTCAAATCTGGATTTTTTTCCAGATTTCTCGAAGTGATCTGGAAAAAAAAAAAATTTGTTTGGGGAGAGAGAGTTAATTTTTTTTTTTAATTTTAATTTTTGTTATTTTTGCTAGGGTTGTTATTATTTTTTAATTTTTTATTATTTAATTTGATTTGATTGATTGAAGTTAAAATTATTATTATTATTATTTAATTAGTTTTTTATATATTTTAATTTTAAACTTAATTTGTTTTTGGTTTTTCATTTTTGTTTTTCAAAAATCCAACTTTACCCCTGACTGTAGTTGCACATGAAGAGCACGTGACAAAAAAATGGACGGACGTTAGTAATCCGTCAGTTTTTATAAATTTATGGAAGTTCGAGGGATTTAATGTCAAGAAAAAAGTATAGGGGGTACTATTCAACTGCGCTATAAGTTCAGGGGTACTGATGCTATTAACCCAAAACAATTTGACAGGTAATTCGTGTAGATGACTTATAAAAACAAAAAAGTCTTTATAAATGGAAAAAGAAAATGACAAGATGAAAGTGAGTGAAAATGAAGGTGAGAGAAACTGAGAAGAAGAGACGAAAGGTGATGGGTGCAGGGTGCGCGTGGAGAAGAGAGAGAAGGGTGTTGTTGGGAACAGAAAACAATGAGCAATGGAGAAGGAAACAGGGAGGGCAACTGGGTCGGCTAAAAGTGGAGCATTTCAACGGACCACTTTTACAATCTGTCCCGTTCAAAAACCCTGTCTGCTTCCCCGCCCACCACGCTCCACTCCTCACGTCTCTCACACCTTGAATTGTATACTTTTCTATTTATACATGAAACCCAGATCACTTCAACTCCAATCTCTCTCTCTCTCTCTCTCTCTCTCTCTCTCTTTCTTTTTTTGCCTCTTTTGGTTTAATTTGTTTGTTTATTTATTGGGAAATCTTTGTTATTTGTTTGTTGTTGTTGGATGACATACATGGAGCTTCAACTAGGTCTCGCTCTTCCAAACCATGCTATTTCTGTCAAGGGATTCGACCTAAACACCTATCTTTACGAGCCTAAGGACAATATCACCTCAAATAACCCATCTTGGAACACTCTTGGTTTTGTTTTTTTGCCTACTACTACAAATAATGACGCCAAAAAACGTAGCTTTGATGAGGCTTTTCATCAGGTCAGATCGGTGCCACAAACACTGCCTCTGTTGCACTGGACCAATCTGCCTAATGATGAAGATGATGACCCCAAAGACCTCGACAGCAACTCTTCTTTTTCCACTAACAAGTACTTTCTTCATCACTTCCTCTTTGGTTTTTTGTGTTTCTAGAAATTGAAAATTTTGAATTGTTGGCATTTTTCAGGATCAGTGAAGAAGATGGTGTAGTGGGATGGCCACCAATTAAGAACTTGAGGAAAATACATAGACAACAACATCATGAAGGTCGTCAAGCTACAGCAGCCAAGAACAATCAGACAGTGGAAAATGGATTTTCCATGTTAGTGAAGGTGAAGATGGAAGGAGTGGCTATAACCAGGAAAATTGACCTAACCCTCCACGATTCTTTTCAATCTCTCAACACCACCTTGACCACCATGTTTGGATTATGTAAGCTCCGCTGCTGTTTCTTCTTCTTCTTCTTCCAAACTGTAAATCAATAAATAACTTAACATTTTCTGATGCTCTGTTTTAGTTTCTATTGCAGGGAATCAAGATTCAAACAGTTATAAACTCACTTATCTTGATAAAGAAGGAGATTGGTTAATTGCTGATGAAGATGTGCCCTGGAGGTATAAAACTAATGTGTTGTCGTATTGTAGGAAGACGTCAAATTATGTGTTTTCTGAATTCTTACAGAGTTTTTGGTTTTACAGAACTTTTATTCGCACAGTGCAACGCCTCAAGTTGTTGAAAAGCAGCGACTGATTGAAGTCAGGATCGTTAATTAGATCGACCAAGAACTAGCTGGTGGTGGCTATCTACTTTATTTGATTAAACAGATCCCATGTTTGTCCTTTTGTTTTAAGTTTTAAATGACTGTACGTAATGTTTAGTTTGTGCAGAACCTAATTATTAGCTGCGTAACATTTTGGATTATATTTCTCCTTTTAATGGAGACAGTCACCGTGACTTGCAATGTTAGAATTTACTTTGATACTGCTCTAAACTACCTTCTGTTTCCTTTTTGAGTTCATATGATTGAATGGGTACGAGGGTTCAATATTTTTGTATGGCTATGGTTTGAATTTGACGAACATGTGACTTGGGTAAATGACTCCTAAGTCAAATAGGTGGATACATGGTTTAGATAGGTGGATAGATAGATACTGTCAACAAAAATTGGGATAGAGTTGAGAATTCTAGTCCCAATTCATTTGTTTGATATTAAAATGACTTTTACACCCTTTAACATATCTAAAAATTACTTAAATTTGGTACCCATTGTTAATAGATGAGGGGTAGAGTTTCTGATATAAACTAGGTTGCAACCTGAACGATGTGCAGATATTGTAAAATAAAATGTAATAATAATTTAAATGGTCTTTAGTTAATTTACAAGTCCAATATATTGAATGCATTATAGATGAAGAACAATCTTGTGGTATTTATATATGGGCTCAAATCAGCTGTCAAATTTTGGTGTCCCAATTTGTGTCCAACCAACCAAATTGGGACATGTGTGCACATTTATGGAAGAAGTTGCAAAAAAATAATTAAATGTGCTATAAATGTGCACACATGTCCCAATTTGGTTGGTTTGACACAAATTGAGACACCAAAATTTGAAGCCGATTTGAATCCTTTATATATATATTTATATATAGATTTACTTCTTTACCATATCGAACATTTTATGTTAATTTCAATTCATTAGTTTGTTTCACATTCTAAAGGATCTTATATTTATATATATCATTACCTACACTAATTTTTATATAATAAGTGACATTTAATGCAACATTAACATATTTAGCAACCATACCATTTGCCAAGATTATTATTGCTTGTGTATCAAAATGATTAAAGGGTACAATTTCTGAAAAATCCAAGAATATTCTGTTATTTCGAGAATCGATCTATCCTTGTTACATTGCATGAATGTTAATTGATGTTCATTCTCTTCTCCAAGTGTACGTTGTCCTTTAGTCTTCCTTGACATCTAGATTCATAATATTATTTTTTTAATTATTAATCAGGCCATTTTATTATGTGCACTTGATGTTGATGAATTCACAAATCCGGAGAAAATAACATATACACTTGATGTGTTAATTCTTGTGAGTCTTTCAAGCTAGAATGTGAAAAATTGAAAAATAAAAAAAAATGTCTAAAAAATGAATGTGCAAAAATCAGAAAAATGTCAGTTGACATTCATGGAACAAATAATGAATGTTTGTTTTTTTCCACTTTCCATAAGAGAAAACACTAACGTTAAGTGAAGAAAACAATTTTTTTTTTTTTTTTTTTTTTTTTTAAGTATTTCTTTGATTCAAGCGGATGATAAACGATGTTTAAGTTGTTACTTTACGAACGCCATTGCCAAATCAATTCGATGTTCATTCCTCATTTGCAGACCCACCGGCCACCGCTCTGGTCGTAATGCTTCCTTTCATGCCTATGGTTCCTCACTAACTTGGGATCCATCTGCATCATTAAAAAAAAAATTCAAAAATTTCATACCTATAATAAAATCATTAACAAAAACTTAAAAACAGAACATCTGAACCAACATTTGATAATAAGGTATATTCAAAAAATTTAAAAATTATTAAAAAAAAAATCAAAAGAATGTACCTTTCCATTTGTAGGAGAGGCAGCAAACAATATTATAAATTACGGTATTTATTCAAAAAATTAAACAACAATTACATAAGTATAAATATATTAAAAAATGACAACAACAACAAAAAAAACCAAAAGAATGTACCTTTCGAAGGAAGGTTTGAGAGAGTTATAGGATAGACATCAACCGATTGAATAGATATATATATATATGGCTTCGGCTATGGTACAAATGAGAGGTATGTGTTGTACCGTGCAACACTTGAAAAAGTTGACAAAATAAATAATAAAATATATATTAGTGGATGATAGCCCAAAACAGCAACCGGTTTCAACCGGTTGCTGCAGGTTTAATATATTATATATATATTTTTTAATAATATAATTATATTATATTACATAATAATTAATAAAAAATTATATTTTAAAAAATAAATATATTAAAAATAATTAGTAATATATGAAAAATATTTTATTTACTATTTGAAATATAAAAAAAAAAAATTTGGAAAATTTGAATATCAAGAACGAGTTCAATGTAGGTTGAACAAGTTTAATCTTGATTTGAATGTTAAACTTGTTCAGTGCACAAGTCAACGTTATTCTTATTAAAAATTATTTTTTATAAAAAAAATGAATAAAATTTTTGATGAACAAGTTCATCGTAGGTTGAACGAGTTTAACGTTCATCCTAACGTTAAACTTGTTCGGTGAACAATTCATCGTAAATGAAGATCATGAACAAGTTCAACGTATGTAGAACAGGTTCAACATTAATCCTAACGTTAAAGTTGTTCAATGAACAAGTTAACGTAAATAAAATTTTTAAAATTTTTTTGTTAAAAAATAAGTTATTAAATTTATAAATTCAAGAAAATTTTTGATGAACAAGTTCATCGTAGGTTGAACGAGTTTAACGTTCATCCTAACGTTAAACTTGTTCGGTGAACAATTCATCGTAAATGAAGGTCATGAACAAGTTCAACGTAGGTTGAACAGGTTCAACGTTAATCCTAACGTTAAACTTGTTCAATGAACAAGTTAACGTAAATCAATTTTTTGAATTTATTTTGTTAAAAAATAAGTTATTAAATTTATAAATTGAAGAAAAAATTTTATGAACAAGTTAAATGTAGGTTGAACAAGTTTAACGTTCATCCTAATGTTAAACTTGTTCATGAACGTTAAACTTGTTCAATGAACAAGTTAACGTAAATCAATTTTTTGAATTTTTTTTGTTAAAAAATAAGTTATTAAATTTATAAATTGAAGAAATTTTTTGATGAACAAGTTCAACGTAGGTTGAACGAGTTTAACGTTCATCTTAACGTTAAACTTGTTCGGTGAACAATTCATCGTAAACCTCGGTCATGAACAAGTTCAACGTAGGTTGAACAAGTTTAACGTTCATCCTAACGTTAAAGTTGTTCAATGAACAAGTTAACGTAAATCAATTTTTTGAATTTATTTTGTTAAAAAATAAGTTATTAAATTTATAAATTGAAGAAATTTTTTTATGAACAAGTTCAACGTAGGTTGAACAAGTTTAACGTTCATCCTAACGTTAAACTTGTTCAATGAACAAGTTAACGTAAATCAATTTTTTGAATTTTTTTTGTTAAAAAATAAGTTATTAAATTTATAAATTGAAGAAATTTTTTGATGAACAAGTTCAACGTAGGTTGAACAAGTTTAACGTTCATCCTAACGTTAAACTTGTTCGGTGAACAATTTATCGTAAACCTCGGTCATGAACAAGTTCAACGTTTATCCTAACGTCAAACTTGTTCATGAACAAGTTAACGTAAATCAATTTTTTAAATTTATTTTGTTAAAAAATAAGTTATTAAATTTATAAATTGAAGAAAATTTTGGATGAACAAGTTCAACGTTGGTTGAACGAGTTTAACGTTTGTCCTAACGTTAAACTTGTTTGGTGAACAAGTTCAACGTAATTCTTCATAAAAATTATTTTTTTATAAAAAAATTAATGAAATTTATGAAAATTCTAAATCGCGTTGAGGTGACCTTGGGGTGACCTTGATGAGGTCGACCTAAGGTCGCCTGTTCATAAACGATGTCGTTCTATTTGGATGGCTGGATGGATTTTTGAGTGATAAGGGCAACCTTGGAGAGAGCTGAGTGAGCTCGCCCTGGGGTTGCTAACCTCTCGGATTGATGATTGATTTTGGCTTGATAAAGGCAACCTTGGGGAGAGCAGAGTGAGCTCGCCCTGGGGTCGCTCACCTCTCGGTTTCTTGGATGGTTTTTTACCTGATAAGGGCGACCTCGGGCCGTTCTGCGTGAGCTCTCCTTGTGGTCGCTATCCTCTCGGTTTCTTTGATGGATTATTATAATGCAACCAAACATTTCAAATCAAAATAAAAAATTATATATAGACATCTATAAGTACAATTCGTATTATCTACTAAATTATTAATAGAATTCATATAAATTACTAAATTTTTGGCCATTTATACAATTGTTAGATTTTTTTTTTTATTATTATTATTTTTTTTAAGTTGACACCATTATGGGTCACACTAAACACAACCCAAAATTCAACAACCCTCCCACTCCAGGGGAGGTATCTCCATGCAAATTTCATGAATTATATTTGTGAAGTTCATTTTGAAGTTTTTAACCACTAAGGTAGGATAATGGACCCTTGGTATCATAAATCAGTTTTAGAATTTCATTATTCATTTATTTCGATTTAAAATAAATTTACTAATAATAATATTACAATGCAAATATTATATGAAACATAAGGCTTATGTTATATATAAAATTCAACTCTCTTAATAGAAAACTATAATAGAAACCAAATGTGATCTTTTTTTTTTTTTTTCCTTTTCATTTTTTATACGATTCACCCATTTTTTATAATGCTTCATAATTAAATAATAATAATAAAAACTAGTTCTAGTATTTTTTTTTTATTAATAATTTTGTTCCAAAACAGTGTCAATTTGGCTATCGGATTCACCGCCTAGGCGGTCTAGACGCTAAGCGCCAGTCTACCGTATGACTAGTTACACTTGTTTATTATTACTGATTTTTTTTTTTTAATTTTAATTACCAAGTCCATTGTTAGATAAAAAAAAAAAATGCTAATTTCAATACATTATAAAAGTCAATGATTTTTTTGAATATATTTAGATTTATTTGGAATTATTAAAAGTATGAATTAAATACACCTAGATTTTAATGGAATCTTTAAAAATCTAATTTGGATACACCCAAATTTCTTTATAACCATTAATTAATCTGAATTTAAAACACCCTCACCCAAACTTTTGAATTCTTTTAAATTTTAAGAAATCTAGATTGAATATACCCTTAGTGAAAAATCATGAATTTTGTTCAATTCAGATCCATTAAATTTGAATGGAAACAACAAATGAACCCTTTGAAACATATTTAAGGTTTCTTCTTCAGAATTTTCGGTACATTTAAAATTGCTTCTTGAGCAAATTCACATTTTTGATAAATGTCTAAAGGAGCACAAACTTGGAAACATATAATTATCACATTTACGTCCATGAGTTGTATATTTAATTAGCTATCACCAAAATTCTTAGCAGTATTAACAATAATATCACTACTAACTTGCCTATTAAAATTATGAGCATGTTTACACCACATTGATGCAGCTTGGTACGATCATAATACCCCCATAATACCCCAAATGAAATGAAATTGTCGGCTTTGCAGTAGTTTGCACATACAAATCCAACAATTAAGTCAATGTTTACACCCACTAAGCATGCAATAATAATTGTTAAAACATAATTAACTATTACCATTCTGCTATTCCATGTACACAGAATGTATCCATTTCAAGAACATAAAAAAATAAAAAAAAACAAAGAGAACACCCAACATATGTTATGTTTTTATGCTACTACATAGTTTTTTTCCTCATAATCTCAACTTCTATTCACCCATATGTAAGTTAGTCTATTACATTGAAGCAGAATAGTAATTAATTAAACAAAAATTGTTGTTTCTTCTACTGACCATTCTTATCATGAACAAAAAAATTATTTCCTATTTCAATTCCCACCAAACCACCTCCATCCACCAAATTGTGCACGCCATACTGTCTAACCATACATATGCATTGCCAGATCCCAAGGCTTTAGGCCACGGATACACATTCGTAAGTTTGTCTTTAATAAGCTCCTGTAACGCAAAAAGAAAAAGGAAAAAAGAAGTTTAGAAAGCATTACAAATTTTTTAAAACAAATGATAAAAAAATTAAAACCAATGACCTTGGATATTATCAATTTCAAAAGAAACAAAATCTTCAACAACAAAAAAAAGAGAACAGATCATGACAAAAAGTAATAAAATTGAAACACTTCTTTTATAAGTGTTAAAGGCAAAAAGTAAAATAAGCTTGCAAACACTTCAAATCAACTATATAGTCAAGCTTACACATATGCAACAATACAACATGAGAAAAACAAAATTAACCAAATAAAACATTATAAAGATTTAAAGATAAATTAACCAAATTATCAATGTTGGACTGAGAAAAGGAGAAAAACAAAAGCAAGCTAAGCAAAGAGGTACCCAAATTGAATTGGATATAGTCACAATTATTGAAATTATGCTTAATATATATGCAACAAATTTATTAAAATTCATAAAAATACTTTACTTATAAACTTATTGCAAATAGTATGTTTAATGAATTAATAGTAAATTCAGTAAATATTTCAATAGATAATTTGCAAAACATAAATACATATTAGTAATTTAAACATGATATTCATTATCATGTTTAAGAGTTTTGATTTTTCCCCAAATTGTTAATAAGGTGACGGTATAATTTTGGGTCCAACGACGGCAAGTCATTCAAGTAGTTATACCTACCAAACAAAAAGAAAACAGTAAAATCATGTGAGATATAAGTAACTACAATGGAGATATCAAATACATAATAAAAGTAATTACATAACAAAACTGGCTTGATATTGCATACGATAGAACTACTTAGCATCACTGAAATTATCAGGCACAACCCTATGGATAATGAGGGGAATAGAAACGAAAAACAAAAATGAGCCATCAGCTATACAGAAAGCAGTATGAAATGCATAACATAGGCTGCAAAGCCCATGATTGATCAAACTAATTAAACCAACCTCAATGACATCTCCATGAGTAAATATTAGAATTGAAAGATATTTGTGATGTCATTGGCTTTTAATTAAAAGTAATTACCAGCTAAATATTGAATCTCTTATGGTTATATAAAAGTTTGAGTCAAAGACTCAAATCTATTCTCACATGAGGGGTTTGGGGTTTTGATTTACATGAGCTGTATTAAAAAAATCAATTTTTTTATAAATAATTCTTTTTTATAGCAACATCAATGCCACCTTCAAACTAACAGATGATATTAGGTAGTGCCCCAGGGAAGATTACAGAAAGCAAAGAAGTCCCATAAAACTAATTTCAATATCAAAAAATACATTATATAGTAGAAAAAAAATGACTTTTAAAGGAATCACAACTTTGATTATCACATGCAGCAGACATGTCAGACAAGAAAAGAAGATAAAACAAGAAATACACATCTTCATTCTTCAAGCAATCTCTATCAATCTAAATTGGCACAATTCAGAGAAAACAAATTGTAGACACACAAAACAATGCCGCCATTAAAGTTCCAATCATAAACTTATCTACCAACATTCAAGTTCATGCACCACCAAAACAGCCCATTATCTAGATCTAACAAAAAGTCTGTAGAGTTCTGATAAAGAGACATTCCAACACCCCACAAATGAGAATAGACAATTACCCATATCAGATCTCCATTGACACCAAAACATGAAGAACAAGGAAGAAGAATTCATCAAAATTGAATGCCACACCCACCTCAATGAAAATGAAACCGGTGAGGCAAATCCAATTCATTGACAAAATTTTCCCTCTTATTAAAAAAATAAAATAAAAATTGACAAAGATCCACCATCTACAAAAGCAATATGCAATAGACCCTTCTTCATTTCCCTTAAAAGACAACCCAGAAATGATACACATACATATATCAGCCCACAAAACCAAAACAAAAACAAAACAAGAGCAATTTAAAAACAAAGAGAAGAGAAGAAAAAACTCACAGAGTTGCAAACAGAAAATTCAGCATCCTGTTCTCTTTCATCCATGTCTCCCCTCCAACACTGCCTTGAAGCTGTTTCTCTTCCATTTTCATCAACTTCAAGCCCATTTTCATTAGAATACCATTAATGATAAATAATGTACGAGTTAAATAAAAAACTTAAATTCACAGATACTAAACCCTAATATACAAAGCCCACATAATCAAAAAGATTAAAAATATATATATAGTATATGAACAAGAACACTATTCTTGAAATTGAACAAAAAATAATTACCAAAAAATTACCTTCTCATTTTTGGAATTCGATGACCTAGGGCTCGTTTGAATCAGACCCAAACCTTGGTCAGATGAACCACCTGTAAACACTATCCCAAAACCTAAAACTAACTCAACAACACAAACAACAGAGGATGTGGGCAAAAATTTGAAGCAAACTAAGGAAGGGAAAGCGTACCATGTTCTGTAGTGGGTCCATCGCCGAATCCGACCTGCTCTCCCACGCACCGCCGTCACTTTTGGATTTCCATGATTGAGATGCACCCAAATTGACCCACCAACAAACCGAGATTGATCGCCAGACGCCAAACCCAGAGCACGAGACGATCTATAGAGAGATAGAGAGAGAGAGAGAAACCTAGATGGAGAATGAGAAGGAGAGGAGAGGAAGGGTTCGAATGAGGGTTTGAATGAGAGGAGAGAGAGAGGCAGATTGTTTTGTTTGAGTTAGAAACCGGTCTAAAAGGTTGTGGGTGAAATTTTTTTTTCTTATTTCCTATTTTAACCGGTTGAATTTTTTTAAAAGTGGTGTTGTACGGTACAACGTAAGTTCTTACTTGTACCGTAGCAAGCCCCTATATATATATATATATATATATATATATATATATATATATATAAGTTGAAAGGCAAGAATACAAAAAGGATTTTAAAAGGAAAATGGAAAGTTTTAATATTTATTAATAATATCAATATTAATTGTTGGATAGGAAATTTTTTTTTTTTTCTTTTCAAATTACCATTATTACTTAACCCATCACATGTCTGCCGTCTATTATAAGGAATACTAAAAGGACCATAGTACATAATATGTGTCATTAGTTGGACCATTGGGCATGCGTTGATTTCTTTAAATGCTATATAAGCTTCACAACAATTAATAACGTTAAAGACTTGGAATTTCAATCATATTCCTTCTTTACTAAGTAGTTTCAATGCACATTTATTCAATACCATGCCAACTGACATAGTAACGGACTAACGACCTCTATAGTTTTCACTGTTTACAACTAATATTCTTAATGAAACTTTTATTTTGTCCATTCATTTTCACTATTATTAAAAATTATTACAATTAGTAACTTATCAAATATTATAATATATATTATATAGATAAATAATTAACAATACTTTTTTTTTTAAATATTACAACCAATTAACAATACTTAAAAAATAATTAATAAGAATTTATGGCTTGTTGGCAATAATAATTATTATGGCTTGTCTTTTAAATTTACCAAATAATATAATACTTTTTAAAAAAAAATTAAAAATCAATTATGAGATTGGTTTAAATAAGTTGTTAACTATCTCATCAATTATGTGATTGCCTCTTGATCATCTATAATTATTAAAAATTATTACAATTAATAACTACTTAGTAGCTTTGGTAAAATATATATATATATATATATATTTCTTGTCTTTTAAAATTCCCAAATAATGCAATACTTAAATATATATATATATATTCACTATCCCATTGATTATCCTTTTGATTACCTACTGATATGATATTTACAAAAAAAAAAACAAATTGCCAAAAATAATAATTATGGCATTAATTACAAGATTGACTTTTGATTACCTCTAGATATAGATTAGTGTATTTTATTAACTATTAATGGAGTGACTTTTGCATTTTGAAAATAAAATAAAATTAATGTAGTGTCTTTTGAATTTACCAAATTATTAATTAATTAATTACTGTATTTTTTTTAAATAAAAAAAAAACTAATTAATGGCCAAGACTTTTCAGTTTTCACACTTATGCCTCCATTATAGAAATATTATATAGAGAGCAAGGGAGAGAGTGAGTTCTTTTTTTTTTTTTTTTAACCTTTTCAAACAAATAAAAAATCATCTAAAAGAAAATAAAAATGAGATAACAGTGGAATAGGGATTGGTTAAGAGAATTTAATCATTATCCTAACAAATATGGGATTGCCTCTTGATTGTTGATTTAACTGATCACCTCTTGATTGCCTCTTGGTTTGTGACTAATGACAAAATCTTTCCCACCTAATACAAATTTTCAATGAATTATGAAACCTATTCCGATTAGTGATCTTAATATATGTAGAATTTGATTTTGAATTTATCAACTTGTTAATTAATTAGTTAAATAATAATGAGTAGTGTTAACCTCTAAACTTAGGAAAGGAAACACTATATCTATCGTTTGATGAATATAATAATAAAATAAATATACCAAATATTTGATAGAATTTTGGGGTTGACTTTCGACATTATGGAATAATCCATCAAGTTACCAAGTATGGATTATAAGAAGTCCAAAACACCTTTGCATTATATTAAATAACAAAAAATAAAATAAAAATGATGGAGGATGCATCAAAATACATTAAAAGGAACACAAAAAAATTGATCTAATTTTTTTTTTTTTTGGATGTAAAATGGACTTCTTATCCTTTCACATTCACAAAAAACTCTAATGAACAAAATACCCATAACCAAGCCCTTATTTACAATAAGCTGGACGCTAGAATTAGTAAATGCTGTAAATTCTTGCTTTTGTGAACCTAAGCGCATTCAGAGATCGAGGACCTTGTTTGGTTGTGTCAACTTGACGATAATTAATCCCCAAAGAGCTAACTCCTTGTCAAAACCATAATCTGCAAATCAACCCACAAAGACATAAGTTAATTTGCACAACATAATATAGCAAAATTAGAAATGCAAATTTTGTAGAGAAAAAAAAAAAAAAACATAAAGGGAAAAAATGGTACCTAATGAATAAACGAAAACAGAAGAAAAACATGGATTAAAACAATTTTCCTTGAACAGCTAGAGAGAGAAAGAGAAATGGGGACATTAAGTGTCCGTTTGGGAGAGCTTGTCTACTGGCTAAAAGAGCTTTTTTAATTAAAAAAGCTCTTTTCAATTTTTTTTGTATTGTTTGGTTGTCACCCAGTAGAGCTTTTAAATGATTAAAAAAGCTATTTTACGTCTACTTGGAGAAGCCCAAATTTAAAGCTTTTCCAAGTAGATCTTTTGGAGTTTTTTTAATAACACTAAAATCTCCAATATAACCTTATAATTTAATATTTGTTAGAGTATTTTGGTAATTCTATCATTAAAAAAGCTCTATTTTAATTGACAACCAAACGACAAACGACCAACGACTTTTATTTAAAAGCTCTACGAGTACGTTTGGGAGAGCTTCTCAAGTAGATCTTTTTGTAGTAGATCTTTTAGAAGTAGATCTTTTAGAGGTAGAGCTTTTAAATAAATGTCGTTGGTCGTTTGGTTGTCAATTAAAATACAATTAAAATAGAGCTTTTTTAATGATAGAATTACCAAAATACTCTAGCAAATATTAAATTATAGGGTTATATTGGAGATTTTAGTGTTATTAAAAAAACTCCAAAAGATCTACTTGGAAAAGCTTTAAATTTGGGCTTCTCCAAGTAAAAGTAAAACAGCTTTTTTAATCATCTAAAAGCTCTATTGGGTGACAACCAAACGATACAAAAAAAATTGAAAAGAGCTTTTTTAATTAAAAAAGCTCTTTTAGCCAGTAGACAAGTTCTCCCAAACGGACACTACATCTAAAAGATCTACTTCTAAAAGATCTACTTGAGAAGCTCTCACAAACGTACTCTAAGAGTTTGAGGCAGATATCTATGGTGGTGGCCTATATATAGAGAAATATTAGAGTAAAGGAGCCAAATATTGTAATGAATTCTTTTAGAACTCTTCATATTACCGTATATATGTATATAACTAATTAACAATATATATTAAAAGGGACAATTCATATTATGTAAGGGAGATGAATCAATAACAAAGAATTTAATGTCAAAACTCCATTATTAGATAGATGTTATGAGTTTATATTGAGAAGTACATCCGAAAATCAAAGGTTTTTTTAGTTAAATAAAAACTGAAGGGTTGTTTAATTAATGGAGAATTAAAATGAATATATATATAAAAAAAAACTATATACAATTTAAAGTCAATGCTTCAAAATAAATACATTAATGCATTTAAATATAAAGTTATAAAATAATAATAATAATAATAGAGAAAAAGGAAGAGATATCAATTAGTTATTATAATTAAGTAATAAATATCTTGAATTTAATGACAAAGCACTAAAAAAAAAAAAAGAGTAGAGCAAGTGAGGGAGACGAAAAGGGGGGAGGTGGGAAGAATATTGAATCTATATAACTATTATTCTGGTTTTGTTAATATTGATAGAATTTAATGCATTTATTAAATAGGTGATGAATTGTGATTTAATGTCAAAGCTCTCTCACGATCCCACGTGGCGCCGTGAGGTTCCATTTTACTATATTATATTTAATGCATTTATTAAATAGTTGATGAATTGTGATTTAATGTCAAAGCTCTCTCACGACGCCACGTGGCACTATGAGGTTATATTTTACTATATTATATAGATTTTGACATGATTTTGTAGCTTTTGGACCAATAATATATTAATGATTTAGATGAATTCATGTGTCTCTTATTTATTCTCTAGATTTTCTATCAATTATTTCCTTTCGAAAAAAATAATAATATTGCCTTAATTTTTATTTCTCCTCTCTCTCCCACATCACATCTTACTGTGCATTTCTTTGCTCTTGGTGTTGAGGATAGAAATGAAGCTCAACTCTCTTCAGAGAGATAAGACCTTTAGAGGCCCAGCATTCAGTAGTTCGCACTATGGAGATCAAAATAGAAAGAAATCGTTAGGGTGGCTAGTGAGGGGTTCACCAGTTGTTTTTTTTGTCTTAAATCTTAACAGGTCCTAACTGTACTGAAATCTGAATAAATCTGAAATTTGAAGTCTAGACAACATGTTTGTTTTTCTGTATCTAAAATCTAAATGAAAAGGTTGAGTTGTTTGTTTTTTGAAAACACAACATCTGAAAATCTGTAATTTAACATTCATGCCCTTACACTATTAATAGGCATTACACCATTAATAATCAACTTTAAATTAATAGTGTAATTTTTTTTAGGATATTCAAATAAAATATTTTTTATATTCACTAATTAAAAAATAATTTTAAAAAATAATAAAAATGAGTGCTTAAAGAAATTAAATCATTTTATTTTAGATGATGATATATAATTAAAAACAATATATATAGTGTTGGGAAAAGTGACGTAGAAGCGCATGCCTATTATTAACCACATAACAAATAACGTCTACTAGCAAAAAAAAATAAAATGAGAGAATCCAATCACACAACATAAGATTTTATGTGGAAAGCCCAAAACAGGGAAAAAAAACCACGGTCATTAGGACGACAAAAGAAAAATATCATAGAAAAATATTACAACTACACAATTCTAATGTTCTTTCTCTAACCCCAAACTACAATTACAACTGACCCCAAGCTCACAACCGAGCTTACATCCTAACTCTCAGCTCACAACGCTCTCTCCAAGTACTCCCGAGTGCACCCTCAGATATTCTATTAATATCCTCCTGGGTCTCCTCCCAGATAACCTTGGGTCTCCTTCGGATCTTCCCGAGGTCTCACTCTTCGGATTCACTGACTCTATGATGTTCTCAGGTGTCTCTCCAAGTGTATTCAACTAAAGAATAAGCATCACTATTTATAGGGTCATTATTCGTAGTCCCTAAGAAATTAGACTCCTATAAGAAATTGGAAACCACCTAACAAGTAATCCCGAAACAAAACCTTTTTCAATAAGAAACTCGACTCTCACATGTTTTTCCATATATTCTAGGAGTCTCACATGCCCAATCGCACCCTGAATAACCTACCCACGCGCCCACACGCACCCAAAAACTTCTAGCACATAGCAACACACATGTGTGTGTTGTGCAGCAATCTTCCGGCGAAGCTTGACGGCGCGTCCGGTCCTGGATTTCGACACCGTTTTCACCATTGGCTTCGTCTCAGACTCTTCTGTCAAATGCTACCTGAATCGGAATCATCCAAATCCGTTTTGATTACCTTCACATCAGTTGAATACGTTTGGTTCATATGGAATACAAGCCAAATCATAACATATGGAAATAAAATTATTTGAATAAAAAAAAAAGTAATATAATATAATATAAAATTAGGGAATTGTAAAAAAAAATCTCACTATCTCTGTCTCCAACGTCACCTTTTTCTTTGCAACCAAACCATAACTCACGGTCTCTCTCTAACATATCTCATTCTCTCATGCTCTCTAATCTATCTTAAAAAAAATTAAGTTCATCAAAAGATTTGGAGATTCCAAACTCATCTTAAATGGATGAGATTAACATATACGAGTTCTTCATGAGGGGAGTGGGAGGTGAGGAGCACGATGGCAGCGTTGGAGGCGCATGAGGGATGGGATTAGAGACGTATGGCTGGTGCAAGTTCTAGTGGTGGTGATGAGTTTTATGTGGGAGGAGTTCCATGGAGACTTTGAGATGTTGGTTGATTTTTATATTATCATTATTATTTTTTTCCTAGAGTTTTGGGGGGGTAATCCATTATTTTTTTTCTAGTTATTATTATTTTTATTTTATTTTGTCTTAGCTAGGTAATCCATCGAGTGAAATGGTTTTAAGGCTGAACAATAGTTTTATATAGGGGGTGGTTGATGTTGAAAATCTTATTTTACTAAGCTCATAAGTGCACGAATCATGGTGATTCATATAAAAGCAAGTACAATTCGTTCCACGGGGAAAAGAGATTATCGACTATAACTAATTTTAATTCTAATCAAACTAAGTAATCAAAAGATTGTTGATGATTGAAAATTGAACTAAATCTATTAATCTAAAAAAGCAATTAACAATAAGTTGTTTGAATGAATGTGATCAAGGGATGGAGAAGCACTACGTAACCGATGAATCCCATATGTAAATACTCAATGTTCGTTGTTCAACTCCATTAACATGATTCAATCTAAGAAAGGGTTCATTCTTTATCTTTATTATGAGTATTTATGACTAATCCTTGACCTAGGTATGAATCAAGTGTTCTCAATTGTTATTCACCCTTGACCTAGGTGTGAACAATAACCAAGAACCCTTTAACACAAAAATTCACAAACCAAAAACAACTTCGCATTGACCTATGTCGAAGATAGATTTTATCCGCTCAATTGAATATTAATCAAGACTACGTATTCACCTATATCATAATCTCAACTATTAAATTATCAAAACTCTAAACTTGCATCAATAAATGACCATAAATCGACACAAATAAAGAATCACAATATAAGATGAATTGAACAAATCAAACTTGAATTAATAAATTAAGAACACGAATGTCTATCTAAACACATGAGCATTCACATAGGTTCATAATAATTCCCTAGTTATGGATTTAGTTACACATCATAGAGAAGAGATAAGATATTGAATAAAGAAAACATGAGAAGATCATCAAAGAGCTCCTCTAATTCTCCTTGTTGCAAGACTCCACTTGATTTAGTGCGAATCTTCTTCTTCTCTCTCTACAATGGATGGAAGGATCTTGAAGTGGTGTGTAGTAAAGGAGTGGTGGCTTGATGGGGGATGGCCCCTTTGTGGCTTGGGACCTCCCTTGGCCAATATTCTTTTGATCTTAGAAAACTATTGGTATTTATAGGTGTCTTTTCCTTGTGAGATTCAAATTCTTCCGAGTTTAGAAAATCCTGCAAGTAGGAATTCTCATGTATCAAGGAATAAGAATTCCTTCCTAACTTGGACTTCCTCTTTTGATATTTGAATTTTAATTGAGTTTAGGAAGTTTCCCAAACATCCTTTGGTCTTCTAAAGTCATTAAGATTTGATTTGGAAAGTTTCGGGACAATTCTGGACCAATTCAGAGTGTCTCTTAGCCAAAAATATGCATTACCGCGGTCTAGGACTGCTCCATAGGTCAACCACGGTCCAAACCATGGAAACCAGCTGGAATTGACCGCTACGTAGGCAGCTATGCACAAACTACGGTGTAGGCCACGATTGACTTTTTTCAACTCTGACCTTCAACTATTAAAACGGCCATAACTTTCTCTAAATTCATGAACCGTATAGTTTGTTGGAAACTAGACTTCAAAGACTTTCCAAATATATATGGATCTCAACCTGGTTCGATATGAGAAGGGAGATATGGTCTTTACAAGTTGGATGTTCTACACAAGCCTTTACAATCTCAACCATTTTGCCTCCAAACTCTCCAATTAAGTTCAAAACATCTATTTATGGATGATTACCTATAAAATGCTCACAAAATAACAAATTTTACTTGAGAACAAATCATAAATAGTAGGAAATAGGGGTCTAAAACAAGTAGAGAAATTGACTGATCAATGGTATACAAGGGCGGAGCCCTTCAAGGGCTTGGGTGGACTATGGCCACCCATGTTTTTTGAATTTTGTTTTTAAAGTTTGTGTTAATTAAAAAATAAAAAATAATAAAAACAATTAAACCCAAATTCAATATTTGCTTAGCCCATAATAGTTTAATCTTTAACTTAAAACTAAACTCAATAAACTAAACTTTATAAAATATGTCCAACTAGCCCAAAAACTTTGTTAAAATAGATCAGCCTAAATGGAGGGAAAAAAAAAAAAAAAAAAAAAAAAAAAAAGGATTAGGATCCTCTGCTGAGCTCATTCTCTGCTATCTGTGCTGAGCTTTTGAGGATCTAATGTCATGTTAATATTAATGCATCCAACGGTCTAAATTATGTCCTTTATTTTTATTTTTCCTTTGTATACCCTAAACGATTACGTATTAACATACCTCAAAACTTTTGCCAGACCTTTCTCCACCAAATTCTATCTTATTAGTTTTGACCCACATATCTCCTCTGTTACGACTTCAACCATCTCTTCTCTGTCACAACCTCAAGCCAGAAGCCTCATACAATATAATATTTCCCTTGCATTGTATTTTTTTAAAACCGTTTTAAGTAAATTAAAGTTAAAGGGCACCATTGTTCTGATCCATCTCCACTCTCCGGTTCCTTTCAATTCATCTCAAAAATTTGGCCCCCAAATTCGATTGATCGGAAACAAGAAAATCTCTAGAATAAATTTCACCCAATGCAAAACCCACCAGTAACGGGTGTCAAATCTATTTTCCTATCTCAAAAAAACCACATGTATTCGGTGTCAATATCATGGCTTTTGCTAAAATTTCAAAACATTTCTCAATTTTTCCTTGGATTGTTTACTTTGCCGGAGTTTTCTTCAAATTGTTGGGCAACAACTATAATGTCCTCTCAATTCAATCAAGTACCACCAACACATGTGGATGTTACACAGCAAAGAAATATTATTTCCACTTAAAGGGCTGGAAAGTGTTAGGTTTGTGGGTTGAAGACAACAGAGAAGAGATTGAGGGGCTAGAGAGTGTTAGGTTTCTGGGTTGAAGGAATGAAGTCGGCGGAGAACAGATAGGTGGGTCAAAACGAAGAAGAGAAACTCGTCTTTTGGTCTTTAGAAAAATTGTTTTGGTTTTATTAAAATGTTGTCGTTTAAGTTGTAAAAAGGGGAAAATTAAATGAAATAAATCTAAACCGTTGAATACTTCAATTTACACATGTCATTAGATCCTCAAAAGCTTAACATAGATCAGCAGAGAGGAAGCTTAGCAGAGGATCTTAATCCAAAAAAAGAAAAAAAACTCCTCTTCTTATTCCAGCAATTATCATTCGACCGATTTCCAAACCCCTCACTTTTTCTCTTTTTTCTGCTTTCCCAAATCTCAAACTCTAACTTCGCTTTTCTCTTAAATTTCCCAATTTGAAGGTAAATTCCCTTAACTTTAATATTTTTTATTTATTTACTTAGATTGATTTTAATTTTCGGCTTTGCATTTTATGATTGATATTTAAGTATTGTATTTTATGGCTGAGATTTAGGTTTTGTATTTTAATGTGTCTCCTTATGGGATAACAAAGTTATAAAAGAGAATAAATTAAGAAAACTAAGATTTATTTTACTTTTGGGGATTTGAAAAGAAAAATAGACATTGAAAAATCTTACTATGTGGTCAACACCACTATCTCTTACTAGGTATATCCATGATGCTTAAAGTCTCCAAAAGGTTCTTTTATTTTCACTCTTCAAATGTCTATTTGCTTACATAGGTGGCAGTTTGAAGAGTGAAAAAAGAAAAGTTATTCCAAAAGGCTCTTCAATTAGAAATATATTTATATTATTTTAATCTTCAAATTAGATAGAGTTGTTTGAAATCTTTCAAATAGAGGTGTTTGAAATCAGAAAGAGCTATTCAAATATAGTTGGTAAATATAAATTGAATAGAGAAAAGTCACTCGGTATTATTGAAGAGAGAGAAACAAAATCTCAATTGAAGAATCTCATTTAACGAGTCTATTGGAGCCACATATGCTGATATGGCTTATTTGACTTTCACACAAAACTTATTTAACGAGTATGTTGGAGTTGCTCTTATTGATTTGATTAATTTTGCTTAGTTGTTCAAAATTTCTGTCGGTTATATTGGGAAGGAAGTTTTTAAAAAAATTCAGACACATAACACTTCAGTCACAATTTCTGACTTTTTAACGTTAGATGGTTTTTTAATGTTTTTTCAGACTTCAGATGTGTGGAAAAAACTATCAAGAAGTCTTAAAGGCATTTTAGACCCTTTAAGACTTCAGATGGAGAAAACAAAAACCATCTTAGTGCTTGTTTGATTGAGTTTTCTACTACCTCAAAAGTTCTACAAACGTCTATTTGAGTTTTTTTGAGTTGTTTGGTTGGGCTTTTGAGATTGTCTATTTTAATTTGAGTAAAGACTAATAGAGTTTAAACCTCTACTAAGCAAAAGCTCATAGGGAGGTACTTCTCCAATTAAACATTTTTTTTTAAAAGGTCTACCAACCAAACATCTATAATTTTTTTTATTTTTTTCAAAAACTCTATTTTTAATAGATCTACTACAAATAGATCTTTTACTAATAGATGTTTTTCAAAAACTCAACCAAACAAGCTAGTCAATAACGTTCGCCTTATTAATTTTGAACTTGTTACTATATTTTACCGGATAAAAGCGAAAAATAACTTATTTTGCTTTCTTTTCATTTTGGTTTATATATAGTTTCCCTGGTTCGTTTGTGTTGCTGTCAATGGATGCATGGTTATGATTGACACGTGGTGGATACAAGGTGACAAATGTCATCTTGCATGCAGGTGCCCCTGAACCGCTTCCGAGGGATCCATTCTCAGAAGGTTGTTTGTACATGCATTACCGTTGTGCTGTATTCGGTGTTTTCCACTTTCGGACTCTGAGTTCACCATCGGAGGGTGTATCCTTCCGAGATTCACAAAAATGCTCAACATAAGGCATGATCCATTGTCCCAATTTTTTACACAAGATTTGCTACACATCTATGGCCCTTAGATTTAGAGTATTTGGATGGTTAAGATTCAAAGATTACATAATGATTTATTATCTTCTCTCTCAAATTAATTGCTTCCATTTTTTCTTTCCTCTCTCATATGTCTTTAATTTAATATATTTATCTCTCCCTATCATTATCTATATCTCTTCCCAATATCATCTACTGCCACTGAAACTGGAAAAACAAATCAGGAAAAAAAAAAAAAAAAAAAAATCTCATTTTTCTAACTTAGCAATTAGCATTATCTACACGAATGATGATCATTTTTTCATAAAATCAACACAATTTGATCCATTGAAAAATAAAATAGGGAGAGATAAAATATATTAAATTAAAGATATATGAGAGAGGAAAGAGAAAATGGAAGCAATTAATTAGGGTGAGAACATAATAAATCATTAAATCCTAACGATCCAAATCCTTCAAATCTAATGGTCATAGATTTGTGTTAAATCTTGTGTATCAAATTAGGGTCATGGATCCTCTAAAAAGGAGCAACAATGTGCTGTGGCCGAAAATCGTTTGTTGGTGGTAAAAAATGGAATGTTAATATGTTATTACACCACTTGTTGACAATTTAAATGTCTATTTTAAAAGACGAAATGAGGTTGGTTCAATGATAAAACCCCTCACACATGTATTATGAGATTATGGGTTCGAGTCCTCCCTTTTTTCTAAAAAAACCCGGAATTTATATAATAATGTAATACTTATAAAAAATATATATATCTATTTTATAAATAAATAAATAAATTCATATAATAGGATCCGATTAACTATTTAGGAGTAAATAATTGGGTCTTCCTAGGGGTTAATTGCACAAACTTACCATGTGTTTTTCCTTTATAGCAAAATATTTAACAAATAGCCTTAATCACACAAACATGCCCTGCCGTTAGTGGTCAACAGTTAATTTTAACCATTGACTATCTTGTTGAATGGAAAACTCTAAAATACCCCTAATTATTTGTTATTGTGAAAATACTTTATCATTTATTTGGTAAGAAATTGAATTAAATATATATAAAAATATATATAAACAAAATAAACAAACAAATCAACCGGACATAATCTTACATAAAAGAAGAAGAATTAATTGAAAAAAAAAAAAAAAAACTGGATAAGCTGATCTCACTAGAGGAGAAACCAGAAGAAATCGTCGACGCGGATCTTCTCCAACTGGAGGAGATCCGACGCAGATCTTTTCCGATTGGAGGATACTTGACCCGGATCTTTTCCGATTGGAGGATACTCGATGTGGATCTTTTCCGATTGGCACGGATCTCCTCACTGAGCAGTTGCGTTGGTCTCGTTGGCATCTGATAGATCCAACTACTCCATAAAATATGGATTTTGTTTTGGGTGAAGAAGAAGATTGGGCCGGTGATGGAGCACGGCTTCATCTCAGATGGTGATCGTCGTTGGAGAGGTTGGTCTCCACTGCCAGTCAGATCTGTTCCGCTCGCATTGCTTTCCTCCATTCGGATCTACTCCGCTCGCATCGGATCCATCTCTGATTGAACTCGATCACCATTTGATGGAGCTCCATTTTTGAAGATGATGGAGGTGCGATGTAGGTTCTGCTCCATTTTTTACCAGATTGAATTTCTGTTTTTTTTTTTTTTTAAATTGACGTGGTTTGGATTATTGCATTTGATTGGGATTATTAGAATTGATTTGGGTTTGTAGAATTGATTTTTGGCATTTGTTTGTGTAATTGATTTTTGGTTTTTATTTGTGGAATTTGATTGAAGAAATTTGGATTGTGTTTGGGGAGTGAGAAATTGTAAGAAAAAGGAAGAAAAATATATGTAATAACAGCTATATTCAACTTTTTTCTAAAATTAATAAAAATAATAAATGAATAATTTCTTGATGAAATGGTAGGGTTAAATTTGTCATTTTATAGATTTGGCTGGTCAACCGTTAAAGTTAACGGTTTGACTCTGACGGCGAGGGATGTTTGTGTTTAAATAGGGCATTTGTTTGAAAATTTGCTTTATTAGATAAATAGAGGTTATGTTTGTGCAATTAACCCTCTTCCTGGAGACAAAATACGGTTAAAGGGCTTATGGGGCCTGTTTGGCTCTATCCTTCTAATTGGGGTGGATTTGACATCTATAGGATTTTATGATGGGCCTTGTCTTCTGGGATTTGGGTTCAACAAATTACACAAAATTCAGGTGCAGTTTCAGGTTTGGCCTTTTATACAATAAACACTTTTTGAGAAGGGGTAAATACACTCAGATCCTTTAAAGTTTGTCATAAATGTAACTAAAGAGCGAATTGAAATTGCACCAGTAAAAAATAAATAAATTATCCATAGTTGATAAAATTTAAAAATGAAGATAATATTTTTTATATAAAAATACTATCGAAGTAAATTAATTGAAGATAATATTTTTAATAGAATATAATTTTAAAATAATTTGAACATGGAAAAATAAAAATTTGTCTTAAATTTTTTAAATTATTATTATTTTTTTGACTACTTTTAAAGTAAATAAAAATATGTTATTTAAAATTATCTTCATTTTGAATGTAATTATTTTTCATGTTTTTAATTTTCATTTTTTAATACATACTAGAATTTGATTGTTTTACACGTGTGAGTACTACATAAAAAGTTAGAAGTTTATTTAATGCGCAAATTGCACCAAACCTCTAAGGGGCCGTTTGGTATGGGGTAATCAAAATAATATGATTCTTGGGAATATGAAACCTAGGAATGTGATTACTGGGAAAGTTGTATACATGTGTTTGGTTGTATATGGGAATATTATGTTGGATTCCTGGGAATGTTAGATAATTGTGTTTGGTTCGTATGGGAATGTTTTTGTCTTTATATATAAAAATATGTTAAAATTAATTTTAAAATAAAAAAATTATAAATAAATAAATAACATCAGTACATCACACTCATCGTTATCTTCATTATTGTCTAACAAAACCAGATCAAGAAAAGAAAAAAGAAAAAAAATGGATCAATCGTCTTCTTCTTCATCTTCTCATCATCGTCATCTTCATCTTCTTCTTCTCGTCGTCGTCGTCTTCATCTTCTTCGAAGCTCGTCGGCGTCGTCGTCATCATCGAGAAGCTCATCGTCGAAGCTCATAGTCGTCGGTGTCGTCATCATCGAGCAAACCCAGATTGTTTGATTCAATTTTAAAATTGATCGATTTAGGTTTGGGTTTGGGTTTTTTTTAAATTGATTCGATTGGACAAGATTGGGATTTGGGGATGAATTGAAGGGTTTGTGTGATTGAAAATTGAAGAAGAAGAAGAGGTGGTGTGATTGAAAATTGAAAATTGAAGATGAAGAAGAGGCATGATCTACGTGAGAACGAAGAAGAAGAACATTAAAAAAAAAAAAAAAAATTAATGAGGTGGGAATCACAGTGGGAATCAGATGCCCGGGAATCAGAAACCCACCTGTTGGGGTGGGAATCATAATACACCCTTGGAGGGTAATGTGATTCCCATGGGATTCACATTCCCAGGAATCTGAAATTGCAAAACTTGTAACAAACGTGGGAATCCTCTCAGATTCCCATTCCCATGCCAAGATGCCGGTATACCAAACGGCCCCTAAGAGGTTTGCTCTTTTACATGAAAAAACAATTTTAAGGTTTATTGACACTCATCTCCTATGACATTAGTCAAACTTGGTCAAATTTAACCGTTGATCAAGTTCGACCGTTAAATCTAAGGGTATTTTCATCATTTCAAACATTTAAATTTAAGAAAATGAATAAGAAATTAAAAATTAAAACATTTTAAAAATCACCACTGTTTATCTATGAGATGGACGGTGGAGATCAAATTAAAAACAAAATAACAATAAACGAATATTTTAAAAAATAAATTGAGCAGCTAGTTGAGATCCGGATTGAATCTATACATTCGATCTTCATAGAACTCATAGTAAGAGTCGCATCCTAACCACTCATTAATTATAAGAGTAATGCTAGACATCCCAAATTATTTTCCCAAATGATGTTGCACGTAAGGTGTCAGCATCTTATAAATTATGAGATTATGTGGTGACTGGTGTGATGGTGATACTTCACATGCCACATCATGTGGGACAGAATTTGGGAAAATTCTTTGGGACGTCTAGCATTACTCTAATTATAATTAATATGAGCAAATTGCACTAAACCTCCCTGAGGTTTGCCTTCTTACACTCTGAAACAACTTTATCATAAATTGACACTTAGACCCCTATGTTAGTCAAACTTAACCGTTGCCCAAGTTTAACCATCAAAAGACTAAACTACCCATGATTCCTAAATTAAATTAAAAACAAACAAAAAATATTTATAAAAAAAAAAATGGATCTCCACCATCTGTCTCAAACATAGATGGCGGAGATCAAATAAAATTTTAAGGAATTGAAACCGATTGAATAACTAAAATAATAATAATAAATAAATAAAATTCATAAAAGAAAAGAAATTTAAAAACAAAGCAATTTTGAAAAACAAAAAAAAAATTGAAAAACTGAAAAAATAATAATAATATTTTTTAAATGGATATCCACAATTCATCTTTAAGATGAATGGTGGAGATTAAATAGATTTTTTTTATAAAATGAAAAAAATAAAAAGGGCCACCGTTTATCAAGATAGATGGATGGTGGATCTCCATTACAATTGAACTTTACAAATTCATCTTCAAAAGATAAAAATTCTTATTAAATAGCAAAACAGCTGACAATGACACATCCTTGTGTGAAGAAGATACCCACAAACTGACAAACGCTAAAAAAAAATTAAAAACAGTAAATTGTGTGGTATGGAGAAAAGAGAGACGAGAACACAACTAAGAGAGAGAGAGAGAGAGAGAAGATGAACGACGAAGAGATCCTCCGTTTAGTTTTTATACTCTTCCGTTGGAAAACGAAAATGTATGGAGATCCATGGAGATTTCCATGGATTGGATCTCCACCATCCATCTATCTTGATGGACGGTAGAGATCCCACCTCTATTTTTTTTTCCTAGGTTTGTCTTTTTTTTTTTTCTAGGTTTGGTTTTGGGCAAAGAGTTCAATCCTTTTATTTTTCTGGGTTTTTATTTGCTAAAATATGTTTTGTCTTGTTTAATTGATAAGGAAATTTAAGGGTTTGATTGAGAACTTGAGATGTTTATCTGTTAAATGTTTTTCTCTTCTTTGGTTGAGATGTTTATTTGTTAAATGATTGTTTGGTTGATGAGAAAATACAATGGAAAGTGGATGAATTTTTTATTTTAATTTTTTAATAAGAAAAATGAAATCGACCTAGACTTATTTTTTTTAAATGTTTGAAAGGTCAAAAATACCCTTATTTTTTATGGTCAAATTTGGTTAACAGTTAAGTTTGACCAAATTTGACTAACGGCAAGAGATGTGAGTGTTAATTTGTGATAAAATTGTTTATGGATACAAGAGGACAAACCTTAGGGAGGTTTAGTGCAATTTGCTCTTATAATATTTATGAAGGAGTTACATATTGACTAAACATTCATTGAAATTTTTGTGAATGAGTGTGTGTGTGAAAATAATCCAAATTTGTTAATCAAACGTAGGCTATGTCTGTGTGTTAAGATTTGAGGTGTGAAAATAATCCAAATTTGTTAATCAAACGTAGGCTTTGTTTGGGATTGTTTTGCTTAAGTGTGTTAAAATTTGAGGTGTGAAAATAATCCAAATTTGTTAATCAAATGTAGGCTATGTTTGGGATTGTTTTGCTTAAAAAATAATACGCTTATAACTTAACTTTAGAAATAATCAACTTAACAAAAAAGTGGGTAGGTGTTTGGTAAACTAAATTTTAAAATTGCTTTGCTTTTGAGAATGTGGAAAATGTATTTGATGAAATGACAAAAATAGACGTCATTTTATTAATGTGTTTGTACTAACATTGTTAAGCAATTTTAAAATGATATCTTTGGGCTTAAAAAAAAATGATAGCTTTGGGGAGAATGGACTCGTTGCAGATCAAAGGCCCAAAACAAACCCGACCCGTGACTTTAACCCGGTTTTCTTGAAACCATACCCGCCACCGCCCCACTCCTAACCACTGCTCGTCCCATGTCGTTGCTCGTCCCGTCTTCGTCAGCCGTCACCAACCTTTGTTTTCTCGATCGATTTCTCTGTTTTCGCAAGGACCATTTTGGGCCATGCTTTTTGTCGCCTTCGGCGTCACTGGAGGAGGTCGATCCTCATCCGGCAATGGAGGATGCAAGACGCCTCCTCCATTTCCAGATTTTATGGCGCCTCTTTCGACTTCCAACAATGGCCACCACAGCAGTGGCAACCAAATCGATCAGATTTTTTATATTTTCATATTTTTTACTTTTTAGTTTTTTATTATATTATTATTAAATATAAAGGTAATATTGTCTTTTAATTAAATAGTGATGGCATTGTAGACATTGCATAAGCAATAAGCTAGATTCTACTTAAAAAAAGCAATCCCCAACCGGCTTCTCAAAAGCTAATTATTGGAGGAGCAAATTAGAAAATAAGCTACTTTTTGGGAAGTTTACCAAACACCCATTTGCTCAAAACTTGAGAAATAAAGCCCCGTTTGTTTCACCGCATTGTATTATAGTAGGCAATTAAAATATACTAAAATAATACAATACAGTGTTTTCGCAAGGGCCGTTTTAGGCCATGCTTTCTGTTGCCTTCGGCATCACTGGAGGAGGTCGATCCTCCTCCGTAGGGATGTCAATGGAGCGGGTATGGGGTGGGGATACCATCCCCATTCCCCAAACCCAAATATAACTAGGATTCCCGTCCCCGCCCCATTCCCCACTTGGTGCGGGGACGGGGAGTCCACATTTGGGGAGAGGGCTCCCGGTACCCGCCCCATCTTGCCCCGCCCCGTTTGATTAAGACAATATTCTAATTATATACCTTATATTTTAAGCCACAATCATAAGTGTCAATTAGCCTTTAAAAATATTAAATGATTGAGGAAAAAAATTAGTTAAAAAAAGTAAATAAACTTTAATTCATAGTAAGTCTATTGCAAACTAAATTACCAAACGTATGAATATTACACCATTCTTTTTCAATAAAAATGAAATTGAAATACAAAATCATCATAATTAAATCTGCCAAAAGAAAATAAAGATTGAAAGTTTAACTCCTGATACTTGTCTAAGAACAAGTGCTAATGACAAAAATGTGACCATGCATCTTCCATCTCCATGTGAAATTCCCTTAAGCAATATATTGTAATATATACCTAGAGGGGGGGTGAATAGGTATTTACTCAAATTCTCCCAATATTAAAAATGATGCGGAATATAACAAAGAAAATGCACACTTGATAAGATTTAGCAAATGGATTGATTTCACTAATACAAGAGTTAATCAATTTACAAGATATGCAATCAATGTAAGATATGGAAGATAAAGAAATGTAAAACAAAAATGAACACAAGTATTTTTTACGTGGTAAAACCTCAAAGAGGAAACATCCACGGGTTGATACCACAACCACCGGCGAAGCAATCCACTATGTGAAAAAAGGACTTACACACTCAAGCTATCAACTCATGATATCCGCTCAAGCTATCAACTCCTAATCTACCCTCGGGCTAGTGAATCACCAAGCCTACTTCCTATCCGAGATGTATCCTACACCTCTAGAAAGCAAATTCCTATCCAAGACGCTCACGTCTCTAGGAAGATTTCTTGCTTGCCTATCCGGATCCTCCTGACCCTAGACAAGTCTTCCTTGCTTGATTATCCGAGTCCTCCTGACTCTAATCAAGACTTCCTTGCTCTATCCACAAAGATTCACTCACTTTGCTAGAGACTTCAACCTAATGCAAGGCTATGATCTAAGTGATGCAAGTGATGCAAACACAATCAAATTAAGCTAGATGATCAATCAAGCTAAATGTACATGTTCAATGATAATCTAGAATATGCTTTCAACAAACAATCACAAATGTATCTAGAAATCAAGACATGCAAATCAATAAGAACAAGATATGAATATTCAATATATCACACTAAAAACCTAGTTCTTAGATCATGAAATTAGACATAGAAAATAACATGAAGCACATCATATATACATTTTTCTAGAATCAATTTCATGTTGAATCAAGTTTAGCACAAATATGTTCAAGAGAAATCACAAAACTAAAACTCAATTGACAAATGATCAAACACCCCTAGCATATGATCTAACATACTTCTCAACAAATTTCATCAATCAAATAGTAAGAATCAAGAGATGAAATTGAAAAAGAAGAAGTTGAACAAACAACCTTGACCACGTACTGAAGATCAGGCAGCTGGGAACAATGAAGAAGTCAGCTCCCTCTGGAAATGATTGGGGTTTGTAGCTCTCCTCAAGACCAACAATTTTGGCTTTTGAATCGATTGATTTCGAGTTCGTATGAGAAAGATATGATCAAAATACTAAAACTAAAAATTGAAGAAAATCTGCAGAATTTCGTGAAAAGTTCTTCAAGTTCTTCAACACATGTGGAGGGAAGGAGAAGTGTTTAAAAAGAAGAGAGAGAAGAGATTTTCGGGCCAATCAGAAAAGGCCACGTCACCCACCCCGTGGGGGGTGCGTGGGCCTCACGGGGCCAGAGAGGGTCTCTGGCCGTGGGGCCCACGGCCTCCCTCACGGCGTGGCCCACGTGGCCTCTTGGCCACTCTCACCTCTCTCGCGCACTCTCACGTTCTTCAGCCGTAACTTGGGCATCCGAACTTCGATTTCGAATCCGTTTTCGGATTACGAATTGTGACTCCCTCACGCACGATGACGACTACACAACTTTGAAAAATGGTTGAGAAATTATCTCAGAAAACGACGATGAAGTCAACTCAACGAATGAGAACGAAAAGTAGCGTAGCTACATCGTTTGGACTCGAAACCTTATGAATGAGTAACCGAAACGACCGGAACTCAATAAGGCATCAAATAAGAACATGTTCAAGTCCAAAACACAAAATACACAAACAAATAAACACATATTCACACAAGCATGCCATATCAAAGAGATAGTCACAAAGCATGCAATTCTACAATGTTTGTCTATAAGAGACCAATGCATGTGCATACTCAAAAGTGTGTGAATGTGTTATACCAAATGTTTGAACCACGATGCAGGGACATACATGTATGAATTATGTGTGTGTGCGCTTACGCCTTGCAAGAGGAAGAAGAATCTAGATACCTTAGCATCTGAGTACGCGATGTTCCTCTTGAAGATGATATATGCAAGATACGTTGCTTTTAACCTTTGAAGCTTCTTCTCTCCAAGAAACACCTAAGCAACTAATCAATACAAATAAAGAGTGTTTTGCAATGGAATCAAGCCAACACAAATCTAAGATCTTACACCATGTATAATTAAATCAAAAAAAAAAAAAAAAACATTACATTTGAACTGTTTATAAGAAAAAGGTTTCTTCCCAATTATATTTTGAAAGTAAATTGAAGAAAAAAATTGTAACATAACTGTGTTTCTTGTTTTTTAATCATCAATGCAACATGTTAATTGGGGTATGGGGTGGGGACGGGGCAGGGACCAAAATACCATTCCCCGCCCCAAAAATAATTGGGTTTTAAAATCAAATCTCTTCCCCACCACATACCCCAATTAACACGTACCAAACTCGTCCCAAACGGGGTGGGTCCCCGCGGGGCCCCGTACCCATGGGGATTTTTGACATCCCTACTCCTCCGGTAATGGAGGATGCAAGACACCTCCTCCATTTCCATATTTTATGGCGCCTCCTTCGACTTCCAGCGATGGCCACAACGGCAGTGGCAACCAAACCGATCAGATTTTTTATATTTTCATTTTTTTGTTTACTTTTTACTTTTTTATTATATTATTATTAAATATAAGGATAATATTGTCTTTTAATTAAATAGTGATGGCATTGTAGACATTGCATAAGCAATAAGCTAGCTTCTACTTAAAAAAAGCAATCCCCAACCAGCTTCTCAAAAGCTAATTATTGGAGGAGCAAATTAGAAAATAAGGTACTTTTGGAAAGTTTACCAAACACCTATTTGCTCAAAACTTGAGAAATAAAGCCCCGTTTGTTTCACTGGATTGTATTATATTAGGCAATTAAAATGTACTAAAATCATACAATACAGTGTTTGGTGCAAACATTGTATTGTATTATTTTTTTAGTACATTTTAATTGCCTAATATAGCAAACATTGTATTAGCTAATACATTATATTTCGTGGTATTAAGTTGTATTGTATTAGAAAAAACACTTTTTTTTTTCAACAAATATGGAATATTGTTGAAATATGTGTTATGTTGTTAATATTTTTTTATATTTCAAAATTATATAGGAAATATTTATTTTATATATAAAAAAAAATTATTTATTAAAAAATTTCCAATTAAACTAAATATTTATTGATTTTTTATATAAAAATATTTATTGATTTATTCATGGTAAGGATATTTAAAATTAATTATTAACTTTTTTAAAAAAAAAAATTATATTTTTTAATATAAAAAAAATTCAATAAAATTATAGGAATAACTTAATACGATATAATACAGTGCATCACCAAACACATGTTTGTATTAATGATAATACAGTGCAATACAATATAATACAATTCAATACCGTCCATTACAATCCAATACGGTGTGCCAAACGAGCTCTAAGTGATTATTTCTCAAGTAAAAGCAATCTCAAACATAGGGCCAGTTTGGTATTACTGTAACTTTTATAATAATCACTGTTAGCTGTGCTGAAAGAATAATCGGCTGTGAAATTAATCAGCAGATGTTTGGATAATTAAATTTTTAAAACTACTGTATAACTCAAAAGCAATATACATATGTTTGGTAATTTTATTTTAAAAGTGCTGAAATTAGTTACAATGATTAAAATAAACATTATTTTAGAACTTTTTTTCATTTTTTTTTCATTAATTATATTATATTAAATTAATATATAAGTAGAATATTTAAATTGGAAAAAAAAAATTCATAAGAACAATAAAAATATTTTTAAGAGATTTTACAAATCAAATCAATATTTAATTAGAATCTTTAATTCTTAGATGAAATAAGGTATGTAAATGATTTTAATTTGATTTCATAATGATAATAATGATATTTTAAATAATTCATTAAATGCTGAAATAGATTATTCCATAATCACTTTCAAAAAGTAAACCCCCACTTAATTCTCAAAATCACTGTCAAAACTTGTCAGATTATCAATTAATCACTTTTGAAAGTTTTACCAAACATCATTTTATGTCAAAATTATAAAATAAGCTAATTTTAACTTTTCAAAAGCAATACCAGGCATACCCATAAAAATAACTTACTTAATGAATGATCCAAGGGATCATGTGACCTCTCCGAAAAAGGTAGATTCATTATTTTACAGTTTACACCACATCTCTCTCTCTCTCTCTTTTTGTTATCCGAAAATTATTCCCCACCAGTATATCTGCTTGCCACGTCACTCCAATACTTAATATACAGATCGAGCGCCATGTGATTTGAATCCTTTGAGAAAAGTTTAAGTAGAAAGGTTTCACCACGTTAGCGGTGAGAATGTCCAGTGTAATTATGACATGTAGCATCAATTGCGTTATCACCTCTTATCTACAAGTGTACAGATTTCATTGGGGGAATTTAAATAAAAAAATAGTACTAAAAACACAGGATAGTATTTCCCTAAAAAATTGGATCCTTTGTTTTCTTTGCGGTTGATAGTGGTCTCACAGTTACGCACTTACGCACTCTGTTCAAAACTCCAATAAAATTTCTTTAAAGAAATAAATTATAATTTCGCTCTCTACTTCTCTCTCATAGTGTCATTCTTTAAAAAAAGGCCAATGTTTCCCAAATAAAAATGGCGATTCTTTACCTGCTCTGGCGGGAAATGCCTAGTTCTCAGCCTCTGCAACTACACTGAAAAAGGCATGTATTCTTCTGATGCTATTCATCAACTATGTTTAATCTCGCCAACTTCATTGAATCAGAATCTGGTTTTTTTTTTTTTTTTTTTTTTTTTTTTCGTTTGGGACATTTTTCTTACATTGCTTTATTTTAAGGGTTTCCGCCTTTGTTTCTCTGTATTTGGTAAATTTATTTTTATCAGGATTTCGATTTTAGTTTATTTGATTAATTAATGTAGAACGGTGTTTTTGTTGTTGAAGGCTTGAAGCTATAGATCCAATAAGTAGGAAATCTTTGATTAGGAAACTATTGAAATGTTTACATATGTTTCATTGGGAAGACAATTTTTTTGTAATTGAGTTGGTTGGTGGGTGTGACTTAATTTTGTGTGCTTTTATTATTATAGATTCCCTAGTTGTTGTTTGCTTTCTCTGGGTTTATGTTTTCAAATTTAAACTGGAGTCTTTGTTTTTATTTAAGTGTGTTGTTTTCTTTATAATGTTTTATCAGAAAATCAATCCAAGAAATCATATTTTATCAGTCAAATTAGTGTATTCTTCTTCCTGGTTTTATCAAGCCTCTCCTTACAAGCCGGTTTTTAAGGATGGGTTCTATCTAATGGGTTCGTATCAGAAAATATATTAATTGAATGAAATTTGTTACTGTTGAATTCGATTTTAAGTGCAAAACTTCTCTTTGTTGTTGCAATACCAGAAAGCCATTGTATCTTATTTGGTTCCAGATTAATTGAATTTATCATCTCATACCAATTTATTTCAAGGGACTCTTTCATGAATGACATAGGTTGGCTGTCTCAAGCATATCTATGCTATATTATCTTGCTGGTTTTTGTAAAGTATGTTACTTGGCCATCCTTGTATAAAGCTTAATGTTGCGTTCTGCTCGCTGTCATTCATTTTGCTTTTAGTTGTTTTAATTTTAGTGTTGGTTCTATTAGTTTTCTCCCTTGAGTAGCATATTAGAATATCTTCAGTAATTACTGGTTTCATTACATTTGAAATGCGGCATGAAAAATATGACACTTTATGTATAAAATCTGAAATGTTTATGTTTTATGTTGAGCCATTTTAATAGATATTGGGATGTTGTTTTCATCTATAAACTTGCATGTTTGAAGGAATTTGCTACTGAGTGTTTGTGCTTTCTCTTTCGGAAAAATAAAATAAAATTAATAAATAGAGTGTTTGTGCTTCTGCATGTATTGATTGTTTGGGTGGGTGGTTAATAGTTACTGTAGCCTGCTGGCAAAGGCGATACACCATCCTGACTCTTTAGCAAAAGTGTCATTAGGGATTTGATTCTAAGAATTATATTATCTCTCAACACTGTGCATTGTTTGTAGATCATAGTGGATCAAAGGACTCGTACTTTTGTCTAGAATTTAGTAGTTTAGTTTTGCCAGGAATACTAGGGAGTGGATTTCATCTTTCCTAAATATACATTCTGTACATAAGTAGCAAAATGTTTTTATGGTTAACTGATTTGTTTCAATTGAGTTAATTAAACCATCACTAAACATTTATTTCTTCCCATTCTTATCTTAATTTCCTATTGTGTGGGTGTAAATACTCTGTATTACTCCTGCTTAATATCTATGCATTCCTTGATTATACTGGTGAGTAATTCATGAAATTTACACTTTATCGACTGCAGTCTTAATGGAATGCTGCAATTTTACACAGGTAGATAATTCTAGCGATGAGATTTCTGGCGATTCTTTTGGGAAAAACATGTTAGCAGTCCCCTCCCAGTCTTTCTACCAGAAAGCATGGCCCCACGTCCTTTCGGCCTCACATCCAGAAGATTCCCACGAAAGCTTCTATTCATCGCATTCCTGATTCTTGTGCCAATTGGTATAATTGTAATCTCCAACCATAGCTATAAAATATCCTATTTCTTCCGCCCACTTTGGGACAATCCCCCTCCCCCATTCAAACGCCTACCCCACTTTTATGCAGAGAATGTTTCAATGGAGCATCTTTGTAAACTCCACGGTTGGTCCATACGCTCAGAACCACGCCGTGTCTTTGATGGTATCATTTTCAGCAATGAGCTAGACATTCTTGAGATTAGGTGCCGTGAGCTTAATCCTTACATCACAAAATTTGTAATTCTCGAGTCAAACACCACTTTCACAGGCATTCCCAAGCCTCTCATCTTCTCCTCAAATCAGGATCGATTTGCCTTCACTGAGGGAAAGATTGTCCATGGTTTATTTCCTGGCCGAATAGCATCTCTTGGTTCACCCGGAAATCCATTTGTTCTTGAATCAGAGCAGCGTAAGGCTATGAATGGATTGCTTCATTATGCAGGGATATCTGATGACGATCTGCTCATAATGTCAGATACTGATGAGATCCCAAGCCCACACACAGTGAAGCTGCTGCAATGGTGTGATGGGATCCCACCTATACTACACCTTGAGTTGAGGAACTACTTGTACTCATTCGAGTTTCCTGTGGACTATAGCAGTTGGCGTGCCACAATCCACATATATAACCCTGGAACACTGTATCGACATTCACGCCAAACTGATCTTATTCTTTCTGATGCAGGATGGCATTGTAGCTTTTGCTTTCGCCATCTTCATGAATTTGTGTTCAAGATGACTGCTTATAGCCATGCAGATAGAGTAAGACGAAGGGAGTTTCTAAATTATTCTCGAATACAGAAACTCATATGTAGTGGAGATGACCTTTTCGATTTGCTTCCAGAGGAGTACACATTCAAAGAATTGATTAAGAAGATGGGTTCGATACCACATTCAGGTTCGGCAGTTCACCTTCCTGCATATTTGATAGAGAATGCAGATAAATTTAGGTTTCTTCTTCCCGGCGGCTGTTTACGAGAATGAGTATATTTTTAGCTGGTCATCAAACATGTGTGAAAATTCTTTAGGTTAGTACACATTTGTACTATCTCTTCACCCTTATTCAGTTTTGACTTTTGGCCATGGCACTTAATTTTACTCTGTAAATTGTGAAGATAGAGCATTGTTGTGTTCTTAGATATGTTATTAAATTCAGAGGAAGCTGTTATGGGCAAAAGAAAAGCATTGATGCGAGTTTCATATCACAAATTGAGTCGTGATGTTCAAGCTATGGTTTATGATTTAGTTGGTCGATTATTTAAGATATTTTGTTCTATAAGTTACCATAATTTTTTCCTTTCAAACACTCAGAATGTGTATGTACATTTATTCACATGTCACAGCTTCGTAAGTTAATTGAAATATACTAGACTTGAGTCACTTGACCATGTTTGGGAGTGTTATTAATGTTGTTGAAGAGTAATGTTATTTAACCCAAAACATTAACTTAAAAATCAATTCAAATGATGTGTAAGTAATTTGTTTTTACCACATAATTTATGAAATGGTGTGGTAAGTGATATGATAAAAAAATAAATAACTTGTCACGTTATTTGTGATGATTTTTGGATTAATATTTTGGGTTGAGTAGAATTATTGTTATTTAAATTCTTGTAAACGCATAGAAACAAAGAAAAAAGTGGTTGACATCTAAAATCCTTTCGTGACTGATTTAAGTGGAAGTGATGATGGGTTCCATCAGCCAAAAATGAAAACTAGAAAAGCAAATCTTTTTTTGATGTTAGGCAAGTAGTGCATTATTGCATAATCTAAAGAGCAAGCAAGAAATCCATTGGTGGAGTGGTTCCACTCACACCAAATAATCTTTCGTCTACAATTTTTTTTTTTTTAAACAATATATATATATATATAAGTACGAATTTTCTATTATCAGTTCGAACTGACAATAAATATATCAGGACGAAGAATGTGGACCACTAGATTTATATACTTTGACTCAAAGTGTATGCACTTGTCAAAACTTTTTCATAATCTGTGGTCCATATTCTTCGTCCTGATATATTTATTGTCAGTTCGAACTGATAATAGAAAGACTGTATATAAGTATATATATATATTTAAGACTAGGTATTTTTTTTTTTTAAGTTTTTACCTTTAGTAGGATTAGAACCTTTGATTTGGGAGTCATTTATCCAAACCTCAAACTCGTCCATCTACCAGCTGAGCTAGGCCACTGGGTTTAGGGTTTAGGGTTTAGGGTGGGGCATCTTTCATCTACATTTTAATCACTTTTTTTGTTTTGTTTTTGAAAACATTTTAATCATATGTTAAGATCTACACAAACACATTTAATGAATTTATTGAACCACAAGAGTGATAAATCAATATTTATTTGAGTGGTGAACATGTTTTATAGCCTAAAACTTATTAGGTGTCGGAATTTTACACGTTTTTTCATAGTATCCTAAAAATGGGTTAAGCCTGATAAACTTAAAACCCAAGTGAAGTAAGAGTGACGATATTTGCACCCTTAAAAAATGGTATGTACATCCCAAATTATTACATTTTTAAAATCTCAATATTACCCTTGACTAAAATGATTAAAAGGACTTAATAGTTTGTATTACAAATTATTTCCCATTATTTGTTTGATTCCGAGTTGCAGCAGCAATCAAAAGAATATCACAAATTCAATTCACACGCAGTCAAAGACAATCACAACTACTATATAACCCTTTTTTTTTTTTTTTTTTTTTTCATGTGAGTTACACACACCGGCAAGTGGCAATACATACAAGCAAAAGCGTTGATTTTTTTATTTTTTTTTATTTTTTTATATATTTGTCTTTGTTTTGCCTTTTATACAGGTTCTGGGCATTTAACTTACCTTTATTTTATTTTTTATCTTCTTTTGTTATTTTAATATACCACTTTAAAATAAAATTAGCTCAAACCCCAACTCATCTTGATGTAATTTATGTATTTACGAGTTAGAATTTTATTTTTTTTTGAAAAAAATAAATTCAATAAAAAATTTTAAAATAATAATAAAGTTGATTGGATAATAAAATAGGTACGTGTAGGTGAGGTATAATTACAAAAATACAGTACAATAGAAACTAAAAAAAAATGGTATTTTTGCCATTAAGTGGGGTTTATTTACGAACTAAAATTTTAAAAATATTTTAATGGGGTGAACTTAACAGAGGAATGTACATACAGCTTTTAAGGGATGTAAATATCGTGAAGTAATTATGACTTGGATTGGACCCAAATCAATGTATTTGGGCTGATTTTTCTGTTAAAAAAAGTCAGGCCCAATACCCACCTCTATATAAATGATACCCCTGATGGCAGGGCTGACTAATGAAATTACAAAAATGTACTTATATTTTTAATATTAACAACGAATTAATATATTATAAAAGAAAAAAGATTATATATAAAAATATATATATATAAAAAAAAGGACATCACCATAGTTGTAATTTTATATCTTTGTTATAAAATTACTACTATACATTTCGACATTTCTCTTCTAATAGTATTTGACCAAGGGTAAGGGTGTTAGTGTACAATACTAACATCTGGGTGTGAAAGATCACTTTAAGATTTAATGGGCAAATGTAAAATTATATTTACAATATTATGAATTAAACCCGGGTGTGAAAGATCGTTTTGAAGTCTTCAACTGCTAACGTAATGGACCCTTGATATTAAACAACGTATTATTAATAACATTGAAAGTACGAAACTATATAAAGAAGTAAAATATGGATTTTGATTCTTCTTTATTTAAGTTTTAAGTAATTGAAGACTAAAGTATAATAGAAATAATGATCTTAACATGTCGGCATGTCGCTATCTAAAAAATTAATTATATAACTCATATTTGATATCATCAATCCTCTCAATATATATATATATATATATATATATATATATATATATAATGCACACTTTTCTGTAGCGTAAAGAAATAAATATAAATTTTATTACAAGTTTTTCAATTCGTTACGTGTGAGCAGCCCCAAGAGAAATCAAGATGCCCACTAAGTGGATGTCAACTTTCGAGTGAAAAAACAAATAAGAAGAAGTCAACTTAAGTGGTCAAGTTTCTTCAGAAATAATAAATTAATCAAAAATCCAATCCAACTCTAAAATGATGTGTTTAGTGGGCAACAAAAAAAAAAAAACAAAAAAAAACAAAACATTCATGTGCTTGGCAACTTCGTGATGTCCTCCTTAATCAAACCAATTTATTTACTAGTCTTCATTGATTATTGGTCTATCGTCTGAACTTTGTTCCAATATTTTGACTTTACCGATCTTCTCAAATAAAGCTATTAGAAAATAAATGATATGAGGTTGGTGCAGTGGTATATCTATCACATTTATACTATGACCCTTAAGTCCTTCTCCTCCCCAAAAGAAACCCTAAATTTATGTAACATTTAAAATAAAAATAAAAAATTGAAAATGACCTCTTATAAACTAAGGATAGAGATTTTATTATGAAAAAAAAAAAAAAAAAAACATAATATGGGCCATAAAATATGTGAAATTTGATTTTGACAGATACGAACGTAGTAAGAGCATCTCCAACCCAACACCAATTTAGTGTTAATTCCAATTCCAATTCCAAAGATAAAAAATTGGTGTTAATGGATGGTATTACACAAAAATTGGTGTAACATTGTTCATAACACCAAATGATTTTTCTTTTAATTGTCACATCAATGCTTTTATATTTTTTATAATTCCTAATTTAACACTCTCATACTTAATTATATTAATATTTATTTCAAAAATTATATCGTTAGAAACATCTCGTCGCGATCTTTCAAATGACACTAATATTAATATACATATTTAAATTTTTTAATTTACTTATTAATTATACATTTAATTAATTAGTATTTATAAATGTTTATTGGAAGAATATTTTTTAAAGATGCTCTTTTATGGTAGAATTTGGTGTTATGAGTTGGAGTAAAAAAAAAAATTAAGATTCCCTTTTCACAAATTGATGTAAAATTTGGTGTTAGGGTTGGAGATACTCTAAAAATTTTAAAGTTCTCATCAAATTGACAATGCGTGAAAAATAAGAGATGATAACTCTTTTAGACCCCGTTTGCTGTGTGGGATTGGAATGATTGGACTACTTTTATAGGATGAATTGGATTAGACTAAATTAGTACTATGATGTGTTTAGTGCATGACGAATTAGACTAAAATAATATCGTCTCTTGTTTTGTATAATATATGAATAATTGTCTTTTGTGAGAAGTTGGTATAAAAATATATTAAATTAATTTGTAATAAATAAAATTATTTTAAATCAATTCCAAAAAAATTATTTTAAATTAAATTTGGTTAAAAAATTTATTTAAATTATTTTTTGATGAAAATAAATTATTTGAAATAAAATAACATTTATTTTTTAATTGATATTTAAAAAAATATTTTTTTAAATGTTAGAATAAAATATTTTAAATTTATTTTGAAATAGATTACATAAATGTAATATTTTATATATAACTAATTTTATTATTTTGATAATATTTATTAATCCGGGACCAGATGTTTTTTTGAAAGCTCTCGACATTGGTAGGATTCAAGCTACTGACCTGGGAGTCATTTACTCAACCCTCGAACTCGTCCATTTACCGACTGAGCTATGCCCATGTTATCTATATAAATAATTTTATTAAAATAAGAAAACAAACATAACAAAACAAAACAGCTGGGACGATTTTTGTCCCGTCCTTTATAGTAGGACTCAATAGTCCCGCCACAGTGGTATTATTTATCTACACTGCATTAGAGAATTCAATCCCGTGTAGACCGCAAACGTGGAAATTGGATTGAGATTGGTCCAAGCTTTGTCCAATCCCACCCAACAAACATTCATGCACTAATAATAATTGCAGGATTTTAAGTTTTGGTTATTTGAAATTGGAATATTAGATACAATTAATGACTAAATAGTTACTCCTCTGTGTCAAGTGTACGTGTGACCCTTTTAAGAAGTTAATGAAAACTTTATTTATAAATGGAAGGGAGAATATTAGAGAGAATAAACATAAAAAAAGTAAAAACAAAAGTAGAAGAAGAAGAAGAAGAAGAAGAAGAAGGTGGTGGTGGTGGACTGGTGCCTGGTGGTGGTGTAGATGCAGCGAAGCATCGAAGAGAGAAAGCGACATATTTTGTTGTCTTTTTTATAGAGAGCAGGTGGTGTCCCACACGAAAGGGATTTCTTTCTTGGATGCTAAAACTGCACCCATTGCCTGCTACGTACCTATCTCCTTTTCTTCCGTTGATTCTAAATTTCTTTTATTTCTCACTCTGAAAATGACACCTTCCCTGTGTTACTGTCACCATTTTGTATTCTTTTTCTTTTTTCTCTTCTTCTTCTTCTTCTTCTTTTTCTTCATTTTGGCCTCACTTTTTAAATTATATGTTTTCAATTTTTTTTTTTTTAAATATTATCTTGTTTAGGATAGATGGATGACACTTGAATTTACACGTTCATTGACTTGAGTAGGAAGACTTTACAGCCGATACACTTCAACTTTTTTTCATTAAAAATTTATCATATGATAATCTTTTTAATAGTGTTTCCACGTATAACAGTTTTTGACTTTTAGTCTCCGTAGATTGGGGTGAACCGAGCTTTATCAAATTTTGAGGGAATTTATGTACTTTCTATAAATTTTATATCGATATTTCCATCGAATTGTAATAAAGATATATCATTCGATAATGATATTTTTATCCTTAAATTTTCACTTAGATAAAGATATTTAGTTGTAGTAACTATCTTTTTGATTTAAGGTCGATCGGTACCTATCGAAATTCAAAACTGTTTATAAACTATGCAATATGAGACTTGAACCATTAGCATGGTAGAAAGGGAGGTGCATGTCATCTAAGCTAAAAGTGAATGTGCCATGAAATTTAAACCTTTTTTATTTTGATCACCTAATTTGTTTTTGTATAATGACCCCTAAAACTTAAATTTTTGGCTCCGCCTTAACAATGTGCCACAAATAAATATATTTATTATGAAAATTCAAGGATTAAAATATATCTATCGAATGATATATCGGTATTACGATTTGGTGAAAATATTGATATCAACGGATATTGATGTAAAATTTATGGAAAGTACATAAATTCAGGTAAAACATAATTTTTTTAAAATGAAACTTTAAAATATGTTAAAATAATCAATAATCTAACAAAAAAAAAACACATTTTGTTTGAAAAACATAATATCTAACAACTATATGGTATAAATATGAATATAATGCACATACGATACGTAATAAAATTGGAAATCATCCATTAAAACTTAATTCCCTAATAGTTTGAATCATACAAACCGTGCATATAAAATTTAATAGCAAAACGAAGGCCTAGGTGGTTCAAACATAATGTGTTTACCATCTTAATTCATACAATATTGATACCATATTACCATATCATAGAATTTGAATGATTTTCTTGCATTTACAATTTACAACTTTACTTTTGATTTTTGAATAGTTTAAAAATTCTATTTTATATTCATCTCCTACTCGATTCTCATTTCATAGACATATATGTATATATTACATCAAAAAAAAAAAAAAAAAAAAGTAGATAAAAAATTAGGTAATATCATCAAATTTCAACAAAAATATTCACGATACTATGTCAAAATACACTACAAGTTCACCGATATGGATATTTTATGGAAATATCATAGATATTTCCTAGATATTGTGCGGAAAAGATATTATAACTCATATTTTCCCTCAAATTAATAATGTACAACTTGTCTTATATTAATAAATGGATACACATTAATTATGGCATTATTTCCATTAAGGATTTGGATCCCCTCATTATCTCACTTTGTTCTCACCTAAATCAGGTCCGGATTAATTCTATCTTTTGGTGGAATAAAAACATAAAGATTAATAAAAAAAAATTGAGACCATTGATTTGCTATATTAGACATATGACAATAGATTATGAAAGTGGAGAGTTGATGTGAAGAGGTAATCTAGATCCTTCAAGTGACATGAATTGTTTTGCTATATTCGCTAATTGTTTTATGTCACATGAATTAATAATGTTAGAGATCCTAACTCTATATCCCAATGTATGGTGTATTAATTTATTTTATTTTGTTTTTAAAAAGTAGTACAATAAATATTTCTGACACCGAACATATTAAGAGTTTGTCGAGACATGCTAAGATCAAATGCTACATGTGCAACCTGGATGTAACACTACATGTGTGGTCTGAATATTTACTCCAAAAACAGCATACATTAATAATAATTTATTTCACTTGTCACATATTATATATATATTAAATTGGTAATTTTTCTCTTTTGAGCACGCAACTGTTAACATATCTTGAGCATGCTAATATACATTACCACACTTTTACCGTGTCATTAACATAACATCAATCATAATATATACATAGTAAAAGTGTGATAATATATATTAGGATGTTTAAGATAAACTCAAGTGTGTGCTCATGGGAGTAAAATTGATTAAATTGGTATGTCATAAATTAGATTAAGGAGACATGTCTAAAATTTCTGCACTCGTGTTAAATTGACATCTCATTTGCGAATTGGGATTCCGCATCATTATTGTTAACAATTGTGACATATGATCATAATATTAAGACTGGAGTTTGGAGAAGTAAACCAAATATATAAAAATATATATATGAAGTTAGCATTTCGCACTTGTATTATTGAGTTTGTAAGTTTAATTCATATTCTTCCTCTTAAATTCTGAATTAGTTTAATTCATATTCTTCCTCTTAAATTCTGAATTAATTGTAATAGTCGAACAAAAAAAAGGTAGTGTTAAACTATAAGGTGCACAAGATAGAACTAGACAAAAGAAAAGTTACACACTATATTTATTGTCCTTACTCACAATAAATACGGAAACAAGACAATAAATACAGTATGATTTTTCTTTTATAATGTTTTATCTTGTACCCTAAAAGTCCAGGTTAATACTACCAAAAAAAAAAAAATCCTAGTTTGAGTCGTGATTCGAAAGAGCATGTTGAATTTAGATCCTCTGCTGATCTGATCTATTTCCCGACCTCACATAATCTCATGACACATGAGCATCGTAATGAATGAGTGGTTAAAATATGATTGGTGTTCACAATCACTTTATCAACAACCAAGAGTAGTGCTATTGGCAACCCACTAATGATCTAATAATGCCCCATTTTTTAAAATTCAAAAATTTAATTGATTTCTTTCCAAAACTACCCTTTCTTAAAAGTTTGATTTTTTTATTTTTTTTTATTTTTATTTTTGTTAAAACGAAAACAATACAAAAGCACAATTGGTAAGTATTGGCGTATTGCAGCCTAGAGAAGAATCACCGGTATATAAAGCAAAGAAATTCTGGAAAAAATAATATTATTAATTACATTGTTTGCTATATGAAAATTAATTCACTGTTCTGGAGCTGACAAGGTGAAAGTGTGAAACACATGGAAATTAGGTCTATAATTACGGTACATGGAAATTGTTTTGACGACTTGCAACTTTTCTTTTGTCTGCCATTTCATTTTCACCAAAATAACATATGAATATTCTTCTTTATTGTTTTTCTAAACGATTTTTATTTTTTTTGAAAGAATTTTTCTAAACGATTTGAGTGCTTCTGTATTGTTTTTGTTTTTAAAAAATATAACTTTTTTAAAAACTCAACAAACGGAAAAATTTAGATATAGAGAGAGAGCAGTTTTTTTATAGGATGAGTTAAATTTTGAAGATAAATAGAAAGGGTAGTTTTGGAAAGAAGTCAACTAAATTTTTAAATTTTAAAAAATGGGGCATTATTAGATCATTAATGGGTTGCCAATAGCACCACTCAACAACTAATCACATGCTTTAAAAAAGCCAAGAAAAAAATCAGATCAGCAGGGGATCCAAATCTATTGAATGCAACTTTGCTCACCCACACTAACTAGAGGTAACCATTACCTCCCACCCCAAGTGTTGACACGTGTCCCAAACTTAACCCAAACTTAACCTAAAGTTTGGGACACATGTCAACACTTGGAGTGAGGGGTAATGGTTCACCCTAGATAGTGTGGGTGAGCAAAAATGCACTCAAATCCATTTATGAAAGGAGCAGTTAAGACGTGATTAGTTTTCACAACCACTTTATCAACAATCAATTAAATGCTTTAAAAAAAAGTCAAGAAAAAAAAAATCAGATCAGAAGATGATCCAAATCCATTCATTTTGGTGTGATGCAACTGCAATTAATGCATATGCTATAATGCGTTAAAAAAAATGTGACATCAATGAAACAATGACGTGGCACCCCTAAAACCCTTAAAAAATTATGTGATGTTAATAATCTTTACGGAGTGGACGCCTCATGTGATAATTACTTTTTGTTTTAAGATAAATACAAAATATTGTCTGATTACAACCGTTTAAAATGTCTGGCGTCACAGCGAATTGACGTGCGGTTGTGTGGAAAACGATAAAAAAAAAAAATGATGTTAGAGATTTTCGAATCCCGTGACGTGATAAATTGAAGAGACGATATAAAACGAAATACGAGCATGACTTTTCTTTCTTTCTAATTTAGTATGGCTCGTCTACTTTATCCAATTAATAAGACGTCCATCACACGCCTATAAAAATAAAAAGTAAAAGAAACGGTCACATTTTGACGCGCTCGAGTATGTAAAATTCTTACTCGCTGTTCACGCGACGTTTGTGGTGTAACTTTGAATGAGTTTGACTTGTACGTATCTGGGCCACAAACACTCACAACAAATCAAAAATATACAACTAAAAAGGAATTTTTTTTAATTTTTTATATTTATAAAATATCTATTATAATTATTTATAAAACAACATGATTCAATCCTAATTTTAGAGAATTTGTTGTTAATTCTTTATTTTTTTTGTAATTATTTTTCCATATTTTTTAACAATTAATTATTTCCTTTTTTTTTTTTCTTCCTAATTTCTAAAAATTGATACCCAGGTCTTGCTCTTTATTGATGCTTGATGTAGAAAAATCCTAAAAAGATATTGTGCAGTTTATATGAAACTCAAAAATAGAATTTTTGTTTCAAGACTAATAATACAAGTATTAGGAATTTCGAATGATTTGTCCTTTCATATTATGTATCACTTCATTTCGTTATTTATATAATGAAGATCAATTATTAATCAATAATCAAATATATATAATTTCTGTTGAGCAAATCTTTTCTAAATGAATTTTGATAATTTGGGGAAAATAGTCCATATATCTGGGGAAAAAAAAAACCCAAAGCCCAAAACATTTTTTTTTTTTTTTAATATTCATACAATAAACAAATCTCATAAAAAAATCATTATTATATATAAAGATAGAATATGCAAATGGTTTTTTACATTAAATTGTAAAAACCTTAATGAAATTCAATAAATTTTAATGTGATATTTATGTGGATGATAAGTTCAGTAAAATATATTAATGAAAACAAATTAAATTTTTTAAAGCATTATAACTATTTTTTTTTTATCCCTGTTTGTTTTTTTTTTTTTTTTTTTTTTGAAAAGTAAAAGATAATGTTAATTATGATAAAATGCTAATATTAAAAAAATCAAAAATTTATTTTAAAAAATAAATAAATCAAAATTTACATTCATTTCTTGAATAAATTAAAATAAATAAATAACAAGATAAGTTTACAAGTAAAAAAAAATTGTAAAGAGATGATTAGTCTAATAATAATAATTATATATATATATATATATATATATATATATATATATATATATATATATATATATATACAATTTTTCTATTGTCAATTTGATATAAAATATATCATGACGAATAACGTGGACCGTTAGATTTACATACTTCCACTCAAAATATATGCAATTATCAAAACTTCTCTATAATCTATGGTTCACATTCTTCGTTCTAATATATTTTATATCAGGATAAACTGACAGTAGAAATAATATATATATATATATATTTATATTTATTTATTAGCATTTATACCACTAAACCATATTGGACAATGATGATTAGTCATACACTTTATAATGTTCGGAGTATGATTGAAAGTAAACATGTGCCCACTACCTATTGTAGGGGGTCGACCTACGGTTGATGTGGATCGGATCGGGTCGGATTTGTGTTAGGCCCAAGGCAACTTGGTCGAACTGGTCAAATGAGGGTTGTCGTCTTCTCCAGGAATCTGTGATAGAGTTTGTCGTTCGACTTCGTGTAGAACCTACAAAAGAATAATAATAGAGAAAAGTACAAAGATGAAGAGAACAAAGAAATGAGGGTCAGATTGTTATAGCCTTAGGTGCGCTTGGGCTGAGCGTTATCATACTTGAAGTTAAATTCTGGTGGACGAAATGACATCAAGCAGAGTTTCAAGATGCTTAAGAGCTTTGTTGGTTGTTGAGATTATCTCCCCCTTTTTGTAGTTGATAAAGGGATATTTATAGGCAAAGAACCTTCTCCAACGTTCACCTCATGGAGGTTTGATTGTGGGAGGATTTTTAGGAGAGATTTTAGGAGAGATTTGCTCTCATTCAAGTCGACCGGCCGTTACAACCGTTTTGCTATTAAATGTGGTAACTGCTCATTGAATGTGGTAACTGCCATGTTTGACTGAGTTAATTGCCACTTTAAATGAATTGAAGCTTGGGTCGACCCAAAATATGTGGGTCTGGACCATTTTCAGCATGAAGACTTGGGCCTTTTTATGTTTGGGCCCATGGACCATTTTTGGCTACCACAGTTAGCCCCCTACTCTCTGAGTTGAAGCTTTCAAGTCAAGAGAGTAGTTTGTTTCAATCGAACTTTTTCGTTGAGCGACAGATAGATTTATCGAATAAAGTGCGGGGTCGATCGACCATTTGCTATTACATTGAATTCGCGCACATGCGTTGTGGGTCGACACGACCATTTCTTTTAGAAAATCGCGTACATGCGTTATGTGGTCGATCAACCATCTCAATTATAAAATCGCGTGCATGCGTTATGGGGTCGACACGACCTTTTCATTTGATAATTCGCGTACATGCGTTATTGGGTCAATCGACCATTTCATTTCATGAAATCGCGTACATGCATTATGGGGTCGATCGACCATCTCAATTATAAAATCGCGTACATGCGTTGTGGGGTCGATAGACCTTTTTATTGATAAATCGCGGACTCGCGTTATTGGGTCAATCCGACCATTTCATTGATAAATCGCGGGCTCGCGTTATTGGTCGATCCGACCAGTTCATTGATAAATCGCGGACTCGCGTTATTAGGTCAATCCGACCATTTCATTAATAAATCGCGGGCTCGCGTTATTGGTCGATCCGACCAGTTCATTGATAAATCGCAGGCTCGCGTTATTGGGTCGATTCGACCATTTCATTCACAAATTTCGCATACATGCGTTGTGTGGTCGATCGACCTTTTTTTAAATAATGTAGAAGTAAAATGCGATAATCGTAACAAAAGATGAAATAGATAAGGTTTAGAAATGATACTATTTTAAGTAGGATGTTCCAGCTGTCGTGTATTTCTCGACCGTCGTGGTCTGTCGACTTGTACGCTCCTCGTCTTCCTCCCATTTGATTTGGGCCCATGCTTTTGCTAGTTAATCTTCCATTGTCTTACATGGATATTTGGTGAGCTCTTTGTAAAGGTCAGAGTCGAATCGGAGCCCCCTTCTGAAGGCGGAGATTGCAGTAGCCTGGTTGCAGTGTGAGATTTGCACCTTTTCCTTGTTAAAGCGTCCGACATACGCTCTCAGGTTTTCGTCACGCTTCTGTGTTATTACGTAGAGGTCGTCCGACTACTTTTCAAGCTTTCGACTGCTTGCAAATTGCTCCACGAATGTATCATTGTAGAGCGGGACCACTAAGGCTGGATCCAAAGGCTTTGCACATGCATGCTTCTCTTAGGTCGCGTGGGATTGCAATAGTGAACATCCTTTGTTTGTACTGTGCTATGTGATCGTCCGGATCTGTCGTGCCCTCAAATTGCTTCATGTCTGGGAAGCTGAACTTTCTTGGCATATCGACCAAGGCGATCGAATCAACGAAGGGTGAGTTAGCGAAGCTACTCGCTGCGCTTTTCTTGATTGGAGTTGGGACTCCTGGGATCCTTTGGATGAGGGCTTCCATTTCTGTAAATCTTCGAGAAATTTCAGGGTCATCAAACAAATGTAAATTAGGATTAGATTTTACCAACTTCGGTGCCGACTGGAGTGACATTGGTGTTCTAAAAGCATTTTCTGTTCATCGATCCATGTCTGTAGGTGCGACTGGAGCTATCCTGTCGACCTCCAGTTCGTCGTTTGGAGTTGGGACTGGGAGTTCAGGTGCAACATTGGATATCTTATTGATCAAGGCTCGTAGGTCGACATTTGTTGCTCTAATCGCTACATTTTCCGCTTCGAGCGCCTTCAACTTCTCTGTGTCTGCCGCCATCTGGGCTGTCAACGCGGCGATCTGCTCCTCGACAGTTGGTGCATCTCCATCTCTAGACATGTTGAGAAGAATTCCAGTTGATTCGATTAGCTCGCCTGTAAAGTTGCAATGGGCCCCACGGTGGGCGCCAAACTGTAGGGGGTCGACCTACGGTTGATGTGGATCGGGTCGGATTTGTGTTAGGCCCAAGGCAACTTGGTCGAACTGGTCAAATGAGGGTTGTCGTCTTCTCCAGGAATCTGTGATGGAGTTTGTCGTTCGATTTCGTGTAGAACCTACAAAAGAATAATAATAGAGAAAAGTACAAAGATGAAGAGAACAAAGAAATGAGGGTCAGATTGTTATAGCCTTAGGTGCGCTTGGGCTGAGCGTTATCATACTTGAAGTTAAATTCCGGTGGACGAAATGACATCAAGCAGAGTTTCAAGATGCTTAAGAGCTTTGTTGGTTGTTGAGATTATCTCCCCCTTTTTGTAGTTGATAAAGGGATATTTATAGGCAAAGAACCTTCTCCAACGTTCACCTCATTGAGGTTTGATTGTGGGAGGATTTTTAGGAGAGATTTTAGGAGAGATTTGCTCTCATTCAAGTCGACCGGCCGTTACAACCGTTTTGCTATTAAATGTGGTAACTGCTCATTGAATGTGATAACTGCCATGTTTGACTGAGTTAATTGCCACTTTAAATGAATTGAAGCTTGGGTCGACCCAAAATATGTGGGTCTGGACCATTTTCAGCATGAAGACTTGGGCCTTTTTACGTTTGGGCCCATGGACCATTTTTGGCTACCACACCTATCTGCCTTACTATTTATATAAGTTACTATAAATCTTTCGTGAGAAATCAATTATTAAGATAATAACAATAATAATTTGGGAAAATTTCCAAATCTAATCATACAGAATATGAGAAAATTGTTTTTAGCCTTGTTTTATGTTTTAATTGTTTATAACCATTTTGTATTAAATTCTTTTAATCCCTATCCGAAATTACGAAAATATCCCAACCAATTAATTTTTTAATTTTTTAATTATTTTTCCTTTCCTCTTCTTCTTTTCCACAACCTCTCTTCTTAACTTCTTTCCTTCTTTCTCTTCTTCTTCCATTTTCAAATTCAACAAGACTTAATTTTTTTTTTTTTTTTAAACCCCAAAAATGGTAGCAATGCTTTACCGACTTAATCAATCATTATGATTTAACACAATGCTTTACCAAATTAATAATCCCATTTAATCTAAACCCACAAAAAAAAAAATCAAAATTTTCCTTCATTTTTGGCTCTTCTCCCAAATTTTCTCATAAACCAAACAACCCATTTTCAAATAGATTGATCTTTAGGATGGAGATCAATTTTTTTATTTTTTTTAAGAAAAAATTTAATAAAAAAAAGGAAAATAAACATCGATGGACATCCCAGATTTAAAAAAAAAAAAAAAAAAAATCAAATTACAAAGAAAAAAAAAACGAAAATTAGAAAAAAGAAGAAGATGAACATCCACATGTCTGATGGGAGAACATAGAATTAAAAAAAAAAAAAAAGGAATAGTTATAAAAAACGAAAATTAGAAAAATGAAGAAAATGATCATCAATGGAGTCTGATGGAGATCCCAAAATTAAAAAGAAGAAGATCAAACTTTAAAAAAAAAAAAAAAAAACTAAAAAAGAAAAAAAAAAAGATGAACATGGATAGAGATCACATAATAAAAATAAAATAAAAAAATAACAATTCACATCCCACAATCATATCTCTTCTTCAATCAATTCCAAAATAATAATAATCTGGAAAGAAAAAAAAAAATCAACAATCCAAATCCCTTTACAATATGTTTCCAAGAAAAAGAAAAACCAATCGAAAAATCCTAAAACATCACCTTTAAATCCCAGAAATTTCTCAACAAATTATTGTGTCTGGGCTTGCCTGGCAGACAAATGAAAGTGAGAGAGGACTATAGTTTGTGCGTGGTGGCTTGGTTGGAGAAGATAATTGCTGGGGAAGAGAAGAGTTGAGTTTGTGGAAGAGAGAAGAAGAGTAAATGGAAGGTTTTTTCTAGATAGTTGCTTTTATATAGGGGCATTACGGTAATAGTACAAAGATTAGGTTATAGGCAATTAAAATTAAAAATGAGGATACAGACGATTACTCGATATTTCAAATTGTTAGAAATTAATTTTTCCTTAATAATTTTGTGCAGGGAATACTCGGAGAGAAACTCTATATCCTATTTAGCATTTTTTTAATAATAAAATTTAATGTTACATTTTAAGACATTTTCATGCATGTTAGTATTAATAGAATACTGTATATAGTCAATAACAAATAATAACTTATTAATAAAACGTTATTTAAAATCAAAAGAAGTATCCTTATGAGCCGGTTTGATTTTGATTTTAGGAATTTAAAACTATATTATTTAATATTATTGGTATAAAATAAAAAGTTTGATAAAATTGTTGTGAGTGATCATTTAATAATCTGAGTTGTCTAACAACAATTTTACAAAAGTAGGCGACGGATTATTTTGGTAAAGTGATTATGAAATAATTTACCATGAGATTTAATGAATCTTTTAAATGACCAAGTTATTTTTTGTTTATTAAACTTCATATCAAATCATTTATTCAATACGCACATCACCTCTTAGCAGAGCTGTTAATGCACCTCCCTCCAACATAAGTGATGAGGTGTTTAAATCCCACCATACGTATTTTAAAAGTATGTGTGGGGAGTTTTCTTCTCAGTTATTATGTGAGTAGATATCTAGGCCGCACATGTATTGTTTGATCTCGGCACAGTCCTATTGTAATAGTTCTTGCAATACTTAAAAAATAATAATAATAAAACATTTATTCAACACAACTAAGAACATCTCCAATGGTATAACCAAATTTAGATCCTCAAAAGTTGCCACCTCAGTATTTGAGGATTGTTTTTAGAGATTGCTAAATTTGAAGATTGTATAGTTCACGTGGTACACTTTACATTATTTTCTTTTGCTAAAAAATTAAAAATATATATATAGAAGACAAGAAAAAGTATATAATATGGGTATTGATCCATTCGTAATGAAGAGACAAATTTTACCTGATTGAAATTTTTGGGGTCGAAACAATGATGGGATGCATAGGTGATCAGAGAAAAAAAAAAAAAAAAACCACAAAAGAGAGAGAAAGAATAAAATTACAACCGTTATTTTAGGTTAAGTTTGTATTTGACGATTGAAAGTCAATCTTCAAATTTGATTATTGAATAGACAATTTGATTATTGATAACTGCTATTGCTAAATTTTAATGACTTTGTTATACAATGTTTTTTGGATAAATAATCAAATTTTAATTACTCTCCTACTTTTGAGGATACCATTGGAGATGCTCTAACTCAATCATTTTTGAAGCAATAAGACCATCTTCAACTAATATTCTATCTCTATCTCTAAAATAGAGTTCCAAAAGGGAAATATTCCCGCCAGATTCTATTTCTAAATTTTTTTCACTCCAACTACACTTTCTATCCCTATATATATCTCTATATCTATGTGTCTCTTCAAATAATTTTCATTTTCATTATTATTTTTGTACTACCTTCAATAGATTTTTTATATAATTTTATTTTTCAACTAAATTTTAACAAATATTATTTTAATAACATTTTAAATTTATTTTTTTAACTTTTTATAAAAATATAACATTTTCATTAGTGCATGAATATTAGTTTCATCATCTTAAATACAATGTTTTTCAATATAGTTTGTTCAATCCCACATCTTTTTCTTAATTTCATTAGATATATATATATTTTTTAATTTCAAAATAGTATATAAGATTTGTTAAACGATACTAGTTTCATGTTCGTAAATCAATATTAGTTTCATGTGTATAAAATTTGTGTATTGTAAAAACAATACTAGTTTCACGTGTATGAAACTAGTGACGATGTGACATTGGCTTTACTAAATAATATGTAAATTTCAATTATGATAATAGATTTGGATTCCATAAAAAAAATCCCAACGAACGCGAATTTTTGGAACAAAGAAGATGAAATTTTTTTACAAAAACACTCGCAATTCCGAAATACAAGGTAAATCATTTTCATGTGGATTTGAAAGTCACTTGGATGACCTTCCGAAATATTAATATGTCATGTTACTATTATTTATGTTTTTTTTTTTTTGCTATCTTTATTTTAATCAATAATGCTACTTTACCCAAATTTGGTATCCAATTCTGGTGCCCAAATGATGTGACATCATTATAATCCATTCATTTAAATTATATTAGATTTGCATGATTTAAATGAATAGATTACAGTGTTGCCACATCATTTGGGTATCAGATTTAGGCACTAAATTTGGGTAAAGTAACATTACTCTATTTTAATATATTTATGTTATTGTAATTTTCATTTGGAAGTTTTAATGTCTTTAATTTATTACTAACTTAAACATTTGGGGGGGTTTTTAAGTGATTTTATCACTTAAAAATAAAACAAAATAACTTAATGGAGCACATTAAGTGTCATTAAGTATTAAGTGAAAAAATCAAACAGGTCCTAAATTTAGAATACCAAACAATGAAACTCTATTTTATTTTTTTTATTGGAGATAGAAAAATAGATTATGGTTGGAGCTTAGAGCAACTCAAATGTATAACACTAAAATCTACTCAAATTTGAAGTTAAATGGGAATCTTTTGGGAATATGTTTACACCAATTCTTTTTACACTCTAATGTTCCATGTCAAATTTTACACAAAAAAAAAAAAACATCTTTAAAGAATATTATTCCAATAAATATTTATACAATACCAATTAATTTCTATTAGTTAACTTATACAATATTTAATAATTTTATTGACATAAAATATATATCAATATGAGTGTTATTTTAAAGATTTCAACGATATCTTTTCAATTGTATATTTTTTAGAAATACATATTGTTGAAATTAGGTATAAAAGGGTTAAATTAGAGATTTAAAAAGAATTAAAACATTGATTTAACATTTAAAGAATAAAAAAAAAAGTTGGTGGTTTTTGTGTATGAACAGTGTGCACCATATATAATGCGCCACTGTTCCACAGCATAATTTTTATTATTTTTTAGAATCATAAATTTAGAGTAGCATTGGAGAGGGCTAATGTGAACAGTATACTCCAATTTAGAGTTTGGTGTAGGGTTTGAAATATGGTTGGAGATGCTCTTATGGTACTCGATTTCGGAGTTTATACTCTGTTTTAGGGTACCATTGGAGATGCTCTAACAATATCAAACTAGTCCTTAATCATGTTCGTGTGGACCTCTCTCTATTATCGTGGTAGGTTTGATAGATATTATTATTTATTATAGTTTTTGAAAAGTGGTAGATATTATTAAAAAAAAAAAAAAAAAAAAAAGTAGCCATCAATCACATCCACATCAGAAAATGTTAAGTTGTGATTTAACTTATTATCTCCCATATAGTCCCATCCAAAACAAGTGACAGGTCCACACCACATTGTTAGTAGCTGGCCAACCTTACCTTTTATTAAATTCTTGAACGAATTACACCCACCTCCCCTGAGGTTTGCTAAATTACAGATGAAAACGGTTTTATCATTAACTAACACTCACCTCCCCTCCCGTCAGTCAACGTCCGTTACATTTAGCCTTTGACCTTGTCAGACCGTGTAAAAGTCCAAAATACCCCTAGGTATGTCTATTTACTTTTATAACCCCAGAAAAAGACAAAAACTAAAATAAATAAAAAATCATATTACAAATAAAATAAAATAAAAAGAAATTTATTTAAAAAATAAGATTAATTGAAAATTAATAATGTTTTTTAAATTAAATAAGATTTATAAATTTTTTTATGAGTAAAGATTCAAATTAAAAAAAATAACGATTTTTTTTATAAAAAAAAATGCTGGTCCAGCTATTTAAAAATATATATTTAAAATTTTTAAATAAAAATAGAGATTAATTGAAAAAAAAATGGGTTTGAAAATTTGCAAAAACAAAATTAAAAAACAAAAAAAAACAAAAAAAACAAAACAATAATCAAGTTCCAGTTCATCGAGTTCATCGACCATCATCATCAGAAAATTCATCAAATTCCATAATTTACAAACCAAACAATAATTCACCAATTTATCAAGTTCAAAACCCAGAATTACACCACCCAACCCAATCACCAACAGCTTCACAACCAAACCCAACCACCACATATTCGAAACCAAACCCAACACCATCCACCATAGCCACCATCAGATTCAACAACCAAAACCACCAAAATCCAGAACCACCATCCCACGATCTCGCCGGCGGCCCACCCAAACCACCAAAATCCAGAAACCACCACCATCCCACAACCCAATAACAGCCAAATCTGTCAAAATAAAGAAGATGGAGACAAGAAGGAGAAAAGGAGAAAAGGAAAGAAGACGATCGGCGGCGAGAGGAGATCGATCGAGCACCAATCTACTCATTTGGAAGGAGATCGAGTGCCAATCTTCGCGTCCAGGAGGAGATCGAGCGCCGATCTTTTCGTTTGGATGACGATCGGCGCTTGTAGAGGTGGTGGTTGGAGTGATTTGGTGGGTTAGGGTGGCGGCTAGGGTTTGGTGTATGAGTAGAGGTAGGTACGGTTTGGCTAGGAAATGGTGGTGGAGAAGAAGAAGATAGTGATTGGTGGAGAAGAATGAAAGATCTGTTTTAATGAAAGAAAAAAAAAAAAGGAAAGTTAATTTCCCAAATCCCAACCACACATTAATTTCGTTTTTTTTTTAAATAAAAAATGTATCTATTTTAAATGAAAAAAAATGGTGGTGTTTGTTGAAGAAAGAGACAGACAGATGATGATGATTTGCTGATCAACGCAGTTCATCTTCCTGCTACAACCAAAACACAGTTGATGTAATTAGTTCTTTTTTTTTTTAATTTATATTTTTAATATTCTTTTCTAATTTGGGTTTGAATAAAATGATGACTGGAAGAAGATGATTGGGGTTTGGATAAAATTTGGAAGAAGATGATGATGATTAGGGTTTGGATAAAATTTGGATTTTAAGATGATGAAGATGATTAGGGTTTGGATAAAATTTGGGTTTTAAATATTTTGCCTTGGTATAATTTTTTATTTTATTTTTTGTATATAAATATATTTTATTTTTTATTTTCCTTTTGTATCAATATTTTTTCTTTTTTAATCTGACGTGTACAGTATATAAGTTATGAAAGGACGAAATTACCCTTCCTCACAAAGTCAACGGTTAGATTAAACGGACGTTGACTGACGGGAGGGGAGATGAGTGTTAGTTAATGATAAAGTCGTTTTCATCTGTAATTTAGCAAACCTCAGGGGAGGTGGGTGTAATTCGTTCTAAATTCTTTCCAAACATATAAAATTGTTTAGTTTGCTAGTTAATATTTACCATATCTTCTCTATATTTTTGAATTTGTGGATATCTTTTGACTATTTTTTTATAATTTTTTTTTGAATTAAATAATTTTTTTTGAATTAGAAATGCATGTACAGTACTAGAAAAAGAAGCTCCTGTTTTCTTTAATGTTTTCTAAAGCTTTTAATGTTATACTGTTTACACGTCGGACGGCATTTGGATAAATGACTCTCAGATTAGCGGTTCAAATCCTACCAATGATAAAAATATTCAAAAAAAATACATGATCTCAGATTAATAGATATTGTAAAAAAAAAAAAAAGTGATATGAATTTATTAAAATTTCAAACTAATCTTAATAGTTTAGGATTTTTTTTTTTTTAAATTGAATTTATATAAAGAGAAAAAACATCACAAAAGATTGTAAACTAAAACCATTAAGTGGTCAAAATAAGTCAGTTGCTTCTTTCCTTATTGCCACCGATGGAATTAATGGGTTTTGAAGAAAGAATTGGATTTATTACCCCTTATTAAATCTTAGCTGTCTTTTGGTGTACACAGATCCAAACTCCGTATATATACCTACCTAGTTATATTTATTACCATATATGGATTAAACCAAAAATGAGATTCTCCATAAAAAAAAAATAAAAAAATTATGAGAATTATATTAATGCCAGAATTAGTTTTTTAAATGGATTAATTACAATACAAAATTTACTAAGTTTTTTTTTTTTTAAAGAAAAAAAATCATAGGTAGGAATCTCATATACCTAACACGCACGAAAATGCTTTTAAATACTATCTTCATGTGCATTACCTATATATAAGAGTTGTTAAACATAAAAGAGTAATCTTGATGGTATGGAATCACTACCCAATATGATTCGATGGTAAGAATGTTTTTTAGCTTAATAATGTTCAGGATCGATTCCCTACTTATATATATAGTTTTTCACTCATAAGGATCGAACTGAACTTATATGATTATGACGAGATTTGTGAGTAATTGATTAAGTTTAAGAAGACTTTGATTAAGTTGAAGTATATGAATTTAATGGTTGATAATTGTGTATCTGATATAAATAAAATTAATTCGTTCTAAAAAGAGAATGATTATATATATATAGAACTTGACCGATTAAAAAAATAATAAAAATAATTGGAATTAGATACGAATTTGGTATGGTGTGCATTGTCCAATAAGGCAATAACAATCATAAAAGATGATAGGGATGAAATGTATAATCCAATAACTCTTACCTAAATTGATTTTTTCAAAAATTTCGGTATCCTATTCTATATGGATTTCATACCAAATAATCTTTTATTTCTCAAAAAGGTTAAAACAAATTTATTTGAATAAATGAAAAATAAAGGTCTTAAAAATAATATTAATAAAAAACAAATGATGTTGACCATAAAAAATTCCTATTCCTAATAGTTAAAAAATAAATAAAAATCATTTGTTTTAATATTATGAAAAATTAATATTATTTTATTTTATTTTATCAATTAAAACATAAAACATGGGCTGATAATTTATTGATGATATGTTTTTATTATTTTTATTTTTTTTATTACTATAAATGATATGTTAGTTACAACTTATTTGTTTTATAATTTAGAGAGAAAACCGAAAATAGCCATCCAAAACATCATACTTTTGTTTATAGCCACTTTTGAAATTATAATTGTTAATAGTCACTTTTTAAAAAAACTTTCAGTGTATATCCGTAAATTACAAGTACACCCCTGAAATTAGTTTTATTTTTTTAAAACCTTAAAACTTGAAATCATGACTAAATTGAAAATGTCAAAACTTGAAATCATGGCTAAATTGGAAAGTCCAAACTTGAAATCATGCCTAATTTGAAAATGTTGAAACTTGAAATGTGGACTAATTGAAATTAGGCTTTGGTTTTTTTTTTTCCCCAATTCTTCTTCTTCCTCATCTTCTTCCCCAAATCCCCAATCATCGCCGGCGTAGTCAAGGTGAGGGCCAATCATCGTCGGAGCTGGGCAAGCATCGCCGGACGACGTCGACTAGGCGTCAATCATCGCCGGACGTCGTCGGCGAGCTGCTTGGGCTCCGCGCAAACCAGTGGCGAGGCTCGTCGCTGGTTCGCGCGGAGCCCAAGCAGCTCGTCGACGACGTCCGGTGATGATTGACGCCCAGTCGACGTCGTCCGGCGATGCTTGCCCAGCTCCGACTATGATTGGCGGCATGGAGGAAGAAAAGAGAGAGAGGATCGGGGAGAGAGAGAGAGAGCAGAGAAGAGAGAAAGGGAGAGAGAAAAGGAGAGAGAGAGATGATTTAGGGGTTTTTATATGAGGGCTTTCCGGTAATTTCTCAAAAAAGTGGCTATTAACAATTAAAATTATACATGTGGTTAAAAAAGAATTTCCCATAATTAGAGTGGTTATTTTTGACAATTTTCACTATAATTTTAGTATGATTTTATATATATATATAAATTGGTCAATCTAATATTTTTATTTAATTTGTTATTTTTTTTCTGAAGTAAAGTATAAATTATCTATTTTTTATTTTTTTGTTGAAAGTAAAGATAAATTATCTATTAAATTGAAATGGAAATATGGAATGAAAATGAGATAAGAACAAACTTTTCTTGCACCGGAAATCACAGTAATTTTAGTTGGTAATTCGCGGAAGTTTCGTAGCTGAAAAGAGTCCAAATAAGCGTATTTATAACGCCTATAAGCAGGTTGAATTATCACTCAACATCACAACAAGTACCTATAATCCTTATAAGTAGTTTTACCTATCACTTTATAAGTACATTGACGTATCAATATACTTATCATCTCATCTCGCTCACGGTATTTAATGGGTCTGATACCTTTGTTTCTTCGCTTTTTATACATCTCTCCCTTCTTCAAATCCCTAGCCAATTTCTCTATATAAATACTTATCAAAAGAGCTGAAACAGAGAGAGAGAGAGAGAGAGAAAAAAAAAAAAAAAAAAAAAAAAAAAAAACAGAAAAACCAAGAGGGAGACAGAATTCACTGAAACCACCTCTCCTTCTCTTTGCTTGCTCAGAATTCTCCGATCTATCAATCTCGGACCGGTACCATGCCAACCTTTACTCTCATTATAATTTATATTTCAACAATTTTTTTTTTTTTTTTGTTCTCTTTCATGTTTCGACTACTTTCTGTTCAAAATTGTTCGCTTTAAATACTGGAAACTTCAATTATTGTTGTTTTGTTTTCTTGTTGTGTGTGATATACGGATTGTCGTTTTATACAAGTACTGATCTGTGTGTATTGGATCTCTTCCTGACGGTTATTTATTTATTTATTTTATTTTTTTTGCAGATAGAAAATCATGTCCTCTCTTAGCAGAGAGCTTGTGTTTCTTATACTTCAATTTCTTGATGAAGAGAAATTCAAAGAGACTGTTCACAAGTATGGATTATGTTTTTTCCTTTTTATTGTTTTTTATTTTCTTAATATCTTAATATATGCGCGTACAATAGAATTGGCTGTTAAGTTCTCGTATTTATAGATATTTTTTATTTATATTTATAGATATTTTGTGTTTAAATGGAGCTTTGTGTATACATGTTGTTGTTGTTTTTTTTTTTTTTTTTTTAATATATGGAAATTTGATAAGGTTGCGTTAAGGTTGTTAAGGTTGTTAATTAATCTATTTGATTAGATTGGAGCAAGAGTCAGGTTTTTTCTTCAACATGAGATACTTTGAGGATATGGTGACGAATGGGGAGTGGGATGATGTGGAGAAGTATCTATCTGGGTTCACAAAGGTTGACGATAATAGATATTCCATGAAGATTTTCTTTGAGATACGAAAGCAGAAGTACTTGGAAGCTTTGGACAAGTATGTCTTTTCAAGTTCATTATTGAGTTCAATTTTGTATTCTCTTATTCTAACTTGACCATGTTGTTAATTACAACTTGGAAGTGTCTTTTAAAGTTAAATATTACATTAAATGCTTGAACAAAAAAAATAATGTAGGCGGGATCGTGCTAAGGCAGTGGATATATTAGTTAAGGACTTGAAAGTGTTTGCGGCATTTAATGAAGATCTTTTCAAGGAGATTACGCAGCTACTCACTCTGGAAAACTTCAGGTACATGTCTCAGAGAAATTTTGTTTTCTAGTATATAGTATGCATCATATGATGCTAATAAATATAATACAATAATTGTGATATATGACTAAATGTTAATTTGCAGAGATAATGAACAGCTTTCAAAATATGGGGATACGAAGTCTGCAAGGGGTATAATGCTAGCTGAACTAAAGAAATTGATTGAGGCTAATCCCCTTTTCCGTGATAAGCTTCAATTTCCTACCTTGAAGAATTCGAGACTGCGAACACTAATTAATCAGAGGTCCTTGGGAAATTATCTACTTGCTTGGTTGTTTGGATGCTGTGGATTAGTTTTTTCTTCTTAATCTAAATTACTCACATTTCTCAGCATCATATTGCAGTTTAAATTGGCAGCATCAGCTTTGCAAGAATCCGAGGAATAATCCTGACATAAAGACCCTATTTGTAGACCATAGTTGCGGAGTGCCAAACGGTGCTCGTGCTCCGTCCCCTGTTACTAATTCCTTGATGGGTGCTGTTCCAAAGGCCGGGGGTTTCCCACCACTGAGTGCCCATGGCGTAAGCGAATTTATAAAGGTTTAAGCAGTTATTTGATTTGAAGTCTGACTTTCGAAGTTTTAACTTTGAATGTATATGTTTACAGCCATTTCAGCCCGCTCCTGCTGCTCTTCCAACTTCTCTTGCTGGATGGATGGCTAGTCCATCTCCTGTCCCTCATCCCTCAGCTTCAGCGGGGCCTATAGGTTTGGCTGCTCCTAACAATGCAGGTATTTATAGTACAACATAGCAAGCTGCTTTTGATGTGATTGTAGTTTTCTCTGGTTTTATGATGAATACTTGCAGTATGAAGCCATGTTTACCTACTATAGCTGTCATTAATCAACACATTATACAAAAAGGCAAGGAATAGGCTGGTTTTCTTATCCAAAGGATAAAAAGGGAAAATTGAAAACTGTGTTAATGATATGTTATTGGGATCTTGTAAAAAAATAATAATAATAATTTCAAACCAAGGAGACTTTAACAACAGGAAACGAGGTGACTTTTAATTATTTTTTCCTAGAATATCTTTTATTTATTATTATGTTTTTAACTTTTATGTGAAATGCATGATACAAATACCTATCGCCTTTGAATTTTCTATGCAACTTATGTATTTTACATAGACTGATATTTTTCACCCTTTATTTATGATAGCTGCAATGTTAAAGCGTCCTAGGACTCCTCCTACCAACAACCCTGCTATGGACTATCAAACAGCTGATTCTGAACATGTATTGAAGAGACCAAGGCCTTTTGGAATGTCAGATGAGGTAGTTCCCGTCAATTTATATATTGTTTTGTTTATGATTGACTTGAGTTCTAAGACTAAAATTCAAAGATTTTGCTTTTGCTATGTGATAAGTATTTATGTTTCTGTATGGGTTTTAGGTGTCTAATTCTCAGTCCTGAGGGTTTAGGAAATTGTCACGTTGTTGGTGAGATATAGTGGGTTTAGTGCCACAGAACTTGGATTTTTTTTCCTATGCCAATTGCATATGTAACCAACCATACAGACCAATTGAAGTTTGCCATCATTGTTGTTACTTCAACTATGGTTGAATATACTTTGAGACATGGCTTTATGAATGGGGTGATCTATACTGCTCTGTTTGGACAAACTAAGCTTTTGCTGCCGGGGCTTTCTTAGGGCATTGGGGCGTGCCTTAATGAGCCACGCCTTATTGTGTCATATGGTCTAGGCTGCTTGTTATAAACAATGAAGATATGGTCTTGTTTTGAGATGTTCTAGTGCCCTTCTGAAGACATGAATCTTGAAGCCTTTGTTTGGTTTGGGCTTTAGAAACTTGATATACTATCCTAATTAAATGTGAATCAGTTTAACAGCTGCTTGAGAGGAGGAACAAAATTGACTGATTTGATGTCGCGGTGTATCATATATGCCATATCAGTGGGGAGAATTATTGATTGGATGATTCTTGGATGATTCCTTTTATTGTGTGCTATTCCTTTTATGCAAGTTTGTAAGCCAACAGAGGATGATCAGATAATTTGTATCGATACATTATTGATGTGAAAATGCCAAACAAATTTAAGCTATGTCCAGCTAACCTTTCAGGCTAACAAGAGAGTGCAGTGGAACGTGAACCAGATTGTTTGGACCTTTAAGTTGGTTAAGTTTACTTTTTTCCTGAGATTTGCTGTTTGCTTTTCATTCAATAAGGAAGTACTAGGGACAGACTGAGGGAGGTAGGATGGGTAGATTGGTGTTTGTATAATTATAAGGTGTTGTGTGTTTTCCGTCATCTTAATTATATTCTGCAGCTAATTATTTGTTAAACAACATGAGGCTACATCCATCTTGAAGCTTTTGCTTGTACAAACAGTTTAATGTTGTAATAGCTTGTCCTATTGCCTCCACTCATCACATGAAATCTTTTACAGGTCAATAATCTGTCCGTAAATATCCTGCCTGTTGCATACACTGGTCAGAGCCATGGGCAGAGTTCTTACTCAACTGATGACTTCCCCAAGACTGTTGTGATGACTCTAAATCAGGGTTCAGCTGTCAAGAGCATGGATTTTCATCCTGTGCAACAAATTCTACTTCTTGGTATTGCCCTAGCAGCATATAGGATATTACTTTGGGTTTCTGTTTGTTCTTTACTTCTTTTATTTAAAATTAGTTGGCTTTTATGGTGGGCTTTAGCTATATGTTTCCCTTTATTTATGTGCGGCTTAATAATTTCAGTTGGAACAAACATGGGTGATGTTATGGTGTGGGAGGTTGGTAGCCGTGAAAGGATTGCTGCAAAAAGTTTTAAGGTCTGGGAGATTGGAACATGCTCAATGGCTCTGCAGGTGGTGGCATTCATTTCTGCTTCTGCACAAGATTTACCATTTCAGTAGTTATATATGTCTTAAGAGTTGATAATATCCTTCTGGTTCTCTTATAGGCTTCCCTGGCCAATGATTATACAGCATCAGTTAACCGTGTGATGTGGAGTCCTGATGGAACACTTTTTGGTATGTTTGATTTTTTTTTTTGTTCTTACTGTCCATTTTATATTCTTACTTTTTGGTGATTTACATATAAAAGGAATCCGTAAAATATATATAAATAAAAGGATATTTCAATGTATATGATATTTTGTCTCTGCTCCAGGTGTCGCATACTCAAAGCACATTGTTCATATATACTCCTATCATGGCGGTGATGACTTAAGAGACCATCTAGAGGTTTGAATCATAGCCATCTTGTTGAAGTCTGTTCTCCTACCTAACTAGCATCTTAATATCATGCACCCATGCATGGGTTACTTTTATTTTTATATTTTGATGTGGCTGTAATACATTCTAAACTTTTACTATGAATTTCCTTTTGGACATCAGATTGATGCTCATGTTGGTAGTGTTAATGATCTCGCGTTCTCTTATCCAAACAAACAATTATGTGTTGTCACTTGCGGCGATGACAGGGTCATTAAGGTTTGCATAGTTACCTCGCTGATTTTCATGAGACTAATTGTGTTTGATACAATTTATACAAGTCCAAACTATTGCAGGTGTGGGATGCAGTTACGGGGAATAAGCAGTACTCTTTCGAGGGTCATGAATCACCTGTATATTCTGTATGCCCTCATCACAAGGAAAATATTCAGGTAATGGACAATGTGATGCGACTGAATCTGTTTTCAGTATATGTTAGATCTTCTGTGCTTTTCTTATGGAAAAAGTTGAATTATTTACTAGAATTAGAAATCAAAATGATGGTTAGTTGTGCTCTTTCGTTTTTCCTTTTAAGCGTCTGTGTTCTAACTTCTTCCAGTTTATGGTAAGGTTGAAATTCCATTGTTTTGAAGTAGATTGTGTTATAGCAAACATAGTAATAATAACTTTAGTAGTAATTTGCCTCCTAATTTTTAATTGCTAAGAGTCCGTGACCTTTGACTTCGGCTTTTGACAGACAATATTTTGGGATTTTAAGCTTGTGGCTTGTTAAATCCTAAATCCATATAATAAGGAACAATTAATGTTTCTGGGATATTACTCTGTAATTCTGTCCCTATTCTCTGAAAATTATGTGATTATCTTATTCTGTTATAAGTACTTTTCTGATTTGTCCTTGAAATTTGTATATTTCTTCAGGCTGCATAATTATATATGACTATAGTGCATAAGATTTCTATTTTATTCCTCTCTCTTCTTTTGCTCAGTTTATATTCTCAACAGCAATTGATGGGAAAATAAAGGCATGGTTGTATGATAACGTGGGCTCAAGAGTGGACTATGATGCTCCAGGTCATTCATCTACAATGATGGCATATAGTGCTGATGGAACAAGGTTCCTCTTTTTTATGCTTTTTACTTTTCTGTTCTTTCTTCATTAGGCGATAGAGTTTATTCTTGCCGTCTTGCGATATTTGCAACAGAAATATTCATCTCATTATTGATGGACAATTCATAGGTTGTTCTCATGTGGAACAAGTAAGGAAGGAGACTCATACTTGGTGGAATGGAATGAAAGTGAAGGAGCAGTCAAGCGCTCATATCTTGGTCTTGGGAAGCGATCTGTGGGGGTTGTGCAATTTGATACTACTAAAAATAGGTTTTTAGCGGCTGGTGATGAGTTTATGATCAAATTCTGGGACATGGACAATGCGAATCTTTTGACTAGTATTGATGCAGAGGGTGGATTACCGGTAATTATTGGATTTCTACAACCCCATGTTAATATAGCTGGTGCGTCCTTCGTACCAACTAATTGTTCTCATCTTTGAAAACCTACAGGCTTCACCATGTATTAGATTTAACAAAGAAGGAATTCTGTTGGCTATCTCAACAAATGACAATGGTGTCAAAATCCTTGCAAATGCAGACGGGATCAGGCTGCTAAGAACAGTGGAGAATCGTTCATTTGATCCTTCTAGAGTTGCTCCTGTGGCTGTTGTGAAGGTAAGGTGAATTTTGTTTTTGAGTATACAGGTTTTTTTTGTGGCAAATATGTTTTTCTAAATGCATAATATACATACAGGCCCCTGCAATAGGCACATTTGGCTCTGCAAATGCAGGTGTTGGAACAAGTATTATTGGGGATCGTCCTGCTCCAGCAGCAGCGATGGTTGGAGTGGTGAGTGTTGATATCTCTTTCATGGGTAACTAGATGTTCTAAGCAGACTTCATCTATTTGCTATGATATTTTAATTGTAGCTTTAAACTTACTGTGCAATCAGACAGTCTTGCAATTTGTTGTCCACGATTGTGGATAAACATAAAAACATATTTTATATGTCCAATGATCTAACCTTTTTACTTTTGAGCTTCTGTAGAATAGTGATGGTAGAAGTTTGGCTGATGTAAAACCAAAAATTGACGAGTCGGTGGAGAAGTCAAGGATCTGGAAAATGACAGAAATTAGTGAATCATCACAGTGCCGGTCACTTAGGCTTCCAGATAGTTTAGCAGCAATGAGGGTACAGTTTTGTTTCCAATCTTATTATTTTGTGCCTTTTTACCATCTCTTTTGGACTTCTAAATTTCTCCATTGTAATTCGGATGCAAAATGTTGTTCACTATTTTCACCTGCCTTGACTTTTTACCTGTACTTGTTTTAATTCTATCCATTTTTATGCATATGCATGAACATGTATATATGTTAGTGTGTTAGTGTGTGTATATAAATAAATACATATATATATGAGTAATGCTAGACGTCCCAATTTTTTCTCCCAAATTCTGTCCCAAATGATATGGCACGTGAGGTGTAAGCATCTTATAAATCATGAAATTATGTAGTGACTGATGTGTTGCTATTTAATTAGAGGGAAAACTCGTATTTCCACTCATTCAACATCTAACGGGAGTAAAAAAGACTTTTAACTGATTTTGTAACAGTTGACCGTTAGTTTGACTAACAGTAGGATTGAAATGGGCTATTTTTAATTATATAAGGACCAATTTGATAAAAATCAATTAACAAGTAAAAAAATTGATATTTCCTAATTAGATAGGGACCAAATTGTAAAAACCCCTTACATAAATTATATTTATTTCTCTAAAATTTCAATGCACGTATGTCTCAAATGAATACATTTAATTTTTCTTTTTTTAATTCTTAGCATGTAGCTTAAGCACCCATGTTAACATTTTTCTTTTCTTGTTTTCTAATTTAGTGATTTCTTTGGAGAAAACTAACCAAAGAATCCAATAACCAGAATTGAAAAGAGAAAAAGCTAATTAAATACATTCTTTGTGAATGAGTCTCATTTTCCTGTACATAATATAATAAAAAACATTTTTTTATTTTATAAAAACTGTTTAGTGGAAGATGAATCTTCACCTTGGATAGTTGATTTAGGAGCAACTAACCATGTTTAGCTCAAACCCATTTCCATGAGCATCAAACATCATCTAGCATCATCTAGGATCATCTAGGATGCATCTATGCATGAGTCTTCTTCAACACACTTAACTTGGTCATGCCACATCATTTAAGACAGAATTTGGAAAAAAAATTGTGACGTCTAGCATTACTCTCTCTCTCTCTCTCTCTCTCTCTCTCTCTCTCTCTCTCTCTCTCTCTCTATATATATATATATATATATATATATATTATTTTATTTTTCTCTTTTTTGTATAGGCTGAATATCACCATATGCAAGTTCTTTCTTTCTTTATTTTTATTATTTGTATGTGTGTGTGCATGTGTGTTTGTGTGTTTTTAGCATTTGTCATATTGAGTTCGGATGTTAATGTTGTTAAATTAAGAGATTTAATTGAGGTTAAGATGATGTTTTTGTGAATGTTTTATATCAACAATGCTCAATCTTTCCGAAGAACATGAAAAGAAATAACTCAATTGTTTAGAAAGTGGGATTTTAACGACTGTACACTGTACAGTGTATTATAATTTCTTCTAAAAGAGTGTAAATGCCAAAATTTTTCCTATTCAGAATGAGGCATGATTGGTTCATTTCCGTATATGATCATGTCTGCTTGCAGAGACTCTTAAATGTTTGGGTCCTTTCTTCATGTATAAATAGTATTGTATTGTATAGTTGCTTATGTGCACTAATAGAAATTAATAAACGCTTGTCAATTAATCAAAACAGTTCTAATGCAGTAAATGATGGGATAAGTGTTCTAATGCAGTAAATGACAGGATAAGTGATTTCGTTATTTTATAAATGTAACCCTCCTTAGGATTCGGTCATTATTGCTGATCAGATATGACTGGGCATGTCCTGTCTTCTATTATGTCAATCAAAAACTACTTGTGGCACTGGAATTGCTGTGGTTTAGAAAAATCTCAGAACTGGGGAAAGGCTCAAATACATTGATTAATAGTTGGTTTGTTGCACTTGAATTTCTTACACACTCTCCATTGCAACTTCTAATTCATTTGCCTCATATGATATGCCCTTATTTCTGTTCATTTTAGAATTTCTTTCAATGTGAAGTCACTTTTGTGGCATTTGTTTTCACTTATGGTTTTGAATGGTAATAAAATTTTCAGGTTTCTAGACTGATATATACAAATTCAGGACTTGCAATATTGGCATTAGCATCTAATGCTATACACAAACTCTGGAAGTGGCAAAGAAATGATCGAAATTTAACTGGAAAGGTATTATATTTTCTTTTAGTTTTTCAATTTCATGTCTTTGAAGGTAATTTTTCTCCTGTAGTGGTAATATCCTTAAGCTTGCTGATAATAAGGTTGTTGTGTCTTATAGGCGACTACTAGTGTAGTACCACAATTATGGCAACCTCCAAGTGGAATATTGATGACAAATGATATAAGCGATACTAACCCTGAAGACGCTGTCCCATGTTTTGCACTTTCAAAGAATGACTCTTATGTTATGTCTGCTTCAGGAGGCAAAATCTCTCTATTTAATATGATGACGTTTAAGGTATATGGTCTGCCTCATTCGATTTTGTTTTGTACAACTGTTTACTTTCCCGGTTTCCCAGAAAACTACTATGAAAGGCATTTTTTAAGAAATTTTTGACAACTTAGGATAATCTTCCAAGTTCATTGTATATTGATTCTTATTAATAAACATCTATCATCATTCGTCAACATGTACATGTTTTGGAGCATCTATATAGTGGTCTCATCCGTTTGTGGTCCAAAATATCAAAAATACCAATTATCCTCAAAAAGCAACATTCTAAGGCTTTGATTATGACTATTTGGATTGAATGAGTGAACTTTCATTATTTTAGGTTACGTTTGGAGGATTATTTTTTCAAAAAATTACCAGAAGGTAGAAAAATGCCTAGAAAGTCAGGGGACAATGGCTATTTCTTGAGATTATTTGATAAGCATATATCATTTGGGACAAGTTTCAAGCTTAACTTTCTTCTTATTTTGCGACAATTTATTTCTCTTTTTCCGACATATATACTCATCCTGACTGCAGACAATGACAACATTCATGCCCCCACCACCAGCAGCGACATTTCTTGCATTTCATCCTCAAGACAATAACATCATTGCCATAGGAATGGAAGACTCAACTATCCAGATCTATAATGTCCGGGTCGATGAGGTATAGAGATCTGGTTTAACTAAATTTATTTACTGTTGTTAAACAAGTTAGTAATGAGATTTTTGAAAATCTGAATGCTCTATTTTTATCAGGTTAAAACAAAACTAAAAGGTCACCAGAAGAGAATAACAGGCCTTGCATTCTCGCACAATTTAAATGTGCTGGTGTCTTCAGGAGCTGACTCTCAGGTGAGAAATTAACAAGTGGGCTTGCATGTGTCTCTTTGAATGTGTTTGTATACCGGATGCCGTTAAAGCACTGATGTTTTAGCTGACATGTATAGTTGTTATTGCATGTTGAGATTTGGTGAGGGAGTTGGGGTGGCCTTGACTAGAGAATTTTCCTAAATTGAATATCACTTAGAAGCTTGCGTTTTACTTTGCTTATAACAGGCCTTTGCCTACGCTTTTGTGGTTTGGCTCACCTATCATTAACTAAAAAGATTTCATTCTTATTCTTCTCGGCATCTATACCCTCCGGCCTCCATAACATAAAACTTATATGATTGTAATTCATCACTTCTCATTTTTCATCCTCTTGCTACAGCTCTGTGTTTGGAGCACAGATGGATGGGAGAAGCAGACAAGTAAGTTCTTGCAAATTCCAAATGGGCGAACAGCACCACCACTTGCTGATACACGTGTGCAGTTTCACTTAGATCAGACTCATCTACTGGCAGTTCATGAAACACAGATAGCTATATACGAAGCACCTAAATTGGATTGCCAAAAGCAGGTAGGCTAGTTTATACACGTTGATTCTATTCTTGTGATTTAAGTTATTTAGTTTTCTGCATAATGATGTGTTTGGATTTAGTTTTAGTTGGGCACTAACACCCTTAATATTGAATATTTCCTGAAACAGTTTGTCACTCGTGAAGCAAGTGGTGCAATCACACATGCTACATATTCTTGTGATAGCCAATCAATATATGTAGCTTTTGAAGATGGAAGTGTTGGTGTTCTCACTGCTTCAACACTAAGATTGAGATGTCGAATAAATCCTGCTGCTTATCTACCACCCAATCCTAGGTGCGTCTTTATACATGTCTTAATCTTAATTAAACTAATACGAGGTATGTCTTCTTGTTCTTATTTCCTTTTTTTGAAAAGAAAAAAAAAAGGAACCACTAATGGTGTAATTTAAACAGCTTAAGAGTGCATCCTCTTGTCATTGCGGCTCATCCATCCGACCCCCATCAGTTTGCATTAGGACTAACAGACGGTGGAGTACATATACTTGAGCCATTAGAGTCAGAAGGGAAATGGGGTACCTCTCCTCCAACTGAAAATGGTGCTGGGCCTAGCACCACTTCTAGTGCAGCTGTTACAGAACAATCACAAAGGTGACAAGTATATGACATGCGTTTCTCCAAGGACCTCAAGTGTATGCATCTATTATTCCATGTGATCCCGCTCCCTGGTCCCACCTTAATGTGATTTTCGAGGGGAAGCTGCGGAATTTAGGTACCGTAGTCTTAGAATTCTCCAACTCATTCTAGCACGGTTCATTTATAGTGGTACCAGACTGTTTTCTGGCTGAGCGTATGGTGATGATTGGTTCCCCTCATTTGGACAACTGGAGAATGTTGAGATAACTTTAGAAGTTAATGAATTGGGGGTGGAGGTCTGACCATAGAAAACAACCGAAAGAAGGAGTAGTTTCGTACCCCCCCGCCCCATGGCTGTTTTTATAGTCTTTTATTAAGGTTGGGAAGTATAGCTGTTCAATTTATTGTCACTATTTGGTTTTCTAGTTGTTGATGAATATTATTATTCAGTTATTCATATTTATACTACACAGTTCTACATCTGTTTCATCTTTTCTGGTGTTAATACATCTTTGTTTCATAGTTGATTGTAATAAGAATTCAACTGTACTTCCCTTGGAAGATGTAACAATTTATAATTGTACTAGACGTTACCTCCCAGGTTTCGCATTCCAGTAAATCGAAAGAAGTTCATTTATTCAATGTGGAGATTATTTACTTTTTGTTTTTGTTTTTTGGGTGGGCATAAGCTGATCGATTGGAAACATTGCCTATGGCTACCCATCGAATCAGATATAAAATGGCGTGGTTTCCTTTCGACCATTGGTCCTTTAGGGGCAATCTACCTCATGCTGTCATGCCAACCAGGCAACCCATGACTATGCTGAGATTTTTAGAGACAATATCATTGAGAAGACGGGAAAATCATTCAAGAACCATGGAAGGGGAATGCTCAAAATAAGCAATTAAATCAACATAGCCAACGATTGAAAATTTTAGAGTGACCTGGAATCTTAATAGGTCTTACCAGGGAATTGGTAATGATTAGAGTGACCCGGAATCTTTATAGGTCTTGCCGGGGAATTGGTAATGATTCTATGTGATGAGTTCTCCGAAAGTCCTGTGCTTTTTTGTGTTGTTTTATTGGTCAGTAGACTTTCCGTTTTCACTGATGTTGTTCTTTTGTTAGGACATACATGCCTCGTTGTCTTTGTTTTAGGGTCCGAACATTTTTCTTTCTTGTTCACCCTTTATTTTATTTTTTATTTTTTATTTTTTGATATATGGATACTGACCGGGTTTTTTTTCAGTATATAATCTTATGTGATGCTTTTTCGTCTTTTATCAGTCCGATTTTATTTTTTACAAAAATTAGAGCAAATCCAATTCTGGATATCGAGTAAAGCAGGCCAAAAATGCATAAGATAAGCGAAATTGTAAAACATTACATCCCAGAGAAATTTAATGCAATTCTGCTAACAATAAGTTTAAAGAAGGACAAAATCTTCTAAAACCGCTGCACAGTGAGAACTGTCCGGCTATATACAATATGGAGGTCCGAATTTTGATGCAACAAGACATAAAGACTAGTTCCGTCTTCGAGCTGACCTCTTGTGCCTTCGGGTGTTGGCTGGGGAAGGCTGCTCATAAGATACTGGTAAGACAGTCCCTCCTTTGATGTTATCTGAATCTTTCATGCTATTAAGTGTTTTCTGGGCTTCGAAGTATACTGTCAAATCTCTAATCTGTGATCATTAAATAAAACTAGGTAAGAACTAGTAACTTCTATTCACCACATGCATAACATTTTAGGTCATTATGGTACCTGTTCTTCCAGATCAAGTATCTGCTCATCTTTCACTCTTACTGACGAAATTTCCCTAGAATGAACAAGTCAAGAAATAGTAATTCTCTCGTCCAATCAAAAGACTAATGTTAAAGACTTAGGAATTTAGTGACCGTGACAAGTGAAGGCAGTAATTTTTTTTCTTCTCATTATCTCATATAAACAAGCATATGGAGGTAAATAAAAAACAAACATCTATCTGACAACACCAACCCTAACCTATTGGCAAACTACTGAAAGTGTATTTTTTTTTAATTCTGAGTTATATGCATACACAAAAAAAATGAAAATTACCTCTCTTCAATCTCCTTAACCTTTTTCCGCAAAATTTCTTGGTTCTTAATGAGATCTCGATTGATCTAGAAAGAGAAAAGGCTATCAATGAAACATATAACACTAAAATGAAACAACATATCCCAAAACCAGTCAAATTATTAAATAACAATGTGGTCAAAGACTTACATCTGCAACAGCATTTTTTGCCTTCTCACATGTTTCCAGTTCATTATGGATGTCTTGCATCTTGGAAGATACAGCCTTTTCCACTGCTCCTGAGATGGAACTCTCTCGTTTACTTTTGGCCTCTGAAAGTAGAGACTCGTAGTACTAAAAGCAAACAGAAGAATTAGAATATTAATTTCCTAATATAAAAATAAATAAATAAAAGAGTGTCATCGAGAGACTAGATTCGATAATACAAGTTTTTTGAATGAAAATATTACCACACAAGCAGATTCAATATAAAATTCCCTAATTTCCCAAAAGATTATGTCTGCTCAAATGATATCAAGCATATCCATAATCTGGTCAAAACATTGGTTTGATGGCTTCATTGGACAAGAAAATTCTTATTTTTGAACTTACACAAAATTGTCAAATGAGTCCACATACTTAGATGACCAGATAATGGAGATGACCTTCCACAAGTACTATATTAAACAATTTCGAGACTCAAGAGAATATAGAAGCTCAGAAAACATATAAGAGTATGAAGAGATTTCACAATCTTCACACAAACGAAGAGTGGATACAAATAACCAACAACCAAGGAAGGGGGGAGAAAATTTTATACAAATAACCAACAACCAAGGAAGGGGGGAGAAAATTTTTGAGAAGAAAGAGATTGGGAATAATGTACTTACTTGTCTCTGAGTTTCCATTTGAGTAGCAAGAAGGCAGTTGTACTCGTCTACAATCTATTCTCAAGTGCATATATCAAAGATCAGTGTACGTGTTGGAAGACAAAAAATGGTCAAGAAGATAGTGAAGAATTAACATTATCAATAAATGGATCAACCCAAGGATAGAGGGAATGGAAAATTTCAAGTCCCTAGCAAAGGCATGAACTGCTCTACGCAGTTGTTTGACACAAAGTATCATGCACATATTAACTTCAATGAAAAGTTTGTCCAATTAGTTCACAAAAAAAAAAAAAAAAACTCAGTTAGAAATTCAATCTGCAGCAGGAAAAACTTACAGCTTCAACTTTGCTGTTAAAGAGGACCCCACTAATTCCAGAATCCTCGCTACATGCACAAGTACCACAATGTTCTTCATGTGACATGCAGTGAGAGTTCATCTCCACTGACTTTCCATCAGTTTTTGACTGGTTCAGCCGATGAACATAATTGTCACCAACATAATCCCAAATTTGTTGTGTTCTTAAATCAAGAGAGTAGCAATGCTGTGTATCTTTCCAGTGCCTAACAGCATGCCCTTCCTTATATCTGAGTGCAGGAAAAAAAAATGAACACTAAGTTTCAAGCTTGGATTAGAGTATAACCGACAAAATGAGCACTATATTTGTGTTATATTATTTTAGGGTGCGTTTGATGTGCAGGGTCGGATTGGATATGATTGGACTATTTTTATGCGATTGGATTGGATTGGACTATTTTTATAGGATTGGGTTGGATTGGACTGGACTAAATTAGTATTGTGATGTGTTTGGTGTAGTACGAATTAGATTAAAATAATTGTCTTTTGTGAGAGGTTGGTATAAAATTATATTAAATTAATTTTTAAATAAATAAAATCATTTTAATTCAATTCACAGAAAAGAAAAATAAAATTATTTTAAATTAAAATTTGCTAAAATTTTATTGAAATTATTTTTTGAATAAAATAAATAATTTTAAAAAAAAAATTGAAATAAAATAACATTTATTTTTTAATTTATATATATATTTGAAATATTACAATAATTTGGGATTTGGGGGGAGAAACTCGAACCCACAATCTCGTGGTGTGGGTGTGTGGGGTATACTACCGGGCCAACCTTATCTTTTCAATTTTTTAATTGATATTAAAAATATATTTTTTAAATGTTAGAATAAATATATTAATATAAAAATAATAATTTAATTAAAATAAGAAATAAGAAGAAAAAAAAAAAACCAACAGCTGGGACAATATTTTGTCCCAACCATTGTGGCAAGACTAAATAAAGCAACAGCTGGGGGCAGGACTATTGGTCTACAAGGGATTGGATCGTGGCCTCGTGGGAATGGACTGAGATTAGTCCAATCCCACGCAACAAACACACCATTAGAATCTTCATTCCCCAAGTCATGATCGGAAACTAAAATGAATGCATACCTTCCACATCCCACAAAACCACATATCAAACAAACCCAGAGATTCTCCATTGTCCTGCAAACAGAACAAGTTGGTTTTTCATCCTGCTGCTGACAAAATCGACAAACCTGATGACATAAAGAAGTTGAGAATTAAAGAAATCTTGATTCCATATTTGATAATATGATGCAGTGAAAGGTTAAATAAACAAGTTGGACATGTGCCTTTCTTATTCTTCTTGTCCTTACTCGGAGGAAAAAGTATTAAATTTTATGATTATTTTACAGTTACAGCCAAGAGACTTTCATGTGCAATATATGGGAAAACATTGTTATCATAGTCCATTGTTCTAAATTTCTGTTTGTACATATCTAAAAGCTCTATTTTTATTTTTGCAAGATTGAGATGCAATTTTCTCACACCAATATCCAAACAGTAGAACAGAGACATGTTCTTATCATTCTCAAATACAAGTCCCAAATATGTTATTTGAATTAGTGTTTATATATATATAATCCTATTGGTGCACACTAATTTTGTTAAATTTAGTACCATCTTCAATGCCTCCTGGTTGCTTTTGTTATGGTCTTGACAGTCTTGATCAACTTTTCAAGACTGTCAAGACTCTAATAAAGACGATCAAGACTCGAACAAAAGTGGCCTAGGTCATAATGTTAAAATAAGGCATCCGACCAGTCCTAAAATAAAGCAGGACTAGGAAGAGTTGCAAACAATTAGTTTCATGAACTTCACAAATCACAATAATGTTATTATGGTCTAATGGTGTTGTTAATTCAAAATCCTACATGCTTTTGATGGAAAGATTACAAAATGAGCTTGTGTTATACCAAGAAAACCATTTATGATGGTAGGAAACTATCGGCGGAGAAGGTAAAATCAAACTTTGGCAGTACTTGCTAAACACCAAAAACATAGTTTTTGCTTGCAGAATCAAAAGTAAAACCCTAAGCCAACCATATAAACTACTAGATATAAACTTACAGAGTTTGAGAAAGGGAGGGAGGAGGGGATGGGGTATTGAGGTTATATGTGAGAACTGTGATTAGCTCACCTGGCAAGATAAGGAAGTCCATTTTGAGGTGCACGCACATTGAAATGAATGGTCACAAATTGTACTGAGAATTCCGCTAGTGTCCGGATCCAATCTCTCTAAAATACAAAAGAAACCATATGAAAATCAATTTATAAGGGCTCAGCAATCTTTACAAACATAGATCAATACTCAGTATCCAACACCACTTCAATCAAGATTACACTAGAAAAGAAAGCATATGACTGACCAAGACAGATCGGACAAGTGGGTAACTCAGTAAACCCTGCTGGTGCCGTGCTAGCAATCTCGGCTAATTCCGTGTACTCCACAGAAAGCATAGATAGAATGTGGCATACCTCAGCCTAGCATTCCACAGCCAGAATTACATTCTAGATTTAGTCCATTAAACAAGCAAAGAAACTGGGTTAAGTGAATCTCACCAACCTCACCAGGTGAAAACAGCTTGCCATTTAAGTTTCCATAAAATCCATCAGCTGCAACCTGATCTGTTAGCTTTATCAAAACACTGTATCGATCTTCCATCCCATCGTTCCTGATATTATAAAGGGATGTTAAGTCGTTAACTAGCATTCTATTAAGTGGTTAAGTGTATCAAGGAAAACAAAAATTAAAATCTAAATTATGAATGTCTACATAACCAAACAAAAACTTCAATGAAATGGTGATCAACGTGCTTGGCTTAGATGAGACTAGAAAGGTTTTAATTTTGGCCCGTATGTAGTAAAAAAATTCTATTACACTAAAAAATATCCACATCTAATACCAATCCCACTCCAACTCCAATTTATTCAGTATGATAGAAGCGAATCCCCCAAAATTTCTTATTGTTTTTTTCTGATTCCTTTGCAGCCAAACAAGTGAAAACTCATAAGAAATGAAACAACAATATGAAGAATGATACAATTTTACAAAAAAGATGAAAAGAAAAATCCAGCGCATAATCAGCAAACGATGATAAATAAATAAACAGTCACCTGATGAAGACGAGATCGTCGACGAGATTGATGTGGGACCCGCAGAATCGTATGAAGTCATCGACTGAGAAGTAGTTGGGGACGGCAACCACGAAGAGAGAATTGGATCGAGAGCTAGGAGTTGCGAGATAACTCAGAGATGTGCCTCGAAACAGGTACACCAACCCCCTTCGCTCGCTGAATTTAGGGTTAGGATTGTTTTTTGTGGTGGTGGTGACGGTGGAGAACCCGGATTGTTCGGTGGTGATAGGGTGATTGTCGTCCACTGAGTGGACTCGGAGGACGAACATTGTCAAGACGCTATAATAATCGAGAGCGTAAAGGGCGCGTTCGGTATTGTTTCCGAATTGCGTTTTTTGTTTTTTGAGTCACAAAAACAACAAAAACGTGTTCGGTGGATGATTTCGAAAAACAAAATTAGAAAACACAGAGAACTGTTCTCACTTTTAATGAACAAAACATTGAGAACATTGAGAACACCAATTTAACGTTCTCAGTGTTTTTACCAGACTCATCAAAATCAATCTCCCAAGAACAAATCAGATCGAAGAAAGAGTTGAGATGAGATAGCAGCCAAGAACAAATCTGATGAGATAGTAGCCAAGAGATGCAGTAGAGACTGAACGGAAGAAGAGCAGCAGCGGTGGAAGAAGAGCAGCAGCGGCGTCGTGACTGGTGAGGATTGAAGAGAGCGACGGCTATATCTCACAGATCTGCCCACCTCAGAAGCTTGGAATAAATTATTCGCGGGAAATAGGCGGTGAAAATGAAACAGCGTTGATAGTACTTATTTATTTAATTGCTGGGCGTGATATTTTTGATAATGACAAGTAATAACTAATAAGACATACGAAACGACCACGTTTAGCGATTAAGGATACTGTAAATTGTAAAAGATGGATAAAAGGCCGAAAGTAGTCCGCATATTACGTGATTTTATCAATCTTTGCCGGCTCTGTTTACTTTTATAAAGACTCACCCAAAACGCAAAACACAAAACACTTTTCCTAAGCTACACTCTCTGTGACATTCCTGTGAGTCTTGGATTCTGCTCGTGGCTTCATCTTCTCCGGTCGTCTTGTCTCCATCTCCACCGTCAACTTTGCTGACCCAATTCATCAGATCTTCCATTTCTCCCTCAGATCAGATCCACTCTGTTTTCATAATCCCAAATTACAGTAAAAGAAAAGGTAACAATTGCAACAGCTTTTCTGATATTTAATTCCAGAGCTTGAATTTAGTTGTCGTTATTAGAGAGAAATGGCACCAAGCACGATTCGTAAAGCGATCGGTGCTGTGAAAGATCAAACTAGCATAAGTTTGGCCAAAGTGGCTGGTAACTTAGCACCAGACCTTGAAGTTGTGGTTGTTAAAGCCACCAGCCATGACGATGATCCTGCCGACGAAAAGTATATTAGAGAAATAATCAACATGACCTCTAATTCTAGAGGTTATGTTAGTGCTTGTGTTGCCACCATATCGAAAAGATTGAGTAAAACCCGTGATTGGATTGTGGCTGTTAAGGCTCTGATGCTTGTGCACAGGCTTTTATTAGATGGGCATTTGTTGTTTGAGGAAGAGGTTGCATATGCGGCGAGGAGAGGGATGAGGGTTTTGAATATGTCGGATTTTAGAGACGAGGCTCATTCTAATTCGTGGGATCATGGTGGTTTTGTGAGGGTTTACGCCATGTACTTGGACGAAAAGGTGGAGTTTACGGTTTATGATAAGAAAATGAGAGGCGGGGGACGGAAATTTGAGGAGAGAGATGATAGGTTAAGGGATGATTTTGATCGAGTGATGGGCGCGAGGTCAAGGTCTTATGGTGATGTGGGTGAGTCCTCTGTGAGTAGAGAGGAGAAAAAAGAGGCAACACCAATTAGGGAAATGAAGCCTGAGAGGGTTTCAGAGAAGTTGAATCAGTTGTTGAGGATTCTTGATAGGGTTCTGGCTTGTAGGCCGAGTGGTGCAGCCAAGAATAATAGGTTGGTGCTTGCTGCATTTTATATGGTTGTGTTGGACAGTTTTAGGTTATATGTGGAGATATGTGCAGCATTGGGTGTGTTGTTGGATAAATTTACAGAGATGGAGTATGCCAGTTGTCTTAAGTGTTTTGATACTTATGTTAGCGCTGCCAAGATGATAGATGAGCTTGTGAGCTTTTATGCTTGGTGCAAGGATACAGGGATCGCAAGATCATCTGAGTTCCCAGAAGTGCAGAGGATTACTGATAAGCTTTTGGGGACCCTCGAAGACTTTTTAAAGGAAATGTCAAACAGGCCAAAGAGTCCTGAGAGAAGACAACCTTCAGTTAAGGAAGAGGTGGAACCAGATATGAATGAGGTTAAGGCGCTTCCTGCCCCTGAGAACTACACTCCTCCACCACCACCACCACCTGCTGCACCCCAACAAGCACCTAAACCTCAGCCTCAACAGGTGACAGAAGACTTGGTAAATTTAAAAGATGATGCAACTTCAGCTGATGAGCAAGGCAATAAACTTGCTTTGGCTTTGTTCTCTGGGCCGCCAACTGCAAATACAAATGGTTCGTGGGAAGCATTCCCATCAAATGGAGAGCCTGAGGTAACCTCAGCATGGGAAACACCAGCAGCTGAGATTGGAAAAGCAGATTGGGAATTAGCATTGGTGGAATCGGCTAGTAATCTCTCGAAGCAGAAAGCTGCATTAGCCGGTGGTTTTGATCCATTGCTGTTGAATGGCATGTATGATCAAGGGGCAGTAAGACAACATGTGAGCACCACAAAACTGAGTGGTGGGAGCGCAAGTAGTGTGACGTTACCTGGGGTAGGCAAGAGTGCTACACCCATGCTAGCACTGCCTGCCCCAGACGGGACAGTCCAAAAACTGGGGCAAGAGGATCCATTTGCAGCATCCCTTGCAGTGCCACCTCCCGCATATGTGCAGATGGCAGAAATGGAGATGAAGCAGCAGTTGCTTGTGCAGGAACAGCAACTATGGCAGCAGTATGGAAGAAATGGGATGCAAGGCCAAGTGGGTTTGACCAAGATTGCTGGTGGCTCTGGCTACTACAGTCCTAACCCTCAAGCAATGATGCCTTACGGGATGCCACAGGTCCCTGGCATGGGACAGCCTGGAGGTTATTACTATGGACCCTATTGAGACTTAATAGTCGACTATCTTTATTTCCATTGATGCACATTACTACATACCTGATGCTTTCCTTCTTTTTTGCTAGATTTAATGTACCTTCCAATGTTTTGTACGCCATTTTGCATGTATTTGTCTTGTCATCTGCATCCAAAAGAGTGAAACATACAGGGTTTGGAATAAAATACTGCATATGATGAGCATATATTACAATCTCTATGTTTTGTAATAGTTATACAGTTATAAAAAGCATAAAGTTTTTTTTTTTTTCTAACCTGCATTGCTATTCAAATTACTGTAGATTATTAATAAGTGCTTCTCTACTTTGGTTTGCTTGTTGAAACCTTTCTTTGTGCTATGGACAATGGAGTTGAATAGTAAACATCAACTGACCAGGTCCTTCTTGACTGGATTCACTTTTAAATAAGCTGATTTGGATTTCTGACCTGTTCAACCTGGATTTGTCTGATCCTTTTGTCACTATGCATACTCAAAGTCGAAGACGGTTTGATTACGGATTACAGGTTTTTTTTTTTTTTTTTTTTTACCATAGGTATGCCGACTCGGGAAGATATTAACAAAGGCTAATTGGCATTGATGCCCCTTAAACTTTTCCAAAATATACATTATGTCCCTTATACTTTTTTTTTTTCACCACTAAACCCCATGAACTCTTACAAATTGGTAACTGCCGGCTGTAGATACCCCCTTAGAGGGGGCAAAAAAACCAAACAAGAGCCCAGTGGGTTTAGTGGCGAAAAAAAAAGTACATGTGGCATAGTGCATATTTTGGAAGAGTTTAGGGGCATCAGTGCCAATTAGCCATTGAGAGCTTTTAGACATTGAAATGAACTTATGAACTTTTATTCTACTGTCAGCATTTCATTTTCAGTACTTTTTTTCCTCTTCAAAAATGATTATCAATAAAATGGCAAGAAATTCTTAAAAAAAAAAAAAAAAAAAAAAAAATGCTAGAAAAAGTTTTATCATTAGAAAACAATTTATTATGAGTAATGTTAGGCTGCATAAAAAAATTGTCATGGTGTCATGTTAATTGTCAATATCACGTTACTTATCTCATAAACTCATGATTTACATAACGGTGATAAATCTATTTATTTAAGCATGAATTTGGATAAAGTTTTTGGGCAGTCTAACATTACTTATAATAAATTGTTTTCTAATTAAGATATATATAGGAAATTTAATGCCAAGGTGATGCAATTTGATATTATGGTATTTTGTGAGAGTGATCGACTAATTGTCATCCTTACTGTAACAAGAATAAACAAGTTTGGATTTTAGAGCTTTCCTTGGCTCCATCAATAGATATCCTTCAATTTTTTAATCATTTGATTTATTTTATTCATTTATTTAATTTTTTTTTCATATCTTTTATTTGATTTTATTATTTTTTATTTTATCAAAGTTTATAGAGTTTATGGTTAAAACTTAAAAGGTATTAAAATAAAGTTTGAAATAATACAAATAGGGATATTTAAGTCATTGTACCCTAAAAGTCTGGTCGAATGTTGAGAGCTTCTCCTTACAATCCACAAATTATCTATTTACACTCCAATTTAATTTTTTTATTAATGCCAGTTTTAACCTGAATTAAAATTATTAAAAAAAAAAAAAAAAAAAAAAAAAAAAAAAAAAAAAAAACTAAAGACACTCAAAACTAATTATATTATTAAAAAAATAAAATTCCCTCTCTTAAATCATTAGATTAAATATTACGTATTAAACTCTCTTTTATAAATCTGTTATTACCATATTAAACAATGTCTCCTGGTTACTCTCTCTCTTAATATATATATATTAAAAAGTCATTACAAATACCTTATTTAAAAAAAAAAAAAAAAAAATAAGATTCGATTTAACTCATAATTTATAAGACTAATGAAATAACTAAAGTTTTCTAGATAATCACATACCTACAAAGGTAACAAAAAACATTTTCATATTTTGATTTTGATTTTTTTTTTTAAAATCAGTGTGCTTGTTTTTTATTTTATTTTTTATTTTTTTTATCTTAACTGTTAGTTTGCTTGAGAAAGAATGGATATATAAAATTCGAGATATGTATTGTAAGAGAGACAGTTTAATATGGTAATTAAAAATTTATGAGAGAGTGTTTGATATGTAATATTTAATCTAATGATTTATGAGAGATAATTTTTTTTTTAATAATTTAATTAAAAAAAGATTACTCATCGGATGAATATAAAAACTACGATGGTTCGTCCTAACTTTTATTAAAATAAAATAAAGTTTCTTTAGAATTTTATTTTATTTTTTTAAATGGAGTATCTTTAGAATATGGATGCCAAAAAATAAAAAAGATAATTTTGGAACAAAAGGAAGTGTTTTTAAAATTTTTTTAAATTTAAATTTTAAGAATGGAGTGTCTTTAGAAAAGATATGTAAAAAGAAAAAATTGGATTGTTAAAAGAAGCTCTCTCGAATGTTAAGTTTAACCGTAGTATCACCTAGAGTTGTAATTTTGATTTAGGGATCTTAAGCCTTTGATTTAATAATGATACTAGTGCATCAAAGGTTGAGCTTTTCTAAAAGCAACAAATTCTCATACTATCTCCTTGAGTTGTAATTTTCTTTTCCATTTGTAATCAAAACATCATTAATAGAAAGTTGTGAATATTTCAAATAAGTTTTTCATCTATTATATTTATTTTTTATTATAGTCAAGGATAAAGAAGTCTTGCCTAGTTAACGAAAGTATAAGATTATTATCAAATCTCAAAGATAAATTGATCGTTTGTTATCATTCTTTCTCATCATGTTTATGAACAGATCTCAGTTAGTAGAGATTGTAAGAATTTAGTAGGATTCTGATTCTATTGAGTCAAGATTTTCATATTTTTTGGAAGATTCTTCGATGTCCTATTTAGTTGTGTGCTGAAGGCATCCATGGATCGTAATAATCTTTGAAAGTCAATCTTAAACTCTCGGAGTCTTTTCGAATTCGAAAGGCCATTTCTTTACACCATATAGCTGAGGAGCTTTTGATGTTTGCAGATAGAGATATATAGGAGATTGTCGATTCATGTAATGGGTGTGTCCAAATCGTTATTCAAAAACCCTTCCATCGTATGTAAGTATGTAACCTAGTTACTTTGTATAGTTGGAAGCATTAATAGTGGTAATTGGGTAGATGAGAGCATTTATTAAGGTCAACCACTACTCTTACGGCATCTCAAATACTATTATGCATTTAGAGAAAATTTCTTACCACATAGGATACTAGTTAGATAATGAAATAAAAAAAAAAAACCTCTCCATGTAATTATTTAACTTCATTATGGAACTAACGTGGTAAAAATATTTTTAGAGAATCTCAAACTATCCTAGAAATACCGACTAGGATTTCTAATAATTTTCCACCAATACTATTACGGTAAAATAAATGAGGAGAGAGAGGGAGATAAATATTTTGTAGTAATTGGCCAAAAAGTGAATGCATATTTTTCTTTAGATTTGCATTGAAGATGAGGATATGTATTTCTATAATTTTGTTGTCAAAGTTAGTGCTGGCAAAACGGGCCGGGCCAGGCCTTGGCGGGCCGCTCGTCCTGGCCTATTTTGGTCCCGAGCTCGGGCCGGTACGGCACGGCACGGCCCGCCAGGCCTATGGGCCTAATTGTTTTTTGAAAAAATGAATTCTGGCGGGCTCTAATAGGTCGACCCGCTGTTAGGGCCCGCCAGAATTCAAAATTCTATTTAAAATAAAAAATAAAAATAAATTCAAAGCCCGTTAAGGCCTTAACCGGTCGGCCGGGCCCACCCTCCCCCCGCATGGCCTGTCTCCCTAACAGGCCGTGCCTGGCCCAGCCCAGCCCAGCCCAGCCCATTAGGCCAACGGGCCTGGGCCTAATGGGCCGAGCCGGCCTGTTTTGACACCACTAGTCAAAGTGATCTATATTTAAAAGAAATGTTGATGTGGTATTACTTAAAAACTCAAAAATGCATATTTGAATCGGAAATACTTTTAAATCAAATAGATCATGCCCATTCATTGAGAGCTCATTCATTTGTAAAAAGTATTCAAGAAATCATTCTTGTAATCACTCTTTGAGAGCAATATACTTTTAATATTTCTCTCAAGCTCTTTGCCTTTTTGTTTCTCTAGTCTTTCAAGTGTAGTGTGAGCGAGTAATGCTTACTTAGCATTACCTAGCAACTCAACCCAACCGGGAAGTAAGCTGTGACAGGGTGCACCGAAGTTTTTGTATGTTTAAAGTGATTAAAATGTTTTTTTTTTTTTGTTTTTTTGTTTTTTTATAATTATTTTCGCTTCTACCCAAAAAAATAAAAAAATTGCCGAACTGACGAATTTGAATCGCACAGCAGCAAGAAGAGGGTAGAGCTGAGAGCTCATCCGTGGTCGCTGGACATGTCAAACGTCGTCGTTCTTGACAACGGCGGAGGCCTTATAAAAGCTGGTCACGGCGGCGATCGTGACCCGGAGGTCACCATACCCAACTGCCTTTACCGTCCTCTTTCGTCCAAAAAATTCCTATACCCATCTCCCTCCAACTCCGAAGACCTTACCTCCGCCGCCCTCCGTCGCCCCATCGACCGCGGTTACCTTATCAACACCGACCTCCAGCGCGACATCTGGGCCCACCTTTTCTCCTCTCTCCTCCACGTCGCTCCCTCCTCCTCCTCTCTCTTACTCACCGAACCACTCTTTACTCTCCCTTCCATTCAACGCGCCACCGACGAGCTTGTCTTCGAGGACTTCAACTTCAAGTCGTTGTTCGTGGCAGACTCGCCGTCTTTGGTGCACCTTTACGAGGCCAGCCGGAGGCCGGATGGGCTTGTGTCGAAGGCCCAATGTAGCTTGGTGGTCGACTGTGGATTCAGTTTCACCCACGCAGCGCCCGTGTTCCAGAACTTCACGGTGAATTATGCAGTGAAGAGGATCGACTTGGGTGGCAAGGCCTTGACCAATTACTTGAAAGAACTCGTCTCGTATCGTGCTATCAATGTCATGGATGAGACTTTTATTATCGATGATGTTAAGGAGAAGTTGTGTTTTGTTTCGCTTGATGTCTCCCGTGATCTTCAAATTGCCAGGTTTCATTTTTCTTGGGCTGCTCTGGTTAATGTTTTACTTGCATTTTTGTTTGAACAATATAGAATCTTTTGACAAATGGGAAAGAAGAAGATTTATATATCTGCTAAGCAAATTAAGTTTGGTGCGGTGTATTGACCGGGTGACACTGTGCTTTTTTGTGTGTGTTTATATTGTGATATCCAAATGGATTTTTGATATGTGCATGTAAAGAGTTCTAATAACTTTTGATATTTGATTTACAAGAGCTAACTAGAATAAGATCTTCTGTGATTGCATTTGTGATCTCATTTGTCATTTGTGATATATGTTTTTATAAATATTTTTACAGGAAACGTGGAAAGGACAATCAATTACGGTGCACATACGTCCTTCCTGACGGTGTCACATACACTAAGGGCTTTGTTAAAGACCCGGATGCAGCTCAGAGGTATCTGACTTTGGATGATGGATCTCTACCTCAACCATCAGAGACAGAAAAGGACATGGTTCAGATAGACGATGCAGAGGAGCGCAAGGACAGAAAGAGAATCGATTTGACAAAAAATGTAGTAATCCCATTTTCTTTAGAATTCAGTCTCCTGCCCATTGCCTAACCTTGCTGAATTACAAAATTTTGTTATCTGTACAGGAGTTTGACTTGACAAATGAACGCTTCCTTGTCCCAGAAATGATCTTTCAACCAGCAGATTTGGGTATGTGTAATCTTTTACCTTTGCAGATGTTCTTTACTTATTTTTGGTGATATGTTAAAGTATGGGTTAGGTTAGAGAATATCGTTAAAAACATTGAAGTTATATGGATGTTGTGTATTGACATACGACAAGTAAAGAGTCATTTGTCATTGACCACAAAGGTCTGATCTGAGCCTGTATTTGCAGGAATGAATGAGGCTGGACTAGCTGAGTGCATTGTTCGAGCTGTTAATTCTTGCCATCCTTATCTTCATTCTGTACTTTATGAAAGGTGGTTTCATTAAGTCATGGAGTATTAAGCTTTAGAAGGTTTTTTTTATTTTAAAAAAAATATACTGATGCCTTCTTTGTGTGGGTTTCGGCAGCATTATATTAACTGGTGGAAGCACATTATTTCCTCGATTTTCTGAGAGACTGTAAGTTCTATTCTTTCAGCTTGTATACTGAGAATTAATGTTGAGGCATCATCAAGAAAGGTTTACGTATCAAATTGCAGACAAATGGAGCTTAGGCCTCTTGTCCCTGATGACTATCAAGTGAAGATAACCACTCAAGAAGAGTAAATGCTTCTTTCTGAAAAGTACTATTAAGTTTTCTTTAGAAAGCTACCATTTCCAATTTATAAAAACATTTTGTTGCATGTCCAGTCCCATATTAGGTGTGTGGCGAGGGGGATCACTTTTGGCATCTAGTCCTGATTTTGAAGCAATGTGTGTCACCAAGGCTGAGTATGAGGAGCTTGGATCTGCTCGATGTCGTAAGAGATTCTTTCATTGAATGCAGAGAATTTTGAAGGTATGTCTTGTCAATGAGTCCATCTGTAATTGCTTTTCTGCTAAGAAAACTGAGGGACAGTGATGAAAATTTGAGAATTTTAAGTCATTCAAGCTCACTATTTCTCAATTTTAATTTTCTTTTAGTTTTCATATGCCTATGTGGCAATGAAAAGGTGCATGAGTAATTATGCTGCTAGAGTGCTAGGTAGCTATTGTCCTATCAGCTTTGTTCCAACTGATAAACAAAAGATAGGTGGAAGCAGGTTCTGATGCCTTGCATATTAAGACAGAAACCTCCCTAACTTTTTGCCTTCATCAGCATGGTGTTGGGCAAGTAATTGCTAAATCAATGAGAGGTTATCTCGGATTAAATGAAGAACTTTCCTCCTTTGAATTCCTTAATAACTTAATAAATATATTAATAACAACTAAAACATAAAACAGCTGGAACAACTAAAACATAAAGCAAGTTCCATTCGAATTTTAATAAAACTACAAATCCACACTAGAGAAAGTTTTTAACATATGTTACCATCTTCACTATAACACGTATTACATGCACAACAATAAGAATTCTCACCAACCCAACCTATACCAACAGTGGAATACCTCCGGCATTCAGTGTTGTAAAAATCGTCCTAGGCAGTCGCCAGCTGTCTCGGTTATGGCCAAATCAGCCAGCCTAGGCATCCAGGCGGCGTTGACCACCTGAGGTTGGAGGTTGGAGGTTGGAGAAGGAAAAAAAAAAGTAGTTTAAGGTTTTTTTTTTTTTTTTTTAAGAAACCCAAAATGACAAGTTTTAGGGTTGGTTTAAAAACCCCTAAACTACTTTCTTCTTTTCTTCTTCTCCGGCCTCTAGCCTCCATCGAGGAATTGCCTAGGCGCCGCCTCAGCGCTAGGTGTCGGGCCACCGCCCAACTAGCACATAGTGACTTTTACAACACAGCCGACATTAAATAGTGTCCAATTCTGAGAGAACATATATGGCGAATGTGATTGTTGATATTGCAATCCACATGATCACCATTAAAATCCACATAAAAAATATACGCTTGATTGGTAAGCCGCTTATTGGCAACAGTATGATGAAATGGGATGCCAGAAAAACCTATGGTGTTAAAAGTCAAGAACCTTGTATAAGAAGTTGGGTAATAATCAGAGAAATATAAATCCTTGTTGTATGCCAAGGTTCTGATGATTCGGGGTTGCCTGAGCTATTGTCTTGCCATACACCATCAGGAGGATTTGCAACAACCTGGAATGTCATGGTAGCAACCAATGATGCTACAACCATCAAGGCCATGTTTTCGCATGAACATGGTTGGTTGGATGATTTTCATGGGATTTTGTTAAGGTTGTGGCTATATGTGGTGTGCCAAGTACACATGCTGATAATAAATATCCTTTGCATGCATTGCTCCAGGACATCGAAGCAACTCCGCAATCTCCCAATCTTTTTCATCTTTTCTGCTTGATTGTATGGAAAGATCCAAAGCTGTGAAGCCATATGCATTAACATCATTCACCTTTGTTGCAGGCTTGCAGCTAGTGTCTTGAATGTTGTTAATGCATATGGCTACTAAAATCAAATATGCAGATAATCAAGTATTTGAATACTAAAATTACAGTTTTAGTAGTCAAATATTCGATTATCTGCAGATTGCGGAGGCTTTGACGTTCTGGAGCAATGCATGCAAGCAGATGGCTACAACCTTAACAATATCCTCATGTTGAATCTTCCAACTAATAATTTCATGAGAAGATCAAACTTGATTGGGTTGAAAGTTTCTATATATCCTTGTATATTCATATCATTTATCAAAATTTGCTGCTCTGGTTTGTGAAATTCATACATTGATTCAGATTTCAGATAACTAGATTCTTATTTCCAATTTCATTGATTAGCCATCTTCAAAAGCATTTAGAACTTTCAAAGTTTTTTGAGATGGAAAGAGATTTTCGAAGTTTATTTGTCACAATTCATATTGTAATGTATCTCCCCCTTGTCTTTGATATGTTGCCTGGTTTGCCTTTCCACGCCATGAAGGTATGTGTAGAGAACGTCTTGAGCTTGGAGCAACGCCAATTGTTCACAAACCACTTGTGGCCAGCCGGAAATGATCCATTTTGGTATAACTTTCTACACCTTAATACCCTTCTTCGAATTCTATTTTGCAGTTTACTCAAACAATTTGTTGGCACTTGCATTTCCATCCCCCCCTACTGAAACAAAGCAAATTTTAACCAGTAGCTATCAGAAGATGCATAACTTGTTCCACCCAGAACGACAGAACCGGTCAAAGAATTGGAGAGATGGGGGCAGCTGTGCAGTGATTCTTGGAGACGAGTTTAAATGGTCAACTGTTGCTTATCGTTTAGCTGCTGCCTACTTTGCTTCAATGGCAACTATAAAGTGCAACTGCGTTCATTACTTTGCATACTATAATCTCAATCAAAATTGGTTCATGTAATTAAATGATGCAATCTTACTGCCCCTAAGCCCGATTAGAGAAACCCAGCTATCAAATAGAAGATGATGGATAATGGTTCCTTTTATGTAGTGATTAGTTATTTTAGAATTGCATTTAAATAAATGAAAACAGATAAACAGACAGAATTGTTATGTAATTGAACTTCTTGGTGGATTTCATTAGGAGATTGGTTATCTTGAAACTGCTATGAACTTCTTGGTGGATTTCATTAGGAGATTGGTCATCTTGAAACAAGCAGTTGGAGAGTTGTTCTCTCGAATCAACCAATCATATTAAGAGAACCATACTTTCAGAATTTGTGATCGTAACACCAATTAGCGAAGGAGATTCTCTACAAAAAATGCCACAAGTGGGTGGATAACTATGGAGTGTATATTCCCTTTTTTTTTTTAAAAAAAAAAACCACTATTAAGTATAAAAAATAAAAAAATAAAAAAATAAAAAAACACTATGAAGTATATATTCACTGTACTTTTCTTTTTGATCTCAAGTCGAAACAATGAATTTTCTGGAGAGGACAATAAGAATCAGTAACATCACTGCCCACTCCTACAAAGAACGTATCTCTGTGAAAAATTATGAGGCCGCCAACATTTTGTAGATAAGCTACAAAATCTTCATCTTTCAATTATCTTCTTTACAACATACAACTTCGCCAAGAAACCATTCTGCTACACTTTCGCGGGATCAAGCAGATTCAACTTTTAATAACCAGGCACATTCCCCAGTTCTCAAGTTGTGATCAAGATCTTATTGCCAACTCGATAGGAGCATGTTTTGCTAATGGATAAGGCATATGGTTATCATTCCAAACCCAGAGGGGAGTTCTTCAACCAGCCTTTAGCTGATCACTCCGGTGGAAGCACCACCTTCTCACTCAGACACAAACATGACCGGAATTTCTTGATATTAGATCCAGTCCAATAAATTAGTCAGAAAATGGCGTAGAGTCCATGCACAGATGAACCAATTTTTTTTGGTATTGTCCAAAATATTCAGCAACTGCAATAACATCTTCATTCTCCGGGTTCAACCCAGGTAAGTTAACTGGCATACTTTTGCCTATTGACTCCGATTCATCATCTGGATTTTCCATTTTAGTGAAAGTTTCTGCGTGGATTTCACGGCAAGCAAGAACAAACATGGCAGCTGTGTCAGGTTGTTGAGTCTCACGAAGTGCTGCCAATGCCTCTTGCAATGCACCAGCTGCGATATACAATATAAGAGCCCTGCATTGGGACACTATTGAAATTCAGAATATGACAGAATCAAAAATTAACAGGAAGGAGGCATGAAAGAGAAAAATGATTGTACCTCCAGATGTTGTGTTCAACATGAAGGACATGAGTAGCCCACCTTTGCAATACCCTGCGAAAACTCAGAAATATTAAATGGTGAAATAACTTTTACCCATCAACAAACTAACACGGCAATTTGCAGTGAGTGTAATCTTGAATCCTCAAACATTGACAAATTGTGCAACACCGCAGTAGCATTAAGAATAAAACTATTTTTCGTTATCTACCTGTGCAAATTGTTTCAAGGCAGAACATTTGTATAAGAGCTTAAAAGGAACAATAAACTATTCTCTTTTAAGATCTTTATGTTTAAACGATAAATCAAATCAAATACTAATTTACCATGAAAAAAATAAAATATTGAATGTTGAGAAGCAGTTGTCAGTTGTGTAAGTAAAGAGGAACTAGAAGAATAAAAGTGGTATGGGAAGAGGCAAATAGAAAAGACATTGATTGATGGGGATTATGTAGAATATGGCTGCATACAAGGCTGAATGACTACACTGTTAGATGGATTGAGGCTTTGTTGAGTTGACGAACATGGTGAATGAGCTTGTGATATTGAATGAATGCATATGTTAAGCTACTACATACACAAACAGCATGGGAAGAAACTTTTTTTTTTTTTTTATACGAAACAAGAATAAAAAACTTTTATTAACACAGAAGGTGAACAAGCAGTCTGCAAGCTAATAAAAGAGTTATATGGAAAGAAACGTGATTGATAAAAGTAAATAGAAAATTCTGCAAAATAATAATAATAATAATAAAAAAAAAAAAAACATCAAAACTTTTCAATGATAAAAGAATCAGAAACCTTGCATAATCAGATCCCTTTAAATGCGTGGCAGCTAAAGTCGCAGCATCAGTCCAGCATCCAGCATCTTGGAGCTGCATAAGAGTTCAAATAACTATCAATCCAACAAAAGTTAAGCCAAGTATTTGATCACCTTTTCATGCCTAATGTATCATTCTCTAGTTTCTGCTTCCTGGAAAGCCAAGGCCATAAATATCACCCCAGTTCATCATTTAAAAAAAATAAAAATAATAATAATCAATTCCGTCTTAGCTGCCTTTGTTAGAAGATTCTAACAATTGCGATCATAACGGAACTGCTTTTAACAAAATCAGGAAGGCCTGATAGAATAAAATCTATACATATAGACTATCAAGACTCTAATAAAAGTACCCAAGTTTCTGACAAAAGCAAATCAAATCAAACTTGATTTTTTTCAAAATCAGGATAAACTGAGGAGCTAAAGACTATATAATCTACACAAAAATAAAATCCGATCGAATTTAATAAATTTTAATGAGATTTGGTATGAATGACAAGAACAATGAAAGACACTTTGGGAAAAATGTTGAATATATGTAGTCATTTTCTTCTCAACTTGCACCGGTTTTAACAAAAATCAATACTGTATTGATCGTCTTTGTTAGAGTCTTGACAGTCTCAAAATCTTATAAATTTGATCAAGACTATCAATACTTTAACAAAGACAATTAAGACTCCAACAAAGGCATCTAAGAATTAAGACGCTATTGCTCTAATATATACGAGTGTTATTCTCAAGTGCAAGATTGTTGATATAAGTTAGGTGTAAGAAGTCTTGCTCATCCGTGTTACTCTTGACAAGTTTTGTGACATGATCAAGAATCATCAAGACCTTTATATGGACTTTTTCATGGTTCAGTGAGAGGTCCCTTATATTAACATTTGTGAGAACCAAAATAAAATCCAATCAATTTCAATGAATTTTGATGTGATTTTATTTGTAGTGTGAACGTTAAGAACAATAAATATATTTGTGAAAAATGTTTAAAATGTTTTCCAACATTACAATTATTGTTTTCCCGTTTTTTTTTAATATGAAACAAGGGAGTGAAACATAGGAAAAATCGAAAAAAATAGTAGTGCTAAATACATTTTCAAGTTTTTTCATTGGTATAATTTATTGTTCTTATCATCCATAAAAAATAAAAATACATTAAAATTCATTGGATTTTATCAAGGTCGTCACTGATTTATTATAAGGGGTCTTTAACCAAATAACCACTAATATATGTGTGTGTGTGATATGGACCTTGATGAAATTCAAAAATTTCAATAAATTTTGATGACATGTTATTCATGGATAAGCATAATGAAACATACTGTAATATATATATATATATATATATATAAATTTTATGAGCACTAAACTTTTTTCTTTTTCTGATTTTTTCAATATTAAGCATTTAAAAAATGACATTCAACGAATGGATGAAACATAGGAAAAATCAGAAAACCAATTTTTTGCTCAAAATATTTTCAAACTTCTTTTACAAGTATATTTCGTTGCTCTTATCATCGACAAAAGAAATCACATCAAAATTCATTGAATTTCATTATGGTTCTCATGGATGTTAATGTAAGAAATCTCTCATCAGAGAACTATATATAAAATTGGCAACCTCATTATTTTACACTATTTCTTACACAGATTCTTAACTTTTCAATTGAAATAGTTTGAGTGAACTAGATTAATTCTTATTAATTCGTACACATAGCCACATACTCTCTCTCTCCTCTCTCTTAACATTAATTTCACAATTTTCTTTTCTTTTCATGCCTCTTTCTTTTTTGCAATGAAAAGGAAAACACATAGAAATTCCATCTTTTTACTCTAAGCTCGTTGAATGTGTTAAATTTCAAGACATAATATATATCTTGATTATTGCAGTTGGACTTTAAATTTCTGTGTAGAGAATTGAATTTTTCAAAGAAAATTTGAATGATAACAAAATTGTACAAGCTCACGTATCTTGAATTTGAATTCTATAAACAAAGAATTGGTTGGCCTTTTTCTTGTTGGAGCTAGTTATTAGTTTAGGGTTTAGGCTGGTTAGGATTCAGCAACAAGACTCAACTTAAAAAGATTGAAGGAGAGAGCCGAGGTGAGACATATTCCATAGCTGATGGGGAACTAGATAAGCATCATTAGATGATATTAGTAGTTATTATATTGTATTTATCTTGAGAATAAATTATCTCATTCAGAGATTAGTTTAGGTTTGTTTTATCTTTATCTTTATCGGGAGTTAGGTGTTTATCATTTTGTTAACTATAAATAGGCCTCTTCAGAGCCTATTGTAATGAGACTTGATGAATTGAATTGAATGAATTGATTGATTAGTTTTCTAATCTCTATTTCTTCTGTGTTTCTCCCATTTCTGTTTCGAATCTCTAATTCTCTCTGTTTCGAATCCCTAATTCTCTCTGTTTCTCTCTATTTCTCTCTAAAGTCTCTATCTAGTTCATATTTCTACTGTTCGTCCTACATCAATAGCATTAATAGTTTTTCACAAAAGAAGATCCAACGACATACAATCTTTTGTTTATAACAGTTGATTCTTCCCATAATATTTCTCACAATCTCAGCCATTTATGAGTTTCACTGCCAACTAATACTGTTTTTGTTTTTGGTATGTATAAATGTAATTACTTATTGGCCGATATTTATCTATCTCTTTAACTCCAACTCAAATCCTATCAATTTATACACACGTACAATTGATGAATATAGCCAAGCCAAAATATCAGGCCCTTAAATAAGACTATAAGAGAAATCTTCTAAAAGGTTTCTAAGTTCACCAAAAGCCTACAAGGAAGAGAATGGGGAAAAAGAACAACAGACACAAAAACCATACAAATTAACATGCATTTAAAATATACAAAGAATACATATTGATAAATAACTCCAGAGAGATGGAAATTGTAAGTATGTCCAAGATACAAACCTGAGAACAAGCCTCTTGATACCTTCCAACAGCACAAAGCAGATGAGTGCCAGACAGTGACCTATCCGTCCTGACCATGTTGGCCGCGACAACCTAGATGGTAAACAAAATACAAATGCAGGTAAAAGCAATGTATTCGAATTACAAGTTGAGTTTTTAAGTTAAAACAAAAACATTTCCAATTTAACACTCACCTTAACTGCAAGTTCAAGAAGAGACCTTGACACAGCAGAAGCAAGAGCAACTGCACGTAGGGCATTTGCATAGAAGTAAGAGCTATCTGGAGAAGTGGAAAGCAATAAACTAACTGCAGCTTCTAAGTTTCCAACTGAGACAAGCCTGCATTGAAGTATTGAGCACAATTATCAGAACCTATTAAATGTGCAGAACCCTGACAGCTAGGTTCACCATGATTTACCCCCCTTTAGGTGAATAACTAACTTACATAAAGAAATGTTTAACAATGTTATTGCATACCTTGGAATCTAACAAATTGAGTTCCTAACTACAATCATAAAGCTTTAATACCTGGTTTTCTTTATATCAAGTTTTAGAATCATCCTCAAAGGATAAAGACAGAGCTTAGCTGATTTCAATGTTCAAGGTCAGTTAGCAGTCTAATTCTTGCAAGATTATCAAAGCCTGTAGGCAGTGCAAGGAGGCCCATTCAAGTTCCATGCTTGAACTTAGTTACGAGATTGGTATAGCCAAGGATTCTCCTTTTTAAGCCATGGGTAGAAATTTGTGTTTACATGGTTAGGAATTGCACAACTTAGGGTTGTCCCTCAATGCTTCAATGATGCAGGACAAGATTAGATAAGATTCAGGCTTTCAATCTATGAATACTTATTTGAGTGGGGTTTCATTTTTTTTTTTTTTTTTTTTTTTTTTTTTTTCAAGTTGATTATGTTTATAAATATTACTTATCCCCTCTCCTATTTTGTTTCTTTTTCCAGTCCTAAATCACTTGTTTATCATGGATTGTGGAGTTATATAATTGATCTTGAAAGCTAATTGTTTTCTCCACTGGACATTACTTGTAGCCCGTGGCAATAAAAATTAAAGTAGCCATATATTTTGGATATTCAAGTGTCATTATAAACAAGAACAAACTAACAGAATAATAAGGAGAACTCACTCATGCACACGGTTCTGTATAGCCTCCTCTCCCTCCAATTTCTCATGCCAGGTAATACGTTTAGTAGCACTTTCCCATAACTCTTCTTGCCCAAACGCCATTAATCTAAGTTGACCTGGGCTCTGCTAACCGAAAAGCTCAATTTACAATAGAGAGGATGACACAAATATATGAAACAACGACGTAGATCAATGCTCTGAAATATGAAAGATGAGGAAAAAGAAACATAACACGTAGCAACTACCCTGATACTTCTGCCAAGAAATTTGTAAATGGTAGATGCACTAAATAACTTACCAATGAGTCTCTCTTCTCAGTTCCTGGAAATGATTTTCCCCTTGATGTAATCCTACTTAGCATAGCCGTGTCATCAAGCTCCGAACTGGTGGGGTTTTTTTGTGGAGACTTCTTTACTAACTTATCCATCGAATGGTTAAGAGCACGCGGCAACTGCAACCAAAAAAGTGCTTCCGAGGTTTCACCAAAGATTGCCGCTGCAAAGGCAAACCTTGCAGCACAACCTTTACTGACTATGGTAGCATATAATCTGGCCGTCTCATCATCAACTAAGCAGCCTTGAGCAATAAAACATTGATATAAGCAACAACAACAAAAAGGTTGCAAATCCAAAACCACTTAGAAACTAAAAACAGATCATTGGATAAGGAAAGCCACCTTCTTTCCGATAAGGTTCTAACACTTTAAGAAGCAACTCCGGCACAACTGAATCACCAATAGGAGGGAAATCAATCATGTGACTGCGAAGATCCTTTACGGATGAAGGAGTTCCGGGAATTAAGTGTGGTCTCTTCTCTATAGTAGTACTGCAAGTATTAAACCAAGAGGGCTTCACACCCAATTGCAAGACCATCCGCAATGCCTGTACAAAGAAATAACAGTTGAGCCGGTGCATCCTTTATGATATTCAGCACTCGTTTTACTTAAGATGAAGCGATGTTGGCATTAGATTTCAAGATCACTTATTTTTTCGAAAGAATTTCGGCTTGTCCACTATCTCAAAACCATAAACAAACAAGATATATTTCTATAATACGAGTCAAAAACTTTCTCAAAAGGCCTTCTCTGCTCTCATTTTCTTTAAATTTGAATTTCATCTCCATCAACTATATGGTTATTGATTCTTTTTTACTATCAACCTTCAAAGGGTAACCACTTCCCTTGATGTTATCCGACATTGATATATAAAAAATAAAAAAGGAAGATGACATGATATTAGACAATCAATTAGCATAGGAATGAGTAAAATATTATTTAAGTATATTGACTATTGAGTAACATAAGAGGCAGAGTAATTGTTACCAGTGCATGTGGTGTAGGAAGTAATATGGGTGAGCATAAAGGCATCGGACGGAATCTCTCTTTAATAGCATGCGGCTGGGGCACGTAGCCAACTTTTTTGTCATTTCTGCATTATAGAAAAGATCACTTATCAAGAGTAGAATGGAAAAAAAAAATGAAAAAAAAAATCTGGTTTATTGTTGAAGAAAAATATCTAGAAAAACATGGAAAGTGTCTATCCAATTGAAAGCTAAGTGCTTGTTCGCTAATGTTTTCTGTTTTATATATTTTCATTTGAAAATGAGGAACTGATTTTTGTAGTTTTAGAATCCGAAAACGCATCCAATAGAAATCATTGAACACTGTTTTCTAAAAAAAATTAAGTAATAATATTATAATAAAATAAAAGAGGTATGTGATGAAAAATATATATTGTATGAAAATGAGGTAAGTAACAATTTCAAAAAATTAGTTAAAAAGATAATGAGTGTATATATATAAGTTATCACTTATCACTTATCGGGTCAGGTATACCTAATTCTCGGTTTATCGTGACGATATTATCGTGCGGTTTCACTAAGTGTAAAAAAATTTACACTATTTCTTAGTAGCGAGAATCAGTGAAACCGCACGATAAGGCAGTCATGTATGCCTGATAATTTATATATATATATTGTAAATATAAAAAAAAATCATTAAAAAAAATCTTTAAATGTATTATGAAAACTTTGATATTTGAATATTGTAATAAATAAATTAAATTTATTATAGTAGTCTCACTTATCATTTAAATTATTGCTATAAATAAATATAAATTTATTATAGTAGGTCCTGCCTATCAAGTTACTTGCAAGTGCTAAAGTGGAAAACAATGGAAACATCTTGATGTTTTCAATGTTTCCACTTTTCATGAGTAGTTGGTGGAAAAAAACGTAGTATAGAATACAGCCTCCTAATATCCTTTGCCCTATAAACACAATAGAAAAGAGTTAAGAAAAACTCAAAGCCAAATGGTGGGAACTTACATCTTAACCTCAATAAGGCGGAAGCTACTGTCAGCTCCAGCTATGCATAATACCAATGGGTCACTTTTATCAATTCGCAAAGGCAACCAATCGAGTTCCAATACAAGAGTTCCAGGAAATTGAGGTTGTAAAAGAGAATTGGCATTAGGATCCTGTGAATCCTGCAAAAAACAAACTTACACAAATTATGATCAAAAGGGAAAAATATTTAGAAAGTAATGCAGACCAAAAACAGTCTATGAATATTATCAAGTAGATACTTGGCATTCACATGGTGAATTTTTCATAATTCTGGTAACGCAATGAACACGAATGCTCCCAATACACTACCAAAACTTGATGTAATAATAAAATCTTGATATAGAAAACAAGAATTGTTTATAAGTCAAAACAAATAACAGTTCATTTTTCTCCCTGTTTTCATGAGGTAAATAGGCCAATATACAAAATGAGAAGAGAAATCTCATGCTTACAAGGTCATATACAGAAAATGTATTGTCATAAAATAGTACAGCAATACGCCCTCGACTACGGTCCCCAGCAACAACAGGTGAGAACTTGATTCTCCGGATTCCGTCTCTATGAGTATTGAATGAGGAAGAATGTCCAGTTGTTACATCCCACCACCGTATGCTTCCTGACCTGTCACCCATAACCTGAGAAATTGAAGCCACTGCTGATCAAGACAATTCTTATTCAGACTACCAATCAGATAAAATAATTTGGAAGGATATAATATACGTACAACATGAGGCATACGATAAGCCATGGCGGTTATCAATCCATCAGATGAAACGAAAGAAGAAGATGGCCATTTTGGTCTAGAGACAAGCAAAAAACGAAATGTATTACCAATGACTAAAATAATATCTACAATATAATTGAATGGTATTCAGTTTTTTAATACCATAAGTAACCAATTCGCATGGAAGAATAATAATACCTGAAGTCTCGAATCCTACGCCCATAAACCTCAAAAACTCCAAGTGCGCCATTTGATAGTGCAAATGCAAAACTTTCAGCAGTATCATCTTGAGATCCATCTGAGCTCACCAATTCTGCAGATAAACACTACTTTTATGTTCAAACAATTCAAAATATACAAGAACATCAGAAGTAGATTTCAAAAAAAAGAAATAAAAAAGAAATAAATAAATAACATAAGAAGTAATTATCTTACACCAGCCACTACTGGCCTAAATGATACATAACATAAGAAGTAAAGAAGCTCACTAGAATCTGATGAAGATGCTATTGTTGGGGAAGACACTCCATCTGAAGAGATTGTACCATCTTTAGAGGAGAATGGTGATTGCCTAGATGGACCATTTTGAACTGGCCGTGGAACTGTTGGAAGAGTCCATTCCAATACCGTGAATGGAAGAGCTAATGATCTAAGCTACATTGAGGTATAAAGCATAATAATTATCTATGAAAACTTAAAAGTTAAACTAAACTAAAATTTGGTGTGCAAATGCCACATTGATTGGTATAGTTAGAAAACATTTCTGAAAATGTTGTAAATTGGAATTAGTGATAAAGAAGCAAATGTAAGACTAATAAAGTATAAATGTATGAAATTATATAATATGTGAAAGCAGAAAAAGCAACATACACATGTAGTGCAACAACTTCCACAATTAAAATCATTGGGAAAACAAAAGGCTTGTATTTTTTTGAAACAGGATAAATTTAAGGATAGAGGAAAAATTAGTAAGCAGATACTATGCAAATAAGTTTAGAAACCCCAAGGGAAGGGTTGACTGGAAAATAGTCAAATAGGAAAAAGAGAAGGCATAGCCAACTTACCATAATGGGGCTTTTTGTCATTGCCCAAACCTCTACAGGGGCATCACGAAACAGAATAAGAAGATACCTGGAAAATATTTAAACCAGAAGGGAAAGTGTCACCACAAGTGGCTAATGGTAGTCATGAACAATGAAATAAGAGAGCATGCTAGGGCACAAAAGGGTAGAAAGTAAAGCTATAAAAAGAAGTAGATCCCAATCATATCAATGTTTTAACTAAGCTACACTGGAACTAAACAAGTAAAAGAATATCATTTAAGTAACTATGCAAGTATGCCACCAAGTACGATGCACATAATAATTACAATGAGAAACTAGGTTTGAAGAAAACCTTCCAGAGGAAGAAGTCCTTAATGCTCTTATAGGTGCACGTTCAGGCTTCTGTAAAACCCGAAAGGCTCTGTTAAGCCCACTTCTAAGACAGGTAACAACCAGCCTATTAATGTAACCTCCAGTTTTCTCATTCACCTGAGTCCACAAAGTACTGGTTACAGGTCATCATACATTATGATAATAAACATGGTAATGTTAAAAACAAATAAACAAATAAGGCACCACTTAATTACATAGTTTCACAATTCAACAAAGCAAAATAAAGAAAGGAAGTCTCTCTTTTTTATTATTATTTTTCGTGGGGGAAGGTGGGGAGAGTTGGAAGAAAGTATATAAAATGAAATAAAATAGATGACACAAATACATATTAAAGATTTCAAAACTGAATGTCACATACCTGACTATAAGAAAATGAAACCAGTCTAGAATTTCCAAGCCACCGTAATCCCCTGACAGTACCATTATGAACAGAAAAACTTGCAGCAACAGCATTGGCGGAAACATCTACAACATCTATTGTCCCACTTTGGGTTCCCAAAGCAACAAGTGGAACAGCTACAGCAGGATAGTTTCCCCCACCTTCGCATAATATTTTCTCATTAATCAACTATTAAGTGTTAGTGTGTTACAAATCGTACCATAACGATGATAAGTCTTAAACACGTTATAAAGATGGGAAACCAACAAATACAATAAAACTGTAGAAAGATGAACTTACGGGCCAAAGTAGCTGTTAGAGAAGGGGATGGTACAGCCAGCATAGTCACCGCTGAGGAAAGAAGTTGAAGCATTCCAGTTAGGCTGACCTGCATGAATGGTTTGGTCGATAAGAATGCATGGTGTGGAAAGAAGAATGCTATTCCCCAATAGTAGTTATTGAACAGGAAACCAACAAGACAGAATAAAGTTTCACTTTTATGCTATAATGCACCCTTGACAAAGAAGAAAAGAAGCTCAGAGAATTAGGCCAAATTATATCACAGTAACAATGTTTCATTTTTTTTTATAGGAAACAAAAAAATATATATGCCACTTCTATTAATAAGTGAATGTTTCATTGAACATCCATTAATAAGTGAAACTGAATCAGATGCCACTTCTAAAATTCCCCATACATGTACCCAGTTTCAAATAAGTTCCATATAGGACCTGTCAGGTATTATGTGAATTTGATCATCAGTTTTTTCAATTACCCTTTCTCTCTGAAGCCCAAGCAAAACAAATTTCAGAGATAAGGAGATCAAGTACCATCATTATGACCTGAGCAGGGTGCTAGCAGAGAACAAGTCTATGGTTCAACCTTTCCAACAGGAATTTGTGATGCTAAAACTAGAGGTAAGCAGGATACTTATTGACCAAAATATCATCACAAGTTTACTTATGAATACTGTTATTGATCAATTCAATGGATGAACTTCATAAACAACAGTATTTGAATCATTATTGGAGTTATAAAACAACACATTACAATCATCAGAGGAATTTATTCACAAACCTTAAATGACATATCTGACTGACGGGAGGTAGAATTTGAAGGGCGGTCTACCCTGTCATTCAAATGTTCTAGTTGCTTACTAGCTTCCGGGGCAAGTCCACCACTAGAAGCCATGATGTTAGTATTGGTCCCTGGAAATGGAACTTCAGATACATTAGCATCCATGGCTGAGCTTGTAACATTCTTCTGAATATCTCCAGCCCCTTCAGCAGTCAAGAGCCAGTTCCATATTTTTCCATCATCAGAAATGGAGATTAAATGTGTCTTTGAAAGAAGCAGAGTATCATCAGAAAAATCAAAAGGATTGTCATAATCCACATTCGCTGAAGCAGTATGAGGTGCATGTGAATAAAGCTTGCCAACATTCTGGAGGGTGGACTCTGATTGGGAAATGAGAACAGAAAGAATTGAAGGAGAAGGGACAGATGTGCCAATTGAGGGCATCAACTCTTCTATTGTACACATTATGTGCACCTGTTCTCCTCTGTGATGATATTCAAATAAGTACATCACATTGAGACCAGAAAAAAAAATTCACAATTCAATCATCTTTACCACTTGCATCTGAGAAAGGAAAAAGAAACACATGCACGCACACAAATATAAATTGAGAAGAGGAAGTGAGGAACTAAGAAACTTGACAATACTACAAAACTTCCAGTTGTAGTGTAACTAAAAGAATGTATATCAAAATCTCCATTTCGAAAGAAATGAAGAAAGAAACATATAAGGGAGAAAACATGAACATAAAACAGTGCAGACAGGGTTCACATAAGCGTTTGTTCTATAAACTCCAAATCGGAACAGGTACCAAAGCAAAATTTAAGGTAGTAGCCTAAACACACCAATGTTACAGGATAAGTGAAATTTTACTTCCTAAACCTAATGTACCCATGTAAAAGTCCTGAAAAAGCTATAGAAACCTAGAACACTTCTCAACAGAAATCCCACACCTTTTATAAACCCCAAGTACAGTTGCATGCAAAATTACAATTACTGGGAATGCATTTATAAATAACTCAGGAAAAGCCTGCATTTTTCTTCTAGATAGGACCATATACATATTTCAACTAAAATGATCATACAGAAACTTTGAGCATGACCAAGCAAACCACCACTCTATAACCTCCATACTCAAAACTACTTTGCTTTCTGGAAGAATTAAATTCTGTCCCTCAAGGGATTGGAAGCTCCCTTATAGTGTAACACTTTGTATGCCTATCTTGAATCTATCCAATAAGTCAGTCCTTCATGAGGTGGTATAGCATCCAAACACTGAAATTCCTCTAGCTCTATTTCTACCTTCTTCATTTAAATTGAAAGTATGGGTCTAATATGAGTAACTTATACATTTTCACCTACCCACAGGACCAAATTGGTATAAAGGCATAGAGATCGCTCTGGTTCTCAAAATTTGGCAATTTCAGTTCGGTCCATATTAAACCATATAACTTAATTCCACTTAGAAGTGTTCTATTGTCTTTCTTACTAAACTAACTATCAGCACTTGTTGAAGTAACTACTTACAAATAAAGGTACATTATAATAGCACAACTAATTACATACATACCTACCCTATAAATTCAAGAATATAAAAAAAAAACGGAAGAAGAATTCAACTGAGTTATGAGATCATACTCTTTACGCCGCCAAATGCTGAGCCTCCCATCAATATGAGCACAATAGAGCAATTCATTATCTGGATCCGGCAACACATCTAGAAATTTGGCACAGCCTCGTGGTAACGAAGCTGCAAAAAGTGTCGTTTCATACTTCAAATCAAATACAACAAGCTCCCTGGGAAAGGTCACGAATATAATGTGCTTCCACTGGGGCGAAAACGCAAATTTGACCATGTAAAGCGTAAACAAGGCCGAAGCAGGCGAGGAGGAGGAGCCAGCACTCAAATCCTTTTCCAGCTTCAGCAATTCAGTACAATCTGTTGGAATCTGCAACTCTTTAATCACGATTTCGTCTTCCTTCTCTCCCAACACTGTAACAGATAGTAAGAATCCTTTCAAACCGATCACGCAGAAATGGCGGGAATTGAAAGGATCGCGGCGGATAGTGGAGAGATATTCAGGAGAAGCGTCGTATTTCCAAATACAGGAGGCGGAGGTGGTGGTGTTGTAAAGGGAGAGAGTGGAGGCGCCGTTGATCGCGGCTAGGACGTAGGAATCGGGTCTGGATAAGATCCAACAAAGGTCCTGGATGCCGAGCTTTAGATTAGGGTCGGGGTCAATCCAGAGTACGACGGAGCGGAGACGGAAGTCAAGGAGAGCGATGCGACCGTGGCGGTCGCCGGCGGCGAGGAGGAGGTGGGAGGTGGAGGGCTCTGTGGAGAGTAAGTCACGGCGGAGAGTGGAAGGAGTCCAGCGGACGGAGGTGATGAAGGGTGAGAGAGAATTGGCGGTGGTGGAGGGCGGAGGAAGAGGGATCGTGGAAATGAGTTGGAGAGAAGGAGACTGGAGAATGGAGATCGAAGAACCGGAAGAGAAGGCCAAAAGTCCCGAGGGACTTAAATCTGCGGATCCAAAGTTGTTGCGACTGGGCGGACCTGGAAGCATGTAGTTGCAGTCCCAGGTGTTGGTCGGTGCTCCTCTTGGGTTCGACATTGTCGTCTGCTTCTGTTACCTCTCTCTGCAATTTGATCCTATTTGAGCTTCTAACACAGTATTGTTGAATGTTGACTCTCTCCAATCCAATCACTGCCACCAGCCCAAGAAGAGGACATGTATTCAATGTTTTTTAGGACACCAAATTCACCATGTCTTTTTCTTCTTTCAATATAAATAAAGCTGGACTGGGTCTCCCTGTGATATGTAGGACTGTGATCAAGGATTGTTTCTAAAATGTTTTTGCTGTTTTTTTTTTTCTGAATTAATTATAATTACGATGAGCTTTTATGTTTTTCTCCCATGCTTAGAAATTACTTCTCTAGTGGAATGATAGAAATTATGATAGAAACGTTATTTATAGTTCTCTCCTATGCTTTATTGAAAGGGCTTTATCGAGAACTAACCGGGTCAAGTTATGACATAATAATCTGTTTTTTAAATTATTGTAAAATAAACTCTTTTTTGGTATGGAAGTACTATTATCTCCTTACTCATTTTATACTTCTCTTCCTCTTATTTTCACTGTATCTCTCCACCTTTCTCCTTCTTCTCTTTTTTTATTTCCTTTTCTTTCCACTGTATTCTTTAGTCTTTACCTCTCTGTTTCGAATTTGTAGTAAACATTTTCGAAGTCCACAATTGAGCAACTCGAATAAAGGTGGCCACGGTTATGGTTAAACCGTCGGTTTTGTCCACGGTTTAACCGAAACCGTACGGACCAAACCGTAACCAAAACTGTGACCAAAACCGGTGGTGTGAAACCGGTTTCCTATGGTTCGGTTACGGTTTGGAGTACAAAAAAGCCGCCTAAAACCGGCGGTTTAACCGCCAGTTTTATTAAATAAATAAAAACTGTCTGGACGAATCACAAGATGCCATGTGGTAGTCAATTTGAAAAAAAAAAAAAAAAATGGTTGTTGGGCAGATGACCGTTGAACGGTCATCTGTTGGCCGCCTGGCCTGGCAGGCCTGCTACCCAACGACCGGCAACAGCCACTTCTCTTCTTTTTTTTCCCCCCTAATTTTTCCTAATTGCAAAGCTACCCCTCCCCCCTACAACCCCCCACCCCACCCCACCCCACCCCCCCCCCCCCCCCCCCCCCCCCCCCCCCCCCCCCCCCCCCCCACACACACACACACACACACACACACACACACACACACACTTCATTATTCTTCACACCACTCTCATTCTCTCAACTTCTCTCTCTCTCTATCTCAAGTTCTCAATTCTCCCTACATTCTACAATTTTCTTTAATTCTCATTTCACATATAAATTATTTCTTCTATTTTTAATCATCAAATTTATTTACAATATTTATTTCTTCTATTTTTTACTATCATAAATTTTTTTTCACCACTATTATTTCAACAATTTTTTTTTCAACCATCTATTTTTTTTAAGTGTTACCAACTTACCACTATTATTCCAACAATATATTTTTTTCAATCATCTTTTTTTTTTTTACCTTGTTACCACTATTATTCCAACAATATTTTCTTTACATATATCTATATTTTTATTATTATTAAATTTTCAATGACAAGTGGGGGAGATGGTTTAAGAAATTTGGACAAAGGAAACGGTCCAATGCAAAACTTGTTAGAACACGTTGGTGGTGATGCCACTTACGACGACCGAGCTTACCACGAGTTCCTTCAAGATCGATTTGGATCCGATCATCCTTCTAGTCCTAATCCCCCTCTAATAATTCCCGAGTTCGACGGACTCGACCCCAATCCCAATACCCCTAATACTAATGAAAATCAATCTGACCCCTCACCCCCCTTCAGATGAATTTTTTGCAGGTGAAGGTGAAGAAAAAAGGCCAATGAAATCCGAACTCTTCAGAGTGCATATGAAAAGAACTAATTTAGATGGTGGATTTATCAAAATCTAGTGCAATTACTGCCCCAAATCATACAAGACTGCCAAATCATTCGGATATGGCACGTACTTGACCAATATAAAAAAAAAGTCACCCGTCTGAATACGAGAAGGCTAGTAACCAAGCCCAAATCTCCAGGTATGGAATCCCTTCTAATTAATTATTTCATTATACGTCTGAAAAAAAATAGGGAAGAATTAGCATTAATGGTTGCAATTGAACAATTACCTTTTGGTTTTGGTGAGAAAGTAGGTTTTGTTAATTATTGTCAAAATGTATTAAATCTTGCTATGCAACGTGTTCATAGATCCACTCTCAAACGTATACTAAATACCATTTACAAAAGAGAAAAAAAAAAAACAAATTAAAATCTTTTTTTTTTTATCAATTTCAAGGTCGCATTTCCATAGGTGCCAACATATGGAGCGACAATTTTGGTAATCATTCATACATGGGTGTGACATTTCATTATATGGACAATGACTGGGACATGTAAAAAAGAATTCTTGCATTTCGTGTTTTCGATGACTCACATTCAACTCAAAATATTTTTCAACTCCTTAAAATAATTTTTCAAGAGTATTATATCCAAAACAAAATTTTTGCTATTGATTTTGATAATGCTGCAAGCGATACCACATCTATTCCTATGTTACAGGATTTGTGCAATCCCTATTTTGGGGGTAAATTATTTCATCAAAGATGTTCATGCCATGTTTTAAATTTGTGTGTTCAAGCTGGATTAACAAGTATTTCTACTTATATTAGACCAATTAGAGATAGTATTAACTATACCTGGAGGCATAACAAAACCCAGAAACAATGGTTAAAATATTGCTCTCAAAATAATATGCGTCCCATTAAATTTTCTCGAGATATTGCCACTCATTGGAATTCTACTAGTAATTCTACTTATAAGTTGCTTAGCGAAAGTGTTGAATATAAGGAATTGTTAGTTTCTTTTATTACTTATAACGTTCCTTCAATTTCTCTTCAATTGAACCATTGGGATGCATGTATAAAAATTCTTGAATTGTTACGTGTTTTTAATGATGCTACCAATGATTTGTTTGGTGTTTACTATCCCACTACTCATTTATTTCTTATTCAAAGTGTTAATATTGTCGGTGCATTTAGTGACTGTGAATTCGATGTTCAATTGAGTGAGTGTATCACTGCCATGAAAACAAAATGGGTACAGTATTATGGGGAGATTTCAAATATTTACTTGCTTGCATTATGTTTTGATCCACGCTTTAAATTAGAATGTTTGCAGGATTATTTAACTCATTATTACCAAAGTTTAAGATTAGAAGTTGATGTTCTTAGTTATTGCAATTCCGTTAAAACTTTGCTTTATGAATTATATGATGAATATCTTAGAATGTATGGTCCGTCTTTGAACATGCCGGTTTCATAACCCCAACCCACATTTGGTGGTACTGCTACTTCCTCAAAATTTAAATTAAAGGGTTTAGGGGATCAATTGTTTTCCCAAAGAGCCAAAAAATTACGAACATCTTCTTCATCCTCATCTGATTCTAAGCTTGACCGGTATTTAGAAGCCACTCATGAATTTTTAGAAGATAAATTTAGTATCCAGGTTTGGTGGAAGGATCATAAACAGGATTATCCAATTTTGGCTATTATTGCTAAACAAATTCTTGGAACGCCGGTTTCTACCGTTGCTGTGGAACAAGAATTTAGTGCAAGTGGAAATATTTTAGAACCAAGATGGTTGGTTATGTGTCCATAATCACTTGAAATGCAGGTGTGTGTTGATGATTGGACAAAGGCAAAATACAGACAACAAGAACTCCAACCGGAGATAGTGAACGACTTTTTCGAAGATGACCAAACCACGGGAACGGAAGGCAGCGAATAGATTCTGTTTCAACTTCCAACCTCCAACACCGAGCAACTAATTAAAGGTAACAGAACTACGTGGCCTTTGATTCCTCTACATTGGTGGAGGATACGTAGGCAACTTAATTGTGGTAAAAATTAAGTGCAAGGCCGGTTTTTTTTTTTTTTTTTTATTTTTTTTTTTTTTTATAATTTTAACTTTGTTACATTGTAATATTGTATATTTGAATTCAAGCCTTCAAGGCCAATTTGTGTTTTTTTTTTTAAATTTTTGTGCAATTGTAAAGTTGTATTTATTAATAAATGTCAATTTATTTTCTTTTAAACATTGTTAAATACTTTAATGAAAATGTTTTTAATTGTTTTTTTATTTTAAATTTTGTTCGATTGTAATTATTACTAGGCAAGATTGTATATTTATTTGTTCTTCAAACAATCTTTATCTCACTTGTAAAAAAAAAAAAATGCCCAAAACCAAAACCGAAACCGAAACCGAAACCAAAACCAAAACCGCCCTAAACCGAAACCGTAACCGTAACCGTAACCGCCTAACCGGCGGTTACAAACCGTGCACCAAATCGGTTTTCCGATTACGATTTTGGTGGCTACAGAAACGAAACCGCCGGTTTCTAAACGAAACCGAAACCGAACCGTGGCCACCACTAAACTCGAACCTAAGTTGAATCTTGTTGAAATATTTCATTCTTTAACGACAATAAGGGTTTTTTCTATGTGGAAATTACTCAAAATGACCACATATAACAGATAAATTTTGTTTGTAACCACAAACGAAATTTTAATTGTTAATAACCATGTTTTTGTAAAATTACTTAAATGCCCCCATATGAAAACCATCCCAAATCAACTCTCTCTTTTTCTCTCTTTTCTTTCTCTCTCCTCTGCTCTCTCTCTCTCCCCGATCCTCTCTCTCTTTTCTCATCTCCATCCCGTCAATCATCGCTGGAAAGCACGGCGCCGCTGGTTCGTGCGCAGCCGAAGCAACTCCGCAATGACGGCTGGAGGTGATTGACGCCCAGGCGACGCTTTCCGGTGATGATTGACGACATCCGGCCATGATTGACACCTATCTTGACGAAGTCTGGCGATGATTGACGGGATAAAGAGGAAAAAACCTTTAAAAAAAAAAAAAAAAAAAAAAAAAACTAATTTGGGGAATTTGGGAAGAAGAGACACATGTAATGATTTCAAGTTTCACATTTCAAGTTTTAGGCATGATTTTAAGTTTGGTCCAGATTTTAGTCGCGATTTCAAGTTTGGTCAGATTTTAGTCGTGATTTCAAGTTTTCTCCATATTTTAGTCATGATTTCAAGTTTTCTCCATATTTTAGTCGTGATTTCAAATTTGCTTCCAGGTTTTAAAAAAAAAAAAAAAAAAACTAATTTCAGGGGTACTTTGGTAATTTATGGACATACACTGATTTTTTTTTAAAAAAAGTGGTTATTAACAATTAAATTTTCAAAAGTGGTAACTAACGAAAGTTTAATGTTTCCAATAGTTATTTTTGGTTTTCTCTCTTTTTCTATTGAAGCTTTAATGTGAGTTTTTTTTTTTTTTTTTTAACTTTTTTACTTTATACCATCAAATGTGTGTATTATTGTTGTTTATTTTTATGAAAATAGTTTATATGTACATAATAGAGCATGGGTCTTGTTTGAATTTGATGTTGTTGCGGTCGATTTACCATTGTTGCTTTGAATCTACATAATTTATAGCTTTTTTTCGAAAACGTTGATAGCACTGTTTTTTCAACGGTGTTTGGATTTCTCGACTAAGTTTGGAGACATGTTGAAATGTACTGTTGGTTTCTCAATTATTCTATTTTGTTTTCAGAATTCCGATATGTGTTTGGAAGTTCACATCACTATTTGGAAGTTCGCAACGCTGTTTGGAATTATAGATTTGTAAATAGTGTACCTTAAAATTGATAAGGGCAATACTGTCCCAAATGAGTTAATTTTGCAAAAAAAAAAAAAAAAAAAATTAAAACGAGTTATGTTGTAACTTGACCCTTCAAAATGGGTTAGTTCTCAATAAAACCCCCGTTTAAAATTAAAGAATTAGAGGACATGGCAACAATTTTTAAAATTAAATTGTAAATAACAAAATTTTTGAGATAAAAATTAAATAAAATTTAACTATATCATTTTTAAAGTAATTAGGAACGTGGCTTCCCAGTTCCCACTATTGCTTGGTCTCATCCCATGCATGTGATGTGAGAATCAATTTTTACTTCCTTCCCCGTTAGAGATTTGAATATATAAATAAATAAATAAACTCTCAAGTTGCAACAAAATTAATATTTTTATAAAGGATAAAATTTATAATAAAAGAATAAATATAAAGAATCATTTTGCATGAATTATTGAATTTATTAATTATTTAAACTTTGTAATTTTTGTTTATCATTTCGCCTTTTCAATTGTAAGTGTAAATTGTCAAAATTGACATAATAAGTTTTTAAAATTTTGTTTTTAACTACATCTACTAATTTGATTGTTACTAACCATACTAAAAAAAAAAATTGCTATTGACAATCCGTTAATTATCTATTTATACTTAATTTTAATTTTTTTTATTAATGACAATTTTAACCTAAATTAAAATGACTAAACAAGACAAAAAAAATAATTATAAAAACACTCCAAACCATTTATTTTTTTTTTGGAAAACAAGCTTTTTTCCATCTTTAGTTTATTTTTATTTTTTCTATTTTTGTGTTTATTTTTTCTTGTTTTACAAACTCTAAAATATCTTCTTCTTCTTTTCAAAATAATTTTTTTCTCACACATCATCAAACCCTAAAATATCTTCTTCTTCCTCTCAATTTTTTTTTTCACACACCATCAGAATAATAATTTTTTTTTCTCAAGTACCACCCACGTTCAATCATCATCATCATTAGAAAATATATAATTTATTTATCTAGAAAAATATTTTTAAAATTATTTTTTACTCAATAGATTTTTTTTTACTCAACTTAAAATTCAAAAGAGAAAAACAAATATTGTTTTTCTATTTTTACAGATTGATATCTAAAGCAGTTTTCTTATTGTTTTGATCTCCTCACTTTTGTTCTGTTTTATTCTCCGTTTTATTTTTATTTGATTACTTCACATCCTTTTTCCATTTTCCGTTTTCAAATTTTCTAAATAGAAGTATTCAAAATGGGGTAATATTAAAATAAAATGGAGTGTCTTTAGAAATTTAATTTTTTTAAATGGAGTGTCTTTATAATAGAAGTGTCAAAAGATAAAAGGGATCATTTTGGGAAAAAAAAAGTGTCTTTAGAATTTTTTAAAATTAAAATTTTTAGAATGGAGTGTCTTTATAAATGAAGTGTTAAAAAAAAAAAAAAAAAAAATTTGAATTGTAAGAAAAAACTCTAAAAAAAAAACCACTTTAAAGCTAAAAAATTACAAAAAGGCCCTAGCACAAAAATAAATAAATAAATAATCATCTTCTCCCTTTCCTTTTCCCTTTCTTCAACATCTATTCATTCTTTATCTTTTCCCTCTTGAGTCTTGTCTCACTTTTGTCACCTGATACATGCGAATTACAAACATCTACTTGACTTACGCACAACAAATCTTTCGAAATCATATTGGGCTTATTTAAGATAACTTTTACTTTTGGCTTTTGACAGTAGAAGAAAAGAAGTAAAAGCTTGAGCTTTTTAATTACCATTTGGATAGTATATTTCAAATGAACTTTTACATCCATAAAGGTGCGTTTGGCACGGACATGGGACAGGACAAGGTGGGACGGGACGGGACGGGACAGGACAAGGTGGGACGGGACGGGACGGGACGGGACAGGACGGGACGGGACAGGACATGTTGTTCTATATTGTGTTTGGAAGGCCTGGGACAGAACTGTGGACTGTACTATTATGCGTTTGGTTTGGCTGGGACAGGATAGGACAAGAGGTTCAAATGACCAGAGTACCCCTCTTATATATAAAACAACATATATTATAATATTACAATTTAATATATAATAATATCAAATAATAATATATATATATATTATTATTTGATATTATTATATATTAATATAGAATATTACATGTATTATATATATAGTAATATAATATAAGATATATATATATATATATATATTACATTATAAGTATATATATATATAATATTAAATATTATTACATGTATAATAATATATATATATATATATATATATATATATATATATATATATTATTGTATGGGTAATAATATTATTATATACGTAATAATATTTAATATATTATATATTATTATATATAATAATAAAATAAAATATATATATTTTATATTTATTTTATATAATATATACTCATTATTATTATAATATATATATATATATATATATATATATATATATATATATGTATGTATGTATGTATATATAATAATAATAATAATAATAATAATAATAATAATAATAATAATAATAATGTTTAATATATCATATATATATATATATATATATATATATATATATATATATATATATATATATATATATATATTATTGTATGGGTAATAATATTATTATATACGTAATAATATTTAATATATTATATATTATTATATATAATAATAAAATAAAATATATATATTTTATATTTATTTTATATAATATATATATTATAATATATACTCATTATTATTATTATTATATATATATATATATATATATATGTATATATAATAATAATAATAATAATAATAATAATAATAATAATAATGTTTAATATATTATATATATATATATATATATATATATATATATATATATATATATATATACAGTCTTTCTATTATCAGTTCGAACTGACAAAAGTTATATCAGTTCCTTGTATATGGGCCACTGGATTTAAATACTTTGACTGACAAGTGCATACAGCCAAGTCAAAGTATTTAAATCAAGTGGCCCACATGCAAGAAACTGATATAACTTTTGTCAGTTCGAACTGATAATATAATTTTTGTATATATATATATATTATATATTATTATATTTAATAATATATAATATATTAAAGATTATAATATATATATATATGATATATTGAATATTATTATATATTATATATAATAATATGTTTTTATATATTATATATTATTTTATATTATTATATAATATATATAATATATATAATATTATATATGTAATTATTATATAGGTGATATTTTTGTAATATTTTAAAATGGTGAGGGTAAAATTGTCTTTTCCAGACTTGTCCCATGCATGGGACAAGTCTGGCCTAGGGTCTGAGGTGGGACAATTTTTGGTGAATTTTGTCCCACCTTGTCCCGTCCCGTCCCGTCCCAAGCTATTGGCGCGCCAAACGCGGGACAAGAGAAAATAGTCCCGTCCTGTCCCGTCCTGTCCCGCGTACCAAACGCACCCTAAGAGCTTTTAAACCTGTTTGGTTAAAAAAGTTAAAATCACTTCTAATTAGAATATGACCATTATACCCCCAATTTAAGTTTAATAATATATGTATAAATTTATTTATGTTTAATTTTTTTAATTAATTAAAAATACTAGCATTTTAATAAATAATAAAATTTTAAAATAAACTAAGCAATTGATATCTGATAACAATAAAATACTAAAATGTATTTTTTTATTAAAAAATACTAATAAATTTATCAAACAAAAACTAAATAGAAAACCTAATTGTAATATATAAATATCACATTTTTCTCACCCATCACTCCAGCAGCCTCGCCAATCGCCTCACCCCTACCCATTTGGTTTGCATTTGATTTCTTTTCCCTAATATTGCTTCCACCTTCGTCTCTTTCTTTTCCAATTTTCTCTATAATTTTCTTTTTGTATTTCTCTCTCACTTACACCCCCTCAGTGAATCCATGGCTTGAATGAAGATGGTGTGGTTGTTGAATTTGAATGAGATTATGGAATTTGAAATGAAATTGTGTCTGCTGCAAAATACAATTTTTTTTTTAATAAAAGAACTTCATTAAGAGCAAAACAAGATTAACCTGGGCAATCTTCCAAGACCCAAGGTTCCACACAAGGAGGACAGTCCTCAAGCCAGAAATAATCATCAGCAGAACACAAGGCTGTTTTGGCGAGATTGAATGGAATTTTTATTCTGTTGTTGGTTGTTAAAAGGGTAAAGTTGGAATTATGAAAGTTTCATTAAAAGAAATTTTGACTTCCTGGTTTTCTTAGAAGAGCTTCCAAGAGAAGCAAGGTGAGGGTTGCTTCTGGTAGAAGAGCTTTCAGATTGTATAAGCTCTTTTAAAAATAATCCAAACATGCTCAAATGTTGCTTTTGGGCTCCAAAAGAGCTTTCAACCCCTCCAAAAGCCATGCCAAACAAGCTCTCGTATTGTAAATTGTGCATTACTCAAGTTGTTGAACTTCACATTTTGAGAAAAAAAATATATTGTGAAATCTCCTCATCTTCGTTCCAAATAGTTAAATTATTGCAATACTTTAAGATTTAAGGAAAAAAAAAACGTCGTTTCCACTTTTCCCGAATATATTATGTTTGGGTAATATCATATATTTATCTTTTAATAAAAATAAAAATAATACCCTTTTGAATTTGGATAAAGATAATATTTTATCTTTTGTTGTTATCACAAGTTGTTTAACCGGCTATAAATAGCCGGTACGAAATTATTTTTGATTATTTAAAAATCTCACTACTTCGTTATCACTGCTACACAAAGTCTGAATTGAGCGTGTTTCAAAAAAAAAAAAAGGATAATGTTACACATCCAACATTTTTATCCAACGTTTTTGTCCAAACTCTGATGTGTCAGTTGGTGAGTAGATGCACATTAATAATGATTTATCCATATATCTACTTACTAACTAACACATCAGGAGTTGGACAAAAAGTTGGACAAAAATGGTTGAATGTCTACCATTGTCCAAAAAAAAAAAAAAGATTTGGGCGTTAGAGTGGGCACTCCAACAAGCCTTACAAGCACCCTATAAGCTATGACCATTTGATCCAATTATATTTATGCAATGTGGCAAACTCTTTTCTTTAAAAAATAAAATAAAAATGAAAACAAAGAGGTCTATTTCACGTTGGCCCAACGTGAATTATGATAATCCTAGCATTCACACCGGCCATATTTCATGTTGGACCCTCTCTCTTCTCCCTCCCTCTCTCTTCATTTTCTTTGTTCTCTCGCTTTTGTGTCGTCGATTCATGTTGCATCAAATTGTGTCAATTCTTATCCGAAATTGTGCCGCTTTTCCTCTTCCATGACAATTTTTTCTTCTCCGTTTCATTGGATTCTCTCTCTTCTTTATGAGGGCATTTTAAACATTGCAACTTTCAAATGATTACAAATATGAAAAATATTGTATGTGGTTAAAAACAAAAATCAACAATTTTATATAGTCGAATTTGCAATTTCCCCTAATATTAATTTTGGAAAAATTGACAAACAATGTAATAATGTACAAATGAGAGAATATGATTTGATGGCAACATGATAAATACAAATTGATTATGGCCTACATGGGACCAAGGTTCTAGTAAGCACTAGGCGCTAGTCAGACGAAGACATGGCGCCTAGCGCCTAGGGCGATTAGTCAGTGATCAATCGTCGATTAATCGGAATTTTTTTCTCTTCTATTTTGTTCCGTTTCCTATTTGTTTTTTTTTTTGTCACTAACTTTGGTGGAGCACATCATAGAGTCATCATAACTTTCTGGACCCACCATCTGACATTATTATCAAATTTGTGTATTTCTTTTTTTTTTCCCTTTTTCCAATATATATTTTTTTATATATATTTTTGGACCCCACCATCTTCTTCTCGATGGCTTCCAGTTTCAACCTTCCACATCTCAACACACACACACACACACACACTCTCTCTCTCTCTCTCTCTCTTCAAAACTCCATCTATTTCATCTCCTTTCTTTTTTTTTTGGTGCAATGGAGGACAAACGCCCAGAACACAAACTAAGTAAACCTCTAAAATCTGCATCAAAACTAGAACAAATCTTTGGAGGGGGATCTTTTTCATCTCTTTTGTTTTCTCTGAAAATCATCTTCTTCTTCTCAATCATCTTCCTTTTCATTGTTGATCGATTCATCTTGTTCTCAATCACACTACTCTGGGTTTCGATGACTAGCTCTAGTAAGATCAGATCTACTTCCTTCTTCCTATCTCCATCTTTAAATTTTAATATATATATATATTTTTTAAATCCGCTAGACAAAGTCAACGGCTTTGACTAGCCAAGACCAATTAATCGGTGATTCGACCGTTTAATCAGTCACTGACTAATCTGACCAATTTTGGCCTTTTCGCCACAGTGAGCTGCCGACTAGAAAAATCCAACGATTAATCGGCCTAGGCAGCTGATTTTTCAAACACTGCATGGGACCGATGTTTTGCCATAACCCATTAAACCTAGATCTACTTAGCTAGGTGTTGAGCCACTTGCATAACATCAATGACATTAGATTTGAATCATATTACATTTTCTTTTTTAAAATTAAAAAAAAAAACTCCTAAATTTATTATAACTATAAAAGAAAAAAAATATATCATCAAGCATGATAAACTTAAAATATTATAAATAGTTATAAATTCAATAAAAAATAAACAAATAGTTATAAATAAAAAATTATTGTGTAAAATTACAAAAATTCATGGTAGTCTAGTTTCAACCCAAGTTTACAAAGTTATATAAAAGGAATAGACTAATCATTAAAAGTTTAAAATACTATCACCAATACTTATAGTAAATTTTAATTAATAAAATAACTGCACGTAAAATTAATTAAAAGGATAAAATCATTTAAACGAACAAAATAAGATTACTTTATATGCACATTCAATATACGATGAATTATCATAAGTCCTAATTCTCAAATTCATCATCAATTCAGTTCAATGTACAATTAATCATTATAAACCGTAAGTCTCAATTCCATCATATAATAATGAAATATTGCTTGAAAAAAAAATCTAAAAACTAATTCAATTAAAAATCTAAAAATTGTTATATCCAATATTAATTATGATGAAGAAGATGAATATGGTTATCTAACCTAGTATTATTTTCAAAATTATGAAATCAAATAATAATTATATATACACTTATATCGAAATGATATAGGTAGACATCCAACACTTTCATCTATTATTTACATCCAACTTGATGTGGCAGCTGACATGACACTTCCTTGTTAGCTGCCACATCATCATCCCACTTTGTGAGCCGACTCTAAATGCAATTTTTCTCTAGTATGCACAAAATATATACATATTTATAGTATACTAATACATATCATCACACTTTTACCATATGTATTATTATGATTGAAGTTATTTCGAATTCATTTTTGCTCACCTCTATTGAAAAGGGGGGAGCATTACCCGGGTTCAAAAATTTTTTGTCACTATTTGGGGCACTTTTTGTAAGACAATCACCACATTACTAATTTAAGTTTAAAAGGCACCTATTTAGGTGACCAGACAAAAATACCCATTTTTGTCACTTTGTGTCTTTTGCAAACGTTGAGAGAAAACCTTTTTGAACATTTTCGTGCATTTTCGAGCCTTTTTACATTGTTCGAGCCTTTTAATGCATATTTCGAGCCTTTTAAACAGTTATCCGAGCCTTTTTGAACATTTATCGTGCCTTTTTGAACTGTTATCGAGCCTTTTTGAACTTTTGTCGAGTCTTTTTGTACATGAATCATGTCTTTTTGTACAGTAATCGTGCCTTTTTGAACCTTTATGAATCGAGCCTTTTTGTACATGAATCGTGTCTTTTTGTACATGAATCGTGCCTTTTTGTACAGTAATCGTGCCTTTTTGAAAAAAAAATCATGCCTTTTTGAAAAAAAATTCGAGCCTTTTTGTACATGAATCGTGCTTTTTTGTACAGTAATCGTGCCTTTTTGAAAAAAAAAATCATGCCTTTTTGAAAAAAAATTCGAGCCTTTTTGTTCATGAATCGAGCCTTTTTGTACAGTAATCGTGCCTTTTTGAAAAAAAAAATCATGCCTTTTTGAAAAAAAATTCGAGCTTTTTTGTACATGAATCGAGCCTTTTTGTACAGTAATCGTGCCTTTTTGAAAAAAAAATCATGCCTTTTTGAAAAAAAATTTGAGCCTTTTTGTACATGAATCGTGCCTTTTTGTACATGAATCGAGCCTTTTTGTACAGGAATTGTGCCTTTTTGAAAAAAAAAATCGTGCCTTTTTGAAAAAAAATTTGAGCCTTTTTGAACTTTTTTTCGAGCCTTTTTACACTAGATTCGAGTCTTTTCAACAGTGTATGAAAAGGCTCGAACCAAGTATGAAAATGCTCGAACCTAGTATCAAAATTCACACAACCAGCTTAAGGTTTTAAATTTAAAAAAAAAAAAAAAAAAAGCTCGGGGGCATTGCCCCCTAACCCCCACGAGCTGACCGGGCAGCTCGACCACCGTGAGCTCAGCGGGGAGCTCGACCCCCGAATGCGTCTGCGTAGCGCCACTAAACTAATGGAGGTCTGTTTTGATGTTCAATATGCATTGGAGGTTTGTTAAAAAAACCTCTATGAAGAAGATGAAAGAATAAAGTCTCAAAAAAATTCAAAGTAAGAGAATGTGTAAAGTAAGGGCATTTTTGTCCGTTCACCATAATAGGTGCCTTTTAAACTTAAGTTATTAAAGCGGTGACTTTCTTACAATACCAACTTTAAAAGGTGACATTTCTCACCATTTCCACAGCATTACCCCCCTCCCCACATGTTGACATGTTGACATTTGTCCATTTATTAATTATTAATTTACCTGTTTGCCCTTATGATAGTTAATTTTATCAACCATTAATTAATAGATGGACACATATCAACATAGGGGGGGGGGTGGTGGTGGTGGTAATGCTCACCCCCTTTCAAGGGGGGTTAGCAAAAATGAACTCAGTTATGTTGCTTATATGGAAAAAGTGTGGTGATGAGTATTAGTATGCTATAAATATGCATATAGTGTGTGCCTATGAGAGAAAAAGTGAATGTCTACCCAGGGGTGAAGCCAGGATTTCGGCTTTGGGGAGGCCAAAAAAAAAAAATTCAAATTATTGCGAGGCAAATATGCTAATATTTAAAAAACTAAAGTTATTAAAAAAAAAAAACAAATATAATAGCATCTAGTCTCATATGTAATGCTAAAATAAATAAATTAATAAACAAAAGAGACACCAGCTTCATAAATCAAAATTGAACTCGTCGCTCTTTTAAATCTCTAAAATCATCTATAATAAAATTTATACTAAGTTTCTCTGTGGTTTCTCTGTGATTTCCCTTTCAATATACATGATCAATGAGTTTGTAAAAAAATCATATTCCATCTTGTTGCGAAGCCTAATATTGACAATACACATAGCTGAAAACGATCTTTTAGTAGTTGTAGTTGACACAGGAAGAGTAAGTACAAGCATAATTATTATGTGAACAAGTGGATATATTATTGATCTTCTAATCCTTACCAACCATTGACACAAGGAAGAAAAAGTTAATAAATTTCTGAATTCTGAATGTTGTAGATTAGTGATCTCCATGATATCATTCACCAGATGCAAGATGAAGATAAATTCAAATGAAGTCATTTCCTCATAAGATGTGTCGGCTTCTCCTCGGTGAGAAAAGGTAGTTCATTCATCAACTATATTAATTAATACAGAACATGTTGCACTAAACATTTTTATCAAGCTAGAAACTGACCTATAATGAGAACTCCAACGTGTATCCCCTGCCCCTAGTCTCTGCAAAGTGCCAATTCGGTTAAGTCTGGTCCTGTTCTTTAGCTCATCATAGCTCATCAATACCAATTAAATGTGCAATCTCAACAGCAGGAGCATGTTTGAATTCATCATTATGCTTGTACAAAACACCGACAATATTGACAATAAAAGTTAACTTGATAAAAAAAATGATTAATAGGAATAACTTCTTTTGATGCTGCAACTAGTGCCAATTGCAATTGGTATGCCAAACAATGAATGTAATAAGTATACGAACAATCCTTTAAAATCAAAGCTTGAAGCCCATTTCACTCACCACGCAAATTACTTAAACCATCATAGCCTTGCCCTCGAATATTTTGAATATCTAAATTGTGGTTAGATAATACAAAATATATTGATTTTTTTAAAGTCAATGCTGCAGTGTCTAAGACATGAATAACTCCAAAAAATCACTCTCATGGAATACTATCTTGGTCAACAAATCTCAAAACTATAGCCATTTGTTCCTTCTTTGACTCATCACGAGTTTCATCAACAATTATACACAACTGTGCATTTCCGATTTCCTTACGAATTTCATTCTTTACTCTAGTCACAAAAACTTGTAAAATCTTTTTTTGGATATTCAGTGATGTGTAACATGCATTTTTAGGTGCCTTATCTAATGCAAGTTCTTTAACCTTCTCATTGTTTGAAGCCAATAATTCTAATAGTTCCAGAAAATTTCCACAATTGATTGAAGATGAACTCTCATCGTGACCTCTAAAAGCACAACCTTGAAATGCTAGCCATCGAACAACTTCAATTGTGGTTTTGACTCTAAGCTTATTGTTTGTAATTTCTTGAGAATTATAAATTTCGAACACTCTTTCTATAAGTTAAGACTGATTCATTAAGTCTGTAGATGCTCTCTCAACAATTTTTGATGGGTCATATGATTATCTTTATTTCCTACATGAGTTATAAATGCACACTTGTCACAATTCCTAACTTTTCTCAAACTTTTAAATCCATCAATAGTGAAAGCATTCGCTGCAAGGTGTTTAGCTGGCTTACTAAAGAGAAAACAATGAAAATAATAAACTACATCTAATGTAGGAGAATATTCCAACCATGTAGAAAATAATTTTAAGCTGTGTTTATGAGAATCTTATCCAAATTTTTTATAATGGTCAAGAATGTGTTGGAATGGACCAGCTTTAATATAAGCTCGACAAATTTCATCACGTTCATTTAATGAATAATCCCATATTTGTCGATGTAATCTAGGGTCACGTACCAAAGATTTATTATCTTGGTTAATATCATTTGTTGGAGAGTCTATGGGTTGATTTTCGGAAGCTGAAATATTGATATTAAAGGTTGACGAAAATGAACCAACTTCTGAGGTTTTAATTCTTTTGAAAAATCCATCAATAGTTGATGGCTTACTTATCTGAAGATCAAAGAAAAAAAATCGAATTAATTTAAATAAAAAATTAGTATAATAAATATAGCAAAATCATATATATCTTTTTAAAAGAAAAATGCATTAAAGAAATCATAATAATAACCTAAAAAGTAACAAATAATAAAATAAAATAAAAACCTAAAATATTTATTGATTTGTAATCTCGTACCTAAAATTATTCTGATAGATGAACCAAAGAATACGAAAAATTTAATTGCACTTGTATGAATGAAATTGCTTAAATGAAAAACTAGAAAAAAAAAAAAGTATGTATAGGTTAGACAAGTTCGTGATGTATAGGGAACCAAATCCTAAAAGGTTTATTTTTTCTCTTCTAAAAGAAAGTAGAGTACATAAAATTGGAATAAATAAAATTAGACTTTCCTTAATATATTATAATTATAATATTTTTAATTTAAAACTAACCTACTTAAATACATAAAGCAAGTAAGCAACATTGCCTCAATCACGTTTTTCAAAAAATAAGATTCATAGAGTTTTTTTTTTTTAAATCACGGCCGACATAGGGATCCACCACCTTTTTGAATATATAGTATATTATATAAAACCTCATGGAAGTTTAAAGTTCTGATTTTTTTTTTTTCTTTGGGGGGCCATGGCCCTTATGGCCCCTCCTTATTTCGCACCTATGTCTACCATTATCCATATAGAAAAGAAAAAGCAAGCAAATAAAAAAAAAAAAAAACTATTGAGAAAATGGCAAATTTCATAAACTCCCCTAAGATTTGGCAAAATTAAACGGATATGACAGTTTATAACATATGCTCACAAATTTTCTCCAACCTTTGAAAGTTGTTACGTAACATCCCCTATCGTTAGTTGGGGTTTGCTAACTCCTAACGATTGGGGGTAATATGGTCTTTTTGTCCAAATAAAATAAATTAAAAGAAATTTATTTTAATTGAAAAATATAGAGATGGAGAAATCTGTGAATTCTCCATCTTTGATGGAGAGCGCTCTCCATCTCAATAAAAAGTGGAACGGCACTGCTCCATCTCATCAGAGATGGAGTGTCGTCTTTCCATCTCTTGAGATGGAGAACAACAATGCTTTTGGTGTCAAAAAACCTTTTATCACGTGTGTCACAAAAGCGAGGAGCATTTGATAAGGTAAGGTTGACTCCATCAAACATAATAGTGGTAGCAGCATGGCTTGAGTCACAATGAATCAGGATTGTAAAAATGATTTTTTTTACAGGTTTCATTCGCGATTACAACTAATAGATTGACGGCATTGATTGTCAAGGTTTGGTGAATGGTGACTAGTACAACTTTTATAGATCGATCGTGATGGGTAACTCACAGTGACAGATGTTGGCACCTAGGTCAACGTGCAACGGTGGCTGTTACGATGTGATCTGAGCTATTCTCCATCTCTCAATAAAAGATGAAGATTAAAAAAAATATATATCTCTTTTATGTACTTAATAAAGATGATCGGAAGATGTGTTGATGATTGTGAGATTTTTGTGGGGTTTTTAGTATGATGGGTTGGATTGTGTTGTGGATGTAATTTATTGAATGAAGTAGGGTGAGAAGTCGTATGAAGATGAAGATGAAGATGTATTGAAACTAATTTTTCAGTTTGAGTTTTTATTTTTATTTTATTTATTTATTTTCCAAATTTTTTATATTTTTTGTTGAGATCTTATAGTTTTTAAATTATTTAATAATTAATTTTTTATATTAAAAATGGAAAATCATGGAAATTATAGTCATTTTGCAAGATAAAAGTTGACGACAAAGATGTGTGTGTAATATTTCTCAAACGTCGAGTAGGTTTGCTGTCTTTACCTACCTCCAAAGTTTGGAATCTAAAAGAAGGTTTACCACAAACATCATCATAAATTAATTGATGTGTTTTATTTTTATTTTAATTATGAAAAAAATGTATTTTTTTAAAATTAAAATTTCAATAAATACATTCGAACAAATTTTATGATGAAGCAATTGGCCGCCATGTGCCGTTCTGGTGCAGCGGCCATCTAGGTCCACATAAGTAGTACATAGCTACATAAAGTAGCACATAGTCTCAATGTCCCCCCGACCCAAAAAAAAAAAAAACAATTGGGTTGACGGTTTTACAAAATGAACCAGAACTGATCTGACCCGACCATTGACGGGATTTTTTACCATCAATAGATTGAGCTTTAGATTTGCCTTGCTTGGCCAAGTTTCAACTTTCATTTTCAGAAAAGAAACTGTGTGAGGTTTGTCTTTATGTTTGTCTCTTTTCATATTTCAATAGTGGTTTTAGCAAGCAAACTATTTGTCTATTTACCAGACAAGTAATTTAGGGTTTTTGATGATTTATGTTAATTTCCTTTTTATGATAATTGAAACAAATAAACGGTGTGTTATATATATTAATTTAGAGGGGGGTGAATAGATTTTATCCGATTTTACCCAATTTTCGCGATTAGTCAATTTTCACAAAAATACCCCAAACTAGTCAAATTAAAAAATCAAGCATATAAGTGCGGAAATTAAATGACGCTTGATTTTTACGTGGAAACCCTCACGAGAAAAACCACGGGCTAGTAAGTGTGCCACACTCGAACCTCGAATCCACTAATTGTGAAATGATTACAACCTAATCCCGGTTTAATGATCTAATCCCGATCAATAATCATCACAACTACCTAATCCCGGTATAAGTGAACTTAGTCCAATTGCTTGTGATTTACGCAACCTAATCCCGGAAGCTACACAAGTCTTACTTCTCAATGAAAAGATAAAATGCCTATGTGAATATATGAAATATCCAAAATGCAATTAGAGCTAGGAAACCTTATATGCTTATCTAGGATGACAATATTGTAATTAAAATAATCCTAGATATTAATGGCTAAATGACATGTCAAATAGCTTAACTAAACATAGATTATGAAAACCTAGATAGCTATCACAATACAACACTCAATCATATCAACACAACAATCTCTATCTTATATCATAGAATATAATCTAAGAACATACAATTAATTTAAGAGATGTCTTGTTAAGTAAAACATTAATTATGTAAGATAATAGTGAAGAACTTACCAAGGGATGTGTGTTGAGTAAAACCCATGCAAGCAAGCATCCTAATTATGCTAGAAAATGCTTAGATGATGTTTAGATGCATATGAGGATGGTTTTTTTATTTGAGTGATCAAAGATGAGTTCTTGATGAAAATGCTCTCTTTGAAAATGCTCTCAATAAAAAATATGGGTTTTTTGAGTCATTAAAGTGACCTAAGGTCAAAGAGGCATGTATATATGATGTCCAATTGAAGCTATGTCGTTTTAGAAATTTTCCAAAAAGTTTCCACGCAAACCGCTCTACGTAGGGCGGATTTTGGGTGGATACAGGGCGGATTGAAAAATCAATCAGGTGCCCGCTTTACGTAGGGCGAGTGAACAACGGTTTGGGCGTAACAATGCATCAGCTTCAACTTCAAGCACCTCAAAACATGACCAAAGGACATCGAAACCTTTCATATGATATATCATTGGAAATGTATGGATATCTAATTTCTACTCCAATTTATGGAATGACATTTCAATATCTGTAGAAACAGTTATGGTCAATAAAGTGACCAAAGGTCAGAAATAAACAACAACATAGTTGCCCTGTTTTGGTGGTCACTTTGGAGATTTCAAAACCAATCCAAACGGTCATGAAATATTACGAATAATATACCGTTGGAAAGGTATGGGTGTCTAGTTTGTCCAAAATTTTACAAAACTTAATTTAAATCTTTTTATAAAAAGTTATGGTCACAAGACCATACAAAGGTCAGTTTTGAAAAACATTTAAAACATTGAAATCCAATCTTTTGAAACTAGACACTTTACTCCAAACAACCAAACCAAAACTACCACTTATCCAAGAGAAGAATGGGACCTTCTCAAGTGGTTAACCATCGCGCTAAGACATGCACACAATCGTGCAAGCGCGGATGTTTCCAATCACACAAACGGAAACGAATTACACCACACTTAAGACTAATCATGAAGTGCAAGTGTGGGAAGTCATGATTAGTCTTAAGTGTGGGAAGTGAATGCATCCTAATGCCTAAACATGTTATGTCATTTCAATGAACAAGATGCAATCACTTAAACATGCATGAAGAGATATTCAATAACATGAATGCACACATATAGAAACACACAACATACAAGTATTAGAGATATGCATGAGTTGTGTATGTGTGCAACTAGATCTCTTCAAAGCAAGTAAACACTTAGAAATTTACCTTTTGTGCTTCTTCTCTTGAGGTCTTGAGAGGGCCTTGGTTGTGCAAAGCACTAACCATTACAAGCCTAAACTACCCTTACAACAAGCCCTACATGTGGTTTGTCCATGAAATAAGACAATCAAAATATGAGACCTTACAATAATATTTTGGTTGGTTAGGGCATCTGCAACCCAGCTCTATTTTGGAGCAAAAAGCCATCTCTAACCCAATGCCATTCACAGAGCCATTTTAGTTTCAGTGAACAATGTTGCGCAATCACTGGTGCAACATTGTTCAAATGGCATAAAAAATGCTTTTTTTTTTTCATCCATAAAGTTTGACTTAATCACAGTTTGACTAATATTTAATAAAATCTATTCTTATTGTATCCCTTATTTAAATGTTTTGTTTAATCACAGTTTTATCCTTAATCAATTAAATTTATTCCAATTTGGTCATTTTTATTATTTAATGATCATGTTTAATTTATATTTGTCTTAATTTAATTATTATTTATATTAACATTTATAATAAACCAAAATTAAGTGTATAATACAAAATTTTAAAACAATTTTTTTTTATACATAAATCACTTAATTGAAAACACAAAAATTAAAGCAAAATACATTAATTAATAAAAACATTAAAAACTTCATACAAACTTCATAGTGATAAAATAAATTACCACTAATTGGAAGACACAAAAATTAAGGAAAAATACAACATAAATTACAACAACAATTTAGTAGTCTGGAAGATCATTTCCGGATCCTCCGAGATTATTGAAAAATTGGCCAAAAGACCCAGATATATTTTGAGATCCCTGGCCTTGTTGTTATTTTATGAAATGTAATATTTAAGTTATTTTAATAATAAATGCAATATTTTAGCTAATTAAATTTAATTTCTTAATGTACTAATTTCATAATTTCTTAACTCATTGCAATATCATGTTAATTATGGGGTAAAATGTTAATTGTCAAGAAATAAAAAAAAAAAGGGAAAGAAAGGGAATATTTAAGGGAATATTCTTTTTAGTGTAACATTTGATGCAATGGTTTTAAGAGCATCTCCAATGGGGTGCACTAAAAATTACACTAAATTAGTGTAAAAAGAGAATCTTGTGGGAATATTCTTACACTAAATTTTTTTTCCACTCCAATGCATCCAACACAAATTTAGTGTAAAAGAGCACTTTACAAGAATATTCTCTCAATAAAACTTTATACAATACTAATTAATTTGTATTAACTTAAACAAAATTGATTAGATTTTTTGACATAAAAAATATTATTCCTAAATAATTAATTGTATAGTATAAAAAATTAAAATAATTACCATCATAATTTTACCCCAAATTTTTCACCATAATATTATTCAACTTATTTATCCAACTAATTTTCACTTAATTATTTCAACTAATTTTTTTCACTTTAATTTGTTCTCATCTAATTTTCTCTCCATCTAATTTTCTCATCCCATTTTCTTATCCAATTTTCTCATCTAATTATTTCTTCATTCTCTACTATAAAAGGCAAAGCACCCCCATCTATTTCATCATACAACCCTCCGCCAAAGTTTATTAAATCCATTTACATTAATCTTCAACAATGAGTTATTTCAATGCCGGTCCATCTCATATATAATCTTTATCTTCATCTTCGTACTCAAATCCCGAGGAAGTGGACAAATGAGAATTTATGAAAAAAGAGCTCATGAACAATTTCAAAGAGAAAGTGGATCATCCGATAGCTTTGGTCAGTCTTTTCGTGGTTATGGGGGAAGTGGATAATCCTTCGGATTTCTAAATGGTTCATTAAAGTTATTGTTATTGAGTTTTATTTATTTATTTATTTATTTATTGTTAAGTTATGTTGTTATTTCCTTTATTTTAGCGTTTATTTTTTTTTTTTGTTATGTACTCATGTATTTTTTTAAAAAAGTATTTTGTCATGTACTTTTTTTTTTTTATGAATTTTATCATGTCTTTTTTTTTAAAAGTATTTTGTCATTTCTTTAACTGCACTAAATTAAGTGAATATAAAAATTTACCATTAATTAAATGCATAATTAATAAGTAAAAAAAATAATATATATATATATATATATATATTAATATTGGTGTCAATTTAAAGATCTAGACGAGATTTTTTCAATGGTATAATATTTGAAATAAATATTATTATAAATAAGTGTGTGAGGGTTAAATTAGGAATTTTAATAAAACAATGAAGTGTTGATTTGATATTTTAATTAAAAAAAATAGTGTTGGTGTGAATAGTGCTCCACTAAATTTAATGGAGCACTATTCACACCAACACTAAACTTATCTTGGAATTTGTAATTTAGGTTGCATTGGAGCAACATTTTACACTAACATAGTGTTTTTACACTAAGTTAGTGTGCCATTAGAGATGGTCTAAGTATTCTTGGCTTGGATGCCTTACATGCGAGGAGCTATCTATTTATAATGATTCACCTCCTTAATGGACGGTCTAGATCAATTCAATCTAATGGTGGAGATTGTCTCCAAAATATTATACTCCTATCTACAAGTATATATCTAGAATGCTCATGTTACATCTACTGTACTAGTATCTAGATCTTTCTACTTGTAATTACATGTGTCTAGATATGTACACAAGTGTTCTAGAATGATTCTTCAACCAGAGACTTCCAGGAGTTTGTAGAAGTTTATAGGGGTGCATTTGGTACGGGAACGGGACAAGATAGAGCGAGACAATTGTTTCGTATTGTGTTTGAAATGTCTGAGACTGAACTGTTAAATGTACTATTATACGTTTGGTATGGCTGGAACATGACAGGACAAGGGGTTCAAATAACCAGAGTGTTCCACTTATATATATATATATATATATGTTCCAAAATAATTTACTTTCAACTTATAATATATAATATATATAATATTAAATATTATTACATCATATAAATATATATAATAATAGAGTTTCACAGGGCCACATGTCACCGTAAGAGAGCTTTGGATTTAAATGCATATATATAATAACAATAGACTTTTTTTTTTCTTTCTATTTTTGCTATGGTTGCGACACGTGTCCTTCATCAACTCATTTTCCACCATTTTCTATAATTATATTTTTAATTAATTGTGTTATACCAAAAGTTAGCATTGTTGAATAGGAAAGGGGTTTTTAATGTTTTTTAAATAAATTGAAGAGGAAAAAGGTTATTAATTAATAATTATCAATTGAAAACAGTCTTGATACATCGGATGATCTAGGCAGTAATCATTTTTAATGTAACTGGTATTTTTAATTAATTATGGTATACCAAGGGTTAACACTATTGAATAGGAAAGGGGTTTTAAATATATATATGATTTATCGATCCCAGCATATCGGTCATGCCAATACTGTTCGCCGGGATGCTCCTCCTGAACAAAAGGTTGGTCTTATTCCTGCTAGGAGGACTGGTCGTCTCAGAGGACAAGCTGCTGCAACTTCTTCAAAGGCAAATAAGGCTTAGATAGTATTTAATACTCATTTTATTTTGTGCTTTTGAACTTCTTTTATTCGCAGACAAAAGTTATAGTTTTGGTTCTCAATTTTGGAAAGATGTGTTTTTTTATTTGCAGACATATGAACTTACCTCTTTTCTTGATGATTTAATATATACAAAAATTCTATTATCAGTTCGAACTGACAAAAGTTATATCAGTTTCTTGCATGTGGGCCACTGGATTTAAATACTTTGACTTGGCTGTATACACTTGTCAGTGAAAGTATTTAAATCCTGTGGTCCACATACAAGGAACTGATATAACTTTTGTCAGTTCGAACTGATAATAGAAAGACTGTTAATATATATATATATATATATATATTTCACAAAGTACTCTCATTTCTCAATGAAAAATTAAGAGTCATAGAGCCGGACATTTTCTGGATCGAACATCAATGGCAAAGAAGGGTTTCAAGTCATCGTTGGTGGTGGTATGTCTGCTGTGATTTATCTTAATTCAGTGAATTATTTTAATTTTATCTGTTTTTGTGATTATTTCCTTCAATGACTATGTTTCTCTTGATCATTTTGTTATATCATCCGCATATTTTTGAATTGGTCCTTAATAAAAGGTTAACTTGATAAGAGCTTTTGATCAATATATACTCTTACAGATCTACTGCATCTTAACATTACTTAAAGACTTAAGAGATTAAGATTAATTAAGTCATCGATAAAGATAATATTTCAATTATAGATGGATGATGGTTCTGTAATTCCTTAAAATATTGATTTTTGGTACGGTTTTATCTAATTGTGTGCTTTATCTAACGGTTATCTAAAGATAATCTTTTCTCTCTTTGACGATTTCTTTTCAAATATCTGTACTACAAAGATTAGCATCAGCACCAAAACATGATGGTAATATAATAGTTAATATTTGATAATTAACGTTGGACTATACTACTTTACTTGATATTCTGTGGTGATTGGTGAAGCCGTGAGAATGGTCACTCCTCTTACAGATCAAGCCATGGCCTTTTATGCGACAAATGTGAGACCATTGCACATCCAAGTTCAAGTTTATGTATTTATGTATTTTACAATATGTATGATTATGTTCAATTATCATTTTGTTACGTGTTTATGAGAAAATCATATCGAAAGATTTTTTTTCTATACAAAAAAGGGTCCAGTGTCAAGTCGGAGTCTATCGGAATGTTCCGACATCAAGCATGTACCATCTGAAAATATACTTCCGCAACACGAATATTACTAGACATGCCGGTAAATGCAGATGTTGAAACTGTCACACATTCATTATGGTCTAAAAGAAAGTCCTAAAAAATTCTAACAATTTTTATTTTTATATTTTGAGTATCAAGTTATTTAATCGTTAAGATCTTTAATAATCTGTAAGAATTTCTGCATTTAAAATATACTCAATTCATGTTTACTATGAATTTTCATTCTATGTATTGTTTTGTCTATAATGATTTATTTATTCTATTGATTAACGATAAATTAATATAGTTAATAAGGAACTATAGATTGATTTTTGATTTATATGTCCGCTCAACGCCACATGTCACATTCTATTTCTAAATCTATATAATCTCCTATAATGGAGCTATTAATTAGTTTTTTTTTTTTTTTCTCAACTAAACCATTAAAATTCATCTTCACCTAATATTAATTTGCTAATATCCATTAATGTTACCAGTACTGTACTAGATTCAATAGTTTTTAAATTAAAATTCATTATAACATACGAACATAAATTATTATTTAAATTTTTTTACCGGACAACTATCAAGAAAGAAAACAAGTAAAATGCTTAGTAACTCGACCTCCATATTATTCCACATCCCTTCATAAGCACATTCCAATTTATTTACAAAAATATGAAACTTCTCAAACTATAAAGGTTTGCTAGATTTCTTTTTTCTACCCTTTATTATATAATTAAACTTGGCCCATTTTATTCCAATTGTATGTTTTATATTATATAGATGTTAATATACTCTCAAAATTTTACAAACGGTTAAAGTATGAGTATTTCTACCATCTAACAACAAATTTATAACCTATTGAGGTTAACATGACTTAGGTAACCAAAGGAAAACTATATATTCATTATGTTTAAATATGTTTGCATTAAAAAAAAATCGGTATAAACAACACAATGTTTTATAAATAATTTTTAATACAAAGCCCGTGCAACGCTCGGGTTGGAAAACTAGTATATAATAATATTTATAATATATATATATATACAATCTTTCTATTGTCAGTTCGTCCTGATAATAAATATTTCAAGACGAAGAATATAGACTACAGATTATGGAGAAGTTTTGACAAGTGCATACACTTTGAGTCAAAGTATGTAAATCTAGTGGTCACACTTTGAGTCAAAGTATGTAAATCTAGTGGTCCACATCCTTCGTCCTGATAATAAATATATCAGGACGAACTGATAATAGAAAATCTGTATATATATAATATATATATATATATATAATTTTTCTATTATTAGTTCGAACTGACAAAAGATATATCAGTTCCTTGTATGTGGGCCATTCGATTTAAATACTTTGATTTGGCTGCATGCACTTGTCAAAGTATCTTTTAAATCCAATGGCTCACTTGTAAGGAACTGATATATCTTTTGTCAGTTCAAACTGATAATAGAAAGACTATGTATATATATATCGAAGTTATAAGGTGCCCGCCATACATCAAGTCCTTGCATCATTGCATAAAGATAACAATAACAAACGAGAATTAACTTGTCATCATATAAATGCAGAATACAAAATTACCGCCTAATAAAAACAGTGATTATGTAAGAAACTTCGCACATTTTTATGTGTTGGAAGTTGGAACCCAGTTTTCTAACGTTAGAGAACTACATGATCTTTGTCTTTCAGTACTTCTTTAACTTTATAGAACATTGATCTCGCAGGATCCCACACTTGATAATTCTCCTTTTCGTTCTTATAGAAAGCTAACTAAGCTCAACAAAGCAATATACATTTAAATCAAACAAATTCACTGCAATTTTGGTTAGAAGGTAGTTTAAAACTGCAGGGGGTATTGGATATACAACCACATCACAAAAGAAGCATAAATAAAATCTTTCTCAGTGTAACTAGGTGTGTTAAGAGATCTAAGAAGTGGATAATGTTTTTGAAGTTCCTCAGTAGATGTTATCTCAAAGTTATTGGTTGCCCAACATACATCAAGTCCCTGCATGAATATACCAGCAACAGTAACAACAACAAATGAGAAATTAAAAGTTTTTTTGAGAAAAAAACTTGAAAGATTGAAAAAGACATTACCCTTAATTCTAGTTTAGAATCATATTCTGTAAGTTTCTTCAATGCCTGATCTAGATCTCCGTTTTTACGTATGGTGGCAATTTGTGTATTCCATTAACACCCACCGAGATTGTCACCTGGGAATAAAGAGATTTCGTAGAAGTAAATACATAAATAAAATAAATAAACAAAGTCACATTTTAACATCATCATCATATCATTCATAAGACATTTCTATATCAGTTATATCAATCGAAAGTATATAAGAAATGTGATTTGTAGTCATACCACCATATACGTATTACAACTGGATTCTTCAACTTCTTGTGCCAAACCAGTTAGGCTTTTCCTTTTCATGTTGCTCTGATTAACTGGTTTCATCTCATTGAATTTATTTTGTTCTTCATATATAAGTTTTTGGAGCAAGCTGTTTTTAGAATCGAAAAATGTAAAATTCACCTGCAACATAGTCATATATGAGATAGATTGACTCATAAATTAGTACGGTGAATCTATGAAGAATATTAAGTGCTAAGAGGAACTAATTACAACTCAAATAAATAAAAAAACTAATTACAACTGTATGTGCAGGAATATATAGAACTTGATATAATTTTTTTTTTTTTTAAATCTAGAGCTGCCAAAAACAGAACACTGCTAGACCAGCCAAAAAAAGAACACTACTATGGTGTTTTAACCAAAAAATCTCCCAAATTCATTTAGCAATTTCGAATTTAAATCTGGGATCCCCATAGAACTCTACACGATATTTGAAAAACAAAAAGCTATGGTATTTAAACCATATATAGATATAAGTATTCATGAGGGGATTCGAACTCCATACTTTGTTAGAGCAAACCATAAGTCTGATCATTCGGTTAACCCCTAGTGGATCTTTAGATTGAAATTTTCAAGCGATGAATCTGAGTGTCTTAGGATTGATCAAAATCGGCGACTCATTTAGCTAAGATCTCTTGTAATTTTGACCTAGATTCAAAACTTAAAAGTTGTTTTTCGATTCTGGTTGAATCTGGATAATAAAAAAACCCAATGATAAAATCCAACTCATGCATCTCAAAACTCATTTTCAAATCACATCTATCATTGCATAAGTTCTACTCATATGAGCAATCTTCACAGATGAATGCTGGGATGTTAAAAATTGAGGCTCAAGTACATTGGTAAAATGTGTGTCAATTCAAGTATATCTGAAAATGTTGAAGTACAAATATTAGACTTACAGATGAATGACCGGATATCCAATCGTTACTATACTGATTCAAAGTTTTTATTGTACCTAAGAGCAAAAAGTAAATGGAAAAACAATAAGCAAGATTATATATATGTATATGAACACAAAAAGAAAGTCATAGCTTGACAAATTGCAACCGAAATAAACAGTAAGAACCTTCCAACATAGCTCTCTGAGTCTGAGGAAAATGCGGTAAAAATGAGTTCTTTCAATTAGATTACTAAGTTTATTTTGAAGACTTTCACTAGCCAATAGCCCCACCTAAAACAAAAATAATATCAAATTATCAACACATATTTCTACATAATCAACAAAAATAGCAGCAAATCTCTAGGTTTAATGTGATGATAAAGCTAGTTAAGTATGTGTACCCGGATCTTTAAACAGCTTGTGAACCAGTCCATGTTTAAATAATTGCTTGAAAACAATACATATACAAGAACCGCTACAGCAACTATCATACCAACAGAAATACTAACACAATGCAGGAACAACGCATCACATAAACACTTCAAAAGAGGTTAATTGTAGCCTGATCCATCTTCTTTAGGTGTCATCTTCTTTAGGCGTCACTGCACAGAATATACACCCAGATAAACACAATGGACACTCTCCTGTAAACGACAACGATGATGATGATGATGATGACGACGACGACGACGACGAAACTGGATGTCCACCACCACCCCAAAAAGCCAAGGCTGGCTTACGACAGTTGATCATCATCATACCCAACATTCCAACAACAAGGACGAAGCCATCACTATTACAGGAATTTTATATTTCAACCACATGAAGGCTTTCGACATGGATTTGCTTGTGGGTTTTGCTTCAGGATCCAAAGGGTGCACGACATTGTTGTTGGTTGTTGAAAAGCTTTCAGCTTTAATGCCAGAGAAATTTTCAAAACAAGGCCTTTTCGAACTCAAGCTTGAAGTCGAATTCAGGACAAAGTTTTCAACTTTAAAACCACAGAAATTGGAGTTTAACAAAGGTTGCTACGAAGGTTTTTAGTCCGTTTTGAGAAGGAATATAACAGCAGATTTTGGTTTAGTTTTGATGTGGTTGCCATGAGAAACAGAATCAATAATTTTCTTTCGTCCAGAAATTAGATTTTATAAAACCTATTTAAAGGAGAAGGGCACATCTCGTTTTTAACCGGTTGCTCTTAACAATTTTTTTATTTTTTTTGCTTTTTGAAACAAAATCAAATTGCATTAATCGTCCCTATTTTTTGGCATTATAGTATAATGTTCAACCAAATGACTTTAATTACACAGACCTCCTCTGTCATTAGTTGATTAAATTTCATTAGATTACAGGTTATTATTAAAAATGTCTCTCCTGTAATTTTGTTTGCGGTATTAGTCGTTTTGGTCCTTCTAGTTTGAAAAATTATCATTTTGGTCACTATTGTAAGACATTTGAGGGTATAATGGTTCCAACAACTAATGTATCAATTATCAAATGAATACACATTAACGGTATTTTTTTTTTCTTTAACATACCCTCTAAAATATATGATATAACTCATTTTATTACAATGCCCCCTCCTGTCTCTGTCTGTTACGTGTACAATTGGATCAAAGGAGAAATGATATTGGTTTACTTCGAGAGAAACCAAAATCTCCAAAATGTCAAAGTAAACTAACACTTAATTTTAGAATAAACTTTAATCATATTATTTAATTGCCGCAAGCCATTATTTATACAACTAAGCTATCTAACTAAAAGTTGATAAATATGAAATAACTAAAAGACATCAGCATCAATGATCTGGGCAAGTATCTGGGAGTTCCTCTTATTCATGGTAGGATTACTAATCAAACTTATAGAGATCTTGTGGAAAAATCTCAGAAAATATTAGCTTCCTGGAAAAGTGATTCTCTTTCTCTCTCTTGCTGGAAGAGCCACCCTCATTAAAGCAGTTACTTCCACCCTCCCTATCTACACCATGCAAATGGTGAAATTGCCTAGTGAGACTTGTCTGAAGTTGGATAAAATCAACAGAGACTTTCTTTGGGGTCATACTCCTAGTAGGAGCACTATTCATCTTGTGAATTGGGATACTGTTTGCAAACCCAAAAGGCATGGTGGCTTAGGTATTAAGAAGTCCAAGAGCATGAATCAAGCTTTGCTTGCCAAGAGTGTAGGGAAAAACGTATGCACGCAGCAGAAGCGAGACTAAAAAAATAGGTTTTAGTATAGTTTAAATTTTTTCCATAATTTGAACCTTAACCCTTTGATTAACTAAACATATATATTTAAAAGATATCGTACCTTTGTCGCGTGATCCGATTGACGTTGCATCGATGGTAATCCGCAAGATCTTCCAATCCAATCATGAACGTGAATCACCTAGGAGCGTGGACTCCCTTCTCTTTGAATTGTGTACCTGATGATGGATAACAAAACCTTTTCTTTTTCGTTAGTCACAATAAATTCCAAGAGACTACAAAGAATGTTTCGGTCACTTTTGAATTCACAATCGTTAGATTGAAACTCGCGTAAACCTTATTCGAAATTATGCACAAAACCTTTTGATATAAAAGTTACTAGTGCACTATCAAAATAAGAATAAACTTTTCTCTCTTTTCCTCTTGCCCGAAATTATCACACTATTGTCTAGAGTTAGATTCTATTTTTCTCAAGCAAAAGAAATAACTCTCAAGCTTTGCATTAGGGTGGCCGAATTCTATCACTACCCATATATAGGGTGACCGAAATCCTTGCCCTATCATAGTTAGGGTTGGCCGAAAATCACTAATAGGAATCCTATGTGGTGGCCGAAATCTTCACTTGAAGAGGATTTGTGTTTCCATCAATGACTCCTATCAATCTTTTGATTTTCAAACCCTAATCCAACTCTATAGTGTTTTAATCATATTATGACTATATAAAAGACTTCCTTATTTGACTAGATAAATAAATCCTTTATTTATCTGTTTACCAAATAAAGTCTTTTATATTTATTATACTACCACAATAGTATACTACTAAGAAACATATTTCCTAGTCAGAAAAAGATTTTGATTTTTAATTAAATAATTAATCAATCAATTAATTAATTTTCATTTAATTAAATAATGAAATAAAATAATATATTAGGCTTTTATTTAAGCCTTGCCGCCCATACATTTATATATGGCCCATATATTATTTTCTCATTTCATTTATTCCATTAGACCTTAATTAAAAGACCCACATGTGAACTAGATCCAATCTTACTAAAAGAAACAAGTCCACATGCCTTAATACAATTTTAGATGGACCCTTAAATTAGTCCGGTAGAATATATCAAGTGATTCATGCAAATCCATGTGGATTGAGGATCTTGGCGGGCTATCTAATTTAAGCTTCAATATACATAATCCAATCACAATCAACAAACGATTCACTTATGTTCGATCTATTAATTTTAGTTCATTCCACTAAAGAACTAAAATTGCACTCTTAAATAAAGATAGAACAAGTAAATGTTTCTCATTCATACCCTAGACAATCTTATAGGAGATGGTGAATTCTCGTGAAGAATATCAGTAATCGCCAAGAGCTCATAGACCGCCTATAACTCTCAAAGTTACCATATTTCCTCATATGACCACATTTTGAACTTGAATATATATTATGACTTATCAAGAAGTCATCTTTCAATAGTCACTATTGAAAACTCAACGTTAAAATTTAATATCCAAAACCTCAAAACATCCATATGATGATATTCTACTCACATTTAATAAATGGAGCCACGATGTCCATATCTATAAATGAAGTTCTTTATCGATTAGCAAATGAATATCACCAAACTATCGAGGATATACTATGCTATATAATCGTACTCATTAATAGCTCAAATGATAACACTTGTAACCATAAGTCCATCATTTATCTCAGGATTAAGATAGACTCTCCGATTGTCCTGATAATGAAAAGACTTTTATCTACTGACGGTTCTAGATAAAGTATTTCATTGTGATCCAGTTCAATGAACCCAGTGCACTAGATTCTTTTACTCGAAGACCCTCCGATGATTTTAGACTCATCATAACACATTTGATCCCACTCAAATGCTAGCAAAAGAATTCTACAATTTTAACAAGATATTAAAGGTGCTCAACCTTTAACTTAAGTTTTGAACATTATTCAAGACTAACTAAATAATTGTGTCTACCTTATACATATCCAGATGTATGAACAATTCTTCTTTTCTCATAGTTTTTTGACCTTATGATTATTTACCTTGACAATTATAATTATAAATGCTATAAGATTTTGTTAAATAAACATAAATCACTTTGTTAATATGATAAGATTGTCAATTACAAAATTACACTCTTGCTATTGAGCATAATCCTAACAAAGAGTGGGTGGCGTATTCTTAATAATGATAAGGGTATTTGGTGTCGGCTTCTTCAGCGGAAGTATCTCAGTAAAAAGAGTATCCTTGAAGCTAATCTTGCTAAGAGTATTGCCTGCTCTAGCACGTGGAAAGGCATTGCCTTTGGGGCTAAGTTAGTTGCTAAAGGTGACAGATGGAGAATTGGCAACGATACTCATGTTAAGTTCTGGACTGATGACTGGATGTAGGGGTGTGCGGTGGATCGGATCCAATGGATTTGCCATGATCCAAGATCCAATCCGATCCAATTGGATCGAAGAAATTGCAATCCGATCCGATCCGATCCAATTTTCTAGCGAGATTCGATCTGATTCGATCCAATTACTATTTGATCTGATCTGATCTAATCCGATTGTAAAATACTTCAATATGATATGATATGATATGATGGATTGAATTAATATAAAGTCGTTCTTAATATATAAAAGTTATAATCTGAAATAAATAAAATCAAATTAATTATTCAAACATTACTAATTAATTCAAATAAAATTAACATTAAAAAAATAAATAAAAAAAACATAACTTGTAAACTTTATATAATTCAAAAAGTTTATAAACATTATACATCAGCTCCAAATGTAAACTTAATAAGCCATGATGTTGATGAAGAAAAATAAAAGAAAAGAAGATTGTGGATTGTTGGCTGTAGAGAAATTGAGAAAGAAAACCCAAATTAGTAACATTAGAAATTGTATTTGGGTTAGGCCTTTACATTAGAAAGTAATGAATAAAATAAATTGCCCAATATGAAAATAAGGCCTAGTATTTTAGACGGATTGGTGGATTCGGTGGATTTTCGAACAGAAATCTAAAATCCGATCCGATCTAATGGATTTTAGTATTTATGATCTAATCCGATCCAATCACCTCTCTGGATTCGATCCGATCCAATGGATCGTATTGGATTGGATTGGATCCTGCACACCCTTAACTGGGTGCCTGAGGTTGGGATTCTGAAGGACCATGCTACTGTGAGTCTTACTGCTAATGATTTATCTATATATGTGGATACTTTTTTGATTAATGGTATTTGGAAGGAGGATATGTTAGCTTCTATGCTTCCTTAGAATATTGTGCACAAAGTGGTGAGTATCCACGCTGGAAGAGCCCACAGCGGGCATGATAAATCTATCTAGGGATGGAGTAAGTGTGGTAGTTTCTCTGTGAAAACGGCTTATTTAGGCCAAATTGAAGCTTTCAATTCTCCTCTTTGGAAGTGGAAGTTTATATGGAGCCTCAAAATCCCTCCTAGGATCAAGCATTTCCTTTGGACTCTTTTACAAGGGAAATTCTTACCAATCACCAGAGAGTGGCTAGAGGCTTGGATGGTGATCCTTCCTGTCCTAGGTGTGGTTAGAGTATTGAAAATTTGGGTCATTTGATGCGTGATTGCAGCCATTCTAAAGTGATTTGGAGGAAGACTTTGAATAATTCCATTCTGATTGCCTCTACTCAAGGTGATTTTGATGATTGGATGAATGATAATCTGAGGGATAGTCGTTGGGTTTTGGGAAAGAATTCTCATTATCTCCTCTTCTCTTGTGTCCTATGGTTTGTGTGGAAATGGAGGTGCAAGATTGTGTTTGACAGTTACTTCTGTTCTCCTCTTCTTCCTTAGCTGGTCATCACGCGATTTTTCAAAGGTTGGCCGAGTGCTAATATTGATGATGTGAATAGAGATAGCCTTACCTTTTCGGTTGCTTGGATGCCTCCTAGTGAGGATTGGATGAAGCTTAACATTGATGGAAGCTGGGATTGTGGGTTTGGTTTTATTACAGTTGGAGGGGTTATGCGCAACCATATGAAGATTTGGGTGAAAGGTTTTGTGATGAAGAAGGGTGTGGGCAATGTGCTTGAAGCTGAACTTTGGGCCATGTTTGAAGGCCTCAATATGCCTTGGAGTTATAGCTTGGAGTTATGGCATCAGGAAGATTATTGTGGAAATTGACTCTCTTGATTGTGTTCATCTTCTTTCCTGTGATATTGATACCAATCACCCTTTGTTTAGTCTTATTCAAAGCTGCAAACATTTGCTGAATTCAGACTGGTTTTGTACGCTAAAGCATGTTAATAAGGAAGGTAACAGGCTTGATGATGGTCTCGCGCGTATGGGTCATAGTATGCAGACGGATGTGCTGTTCTTGGATGTTCCTCCTCCTGAACTTACTGGTATCCTTGATGATGATTGTAGAGGCTTAGGCCTCGTTAGGCAGAGCACTGCCATCTTTTCTTCCTCCTTTTCTTAGTTTTTTCTTCTCTGGGCGTTGCCCTCTTCTGTACCAAATATATATATATATATATATATATATATATATATCTAATTAGATTGGGTAACTGCAATCTAATATTATTTAATCTAACAATTATTAAAAACTATTCCTACCTTATTTAATCTAACAATTATCAAAACTAATCCTAAAAATCTAAAAACTAAATTTTATCTTTTATTTTTTTTATTTATTTTGACTTGAATGTAACATTCCTTCCCCCTTAAAACATTTTTGTCCACAATGATATTGATTGGATTTGTTTATCATCCAACTCTTTTAGCCAATTTCTCAAAGTTCGTGTCCTTGTTTACTTCATCTTCTTCCTCTGACTCATTTACTTCAAGGATACTGCATCGGTGATTAGGTCCAAATTTCTTGATGCAATTGAAGCACAAACCTTTCTTCTTTATGTTCTTTGATTTGTCCGGACTCAATCTTGTCATTAATAAAGAGTTGTTGTACATCGTTGGTTTTTTCGGAATGAGTCTCTTTGCGCTTGTTTGAATTGAACTGGTTGAAGTTGAAAGTGTTGACTTAGACGGTTGTACAACCATTGTTGCTTGTTTTGATGCTTGAACATTGGTCGTTGATGTCTTGCAAACTTGAACAAAATGTTTGATTGCAGAAACATCAACCTGTAGATCTCCTTGTTTATGAACTCGAGTCTAAGACTCAAAGAGTTACTCAAAGCGAGTATTCTAAGCCAAGAACATTTCTCTCATCTCCTTTCGGAGTGTTACAAAAGAAATCTCCAAACGCTCTAGCCTTTGATCTATAACCGGCTCTGATACTAACCGTTACGTGCACAATTGGATCAAAGGAAAAATGGTATTGGTTTACTTGGAGAGAAACCAAAATCTCAAAAATGTCAGAATAAACTAACATTTAATTTCAAAATAAACTTTAATCATATCATTTAATTGCTGCAAACCATTATTTATACAACTAAACCGATAAATATGAAATAACTAAAAGACATCTAATTAGATTGGGTAACTGCAATATAATCTTATTTAATCTAACAATTATCAAAAACTATTCCTATCTTATTTAATCTAATAATTATCAAAACTAATCCTAAAAATCTAAAAACTAAATTTTATCTTTTATTTTTTTTATTTACAGTAGAGGATATCTATATGATATTTCTCAAATGTTGGATAGGTTTGTGGTCATTACCTACCTCCAAAGTTTGGAATATAAACAAGGTCCGCCACAAACATCATCGTAAATTAATTGGTGTGTTTTTATTTTTATTTTAAGGGTAAATTACACTCACACCCTTAAGGTTTGAGGCAAAGACACTTAGATGGAAAAGTTTAGTTATTCTACACTAACACCCCTATTTGACCATTGTAAAGTCCAAAATACCCTTGGGTGTAAGTGTAAAAAAACTTTTATTTTTTATTATTATACAAGGGCATTTTTGACAATACAGGGGTGTTAGTGTAGAATAACTTAACTTTTCTATCTAAGTGTCTTTGTCTCAAACCTTAAGGGTGTGAGTGTAATTTACCCTTATTTTAATTATGATAAAAATGTATTTTTTATTTTATTAAAGTTTAAATAAAAACATTCCAACAAATTTTACGATGAAGCAGTGGCCAATGCACGTGCCGTTACGGTGCATTGGCCATCTACATAACTCATAATTAGCACATGTTCTCATTTCTAAATGTCCCCCCCCCCCAAAAAAAAAAAAAACTCGGCTATTGGTTTTACAAATGAACCAGAACTGATCCGACCCGACCGCTGGCGGGATCTTTTACTATCCGTAGATCGAGCTTCAGTCTTCAGAGTTCAGATTAGCCCTGCTTGGCCAAGTTTCAGTTTTCGTTTTCAGAAAAGAAACTGTACGAGGTTCGTCTTTATATTTGTCTCTTTTCATATTTCAATAGCGATTTTAGCAAGCAACCTATTTATCTATTTGTCAGACAAGTAATTTAGGGTTTTTGATGAATTCTGTTAATTTCCTTTTTATGATAATATTCTGGTTGGCTATGGTGCGCTTGAAATGCTTGTTTTACTTTTAGTTACTTATTTGATGTTATTTTAGTTGGTTAATTTTGTTTATATATATTTTGGTTTGTATATGTCAGGCTTAGCAAGGAGGGGTTGTAATGGAGGCGGCAGTGAATGAAAATTCAGAGCACCCAGTGGCCCATGACCAGGATAACATGGTTCCTGACTCTGAAGTTTCTAATCATGAGTAAATACTACTCCTGTTCTGCTGGAATTATATATTTTGTCTTCACTTCATATCAACTCTATTTGCTTTTGTCAAGGCAATACAATTTTTTTTTATTATTTTGGATATGGAGTTCCATTTTCATGTTTTGTCGTGATTCTACTTCTTGTAATACTTATATTCCAATTTGAGGCTTTTTATGTTTGTTAGAAATGGGACCAGTCACCGAAGTTTTTGCTTTCCTGGATTGTGTATGATTTAATGGGTAACAGAAGATGAATGGACAGATACATGTTGAGTTATTGAAAAAACAATCTAGTGAGTCGTGACCCTTAGGTTTTGGAAGTTGATGGGTTCATTGAGTTCTGGTTGTGCATACTAATGCAAAGAAATTGAAATTGTTTTGGAGAAGCATGCAATATCCAATGTAAAGTTCATAAAGTCCAAAGAGAGAAAGCACCACAATTTCTATATAGAAAAAAAGTATTCGTTGCGAAACAATGATAATTCTCCATTATAAATTGTAAAACAGTGATTAGAAGGCTTGCATAAGTTTCAGAGCCAGTGAGCTCTACAAATAATCAATCTTTCGCATGACTTTAATTTTACTAGCTTAATGGTTTAGCATACTTGTTGGGATGCTTTAAAACATTAAAATGTCTCGGTGCTTCTTATAAGAACACCTAGGTTCGCTGATTTCAAAGAGGGAGATTGTAGGCAAGGAAGTTTCAAGTGTTGGAGCTGAGGCATCACTGCATAATTTGCCTTATAGTTGTCTCAATTAGAACCTAGAGGTTATATGCTCTGTAGTTTCCGAGTAGAAGCTTATTATGGTGAATTCCCGTAGTTTTTGTGTTTTTGGTAGAACCATTTCAAGTGATTCTTTGCTCTTCTATATATTATCTTCTTTTTTTATTTTTTATTTTTTATTATTATTATTATTATTTTTTATAATTTTAATATGGTGATAATCATAGTGATAATTGCATGTAACCTCTTTCATTCATTGGTCTGGGAATTCAGGTGCTTATTAGTCAAGTACTGTATATAATGTTGGTTATACACTTATGCTTCTTTTACCATTTTTAAAATTATACTAAAATAGTATTTCCCTTTGATTACAGAGGTTCAGAACCGAAACATGAATTTAATGTAGAAGAAATTAGAAGCGTATTGGAAGTCATTGCGTCCACTGGGAAATTTTGGTATGCTTTAATCATAATATTTATTTTCCTCTTATTTGATTCTATATGGTGATGTGAGTGCTTGATGCACGGATTTTTTTGTTTGCTGCATCACATAGAATATGATACAGATGCAAACACAATACATCATCTTAGCCAAAAGAGTATTATACAAACAGTCATATATATATATATTAATATATATATTATGCTTGAAATGGGTAGACTGCAACAGTTTGCATTTATTTCCATGATTACTAGGAGCAGCATCTCCCTAGTAATCTTTTTTATGTTCTTTTGATTGGACTGAAACTTGACATGGTGGTAATTTGGTATGTATATGCATAGCCTAATGTCCATGAACATGTAATGTGACATTTGCATAGGGTATTTTTCTCTCTTAATGTATGATCGGCTGCTAAATATATATGCTATAACAATTTATATATTTATATATGCTATAACAATATATATGCTAAATATATATGCTAAATAACAGTTTGCAGTTATTGATACATTAAGATTTAAAAGTTGATTTTAAATTCTCATGTTTAGATTCTTGTAACAGCAGTTCCTGTTGAGCCATTCTTCTCCACCCCTTCCCCTCCCCTCTCCGACTCTCCCCTAAGTAAAATAAAATAAAAAAAATAAATTAATGCATTTACCTTAATAAGAATTTCACATAATAAAGACATCTCTTTCTCATTTAATAAAGTGCAGGCATGCATAACTAATAGTAAGTCTACATTTGATTCAACCAATGAAAATCCTTGTGCTATCTTGATGAAGGTGTCACCAACATGGTGGTACAACCTGGTCCCAACACTCAATGTGATATTGTGATGCTTCTGCTGCTGTTGCTAACATCACTTGTGTGACCATTGTCATTACCTAATGTGAGACAGACCTGAGTGTCTGCACACTTATGATTTGTGATGGGAAAGTTCGGATGAAAATGAGGTATCTAAATGGTATAGGTGCTTTTCAGATTGGCTGATGTCGTTTGTGGACTGCTTGTCCACTTTTTGACCTCTTTCTAGCTTTTAATAAAAGTATTGTTTCTTACAAAAAAAAAAACAAAAAAAAAAGGGAGGAGAATAAGGATCTGAGTTTTGTTGTGATTGAAAAAGGTTTGGGTAGCCTTTGGAATACCTTGGCCTTTCTTTGGGCGTGATTCCATTCAAGGACGATGGATGTTTAGAACCCTTTTGTAGAGAAGGTTGAGAAGAGGTTGGCTAGTTGGACAGTACGTCTTTTGAAGGGAGGCAGGCTAACGCTTATTCTATCTATTCTGTCAAGCCTTCCAATTTCATATCCCTTTTTTTGTATCTTGGTTTGTGTGGCTAAAAGATTAGGACAATTGATGAGTAATGTGTTATGGGAAGGAGTAGAGGCAGGAAGAAAAGATCACTGGTTAAATGAGATGTGATTACTAAAGTTCCTTCAAAAGGGAGGCTTGGGATAGGAAACCTTGTCAAATGGAATTGGGCCCTTTTAGGAAAATGGTTATGGCGATTCCCTGAAGAACCAGACATTTTGGCAAAGAATCATTGTTCGTAAATGTGGAATACAAGAATGGATGGGATCCTAAGACATTTTAGAAGGACCAGGCTGCTACCCTTGGACCTTATTATTTAGGTTTCTCGTATGTTTTAATCCCATGTCAAGCTGAAGATTGGAAAGTCAGGTTTGGGAGGATATCTGGAAAGGAAGTGCCTTTTTTGAGCTGTTCCTGCACTTTATTCAGGCTGCCAGTGGCACACAACTTCCCTCTTGAGAGATTTAAGGATGTTGGTGAGCATAATGTAGGATGGAACCTCATGTTATCTAGAAATTTAAATGATAGAGAAGCCGAAGAGTATGCTGATTTGATTGATTCTGTATGGAATTGGTGATTCTTTAAGAAAGAGAGGAAGATAGAAGAATATGGTGGATAAAAAAGAATGGGATGTTCTCTGTGAAATCCATATCCTTCACCTTGATTGACGATCTAGTCTCTCCCGATTTTGAACTCCATAATATTATTTAAAAAGCCGAAGCTCCTAACAAAATTAGATTCTTGTTCTGGTCCATTGCGAGGGGTAGAGTTAATACCAATGATGTCCTCCAAAAGAAGAGATCTTGGATGGCTGTCTCCTTATTTGTGTACCATGTGTGAAAGCAACATAGAATCCTCTGACCACCTATTTCTTTAATGCCTGGTGGCATGAAACTTATGGTGCAAAATATTTCAGGCAGCTAATGTTAGATTGGCTGCTCCCTCTTCTTGCAGAATGTGACATGTTATAAACGAAAAAGAAAATTGAAGCAATTGAAAGAAGAGAGAGTCAGATGCTAGAGAAGGGACAATGGTTTTTTGTTCTTATTCAGAAGTGCATCTTTCTTTTACAAACACAAGCCATTTATTGAGTTAGAAATGCTTCCGATGCTACTTCTTATGCCAATGAGATTTTGCCATATGAGCAGTTGAGCACTGAATGATGAGGCTTCTTATCACGTGTTACATTTCAATTATGAATCTTCCCACTTATATGCTCGCGTCATTCATGAGTTAAAGTGGTGAACATCCAAGAGTGAGTTTGTAGATAAGTCACCACTTTAAGGCTTGAATGATGAAACCATACAAGTGGGAAATTCATGATTGAAATGTAATAACTTGTAAGAAATCTCTTCATTGGGTGCTTGGAAAATTTTAATTAGCATAAAGAGAGACATGGGAGACCTTTCTAAACCCATAAATAACTCTTGTCTGTAAAAGGAAGATGCACGCATGGATAGAATTGAAAAATCATTCCCCTTATTCTTTTGCATTCAGCTCTCTGATTTGAATTTCTTTAGTTTTCTTTTTGTTTATAACATGTCTTCATTAATTCTTTATATATATATTGGTCTGAGCTGTAGAAACAGATTATTTACCATTTACTTTCCTGCATAACTATGGGCATAAGATATTTGTAAATTCTCTTCCATAGCGTTGTGCATCATATATTTCTGAAGTTGATTTTTCTCTTTTAATTTTATGCCGCTCTGATTATAATAGTTACCTTTTATGTGATACTGTGTATTGTACCACAGGCATGATTGGGACAAATTGAAGAGCATGATTTCGTTCCAGCTGAAGCAGGTATGGGGGAGGTATGCCAGTTTTTAGATGTCTAATTACTTGACAATTGTCCTTTTACAACTTTTTTTTTTTTTTACTTTTGTGCTGGAAGTGAAGAATGGCAGCTGCAATATTTTGGTTTCAGATGATGGTCCTAACATCTTCCTCTCTAATTTATCATGAAGGTACTTTCAGAATATCCTGAGGCAAATATGCCTACAGAGCAGCAAAATGCTTCTTTAGGAGAAACTTATCCAGAACTGTTGAAACGGTTGGATGAAGGTATTTTCCTAATCATGTGAACTACTTTACTTGGTCACCGTTGAATGAGTTAATGTGGCAATCTGTGAAAATTATGGATGGGAAGATATGGTTGACAATAAGGTAATTAAGTTTTGAGCTCAGCACCGAGGTGAATTGTTGGTAGGAATAGGATTGGACATGACTAACGTACTACTAACTGACTTCGTTTCTGTCACTTTTCTTCCTGCTTATGGCAAAAAAGAGAAAATGAAAAAAGTAGCTATGAATATGAGTGAGTGAGAGTGGCCAATACAGATGATGAGTGATTTTTTTTTTTTTCCACATAATGCCTTCTGTGAATTATAGTTGTTGATGGGCCATGTTTTGGTGGCATAAACCCAAGTTTTTTCATTTTTTATAGTTAATGGGCTCGTATGATTTTTGTGAAGTATAGGTTATTCTATCTGAACAAAGTATTCATGACATGTTTTGTTCTTCTTTACAGCACTTCTTTGTTTTGTCGAAGGTCCTCCGTTTACCCTTCAGAGGCTCTGCGAGGTTACTGCTTTACTTTATGTTGCGTGCGTGAGTGCAATGTGCATGTTATTCTAGTGTTGCTATTGGATAATAACATCTTGAGTAAATGACAATGACCATTGCCCTTGACATATTAAGAAACACACACTTAATGTAAATTTAAGCAACTTGACATTGATCTCCTAACTTGTTTCTAGGCATGCATCGCCAATGTATTGACAGGCATAGCATATGATTATGCCATTGTATATTTATGACCTTTATACTGAATATACCACTATAATAATTATAATTGTGTTGAAATGAAACAAATTCTTTGCTAAGCAAATCAAAGTTACATTTATTACTATAAGATGTAAAATTATAGTAACAAGCCTAATATGATAGGATAATTTTTGTTAATCTCTATCAATAGATTCAATACAACTATCATAATTTTTAAAATTCAACTCTCATTTAATTTTCCTCTTCTTATTTTCATACAGAAGTTGGTGTGTGAAGGCTGTTAGGTTTTCTTTGTAAAAGTAGAACTCATTATCAATTAATATTTAGGCCATAATCTATAAATAGCTTCCATTTAGCGTTTTTTATTTTTAGCCACTACTAAGGTTTTAAGTTTTTTTAACCAACCTAGGGTGTGAATAGTCAAAATTAACCTTAGTTGTCTTCCCTCCACCAAAAGAGTGCAATTTGACACGGTTCACATTTGACTCGATTTCTGTGAGTGTCATATTTTTTCAGAAATTGTGTACTTGCAAACACAGTTTTTTCACTCACGCATTTAGTTTGATTTTATGCAAGCAAATGAAAGGCCTGTAATATTTTACTAACACAATCCAAATATTATGTTTGAATTCTGTCGTTGGTAAAATTCACAACTTTGCACTTGGTAAAGCTTATCACGTACAGAAATATGTAAGATCTTGTTGGATTTTGTCCCTTGGCAGTAGATCTGAATCCCTTTTGGCTGAATTTTGTTTTTTTGAGCAAGATTCTTGAGCAGAAAGTGTGTTCATGCAAATAGAAGAGAGAGATGTGTAAGATTGTTTAATGGAGGAATATTTTTGTCTCCACAATCCAAAGTTTGACAAAATAAAGCTAGTTCTTAATTTGTCAGTTTTAAAAATATTATTTTTTTGGTGGTTTTGAATATAAGAATTTGGTCTAAATATTATGCTTCAGTAGTTTTAGAGAGAAAAAATAAATTTGCAAGAGAGGATGAAACAAATAGTTAAAACTTCAACATGATTTGCTTAAAATAATAAAGAAATAGTTATCTAGAAAACTCTTGCACATACTACAGTTTAACCTAAGATGGAGACTGAATTTTCACGAAAGAAAGTGTAGATAAATTCTAAGAGAGAATTAGGGTTTTTGATGAGGTGGTGTAGAGTCTACTTTTCTTGTGAAAATTATATCATTCTTATAAATAATTTGCTTCAGGATATTTTGGTATTAAAAACATTTGGTGTAGAGCACAACTATGTTGGTGTTTTTAGGCACTCTTTAATCTATGACTGAAAATGAAACTGAGCATTCAGTGGGAAAATGTTTGGTAGGTATTTGTATTTTCACAACATCTCAAGGGTTTTAATTGTAAACAACTCTAATCTATTGTCATCCATCTCAGCGTTGTCTCCCTTGTAAGGAATGTTTTTGTTATGGACTTTGTTTAAAACAGCTACATTAAATCATTAATAAGTCCAGTTTAGCTTGTAACTTTTCATGAGCTTTGGACCCTGTTTTAAAGGCAGCCTATATGGGTCTATGCTTCATTTAAACCTTCATATTTGTCAAACTTTTGAATTTGTGATATGAAAAAGATGGTTTAAAAAACATTTTACTTTAGATGATATCAGTCATTTAGAGGCTGGTTACAAAAGGTTGAAAGGATACTTAGGAGTTTGTAACTAAAGGCATTTGCATTTGAAATTAGCAAATCAAACTTTAATTGTATTTCTGTTGATTGTTTCATGTAAGTGTTTATCTTTTTAAGTTGTAAATGTATCTTTGCTATTATATTTTCTAAATTTAGTTTTATATTGAACAGATCCTATTGGCTGCACGAAGCATCTATCCGAATCTTTCAAAGCTTGCTTTAGCACTTGAAAAGGTATACTGATTGATAAAACTTTCAGTTAGTCTTTTGTCTTTTTCTATTTTTTCTTAAATAATTTGGATTATATTAATCATTGCATTTGATCATTAGATGGTCTATTGAGAGATTTGAGATGCTAGTTCTGTTTGGTATCTGTATTGGAGTCATCTGTTAAAAAAATTGGCTTTAGCAGTTAATATGCTTTCATGGTGCCACCATTTGATGACTTAGTATTTTCCTGCCCGTTCAATAGGCTGACTAGAAAAATGGTTTTAGCTGTTAATATGCTTTTATGGTGTCTTCCTTTAATGATATCAGTTTTTTAGTGCTTGTTCCATAAGTCGATCTTCTTTTAACCCTAGAAAATACACTTTTGTGTAAAGTAATGAATTTTTCAAAATATTTTTGAGCAAAGAAATTGGAATCATATCTATTAAGTTTCTGAATATTCCCATTTGTGGACTGGGAATTTCACAAGCCTTTTCTTTTGTAATTTAGATACTGAATTCAATTCTTTATTTTTGCCTTCTGTGAATGAATATGTTTTAGTGTTGCAGATTTCTTATACTATGTTCTAAAAATGTCATTGCTGTTTGGATCTTCTGTTCTTTAGGTTATGTGTTTTTAGTCATAATAAATTGAGCTGAACAACAAAATCATTTTCTTTCTATATAGATGAATACAAAGGTTGATTATAAAACCATATTCATATGAATGGAAGAGCTCGAAATCTAGTCATATTGCTGTCTTCACATTGTAACATTTTCCCATTAATTAAAAGTTACTTGTTTAATATTAAAAAAGAAATTGTCATTTGTCTTGGAAAGAACATGCAAGTCCATGCGAAATATGGGTCGTGTAGAAACTAGAAACGCTTACTGTAGTAACTAACTTAATCCTTTTTGCAGAATTTGTTGGTGACATCTACATTGAATTCCTGTACTGATCCGTATCCACAAATGACACATATGACAGAAACTCCAGTCGAATCAGACAAAGCAAGTGAAGAAGCCCAATTGCACTCAAATTCAGTAGAAAATGGAGCTGAACCTCTACCTATGGTAGATGGGGATGAAGTAATGGTAGAGGTAGAGGAGGCTGATATTGATGATGAAATGACTATCGATATGGAAGCCTTAGAAGAGATAGTCGGGCCATCGGAAAAAAATGCCACACCCACCGAGAATTCTTAGGTTTCTAGTAAATCTTTTGAGTCAGTTGAAACACCTCAATTTTACATAATTTAACGGGTCTGAAAGAAAGGTTGCCTCATTGAGAGGGGACATGGTTTTGAGGTATAGATTTCCGAAAAAAGAAAATGTGGTTGGCTATGGCATGTTGTATTCTGATTCTGGGTTTGGTAAAACCTTGGAGATAGCTGAGGCTGGGTGGGTAATTCTAGACTCCAAAGACATTGAATTACCATATATGGATTTGGTTAGATGATGTATTTATTGATGCATGATAATTGATGGGCAACTGGTTTTTGGGTAATGTAAGTATTTTTTTTTATTTTTTGACAATATCTATTAGATATTAATCTGGGATTATGTATTTTTTTTTTAAAGCTTTCATTATCGGTAAGATTCGAGCCGTTGACTTGAGAGTCATTTGTTCAAACCTTAAACTTGTCCATCTACCAATTAAGCTACATCCATGTTGGCATGTTAGTATGTTACAATACAAGGATAGTTACGGGTGATTATTAATTTATTAGTCATTGAATTTTAATTCCAAGTTAACATAAATATTAAAAGTTTGAAAAAAAATTAACAGCTAAAATAAAATAGATCACTCTTATAAGTTATAATTACACCTTTAACTATATATACATTTTAACTATACAGATATATGCATTTATTGTAAATATTAAGGCAAACCATTTTTTTTTTTTTAAATAAAATAAAAAAGTAGAAATTAGAAAGTTAGAAAGTTGAAATGCGGGAGAAGTAGAGAGTATAGAAAAGGGTGAGTGGTTGCATATGCAAAGGCAGTCTCACAGTCTCAAGATTGGACCTGACATTAGTGAGTGGGGAGAAGCCAACTAGCATTGTCAGGGTCAGGGAAAGTGTTTTCTGACTTATGACTTATGACTTATGTGTTAAATAGGCCCTTCACTTCTCAGTTCTCACTCTTTAATCTCATTTTTACACCATTCTCTTCCTCCACTGACTTTTTAGTTTTTACTATATCTGCCATCTACTTTCTACTTGCTATAAACACTAAAAAATCTCTTTCCTATTTTTGCTGTCTTTCCGTGTAAAATGTCGACCGTCCATCTTAAAGATGGATGATGAAGATTTATTAAAAAAATAAATAAAATTTGGATCTATATCGTCCATTTTAGAGATGGACGGTTGTGATTTATTATTAAAAAGTTTTAAAAATTAAAAAAAGAAAAAAATGATTTTTATCTAAGAGCATTTTCATCTTTTAATTATTTTTAGACGGTCAATCGACAATTTCAACGCTAAAACTTATTTTAATAAATTATTTATGAGTATATTTTTAATAAATTATTGATTTGTGTAATTTGTTCGTCTATAAAATAAATAAGGGGTAATTACCTTGGTGGCTATCAACTTTTGCCATCACTATCAAAATGGTCACCAAATGGGGAATTGGTTTTAAAATAGCCGTTTTTTGCCAATATTGTTACACTAATGGTCATTCCATCAATTTCCATCCAATTCCATCCAATGAGTGGCACTTTGGTAGATATGGGGATGACATTAATTTATTTTAGATGTTTTTTGAAAATCAATTTTTTCTTTTGTTTTTTGAAACAAATAATTATGTTTAGTGTGTATATAAGTATAGCATATCTCAAACGTATATATATATATACGTACAGAAATTCTATTATCAGTTTGAATTGACAAAAGTTATATCAGTTCCTTGCATGTGGGCCACTAAATTTAAATACCTTGACTTGGCTGTATGCACTTGTCAGTCAAAGTATTTAAATCCAGTGGCCCACATACCAGGAACTGATATAATTTTTGTCAGTTCGAACTGATAATAGAAAGACTGATATACAGAAATTTTATTATCAGTTCGAACTGACAAAAGTTATATCAGTTCATTGCATGTGGGCCACTGGATTTAAATACTTTGACTTGGCTGTATGCACTTGTCAGTCAAAGTATTTAAATCCAGTGGCCCACATACAAGGAACTGATATAACTTTTGTCAGTTCGAACTGATAATAGAAAGACTATATATATATATATATATATATATATATATATATATATATATATTTCTTTTTGGAGAAGATTAAGGCTACAAAATCTAAAAATTCTAAAAAATATATTTGAGATAAGTTGAAAAGAAATATATATATATATATATACAGAAATTCTATTATCAGTTTGAACTTACAAAAGTTATATCAATTCCTTGTATGTGGGCCACTGGATTTACATACTTTGACTTGACTGTATGCACTTGTCAGTCAAAGTATTTAAATCCAGTGGCCTATATACAAGGAACTGATATAACTTTTGTCAGTTTGAACTGATAATAGAAAGACTATATATATATAAATTTTTTCTTTTTTGAGAAGATTAAGGCTACAAAATCTAAAAATTATAAAAAACATATTTGAGATAAGTTGAAAAAAAAAAAATATATTTATTCTTTTTTGAGAAGATTAAGGTTACAAAATCTAAAAATTCTAAAAAACATATTTGAGATAAGTTGAAAAGAAATATATATATATACAGTCTTTCTATTGTCTGTTTATCCTGACAATAAATATATCAAGACGAAGAATGTGAACCATAGATTATAAAGAAGTTTTGACAAGTGCATATACTTTGAGTCATAGTATGTAAATCTGGTGATCCACATTCTTCGTCCTAATATATTTATTGTCAGGACGAACTGATAATAGAAAATCTGTATATATATATATATATATATATATATATATATATATATATATATATCTATACATATATATGTTTGAGATATGCTATATGTATATACACACTAAATATAATTATTTGTTTCAAAAAACAAAAGAAAAAATTGATTTCCAAAAAATATCTAAAATAAATTAATATCCTCATATTTACCAAAATGTCACTTATTGGATGAAAATTGATGGAATTTGATGGAATGATCATTAGTGTAACAATGTTTGTCAAAAATAGTCATTTTAAAACCAATTTCCCATCTGGTGGATATTTTGATAGTGATGGTATAAGTTGATAGTCACCGGTGTAATTATCCCAATAAATAAACCTTAGTATGTAAGATTGTAAACCCTAGTATGATGTGCCAAACAAATAGAGTTATATAGTAGCTCAGTAGCTGCACACCCAATGTTGTCGTCCTGTTGATAGAAATGTTTCAAACTTAATTGATAGACCCCACTGCTCTTCTTCAGTATTAACGCCATTAAAAATCAAATAATATATCGAACATAAAAATATAAAATAAAAGGGTTTCGAAAGCACACCCATACAGTTTTAAACTAAAATGGCAAACGTTGATGTTGATGTTGATCGATGGTTAATTCCTCACACTTATACATTAAAATGTCATTTATTTTTATATCTGACCTCAGAAAATGTCAATTTACTTGTTTTTTAAATATAAAATAATTTAAAAACAAGTAATTTGATATTTATATCTTTGTTATTATTAATTGTTATGTATTTTCATTTTATATGATACAAACAATTAAATAAAAATAATTTAACAAATTTTCAACCATTTTTATGTAATAATTGAAATATATTATTCATGATTAAGATATGGTAAATAATTGTTTTTTTTTAATATAAAAAAGATAAATAATAATTTAGAAATGATTTAGATTTTTTAAAAAAAAAAAAATTGCAACGATAGTGTTGAAAGTTATGATGTGATTAATTTTTTTTTTTTTTTGTTTTGTTTTTTGTTTTTTTGTATTTTTTTGTTTTGTTTTTGTTTTGTTTTTGTTTTGAAGATGTTTATCATAAGTAATAGATTAAAAGAAATAAATTTGTATAATATTAAATTATGATAAAATCGGAAATATGTTATTTTGGTAGGATAATCTTGGAAGAAAATATATTAAATACAATCCAGTTATTTAGAATTAAGTTAAAAATCAGGATATTTTACTTTTTATTTTAAGTTTTTTTTTTTTGTATTTTTACGTTGTTTGACCACTTAAAAAAACAAACAAAACAACTTAATAATTTCAATTCAAACATATTAAGTTTTAAGTGCAAAAAACAAACAACCCCTAACATTTGGTGCAATGAGTTGGAGATGGTGGTGTGAAAGTTGCTGCATTTTACTACAAAGTTACAACAAATCGGTTCAATCAGTTCAAATCATACATCTCTTTCCAAATTTTAAACTTAAATTGGAAAAGTGTTTCACATTCTTTTCCTCCATGATCTCTCAATGAAATTTCAATCATACAAATATCCTTACTATTTCTAACTCAATTGCACATGGTTTCAACTTCTTAGATAAATCATCCAATAACGATATATTATTTGATACATTTATAACTTATATGCTCCTAACACTCGCACCATTTTAATTTGTGACGAGTCTTTGTCTACGTAAATCTTGAAATAATTGTGATGACTAAAAAAAAAAAGTTAACAAACAAGGTGGGTGCTAAAAGTAGTAAAAATAAAAAGTTACTCTCTATTAGTTTGGTATTGCTTCCTGATGTGCTTTCCGGAGAAGCTACAAAAATGTAGGTTCTCATTTAAAAACAACAAAAAGCACTTTCCTAAGATTTTACTAAACACCCTAGTCATTTTTTTGGCTTCTCCTAAAAACCGAAATGGTTTGTAGCTTCTTCAAAAAGCACCTTAGGAAGTAAACATAGAAAGTGAGACTTTGAGAGGAATGAGTATTGGGGGGGGGGGGGGGGGGGGGGGGGGGGTTTAAGATGTCAATTTAAAGTGGGCATGCTGGAAAATTGATGTGCAAATTGCTGAGGGAGGGGCATGGGCAGCACTGGACACCGGAGACTTTACTCAGTTTGATATTACTTCTTGAGGTGCTCTTCGAGGAAGCTACAAAATGTAGCGTTTCATTTAAAAATGACCAAAATCACTTCCCTGGGATTTCACCGGACATCCTAATCTTTTTAGTCATTTTTGACTTCTCCCAAAAACCGAAATGGTTTGTAGCATCTCCGAAAAGCACCTCAGAAAGCAAACATAGAGAGTGAGATTGTGAGAGGAATGGGTATTAAAAGAGGGGGGTGTTAAGATGTCAATTTAAAGGTGGGCATGCTGGGAAATTGATGTGCAAATTGCTGAGGGAGGGGCATGGGCAGCACTGGACACTGGAGACTTTAATCCAGGCACTTCTAGATACCCACCCACACACTCCAATGAAATAGACCCAACCTCTTATTTATTTATTTATTTATTTTTTCAAGAAAAGAGAACAAGTGACTGTACATAAAAAAAAAAAAAAAAAAAAGAAATTAAAAAAAAATGGTAAACTCCTCTCTTAAATTATTGAGGAAGACAGAGAGCTAGTATGGTATGGGCTCTCTCTCTATCTATCTCTATAGTGTACTACTAGTCTGTACTCTCCTCCCCATCCAACAAAATTGCATAACTGGGGATTGAGACTGCAAAAGAAGTGACTTATCTATCTCACCCATGTGGAGTCCCATCTTCTCTTCTTCACTTGAAAAAAATTAATAAATAAATAAATAAATATCATCTTCTCTTCTCAGTCTTCACTTGAATTGAAGATTTGAAGATGCCAAGACCAGGTCCAAGACCATATGAGTGTGTGAGAAGAGCATGGCACAGCGAAAGACACCAACCCATGAGAGGTTCTATCATTCAACAGATTTTCAGGTTCTGGGTCTTGTCTCTTTTTTCTTCTTTTTCAGTTTTACCCACTTGTACATTTTTCTGATTCTACACCATCTCTTTTCTTTGATTAGGGTCGTTCGTGAGACTCACGCCGCTCAAACTAAAAAGAACAGAGAGTGGCAAGAGAAGCTGCCTATTGTTGTCTTCAGAGCCGAGGAAATTATCTACTCCAAAGCCAATTCCGAGGTTTTTTTTCTTTTTGATTTTCCTTACTTGGATCTTTTTTTTTTTTTTTTTTTTTTCTTTTGTCCTTTTTAGGTATTCATTTTTTTTTTATTGCTTAGACCGAGTACATGAATCTTGATACATTATGGGACCGTGTAAATGATGCCATTAACACGATTATACGGAGAGATGAGACCACTGAAACCGGAGAGCTTTTGCCGCCATGTGTTGAAGGTAACCATTTTTTGTGTGTGCTTATTTTGGATCCAAACTCTCAAATCATGCACTTGGTTTGGATGTATATTAGCTTAAACTTTATTTAATTTGTAGTTTTGCAAGTAGTTCAAAACAAAGTGAGCTTAAGAATTTATTTCCATTTGTTCCCAATTTTTATGTTTCTTAGCTGCCCTTAATCTGGGCTGCATTCCAGTGAGAGCTTCGCGAAGCCAACGCCACAGTAACCCGAGGACTTACCTCAACCTCAGACCACAAGAATCTGCTTCCATGCCTCCTAGAATTGTGGATAAAAATAGTGATGAACAATGCCCCAAGTTATTGCCTCATAACTCTGGGAATCAGTTAAATTTCGAGAGATCCAGTTCAAAAGCCAATACCCTTCAGGCTTCTGAGTCGAACTGCCACGCTATTAAAAATGATAACCTAGCTGCTCATCAAAGTTACCCTTTGTATGAGAATGTGAATGTCCTTCCTGTCCATAACAAGATGGTGCCAATGGAAACTGACATGCCACTGAAGTTGGGTTCGGTTTATCCGTTGTGTTATGGAACTCATTATCAAACTCAAGGTTCACAGATTCCAGAAAATATGAACTCTGCCCCTATATATGTTGGCAAACCTGTTGGTACATCAATCCCAGAGTCTGCTGAAATGGGTGTCTTGCCGAACCTTCTCTCTTGTCCAACCTCTGATATGGCGGCTTCTAAGACAGTTTCACAACCAGATTTTGGGGACACCTACAAGATGCCACTTGTTGCTGAATGTGATTTGTCGCTGCGTTTAGGTCAATTTTCAGACCCCTGTATGAGCATAGATAGAAGTTTAGCTTGCGAAACTGATGGTGTTGGTTCAAGCAGTTATCAGGAGGTGAACAAATTTAGTAGTCCTTCACTAATAAATAAGGAGTTCTGTTTTTTTCCGGGGAAGACTGTTAATGATCCCTCTGTTTCCTGTTCAAGAAATTGGTTTTCAGAGGGTGAATGTTACAATTTAGAGGGGAGTACTAGAAATCCTAACGTTCCATTTGGTGACAAATTGGAGGATGTACAGTGTTGCTGGCAACCAGGTCTTCCATCCAACCAGCGCATCAGTCAAATTAAAGGTCCAGGTTTGTAGACATCATTTTCAAGTTGTAGCTTATATGCTTGAAATTTTAGATGCTCCAAATCTATTGGTGAATCCTTCTTGCAACTATTTCTCATATTTCTTTAGATGTAAAAATTTATATGATGAGTTGCAATTCGGGATGCACAGGAAGGTGAAGTGTAAATGAAATCTGAGTTTCGATCACACTTTAATAGTTGATGAGATAGTTAGTGCACATGATTGAGACATCAAAACCACTTGCAAGCTTATATTATCAGAACCATTTAAACATGTTCAGTTTCATTATATGAAATCAAATGATATCTAGCTCTCCCATTTAAATAAAAGGCATTGTGTGCAGGTGATATAAGAAATTATGCATTTAGAACTATCAATTAGAAACCAAAACATGTATTGACTGCACTGAAAATGCATTGGAGCTAGTCTACAAATGGATGCTTCCTCCATTACCTTCCTCAATACCCAATGGGGATGAGTTAGAAGTAATGGGAGCAGGTCTATTGTGCATAAGAAACTTAGATGCTGATTTTAACAGCGTTTTTTTAGCGCTATCTGTTGTTAATTCTCCGTAAACTTGGGCATTGAGATGTGATCGCTTGATAAGGAAATCTTCTTTACACTTTTTTTCCATATGTGAGTTGAGTAGGGCTTTGGTAGGCCACTGGTTTTGGAGACCAGATAGTGGCAAAGAGCTTTTGGGAAGCAACCTGTACTGGAAACTAAGTTTTATCTAGTTGAAAATGATTCTCTGAATTTTAAGAATTCGTCTCTCCTTTTCTTTTTCCTCATTTTATACCATCTTAGTTTGGTTAGTCCCTTGATTTCAAAATTCAAACTATAAGCTATTCATATTTCATGCTTCTCTTTCATTCACATTGTCAGAACAACTTTGTGTGTTGAAAAAATAAGGGAAATATTCTATTGATATATGGTCTGGACTGATGTTGGCTTCCTTGACCACATCACCATTTTCTTCAGTTTATTGGTTAGGGAATCTTGAACAGGAAGTGGTTGTCTATTTTAGGGTTAGAATTCCAATCTGATCCAGTTTCAACCATCTGTTGTTAGCTTTTCTTTTTTAGACTGGAGGCATGTTTACTAAACAAGAATCATAATGAGAGGGAACTTAATTACTGATTTGTGATTAGTCTCTTTACTAAATCAGTTGGGGATCAGATTGTGTTGGTTCCACACACAAATCACGAATTAAGTTCAAGCTGGAAAGGGCATTTGATTCCTCCCCTTCCACATAAGAAATCAAGATTCCTTTTCTCATAGACTGTGGTTTCCTTTTATTTCATTCTTGATTAGTAAACGAGTCTTTTGAAATTTATAAGGACGGTGATTAATGTTAATGTTAATCCTTTATTTGCTCAATAAATATAAAAACCATACCAGATCTGTAATATACAGAAGTAGAGCTTTATTTATTGTAATGCAAGAATCACCAAATTAATTTATAAAGATGAAGAGTGTGGAAACATCATACAATAGTGCAAGAAACTGAAAAACTAAGGTGGGCAGAAATAAGGCTCCGGCGACAAGAGATGAAGCAGAACCGGTGTTGGATGATATCCCGTTTCCGACCAGAAATTTGACCCACTGAGCAGAGGTAATAATGGGTGCCATTTTCATTAAACTGAACCTTTACTTCTGGAGTTGTTAGCTCTGTTACTGATTTCGTTTTGTTACTTCTGTTGCAGTGTGTGTCCCTGTCCAGTTGAATCTTGAGAAAAGAAAAGAAAAGAAAAATAGGATACCCCATTAATCAAAAGCTAGAATCATGCATGTGAAGTATAATGTTATCTTAAAAAGTCTTAAAACAAACGAATCAGGATCCTTTCCTGTTCTTTTTTTTTTATTTTTAAACAATAATATTAAGTTTTAAAAAAGCCTGTAAATGAATTTATTTATACTAAATTACAAAGAGACCTAAAAACTCTTACTCACTGAATCTCTAATCTGAAATGTCTTCTTTTTTGACCCGATCATCAAAGTAATCGGTAGAGTTGTTTTGACCATAGCTGTCTCCAACTGTGTATTGATTTGCTGCTGTTGCACTTTCTAGTAAAGCCATTACAGCAACCAAGCAACCAATCAATCCATATCGGTTACTCTTTTTTTTTTTAATTGCTGTGTTGTGTTGCTCAGGTCGTCCCTGGAATTACTCCTCTCTTTACAAGCAATAAACCAATGAAATTGATAGTTGTAATTTTATTACAGGCTATGACCTTTTCTACCCGTTTAATATGCAGAATTTTAAGCCTCAATGAAACTAGTGAATGAATCAAATTCTGAATATATGTTACATCAATTAACCTAGAATTGTTATGTGGACAATTAGATCAAATAAAAATAAAATTCCTCCTCCTCATTAACTTCAAATGTTTTTCAAGAGTTAAAACTCTTACACCTTTTGTTAAAAGTCTATTTTTTTTTTTTTTTTTTTTTTTTACTTTGTTGTATTTTGTATGGAATGTAAATTAAGTAAGACTTGTAACACTTCTTTCAATTAGGTGTACATAATTTTATACTATTAAAAGCTTTTATGTATTAACTATCTAAAAAATTCTGGCTATGCCACTGTACATTAGATGGGAACTCACCACCTTGGTCTGTTCAAAGGATTTTTACTTTTTACAAATAAAAGCAGCCACTTTGCTTCTCCATCAATACTATGTAATTAATCTCTGTTTTTTTTTTTTTCAGAAGCAAGGAGCAATAATGGGTGATTTATATGCATGGAATGGTTGAAAGAGAGTGGCAGGATCATATAGGTCATATGTGGGTATGGCCTAGTAGGGATATCAACGGGTCGGGTTTTGCTAAACCTAAACCCGAACATGCGAAATATTTTCTGATCTGAACCCAAATAATTTTATGAGTTCAAGCTTTGACCCACGAGTTTTTAGGAAATTCAAATCCGATCTGTAAACTCACGAACTTATTCGGGTTCAGATTTTGAATCACCAGCCTGTGAACCCACCAACCCCAATAGCAATTTATGTTTTTTTTTTTTTTTTTTAACTCAAAACGACATTGTTTTGAATTTAAAATCATAATTTTCCCAAAATGACGTCGTTTTGAGCATAGGTTTTTAAGATGATATGTTCGAATTTGGCCATTTGGGTGAATGGGCAACTTTGTGAAATGTCTAATCTTAATTTGATGGGCCATAAAAATCCACAACCAAGAAAATAGATTAGTTGGGTTCAAAAGGCTAACAAAAAAAAAAGACCACAAGTCTTGCTATCTCATCATCCATGTAAATCCAGTCTCCAATACTCTGCTTCTCTGTTTTACCTTTTCCTATTGAAGAGCCGAAGAGTTTTTTTTAAAATGGATTGAGAATGCAATGATGATGCAAACTTGAAACTTTTAAGGGTTTGTTTGGCACACCGTATTGGATTGTATTAGACTGTATTATATTATATTGTATTGTATTGGACTATATTATCATTAATACAAACATGTGTTTGGTGATGCAATGTATTATGTCGTATTAGGTTATTACTATATGATTTTATTGTATTTTATTATATTATAAAAATATAATATTTTTAAAAAAATAGGTAATAATTAATTTTAAATATCCTTACCATTAATAAATCAATAAATATTTTTATATAAAAATCAATAAATATTTATTTTATTTGAAACAACAAATTTAATTAAAATTTTCCTATGTATTTTGAAATTAAAAAAAAATACTAACAACATAACATATATTTTATCAATATTCCACATTCATTGAAAAATGAAGAGAAAATAAAGTGTTTTTTCTAATACAATAGAACATAATACCACCAAATATAATGTATTAGTTAATACGGTATTTGCTGTATTATACAATTAAAATGTACTAAAATAATATAATACAATGTTTGCACCAAACACTGTATTGTATTATTTTAATACATTTTAATTGCTTAATACAGTACAATACAGTCAAACAAACGAGACCTAAAGGATTTACTGGAATTTGATCATATTTTAAAAACATCATTAGGATATGTTCTATGAGAGCTTCTCCCTACACTTCATAAATTATATGTTTACACCTTATTTATTTATTTTTTAATCAATGACAATATTAAGTTGAATTAAAATTACAAAACAATTATTATTATTATTATTATTATTATTTAGAAAACAACGATTTTTCCCCCTTTTATGTGTTTTTTACTCTTACCGAGATATGGGCCATATGACAGTCTCAAATCTTTTACTGAAAACCAACAAATTAAAAAACGAAAAAATATTATAAATTTGCATACTACTAAGTGATTAAAGTTCATTATAAATTTCTCTATCAGATTTGACATCGATTTCCAAAAAAAATTTCTCTCTTGATAATTTTTTTTTTGAAAGCCAAAAAATTTGATATTGTGTTCAGTGTTTTTTTTTTTTTGTTTGTTTGAAGGGATTGTGTTCAGTGTTTGGTAGAGATAAAACAATAATAATAATGCTTCAGTTTGATTTTTTTAACTTGGGTTATCAATTAGTTTTGTTTTAATATGGATGGGAGGTGTTAATGTGGGTTGCTTTTTATACAATCAGATCTACCTTTCTTGTTTGTCTGTTGCAACTCTTGTCTCAGTGTTGTTTGTTTGTTTGTTTGTTTGTTGAGAAAACTTTAAAAATAAATAAATAAATGTAAATTTGGGCATTTGGCCACTTGCCAATGTGGTGTAGCTCTCCAAATGGAGACCTCTCCACCAAGGTTCAAGTAGCCATGCATGCATAGATATATGCCAATTTTCTCAGCATGTGTGGGTGTTGTCCCACTTGTATGTGGGTGGTCTCTCCCTGTTTGTGGGAGCTGCTCGTCCGGGCTGCGTAGCGAAGTCACCCAGCTGGGAGAGATGGGCCGCCGTGGACGACGGCTGCGGAAGCGTGGTGGAATGTTATGATCCCATATTGATTAAGTATGGGATTAATCAATGGTATATAACTCATTGGGCACCCTCTCCTTACAAGCCGGTTTTAAGGATGAGTTCTACCCAGTGGGTTCGTATCAAGTGGTATCAAAGCAGGCACCATGCCGAGCAGTGGGTTCGTCGCGGACGGGACAACCTGTGAAGGGCTGCTACCCGAGAGAGCGGGATCCGCGAAGTCACCCAGCTGGGAGAGATGGGCCGCCGTGGACGACGGCTGCGGAAGCGTGGTGGAATGTTATGATCCCACATTGATTAAGTATGGGATTAATCAATGGTATATAACTCATTGGGACCCTCTCCTTACAAGCCGGTTTTAAGGATGAGTTCTACCCAGTGGGTTCGTATCAAGCCGGTCCCGGCAGTTGTTGTACATTTAAAAATAAAATAAAATGTAAATTTGACCTTTTGGCCTGGTTCCATTTTACTAAAGCAGAGATGATTTTTTTTTTCTTTTTAAGTTTTTCTATCTAGAAGGGTGTATATGTATTTGATCCTAAAGACAATGAATGCCTTATGAGGCCTTAGGTGTCATTCATTCATCCACTTCATAATTTCTACCAATTAATTTTTTTGTTTAAATGCTAACTATATAATAATAATAATAATAATAATAATAACAACATCACAATGGTAAATTTAATTTCAAACTACATCATTTTCACCAAGAATTGTTACGTGGACAATTAGATCAAATAAAAATAAAATTTTGTTTGCTTTGAGAAAAAAACAAAACAAATCCTCCTCATTAACTTAGAATTTTTTCAAGAGTTAAAACTCTTACACCTTTTGTTAAAAGACTACTTTTTTTTTTACTCTGTTGTATTTTGTATAGAATTAATAACGCTTCTTTCAATTTTCAATTATGTGTACATAATTTTATAGCTTCTTTCAATTTTCAATTATGTGTACATAATTTTATACTATTAAAAGCTTTTATGTATTAACTATCTAGTCCAGCCCACCCCAATAAAAAAACTCCGGTAAAACCTCGATAAATTAATAGCCCCATTTAAATAATAAAATCTTCTGGCCCTGACTTGGGCTAATGTACTAAATTAATAACCTTACTAAATGTATAAGATAATAATTTTTTTTTTTTTTTGAAATCCTTTAGGACCCAACAAATATATAAATTAATAATTGATTAAAAACATAAAATATATCTTTCTCAAAACATAAAAAAGAAAAAGAAAAAAAAGAAAAAATGCATACAAATTCATAATACATATTAATGAAATTTTAACTTGACAACTTCTATTTTCTCAATTCAGATCTTTCTTAAAATATGCATCTAAAGTTGTTTACATTTTCTTTGTATAGAAACCGAACTCAATCTCATCCTTAATATATATTTTTTGAGTTAAATTTCATCCTTAATATTTTACAAATCATACACCACATTTGGTTTTTTTTTTTTTTTTTTTATAATTTTTTTTTCATTTTGTAATAAGTAGTTATTTAATGTTATTACTTACTACTACTTGAAAGACATCTTTTGGAGAAACACTTGGTAAACCACAACAGCATCTAGATTATGGTCATCAGTAGAAGTATTCATTACCCCTTGAATAATCTCCTCAGTGATTCCATAACTATATCATTTTCACTAGGATAATTCAAAAGGTGATCAACATCCATCACATTTCTATAGTGTAAACCATAAATGACTTTATCATAATCCATGTACTTATTAATTTTTATGTGTATACATATGTATGTTTTTATTATCTTTTATGTATGTACATTAATTTTTGAGCTTCTATTTATAAACTTTGATTTATAAGTTATGCATGTATCTTGGTTAAAAATATACATAGTACATATACAACTATACAAGTAGTTATAACATAAACCTCTTTTTAAATTAATAAATTATTTATTTATTGATAAATAAATAACTCCACTAAAATAATAATTTTCCTTGGTCCTAATAAAATTATTTTATAGGCATTTTATAGGGATTTTACTGTATATATTAGATGGGAACTCACCACCTTGGTCTGCTCGAAAGATTTTTTACTTTTTACAAAGCAACCACTTTGCTTCTCCACCAATTCCTAGTTTCCTACCCTGCAATTAATATTTGTTTTTTCAGAAGCAAGGAGCAATAATTGGTGATTTATATGCATGAAATGGTTGAAAGAGAGTGGCAGGATCATACATGTCATATGTGGGTGTGGCCTAGTAGGGATGTCAACAGGTTAGGTTTTACTAAACCTGAACCTGAACCTGAACTTGTGAAATATTTTTTATCTGAACCAGAATAATTTTACGAGTTTAGGCTTTGACTGACGAGTTTTTAGGAAACTCGAACCCGATCCGCAAATCCATGAAATTATTTGGGTTCAAATTTTGACTCACCGGCCGGTGAACCCACTGACCCAAATAGCAATTTATGTTTTACGTTTAATTCAAAACGACGTCATTTTGAATTTAGAATCATAATTTGCCCAAAACAACGTCGTTTTGGGCAAAGGTTTTTAAGATGATTGGGTTCGAGTTTGGGTGAATGGGCAACTTTGTGGAATGTCTAATCTTAATTTGATGGGCCATAAAAAATCCACAACCAAGAAAATAGATTAGTTGGGTTCAAAAGGCTAACAAAAAAAGCCCACAAGTCTTGCTATCTCATCATCCATGTAAATCCAGTCTCCAATACTCTGTTTCTCTTTTTCCTATGGAAGAGTTTTTCAAAAATGGATTGAGAATGCAATGATGCAAACTTCTTAAGGATTTATTGGCTAGTTATTAGGACATTTATTTGTGAAAAATATTATAAATGAAGTGACTAACGGAACAATTAAAAAAAAATTAAAAAATTAAAAGCTATCAGATCCAAAGCTATGTACAAAACCCACCACAAAAGACTATCTTTAACTCTTTTGCTTTTTGCTCTTTTTAATTTCTTATTTCAAAGTAATGGAAGTTCACACCAAAGTTCCATATATGCCTATAAAATTCTTTAAAGCAAAAACTAAATGACCCATTAAAAAGAGTCACTTTTGAAGTTCAATAATTTTGACAAAGGTATACTTTGCTTCTTTCTTTTTTTCTTTTTATTACAAATTTAAAAATTGAAGGACATTATGTATGTGAGGGAATTACCACCGGATCACTTGAACTTTTATCTATTCTTCCTCTGCCTTTAAGTGTTTAACTACCCAAATTCTTTATGTTTTTTTTTTTTGTGCTTAATTGTTCTTCTCTTAATCTAGCTATCCTTGTCAGGGGTTTTCTCCTATATCGATTAAAATTAAGACTTGTTTGTGATATAAATAAATAAAGACAAGCATTAATCTTATAAGGATCATTTTAAAGACAAAACTATGAGCTTCAATAGGTCAAAGTGGACAAACCCTAAAAAAAGACTCCACAAGAAAACACCCATACTATCATGACTAGGAGAAAAACTTGGGTGCATTCGATGCACCACACTAGAATATGACGGTGATGCATCAAATGTACTCATTGAGTAACACGTGTCACTCAATTTTTTTCTCCTTCCACCTCATTTTTCTCTGTTCATCTTTATCCCTATCATGAGAAAAACTTGGGTGCATCCGATGCACCACACTGGAATCTGATGGTGGTGCATCGGATCCACTCACTGATTGACATGTGTCACTCCAATTTTATTTTTCCTCCACCTCATCTTCTCTCTTCTTCTTCACTATCTATCAAATTCTCTCTATCCTATTTTCTCACGCACACAAACTAGATCCATCATCGGTGCTCTTTCACCAACGCCGTTTGACTCCGGCGATAGTCGAATCTGGAAGATCTGGCGACGCTGAGTTCATTGGAGAGATCGGTTCCGTCGAATTCGCGACGAATCAGCGTAGATCTGATGATGAAGTTTCGGCGACGGTTCGAATTTGGATTCATTTCTCTCTCCACACAACCCGAATTCGAAAATGGACACTTGAGTTATGACGGCCAGCAACCGATGAACATTTTTCCGATGGTTTTATCTGTCAACTCACTGATGATAATGTCGGCGGTGGTAGTTTTGTCAAACTTCAAACGACGGTTTGACCACCAAGACAATTTTGTTTGGCGATGTCCCTTTTGAGAGGTTGGAAGTTTGTCAATTTTTGCACCTTTCGGTGTGGGTGGTGTCGCTTCACTTGCTCTTGCAGTCGATGGCGCTTAACAGCGATCTAAAAATGAGAGAGAGTGGCTTCTGATGGATAGTGAAGAAGAATAGAAAAACTGAGGTGGAGGAAAAAATAAAATTTGGTGTGACACATGTCACTCATCGAGTGGATCTGATGCACCACCATCAGATTCCAGTATGGTGCATCGGATGCACCCAAGTTTTTCTCCCCTATTAGACACTCACTGTCTCTCATTTTCAGACCAACCGTTACGCGCCACCGATCACCAGAGCAAGTGAGTCTACACCACCCACACCAAAAGGTGCAGGAAGTGTCGACCTTCCAATCTCTCAAAAGGGTCGTCGTCAAATGAAATCATCTTGGTGGTCAAACCGCCATTCGAAGTTTGATGAAATCGCTGCCGCTGACGTAATCACCGGTGAGTTGATCAACAAAACCACCGGGAAAACGTTCGTCGAGTTCCTGCCCTTGTAACCCAATTGTCCATTTTCAGATTAAAGCTATGTGGAGAGAGAAATAGAGCCAAACTTGAACCGTCACCGAACATTTGTTGTCAAATCTATGCAGATCCGACAAAATTGATCGTGCTAGCAAACTCAGCGTCGTCTGATCTTCCAAATCTGACTAACGCTGGAGTCAACCGACGCCGTAGAAGAAACGTCGATGGTTACCAATCCAGAAGGAAACATGGGAAAATGTGTGAGAGAGAGTCTAATAGATTAATAAAATTGAGTGACACGTGTCACTCAATGAGTGTTTCCGATGTACAACCATCAAATTCTAGTGTGGTGCATCGGATGCACCCAAGTTTTTCTCCATGACTAGAGCCAATGTTCATGAGGTTTTCTCGCACATTCGAATCGACAGTATCAACAATAGGGGTGGGCACTAAGTTCGAAAACTAACCAAATCGAATCGAACCGAATCGAACCGAACTGAACCGAAAATAGGGTGTTTGGTTCGGTTCGGTTCGGTTCGGTTCATAGGATGAAATCGGTTTAAACCGGTTTAAAATGTTGAAAACCGAAAACTTTTCGGTTTAAACTGGTTTGACTCTTCTAAAACCGAATTGAACCGTTTAAACCGGCTATATAAGTGAAAAAAAAAAAATCCTAAATCTTTTCTTTCATTTTGACTCTTTGGAACTTCCGCCACTTCTCTCAGACTTCTCCTCTCCTATCTGAGTTCTCACTTTCCTCTCCTATCTGAGTTCTCACTTCTCTCAAATCTGAGTCCAGACTTCTCTTCTCCCATTAGAAAAGCATCTCATTTTTTCCTCAACTTTGCTCTCAACCTCCATTTTGCTCCACCGCCTACGATCTGCTCCGCCGCCTACGATCAACCTCCGACTTCTCCGCCTGCTGCTGTTCGATCTTCTCTTCTTCAACTCATCCGATCTGCTTCAACAAAAGGTTGGTTCTTGTCTCTTTGATAAACAGTTAACAAAATTTAAAGCAATTGCTGTTCATATTACATATGGGTTTAAAGTTTCAATTTTGTTTGGATTGGTGTTACATTGGTGTTCTTATAGATTGTCAAGGGCCTTTAAATTTTAAATTTTGTTTGGATTTTTTATTTATATTACATCTGGGTTTCTCTTATATAGTTATATTGTTCAAAGTTACTATTTTTTATGTGTTTGTTTTGAAGAGTTGATGTTTTGAAGAGTTGATGTTTTGAATATTTTTATTAGTAGAAATAATTATATGTGTGCAATAAGCCGATGCTGTTGTGGAGTATTTTTGATTAATTTGCATTCCAGTTGTAAAAGCTGTCTATTGAAATGTTGGCTTTCAATGGTCATAATAATATATTAGTGTTTTTGTGTTCAATAATTTCCAGTATCTCATCTTTGTTTGTTTGTTGTCTCAAACAATGATCAGTTGCATGTTTGTTTTCCAACAGGTAGCAATTAAATTATCTGAAATTAATTTAATTCTCGTTGTGGTTGTGGTGGGTGGTGCATGTGTTGATGAATATGATTACTTCGGGTGGTGGACTGGTGCATGTTCTGATGATGGGTTCATGAATTTGATTACTTCATTTATGTATAATTTGATTAAAATGTTGTATTTATTCATGGATTTGTGAGATTTCAAATGGAACTCTACAAATTTTTTGAAAATTTGTAATTGTAACTCATGTCAAAACAGGCACCATGTGGCAAGCATGCATGTTGTTTAAAGTATACTGTGTACAACACTAATTATCTGTGTACAATAAAATAAAATAAAACAATCAAACTAAAAAATTTGATACCCATCTAAACAGAACAGGGAAGTGGCTAATGTGGAGTAGAGAGTAATTGTGTTGATACTAATTCTGTGATTGTGTTTGTGTCTAAGTATTTATTTTAATTATTTATTTGTATGTGAAATTGTGAGTAGATGGAGATTGATCCTAACATGGATGCAAGTATCTTATTTTACTATCATTACTAATTACCGTTTTATTTATGAATGTAGGAAGTTAGACTTATTTTACCTTTCATTACTAATTAAGTGATTTGGAGTTTTTATTTTAGTTGTAATTTTGATTTCAAGTTTGGATTTGGATTGTAATTTTTATTTGGACTTTGTATTTGGATTGTAATTTTTATTTGGACTTTGCATTTGTGATTCAGAGTTTTTAATTGTGAAATTTGTGAAAATTGAACTGGACTGTTATTGTATGTGGTATGTACTGTATGTGGACTGTGGTCTTTGAAAATTGAATTTACTGTGAATTTGTGATACACCGATACTGTCTTACTATCTATTAAATTTGAAATTGTTTTGAATGTATTATAAATTAAATATTAGTGCTTTATTTATTAGAGTAATTGGCACAAATCACCCCTCGAGTGTATGTGAATTTACATGTTGCCCCCTAATTTTTTTTTTTAGGCATTAAACCCCTTGAACTATTACTTATTGGCAATCCTTTGGTTTTATTCCCCCTGAGAGAGCATTTTTACTCTTGTTCTGCCAATAAGTGATAGTTCAGGGGGTTTAATGCCTAAAAAAAATTTAGGGGGCAACATGCAAATTCACATACACTCAAGGGGGGATTTGTGCCAATTACTCTATTTATTATTAGTAAGGTTTGATTTCAGTTTTTTTTGGGCTTGGACTATTAAATTTTGTGGCCCAAAATTAGAATCCCATAAGGGATTAGTAAACTGCAATAATTTTTGTGTGGGTCACAACCCATCAAATTTAAAAACATAATAAAAAAATTGATTAAGCCCATAAGGTCCATTATGCCTAAAACCGAATTGAACCGAACCGATTAAAATCAGTTCAGTTCGGTTGCCATTTCTTATTCGGTTCAAACCGGTTCAATTTTAGATGAACCGAAATATTTTCGGTTCAATTCAGTTTTGCCTAAAACCGAACCGAACCGCTCCGCTCCCACCCGTAATCAACAATATCTCTTGGTGGCGGTACAGCTTAGACAGTTCTAATCTTCTATGAAACTATTATTATTTAGCTCTTCTTCTATTCTTCATTTAAAGCACTTGGTCAGTTGGTCAACTAATATGATTTTTATTTTTTTATTTGCACATGTAAGAAATTCTTAAAAAGAACTTTGTCTGATCTGAGAGCTATGAATATGTTTTTAGTGTTGGGTATCGACATTTCAGTGAAAATTGAATACATTAATTTCCTGCGTTTCGTGATCATAAAAACCTATTTATTGGCCAAGCCAGAGAGTATATATTTGTTCTAATATATTTAATATTTGGCAGGACGACAGAGTTTGTAGACACATCATAAAACTGTACAAAGTCAAAGATAGCTGTGGCTATTACGACTTTCTTGACACATTGAGATCACTTGTCACATTATTAACCAAGAGAAATGTAAGCAACTACGGTTAATTAGGTGCACTTTGTCTTTTATATAGATATAATGGATTCATTAAGACAATTTTGATAATTTGATGTATTGATTCTTTAAATTTATGGTAACTTAGGTAGTTAGGTGTAAAAAGTCAAAAATTCTAACTTATATCTAAATGATGTCAATGTTACAAATTAAATTGTTTGGCCAAAAGGAGTAAATGGAAGTCGTATTTATCATTTACTCTAAAATTATTGTTTAGGATTGTGAATTCTAGAGGAGTCATAATGTATTCTTTACCCATATGAATACTTGACTTTCTGTCAAGTTAATCTGCAGTTAACACAAAAGTAATTGAATTAAGGGAGTGTTAGGTTCATGATTTAAAAAATTAGGACGGTGTTGGCAATAAATTATCCATCAGAACATATTCGAAGGATGATCATCTTCGGAGGATGACTATCTAATTGACACTTGTCAATTCCAACAATGGTGTTGACAATTTGACAAGGAACTAGTAAAAAATAAACCTATAAATACCATTAAAAATAGTAAATCAAGGTAAGTATTTGCATGCATTTATTAAAAACCCTCCACACTTGTATCGTATATTTACGTAAAGCCTTAAACATCGAAGGGTATTTACCAATATCCCCATTGGTCATCTTAACAATTTGTTATTATTCTATTTTTAGGGACTCCAAATGCAACCTTCGAGGACCATCCCTAAGGCTTTCTTCGGTAAGAGGGAAAGATGGAGGGAGGGAGAGGGTCGGAGGGAGATCTCCAATCCCTTGTTTGGTCGGAGGGAGAAGAGAGGGGAGAGGAGGAGAGGGGAGGGAGAGCTCCTCCTTCCGGGCCCACCATTTTGGATCCGTCCAATGATGGGCGGATGAGAAAGGAGAGAGAGTGAAGGGAGGGCAAAGACAAAAATGCTCTACAATTTTATATTACCCTCTAATTTTTCAAAGGACAATATAGTAATTTTATAAATTATATACCAATCCATCCATTCAATTCTCTTTTCAATACCAAACAGCATGAATGATAGATATTATCCTCTTCATCCTGTTAGGTTTTGGCTTGTATTCTCGAATGAACCCAATTGAACCAAACGGAGTTGGAATGGTGTTGTTTGAGGGAGGTTTGAAGACTAGAAGAATGGAAGAATGAAGATCGTTTCAGCATATGGATCACGGTTTTTTAAGTGATGTAGTTTTCAGTGACTGTGACGGTGTAGGGTGCGGCTGGCCAGCATATGACACGAACCTTAGTCAATCATAAGTATGCGTGGAATGAGAAATCTTTGGCAGAAAAGGAAAGTGTTCTTTTGGGAAGTTCTTGTGCTTAAAGGAAAATGATTACTCTTTACAAAAAGACTTGTCATAAAAGGAAATAGTATTTATGTGAAACAAGTAAGTCTTGTACGTTTAGGAGTATGATTTCCTTTCATCTTAAACTCAATGTAACTAGTATAAATAGAACCTTGTAATTAGCTTATTGGTGTGGAGCAAAAAGAACACCATGTAACATCAGGGAGGGTGAGTGAGATCCGGGGGAGACCCTAGGGAATATCCGTGGAGAGATATGGGGAATATCAGTGGATTAAGTTAGAGATCTGTGGGTGATATTCAGGGGAGACCTATGGGATATTAGGGGTTCTTGGTGAAGATTTTGTGAGTGTTGTGAGCTGAGCTGAGAGTCATGATGTAAAGCTCGGTTGTGAGCTGAGCTGAGAGTCATGATGTAAAGCTCGGTTGTGAGCTTAGGGACTTAGTGAGGCTTTATGGTTTAGAGTTGAGGTGTGAGAGATAATCCTCAAGTATATGGTTGTAACAATTTATCATATAGTGAAACTTTCTCTGTCGTCCTGACGGCCCGTGTTTTTTCCCTAATTTAGGGTTTTTCACATATATCTTGTGTTGTGTGATTGTTTATTCTTTCTCATCTTATTTTTCTGCTATAGACATTAATTACTATGAGTTATGGACGAATATTAGGCATATCGTTTCTGCGTTCATCGGTTTGAATCCCCAACACATCCCTCATACTCACTCTCCCTCTTTATTCATCCATCTCTCATACTTTCTCTCCCTCTTACCAAACATAGCCTAAAGGATATTAATCAATCGCCTCGTTTTTATCCTCAACGGATAGATTTTGGAAATTAAATCTCTTAAAAAACAGTGAATATAATTTTTAATTCTGGTTTTGTTTCTTGTACATGGAAGAACTAATTTTTACTTTTGAGTTCGTGTAGGCAAGTAAAGTTTTCCAACTACTATCTCTGTGTCCAATACGATTTATATTAAATTAGTCGATACTCGATAGTCAAGGTCAAGCAAAATAGAAAAACAACACCGCTTGCAAGAATTCCTGCTTGCTTGTTTTACTTTTGCAATCCCATTAATTGTGTGATAGTGACTGCTATGGCACCGTGTCAATTCAAATTGTTTAATTTTTCAGATGAATCAAAACCAGACAAAACCCAAGATCTTGGGTTGAAAAAGAAGAGATTAGGTTGATATCACCATCAAACTAGAGAGCAGCATGATGCACCATGCATCTCCTACCGGATGCTGATTACACCAAGACCCTCTCCAAACTAGAACAGAAAAAAAAGGGCCAAAATGTCAAAATCAACTTTATTTCAGAGGAAAAATCACAATCTGTATAGCAACATCGTACAAAAAATAATCACATCGCAGAAAAAAAAAGCTATACTATTAATATAAAAGAGCTACAAAAATGGCCAAGAAAGTTGAAGACAAGGCAACGCCGAGAGACTTGGCAGAGTTTCCTGAAGGAGGTGGGGTGGTGGCGCCACCGCCGTCTGGAGATGGCGTCGAAGAAGGAGTGGCTGCTGTTGATGGTGGTGGTGAAGATGTGGGTGTTGGTATTGGTGGTGATGGTGGTGAAGATGTGGTGGGGGTTGGTGCTGGTGTTTGTGTTGGTGTTGGTGGTGGTGAAGATGTGGGCGTTGGTGTTGGTGTTGGTGTTGGTGCTGCTGGTGTTGGTGTTGGAGTCGGAGCCGGAGAAGAAGCTCCAGAAGTGACGTTGATGGCGAGTTTTTGACCGGCGAGGCAGTGGCCAGTGAATGTGCAAATATAGTAAAACTCTCCAGCTGAAGAGAGAGTAATATTAGCAGGACTGTTTGTTTGCCTGGAAATTGGACTAGCAGTGTTACATGCATCAAAAGCTGCCTTTGTTACTTGTGCCACATCATGTCTTCCAGTCGTGAAATTAAACACTGCAGTATAAAACATACATATGAATACCATGTACTTGTCTTTTCTTTGTATAAATATAATTAAAGGGAGAAATTACTAACCAAGAACATCATTAACTTTGAAGGTGTTGCTTGCAGCCCAGTTCGAGTAAACTGTAGCACCACCAGGAGGCACAACCCAGCCCATGGCATCACCCACAACATGTACAGTACTCTGCGCCGTTGATCCCTCTAGTAGAGCTGCGATCATAGCCAATGAAACTACTAGAAAAGTAGTAGCCTTGTTATATTTCAGAGCCATTGCTTTGTTTTGTGTTCTTAAACTCAATGTCGCGCCCTGCAAGGAGTTGAGATCGAGAAGAAGAATGTTAATTGTTTTAAGTGAAAAGGGTCTGTGTCTTTTGGTTCCTATTTATAGGGAAAAAGCCTGTAATAGACTTTGGAAGTTGATGGATTGTTAACCGTTGGATGAAAGAAACGTGGTCAAATTTTGTCGGTGTGATCACCGAATTTGATGGAGGGAGGCTGATTTTTTTGTTTCGGCTGCCGTGATTGGGGACTACTACTAGCAACACATTTCCGCGTGAGCAGTGAGAACTCACCCAACTGTAAAGACTTTTGGGCGTTGACAAGTCAACGCTTTGTTTGGTTGTGTGGAGTTCCAACTTTTTAATTAGAATAAAGAAAAAGAGAAGGTTCGTGGATAATGGATTCATGGAGTGTAGACCAAATTACAGTGTGAAGGTTCGGTGAAGACTTCTCAGTGGGAAACGTGATGGTAACGAAGACCGATGCATACTCCATATTTTGAATTTGAAACATAAAGCAAGTTTCAATTTCTTTTATTCTATTGTGTGACAATATATAACTCACGAGTCTAGCTATTACAAAAATATATTGCTTTTACTTTTTTAAAAATTAAATTACATTTCTTTCTACTCTAAAGTATTCATTTAAAATTTAAAACATTTTTTTAATTGGAAAACTTTAACTGATCACAACTGCATCCACTTTAATTTTCTTACACCATGGACTCAAATATTCTCAAAGTCGTTTTTTATTTAATTATATATTATATAGGAAAATGCTTAGGTATTGACGATACTGACCCACCAATAGAGTATTGGCACGTGTTATTTTTTCTTTTATTTTTTATATTTTTTTTCTTGCATTCTTCCAAAATGGGTCACATGCCAATACCCTATTGGTGGGATCGGTACCTCAATAGTCAGTACCCAAGCATTATCCTATTATATATATATATATATAATTGAACATCCACTTTTGAATTTTGATAAAGTGATTATGTATTTTTCCTTCATTCATGTGATATCACATTTGCTCATCCACTTTTAAAATTACATCCATAACTATACCTGTAATGGCTGATCTCGATAAATCCCGACAAACCTCTGATTAATTGATTTGGATGTTTTAGCTGCAATAGATAGAAAATAAGTAATTAGTGCATCCAAAGTGAAATTTCAAATACTCTTAGATGTTTGTGAAAATCCAAATCTGTTCTTTTCCCAAAATAAAATAAAATAAAATAAAATAAAATAATAATAATCTGTTTATCTGCACCTCAATATTGATACATGGTTGTACTGGTAGTTGCCTGGTTAAAATAGTTGTATAATAGACAGCGTTTGGGTCTTGGACACGTGAGTCACACGAGTTAGAGACAAAAGTAGGTTTGTTCAAATGCTTTCGTTTCATGCGACCGACTACTATGCAGGGGAATAAAAATCCCCTGCCCTGCACATTCTGGGGTGAATAGACCCTTCAAGGCTTCAATCAATGTTTGGCTGCCAAGTGCCAAGTCGAAGCCAAAATTAAAAAAATTAAGGGAACAGCCAGTCCTACCTTCTTAATAAAAAATATATTATAAAATACTTGAAAAAATAATTAAATTATTTTAAAAAATTAAAAAATTATATTTTTTCGCATGATTTTAAAAATTTGACTTGTAACCATTTTTACAGTTTTGGTAACTAATTTTATGGTTCTGATAACCATTTTTACGGCTTTGGTAACTATTTAACGATTTTTTTTTTATTTTTAAATTTGACTTGTAACTACTTTCACTGCTTTGGTAACCATTTTTATGGCTCTAGTAACCACTTTTACGGCTTTGATAACGATTTAACAATTTTTAAAAATTTGACTTGTAACCACTTTCACAGTTTTGGTAATCACTTTTACGGTTCCGGTAACTACTTTTACGGCTTTGGTAACCATTTAACGATTTTTGAACATTTGGCTTGTAACCACTTTCACGGTTTTGGTAACCACCTTCACGGGTCTGGTAACTATTTTTACTGCTTTGATAACCATTTTACGATTTTTGACATTTTGACTTGTAACCACTTTCATGGCTTTAGTAACCACATTTGCGAGTCTAGTAAACATTTTTACAGGTTTGGTAACCATTTTACGATTTTTGAAATTTTGACCTGTAACAACTTTCAAGGCTTTGGTAACCAATTTTCAATTTTTAAAATTTTGATTTGTAACCATTTTACGATTTTTAAAATTTTTACTTGTAACCATTTTCACGGCTTTAGTAACCATCTTTACGACTTTGGTAACCATTTTTAACTCTTCGGTAACCATTTTTCAATTTTTTAAATATTGAGTTGTAGTCACTTTCACAGCTCCAGTAACCATTTACGGTTTTGGTAACAATTTTTCAATTTTTGGAATATTGACATCTAACCATTTTTACGGCTTTAATAGCCACATTCACGGCTCCCAGGGGCATAGCCAGAGAATTTTCTCAAACTGGGCTAATTAATTTTTCTTATTTGATCAAAAGTTTATCTAAATAATTATATATATATATATATACAGTTTTTCTATTGTCAGTTCATTCTGATATAAAATATATCAGTACAAAGAATGTAGACCATTAGATTTACATACTTTGACTCATAATGTATGCACTTGTCAAAATTTCTCCATAATCTATGGTCAACATTCTTTGTCCTGATATATTTTATATCAGGATGAACTGACAATAGAAGGACTATATATATATATATGAATTTTGATGTAATTTTTTGCGGTTGATTAGTTCAGTAAAATTTTCTTGTAAACAAAATTTGAAATTTTTTCGAGCACATAGAAAAATGATATATATATACAGTTATAGTGTTCGAAAAAAAAAATTCAAATTCTATTTACAAAATATAATTCATTTCATTACAAAAATTAAAATAAAGAAGAATTCTCACATGAAACCATTTTATGTCCAAACCACTGACACCATCATGAAATATTGAAATTAATTAATTAAGAACATTACAGAAAAGTGAAATAAAATTTTAGGAAAAAAATTCAAATTTTTGGAGTTCGGGGACTATTTAATCTAAATTTTTTAAGCTAACCATTTAAAAAATGAGAAACATATAAAAATTTAAAAAAGATATGGGAAACATTATCAAGCTAAATTAGCTCTTTTTACTACCTAAGAATATTGGACGGTGGTAAATATTCATTTATCTAATAAAAAGTTATTTTAAAATATATATATTGAATACATGTCATCAATATTAAATATTACTCGCGTTTATTACTAAATCAAATATTTGGTGTCAATTAAGCCTAAATTCTTAATTTTTTTCATAAAAAAATCATAAACAAATCAATGCATTTTCATTTTTCCAAAATTTTGGACATATATAATTTTTTTTTTTCCCAAAGCTTACAGCCCAGCCAAGCCCATGAGGAGCTCCGCCCATGACGGCTCCAGTAACAATTTTTACTATTTTGTTAACCTTTTTTCAAATTTTAAAATTTTGACTAATAACTATTTTTATTGGTGTAATTATTCAAAGGAAAAATAGAAAATAAGAGGTCAAAGATTCCAACACGTGGGAGTCCTTCGGATGCTGATTTTGATAAAAAAAAAAATATATATTATTTTTCTACAATATATTTGTTTATTGATTGATTATCAGGGTCTTTGCTTAATTTGCCATGGCCGTGGCTTAATTAAAGTAGAGGTTTCTTTATGCGCAACGTTAAAAAAAAATGATTTTTTTTTAAAGCTGACATAGTTGAGGGGTTTAAATTATAATCTGCCCGTTTTATATTAAAATAATTATAATATTACCCTTTAGTATTTACAAGCCAGACAGAGCTTCACACCATTTACGGTTTACATTTGCACTCGACAATCTATACTGTAAGAGCATCTCCAATAGACTCCCTTAATGACATCCCTTAGCTTAATTAAGGGAGTATGTGTATTTTTGCAACTCCAACAACTCCCTAAATGACTCCCTTAATTATGTTCAAGTGGAGTTCACTCCCTTAATTAAGGGGTGTTTTTAGACCCCCTTAAAGTGGGCTCCACCTATTTAAGATTATTTTATTTCTTAAAAAATCCACCTAACATTTATTACACAACATCTAACATTTAAATAATAATAATAAATTATTAAAGGGACCATTTAAGAGAGTATTGTTGGAGTACATACTCCCTTAATGACCCCTTACATCAACATCCACCTTTATTTAAGGGAGTCTCTAAGGTAAACTGTTGGAGATGCTCTAAACCCTAGTTAAAAATATTTTGAATAAAATCAAAATAAAATTTTATTTTCTTAATGAGTTAAAAATAATTAAGAAGCTTTTGAGAATCTATTATCAAATTCGTGTTCTTCCACACTGTTGTTTTATTTATCTTTGTTTGAAAAAAGGCCACTTGGCCACTTGTCACTTTGAAATTTTATTTAAAATTTTTAATTAATGCTTTATGCCTAAATTTTTATTTTTTTATTTAATTGCAAAAAAGGCCGCTTGGGCCGCTTGGCCACTTGTGGCTTTGAAATTTTATTAAAATATTTTAATTAATATTATTCATATCTCACGAAACCCTAATCCGTGGCTTGCTTGCTTGTTGCAGCCTGCAGGCAACTAATAGTGCGAGGGGAGGGGTTCACCACTTAACCAACCTCATATTCTTCTACCTGTGTATATCTTAATATAATTTAGTACAAAATATCACTAATCAAACACGGGATTGTATATGAATAATACAATCCAATTCAGTCTAATCCAATACAATCCAATATTGTAACGTGTAAATATGTCGTTTCCATTGTATTCAAATATTAACAAAATGAGAATCCAATCTTGTAACGTTTGGATACTATAATTATTCTATCCTGCTAACATTTAGTCATTGTTACGTACTTAAGTAAAAAAAAAAAAATATATATTATTAATTTAAAAGTGTGGACTTCGTATATAGTCTAAAATATTTCATCAATTCATTTTTCCTCATTATAGTTTGAAACAGTAATTATATTAATATATGTTCAATAACCGATAAAACAATCTGAAATGAAAATTGATAGAGCTTGATAGAGCGTTTTGATAGAGCTCTGTGTTCCATGGATTAGAGAACTACGTATGCTGAAGGTTTCATCTGTCATTTGCCAAGGGTTTCCTCTGACCATTGTCCTATTATGCTGAGTCTTCATAGTAACCACATTCCTTGCAGCGTTTTCAAGCCTTTTAGATTTGAGGCTATGTGGTTGAGGCATGAGAAGTTTGGTGAGCTGGTTAGGCAGAAATGGGGCCTCCATGATGGGAACATAGTTGAGATGGTTAACAGTATGACTAATACATTAAAGGTTTGGAATAGAGACTCATTTGTGTGCATCTTCCAATGAAAAATGCGGCTTCTTGCGAGACTGCATGGTATTCAGAAAAGTTTGGGGTGAGAGGTTTAGGCCTAGTTTAGCTCTCCTTGAGAATAAACCCCGTGATGAATATAATCTCATTGTTGATTAGGAAGAGACCTTTTGGTGCCAAAAATCTAGGAATATGTGGCTTAAAGATAGGGATAGAAACATAAAGTTTTTCCATCTTTCTACGATGGTAAGGAGAAAACGTAATAAGCTTGAAGGCCTTAAAGGTGAGGATGGTGTTTGGAGGTGTAATAAAGAGAGTATGAAAGTTATTGCTATTTCCTATTTCCAGGACTCTTTGCGGGAATGACCTCTATAGCTAACTATGATAGTATTCTGCATTCGTTTCCTTGTCTTGGGGATAATGAGGCGTTGAGTTGTGTAAGGTGATTAGTGAAGAAGAGGTTCGTTCTGGTCTGTTTGGGATTGGTGGGCTTAAGGCTCCTGGTCCTGATGGGTTTCCTGCGATTTTCTTCCAAAATCAATGGAATATTTGTAAGGAGGACCTTATCAAGTTTGTGGCGGATAGCTTTAGATTGAGGACTTTTCCTGCCGTTTTAAACCAGACCTTTATTACTTTGGTGCCTAAAGTCCCTAGTCCTCTCGATATGACCCAGCTTAGACCTATTAGTGTGTGTAATACGATTTATAAGGTCATTAGCAAGATTATTGTCCAGAGACTCTGACATCTGATGCCTAAGCTTATTAGTCCTAATCAAGTGGCTTTTGTCCCAGGTAGACAGATTCAAGACAACATTATGGTTGCTCAAGAGGTCCTTCACAAAATTAAAAATATGAAAGGTAAAAAGGGTGGTATAGCTTGGAAGATTGACCTTGCTAAAGCTTATGATAAGTTACAATGGAACTTTATCAGAAGTGTTATTGAAGAGGCTGGTTTGGGAAAAGCTTTGGTGGATCTTATCATGTGGTTGATCTCTAGTGTTCAGTATAAAATGGTGTTGAATGGTGAGTTAACTGAAGCTTTTACTTCTGGTTATGGTATTCGTCAAGGAGATCCCATATCCCCCTATATTTTTGTCATGTATATGGAAAAAATATCCCACCTTATCAACTAAAAGTTGAATTTGGGTTTGTGGAAGTGTGTTACGCTTTCTAGTAGGGGGGCCTAACATCTTCCACTTATTTTTTGCTGATGATTTATTCTGTTTGGGCATGCTTTTATACACAAAGTAGGTATTATGAAGGATTGTCTTGATGAGTTCTATAATTTATCGGGGCAGCAAGTAAGTTACAGTAAATCCAAAGTGTTTTGTTCTAATAATATTAAGGAGGGGGATGCTAGGAGCCTGTCAGTCCCTGCTTACTAAGAATCTTGGTAATTATTTGAGAGTCCCTATGATTCATGGGAGAGTGACTAACCATACTTATGCTGCTGTTATTGAGAAGATCCAACAAATACTGATTACTTGGAAATGTAATGCTCTTTCTCTGGCTGGGAGAGGTACTATTATTAAAGCTATTACGTCTGCTCTCCTTGTGTATATCATGCAATCTGTCAAGCTCCCTGTGGAGGTCTGTCAGAAACTTGACAAGATTAACAAAAGTTTTTTGTGGGACCATACTAATGATAGGAGACCTGTGTATTTGCTTAAGTGGGACTTGATTTGTATGCCGAAAAATAGTGGTGGTTTGGGTATTAAGTCTATGAAGAATATGAACTAAGCCTTCCTTGCCAAAGCTAGTTGGTAGATCTTGGAATTTGGTGTCAGCTCCTCAGGCATAAATATTTGAGATTGAAATCCTTTTTTGACCATGAGCTTAGTAAAAAGGTGGTTTGTTCTAGCACGTGGAAAGCTTTTACATTTGGTGCTAGACTGATGAATATGGGTTTACGGTAGAGAGTTGGTAATGGGGGATCAAATTCATTTTTGGTTGGATGACTTGGTTCCGGATATTGGGGTGCTCAAAGATCATGCGTCTTCTACCCTCTCGGTGGATATGTTGAGTCAGACAGTTAGTGAGTATTTGGTTGATGGCCAGTGGAAGTTGCAGCATCTTGCGTTGGTTCTTCCTTGGAGCATTATCCTCAGAATTTCTAGTATCCATGCTGGTAGAAGTAATAGTGGTATTGATAAAGCTATCTGGGGTTGGTCTAACAGTGGTGAGTTCTCTGTCAAGTCTGCTTATGGTGGTCTCTTGGATTCTGATTGTAGTGTCCTGTGGAAATGGAAGCTTATCTGGAAATTACGGCTTCCCCTATGGTCCGGTATTTCTCTGGCTCATTCTTCATGGGAAAGTTCTTACTAACAATCAGAGAGTTGCTCGTGGGATGGCATCTGATGGGTTTTGTCCTAGGTGTGTTGTTGTGAGTGAGGACATCGATCATCTGATTCGGGGTTGCAAGTGTTCGATGATGATTTGGGACAGTTTGCCTACCTGTAGGCCTGCCACAATTGTTTCTACAGGTGATATTTTAGACTGGCCGACGAGTATCCTTTGTAATGGTAGCCAGGTGGAAGGTAAGATCCCTTATTGGCTTTTTATTTTTTTTATTTTTTATTTATTTCTGTTAGGTTGTTGTTTATCTAGAAATGGAGGTGCAATTTGGTGTTTGATTATGAGTTTGTTACTCCTAGCTCTCCCCAGTTGGTTATTTCACAGTTTTGTCTGGATTGGTTAAATGCAAATTCGATTTCTATTGGTAATCAGAATTGTGATATGTCGGTTGCTTGGATGCCCCCTCCTGTAGGTTGGGTAAAGTTGAATGTGGATGGGAGTTGTGATAATAATTTGAGTATTATTACTACTGGTGGGGTGATGATGGATCATTTGAAGAATTGGTTGAGAGGGTTTGCTTTGCATAAGGGAAGTGGGAGTTCGCTGGAAGCTGAGCTCTGGGGTCTGTTTGAAGGCCTTCATATGGCTTGGAGGTCTGGTTATCAGAAGGTTATTGTGGAAACGGATTCGCTATGCTTGGTTTAACTTCTTGCTAGGGATATTCCTGTTAACCACCCCCTATTTAGTATTGCTAAAGGCTGCTTTGTTCTGATTGCCTCTGACTGGTGCTGTGTGGTAAAGCATGTTTACAGGGAGGGTAATAGATTGGCTGATGGTTTGGCACATATGGGTCATGGTTTGGAGATTGGTATTCAGTATTTCAAGGCTCCCCCGCCTAAGACCTAGTTGGTGTTTCAAGACGACTGGAAAGGCCTGGTTTTAGCCGGATCGTGTCCCTCTATTTTTTCTCCTTAGTCTTTCTTTCTTGGGCTGCGTGCCCTCCAATGTACCAAAAAAAAATTGATATTCATAATTTTGAATACACCTAATTTTTTTTTTTTTGATTAAATGAATTAAAAATTTAATACTACTATTTTTCTTATAACACTTTGCAAGAAATATAAATACAATTCAATGGAATTTAATTTCACAATTTTATTATTAAACATTTTTTTCGAAGTATTACATAAATTTAGGGTTTTTAGGGAGGGAGGATTCAAACCCACAACCCCGTGGTCAAGGGCGAAGCCAGGATTTCGGCTTTGGGGGGTGGGGTGTGGTGCGGTGCGGGGCGGGGTAGGGGGTGGCGCTGAGACTAAAAAATATATTCATTTTTTTTTCAAGTATTACAATGTAATTCGATTTTTTTTTTGGGAGAAGGAGGACTCGAACTCGCAACCTCGTGGTGCAGGTATGATGGGTTTACCGTTAGACCAACCTCATCTCGTCTATTCGAATTAACGCTAAACAAATATATTAATATTTAAAAACCAAGTTATTAAAAAAAAAAAACAAAAAACAAATGTTATAACATCTAGTCTCATATGTAATGGTATAACAAATAAATTAATAAATAAAATAGACACTAGCTTTATAAATAAAAATGGAACTCGTCGCTCTTTAAATCTTGTCCAGATTTTTTTTATAGTTGTCAAGAATGAGTTGGAATGGACCTAAGCTCGATGAATTTCATCATGTTCATTGACGGGATAATCTTATTGTTATCCGAAAAATGTTGTTTGGACTTTCCGTACAACATTTAGCCAGGAGGTACGAGTGCCCTCTAGTGGGGTCGTGAGGGTAATGAGAGAAGATGGGCGCTTGTCGCTCTGATACTGGTCTCGGGTCTCTGGTACCAGGTACCCTGTCAGTTGTCCCTGGTACTCGGTCTATCGTCCCTGGTACCCGATCCGTGGCACCCTGCCTGTTGTCCCTGGTACCTGGTCTTTCGTCCCTAGTACCCGGTCTGTGGTACCCTGCCTGTCGTCCCTGGTACCCGATCTCATTTTCGATTTTCCTCTGTAGTTCCCCAATACAAAAAGGAGTAGATGCTCCTCAATGATGTAGGTGGTCGTAAAGGATGGGACCACCGGTAGATGACTCTTTCCATGCTCCAGTTCCTCCGGTCATGGTCAGATCCCATCCCGGTTCTTCTAGCTGGTCCAATGACGCTTTAGGACTTCATTGGAGCAGGCTCCCTAGTCCCGATGTCAAATCCTCAAAAAAGGTATCGGGCTCCCTCGAGGGAGGTGGTAGTGCTTGGTTGGTCCTCTGGTAAGTCTAACGAGGCTCTTCTGGTTTTTGGCATGGATTTGGCCTTATCCCGCTAGTTCTGATGGTTGATCCTCTATATGGCTGCTCGCTCCCATAGAAAAGGTATGGGGGAGCTCATTGGCTCCCTGGAACCCCGACTCCTTTCTAACGGATCCAGAGGGTATTTCCCTTATTTATTTATTTATTTATTTTTTATGTGTGACTTGACATGCAAATATGTGGATAAGAGAGCTAGGACCAGTAGGGTTGGAGCCTAGCTCCCATACATGCATAATAAAGGAGGTACATGGGAGAATGACAATTTCTTTGTTAGAATTGGACTGGACTAGGGGGAAAAAGCATCACATGTGATAATATACTGAAAAACCCCTAGGTAGTATCCAGTGGAGAGAGTAGCCATCCTTTATATATTTATGAATAATACATGCTCTGGGGAGCTTACACAAGTAGCAAAGTTGAAATATACAAACGATGTTAAATTGACTAAAACATACCTAGGGGGGGGGGGGGGGGGGGGGGGGGGGGGAGGTGTTGGTGTGTGTGAGTAGGTTTTTACACCTTTTGAAACAAATACAAGTTTATCCCTCAAGATAGCTTATATCACAACACATAAACCATATATACATGTATAGACAAGAGAAGCATATGTTCATTAAAGCATTGTCTATATATCAACAAGTTGCAAGAGGAATAATAACATTAAAATTCAACAACAAAGAATACTTGTATTTCCAATAATGTCCAATGTGTTACAAGTATCAGTCAAAATATAACTATACACACAAAAGTATCAATGTACAAAAGAATTATATATACAACTATGATCAATATGATTTGCTTACATCTCACACTTAACAAAATCTTGTTTCAAAATACATCACAAGTGAAGATTGTGCAACAAGATTAAAACATACACATATACAAATATGAAAGAGAGAGATAGAAAGAATTGACACAAGAGATTTTTTAACGTGGTAAAACCTCCAAGGTGGAAACATCCACGGGTTGAATTACAACCATTGGGTACTATATATATTGGATGATAGATTAGAAATTCCTCAAAAGTGACCAACCTATGATTTACTTCCTATTGGAGTCTATGTTTACCCAATCCCTATTGGTAGATTAGAAATTTTTCAAAAGTGCGGAACCACTCTATATTGAAGTCTATGTCTACACAACATCATTGGAAGTTTAGAAATTTCTCAAGAGTGAACACACATCCCATGCACAACTCTCTATTGGAGTCTATGTCTATCCAATTGCCCGGGCCTACCAATGCCATAGACAACTCCCTATCCAAAGCAATCATGCATCTAGAGAGCCTCCCATGCATAGCTATCCTGACCTTCTCGATCCTAGCCATGACTTCTTGCTTGGTTATTTGGACCTCTTGTCCTAACCAAGACTTCCTTGCTTGACTATCCGGACCTCTTGTCCTAGTGAAGACTTTTTGCTTGGTTATTCGGACCTCTTATCATACCAAGACATCATGCCTTTTACAAGGACTTCCTAAGTGTGATCAATGAATGCAAATGATGCAAACAAGCAACTCAACATAGAACATGTGATCAATACATTCCATGGAAACTAGACTTAGTCATGTGAACACACAAGTCAAAATAGTCTAGTTACAAAGCTTGAATTAAGACCTAGAGCATGTGAAAACACCTAACACATGTGGCTCCTAGTTTCATTCACAAATCTAATACTTGAATAAATCATATACATGAAGAACATATTCAAGATATTAAAAACATACACCAAAAATGCTAGAATCACAAAATATGATCAATGAATATTCTAGCCAACATTTAGAGTAATGATATAATTAATAATCAATTAAATCCTAGTAGGCTTTAAACACATAAACAAATGTGCTAATCCTAGATTTGTTTAATTAAAGGATCCAAGCATATGCCAAGGTTATTAATCATAAAATGAATCAATCAAATCACAAATAACCTTAGATATCAAACTAATCACAATACAACACTCAAACATGTGAAAAACTAGAATCATAGAAAACTAGTTCACGTTTGTCTCTAATTATATTTGATTAGATTTGATATGAAGCTATCCTTCTCAATAGCTTTCATCATACATACACATACATATAGAAGAAAACCCAAGGTAATTGAAGGTTTAAAAAGATGAAAATACAAAGTTTAGTTAAATACCTAAGAATCACGAGCTGATTTGGTTTTGAGGGTAGAGCCACCATAAAACTCAATCAAACAGCTAAAAATTCTTTTGAAAAAGGTAGGAGACTTGATTACGAAGATTATTCAACTTGAATCACTCAATTCGGAGTCCGAATGATAAAGTTATGTGTTTGGAAGGTGAGAAAATTGGAGAGGAAAATTCTACACAAGTGTTTTCAAGTTTTTCTTCTACAAATGAAATGGGAAAGAAATGTGAGAATTTAAATGAAAGAGAGAGAGAGAGATTTCGAGACCAATCAGGGGTGGCCATATCACCCAGCTTGTGAGAGGCGCGTGAGCCTCACGGGGTAGAGGGATGGTTGGCCCATGAGGCTCACGCGGCTGGCCCGTGAGGTTCACGCGCTCCTCATGGGGTGGCCTCTCAAATGGCCTTCGGCCATTCTTGCCTCCTCGCCCTCCTCTTGCGTTCTTCGACCGTATTCGGGCCTTTGAACTTCGAATTTGAATTAGTGTTCAGATTACGAACCATGACTCCCTCACGCACAAGGATGACTATGAAACTTTGATAAAAGGTTAAGAATTCGACTTGATACACGATGACGAAGACAACATATCGTATGAGAACGTAAAGTAGCGTAGCTTCCTAGTTTGGACTCGAAAAGTAATGAGTGAGTAACCGAAATGACCGGGACTCAATAAATAATCAAATGAGATCATGTTCAAGTCTAAAAAAACAAAAAAACAAAAACAAATAAACACAAAGTCACACAAATATGCCATTTCCTAGAGATAGTCTTAGAACATGCAATTTCACAATGTTTATCAAATTAAAACTAATGCATGTGCATACTTCAACAAGTGTGTGAATATGTTATACCAATGGTGTACAACTATGCAGGGACACAAATGAATGGCATGTGTGTGTGTGCCTAAGCCTTGTAAGAGGAATGAGGTCAAATATACCTTTGATGAGCAATGTAGTTTATTCCTCTTTGAAGACACCATCTTGCATGAAAAGTTGCTAAGTCTTCCTTGAAGCTTGAATCATCATCAAACTAAGGCAACTAAACAATACAAGAGAAACATTGTTTTGATATAGAATTTATGCCAACACAAACAAAAAACCTAACAAAAGTAGTATAACATAGGTGCTCCGGAGAGCTTACAATAGTAGCCAAGTAGCATGAACCAATGAATGGGGTTCTTAGTAGATAAGTAGTTAAGTAGCATGAATCGAAAGATGGGGCATCTAGGAGACAAGTAACCAAGTAGCCAAGTATCATGTCCGTCTTGCTAAGGAGGGGAGCACAGGGGATCCCCTTGGAGAGGTACCTCCCTCTAGTTTTATGGTCCCTCATGAAGGTAGAGCTACTGGAGAACACACCAAAAATAAAGGAGAAAGGGAATTTCATGGAGTTGCCCAAAAGAAGATAGAGTTTGGAGAAGGGATGCATAGGGGTGCCCCTTTTAGAGGAGGTACCTCCCTATGTGGTAGAGGTGCTGGAGAACACTATAAAATCATGTAGGAGAGTCATTTTATGGAGGATGAGAGAACCATTTCGTGGTGGAGGCGGGAACCCCTTAGAAATGCCTAAGATTTCACTTATATAGTGAGCCTAGGAGGTGATATGGAGGGTATGTGTTTGGCACATGTAGGCACATGCTTCCCACATGAAAACACACTATTTATGTGTGTTGGACGTGCCACATCAGATTTAGGGCATACGAGGCGCTTTGGTGTCATTTGGGTGCCTTTCCATTGGAGGGGGGGGGGGGGGGGGGGGGGGGGGGGGGGGGGGGGGATGATTCTAGGTGGCCTCTTGACCAAATGACCCTCACATGGGGCTGTCATGGAGCAATAAATGCTACTAAAAAGTGGTTGAAAGGCTGCTGAAAGGTCACCATTAGTGGGCCTTCTTTGTCCCCCAAATTAGTGGAAAGCCCTTATATTGTCTTGAATTCAAATCCCTGATGGGTCCTTATCACTTTGACCCATATTCTCTCATGGAATACAGCCCATAAATCATGTGGGCGGGGCTGCTCTCTTTGAAGGCTCGGTACCTTGGTACCTCGGTACCCTTTTACCATGGTACCGTAGTGTAGGTCTGATATAGGGGGAATTTGCTGTAGAAGAGTTGCACTGGTGTCGATTTGCTACCAAGAGCGGTGGATCCGGTAAGGGAGATCTATAGGGGAGATCCGGAGGGAATCTTGTAGGGGAACTCGTGTGGGAAAGGCCCAAATGGAGGTTCTCCTAGGTAGATGCCTTGAGAATTCTCCATTGGATAAATGACCAAATTTTGTGGTTAATACTTATATTTGTCAACGGAATCCTGTGTCTCGCTCAGAGACGTACCTCTATGGCGGCTATGGGGGCTCAAGCCCACCCTAGCTCCCCTAAAAAAAATTAAAAAGAATAAATAAATAATTAATTATTCAAGAATTAATTTTACTATTTAAAATAGTAAAAAATATTTTCTCTTTTCTTTTTCGTTATAATAACAATTCATTCATTTCCCAAATTTGCTTAAATTTGACTCAATCTATTTATCTAAATCAACGATTAGTCTTTAAATTAAATATGTTTTGGTGAATATTATAGTTTTAAATATTTTATTTTGTTTTGAAATTTTAGGGTCACCATAATTTTTAGTTAATGAGATTTTAGGAGTAATCCAATTCTTATAGTTAATATGGTGTTATAGCTAATACAGTCTTTAATTATAAAGTAACGATATTGTTAAATGAATTTAATTAAATTTCTCCAAATATTGTATTAGTATATTTTGAATGAATCAAACTAATATAATAATCTAAGAACATTGTATATTTAAATTATTATTTCTTTAGCAGTGAAACTTATCAAAACATTATTTCGCATCAAGTGAAAATGAATTTTTAACAAACTCCATGGTTGTCTACATTGAAAGAGAAATTATCGTTGTCATTGATCCAGATTTCATAATCTATAAGTTTTATCTTTTGAAAAATCACAGGACATAATTTAATTAGTATTCATATTTGCATTTCATGTTTCCCTTATAATTTGTTTTAACTTTTTAAAAATAAATAAAATTTGGTAACGTACTTGTTAATCGCCTTTTTTGGCAGGGGTCCAAAGAAGAATTTTTCATCCTTGCCAAGACCGTTTGGATCCCAAAGTACTAGGAGACACAGAAGCCAAGGTCTTAAAGACCCCATTACTATATAGACTTGGTACCCCGCTATCCCGACATACCGGTACTGAAACAAATTATAGCACGGTGTGTATAAAACTATCTAGAGGGGGGGGGGGGGGGGGGGGGGGGGGGGGGGGGGGGGTGAATAGATTTTAAGCTTTTTACCCAATTTTTCGTGTTAGTCCAAATTACGAAATTACCCCTAAATAGATAAAGCAATAAATCAAGTATAAAATGCGGAAATTAAATAACACTTGATTTTTACGTGGAAACCCTCACGGGAAAAACCACGGGCTAGTAAGTAAGCCACACTCGAACCTCGAATCCACTAAATGTGTAAACGATTACAACCTAATCCCGGAAGTAATCACACACCTACCTAATCCCGGTATGAGTGAACCTAGTCCGATTGCTTGCGAATTAAGCAACCTAATCCCGGTCACAACACAAGACTTAATTCTCTAAAAAAAGATTAACACCCTAAGTGAATATATGAATATCCAAATGCAACATAGAGCAAGGGAAACCCTATATGCTTGTCTAAGATGATGAATATGCAATTAAAAACAATCCTAGATATTAAAGCTAAATGACATGTCAATTAGCATAGATAATCATAGATTAGAGAAACTTAGATATCTATCATAAAAACAACACTCAATCAAATCAACACAACAATCTCTATCTTGAATATTAGAATATAATCTAAGAACAATCAAGTAATAAAAGAGATGCCATAATAAATTAAACACTAATTATGTATGATAATAGTGAAAAACTTACCAAAGCAAGTGTGATGATGAAAGACCCATGCAAGCAAGCATCCTAGATATGCTAGAGAATGCTAGATGAACTTTGATGCAAATGGATTTTGTTTTGAGTGTTTAATGAGCAAACTTGATTGCTTTCTCTCTTAAAAATCTCTCTTTTGAAAGTAGGGTTCTTGATGATCAAAGAGTTACATTCAGAACAAGAGAAAGTGATGTATTTATAGGCATGAAAAATAGAGCATGTGAAAAGACAAGTTTGCCCCTGAAACGCATCGATCGGCGGTTTCAATCGGCGGCCAGGCCGCCGTTCATAACCGTCGAATTGGCTCAAGAGGAACAGGGGACCAACGGCGGTTTCATTCGGCGGTTTCATGACCGCCGATCCAACCGCCGAATCAAACCTGAGATTAAAAATCAATCAGGTATGAAAACGGCGGTTTCATACGTGACCGCCGTTTCAACCGCCGAATTAGGCTGAGAGATAAAATCAATCAGGTCTTGAACGGCGGTCCAGATCGTCGATCATAACCGCAGAATTGCTCCATACACTACTGGAAGCAAACGGCGGTTTCATTCGGCGGCCAGGCCGCCGATCATAACCGCCGATCACCAATAAAGGTGAAAACCAATGAGAAGCCAAATGCATTCTCCATAGGCGGTCCTCGCGCTAAACCAAGCACATTCTAGTGCATGCGCGGACGTTTCCGAAAACTATCGGGAAATGAATTACAAGACAACAAGACACAATTACACACAACAAAATATAACACATAAGTGCAAGTGTGAAATGTGACAAGTAAAGAGAATGCACACATATGCAATGTATGTTAAGTGTGTGTGTGCAACTAATCTCTTTAAAGAAAAGTAAGCACATAGAAATTTACCTTCAGTGCTTATCAAGTCGAGGTCTTCAAAGGGCTTGAGCAATAACATCGATACCTACGCTACCCTTACAAAGAAACCCCAACATGTGGTTTGTCCACGAAATGAGCCAATCAACAAATGGGAACCTTACAGGTACCATGGTCCAACAAGAGGCAGGATATCTAGGTATCCTGACCTCTTCTAGAACTAGCCTACCAAGCAGTGAAAGCGCCATAAGAGCAGATTTATCAAGATAAGACAGGTATGCCGAATACGCCAATATCAAGCTACAAAGAAGGATGGTAAAACGTCAACGTTTGAATAAAAAGGAAGTTGATTCATTCCCCCCACTCAAGAGTTTAATTTGAAAGCGAAGTCAACTTTATCAAAATCCGCCAAAAAGGGATCACTTGATTTTAGGGATCAATCCCACGATATTCTCGCTTATCGCTAAGGAAAGTCCCATAATTGCTGAAACCCTAAACCGAATTTGTAGGAGTGAATGGCAAGAAACGGGACCTATATATATGACATTATAATGGAAGAAAAGGGGGGGCTCCTTCACGATCTTCTTCTCTAACAAGACCTCCATCCCCATCTTAATCTCATTTTCTACTGATTACAAAAAAAGGCTATGCCGGCCTATTTATTGTAAGCTCTTCGGAGCATTTATGTAGTATTATTTTGCTACTTGTGTAAGCTCCCCGGAGCACGCCTTATTAATAAATATATCAAGAATGGTCACTCCCTCCACCGGATATTACCTAGGGTTTTTCAGTATGTGATCATACGTGATGTTTTTTCCCCCTAGACCAGTCCACCTTTTATCAAAAGACTTGTCATTCTCTCCCTATCTATCTATTTTATTATGCATGTATGTATTTATGCGAGTTACACTGTCTTAGCTCTCTCCACCTATCTGCATGACATATCACAAACAAAGAAGGGGAAAAAACCTTTAGATTAGCTAGAAGAATTGAGGTGGTTTCATTCTTTATATCACTGAAGAACTTCTATCCCTCATCCTACTTGCTTGCTATCTGGGTCGGGAAATTGCAAAGGAGATCTAGAAAAGAGTACCAGGTACTGGGTACGAAGTACTGTGTACGAGGTATGAGGTACGAGGTACAAGGTACTAGGTACATAATGAAGGATCAAAGCCCCCCACATGAACATGGAAATCCCAAGCTCCATATCTTCTCCACATGCTTGAAGCCCCGATGGGCGGGGTGATTTTTCTCCTACCTACTGCACCTTGCTCCAGATTTTTTACTCATACAAAACCATGGTACCTAGAGGTACCTACCCCGTTGTAGCCTACCAGGTAGTAGTTTGAGGGTGTTAATCGAAATTCCTCATCCAGAGCGAATTTTCGGTTAACAATACTTATTTAGAATATACATTTTACGGAGATATCTCATTATGTTTTTCTAACTAGATGATGTCGATGTTTAGTAAAAAAACAAAAAAAATTTCTAGCCCACCTAATCTTTAATTCTGGTTACGTCATTGGTCACGCTCCAAAGATTTATTACCTTGTTTAATATCATTTGTTGGAGATTCCGTCGATTGATTTTTAGAAACTGGAATATTAATATTAGATGTTGAGGAAGATGAACTGGCTTCTGAGGTTTTAATTCTTTTGAAAAATCCATCGATTGTCAATGGCTTTTAAAAAATAATTTTAACTAATAGCAAAATTATATATTTTTTTTGAAAGAATTCATTAAAGAAATTATATTAATAGCCTAAGAAAATAACAAATATAAAAAAATGAAAGAAAAAAACCCAAAATATTTATTAATTTGTAATCTCGTTCCTTGAATGTGGGTCATTGGATTTAAATGCTTTGATTTTGCTGCATACACTTGCCAAAGCATCTTTTAAATCCAATGACCCATCTGCAAGGAATTGATATATTTTATATCAGTTCGAACTAACAATAGAAAGACTATATATATATATATATATACACATGGTCTCGTTCATATAAGTACACATTGATGTAACTACATCAGTACCAATGCATGTGGACCACTGATTATGGAGAAGCTTTGACAAGTGCATACATTTTGAGTCAAAGTATGTAAATCTAATGGTCCACATCCAACGCACTGATGAAGTTACATTAGTACGCACTGACTTGAACATTTGTGTGTGTATATATATATATATATATATATATATATATATATATATATTTATATATTTATATATATATTAGACGATTCATGATGCGTAGGAAACCAAATGAGGAATATAATCTCTTCTAAGTTAATGATAAATTTGGATATTTATTTTGTTAACTGGTAAAGTCGGTAATTAAATCAAGTAAGAACTTTTCCCACCATAGGAACCTGATCCATTGTCGATACCTGATACTGGGGCGGACCCGGTCCCTCCTAAAGAACCTGGTACAGAAGAGGACCCGGTCCTCCCAAGCATTAAGTATCAAGACAATATTGGACTCAAGAAATAACACCAGGAATCCCCTATCGCCCAAATCAAGACTTGCCAGTCATGCCCACCAAACCTACGCTAATTACCACGTCCAACTGGGTTTAAACCTCTAAACACCCCTGAGAGCGTTTTAGAATAACCTAGGAAGCTCCTAACAAGTGGCTACTCCCACTAAGGGCTGACGTTAGCCCTCATACTAGACCACTTGAGAATGGAGAAAGAGCTGGGGCAACCTGCAGAACCCCAACATTAGGCCACCAATGCAAGACAGCAAACATGGAAAAGGAAGGATAAAGGATCAACGGCTGTGATCGCCCAGTGACCGCACCTTATCAACGGTCCTTCCTCACTCCACCTAAGCCCTAGCCAATGTAAACTACCCTATACATGAAGGAGGAAGCTGTGTTTCCCTAGCAAAACGCTTGTAGAAGCTCAGTATACACGAAGAAGGAAATGGTAGAGAAAAGGTGCTTGACAGTGTGCAGTGGGACAGGCGCTGATGCTGTCCCCTGCCAACCCAAACCATGATAGTGACGTGTAGGGAAAAATACCGTAGTACACGCAGCGGAAGCGAGACTAAAAATAGATTTAGTATGGTTTTAAAAATTTTCCTTTGATGAACCTTAACCCTCTAATTAATTAAACATATATAATCAAAAGTATCATACCTTTGTCGCGTGATCCAATTGACATTGCGTCGATGGTAATCCGCAAATCTTCCAATCCAATCACGAATGTGAATCACCTAGGAGCGTGATCTCCCTTTCTTTGAATTGTGTACCTGAGGATGGATAACAAAATCTTTTCTTTTTCGTTAGTCATAAAAACTTCTAAGAGATAACGAAGAACGTTCTGGTCACTTTTGAATTCTCAATCTAATTATCGAAACTCGCGTGAGCCTTATTCGAAATTGTGCACAAAACCTTTTGATGTAAAAGTTACAAGTGCACTATCGAAATAAGAACAAACTCTTCTCTCTATACCTCTTGGCCGAAATTATCACACTAGTCTAAGAGTTGGATTCTATTTTTCTCAAGTAAAAGAAAAAACTCTCAAGTCCAAAGACTTAGCAATTAGGGTTTCCGAATTCTCTTTGCACAAAAATAAATATATACATATATATTGCCGCACGACTATTTCATGCATATATAAAATATGTATATTGCACTAACTAATTCTAAATGCATTCTCAAAAAAACTTCTTGTACTGCACGCCAAACCAATATATATATATCTATATATCTATTGCCGAATTAATACTGCATGCATTATATACATATATATTTTCGGCCTAGTCCCATATATATTTATATATTGTGGCCAAAAAACTCTACCATGTAGGATTTGTCTTTTGACTTAAATCCTAACCCTAGGTAGATTTCTTTAGAATTCCAAACCCTAATCCAACTCTTTAGTGTATTTGTGACTATATCAAAGACTTCCTAATTTGACTAGATAAATAAATTCCCTTTATTTATCTACTTACCAAATAAAGTCTTTTATATTTATTATACTACCATAATAGTATACTACTAATAAACATATTTCCTAGTCAGAAAAAGATTTTGATTCTCAATTAAATAATTAACTAATAAATTAATTAATTTCCATTTAATCAATCAATAAAATAAAATAATATTTTAGACTATTATTCTAGTCTTGCCGCCCATACCATATACATGGGCCTAATATTATTTTCTTATTTTATTTAATCCATTAGACTTTAATTAAAAAGCCCACATGTGAACCAGACCCATTCTTACTAAAAGAAACAAGCCCACATGCCTTTCATTAATATATTAATATAATTGATCAGCCCATTAAATAAATAATGTGCAAATTATATTCTTAATATATTAAATACAATTCTAGATGGACCCATAAATTGGTCCGGTAGAATATATCAAGTGATCCATGCAAATCCGTGTGGATTGGGGATCTTGGCGGACTATCTAAATTTAAGCTTCAATAGACATAACCTAATCACAATCAACAAATGATTCACTTAGGTCCGATCCATTAATTTTAACTCATTCCACTAAAGAGCTAAAATTGAACTCTTAAATAAATATAGAATAAGAAGATGTTTCTCATTCATACCCTAGACAATCTTATTGGAGATGGTGTATCCTCGTGAATAATATCAGTAATCGCCAAGAGCTCATAGACCGCTTATAGCTCTCCTAGTTACCATATTTACTCATATGACCACGTTTTGAACTTGGATACTTTGACTTGTCCAGAAGCCATGTTTTCAATAGACACTATCGAAAACTCAACGTTGAGATTTAATATCCAATACCTCAAAACATCCATATGATAATATTATACTCTCATTTAATAAATGGAGCCACGATGTCCATATCTATAAATGAAGTTCTCTATCGATTAGCAAATGAATACCACCAAACTATCGAGGATAGACTATGCTATATAATCATACTCATTGATAGCTCAAATGATATCACTTGTAACCATAAGTCCATCATTTATCTCAGGATTAAGATAGACTCTCCGATTGTCCTGATAATGAAAGACTTTTATCTATTGACGGTTCTAGATAAAGTATTTCATTGTGATCCTGTTCAATGCACCCAGTGCACTAGATTCTTTTACTCGAAGACCCTCCGATGATTTTGGACTCATCATAACTCATTTGATCCCACTCAAATGCTAGCAAAAGAATTCTACAACTTTAACAAGATAAAGGTGCCCAACCTTTAACTTAAGTTGTAAACATTATTCAAGACTAACTAAAGAATTGTGTCTACCTCATACATATCCAAATGTACGAACAATTCTTCTTTTCTCATAGTCTTTTGACCTTATGATTATTTACTTTTGACAATTATAATAATTAAACTATAAATGCTATAAGATTTGTTAAACCAGAAATCACATTATTAATATGAATAGATTGTCAAAAACACTATTACACTCTTGCTATTGAGCATAATCCTAACATAACGTCTCACAACAGCGGAGACCTTCCCCGACCAACCCAAGCACCCCAAAACGTCACACAATCGCCACATCAGCCCTGTTGAAGCGCTTAAAGTGACATAGGGCATAGGTGGAGCAATCGTGGCCCTTTAGGGTGTCGACGTGTGTCAACCACGGACTTGGCCCAAAGCGACGGCTGAGATTGATTTCGCACGTTTTGGCCTAGGTCCTAGGGACTAGGGCTCCTACCTACCCAGGATAGGATCTCAGCAAAGGGCATACCCCAGTGGCACGATTCTAGCCCTCCAACTCATGCCACTTCATCACATGACTTAAGGGAACGGTGGGGATCGAACTGGGTAATTCCCTCCTAAACGAGCATCTCTCACCTACCCCTCCAACATGTACACTATAAATACCCCAACTCTCTAAGAGTAAAGGGTTGGCCTCTGAAACCTCATGCAAGTCTTAAATGAAAACCTCGCCCAACTCAAGCTCCATTGTGTTTACCCTACTTGGCTACTACTCTGCCTAGCTCAAGCTTCATTGTGTTTACCTTACTTGGCTACTACCCCGCCTAACTCAAACTCCATTATGTTAGTCTTACTTGACTGCTACCCCGCCTGGTTCGTGCTCCGTTGCACTCGGCCTATCAAGCCATCACCCCCTTAAAACCATGTACATCCATTCTCTATACTACTCATTGTACCCGTTATTGTAATATTGGCCATAATATAAGCTGCCATATCTAATGTATTACTTTAACAATCAATAAAGAGCATTTCGTTATTGTTACAGTATCTCTCCATCTTACCCCCTAAAATACCCATTTTAACCTCGAATCCCATCACCAGCCCAAGAGCCTTGCACCGGTCCCTGGTAACCGGACCAAGGACTTTCCCCAGTACCTATTGAAATTTCCCTTAAGTAATATAGTGTAGAATATATCTAGAGGGGGGGAGGGGAATAGATATAGGTCCAAATTCTTCCAATATACTTTTTATGCAGAACAATGATATGCACACTTGATGTGTCTAACAAATGATTGCTTGTTAACACAAATTAGACTATAAAACACAAGTGATACAATCAATGAAAATATGGAAGATAATGAAAAGTAAAAACAAAACTTGACACAATTGTTTTTACGTGGTAAAACCTCCTAAGAGGAAACATCCACGGGTTGAATCCACAACCACCAACAAGCAAATCCACTATGATGAAAAGGAGATACATACTCAAGGCAATCAACCAATGATATACACCCCAAGCTATCAACTCCTAGTCTACCCTCAGGTCTAGTGAAAGAGCACTTTGCCACAAGCTTTCTATCCGAGACAAATCGCTTGCCTCTAGAAAGCCACTCCCTAACCGAGACTATCCTTAAGTCTCTAGGAAGGCTTCCTTGCTCGGACTTACTTGAAGCCTAGCTCCTTGCCAAGTCTTTCCTTGCATATCTAACCGGAGCCTCACACTCCTAAACAAGACTTTGCTCGGACTTACTTAGAGGCATCGCAGCCATGACTTCCCTTGCTTGGATTTACTTAGAGGCTCACACTCTTTACCAAGTCTTCCTTGCTTTATGTTGAAGAATCACTCAACAACAAGAGACTTCCCACCTTTTACAAGGCAAATGATCTAAGTGATGTAAATGATGCAAACACAATCAAATAGAGAAAGATGATCAAACAAACTCTATGAACATGCAAGAGATGACTAGAATATGCTTTCAACACTTAATCACAAAGTTATCTAAGAATCCAAGCATGTGAATCAATAAGAACTAGATTAGATATATCAATATTTCAATCACAAATCCTAGTTCTTAGATCATGAAATTAAACTTAGAAATCAACATTAAGCACATCATACAAATCATTTCTAAAATCAATTTCATGTGAATCAAGTTTAGCTTTCAAGTATGTTCAATCAAAATCACAAAAAGCTAAAACTCAAAATTCATTCAAACAAGTATAAAGTAGGAATCAAGATCATTCTAGACATTTTTCATCAATCAAGTAATAAGAACAATCAAGTTGATCAAGACGAAAATGTTAGAAGATGATTACCATAAGAAACGATGAAACTCGAACTGAGATCAGATCACCACGACACATATGGACATCTTTTCAACTTGAAAATGATTTGGACTTGTTCCTCTCTTCAAGACCAAGGATTTTCGTTTTTGAACCTCTTGATTCGGAGTTAAGATGAGAGAGTTATGACAAAAACAAAAATGCTAAAATTGTGTGAGTTGTGATGAATGAATGGTGCTTCAAGATGTTTTGAATTTAAATAGGGAGGGAAACCAAAAAGAGAAGGAGATGGGAAAAAAAAGGAAATTTGGCCACCTCTTAGCCACATTCCCGTGGAGGCGCATGGCCACCATGGGAATGAGGGAAGGTGGTCCTTTGCCATTTCTTACCTCCTTCGCTCTCTCTTACGCACCATACGTGTTCTTCGACCGTTCTCCGGCCTCCGAACTCGGAATTTGAATCCGTCTTCGGATTACGAACCGTAACTTAACGAAAAACGAGGACGATTATGAAACTTTGATAATTGGATATGAAATCGACTCGATACACGATGACAAAGACAATGCATTGTAAAAGAACGTAAAGAGTCGTAACTTCCTCGTTTGAACTCGAAATCAAATGAGTGAGTAACCGAAACGACCGGTACTCATCAAGGAATCATATAAGATCATATTCCAGTTCAAAAACAACAAAATCCAAACAAATAAACACAAGTTCACACAAGTATGCAATTTTCTAGACATATTCCTAGTACATGCATTTCTACAATGTATGACAATATGAGATCAATGCATGAGTATACTAAATCATGTGTGTGAATGTGTTATTACCAAATAAGCTCTACTATGCAGGGAAACATATAAAAATGCAATGTATTTGTGTGCGGTTTTCTCAACGATGTAGGGACACACATGTATGAATTTTGTGTGTGTGTGTGTGCTTACGCCTTGCAAGAGGAAGAAGTAACATGATACCTTAGTATTCAAGAAAGCAATTTTCCTCTTGAAGACGATATTTACATGAGAATATGCTTTTCTCCTTTGAAGCTCCTTTCTACCAAGAAACACCTAAGCAACTAACCATTACAAATAAAGAGAGTTTTGCAATGGAATTAAGCGGAATTAAGCCAATACAAATCTAAATCCTTACACCTACCCCGGCGGAAAAGAAGCCACGTCCTACCCGGTCCAGGCCAACTTCGGTGCACCAGTACACCGTGGGCAACCCTTGTCCCGGAGGGATCCGACAGATTTTTCAGGATAACATCTTTATTTACAATAATAATAATAATAATATTTTAAATTTAAAACTAACCTACTTTCTAACAAGATTCAACCTTTCAAAAATAAGATTCAAAACTGAAAAGAAGAGGGCACCCTCTGCTCGTAGTGTAGAGTCAACCTCATCTCGTATTATTGCTTAAAAAAAAAAAAAGATTTAATCATTTACTACTGTAATAGTTTAAAAACAAAAGGCAAAAATGAATTGAATAAAAAAAAATTCACTTTCTGTTATAATACATGTGGCTTTCCCACCACCTCTCAAGAGATTGCTTCTTGCTCAAGCTTAGTCACACACGTGTCCTTCCCACCGCCACTCAAGAGATTACTTTGTTCATTATATATATATATATGCTCTCTCTTGTAAAAACGAGCTGCTACTATTTCAATATCAATAAAAGCATAACATGTTCTCTCTCTCTCTCTCTCTCTCTTGTTTTTCTCTCTTCTCTCATCTGATATCTCTCTTATTTATTATTTATTATTATTTCATCTCTTCTTCAATTATTTCTTGTTCATCTATTATTCTTTGATTCATAACACGTTATCAGCACGATGCTGTTATTTCCAAAACCTGAAGTTCTGAATTTATTACTACTAAAACCTGTAGTTCCTAGATTTATTACCAGAACCTGAAGCTTATGAATTTATTATTACTAGAACCTAAAGCTTCCAGATTTTTATTTATTAATACCAGAATCTGCAGTTCTGAATTTACTTTCTCGCAATTTATTTACTTTTATGCGATTTACTTGCCCGCATTTATTTATTTATACACTTTTATGAGATTGGCTATGCCAACCTACCAGAACCTACAGTTCTAGATTTACTTTTTTCGCATTTATTATTACGCATTTTATTTTGCGATTTTTATTTAAGCAATTTGGTCACCCATTCAGAACCTGAAGTTCATGAATTTATTTATCAGTATTGGAACCTGAAGCTTCTGGATTTATTTACTTAAAAATATTCCTTTATATATCTGAAGATTTAAATTTCTTGGATTTTTATCAGACCAGAAGTTCTGACTCCGATTGTGATTTTCAGAATAACCAGAAGCAATATGTTTTTAAACGATAAATTGAGTGATATTGAAAAGCAAGGTAGATGAGATATATGTCTAGCCGATAGTGCAACGACACATACGATTCTACGGAATCAGAAATACTTTATGAATTTAACCTTGCTCAAAGCAGATGTTAATACAATATTAGGTCCAGCAGATCTGATAGAAGGCTCCGGTAGAGCCATGATATTGTTACCAAACAATACTAAAATATGTTTCAATTATGCTTTATATTCAAGTAGATCCAGAAGAAATCTACTTAGTTTCAAAGATATACGGTGTAATAGATATCACATAGAAACTATAAATGATGAGAATATTGAGTATCTGTTCATTACCTCTCATAATTCAGGCCAGAAGCTCATTATGGAAAATCTACGTGCTTTATCATTTGGATTATATTACACTTTTAAAAGAGGTGTAGAAGTTTATGCAGTTATGAACTAGAAGTTCTCAGATCCAAAAATATTTATGCTTTGGCATGACCGTCTTGGTCATCCGGGATCTACAATGATGCGTAGAATCATTGAAAACTCTCATGGATATCCATTAAAGAACCAAAAGATTCTTTTATCCCATGAAAATTTATGTACTACATGTTCACAAGGGAAATTAGTGATAAAACCATCTCATTCTAAGGTTGGCTTTGAATCCCTATCATTCCTACAAAGGATTCAAGGGGACATATATGGACCTATTCATCCACCAAGTGGACCGTTCCACTATTTTATGGTCCTAGTTGATGCATCTATCAGATGGTCACACGTTTGCTTATTATCAACACGAAATGTTGCCTTTGCAAGATTACTTGCATAGATTATCAGGCTTCGGGTACATTTTCCCGATCATCCGATTAAGTCAATACGCCTTGATAATGTTGGTGAATTTACTTCTAAGACATTTGATGAATATTGCAGATCAGTTATGATTGATGTTGAACATCCAGTTCCACACGTTCATACTCAGAATGGATTAGCAGAGTCACTAATTAAGCGTCTCCAGGGAATTGCAACAACTTTATTATTGCGAACACAATTACCAATTTCTGTTTGGGGACATGCTATTTTACATGTTGCTGCATTAATTCATCTTCGTCCCACTTCTTATCATCAATATTCTCCAGTACAACTTGTATTTGGCCATCAACCAGATATTTCTCATTTGCGTACTTTTGGATGTGCAGTATGTGTCCTAATTGCACCTACACATAGAACTAAAATGGGACCCCAACGGCGTTTGAGGATATATGTTAGTCTAGATTCACCATCAATTATTAGATATCTGGAACCTTTAACTGGTGATCTTTTTACTGCACGATTTGTAGATTGTCATTTCGATGAGAGAAATTTCCCATCATTAGGGAAAGGAAAAACTTCTCCTGAAGAGAAGTGTGAATTTTCTTGGAAAGTTCCTACTCTAATTCATCTTGACCCATACACATCTCAATGTGAGAATGAAGTACGCAAGATAGTTCTTCTTCAAACAATAGCAAATCAGTTACCAGATGCATTTACAGATGCTACTAAGGTAACAAAATCACATATCCCAGCTGTGAATGTACCAGCACGGGTGATTGTTCCAGAAGAACGATCTAAACAAATAATAGCAAAAGAATCATCTACTGTATGCCAGAAGCGTGGTAGGCCACTTGGTTCGAAAGATACTGTTCCTAGGAGGAAGAAAACAAAATATCAGGATCATACTCCTGAAATGATAAATAAATCCACTTTCTCTAAATCAACTTCAGAAGAGTTAGATGTCCCTGAAAGGACACAAGAGACCCCTGCAGAGGAAGGAATCTCTGAAGAGATACAAGAACATAGAAATGAGGAAATTTCTATAAATTATACAGGAGGAATGTGGAATCGTGAAGAAACAATCATTGATGATATATTTTCGTACACAGTGGCTACTAAAATTTTAAATGATGATTTTGAGCGTCATAACCTCGATGATTGTAGGTAAAGATCTTATTGGCCTAAATGGAAAGAAGCAATTCAAGCAGAATTGGCTTTATTAACCAAACGTAAAGTATTTGGACCAATAGTCCAGACGCCTGAAGCCGTCAAACCTGTTGGATACAATTGAGTTTTTATACGGAAACGTAATGAGAAAAATGAGGTGGTGCGATATAAGACACGACTCGTAGCACATGGTTTCTCACAGAGACCTGGTATTGATTTTGATGAGACGTATTCACCAGTGATGGATACAATTACGTTTCAATTTCTGATAAGTTTGGCTGTCTCAAAAAGACTTGAAATGCGTCTTATGGACGTAGTAACTGCCTACCTATATGGCTCACTCGATTCAGATATTTATATGAAAATCCCTGAAGGATTTAGAATGCTAGAAGCATACAACTTGAGACCTCGCAATTTATATTCAATTAAGTTACAAAGGTCCTTGTATGGATTAAAGCAATCTGGGCGCATGTGGTACAACTGCCTCAGTGAATATTTGATTAAAGAGGGATATATCAATAATCCCATATGCCCATGTGTCTTCATGAAGAAATCAGAATCTGAATTTGCTATTATAGCAGTTTACGTTGATGATATGAATTTGATTGGAACTCTTGGAGAGCTCCTGAAAACTGCTGAATATTTGAAAAAGGAATTTGAAATGAAAGATCTGGGAAAGATAAAATATTATCTCGGTCTGGAGATTGAGCATAAATCAGACGGAATACTTATCTATCAATCATCGTATATTGAAAAGATTCTGAAAAGATTTAATATGGACAATGCTCACCTATTAAGTACTCATATGATTGTTAAAACCCTTGATCCTAAGAAAGATCTATTCCGACCAATTGAAGATGGTGAAAAGATACTTGGTCCTGAAGTACCATATCTTAATGCAATTGGTGCTTTATTATATCTGGCTCAATGTACTAGACCAGATATTACATTTTCAGTAAATTTGCTTACTAGATTCAGTTCAGCACCAACTCGAAGACATTGGAATGGAATTAAAAATCTTTTTCGTTATCTTCGTGGAACGAAAGTGTTAACCAAAAATTGTCACCGAGGTGAAATTTCTAATTAATGGTTTATGGAGGACCCAGATCTGGATAGATCTGGGCTAGCGGGATACTTACTAGCACGATACCCCGCTAGTTCCTGTAAATCTACTAAGGATAATGCGTGTATGTAGTAGGATGACAAAGATTCTGGTGTATGATCGAATGAAATTCAACTTATCTTATTAAGCATGATACTCAATGATATTTACAATCAATTGATAGTACGAACATGGTCGTAATAACAAAAAAAGAAGATGACTTGATGGGCCATGGCCATGGAGCTTTACGTGCCTGTCGATAAGTAGAAAAAAATGTCAGGTCCCTTTTCTCTGTGGACATACGATGAATATATAGGTCCGTTTCTTATTGAGCACTCATAGAATTTCGGTCTAGGGTTTCAGTAACGTACGGGTCTTTCCTTGGAGATTAACGAGTTTATCGGGGAATTGATCCCCAGAAATCAGGTGATTCCTCTTTTATCGGATTTAAATGAGTTGACTTTGCTTTTGAATGGGATTCTTGAATGGTGGGAATGCGCGTGGCCTTCTGTCTTGAGCGATGGCGTTTAATGTTTGTCCTCCTTCTTGAACCATTGTCCTAGGTACCCGCTACTCGTTTTAGGCGGGGTTGGTCTGCTAGGATTTTGATTGGCGGGGTATCTGTCATGGGTTTTTGTGGATCGGAATTCATTCCATGTACCCCGCTTCCCTCTTACTCCTCCTTAAATGATGTTTGCAGATACCGGGGTACCAGGCATCGGGATACCAGGACACCCGGGTATCGGGATACTTGGGGTAGATGGGCGCTAGGATCTCGTGATGGTAGTGTTTATTCGGCCTTGTCTTCGCGGCTTCCCTGGCGTTTTCTTGGTCTCGGGGGTTTTGAACCTGGTCGAGTAGTAGTTCATATCCTATCCTGTCCGTAGGCAGACGGGATACCTAGACATCTTTCCCGTACTGCTTTCTATCCTAACTCTCTTTTTAAGGCCGGTGGAAAATTCTTTTTTGGTCTTTGCCATTTTTGGCGGTTAACAGAAAGATTTAGGGTTATATTATTCAAAATCTAACAATTTTTCAGGTTTACTTGGTTATGCTGATACCGGGTATCTATCTGATCCCCATAAAGCTCGTTCACAAACGAGATATGTTTTTACCTATAATGACGCAGCAATCTCCTGGCGCTTCACAAAGCAAACTCTTGTTGCTACATCCTCTAATCATTCTGAGATCCTTGCACTTCATGAAACAAGCTGAGAATGTGTGTGGTTAAGGTCAGTTATTTATCATATTCAAAATACATGTGGATTTTCATTATCTACAGAAATGCCAACACCGATATTTGAAGATAATGCGGCTTGTATCGCTGAAGTTAGAGGGGGATATATCAATGGAGACAGAACCAAACATATTTCTCCTAAATTCTTCTATACTCATGAACTTCAACAGAGCCGACAGATTGATGTTAAACAAATATGGTCTACAAATAATCTTGCAGATCGGTTTACCAAAACATTGCCTACATCAACTTTTGAGAAACTGCTATATGGAATTGGCATGCGTCGGCTTTGTAAATTACATGATTGATATTGAAGTTTCATTCAAGGGGAGAGTTCAATCAGAGGGAGCAAATTTTTGAATGGACATATGTGTACTGTACTCTTTTTCCTTCTATCGGATTTTGTCCCACTGGGTTTTATCGGAAAGGTTTTAATGAGGCAGTTCTGAACATATCCACACCACTCAGTCTAGAAGATCATTGTATATATTTTTGCTAAGGTTTTTGTCCCATTGGGTTTTTCCGAGCAAATTAAATACAATACAAGTGGTGAAAAATCCAATGGGGAATGTTATAATACACGTGGCTTTCCCACCACCACTCAAGAGATTGCTTCTTGCTCAAGCTTGCTCACACACGTGGCCTTCCAACCACCACTCAAGAGATTACTTTGTTCACTATATATATATGCTCTCTCTTGTAAAAACGAGCTGCTGCTATTTCAATATCAATAAAAGCAAAACATGTTCTCTCTCTCTCGTTTTTCTCTCCTCTCATTTGATATCTCTCTTATTTATTATTTATTATTTATTATTATTTCATCTTTTCTTCAATTATTTCTTATTCATCTATTATTCTTTGATTCATAACACTTTCACATTTTAATCAACGAATTCAGTTGGATTTTTAATCTTTTCCTTTTCAAATCAATGACCGTTTGAACCTATTCAATGGTGTTTTATTTTCCCTTTTTTTTTTCACTTGTCATTTTTTTTAATAGGATTTTTAAGATAACAATTAATATAAACCGTTGGATTAGATCCTACGGACCAAACGCCACACTATTCACCACTGCATGTGCAGGGGTTTATTATTCCCTTACATAGTAGTCAACCCAATGCTGTTTCATGTTGGAGAAGTCAGAAGTTCTCTAATTTTACTATTTTTTTAAGGCTCTATTTTAACTTTTTGATGTGTGAAGAGGAGAGAAATATCACATACAAGTGACAGAGCTCACTTTTGCTCACCCCTTAAGAGGGTGAGCATTACCCCCTCTTAAAAACATGACATGTTTATAGAGGGGTAGATTTATCCAAACCCTACTATCTTTTTAGATAATTTTATCTATTTATGGACACATGTCATGTTTTTGGGAGGGAAAAAATGGACTCCAGGTGGCATGCAATAACATCTAATTAAAGATTAAAGAGTTCATTTTTGTGGCGCATCACCTCTTAGTAGAGATGAGTGTGCACCTCTCTTTCACACCTAGTGATTAAGGGTTCAAGTCTCATCATTCGCATTTTACAAGTATGTGTTGGGAGTTTTCTCACGGTTTGTGAGAGCACATATGTTCTCAAAATTACCCCCTTTATGGGAGTGAGCATTACCCCTTTCCCATTTCCTGCCATGTGTCTCAAAATTTAAGCAGGGTTAATAAATTAATTAGAGAGCTTCTCCTTACAATCCACAAATTATCTATTAAACTCTCTCCCCTAAATATGTTATTTTGGTTGATTGCTAAAGAAAAAAAAAAAAAAAAACTTATGAATATTTTGCAACTAGATTCGATTAAACTTAGAATTTCTAAGACTAATGGAAGAATTAAAGTTCTCTAGACAATCACATACCTACAAAAGTAACAAAAAACATTTTTATATTTTTATTCTTAAAAAAAAAAAAAAAAAAAAAAAACAGGGTACTTGGTTTTGAGTTATTTATTTATTTATTATTATTTTATTTTAATATATACACATATATAGTTCCTAAAAATTAAGCTTATTCGTAAGTTTTTCTTTTCTTAATTGTTAGTCTTGTTTGAGAAAAAATGGAGGTAGAAAATTAGAGATATATATTGGAGGAGAGAGAGTTTAATATGATAATTAAAAATTTAGGAGAGAGTGTTTAATATGTAATATTTAATCTAATGATTTAGGAGAGATAATTTCTTTTCTTTTTTTTAATAATTGAATTAAAAAAATATTACTTCTTGGATGAATCCAAATGCTACGATGGTTCGTCCTAACTTTTATTAAAATAAAATGGAGCGTCTTTTGAATTTTTTTTGTTTAAATGGGGTGTCTTTAGAATAGGAGTGCCAAAAGATAAAAAGGATAATTTTGGAACAAAATGAAAAAAAATGTAAAAAGAAAAAATTGGATTGTCAAAAGAAGCTCTCAATTAATTATTATATGGTTTATAATTTGTTTTTACCAATTTTACCCCTATTTCTGTTTTTAATTTCTTAACACTAAATAATTATAATAATAATAAACGTAATCCAAATCAGAAATTGAAAATCAATTTTAAAAAAACAAAATCAATTGAAAAAGAAAAAGAAAACATTTTCCCAGATAACACCAGAAACCAACATCTTCTAAACCAAAACCTACCACCACCCATTTCAATCACCAAATCCTAACCCTAACCCTCAAATCCCAAAACCCTACCAACAGCCACCCTAAACCCCTCACCACACGACAACATCCACTCTTTTGTCATAGGATAGAGGGAGAAGAGAGATGGTAATAGAAAGAGAAGGGTATGGTGGCGAGATGAGATCGAGAGCTACGGTAAGGAGGAGATCGAGAGTGACGGATGGAGGAGATCATGAACGATGGTTGCTGTGATTTCAATGGGATTTGGATGTTTGGGTTTAGATTTGTTTTTTAATTCTTTTACTAATTTATCTATTTAACCATGTAATTATTTTCTTGTTAACTCTAGTTAAATTTTGGGACACATGGCCATATGGGAAAAGGGTAAGCAAAAATGAACTCCTAATTAAATTGGAATGTGACGTGTGAAAGGTGGAATCTTAGGAGATTTTGCTCATACCCTAACCCATGCCTTGGCAACAAATTAAATGGCCACTTGGCAGCACACATCAAATCTCTTACATATTTATTTACTAAAATGCCCACTACAAACAATATAAATAGACTAAAATGAGGTACGAAAGCGAATACTCTTTTTATTCAATTATAAAAAAAAATTAATTTCAATTGAAACACTTCCATCGTCATACTTTAGAAAAGTCCAGTTTCAACGTTTTAGGTAGAAGATTGTTCGACGTGAAGGCTGGTTGGTTGGCCATTGTTGTTGGTGTTAGTATGAAAAACTCCATATTTTTGTGGTTGAGACTTGAGAGGCAGACTTCTCACTATCTCTTTCTCTCTTTTCAGCTTTCATCCTTCTTTTTCCCTATAGTTTTTCTCAAATTTCAATTTTAATGACTTGAATATCCGGATTTAAAAAATAAAATAAAATAATAATAACAACTTGATAGATGTTTTTTTTATAAGGATATTATCAAATTAGTCCCTAAGTTTTGGTAAAACATCAATTGTTTAAATGTATTTATATTTTTACAACCCGTGACCCTTACTTTTCAAAAATATATCAAATAGGTCTCTCTGACCATAATTTTAATGGTCAAACATGACAATAAATACAAATTGATAACTTTGCCCTTCGCATTAAAATATTGGATGAGAATGACACTTTTACCCTTCAACCTTTTACAATTTGATAACTTTACATATTTGGATTGTCCACTAAACAATTGACATGTGTTATTAAACTTTAAAAAAAAAAAACAAAATTACTTCAAAAAATTAAAGAATAAAAGAAAATTAATAAAATACATTAAAAATAAAAAATATCATATAAATATTACAATCCTTTTTTTTAATTAAAAAAAATATTATAAATGCATCATAATATTAAAAGTTATTAAAAAATATTAAGAAAAAAGTTAATGAATTAAAAGGAACAAAAATATATCAAAAAACAGGAAAATAATTTGTTTTATTAAAATATAAAGTATAAACACCAGAATTGTTTTTGTAAGAAAAAAAAATTAAAAAAATTAAAAAACAAAAAACAAACCACCGTCAACATCAGATTCCATTAAGATTCAAACGCAAATCAATAATTGAAAAATCAAAAACACCATATCGGATCATATTCAATTGAAGCCAACCCTAACCCCAAATCCAGATTAATCATTATCCATTATCATAATTCAGATTCAAAACCAAATGAAACCCAACCAAACCATCATCATCATCAAAATCCAAATCCAGATTAATCATCATCAAACCAAAATCCAGATTTATCATCATCAAACCAAAATCCAGATTCATCACATTAGCAAACCCAACCCAATCCCCACGCGATCAAACCCAAACCAGAAACCACCTCCACCATTCGCAACGGCGTGGATCTCTTGAAATATGGCAACCCTTGCCGTCACCGTAAAAGCGATGGCCTAGTGGTCTCATCGCCACCATCGACCTGCGTGGGTCTGATGTTGGAAAGACTTGCATTTGTGCACGGGTCTGGGTTGAACGACCCACGTCTGGAGGTTTCTGAAGTATTTATATATGGAGGTTTCTAACACAGTTGACGATGGCGATCTCGTGCTAATCGATAAGTGGAAAAGCTGTAGGGATGTGGATTCAAAATCGGATCCCCCATCTGTTGAGAGTCTTGTAACATTTATAGTTCCTTTTCTTGCTAATCACTCCGATAACCAGTCAATCAATTATCAATCAAAGGGATGTTGATGGTGGCTTCGTTTTAGGCGTTGGAATAATCCCGTAATCAAGTGATTCGTTTTCCTTTTTGGCGAACTTTGACAAAGTTGACTAATCCCAAAAAATGGCTGCAGAAGTCTGTTAGGATTATGCTCAATAGCAAGAGTGTAATGTTGTAATTAACAATCTTTTTCATATTAATAAAGTGATTTCTGGTTTAACAAATCGTATAGCATTTATAGTTTAATATTATAATTGTCAAAGTAAATAATCATAAGGTCTAAAAACTATGAGAAAAGAAGAATTGTTCGTACATCTGGATATGTATGTGGTAGACACAATTCTTTAGTTAGTCTTGAATAAAGTTCACAACTTAAGTTCACAACTTAAGTTAAAGGTTGGGCACCTTTATCTTGTTAAAGTTGTAGAATTCTTTTGCTAGCATTTGAGTGGGATCAAATGAGATATGATGAGTCTAAAATCATCAGAGTGTCTTCGAGCAAAAGGATCTAGTGCACTGGGTGCATTGAACTGGATCACAATGAAAAAACTTTATCTAAAACCGTCAATAGATAATAGTTTTTTCATTATCAGGACAATCGGAGAGTCTATCTTAATCCTGAGATAAATGATGGACTTATGGTTGCAAGTGATATCATTTGAGTTATCAATGAGTACGATTATATCGCATAGTCTATCCTTGATAGTTTGGTGATATTCATTTGTTAATCGATAGAGGACTTCATTTATAGATATGGACATCGTGGCTCCATTTATTAAATGTGAGTATAATATCATCATATGGATGTTTTGAGGTAATTGGATATTAAATCTCAACGTTGAGTTTTCGATAGTGTCTATTGAAAACATGGCTTCTGGACAAGTCAAAATATCCAAGTTCAAAACATGGTCATATGAGTAAATATGGTAACTTGGAGAGTTATAGGCGGTCTATGAACTCTTGGCGATTACTGATATTAATCATGAGGATACACTATCTCCAACATGATTGTCTAGGGTATGAATGAGGAACATCTTCCTTTTATATCTTTATTTAAGAGTTCAGTTTTAGCTCTTTAGTGGAATGAGTTAAAATTAATGGATCGGACCTAAGTGAATCATTTGTTGATTGTGATTAGGTTATGTCTATTGAAGCTTAAATTTAGATGGCCCGCCAAGATCCCCAATCCACACGGACTTGCATGGATCACTTGATATATTCTACCGGACCAATTTATGGGTCCATTTAGAATTGCATTTAATATATTAAGAATATAATTTGCACATTATTTATTTAATGGGCTGCTCAATTATATTAATATATTAATGAAAGACATGTGGGCTTGTTTCTTTTAGTAAGAATGGGTCTGGTTCATATGTGGGCTTTTTATTTAAAGTCCAATGGATTAAATGAAATAAGAAAATAATATTTGGCCCAATTATTTTATATGGGGCGGCAAGGTTAAATTTTTAACCTAAGATATTATTTTGTTTTCATTGTTTTAATTAAATAAGAATTAATTAATTTATTAATTAATTGTTTAATTAAGAAACAAATCTTTTCTGATTAGGAAATATGATTCCTAGTGTTATACTATTGTTGGTAGTATACTAAAAGTAAAAGACTTATTTGGTAAGAAAATAAATAATTGATTTTATTTATTTAATCAAATAAGAAGTCTTTTATATTTAGTCAAATAAAGGAATAAAAGATTTATGAATTCAATTAGGGTTTAAAGTCTTAAACTAAATAGGAAATATGGTGCAATACAAACTCTTTTGGGCTTGAGAATTGCGGCAACCCTAGTCCCTTTTAGGTTGTGATTTTCGGCCACCCTAAGTGAAAGAAGAGAAGAAAATTTGGCCACCTATATAAGTGCTCTTATAGATTTCGGCCACCAAAAGGGTTCTTGATACAAATTTCTTCTTCTTCTCAATTCATAGATAGATTATTTTATTCTTCTAAAAACATAAAAGAGTGTTAGATTATTCTTTGATGGTATACTATTTGCTTAATCATCAATAAGCTTGTGTATACAACATCGATCTAGGTTCACGCGAGTTTCGATCTTTAGATTGAGAACTCAAAAGTGACCGGAATAATCTAGGTATTCTTTTGATTGTTTTTGTGACTAACAAAGAAAAGAGAAGTTTGTTTTGTCCATTCACAGATTTGCAATTCAAAGAAAAAGGGAGACCACGCTCCTAGGTGATCCACGTTCGTGCTAGGATTGAAGATCTTGCGGATTACCATCGACGTAAGTCAATCGGATCACGCGACAAAAGGTATTCTACGTTTGTTAGTTTATATATATGTTTAATTAATTTAAAGGGTTAAGGTTTATCAAAGGAAAATTTTTAAAAGTTACTAAAACGATTTTTAGTCTCGCTTCCGCTGCGTGTACTACGGTATTTTTCCCTACAATTGGTATCAGAGCCTGGTTAAACCCTTTTAATTAATTAACGTATATATACGTGGATCTATTTCTTTTTATTGTGATTATGCATGTTTAGAAAGAGATGGCACTCTAGGTATTCGAATATATAATTACATGTGGATGTATGGATTTATATATGTTTATGTGGATTGTTATTGCTCGATTTTGGTCCTAGATTTTCAATGTAATTTTTGTTTCGGAGTTGTAACGAGAAGGGTGGTCTATCATCGCCATAATTCCTTCTTGGTAGATTGCTAGGTTTTATTATTTTTTTTGGTGCAGTATTTTTTTTATACTGCTGCAGTTTTTTTTTTTTTTATTATGTGCAGTTTTTGTATGTAAAAGGTACTGCAGTGATTAAAAAAAAAAATAATACTGCAGTATTTTATTTGTTTAAATACTGCCGTAATATATTTATGTCTTGAAGATTCGAAGACACGAAGAAAAACGAAGCAACCGGAACCGAGAACGAGCACCGTGCGCACCCTAGGAGTGGATTGGGCTGCGCATGGCAAGCCCATCTCAAGGTGGGCTGCGCACGGCAGCCTTGGAGGACTTATGGGCTGCGCATGGCAGCCCCTTTGTGGGGTTGTGGTGTGTGCCGCCCATAGGAGAAGGCCGAAGGATGAGCTTATGGTTGATGGGCCACCTGAAGATCTTGTGTTCCTAAAACAAATTGTAATTTACTTGTTTTTCTAGGATGGGCCAAAATTGTTGCTATTTAATTTATGCTTTAAATATTACAATATTTGTTATTGTATGATAACATGACTTATAGAATAGGAGTGCCACTCATATATCTCTTTTGGTATGAACATGCATTGAATGATTTAGGTATCTAAATTGGCATCTAGATAACTTGGTAAATCATTCTATGGGATTTAATCACACGCCTTAAATAATTGAGTGGGAGAAGGTGTTTTTGTAACACCTATGGCCTCCAAGGTTGGTTGAGCTTTATTATTTATGGTAATCCCCCCAAGGGGCGTCCATGAATGGAATTTAGCAACATACTTCCTTACAAGGATAGACTAGACAATGGACTCAAACGAGATCTACTCCCCAAGGAGGGATTTTTGTGAGAGAAAATTGAGGGTCGATATCTTGGTAACACACTCAATGTAATTTTATTGATATCCTCCCAAGAGTTCTTGTCAGTAAAATTGCAAGGCTAAAATTGAAAACGCTGGTTGTTATGTTAACAATTAGGTGGGACCTAGTCTAACTAGTAAATGGTGCGAACTCCCAAAGGAGGCGTAACATTTATGGGTGTTGGATCACCGTTGAATTTTATGATTGAGTTATTTATTTAATTCAAGATAAATATTTAAAAGTGCTTTATCATGATTATTTACTTATATATGTTTTGTTTTATTCAGAAATCATGACCCCATCACTTATGAACATCCTGAAAGATAACACTTTAACTGGAGATAATTATGTCACATGGAAAAGGAAAATTGGGTTGTTGCTGCAAAGTGAAAAACATAAGTTTGTTCTAACTACTCCTAAACCACCTGCTCCTAATAATGAATCAAGCATAATGTATAGAGATGAGTATGAGCAGTGGAAGACTTCAGATGATATGGCAAAATGTTACATTATGGCCACTATCTCCGACGTGTTGCAACTGCAGCATGAAGGAATGGAGTCCGCTGCTGATATTATGATGTCTCTAGAGGAGATGTTTGCTATGAAGTCTAGGACGACTAAGAGAGAGGCAGTGACTGCTTTTATGAATCTTAGGATGAAACCTGGACAGGCTGTGAAAGATCACATGATGAAAGTCATAGCACATCTCAACATTGCTGAACTGCATGGCGCTGAGATAGATGGTGAGACAAAGATTGATATGGTTGTCAATTCATTGTCAGATTCCTTTGATCAGTTCAAATTGGACTACACTTTGAACAAAAAGGAATACACCTTACAAGGCCTGATGCAAGATGTTCAAAGTGCTGAAAAGATCCTTGTGAAAGGCAAAGGTCAAGAGATTCATATGGTTGGTAAAGTTGCTACTGTTAAGGCCCGTCAAAAGGTCAAGAAACAACAGAAGAAAAAGCAACTTGGGCCTATCAAGAAGGACACCAAGAAAGTAACCAAGATCAAAGGGAAATGCTTCCTTTGTAGTGAAAAGGGACATTGGAAGAGAAATTGCCCAAAGTCCTAGAATAAGAAGGAAGAAGGGGTTCCAAGAAAGGAGAAAGCTGAGTAAGAATGAAATCAATTTGCGCTTAGGCAATGGAACGTTAGTGTCTGCAAGTGCAGTGGGAGATATTAGAGTTTATTTGGATTCTAGAAGGCATTTAGATTTAATAGACGTTTATTATGTACCTCAATTCAAGAGGAAATTAATTTCAGTTTCTTGTTTAAATAAATTTGGATATTCAGTTACTTTTAATAAAGTTTTTATTATTAGTAAGAATGACAAAATTATTTGCCAAGGTACATTGGAAAACGGTCTATACTTTTTGCATAGAAATATCTCTCACTCGTTAGACACAGAAATAACGGAACCTAATCATAAAAGAGTAAAATTATCAACAGATGAAACCTACCTTTGGCACTTATGCTTAGGTCATATTAACCTTAATAGGATTAAAAGATTGGTATGTGACGGACCTTTGAGTGACTTAAAGGTTGATGATCTACCAACTTGTGAATCTTGTTTGGAAGGTAAAATGACCAAAAGAACGTTCTCTGCCAAAGGTGCAAGAGCCACTGAATGTTTAGGATTGATACACACTGATGTATGTGGACCTATGAGCATTCAAGCTAGCGGTGGATATGAGTACTTCATCACCTTCACAGATGATTACTCGAGATTTGGTTATGTGTATCTCATGCGACATAAGTCGGATGCTTTTGACATGTTCAAAGCATTCAAAGCTGAAGTGGAAAATCAGCTTGAGAAACACATAAAAATCTTGAGATCTGATCGTGGTGGAGAATATCTATCTGGTGAGTTTCAGCAATATCTTATTGATAATGGGATTGTTTCTCAGTTTTCTGCACCAGGTACACCTCAACAGAATGGGGTAGCAGAAAGGAGAAATAGAACTCTTTTGGATATGGTTAGGTCTATGTTGAGTTATTCAACACTTCCTATTTCTTTTTGGGGATATGCTTTACAAACTGCTATATACATTCTAAACGATGTACCATCTAAATCTGTTCCTAAAACACCGCATGAGTTGTGGACTGGGCGCAAGCCTAGTTTACAACACTTAAGGATATTTGGTTGTCCTGCGCATGTGTTAAAAGGAAAGACAGAAAAGATGGAGTCCCGTTCGGAAACATGTATATTTGTAGGGTATCCAAAAGAAACTAAAGGATATTATTTCTATAGTCCTTCAGATCTTAAAGTATTTGTTTCGACAAATGCTAAATTTCTGGAAAAGGACTATATGAATGATTTTGTGCCTAGAAGTAGAATTGTCCTGAATGAGATGTCAGGAGATACAATTCCACGAGAGGTTACACAACCTAACCCAATTGTAAGTTCCGATCCAACACAAGATCAACACCCTACCATTCCTCGTCGTAGTGGGAGGGTTAGAACTCAACCCGAAAGATACATCGGTCTGGGAGAATCAGTGGAGAATCTCCCGGACGACGATGATCCCTATACGTACAAGGAAGCTATGGAGGATGTTGATAGTCGCCATTGGCAAAAGGCAATGCAATCCGAGATTGAATCTATGTTCGATAACAAAGTCTGGTCCCTTGTAGACTTGCCTAAAGGGATAAAACCCATTGGGTGCAAGTGGGTATACAAGAGGAAAAGAGGTATGGATGGAAAGGTGGAAACCTTTAAAGCTAGATTGGTAGCTAAAGGGTATACATAGAAAGAAGGTATCGATTACGAGGAAACCTTCTCTCCTGTGGCCATGCTTAAATTCATTAGGATACTCTTATCCATTGCAGCATCTTTAGATCTAGAGATTTGGCAAATGGACGTCAAGACAGCATTCCTTAATGGAAGTCTTGACGAAAGCATCTACATGATGCAACCAGAGGGATTCATTGAAAAGGGCCAAATGGAAAAGGTATGCAAGTTGCAGAAATCCATATATGGATTGAAGCAAGCATCCAGATCCTGGAACATAAGGTTTGATCAAGCTGTCAAAGGTTTTGGATTTATTCAGAATCCTGACGAACCTTGTGTATACAAAAGGATTAAGGGCGACAAGTTGGTTTTCCTGATTCTTTATGTTGATGATATACTACTCATTGGAAACGATGTAGGTGTATTGACATCAATAAAGGAATGGTTAGCAAAACAATTTGATATGAAGGACTTAGGAGAAGCAAGTTTTATTCTAGGTATCCAAGTAATAAGGGATAGAAAGAATAGAACGATTGCATTATCCCAAGCTTCATACATAGACAAGATCTTGTCTAGGTTTTCCATGCAGGATTCCAAGAAAGGTATGTTACCTTTCAGACATGGAATCAAGCTTTCTAAGGAACAAGTTCCTAAGAATGAGCATGAAGAGCAATTCATGAGTAGAGTTCCATATGCCTCGGCAGTTGGAAGTCTCATGTATGCAATGCTCTGTACTAGACCAGATATTTGTTTTGCTGTTGGCATAGTCAGTAGTTTTCAATCGAAACCTGATCCTGATCACTGGACGGCAGTCAAGCATATTTTCAAGTATCTTAAGAGAACGAGAGATAATATGCTTGTATACTTTGGAGGGGATTTAATTCCCGTTGGGTATACAGATTCTGATTTCCAATCAGATTCTGACTCCAGAAAATCCACATCAGGGGATGTGTTTACTATTGGAGGAGGAGCAATCATATGGAGGAGTATCAAGCAATCCTGTATTGCTGATTCCACCATGGAAGCTGAGTATGTTGCTGCATGCGAGGCTGCCAAAGAGGCTGTTTGGCTCCGCCAATTCTTGATTGACTTGGAAGTGGTTCCTAGTGCGAATAAGCAGATCACTATCTACTATGACAACAGTGGAGCAGTGGCTAATTCGAAAGAACCAAGAAGTCACAAGAGAGGTAAACACATTGAAAGAAAGTATCATCTTTTAAGGGAGATTGTTCAAAGAGGTGACGTGACGATTACCAAAATTGCGTCAGCAGAAAATCTAGCGGATCCCTTCACAAAGGCTCTACCTCAGAAGAGTTTCGATGGGCATCTAGAGAACATGGGCTTGAGAGATATGACACATTTGCTATAGTGCAAGTGGGAGATTGTTAGGATTATGCTCAATAGCAAGAGTGTAATGTTGTAATTAACAATTTTTTTCATATTAATAAAGTGATTTCTGGTTTAACAAATCGTATAGCATTTATAGTTTAATATTATAATTGTCAAAGTAAATAATTATAAGGTCTAAAGACTATGAGAAAAGAAGAATTGTTCGTACATCTGGATATGTATGTGGTAGACATAATTCTTTAGTTAGTCTTGAATAAAGTTCACAACTTAAGTTAAAGGTTGGGCACCTTTATCTTGTTAAAGTTGTAGAATTCTTTTGCTAGCATTTGAGTGGGATCAAATGAGATATGATGAGTCTAAAATCATCAGAGTGTCTTCGAGCAAAAGGATCTAGTGTGTAAGGATTCCCATTCCTTGATTGGCTTATTTCGTAGACAAACCACAATTGGGGTTTTTGTAAGGGTAGATTAGGCTCTCAAGACCTCAAGAGAAGAAGCACCAAAGGTATATTTCTTGTGCTTGCTCTACTTTGAAGAGATGTAGTTGCACACACACACAACACTTGCATAACTCTTACTTGTATGTTGTGTTTGCAGTTTTTGTGCATCATTGGGTATTTAAATCTCTCTTCTTACATCTTGTGATTATAATGGCATATCTAGTTAGGCTTAGGATGCATTTCTTTTGACCCTTGCACTTTTGTTTGTGTGCTTAAGGGAGTGTGTGCGCTGGTCATGCGCTGGTCGTCACCAGTGCAAGCTGACCAGCGCAACTAGTCCAGTGGACTACCGCTGGTCGTGCGCTGGTCTGCACCGGTGCACTCCTCCAGCGCAACTCCTCCAGTAGGTTGTCGCTGTTGGTGCGCTGGTCGTCACCAGCGCAAGCACCACCAGCGCATCTCGTCCAGAATGTTGCCGCTGGTCTTGCGCCCTTGAGGCGCACCACTCGTCGAGCGCCCTTGCCAGTTAAAGGGCGTGCGCTGGTGAGTTGCGCTGGTCGTCCAGCGCTGAACCAGCGCAGCTGACGGGAATCTGAAGCGTTTTTTTTCGAAACGACGCCACCTTGTGCTGATCTCCTATATATATGTGGCTTTCTTCCTTAGGTCGTTTTTCATGAGTTCAAAAGCCATTTTTACTAAGCATATTTTTCTTCAAGAGAAATTCCACCAAGAACTCATTTTTATTCACTCAAACATCATTCCATGAGCATCAATCTTCATCTAGCATCCTTCTTGAGCATCTAGATAGCTTATTTCATGGATTCTTCAACATACTTTGCTTGGTAAGGTTTTCACTTGTATCTTACATATTTTGTGTCTTTCTTTCCAAGCTATCTCTTTTATTACTTGTATATCATGGATTTATCTTTTAAATGCAAGTTAGAGATTAGTATGTTGAATGTTTGAGAGTTGTATTGTGATAGCTTCTAGGTTTTTTATAAATCTTGTGTTGCTAAGCTTTTTGACATGTCACTTAGTTTTTGATATCTAGGATTGTTTTTCTTGACATATCATCATCCTAGGTAAGCATATAGAGTTGCCTTGCTCTTGTTGCATTTTTGAGTATTTCATATATTCACATAGGTTGTAACTCTCTTCATTGAGAAGTAAGTCTTGTGTAGCTTCCGGGATTAGGTTGCATAAATCACAAGCAATTGGACTAGGTTCGCTTATACCGGGATTAGGTAGGTGTGTGATTACTTCCGGGATTAGGTTGTAATTGGTTTACACATTTAGTGGATTCGAGGTTCGAGTGTGGCTTACTTACTAGCCTGTGGTTTTTCCCGTGAGGGTTTCCACGTAAATATCTTGTGTCATTTATATTTCCGCACTTTTACACTTGATATTTTATATTGTCTAGTTTGAGACATTTTCGTAATATTGACTTGTATGCGAAAATTGGGAAAAATTGTTTAAAATCTATTCACCCCCCCTCTAGATAATATATTTCACACCGAGTATTAGTTTCATAGTGCACTGGGTGCATTGAACTGGATCACAATGAAAAAACTTTATCTAAAACCGTCAATAGATAATAGTCTTTTCATTATCAGGACAATCGGAGAGTCTATCTTAATCCTGAGATAAATGATGGACTTATGGTTGCAAGTGATATCATTTGAGTTATCAATGAGTACGATTATATCGCATAGTCTATCCTTGATAGTTTGGTGATATTCATTTGTTAATCGATAGAGGACTTCATTTATAGATATGGACATCGTGGCTCCATTTATTAAATGTGAGTATAATATCATCATATGGATGTTTTGAGGTAATTGGATATTAAATCTCAACGTTAAGTTTTCGATAGTGTCTATTGAAAACATGGCTTCTGGACAAGTCAAAATATCCAAGTTCAAAACATGGTCATATGAGTAAATATGGTAACTTGGAGAGTTATAGGCGGTCTATGAACTCTTGGCGATTACTGATATTAATCATGAGGATACACTATCTCCAACATGATTGTCTAGGGTATGAATGAGGAACATCTTCCTTTTATATCTTTATTTAAGAGTTCAGTTTTAGCTCTTTAGTGGAATGAGTTAAAATTAATGGATCGGACCTAAGTGAATCATTTGTTGATTGTGATTAGGTTATGTCTATTGAAGCTTAAATTTAGATGGCCCGCCAAGATCCCCAATCCACACGGACTTGCATGGATCACTTGATATATTCTACCGGACCAATTTATGGGTCCATTTAGAATTGCATTTAATATATTAAGAATATAATTTGCACATTATTTATTTAATGGGCTGCTCAATTATATTAATATATTAATGAAAGACATGTGGGCTTGTTTCTTTTAGTAAGAATGGGTCTGGTTCATATGTGGGCTTTTTATTTAAAGTCCAATGGATTAAATGAAATAAGAAAATAATATTTGGCCCAATTATTTTATATGGGGCGGCAAGGTTAAATTTTTAACCTAAGATATTATTTTGTTTTCATTGTTTTAATTAAATAAGAATTAATTAATTTATTAATTAATTGTTTAATTAAGAAACAAATCTTTTCTGATTAGGAAATATGATTCCTAGTGTTATACTATTGTTGGTAGTATACTAAAAGTAAAAGACTTATTTGGTAAGAAAATAAATAATTGATTTTATTTAGTTAATCAAATAAGAAGTCTTTTATATTTAGTCAAATAAAGGAATAAAAGATTTATGAATTCAATTAGGGTTTAAAGTCTTAAACTAAATAGGAAATAGGGTGCAATACAAACTCTTTTGGGCTTGAGAATTGCGGCAACCCTAGTCCCTTTTAGATTGTGATTTTCGGCCACCCTAAGTGAAAGAAGAGAAGAAAATTTGGCCACCTATATAAGTGCTCTTATAGATTTCGGCCACCAAAAGGGTTCTTGATACAAATTTCTTCTTCTTCTCAATTCATAGATAGATTATTTTATTCTTCTAAAAACATAAAAGAGTGTTAGATTATTCTTTGATGGTATACTATTTGCTTAATCATCAATAAGCTTGTGTATACAACATCGATCTAGGTTCACGCGAGTTTCGATCTTTAGATTGAGAACTCAAAAGTGACCGGAATAATCTAGGTATTCTTTTGATTGTTTTTGTGACTAACAAAGAAAAGAGAAGTTTGTTTTGTCCATTCGGAGATTTGCAATTCAAAGAAAAAGGGAGACCACGCTCCTAGGTGATCCACGTTCGTGCTAGGATTGAAGATCTTGCGGATTACCATCGACGTAAGTCAATCGGATCACGCGACAAAAGGTATTCTACGTTTGTTAGTTTATATATATGTTTAATTAATTTAAAGGGTTAAGGTTCATCAAAGGAAAATTTTTAAAAGTTACTAAAACGATTTTTAGTCTCGCTTCCGCTGCGTGTACTACGGTATTTTTCCCTACAAAGTCAACTTTCCTTGTATTTGAAAGTTGGAGCATATTGTCTTTCCTATAGCATGGTCCTTGTTCCTTGATGTACCGGTCATTTTCTGATGTATAAAGAACTCCTATGTTATCTTGGCTCCCACTGCTTGGTAAACCGGTTTTAGAAGGAATTGTGGTATCGAGGTACTATTCATGTTATTGGACCATGGTATCAGTATTCCTTGGGTATCGAGGTACTGGGGTACTGAGACAACCCAGTAGTGGGGTCCTTAGGACCTTGACTTTCATATTTCCTGGTACCTAGGGATCTAGGTGACCCTGATCTTGATTCTAATTTACATATGGTATACCTGAGCATACCGGTCTGGCATCTTCCTGGGGTAGCTGGATACTTCTCATAGCGTCCTTTTACTTTATATGGTTTTGGCAAGGATGAAAAATTCTTCTTTGGACCTCTGCCTTTTTAGGCGGTTAACAGTAAGGGATCATGAGTTTTAAAAAAGCAAACACGTTTATAAAATTGATGTTTCACCAAAACTTAGGGACTAAATTGATAACACCCCTTTTTATATTTTCAGAGGTTCTTACTTCTCTCTCTTCAACAACTTTCTTCTTTATCCATTTGAAATATTTGAATGTTTGTTTCTATATAGATATTGTTTTCCAAAAACCTTACAAGGTGAAACTATATTTTCGTGTAAGGTTTCCATTGTGTAAGGTTGTTGTATTATCTCTTCGTATAAGGTTGAGGTTCCATCGTATACGGTTGTTGTGTTATCTCTTCGTGTAAGATTGAGGTTCTCCCTCTTACATGTAAAATATGCACTAATGACAATTTTATCTAAAAAAACATTTCTCTTGGATAAAAATAAGATAACTTATTGAGATTGAACACTTTTGAACGGTCAATTAATTTACAGGCTATTTAGATTTTATGAATGTATATTATCAATAAAAAGAAGAAAAAATAAAAAACTAAATTGTCTAGTGAGATTAACAAATAGACTGTAGATTCTTTGTTTTTTTATTTATATTTTATAAATTTACACATTCATGAATGCATGTCGTATAAGCAAGTAGAACCCACAAACAAGTTGATCGAGTTGACAAAAGTGAAAATGTTTCAGCTGAGATAACTAATGCATATGTACCGTGAGTGTGAAGAGAGAGTAGATATTGATATAGTCAAATAGGTAATTAGTGGATAATTATATTGTTGGCATTTGGTAATCGAAATGAATAATTAGTAGTTATAAATATTATGTAATTATATATGGATGAATGTACTTCAATCCATAGAAGTAACTTCTTTTCATATATATATAACCACTGGATTCATCATCATGCTTGATGCATTCACTTTATGGTTTATAAATTAAACTATATAAAAGAGATCTAAACATTGTATTTCTTATATATAAAAGAATACATTCTCTCTTGAGTAGCTACCATTTTATTTCTTCTCTTATTTTGAGTTTATGTTATTAAGTTATTGTATTCTTGTTTATTCTTAATCATTTTATAACAAGTAATTACTTAATAATTAGAAAATTCCGTCGATTATGGGATTAGACTTTGGTACTTGTTGGTGAGGTGGATTCGTGTACTTGATTAGGGTGTCGCTTGGAATTTCAAAGGCAGTGTTGGTGCCGGAACTGCGAAGATTGTACGGAAGTGACGTTGATGGCCAGTTTTTGACCGCGGGCGCAGTGGTTATTGAAGGTGCAGATATAATAATGGTCTCCAGCTGAATTGAGGTTAATATTTACAGGACTGTTTGTTTCCCTGGAAATGGGACTAGTAGTGTTGCATGCATCAAACGCTGCCTTTGTTACTTCAGCCACATCGTGCCTTCCACTCGGGAAATTAAACACTATACAAGTACACCGTATATAAAATTAAGTATACATATGAGAATACCCATGTACGTACTCGTAGAGAGCATATACGCAGTATAAATATAATGATATTAATTACTAACCAAGAACATCAGTAACGTTGAAGGTGTAGTTTGCAGCCCAGGTTGAGTAACTGTAAGGTGTAGCACCACCAGGAGGGACAACCCACCCCAAGGAATCACCCACCACATGTTCAGTCCACGCTGTTGAGGTCTCTAGAAGAGCCAATGCTACCAACACAAAAGCCAGCTTGTTAAATTTCAGACCCATCTGTTTTTACTCTTACAAGGAGATCGTGAAGCGTGAAGAAGAATGTTAAGTAGTAGTTGAAAGGGTCTGTGTCATTTGGTTCCTATTTATAGGGAAAAGCCATGGAATAGACTTTGAAAGTTGATGGATTCTTAGCCGTTGGATGAAAGAAACGTTGCCAAATTGTGTCTTTGTTGTGATCGATATGATCAACCATTATATATACATTGTGGTTTGGTAGTTTTGTCTGGTTAAAATAGTTGTATAAACGACAATGTTTGGGTTTTGGACACGTGAGATCACATGAGTTAGACACGAAAATAGGGTTGTTCAAATGCTTGGACAAGTCCCTCTAATTTTTCATTTTTGACGTGTAAAGAGGAGAGGGAAATATCACATACATGTGGCAGATGTGACATGTGGAAGGTGGAAATCCTTAGGTGATTTTTGCTCACACCCTAATCCATGTCTTGACAACAAATTAAATGACCACTTGACGGTTCACATCAAATCTTTTACATATTTATTTACAAAAGGGTTCGGTTACTATACAAGGTTGTATAGTTGCTGGGTTAATTTCTAACCTTTAGATTTCAGTTTAAGGTTGTATAAAAATTAAGGATTTAAAAATCAAAAGAAGAATAATAATAAAATAAAATACTAATTCTCTCTCTCTCACACAGAACTACCCATTAACAATATAGTTCATGTATTGTAGCTAAACATTTTACTAAAATGTCTAAATAGAAAATTAAACAGCCACTTCTAGGGGTGGGCATGGGTTGGTTCAGTTTGGTTTTGGCCAAAACCGTATTGAACCGATATATATTCAGTTTTTGAAAATGAGAATCGGTTTGAACCGTTTGAACCTGAAAACCGAATTGAACCAAACACCTTTATCTCGGTTCGGTTCGGTTCAATTCCATTTTGAGCCTATTGGGCTTTGAAGTTTTTTTTATATGTTTTTTTTAATTTTTTGGGCCTTTAAGTTGCATTTTTGGCATTTAGGCTTAAACTTTAAAAAAAAAAAAAACATAATATGTAAAAAATAATTTAAATAAAATACAACCCAATTTTCAATCCAAAATCTAAAATTTCAATCATATTCAATCCAGATACTCAATCAAAATATAAAATCTTCATAACTTCATAAAATAGAAGTAAAAAAATGTAATATATAATGTAGTCTAAAATAAAACATCATCAACAAGCAGTCCATAATAAAATTGAACCTTACAAAATAATTAATTAAGACAATTCAGTTTGGTTCGGTTTTGTATGTTTAAAACCAAAACCGAACTAAATTCAATTCGGTTTTTAAATTTCAAATCGGTTTGAACCGAATAAAAACTATGAACCGAACCAAACGCCCTTCTTCGGTTCGGTTTAATTCGACTTCGGTTTTTGTGCCCACCCCCCACATCTTATCTACTTGAAGTATTCAAATTAACCAACTCAAAACACTAGAAACCAATAAGGTGTCTATTTTATTTATTTATTTATTTTTATTTTTTTTAATTCAGAAGATTGAATAGGGATCAAAACCTGAATGACATATTTATTTATTTATTTTTCTCACCTATGTAGTATAGATAAAATTGTTTGAAAACAATTAATTTGACATTTATACCTTATTTAATATGAATTTTTATGTATTTTTCATATGCTATTCTTGGAGACATGTTATCTTTGTAGGATATTGTTGGAAGGAAATATATTAAATACAAGAACGAATTACACCCACCTCCCTTGAGGTTTGCTAAATTACAGATGAAAACGACTTTATCATTAATTAATACTCACCTCCCCTGCCATCAGTCAACGTCCGTTACATTTAGACGTTGACCTTGTCAGACCATATAAAAGTCCAAAATACCCCTAAGTATATCTATTTACTTTTATAACCCCAGAAAAAAGACAAAAACTAAAAAAATAAAATTACAATTAAATTTAAAATTAAAATATATAAAAAACTAATTAAATAATAATAATAATAATTATTATTATTATTAAATGAATTAAATTAAATTTTTTTAAAAAAAACAACAAATTAAAAAAAAAAACGAATTAAAAAAAATATATATGATGGTTCAACTATTTCACCACCACAATCATCATCATATCACCACCACAACAATTCAACCAAACACATCATCATCATCATCATCAAAACTAGGGTTAATTGCACTAACTTACCCTAAGTATATGCATAATTACACTAAAATCGAAAAAGTTTTCATAATAACACAAACATACCTTCTGACCCATTGACTGATGGTGGTCAACGATTGACTACTGTTAGTCAGTAATGGTAGAGGGGCAAAATTGTCTTTTCATACAGTATAATAAATTAATAAAGAAAGTAACTAATTTATCCAATCACAACTTGCCATGCCATCCCATAAAAATTAAAATTAATAAAAAATTAAAATACTAATTAAAAGGACTATTAATTAAATTAACTAAAAATACTAATAAAATTAACTAAAAAAAACCCTCAAACACCATCCAATAGTCATCAATCATCATCCACCGAATTAATATTTCCAATAAAAAAACAAAAGACTCATTCATCATCACTTTAACCAAACATCATCAGTTATCCAACAAATTAACTCTTCAATTCTCTCACTTCACATTTCCCTTTTTCAAAAAATAAACCAGTATCTCTGAATCTCTCACTCTCTCCCTCTATTCAAAATCTCTCGAGCTATCTCCCTATGTTTCTCTCTCTCTCTCTCTCTCTCTCTCGACCTCTCGATCTCTTGGAGATCGAGTTTGCGGTGGCTTATGGTTGATTTGGGGGTGGTGGCTGGATATCCGGGGTTGGTGGGTGGGTTTTTGTGGCGGTTTGGGTTTGTGGTCTGGTGGCTGGGTTTGATTTTGGTGTTAGTGGCGCTGGGGTTTTATTTTGTGGTGTGGTGGATTTCAATTCCAGTTAGGTTTTTGGTTTGGGGTACAGAGAGTGGGATGTGTGCATTCTAAGGTTTTTTTTTTCCAAATTTCTTCAAATCTGGAAAATTTTCCAGATTCTGAAAAAAGCTGCTTGTTTCTTCACGGCTAGGGGTGGTCACGGCGAGGAAGAGAAGAGGGTTTGCGGCGGAAGGAAGAAAATATGAAGGCTGGTGCGGCGGCGGCGCAACACGACGGCGGGTCGAAGATGATGATGGGGTTTGATGTGAGCGGCGGTGAGAGGAAAGAAAGAGATAATGGTGGTGTTGGGGTTTGATTCCAAATCTGGAAAATTATATATTTTTGATTGAAGATTTTTTTTAATTTAAATTTTTGTTTTGTATATATTTTCGTTGATTTGTATTTTGTTGATGGTTTGTTTTGATTGGGAATTTTTGGGATGAAGGTGATGATGTTGGTGTGGACGGAGGTGATGAATTTAATTATTATTTTTTTTTTTGTATTTTAAAAATTAAGTTAATTGTTTTAATAAATAAATCAATTTTGGGATAACATGATAGGGGTAAATATGTCTTTTCAAAGATTTGGTTGATCAACCGTTAATGTAACGGTTTGATCATTAACGGTAGAGGATATTTATGTAATTAAGACCATTAGTTGAATATTTTGATACAAAGACAAAACTCAGGGTAAAGTTAATGCAATTAACCCTCAAAACTACCACCACCAAGATCAAACCCACCAACCCACCAAACCACCATCTCTCTCCCTCACACTCTCACACAACTGGACCCGAAAAATTATTCATTGGTGTAGGGCATCGACCGTCGGAGACGAGGTCGTTGGCGCGGCTGGTTTAGGCCAGTGGATCCATGTATCGGTTCCAACGGTGGTGGATGAGGCGGCGGCGACGGCGGCTGCGAGCAATGGTAGGTGTTGGGTAGATGGGTTCAATTTTTGAGGTCAATTTTTTGAGTTAATGTTAAAATTTTGTTGATTTAGATGTTATGGAGTTTGCTTTGAATGGCTTTTTGGTGTTGTGGATTTCGATTCCAACTTTCATTTGTGTTGGAATCTAATTTCATTTTGTAATTGTGTTGGATGATGAGGAAGATGATGGTCGATGATGAGGAAGATGATGGTAATGGTCGATGATGATGATGAAGATGATGAGGTTGTGGGACGATGATGAAGAAGAAAATGTTTTGATTTGGTATGGTATGGTTGTATGAACTGAGATTGCACAGATGAATGGATGGAGAATATGTGATTTGTGAATATATGATTGATGATGGGGGTGGAGAGATTAGGATCTTTTGATGATGATGATTTTAATATAATTTGTATTTGTGTTGGATGATGATTAAGATGATGGTCGATGATGAGGAAGATGATGGTAATGGTCGATGATGATGATGAAGATGATGAGGTTGTGGGACGATGATGAAGAAGAAAATGTTTTGATTTGGTATGGTATGGTTGTATGAACTGAGATTGCACAGATGAATGGATGGAGAATATATGATTTGTGAATATATGATTGATGATGGGGGTGGAGAGATTAGGATCTTTTGATGATGATGGGGTGGAAGGATCTTTTGATGATGATGGGGTGAAAATTTATTTTTCAAAGAAAAACAAAAATTAGGAAAATTTTTGTTTGGAGATGGATCTTCGATGGAGTTCGTCTCCACTAGTTCATCATTTTCTTTTTTTCGTTTTTTATTTTTTATGTTTAATTTGATCTCTATGAATTGGTGGATTCTTTTGGGATTATTAATTTGTGGATTTGTTTTTGGGATTATTGGTTTGTGGATTGAAGAAGAAAGTAGAAGATATGAATGATTGAATTTGACTTGTGGATTTTGTTTTTGAGATATGAATTATTGAAAGATAAAAAATTTTCTTTTTCTTTTTTTTATAAATAGATTTTGGGTTTTTAGATATATTTGTTAATAATTTCGTTTATTATTATTTTTTTTTAATTTGATCTCCACCGTCTATCATGGTGATGGACGGTGGAGACAAATCTTTTTTTTTTTTTTTAAATTCTATTTATTGAAAACAAATTAAAATTTTTAATTATATTTCTTTGAAAAAATAATTTGTTCTTAAATTTGATGATGATGATTTTTAGGGTTCAAATGGAGAGAGAAGAGAATGAATCTAGTCGATTGATTTTTATAAATATTAATTTTTTTATTAAATCGATATTTTTTTTATTTAAAAAGTTTAAAAAGTTTAGTTTTTAAATTTATAAATAGATTTTTAGTTTTTTTCTTTTTTAGATTTTTTCCATTTTTTAATTTTGGTGTATAGTATTTTTTCTTTTTTCTTTTTTAATCTGACGTGTATAGTAAGTTATTAAATGATGAAATTACCCTTCCTCACAAGGTCAACGGTTAGATTAGACGGACGTTGACTGACGAGAGGGGAAGTGAGTGTTAGTTAATTATAAAGTCGTTTTCATCTGTAATTTAGCAAATCTCAGGGGAGGTGGGTGTAATTCATAATTTTTTATTAACTGAAAAGTCATAATTGAAACTCAACAATTGAAACTAATTCGTTCTAAATACAATTTAGTGATTTGATATTAACTGAAAAGTCATACTTTTTTATTTTTTATTTTCAATTATTTTTTTATTATTTTTTTAATATTTCTACGTTGTTTGACAACTCAACAAAAAAACCAAAAACAACTTATCAGGTCTAAATCAGACCCATTAATTTGTTAAAAGCAAAAAATAAATAAAAAATCCCAAGTTTACCAATCTTGAATCATAACATTTTCTGTTATAAAAGATCAAAGGGAATCAATAAGCTTGATGTTATACTGTACCATAAATTGGGCCGAGACACATGTCTGATCTAATGTTGTTGGGCCACCAAGCTGAAGACACATCAGGGCCTCATCTTTAAAGAGATTGGGTTGACGACTAAATCTCTCGGTCCAGTCGTAACTGCCACACTTAGTAGCCCTATAAATGAAAGACCCAAAGATTAGACTGTCAGACTGAGTTCAACCCATCGGTTATATCGAACCTCTCTCTCATGTTCAGCTCCATTAGTTTAAAGTTTAAACCAACTGTCCCAGTCTAAGAGTAACTCCAACAAACACACCAAAAACATTAAATTGGTGTAAAAATCAACTCTAACAAACACCAAAAAAAAAATAAAAAAATGGTGTAGATATAGTGCACACTAGGGCACATTTGGTGTGCACTGTAGTCTGTAGCTACACTAAATCCTTATATATATGTTATTATTATTATTATTATTATTATTATAAGTTTATTTTTATTTTTTATAAATACTAATTTAACCTCTCCATATTTAATTATAATAATATGTATTCTACGAGATCTTTAAAATAATATCATTATTGATAAATATATTTAATTTAATTAATTAATTTATTAATTATACATTTAACTAATTTAAAATTTTATAATAATTTAATGATTTATTTGGAGAATATTTTTTGAAGATGTTTATATATATATATAATTTGGTATAGAATATTAGATTAGTTTTTTTTTTGATATAAACATATTCTTTTAAGATTTTTTTTAATATCAAATTAGTGTAAAATTTGGTGGTATACGTGATGCGTTAGAGATACTCTGAGAACCAAATATATATCACTCGAACCAAGGGAAGTTATCAAGTTAATAAGACCTCTTGGCTAAGTTTTTTTTTTTTTAAAAAAAAGGAAAAATCATAATGCTAAGCTAAAAATCTCATCACTGATCCTTAGCTTAGCTTAGCTTAGGCTGACAGGGTCAGAGATCCTAGCTGAACAAGTGAGACGTACGTATCAACCAAATAGCGTGCAACAACACCAAAGCAACATGTGTCGGTCAGGCAAACGATTGATCAAGATCACACACAAAGTAAGCATTGGAGTATCATTCAAAGCACTTCGATGTTAACCATTCAAACACACCACCTCCCCCATAGCTATATATAGGTTAGCCGTATTCACTAAACATGTATGATTTCAACTCTAGTATTTTATCTCTATAAACTTTTTCTTTCTAGAATCGATGTTGAGTAGAGGATTGGAGTACAAATGCCAACAACCAATAGGGTCTTCTAATATATTTACCCTCTTTAGGAGGGTTCACAAATTAAATGACATTTTTTTTAAAGTATAATTTTAAAAGTATCACCGTTTTAATAACTTAAATTTAAATAGCACCTAAAATATAAATATAATAAAAATATCCTTAAAACACATTCACAATATTAAGTCTCACATTTTTTGTGTTTTCAAGACTTATTTTAATATTTCTGAGACTTATTTTGTATTTTCAAGACTTTTAAGGTAATTTCCGAGACTTTTGAAGAGTTTCCGAGACTATTTCGAGACTTTTTTTTTTTTTTTGTAGGTTCCAAGACTTTTTACAATTTTCGAAACTTTCTATGTAAAAATGAAAATTTCCGATTTTTTTTGTTATCTTCTTCATTGAAATCTCCAATGGAGGTCAATTTCGATGAGGGTATTTTAATATTTTAATCCTTCAGTACCATTTAAACTTAACTTATTAAAATTGTGATACTTTCAAAATTCAACATAAAAATAGTGTTATTTGATACTATTTCCTCCTCTTTTGCAAGTATCAATTTGCTCAAGAGGATCCCACGATCTAAAAGGTCTGACAATCTCAACCTGCTTAACAATATTAGAGGCCCTAGATGAAAACTTCGAATGATGCCTTATTTTATATAGCTATAACATAAAATCAAATTTTTACGGTAAAAAATTGCTAAAGGTTTATTTTTCTTCCTTTATGTAATACAAAAATATTAATTACAGAACTCGAAAACTGCCAAAGTCAAAAGAATAATCCTTCTAAACAAGTTGCCTTCAAAGAACTCAAGATATTAAGATTTGATTTTCAAGAAAGTTATTGAAACAACTTGGAGCTAAGTTAGGGAGAAAATAGAGTTAGTGAGTACAAAATTAGTAGAAAATAAATAAATGAATAAGATAAATGTAAGACAAAAGTTTTATCCTAACGTTCGTACTAAAAAAAAAATAAATTGGAAGCACGTGTTTTAGGGAAGTATTGGAGATCATTAAATGAATAATTTTTGTCTTTATTACTTTATTATTTTGGATTGTTTAAAAGTAAGAAAGTATTAATATATTTTTTTTTTTTGGAATTAGGAAATAATTAAATTCTAAATAAATAATAAATTTTTTAAAGAGAAAAAAAAAGATAAGTATAATAAGTTGTTATATAAAAGATCTTTAAGGGATGTTATATTTTGTTGGTTAGATATTAGGACTTAGGAGGCCCTTTAATTTAATATTATCTATAAGTAAAAATCAGAAAAAAAAAAATTTTAAAAAAATGAGGCCCTTAAATTTTGGTGAAATTTTGGAGGCCTAGACAACCGCCTAGCTTTCCTAATACTTCAGCCGGCTCTGCTGACAATCATTTTCACTCACCCAAAAGCTCGTCTAGTCAGCATTTCTTCGTTGACTAGTCAACCTTTTATGACGTGTGGATGAAGCAAAACTCGGATATTGGAAGAAGTAAGAGTATCTCCAATGCAAATATACATTTGAAGAAAATTGACTGCCACATAGGATAGAAAGTTAAAAAGTTAGAAAAACTCTCTCCAATACAATTATCTAACTTTAATATGGAGATGATGTGGCAAAAAACAAGTTAGAGAAAATGAAGTTGGGGTCTAATTCTAGAAACTCTCCTAGAAATGCTGACTAAAATTTCTAACTCTTTCCACCAATAATATTAAAGTTTCATTTAATTGTAAAATAAAAGAGGAGAGAGAATAAAATAATTGTTTTATTATGATTGGTCATAAAATGGATGCATATTTGACTTTAGATAATTGTATTGGAGATGTGAATATGCATTTCTCTAAAAAAAATTTCTTCAAAAGTTGGCCCATAATGAATAGAAATGCTGATGTGGAACTATTTAGAAACTCAAAAATGTATATTTACATTGGAGATGCTCTTAAGACAGTTTGCAACCTCATCAAACTTCAGTTACATTAATATGATTATATGGATAATAAAATATTTTATCATCCATATAAAACAATAAACATTTGATAATCATATTAGGAGAAAAATGGAAGTAGGGGAGATAAAATTAATTCTGCATTTCATAAGCCTAACAGAATGCGTTGCATTCATTTAGTAGTTTCCTTCACCACCTATGTTGCTCACTATTTATTTCTAATATATTTCTTAATACAAATGTTGTATTATTAATTAGTCAATGAAAACAGCTTGTGATGTTCATGACCTCTCCTAACCACCATAAGAAATTAAGATTTATATATATACAAAAATTCTATTATCAGTTCGAACTGACAAAAGTTATATCAGTTCCTTACATGTGGGCCACTGGATTTAAATACTTTGACTTGACTGTATGCACTTGTCAGTCAAAGTATTTAAATCCCGTGGCCCAAATACAAGGAACTAATATAACTTTTGTCAGTTCGAACTGATCATAAAAAGACTATATATATATATATTTTAAACTATTACAATAAATTCTGACATCAAATCAGGATTAACTATCCACAGCATCCAAAATAAAAACTCTCTACGCATATAAAATAAGCATAGGATGACTCAAACCCCCGTTAATTTGATGGAATTTGGCTGTCTTTACATGTATTTTCCACGCCATGTGGCATCTTAGGAAATTTTTACGTGCAATATATTGATCCTCTTATGTTCTTTTTACTCTGTTTTAATCATGACTAATTCTAATATGAAAATTGATTATTTGTTTCTAGATGAGAGTTTTCAACTATCAATGAATGACAGCGGAAATGTTATTTCACTTGAATGAGCTATAGTCTTGCTTTTGCAAGCAAAGTCCAGCAAGCTACAAACAAAGACATTGTTGAAGCTACAAATAAAATTTTGGAAATCACAGTCTATAGGCTGGATTTTCCCACAGACGACGCCACTATTGACACCTTAAATTTTGTGTTAACCATATTTGAAGAATCTCTTAAGGAGAGCTCTTGATATGAGATTTCTGGGTTGATTTTTTTATTATTAAAAGCTACTTTTCTCTAGGAGAGAAAACGAAAGTGGTGGTGAGCTTTCAAAGATCGAGCAAAGTTTCAGAGGTAAAAAGTGTTATTCCTGTGATTTGTCTACTATATAGATATATTAATATTGCGTGTAATAAACTCACATACAATACAACACAATGAAAGGAAATTTGAATATAGAATACTTACAGTTTGTAGAGATGCAAGAATTAAAATAATCCGAGCCTTGTGATATTCACAATTTCCTTAACACAATTTTGCTCCCTCCACGAATGGTGTTTAAGGTTATGAACAATTGTCTCCCAGGATAGAACGGATTTCGTTCTTCTAGTAGCAGCACTTCAAACTTAAAGAACCATCGAACTCAAATTGGTGTTTTGTACTCGAAACTTTTGACACTATTTATTTATGCAGAGAGAACAAGAATGTAGAGAATAAATTGATTCAAATGGTTAGAGAGCATCCATATTTATAGACATCCTCATAGCCATTCGAAATGACTCATACCCTTTCGAATGGACATGTCTTTAAAGGAAAGACATATCTTTCAAGAAATGATACCACTTTTATAAAAAGATATAACTCTTATGAAATGATACAATTGTTATGAAAAGTCACAACACTTAACCAAATTTTATCATTCAAATGAAAAATTGGGTGAATACCATACATATGACAATATAGACACTTGTTCGAGTACAGGCAAAAAGGTACTGCATCGGGATAAATAGCCTAGTGGCCTTGAATTTTCCTTAGTGAGAAACTATCGGATTTACTAGCTAATCAATAGACATGATGTTTTTGAATTGTCAGCCGTTTTTATAAACCAAGACAATAGTAACCACACAGTACCTTTTCTAACACAGTTGATCCTCACGTTTGTGTTCGTTTTGGCCTTGAACACCACCTAGATCATGAGTGTTTTAGAGAATTCAGCATTCAATTCTCATAAAAGCAGCCACTTCCATTCACATAGGTGATTTCTATGAAGAGTATCTAGCACATACCCCACTTGCACATACCAAGTTATAAAAATCATTAAAAACGTAACTTATCCTGAGTCTCGCGGCTGATGTGCACTGTCTGATCTTCGAAATGGGCAGGAGTAAGAGTCTCATCAGTACTACTGAGTCATAAACATAGTTTTGTTGTCCATTTGAACCTAGATCTTGGGATCTCCAGTCAACTAGGTTGGGTTGCCACTATGGTGACTCTTAATTATTTATTGGCTTTAAGTCCATTCCCCTTGATGAACTTTCCACTTGCTCTCTACTCAAACCTTTTGTTAGCAAATCCGCAATATTTTCTTTTGACTTTATATAGTCAATGGAAATAATTCCATTCGAGAGCAATTGCCTAACGGTATTATGTCTTCTACGAATATGCCAAGATTTACCGTTATACATATGACTTTGTGCCCTTCCAATTGCTGATTGGCTATCACAATGTATACATATCGCAGGCACAGGTTTTAACCAACATGAAATATCCTCCAAAAATTTTGGAAGCTATTCTGCTTCTTCCCCTGCTTTATCTAAAGCAATAAATTCAGATTCCATTATGGATCGAGCAATACATTTTTGCTTTGAGGATTTCCAAGACATTGTTGTTCCTCTAAGAGTAAAGACATATCCACTAGTGGATTTTGAGTCTTTTGAATCAGATATCAAGTTCGTATAAGTGTAACCTTCAAGTATAGCAGGATATCTTTTGAAGTGCAGTCCAAATCTTTGGGTATATTTTAAATATCCCAAAACCCTAAGAATCGCTTTCCAGTGATCTTTTCTAGGGTTACTCGTATACCGACTTTGCTTACTTACAGAGTAAGCTATATCAAGTCGAGTGCAGTTCATGACGTACATTGAACTGCCTATGATATGTGAGTACTCTAGTTGAGATATGCATTCGCCATTATTTTTAGTGAGATGAAGATTTGCATCAAATGGTGTTCTTTTTGGACTTATATTATACTTTTTGAATTTATCAAGAATTTTCTCAATGTAATGAGATTGCGATAAAATAAGTCCATTAGATGTTCTAGAAATTTTTATTCCTAGTATAACATCGGCAACACCTAAATCTTTCATTTCAAATCGACTAGCTAACATGTGTGTTAGGTTTTTGATTTGTCTTGGCATGTATTCCATATCAAAACGATGTTGTCTTGTAATGTTTAGTGGTCTAAGATTTGAAGATTCAAGTCGTCAAAGAAAGACTTGGCCACAACTCATGCAAGATGCCGGCTTCAAAGAGAAATGTGCTTCATCGGTCTACAAAGGTATATAAGACCTCATTTCTCTTACAAGGCTAGGCACACACACACATGACATTCATATGTGTCCCTTTCATGGTTGAATATCATTTATATATCACTTTCACACACTTGGTAATGTATGCTCATGCATTAGCTTTAATTTGATAAACATTGTAATTTGCATGTTCTAGGACTATGTCTAGGAAAGACATACGTGTGTGATTTTGTGTTTTTTTGTTTCTATATTTTTTGTTTTGGACTTGAACATGTTCTCTTATGATTCCTTATTAAGTCCTGGTCAATTCAGTTACTCATTCATTAGGTTTCGAGTCCAAACGATGTAGCTATGCTGCTTTTCGTTCTCATTCGTTGAGTTATTTTCGTCATCGTATTCCGAGATTATTTCTCAACATTTTGTCAAATTTTCATAGTCTTCGTTGTGCGTGAGGGAGTCAAGATTTGTAATCTGAAGACGGATTCAAAATCGGAGTTTGGAGGCCCAGATACGGCCGAAGAACGCATGCGGTGCGTGGGAGAAGCAAGCGAGGCCAAATGGCCAAGCTTGGCCACCAGGTGTGGAGGTCGTGGGCCACACGGCCAAGGCAGGGCTCTGCCCCCGAGTGGCACATGCGCCCCACATGGCTAGGGGGTGACGTGGCACTCTCTGGTTGGCTGGTTTGCTCCTCTCTCTCTCTTCCTTTTAAAATTCTAAATTCCCTCCCATTCATTTTCAAGAAGAAAAAGTTGAATCCCGCTAGAATTTTCTCTCCAATTTTTCTCATCTTCCAAGCACCATTACTTTCTCATACAAACTCAAAATTGAGTGATTCAAGTTGGAGATTGTTCATAATCGAGTCCTCTACCTTTTCCAAGTGATTTGGCAGCTGTTTGATTGACTTTTCTGGTGGTTGCACATAGAAAACCGAACCAGCTCGAGAATCCAAGGTAGTGTTCATATCTTTGAGATTTCTTCTTTTATAACCTTCAATTACCTTGGGGCTTCTTCTTCTATATGTATGTGTATGTATTATGAATGCTACAGAGAAAGATAGCTTCATAATCAATCTTAGTCAAAGTCTAATTAGAGACATATGTGAACTAGTTTCTTAGATTCTAGGTTTTTCACATGCTTGAGAGTTGTATTGCGATTAGATTGATATATAGGATTATTTGTGACTTGATTGAATCATTTTATGATTAATAATCCTTTGAAATGTGTTTTGATTCTTGATTGATGTAATCTAGGATGTTTGTGTTTTTAGAGATATCTAGGATTCAATTGATTTATCAATATATACATGCTCTAAATCTTTGGCTAAAATATTCATTGAATAAATTTTATGATTCTAGCATTTTTGTGTATGTTTATGACATCTTGAATATGTGCTTTATGTATATGTTTTTATTCAAGTGTTATTTGTATAAATAGAACTATGAGCTTTCGTGTTAGATGCTTTTCACTTGCTCTAGGTTTAATTCATGTTTTTGGCATCTAGATTACTTTACTTGTGTTCTCACTTATTTAGGTCTAGTTGTTCCATGGAATGTATTGATCATATATTCTATGTTGAATAGATTGTTTGTATCATTTGCATTCACATGATCACACTAGGAAGTCCTTGTAAAAGGCATGAAGTTTTGACTAGGACGAGGAGTCCGGATAGTCAAGCAAGGAAGTCTTGGTTAAGACGTGATGTCCGGATAACCGAGCAAGGAGTCATGGCTAGAGTTGGGAGGACTCGGATAGTCATGCATGGGAGGCTCCCTAGAGGTATGAGTGCCTTGGATAGGGAGTTGGCTTGTATGTTGGTAGGCCTAGGCGTATGGATAGACATAGACTCCAAAAGAGCGGGGTACATGGGATGTGTATGCACTCTTGAGGAATTTCTAATCTTTCATCGATGTTGGTTTTGTATGTTGTCCAATATATGGTGGCTTCGTTTCATTGAGGGATTTCGTACTTTCCAATATGGTTGGGTAGACATAGACTCCACTAGGTAGGTGAGCTAAAGATTGGTCACTTTGTGGAATTTCTTATTTACCTTCCAATATATATAAGTACCCAATGGTTGTAGTTCAACTCGTGGATGTTTCCTCCTTGGAGATTTTACCACGTTAAAAAATCTCTTGTGTTAATTATTCTTATCTCTATCTCTTATATTTGTTTATGTGTATGTTGTTATCTTATTGCATATTATTCACTTGTGATGTATATTGAAACAAGATTTTTGTATAGTGTGATTTGTGATCTTAGTCATTTGATCTTATTTGTAAATATAATTCTTTTGTATATTGTATTTCTTGTCTATAGTATTATTTGATTATACTTATAATACATTGAACAGATATTGAAATACAAGTATTATTTGATGTTGAGTTTATGTGTTCTTATACCTCATATAACTAATTGATATTCATAAACTATGCTTATCTTGTCTATGTATGGATTTATGGTTTATGTGTTGTATGTAAGGCTACCTTGAGGGACAAACGAAAGTTTGTTCAAGAGATTGAAAAAGGTGTAAAAACCTATTCACCCCTCCAACCCCACCCCCATCCCCCCCTCTCTAGGTATGCTTTAAGCTATTTAACTCCGTTTGTATACTTTCAATGTGTTTGGTAGCTTTAATGATCTCAATGTTACTTCCCATAATTAACATATCATTAACGTAGAGACAAACAATGACATATTCATTATGAATGCTCTTGACATAAACACAATTGTCACACTCATTAATTTTAAATCCATTTGACAACATTACATTATCAAATTTCTCATGCCATTCCTTAGGTGCTTGCTTTAGTCCATATGAAGACTTAACAAGCCTACACACTTTCTTCTCTTATCTAGGAGCAACGAACCCTTCGGGTTGTGACATATATTTCTTCATCTAATTCATCATTTAAGAATGCAGTTTTAACATCCATTTGATGTATCTCGAGATCATTTAACACAGCTATAGCAATTAACATACGAATAGATGCAATTCTCGTAACTGGTGAATAAGTGTCAAAATAGTCTAGTCTTTCCCTTTGCTTATAGCCCTTGGCTACAAGTCTCGCTTTGTATTTATAAATTGATCCATCAGCTTTCATCTTCTTTTTGAAGATCCATTTACAACCTAATGGTTTATTACCAAGTGGGAGGTCGACCAATTCCCACATATGGTTTTGCATAATAGATTCAATTTCACTACTAATCGCTTTTTTCCAATAAGAAGCTTCAAGAGAAGACATTGCTTCCTAGAAATTTTGAGGCTCATTTTATAACAAATATGTTAGAAAGTCTAGTCCAAAATATGTTGACGTTCATACCCTCTTGTTACGTCTAGGTTCATCGTCATTTGACTCTTGGTCTATTTTCTCTTGACCATCATTTGTCGTAGCAACACGAGGTCTCTTTAGCATACTTGGTTCGTGTGCCATGTTGTACGAAAATACATTTTCAAAGAATATAGCATTCCTTGATTCAATAATCGTATTAACATGCACATTTAGGAATCTCAGATTTATGAACAAGAAAACGATATGCACTACTGTTATAAGCATAATCAATGAATATACAATCAATGGTCTTAGGTCCAATCTTAACCTTTTTGGGGTTAGGAACCGCCACATTTGCAAGACACCCTCACACTTTAAATTTTGAATATTCTAAAGGGTAAAATGGGTACGAGGATGTCTATAAATATGGATGTTCTATAACCATTTGAATCAATTTTATTCTTTGCATTCTTGTTCTCTCTGCATAAATAAATAGTGTCAAAAGTTTCGAGTACAAAACACCGATTTGAGTTCGACGGTTCTTTAAGTTTGAAGTGCTGCTACTTGAAGAACGAAATACGTTCTATCCTGTGAGACAATTGTTCATAACCTTAAGCACCATTCGTGGAGGGAGCAAAATTGTCTTAAGGAAATTGTGAATATCACAAGGCTCAGATTATTTTAAATTTTGTGTTAACCATATTTGAAGAATCTCTCAGGGAGAGCTCTTGATATGAGATTTCTGGTTTTTATTTATTTATTTATTTTATTTTTATTTTTTATTTTATTTTTAATTTTAAAAGCTGCTTTTTGCTAGGAGAGAAAGCAAAAGTGGTGGTGAGCTTTCAAAGATCGAGCAAAGTTTCAGAGGTAAAAAGAGGGTCGGAAATGATGCCGACGATCGCTTCCAACGATTGAAAACGGGAACGCAGAAAAATATTAGCCAAAAAATATTATAAATGCTCTGAGAAATATATGAGAAAGCTTGGGCCATTTTATTAAGAGTTGAAGTCTATTTATACTACAATTCAGACCAAGTGGGCAGACAGGCGTCCATCTCTCATAGGGTGACCTCATTTTACCCTCTAGAATATTCAAAATTTATTTTATCCGGTGAGAGGGAACATTTTACTTTTGGTGCCACTTTTTAGCTCTATTTTGGGCGACGTGGTGAGATTCTCTGGTTTGATGCTGACTTGGGTTGCAAGGATTGGATTGTGATCATTGACCCATGTGACCAAGCTAACTTGTCATCTGTAGTGTTGGCGAACAAATCACTACACGGAAGTGTTGCCAGATTAAACACAAACAAACAATAGCAAATGAAAAAAAATAAGAAGGAAAAGATAATCACCCTTAGGACGACAAGAGAAAGCTCCATTATGAAGTAAATTGTTACAACTATACACGCATGATTCTCTCTACCCATGTTGGATATATTCGTGAGTCCATCAAACCTCTGCAAGCATATCCTCTAAAATATGAGACCCACCGATGTCAGACTCAGAACCCTCTACCACCTTCCTATCCTTTATCATCCGGGAAACCCTTTCCACCGTAAGGGTACCCCACAACATAATCGGGGGATCTCATGTCAAACCCGATAGCCCCTGACAGTGTAGAGACAGCTGTCGAAGCCAGCCAATGAACACCAGACACGAGGCCTGAGACAGCAAAATCGAGACTATATAAACCCCCATTTCTACCATGAAAAGGACAAATTTACTTTCCTAAGAAATTATAGTGTACTTGTAACCCATCGGAAGTGGGAAATTACTTCCATTATACTTAATAGAAAGAGACCTTTTACTTTGTGTTCAACCTCATATCGTGTTTTATATCATATTGTGTACCGAAAGCTCATTTTTAGCCCCAACAATTGGTGCTAGAAGGAGGGGGCGAAATCAGCTCCTTCGTAAAAGCAATGAATCCATAACCCCAAGATCAGTATCCAAGCATAAACCTGAAGTTGAGACCCCCTAGGACTCAAGAGTATGATCAAATCCTGCAACAACAACATAACAACATAACAACAACAACAGCGCTTCCTCCACCGCGTGCCATCTTGCCAAGGCCCGAGGGCGGATCAATTGTCGTAACCTTTTAATTATGACTACTACCCGTACCAAGTGCAATACCCACCGCCTGACCCTTTCACCGGATATCAAGGGCAACCTCGTACTGCCCTCAGATGCAAATGCACCTGTATTACCCGCAAGGACTGCCGCAGTCTTACTACAATTCAGGATATCCATTGGTTTATGCCCCCCAGTAGACGCAACAGTTCTTCCCTTATACAGATGACCCAATGATCCACGGAATCACCAGCAGGCTCGATACATTAGCACAAAACATGACCAGGGTGGTCAATATCGTAGACTGTTAGGGACATCAGGGAGACTCGGATGAAGTCAACTCTTGTGCAAAGAGAGGCCCCACGGAGGACCCATCTAGGGAGAGAAAAAGGCGGTAACAGCATACCGCCCAGTTTGTCAAACCCAACCTGGAGAATACATGAACCATCAGCCACCTCAGAGGGTAGCCGTGGTCACCCGCAGTAGAGAAGAGCGTGACAGAATCATTTAAGAAGATATACCTCGGAGAACTCGCCACCGAAATAATCGCATGGCCAAATCCCACCACCTCGACTGGGACACTAAAAGGAACACCTTGGCAGACCCTGAAGCATTTCGAGCACTCCAGAACCAACTAGCGAAGATTCAAGATCAAATCCATGTTGGCCACTGTTATCCAACAGGACATAGAAAGAGCCCATTCACGGGTGAAATCACCTCTGCATTAATCTCGAACGACATTAAGCTACCGTGAAAAGATATGTGTGGGTTTGGAGGGACAGGAGACCCTGAGGATCATCTTGACTCGTATCTCGATTGGATGAACATGTAGGGAGCCCGTGATGCAGTCAAATGCAGAGTCTTTCCTTTGACCCTCTCTGGTGATGCTCACACATGGTATAGAGGTTTGAGAAGACAGAGCATATCTTTATTCCATGTGTTGTCCAAGGAATTTTGCAACGGTTTTGTAGCTAGCAGAAGAAGAAAGAGGCATATGGTCCACATGAACTCCATCAAGCAACCTGACTCCGAAACTATCAAAGACTATATGAAGCGGTTTAACGAGGTTGTGAGGCAAGTCCAGAACTTCAGCGAGGTCGAAGCTATCATAACTTTCACTCAAAGACTCCAGAAGGGCCGTCTGAGTTGGTCTCTTTCCAAAAGAGGATCTTCCACTTATCGAGAACTCATGGATAAAGCTGAGAAGTACGCCACAACTGAAGACATCACTGACTCTAAGACTCAAGAAACCACTGCAGAATCCACAGACCACAAAAGAAGTGGGGCAAGCAGAATAGGGACAAGGGAAAAGAGCCCCAAGTGTCTAGGTTAGTCAACACGAGGCGGTTGAAATCCTAGGCCACTGAGAAATAGGTTCGAATTATTCGACAGTTAGACTCCCCTAAGGTTCCTGCTCGACAAAATGCTCGAAATCGTAAGCAAAGAAAAACTACTCCAACCACCAAAATCGCTTCACTTGCCCTCAGATAGTAGAAACCGGAGAGCAAACTGCAAGTTCCACAAAGACCATGGACACAACACAAGGAACTGCCGCGATTTAAAGGATTAAATCGAAGAACTGATTCGAAATGGAAAGCTCTGAGAGTGCGTCAACCCACAGGACTCAAACGACAAGACAGTAAAAACTAACCATCCTCTGAATGTTCGATCCAACACCGACGTGTAGGATTTGAACGATGATGAACCCATCAATTTCATCCTCACTGAGCCCATCACAGGGGAATTCGGCTTATCATCCTCCGGTAAGGCTCCCGTTTCAGTTTGTTTTACATCAACACCAGAGGATCCACTGAGAAATTGGGACCCGATCTTCTTTTCCACTTCTGATGCCCAAGGAATCAGATACCCCCACTGTGACACACTCATTATCTCAGTGAAGGTAGGAAACTGGATGGTGAAAAGAACTCTCATCGACCATGGAAGCTCACTAGACATAATCCATTGGGATCCTCTCCAGAAATTGGGATATACTCTTCGGTAATTGCAAGCCTTCAGATACTATATCAAAGGTATCAGTGGACATCGAACAAGGCCAGTTGGCCAAATCGACCTCTCAGTACATTTCGAAACCATGCCACAAATCTGTACCATATGGGTCAGCTTCCAGGTAATCGACATACCCTTCCCCTTCAACATCCTTATTGGGAGACTGACCCTCTATGCCCTCAAAGCCGTAACCAACGTATACTCCTTGAAAATCAAGTTTCCCACCAACATGAGTCTAAGAGAAATGAGCGCGAACTAGGAGGAAAACAAAATGTGCATCCAGATCGGATCGAACCCGGTCCTCACGATCGGAAACTACCTGGTGCCTGCCATTAGAAGGCTCACGGGAAAGCATAGGAGGCCGAAGAAAAAGAAAATTGGGGACATAGCCGAAGCACATGCCTCCAATAGAGCACAGTTTGACGAAACACATGTCACCAGTCTCGACCCTCGAGAGGTTAGATCATAGCCAACCAGAGAAGCAATTGAGCCTCTAGTGAAAATCTCACTATTGGACAAAGATCCAGAAAAAATAGTCCTTATCGGAGCCAATCTGATCCCCCGGGTCAAGGACGACCTGACCGAACTCTTGAATGAATTTTCTGGCATATTCACATGGAGCCATACTGACATGCCGGGAATCAACCCTTCGATTATTTCCCACTCTTTGAGTGCCGACCAGTTATTTAAGCCAGTATCACAAAAGAGAAGGTCATTCAACAGCGAACGATATGAAGCAGTTGCCACAGAAATCGATAAACACCTAAAAGCCGGCTTCATCTGAAACTTGGACTACAATGAATGGCTATCAAAAGTAGTCTTGGTAAAGAAGAAAGACAGAAGGTGGAGGATGTGCGTGGATTTCACCGACCTAAATAAGGCATGTCCGAAAGATAGTTTCCCGCTACCGAGAATAGATCAGCTGGTGGGCGCGACATCAGGGCACGAGTTGCTCAGTTTCATAGACACGTACTCTAGCTATAACCAAATCCGAATGAACGAAGAAGACGAGGCCAAGACGGCGTTCATCACTGACAGGGGAGTATACTGCTATCGGGTGATGCCTTTCGGCTTGAAAAACGCTGGGGCAACATACTAGAGGCTTGTTAATCGGATATTCTCTAATCAAATCGGAAGAACCGTGGAAGTTTACGTCGATGACATGCTGGCCAAGTCAGTGACCACGGAAGAACATGTCCCCATCCTCCGATAGACATTCCTTCTTTTAAGACAATATCAGATGTGGCTCAACCCTACTAAATGTGCTTTTGGAGTTTCCTTAGGGAAATTCCTTGGATTTATGGTTCATCAGCGGCGGATCGAAGCAAACCCCAAAAAAATCAGAGCAGTGATAGATCTCCTCCCACAGAGAAGAATGAAAGACATCCAGAAGCTGAACGGCATGATTGTCGCCCTATCTAGGTTCATATCAAAATTGATGGACCATTGCCTCATGTTCTTTAAAGCCTTGAAAAATAAAAGGGACTTCTGCTAGACATTCGAGTGCCACGCCACATTCAAAGACTTGAAAGCTTACTTCTAGAAGCCGCCTATGCTAGCAAAGCCCACGATCGGTGAAAGACTTTTTCTCTATCTAGCAATTTTGGAGGCCGCGGTAAGTTCAGTCTTGATCAAAGAAGAAGGATCCACTTAGAAAGTAGTGTATTATGTCAGTAAAAGCATGACCGATCCCGAGACACGGTACCCGGAGATCGAGAAATTGGCCATTAGTCTCATCGTGGCCTCCAAAAAGCTCAGGCCCTAATTTCAGTCCCATCTGATTACTGTCTTAACAAACTAACCACTCAAGCAAGACTCCAGAAACCTGAATTGGCCGGAAGGTTCACCAAGTGGGCACTAGAACTCAATGAGTTCGACATCCAATTCAAACCAAGTACATCAATTAAGGGACAAGCTGTTGCCGATTTCATCGAGAAACACTCAAATCCCGAAGTACTAAACCTGTCCATCGAATCGAGGGAAATGTTTATCCACGGATCCTCCAACCGATATGGTAATGGAGCTGGTATCGTAATCAAAGCACCAGATGGTAGCATAACTCAGACAACCTTTTGATTCGACTTTAAGGCGACGAACAACATCGCGGAATACGATGCCCTGACTACCGGATTGAAGGTCATCTTAAACATAGGGACCAAACATCTTATCATTTGCAGTGACTCCCAACTGATCGTCAACCAGGTTAACCAAGATTACTAGGCGAAAGACCCCGAGATGATCAAATACCTAAAACAAGTCAGAACCCTGATGGCCAAATTTGTCTGATGCGACCTCCTTCGAATACCCAGAGACCACAATTCCCAAGTTGAAGCTCTCGCCAAGCTCGCTTCAACCACGGACATGAAGTTACCGCGGACTGTCACGGTGTTTCGCTTACCGTAGTCCAGTATAGATGAGGAGCAAATATCGGTGTATTAGTCCTGGTCCCTGAACCTGATGAAGAATCGTGGATGACCCCTATTATGAACTGCCTCCGGGATGGAACTCTCCCATCGGAAAGAAATGCGTCACATAGAATCTGAAGGCAAGCTCCTTGTTACATAATCATAGACGAAATCCTCTATTGACGCGGTTTGTCACTCCCATACTTCCAATGTGTTAGCCCCCCATTAATTGAGCAAATCATGAAAAAGCTCCATAGAGGGATCTATGGTAGCCACTCTTCCGGTAAAAACCTAGGCCACTGGATAACCAGGTAGGGGTACTTCTGGCTTACACTTTTTAAAGAATTGAAAAAGCACGCGGAGTCCTACGATCGTTGTCAGAGAATAGGATTTATTCCTCACCTCCACATGAAGGCATTGACTCCGATGTCATCACCATGGCCGTTCTCGTGATTCGGTGTCAACATCATCGGCCCATTAGGGATGTCCAACAAAAGATTCGTCGTTGTAACAATCGATTATTTCACTAAGTAGGTGGAAGTGGAGGCCTTAAAAATAGAACCGAAGCTAATACAACGAATTTCATTAAGCATTCCATCATTTCAGATTTGGAGTACTAAACACCCTCGTGGCAGACCATGGAACTCAATTTGACAATGCTAACCTCATAAGGGTCTGTTCGAAGTATCACATACACCTCAGATTCGCCTCACCGAGCCACTTTCAAAGCAATGGATATGTGGAGGTAGTCAACAAAACAATCAAAACCCTCCTCAAAAGAAAGTTGCAAGCGCGTAAAGGAGCCTAGGTGGAGAAACTCTGGAGGTTCTATGGGCAATCCGAACCATACCACATTCAGCCACGGGAGAAACTTCGTACGCCCTCACATTCGGATGAGAGGCTGTCATACCCATCGAAACAAATGTTCCCACTAGGTGGGTATCTCTCTATAATTCAATCGATAATAAGAAGAACTCCGACAATGTCTCGAAGAATTGGAGGAGAGGAGAGGAGAGGAGAGGAGAGGAGAGGAGAGAAGAGACCTTGCCCGAATCCGAACCACCCATAGCCAACAGAAAATGGCCAAGTATTATGACAACAAAGTTCGTGTCTGGCGATTTGGGCCATGAGATTTGTACTTAAAAAGGTAACACTAGCCACTATGAAATCTTCCTCCAGTAGTCTGGGGGACAACTGGGAAAGGCCATACATTGTGGACTCTCAACAAGAGGGGCTTACAAACTGAAAACCAAATATGGTACGCCACTGAAGAACCCTTGAAATGCGAACCACCTGAAGAAGTACTACCAATGATGATCTGGTAACTTGTACAAATGTAATTCCGGATGTATTAATCTTCCCTCATTTGTACGAAAATGATAGCTTAAAACTTTTTCATGAATTCTCTACCTTCATCTATGTGTGTAAATAATTTTAGAAATCTCCATAATCGAAGCATAAAGTCTTCTTAATTCGAAGCATGAAAGTCTCTACATGGTCTTAATCCTGAGACGTCACCGAGAGTGCCTAAAGTTTCCACGATCGGAGCAGAAAGTCTTCTTAAATCGGAGCAAAAATGTCTCGACAGGGTTTTAACCCCGAGACGGCACCGAGAGTGCCTAAAGTGTCCATATTCGAAGCATAAGTCTCCTTAAATCAGAGCATAAGTCTCCTTAAATCGGACATAAAAGTCTCGACAGGGTCTTAACCCTGAGACGACACCGAGAGTGCCTAAAGTCTCTATGATCGGAGCATAAAGTCTCGACAACATCCTAACCCTAAGACAATACCGAGAGTGCCTAAAGTCTCCACGATCGGAGCAAATAGTCTCCATAATCGGAGCATAAAGTCACTACAGGGTCTCAACCCTGAGACGTCACCGGGATTGCCTAAAGTCTCCACGATCGAAGTAGAAAGTCTCCTTAAATCGGAGCATAAAAGTCTCAATAAGGTCTTAACCTCAAGACAGCATTGAGAGTGTCTAAAGTCTCCACGATCGGAGTAGAAAGTCTCCATAATCGGGGCATAAAGGCTTGACAGGGTCTTAACCCTGAGACGTCACCAGGAGTGCCTAAAGTCTCCACGATCGGAGCAGAAAGTCTCTATAATCGGGGCATAAAGTCTCGACAGGGTCTCAACCACGAGACGTTACCGGGAGTGCCTAAAGTCCCCACAATTGGAGCAAAAAATCTCAATAAGGTCGCAACCCTGAATCATTGAAATAAAACCTGATTTGGAAACCGACAACGGAATATTAAAACCCTTTGATTGTTTAAATTAGAATAACTATTCATCACAAACTTTAAGTTTCAACTCTCGATTGCCTTTAGCTATAAAGCACTTGATGTGCCTTTCCCACTGACAACGAATCATAAAAACTATTTGATAAAATACAAGTTTACTAGATCATCTATAGTAGACATAAAAACATCCGATATATTGAATTACCGATTAAGGGTTTCAACGATCACATTCAAACATAACCGAGTACTATGACTTGGCAATAATAATAAATAAAAATAATAGTATGAATAACAAAGTACGAGCATTCTGATATATGGCTCAAAAGTAGCCGTTATAAAAATATACCGGGGGGACAACCTCCGAAATGATAAAGATTAACATTAAAGAAAAGACAGATATTGAAAAAGCAAGTTCTGAGGTCAACCGTGCATAATGCCTTTCCCCTTTCCAAGCGCATCTCCCCTGGTGAACCTCTCATCATCCAAAGAAACTACTGCAAGCTCCTCATCCGAGATAGGCTCCACTGCAAAGTCTCCGGATATGTCCTTCACCAGATCTGCTGCCTCCCTCACTCGAGTCTTGATGGCCTTCTTCAATTCTACGTCAAAGGCAGAGAAATCAAATTCAGGGTATGATTGGAGCAACATCTCCTTGATCTCTTTCTCCGCACGGTCAAAAATCTTCTCTTGATTCTTGTTAAATTCATTAGAGACCAAAAACAAATCAACAGCGTTATATTTGAGATCTTCCTTCATCCTCCTGATGGTCTCATTTGCCTTCTTGACGCGCCCACGGTAGTCGAAAAGCTTGGCATGCTTCTCTCTGCATTCGGATTTAGCCCTCCGATAGGAGGTGGACATTTCACCGATAACGGCCTTCTGAAACTCAATTGTGGCCAACGCGTCTCGGAGCTTGTAATCCACCTTCTCATTCTCCCTTTTCAACTTCTCATACTGCTCCCTCTTTTCTTCATACCTTCTCTCTATCTTGAGGAGGTTACCAATGGCCTATATTCCGAAATAGAAGGTGTTATCCTGAAAATCCGTCGGATGTTTTCCCCGGATAACCTGGACCGCGGTGTACCGCAGCTGGCCTGGACCGGGTAGGGGTGAAGCCCCTTTGGACCGGATACCAGGGACCGATACTATGCAATAGGACCGGTCTTACACGATGGAACAGAGGTTGAGGTAGCGTGCTGGTGTAGGAGGTGCGGCTGGCACATCTTTGGAGGGGTAACAAGGTGGGTTTTTTATTACTTAACAGCGGAGTACAACATACATCAGTCTACATACACCATCCGGCTAATACAAAAGGGTTACTAGCGGGATGGGGATACAACATGCAAGAGTCCAAACTAGGCGGGGAGGTCACTCAATAGGTTGCATACGGGAGCTTTATCTAGACGAGACAGCAGCCAAGTAGCACCCATATAGGAGCTTTTACTAAGCGGGGTAGTAGCCAAGTAGAACACACACATAGGAGCTTTGACTAGGCGGGGAAGTAGCCAAGTAGAACACACACACATAGGAGCTTTGACCAGGCAGGGTAGTAGCCAAGTAGAACACACACATAGGAGCTTTGGCCAGGCGGGGTAGTAGCCAAGTAGAGCACACACATAGGAGCTTTGACTAGGCAAGGTAGTAGCCAAATGGAACACGCGCATATAGGAGTTTTGACCATGCCAAGTGGGAGGTTTTTTGTTTTCAAGGGCCAACCCCTTCCTCTGTGGGATGTAGGGGCATTTTATAGTGTCTCTGGTAAGGGGTAGGTGGAGGTCCTCTGTTTAGGCGGGAACCCCCTGTTAAATCCCCACCGTTCCCTCCTCTCCTATCCACAATGGCGGTCACAAGGAATCAAGGATCAGGATTGCGCCCTACTAGCTTTGCCTTGGCAGGAGCATCCGTTTTGGTAGGTGGGGGCCCTAGTTCCTAGGGCGCAATTGGCGGGGCTGATCCCAGCCATTGATCTAGGGCAGGATCGGGGTTACCACACGCCTTGGAGGGTTCCGATCACTCCACCTAGGCCTCAGGCCCAAATCAGAGCCTCTGTAGGGCTGAGGTGGTGAAAAGTTGGCATTTTCACGAGTTTTGATTGGTCACAAGGGGCCTTCGTGGCGGTGGGAAGTCGTTGTCAAGGTTCTGGCCTGGCGGGGGACAGTGTCAGCGCCTGTCCCGCTGCACCCTGTCAGGCGTTCCCTTCCACCATTTCCTTCTTCGTGCTGGCTGCATTTCTGCAAGTATTTTACTGAGAAAACCAGCATCCTCTTGCATGTAAGGGATAGTTGACCTCCAATTAGGGCTGAGATGGAACGTCATCCAGCCGTTGATGTAGTGCGGCTAGTAAGCGATCTCGACCGTCGGTTGCTGTCTTTCCTCTGTCATGCTTACTGATTCCTTATTAATGAGGTGACGTTGGTGCCTTGCAGGTGTTCTCAGCACCCTTTTCATCCCATGTGAGCTGGAAGCAGGGGCTGGCGTCAGCCCTTACGAAATAGGAAACGCTAGCGAGCTCCCAGGGGTTCTTCTAGAGATGATCGCTTGAGTCGTAGGAGGGTGCTGTGGGGGACGAGGTAGTGACCTCTGTGGCGAGTATGGCTACTAGAGCAGAACTGTTGCTAGAAGACGTGGTTCTTCTTATTGGGTGATGGAGCGGGAGCCGGGTTCCAGATGGGCCGTGGCTTTAGAGGCGAGCTCCCGCCTAGGTCAGGTACCCTTTCTTCGTAAGCGCTCTCATAGGAGGAAGCCGGTTCTGGGTCGCGCAATGCTTAATCCTAGCGCACCCTTGAGGAGGCGCGGTTACAAGAGGCCGGGTCCTTGTTCCTAACAAGCGGGCTGGACTAATCAGGAGTGTCATCGTGGTACGCAATGAAGTGGTTTGGTCCCCTAGTGGGAGAAGCTCTTCCTTGAATTAATTGCCTAAATTTCTGGTTAACAGAAGAATATCATCATCCGATATAATTAACTTAGAAAGAATAATACGATGTAACTCATCAATCCCCCGAGAGGGAGTTACCTGCCACATGTTGCCTTGTGCATTCTAGATCCTGTCAATGTTAGACATCTTCCCATAGCCCGACATCTCCCGGCCCCTCAACAGGTCTTTCCTGTAAGCACATAAGTACTCCACAACTGAATCAAGGTGGATTGGCCTAATCCCAGAATTGAGATCACGTGCCAGAGGATCCATGTATAATTCGGGGAAAGCCCTGCATCCTTCACATACAGGTCCTGTAGGGAATCCCCGGGCAACTCTTTATCATATTCTATCTCCACATGGGATTGTGACCCATTAGACCATGTCTTGGGTAAAGCTTTCAAGGAGATGGCATTTAGGATTTTAGGCGTCACTTTCGAGATCGTAACAGACCCGGAGGCATCAGTAGTCCACGTCTTTTTTAGTGGCGGCTTTACTCCGGAGTCTTCCCCCTTTTTCTTCAATGAGGGGCCTGTCAGGATCACGCGCTTCTTCTTCTTCTTCTTCTTTTTCTTCTTATTGCCATCTTCTTTTCCCCGATCCACCATCCTTTGCTTTGCTCCTATAGTGAGCTTCCCTACAATTGGAAGAGGAAAGATTCAAAACAACAGGCTGAAGGAAAGCTGACACGTTTACCACCGATGGAATCACAATCAAAGAGACTCTTACTCTTCTTTTCTAGATTCTTATCGACCTTCCACCTTCGATCCTCCAAAAGCGTAACGATAAAATCAAGTTCATGGAGCAATCGGTCATCTAGAAGATAATCGATGTGTCTCATCATCGATGAGACTAACCAAGCCTCTGAAAGGTGCTTCTTCTCCATCTTAGAAAGATCCTCTAGGGGAACACACTCCCATGCAGCTGTCGAAAAAGCACACTTAGATAATAAAAATAACACTAAATGAAAATAAGTATGCATAAATACCGATAAAGCCTAAAGAGGCCCTAAACACTTGGGATATTAAACACTGAACGAACTCTCTGCGGAAGACCACCGAGCTATAGATCCTTACCCCAGTCGCCTTCCGCGACAAACCAAGTCTTCTTCCACTCTTTTTTGGAAGATGGTAGCCTAGTGATCAGAGGTTCATCGTCTTGCTTATCACAACAAGCAAGAGCCCACCAGTCGTCACCCCTTGATTTATAAGAATAAAGGCTGTAGCAGTGTCCAATCTCTACAAATGTAGGAGCCAAAAAATTCATACTCTGCTATAAGGTGAACATCCCGATAACTATTTGTTATTCTGAAAAATCCATCGGGGGTTTCCCAGGATAACCTAGACCACGGAGTACGGGTGCACCGTAGTTGGTCTAGACCAGGTAGGGGATAGCTCCTCGCTTCCCGGGGTAGGTACCGGGGAGGCCCTTGGTCCGGTTGCCAGAGATCGGTTCAATGCAGTAGGACCGGTCCTACGAGCGGGGATGAGGTTGAGTTCATGTAAATAAGGATGTGACAAATGCAATTTTATTACCACGAAAGGAGGGATCTTTTTATTCCTTAACGATGGGGTACATTGTGAGCCATTACATGAGCTATGATTACAACAAAAGCAAATGGAACAGGGGTAAGATACCCTAGCTAAATGGGAGTTAGCTCGCAAGGGCTTTAGCTAAGCTAGGTGGTAACCATTTAGATCAGGCTTAGGAGCTCAGGTCAGGAGGGGCAGTAGCCAAGTAAATACACATAGGAGCTTTGTCTAGGCAGGGTAGTAGCCAAGTAGGAAACGTATAGGAGCTTTGTTTAGGTGAGGTAGTAGCCAAGTAGGATACGCATATGAGCTTTGTTTAGGCGGGGTAGTAGCCAAGTGGGATGTCTCGGTTTTCAGGGGCCAACCCCTTATTCTTGGAACGTAGGGGTATTTATAGTGTCTCTTCCTGAGGGGTAGGTGGAAGCAGCTTATTTAGGCGGGAACTCCCGATTCCATCTCCACCGTCCCTCCTTGTTAGCAATCGCGATGGTACAGAACCAAGGGCTAGGATCACTCCACCGTGTTTTTCCTCTGTTGAGGGCTTGGTTTTGGTAGGTGGGGGCCCTAGTCCCTAAGGCATAATTGGTGGGCATGATCCTAGCCCCTAGTTTTTTGCAGGACCGTGGCCGTCACACTCCTTAAAGGGTCTTAATCATTCCACCTAGGCCCTAGGTCCATGTAGGCGTTTCTCTAGGGCTGATATGGTGTACAGATGGTGTTTCCAGGAGTTTTGGTTGGCTGGATAGGTCATTGTTGTAGGGGGAAGTCGTTATCTAAATCTGGCTTAGAGGGGGACAGTGTTAGCGCCTGTCCTGCTGCACACTGTCAGGCTCCTTCTTCCACCATTTTCTTCTTCATGCTTGATGCGTTTCTGCGAGTGTTTTACTGGAGAAACAAAGCATCCCCTTTCATGTATGGGATAATTGACTTCTGTTAACCGCCAAAAATGGCAGAGACCAAAAAAGAATTTTCCACTGGTCCTGAGAAGAAAGCTGGGATGCAAAGTGACAGTGGGAAAGATGTTCGGGTACCCCATCTGCCAGCTGACGGGCTAGAATAAAAGCTCCTACCCACCTCAACTAGGTCCAAGGTCTTCGGAGCCAGGAAAGCATTAGAAAGCCGTAAAGAGAAAGGCCCTAGAGACACAACCATCACGAGATCCTAGAGCCCACCTACCCCGAGTACCTCGATACCCGGGTATCCGGGTATCCCGATACCTGGAACCCGATATCTACAAACATCGCTTTAAGAGGAGCAAGAGCGAATGCGGGATACCTATAGTACCCCTACCAGCAAAACTCGTGACATATACATAAAAAGACAACACCAGGATCCCAGTATACCGACCTTGCTGAAGTAGGAGGCGAGCACCCCGAAGAGCAGACCACATATAAAGACAAACATTAAACGCCACCGTTCAAGATAGAAATTCAAGTTACAACGCGGCATTCATTCTTGCCATAAAGAATCCTATTTCGAATAGGGGTCAACTTATTTGGAACCGAGAAAGAAGGAATCGCTTGATCTTTCGGGATCAATGTCTCGATGAATTCGTTAGACTCCAAAGGAAGGCACGTGCATCACTGAAACCCTAGACCGAAGTTCTAGGAATGTTCAGCAAGAAAGCAGGCCTATATATGGATGATATGTTCACAAGAAAAGGGACCTGACTTTTTTTCTACTTATCGACAGGCACGAAAAGCTCCATCTCCATGGTCCACCAAGTCGTTTTATTTTCTCCCATACTGTAATCTCGATAGTTCAAGCATTGAGTTGTAAAAATCTTATTAAAGTCATTTATATATACATAAACAGTTTTATGCTTTCATACTTTCACCATATCAGAAAATTATCCCTCCTACTACTTGCACCTATTATTCTTAGTAGATTCATAAGATCTAGCGGGGTATCGGGATACTGCATATCCCGCTAGCCTAGATCGGTATAGATCCGGGCCCTTCATATATCGTTAATTTAAAATTGCACACCGGTGACAATTTTGGGGTGCAATTTTAGGTTAACAACTTCCATTAGGGCTGAGATGGAGGGTGATTTTACCGTTGATGCAGCGTGGCCAGGGGATGATCTCGACCGTAGGTTACTTGTCTTCCCTCATTCGTGATTGCTGTCTCACATTAATGGACTGGTGCTGTGTCTTTACAGGTGCTTCCAGTCCCTTCTCCATCCCATGTGAGCTAGGGCGAGAGCTGGCGTCAGCTCTTCCGGAGCAGGGGTCGCTAGAGAGTTCCAATGAGTTCTTCTAGAAGGGGGTCGCCCCGGTTGTAGGAGGGTGTTATGGGGGACTGGGTATGCATCACTTAGGATGGCTTCTAGCTGGGTTGCTGGCTGGGAGCAGGTCCTATACTAGAACATGTAGTTTCTCTCAAGGGGCGTTCGAGAGGAGCCGGGTTAACGATGGACCGCTTCTTGGAGGCGGGATCTTGGTTGGACCGATTCTCCTTTCCCACTAGGAATATTAGGGGAGCCTCCCAGATCTTAGTCTGAACTGTGCTCCGGCCCGGTGGTTCTAGAGGAGGCGCGGCACCTGGAGGACCGGGTGTTTCTTCCCATCAGGTGTCCTCCAGGTGTTTTAGCGTGACCCGGGATGCTTCCAAGGGGGGTGCTAGGGAATAGCAAGGTCCTTTAAGTGGAAAAACTCTTCCTTGAATCAATTGCCCATTTTCCCAGTTAACACTATTCTCCAAGCATTCGGGTTTAACTATACCGGAGCAATCCTTATCTCCCTTAGAGCCCTCCGAATATACGGCTGAAGCGGTAACCTAGCACCGATCTCTAGGAACGCTGGATGAAAAACCACAGAGGCTCCTTCAGGGTTGCTCACCCTTTACCCCACTCTGGGCATCCTCAGGCCCACCGATTCGGGCATCGAGAAATCCGTTGTAATCCGTCTGAGCTTTGCTTCATCCAGCTTGTTCTCCCTCACATGGTTTATCGCGAACCTCGTGTGATCTATCTCATGTCATACAAACTCCTCGAAGTTATAGCCCTCTTGATAATTGTTAGGGCGCGGCCGCGCCATAGCCCTCTGAATGTCAGGGTGCGCTTGCAAAATTTCCAGATCCTCTGCACCCGAGCTTTGTTGATCCCTAAACAAATCCTTGATACTACTTCCCTCGGATGACCCACTCGTCTAAGACCCAAAGGAACTCAACGACTGTACGGGATTCAACGTCCTAGCCTTACGAACCTAGAGCATGTGAAAAGACCTAACACATGTGGCTCCTAGTTTCGTTCACAAATATAATACTTGAATAAATCATATATATGAAGCACATATTTAAGATATTAAAAACATACACCAAAAATGGTAGAATCACAAAATATGATAAATGAATATTCTAGTCAACATTTAGAGCAAGGATATAATTATCAATCAATTAAATCCTAGTAGGCTCTAAATACAAAATCAAAATGTGCTAAACCTAGATTTGTTTAATTAAAGGATCCAAGCACATGCCAAGGTTATTGATCATAAAATGAATCAATCAAATCACAAATAACCCTAGATATCAAACTAGTCACAATACAACACTCAAACATGTGAGAAACTAGAATTATAGAAAACTAGTTCACATTTATCTCTAAATAGACTATATTAGATTTGATTTGAAGCTATCCTTCTCAATAGCATTCACCAAACATACACATACATATAGAAGAAGAAAACCCAAGGTAATTGAAGGTTTAAAAAGATGAAAACACAAAGTTTAGTCAAATACCTAAGAATCACAAGCTGGTTCGATTTTGCGGGTAGAGCCACCACAAAACTCGATCAAACAACTGCAAACTCTCTTGGAAAAGGTAGAGGACTTGATTACGAAGATTCTCCAACTTGAATCACTCATTCAGAGTCCGAATGAGAAAGTTATGGTGTTTGGAAGGTGAGAAAGTTACAGAGAAAAATTCTGCATATATGTTTTCAATTTTTCTTCTTGAAATGAAATGGGAGGGAAATGAGATATTTAAAAGAGAGAGAGAGAGAGAGAGAGAGGGAATTTTCGTGGCCAATGGAAGGCTGCCACAACACCAACCCGTGAGAGGCGAGTGAGCCTTACAGGGCAAAGGGGTGTGTGGGCCGTGAGACTCACGCGCCCTTCACGGGCTCCTTCCAAAATTGCCTTTGGCCATTGCTTGCCTCCCTTGCGCTCCTCTCGCGTTCTTTGGCTGTATTCGGGCCTCCGAACTCTGAATTTGAATTTGAATCCTTCTTCAGATTATGAACCATAACTCCCTCATGCACAAGGAAGACTACGAAACATTGATAAAAGGTTGAGAATTCGACTCGGTACACGACGACGAAGACAACACAACATATGAGAACGCAAAGTAGCGTAGCTTCCTAGTTTGGACTCGCAATCTAATGAGTGAGCAACCAAAATGATCGGGACTCAATAAGTAATCATATGAGATCATGTTCAAGTCCAAAAACAATAAAACAAAAATAAATAAACAAAAAGTCACACAAGTATGCTATTTCCTAGAGATAGTCCTATAACATGCAATTTCACAATGTTCAAATTAAATCTAATGTATGTGCATACTTCAACAAGTGTGTGAATGTGTTATACCAATGGTGTACAACTATGCAGGGACACATATGAATGCCATGTGTGTGTGTGCTTAAGCCTTTTAAGAGGAATGAGATCTAATATACCTTTGATGAGTAATGTAGCTTACTCCTCTTTGAAGACACCATCTTGCATGGAAAGTTGCCAAGTCTTCCTTGAAGCTTGAATCATCATCAAACTAAGACAACTAAACAATACAAGAGAAACAACGTTTTGATATGGAATTCATGCCAACACAAACCAAAAATCCTAACAGATAGAACAAAAGGAAAAGAAAGAAGGGTTCACTTGGAGGCTAACCTGTTTTACACTTCCACCACTTGACTCTGAAACCGCTCTGATCAACTCAAAAAACGTAAATGAGGAGTTGGAGACCCTACACCACTATTTATAGAGGCCAACCCCATGGAATATGAAACGACGCAACGGTTACTTTCCCGAGGTGCCAGCTGGCTGCCACCTCACCTTGCTTGCCATGTGGCATCCTCTTACAGGACCACGATGAGAGCCAACTCAAACCAAACGGGCCTGGACCACCATAATTGAGCCCAGCAACCATGGACCATCTGTCAAGCCCGCGACTGATCACCCCACCAATAACTCCGAGCGACTGGCTTGATGGGGAATTGTTGGATATATTCGTGAGTTCGTCAGACCTTTGCAAGCATATTCTCCGGAATATGAGACCCACCGGTGTCAGATTCGAAACCCTTTATCGCCCTCCTATCCTTCATCATCCGGGAAACCTCTCCACCGTAAGGGTACCCCGCAACATAATCAAGGGATCTCATGTCAGACCCGACAGCTCATGAAAGTACAGAGATAGTTGTCAAAGCCAGCCAATGAGCACCAGACACGTGGCCGGATGCATCAAAATCGAGACTATATAAACCCCAATTTCTACCATGAAAAGGATAGATTTACTTTCCTAAGAAATTACAATGTACTTGTAACCCATCAGAAGTGGGAAATTACTTCCATCATACTTAATAGAAAGAGACCTTTTACTTCGTGTTCGACCTCATATCCTGTTTTATATCATATTGTGTACCGAAGGCTCATTTTTAGCCCCAACAACCCCAAACCCGATTACACCCATTGCCCACTCTTTGAGATATAGGTTATTATAGTCTATTTATATGAGTTACAGAGAGTTTAAACCTACAAGAAAATCTATCTCCTATACGTACAAGATTTACTTATTCCACTTAAATACTATTTCCTTTTTATGACAAGTCTTCTTATAAAGAAAAATCATTTTCCTATAATCATAAGAACTTCTAGAAACAATATATTTCCTTTTCCACTAATATCCCGATTCAACGCATGCTTGTGATTGACAACGATTTGAGTTGCAGTTGGCCACCCGCTTCATAAACCATATTAACGTCACTGGAATTGACTGCTTAGAAAACCGCAATCCACGCACTACATCACCTAAGACCGCTGTCCTCACCGCTGTGCGATGCACAGTGCAAGGCACATCGTTTCCTTCTTAGAACAAGACCATTGTCTGTACCACTATGCGTTGCACAACGCAAAGCACATCGGTTTCCACTGGAGTGCAAAGCACAACAGTTTCCATTGGAATTGGACAGCTGTGCAATTGCATAGCGCAAGGCACAACGGTTTTCATTGTTCTTCAAGGTCTTCACACATCCCTCAAACATGATCTCATACTTCCAAATGTTCTCACGTCTCTGGGAAGTCTCCACATTGGTTGCATCCTGTTTGGTAATCATTAGAAATTCGAACCATATCCAACATGTAAAGCATCTGGATGAGTTTGTTTGTAAAGGATAAGAGGTGGTCCCCCCACTATTTTGAATTTGTTTGTAAAGGATAAGAGGTGGTCCCACCACCGATTTGGATTTCTTGCTTACGTCATTTTGTGTGGCGGGATTTCTTACCCTTTGGATTTCTTGCTTACGTCAAAATGGACCGCTGTGCAATTTCTTACCGATTTGGACAAGAAGCCACTTTTTTGTTATGAGACTCCTCTATTGACATGGCTCCCTTCTTTCTAGATTTATCTTTCTTTTATTGTCTTTTCTCACATTTTCTTAGGTCATTGAGTAATGAAAGCTTCTTGGCTGTGGTTTCTCTTCAAACCTAGCTCTTTTGGTTCCCATGTCTTCTAGAGGTGTTCTAGTGAGAGCCTACTTAGGACTATGGATTACTTTATGTCGTTAAATATCTATGTTTCACATAAATACTATTTCCTTTTTATGACAAGTTTTCTTGTAAAGAGAAATCTTTTTCCTATAATCATAAGAACTTCTAGAAACAACATATTTCCTTTTCCACTAATATTTCATGCTTCAACGCATGTTTGTGATTGACTATGATTCGAGTTGCGGTTGGCCAGTTGCTTCCTAAACCGTATTAATGTCACTGGAATTGACCGTTCAAAAAACCGTGATCCACGCGCTGTATCACCCAAGACCACTGTCCTCACCGCCCGCTATGCGATGCACATTGCAAGGCACAACGTTTCCTTCTTGGAATAAGACCGCTGTCTGTACCGCTGTGCGTTGCACAGCACAAAGCACAGCTGTTTCCACTGGAATTGAACCACTATCCTTACCGCTATGCAAATGCAAAGCGCAAGGCACATTGATTTTCACTGTTCTTCGTTTCTTCAGTTCTTCAAGGTCTTTACACCTCCCTCAAACACGTTCTCACGTCTTCAGGAAGTCTCCGCATTGATTGAATCTTGTTTAGTAACCATTAGAAATTTGAGTCATATCCAACATTTAAAGCATCTGGATGAGTTTGTTTGTAAAGGATAAGAGGTGGTCCCCTCACTGTTTTGAATTTGTTTGTAAAGAATAAGAGGTGGTCCCACCACCGATTTGGATTTCTTGCTTATGTCATTTGGTGTGGCGGAATTTCTTACCCTTTATGAAGCCATTTTTTTGTTATGAGACTCCTGTATTGATGTGTCTCCCTTCTTTCTAGATTTTTATTTTATTTTTATTTTTTTTGTCTTTTCTCACATTTTCTTTGGTCATTAAGTGACGAAGGCTTCTTGGCTGTGGTTTCTCTTCGAACCTAGCTCTTTTGGTTCCCATGTCTCCAGGAGGTGTTCTGGTGAGAGCCTACTTGGGACTACGGATTACTTTATGTCGTTAACATCAAATATATATATATATATAATTAATCATATTAGGAGAAAAATGGGAGTAGGGGAGATAAAATTAATTATGTAATGACTAATGAACACAACTGGTTATGTTGGAAGTTGGAACCTAGAAATCACTTGAGGTTTAGATGTTAGACTTATGACGAGTTTCGTGTGATTTTCTGCATTTCATAATCCTAACAGAATGCGTTGCATTAATTTAGTAGTTTCCTTCCCCACTTGCATTGCTCACACTATTTGTTTCTAATATATTTCTTAATACAAATGTTGTATTATTAATTAGTCAACGAAAACAGCTTGTGATCATGACCTCTTCTAAGTTCTAACCATTATTAGAAATTAAGGTTTTTATTTTTTACTTTTTAAGTGTTAAATTCTGACACCAAATCAGGATTATCTACCCCCAACATCTCGACGCATATAAAATGAGTATGGTAGGACTCAAACCCCTATTAATAAGATGTAATTTGGCTGTCTTTACCAAGAAACTATTAGATAAGATGCATTACAAAACTTGCCTTCAATTCCATGCCATTGCTGTAATGCTATGTAATAATTTTCCACGACATGTGGCATCTTAGGAAATTTTTACTTGCAATATATTGATCCTCTCATGTTCTAAAACTCTGCTATTTACTCTGTTTTGATCATGACTAATTCTAATATTGAAAATTGATTATTTGTTTGTTTCTAGATGAGAGTTTTCAGTTGTCAATGAATGATAGCGGAAATGTTATTTCACTTGAATGAGCTATAGTCTATAGCTTTTTGCAAGCAAAGTCCAACAAGCTACAAACAAAGACATTGTTGAAGATAGGCAATCCTATTACCTATATATGTTGCCTTTCTTGACTATTATGAATTTGAAGTCCTTTTCTTTTTAGGTAATAATTTAGGTCTTGATTTTCAAATTGATAAGACAGTTCAAAAATGTGTAAAATTTGTATTGGGACTCCAATTGTGTTGATTGAAACAAATACTAGAATGTCTGATTGGTAATTAATTAATGACAAATATTTATTCAAATAGAACATGCTGGAGAAGTGCATTAGAAAATTAATCTTAAAATTTAAAATCCATAAAATAAGAAATCAAAATTAAATTATCTGTTATTCGATACAAAACTCTTATCAATAATATTTATATAACAATCGAATAATGAATGTCTATGTAAATAGAAACCAGAAGCATAAAAACTTAAAACCAAGAAAAATTAAGCAAGCCATATAGAAAAATTACAACTAACTAGCTATAGCCAGTAGTACTAATCATCATGAAACTAGCCGCAGCAGAAGAAGGCTATACCGAGAGACATGAAGACGAAAGCGAAAGCAACGCCACGAGGAGAGGCTGAGCTGGGTGGTGGTGAAGTATTATTGGTGGTGGTGGTGGTAGGAGGAGAAGGGTTGTCTTTGTCAGCAACAACTGTGACGGATAGTTTCTGGCGAGCGCAGTGTCCAGGGATGGTACAAATGAAGTAGTGAACACCAGCGGTGCTGAGGGTCACAGTTGCGGGTCCAGTTGAGTCAATATTGGTGGTATTGGCAGTATTGCAGGAGTCAAAAGCATCCTTGGTGACTACGGCCACATTGTGTTCTCCGGTAGTGAAATTGAACACTGCAAATTAAATGCAACCATTGATTAGAAGAGATCACAAATTTACATAATTAATTAATTAATTAGTACTAGTGATTAAGAGATTAATTTAATTTACCAAGATCATCACCAACTTCGAAGGTGAAAGCGGCAGCCCAATTAGTATAAAAGGCGGCGCTTTCTGTGCTGACCCAACCAGTAGCGTTTCCAACATGATACTCGTCGGCGGCTGTGCCCTGTAGCAGAGATGCTACTAGAGCCAGAGCCATAAGAAGTTGTGACATGCTCATAATTCTACCCATTTCTCTGTGTTCACAAAAATCAGGTCGCTCCTGGCTTTGATGGCTTGTTGATTGTTTGTTTTTAGATAGAGAGGTGTGTGTTTTGTGATCTAGCTTGTTATGTATATATATAAGCAGCGGTATGTGATAGGTAGTGCTTACTTTTTGACTGTGAAGCAGTTGTGGAATGGCAGATTGGCAGCTGCCGACAAAGTCAAAGATAACATATTTTTCAATTACTTCCGGTTCCAGGAAACGACATTGTTCCACTTCATTCCAAATGGTTTTTTTATTACAAAAATGAAAAAGAAAATAATATTGGAGTTGGAGATATAAAGTATAAACCGACTTGATATTTAATTACCAAAAAGAAGATAATATAATATTGGAGATATGAACATACTAGATATTTTTAGGTGGATTATCAATTTAGTCCCTGATTTTAGGTGAAATATCATTTTTTTTTAATGTGTTTGGTTTTTAATACCCGTGGTCCCTTAGGGTGTGTTGTGTAAACGTTTTTCATTTGTTGTTTTTCGAAAATAAAAAAACAAAAACGAAAGCAGCATTTTTGGTTCCAATTTCGAAATTTGAAAACGCGTATGGTAACTAACATATGAGGAAAACAGTATTCTGAAAGTAAAATCACTAAATACGTGTCTGGTAGATTAATTGAAAATATAAAAATTATGTAATATCAACATTGTAATAACAACTAATTAAATTCAAATAAATTTCATTATTAAATCATTAATAATATATTATTATATTAATAAATAATATAATAGAATATAATAAAGTGCAATGGTCTACAATGGCATCATAGATCGATCATAACAAATCAACAAATCCTCACCAATTTCTTCAAATCCCAAACATTCATTATGCACGCAACCTATTCGACCAAATTCTCCATCCAAATGTCTTATTCAGAGTAGAATTAGAAGTAGAAGAAGGAGATGAAAAGGTTAAAAAAAAAAAATCTTGAAAAAAAAATATGTGTTTCTTTTTTTCAATTTGAAGACGAAAGAAGGAAGAATGAAGAAGAAGAAGAAGATGAAAAAAGGCAGAGGAAAAAGAATGTTTTATTAAAATAAAATATATGTTGATGATATGTGGTCCATTCACTCCATTGTCCACTTATTTAATGATATGAGGCCCACTTAATATGGAAAACCAAAACAAATTTAAGAAAAACAACTTTTTGATGTTTTTAATGTAACAGTTAAAGTAAAAAACAATTTTTTATATTTTTTTAAATTGCTTTAAAAAAAAAAAGTATCGAACATGTATTTTAAAATGTTTTTAAATATTGAAAACGAAAACAACCATAAAAATGGGTCAAACTTAACAGTTACAAGAGTATTTTTATCTTTAATAATTTTTTTCATGAATAAAATTTGTTATATATTAATGAAATAACCACATTGACATTTGACATGTTCCATTTCTAAAAATAAACTTGTGTTTCTTTTGGGTCATCATCACCTTTCAATTTCATATGCTTATAATTCCATATTTCATTTAAAGTTGTAGCATTTTTTCAAGTAAAAAATGAACAGCATTTTACCATCATTCATTCATTCAATTTATAATGTTTGGTTCAAGTCACTGTCATTCATTTATTACTATACATATCATTTTGTGGGACTCGTTTATTACTGTACCTCTACGAGAAGTTTCGTGGAAAGTGGAAACAACTATTGTTTTTATAGTGGCTGTTGCTTTCAAATCTTTATTCGATTAATTATTATTAGAGAAAATTACACTTATAGCCACCCCTTTTAGGTATAAATACCAGTTTAGTAACCGCTTTTACCCAATGCACCAAAATGGCCACTTTTGGCAGACATGTCGTTAACGGTGGCCATTCCGTCCATTTTCTAACGGAATTGCTGATGTGTTGCTGACGTGGCAAACAGAAATCACTATTTACCACATGAAAAGTCATTTTTGCCCTTACCATTTAATAAAATCCTTCACACATCTCTTCATCTTCATCATCAAACATTGATCATCCCCAATCAATTCAAAAAAAATGAAACACCTTTTCTTTATCAATCCTTCACACATCTCTTCATCTTCATCATCAAACACCTTTTTCTTTATCAATCCTTGACCGTCGTCGTTTCAAGCTCTAACTGGAGCTTATCCAATTGAAGATACATTTAGAGCAGTTTGCTCCGTCTACAGATGTGGAGTAGTCCATCGAGTCGACCAGTCCGTTCATCAATCTCACAAATCTGCTGCGATTCAAGCCATGCCGTCGCCGCTGTTGTGTTCCCCGTCGCTTCCTCTACCAAATCGGCCGATCTGTGCCACCGATCTAGCAGTCACCAGAATATCATGCATCATGTTCTTCCGATACCAAGTTTTCTTTGGACATAGATTCATTATTATTATTTTTCTTTTTTGCGGAATTGATGTTGTTGGGATGATTGATGATTGAGGAATTTGGTGAATGAGATTTGTTACAAGAAGTTTGAAAATACTGAGTGTTGTTGGGATGATTGATGATCGAGTAATTTGGTGAATGAGATTTGTTACAAGAAGTTCGAAAATACCCAGAGATGCAATTTTGTTTTTCTACATGTTTGATCATTGACAGAGATTCATTATTATTATTTTTCTTTTTTGTGGAATTGATGTTGTTGGGATGATTGATGATCGAGTAATTTGGTGAATGAGATTTGTTACAAGAAGTTCGAAAATACCCAGAGATACAATTTTGTTTTTCTACATGTTTGATCATTGACCATTTTCCATATGTATTTCCTGATGTCTTCTAATGCATTACATAACCAAAACAAATCCAATCAGTTGTTCTTTTTTCACCCATACTTCAGATACAATTACATAATCAATTGATTGATCAATTATTGGCTTTTATTAAATGGTAGAGTAAAGGTAGGGATAGGGTTTGTGTTTGAGTTGGAGAAGATGATGGTGGTGGTCATGTGAGTGAGTTGGAGAAGATGATGGTGGTGGTATGGATTTCTTTTTTTACTGAAAAATTGTTGTTTGGGATGTGAGAAAATGAGAAGAAGGAAAGAATTTGTATGAAAAAAAAAAAAATTCTGCAGAAACAAAATTCTGCAAATTTATTGTTCTTGGATGAAGATGGGTGATTTTTGGATGATGGAGATGGGTTTTGAAATCTGAAAAATTGTTGTTTGGGATGTGAGAAAATGAGAAGAAGAAAAGAATTTGTATGAAAAAAAAAAAAAAAAATCTGCATAAACAAAATTCTGCAAATTTGTTGTTCTTGGATGAAGATGGGTGATTTTTGGATGATGGAGATGGTTTTGAAATCTGAAAAATGTTGTTTGAGATATGAGAAAATGAGAGAAAATTTTGGGTGATGAAGTTGAGTGATTTTTGGATGGAGGAGATGGTTTTGAAATCTGAAAAATTGTTGTTTGGGATATGAGAAAATGAGAAAATTTTTTGAAGATGATGAAGATGATGAAGTTTGCTGATGAAGATGATGAAGTAAGGGCAAAAATGGGTTTTCATGTACAAATAGTGAAAATGGACGGAATACATCAGCATTACATCAGCAATTCCATTAGAAAATGGACGGAATGACCACCGTTAACGACGTGTCTGCCAAAAGTGGCTATTTTGGTGCATTGGGTAAAAGCGGTTACCAAACTGGTATTTATACCTAAAAGTGGTGGCCACCGGTGCAATTAACTCTTATTATTATTATAAAGTGGGTGTGAATCGTTTTCTCATATTAAATAACACATGCAATATTTTCATGAGATTTTTTTTTTTTTTTTTTTTTTTTTGAAATATATTGTCATGAGAATTAAGTATAATAGATTTGCTTTTTCCAATCATATAATTAATTTGTTATATTATAAGGTTAAATTACAATAACGTACACAAATTTCTCATTTTATTTTATATGAAACTAAAAATAAGTTGAATAATTTGATAGGTAGTTCAAATTTATAGCACTCTTTTCACCACTAATTTGTGATCGACACCAAGTTAATAATTCAAGTTTAAATGACACCAAAATATGGTGATGGATAAAAGTGACCCATTTTTACTTTTTTTTTTTGTCAAAAACCCTCCATTAATGGAGGTAACCTCACCTCCTTACCTCACCTCCATCAATGGAAATTTAACAAACCTCCAATAGAGGTCGTCGAAACGGTCGAACTCCATTGGAGGTCAATAAAATAGTTAAAAAAAATTGGGGGCAATAAGTCTCGGGTGCCGTACCTAAGACTTATTTCCAAATTGTTTTTGGTTTTATATTCTTCTTCATCGACCTCCATTGATGGATCAATCAAGGTTTTTGAATATATATATATATATACAGAAATTCTATTATCAGTTCGAACTGACAAAAGTTATATCAGTTCCTTGTATGTAGGCCACTGGATTTAAATACTTTGACTGACAAGTGCATACAGCCAAGTCAAAGTATTTAAATTCAGTGGCCCACATGTAAGGAACTGATATAACTTTTGTCAGTTCGAACTGATAATAGAATTTCTGTATATATATAAACATAGGGGAGATGAAGAACAAGAGAGAAAATTAAAAAGTAATAGAATGAGTGGAGGCATTTTGGTCTCACCACATACTTTGGTGCTATTTAAACAAGAATTATTAACTTGGTGCTATTCTTACAAAGTCAATCTCATTTGGTTCTATTTCCCTATATTCCCTCTAATTTGAAATAATTATTGAAATTTATTTTAAAGATAAAAGAAAAAAAATATATATGAAAGAACCAAAGAAAATGGGGTTTAAGTCTTTAAGATGCCTGATCCATGCACATCACTCACTTTACATGCATATTACATGCATATGTGATGAGTTTTCTCCTGATTTATTGAAGTATATCGATATCTGGACCACACATATATATTATTACTTTAAAGAAAAAAAAAAAAAAAGACACGTGATGCATGTAATGAATAAAATTGCAGCCTCAATTATAAGCAACAATGCCAACAGGGGCGTAGTTCAGCTGGTAGATGGATGAGCTTGAGGTTTAGGTAGATGACTCACAGGTCAGCGGCTCAAATCCTACCCATGACGAAAGCTTTCAAAAAAATACCTAGTTCTGAATTAATAGATATCGTAAAAAAAAATAAAAATTATAAGCAGCAATAAATAATTAAATGATGATATCATTCATTTAAAAAAAAATGAGGAGGTTGAAATGGTCAACATTCTGGCATGTGACTGTGGCTTAGTCAATTCTATTAACATTCACGAACATGTTTGATTCTTTTCCTTTGGGGATATTATTATTTCCTCCCTGTAGTTTATCATATTCTGACTTTGTGCCCTCTAATTTCAAAAATGGGCAATCTTCCCTTTAAAAACCAAAATATTTGAATATTTACCCTCTGCCATTAGGATTTCGGTTAAATAGTGGTTTGACCCCAAAATCCCTTTGACCGTTAATTAAAAAATTAAAATGCCTCCATCAGGGATTGAACCTTCGATCTTATGGTTAAAAGCCACACAATTTAACCAACCAAGCTATTCTAGCTCATTATTGGAAGATTGTTGATTTAAATGTATGTGTATATATATATATATATAATTTGTTTAAAATAATTTAAATTTGTTTATAGAATTTAAAATAAACATATATATAATTTAAAATAAACTCAAATTTAATAATAACATATAAAAACAGATTTTTAAAAAGAAAAAGAAAAAGAAAAAGAATATAAGAAAACTAAAGGAAACCTAGAAAATCCAGAAAATCAAAGCACGTAAATTTTTTTCTTTCCTTTAAAAATTTTTTTTTTCCTTTCCAAAAAATTTATTATTTCAATTTGATATAAAAAAAAAAAATCCCGTAAATTGAAAACTGACAAAAATTCAAAAAAGAAAAAAAAAAAAAAGAAAAAAAAAAAAATGTTTCCCTTTTTTGAATTTTTTTTCCTTTTCTTTTCTTCTTTTCTTTTTCTTTTTCATAAATCTATTTTTATATATTATTATTAAATACGATTTTATTTTAAATTTTATATATATATATATATACATTTAAATCACAAACTTACATCAATGTGCTAGAGTAGCTCAGTTGGTTAGAACAAACCACAAGGTCGAAGGTTCAATCCCTGATAGAGATGTTTGAATTTTTTAATTAACCTGACAGAAGAGGCAAAATAACCAATATTTTGGGTTTTAGGAGGTTGACCGGCCATTATTGAAACTAGAGGGACCAGTTTATCTAATATGGTAAATCTCATGGGGGAAAATGATTAGGGGTAAAGTAGTCTTTTCATTTTCAATTTTAATGGTCAACGTGATTTTGGACGGAAAAGTTGACGAAAGGGGCAAAACTTTGAATATTTTGGTTTTCAAGGGGAAGACCGGTCATTTCTGAAACTAGAAGGGGCAAAGTCAGAATATGGCAAAGTCAGAATATGGCAAACTACAAGAGAGAAAATAATAATATCCCTTTCCTTTTTTGTACGAATTTGAACATAACAATCTTCCGGTGTGAAAAGGATTCACATTATATTATGGGGTTTTTACAATTTGGTCCCAATCTAATTGGGAAAAGTCACTTTTTTACTTGCTAATTGATTTTTCAACAAATTGGTCCTTATATAATTAAAAATAGCTCATTTTAGTCCTACCGTTAGTCAAACTAACGGTCAACCGTCATAAAATCAGTTAAAAGTCTTTTTTACTCCTATTTCCAATAAAAAAATAGAAATAAAAAATTGTAAAAAAAAAACCATATATATATATAAAATAAAAAAAATAAAATAAAAACTTATTTTTACTAAAAAAATCAAACCGATTAGGTTTTTTTTTTTTTTTTTTTAAGAAATCAAATTAAAAAACTTAAAATAAATTTTAAAAATGAAGAATAAAAATTAAAGAAAAAAAAAAATTGAAACAAGAGGTGGAGACCCTTCTGGGTTGGATCTCCACCATCAGTGGATCGATGCTACCAAAGTCTATTTTTCCTAAAGAGGCAGGAATTTTACTAGAGAACTGGTTGTGAGACAAGAACAGATGTGGTACTCTGCCTTTGAATTCATCAAAAGATTCTGGGATTGAACCTGTAAGCTTGTTTTTGTCCAAATGAATAGCTTCGAGATTTTGAAACTTGGAGAAAGAACTTGGGATGGACCCGATTAGAGAGTTAAATGAAAGATCCATTTAATTTGTTGAGCTGGGTGAGAAAGCTGGCACTGATAATGCCTATTTCTACACTTGATGTAGCCCTGTTTTACCTATCATTTGCCTTTGTTTTTCGGGTAAAACCGGTTTATTTAATGTTTAAATGAGCTTGTGTAGGCCTCTTTAGCAATCCAAGGGAAATCAAGCTAAGTTGGGCAACTTTTGAGCAAAAACGAGCAAGTGAGGAGTTGAAGAAAGAGGCGGCGCATGACGTCCAGCGCCACCACCAGCGCTGGTGAGGCAGAGATATGCCGCTGGTCGTGCGCCTGACGACCAGCGCCGGCGAGGTAGAGACCTGCCGCTGGTCGTGCGCTTGACACCGGCGCCCCTTAATTGTGCCGGACGACCAGCGCCACACCAGCGCAACAGCATTCCAGCTCAGCTTTTTCTAGGTTTTCATGCCCTAATTCCACACACTATAAATACTTCCTTTCAGCTCTTTTCAGCACACCTCTTGCACGACCCTTGAGCTCCAAAACACCTCTACATCACTCCCAAACACTCAAGAACAAATCTTTCACCATAATCCTTCACCAAATCACCCAAACCCTTCATCAAATCATCTTCTAAACTCATTTCTCACCTCACCACCTCACTTCCTCACCTAGATCCACCATAAAAATCACATCTTGGAGCAAAAGAAGTCAAGGAGAGAAGAAGCCAAACACAACCAAGCAAGAGAAGAGGAGTTCTCCACATTAGTTTACTCTAATCCCTTCTCTCTTTACATTTATTTGTCTCTAGTTATGGCTTGTACTCATTATATATATTTTTTGTAGCCATTTGTTGTACCATGAACTAAATCCATCTTGGCTAAGGCCAAGATGAAGCCTTTTCCATGAATTATTAATAAATACCATCACTTTATCATTATTACTTGTGTGGTGTATGCTTATTTCATGTTCTAAATGATTATTGAATGTCTAGCTAGCATTTAGTAATTGATTGGTTGTTGTGTGAAGCACCGAGAGGAGAAGCACACAACGTGCTCGATGAAATGTGTGATAGAGGTTGGTAAGATAGAAATATGCGATGCTAGCCTCTAGGATTCAATTTGTGTTCCTTGAACTTAATGAATTTATATGTAGTTCGGATAACCATTGAGAAATAGGTTGTTGGTGCATATAAATATTGTCTTTATCACTTGAGAGAGGTTAGAGACAAATTGAGGGAATCACGAATCTACACACACACTTGCATACTTTACTTCAATGATGTGCCTAACAGTGATGAGAATTGGATAGGTGGATTTACTGCCTTAGCTTAATTTCCTATAAGAAATACAATCACTTGCTTGTGTTTAACTTGTTTTAGTTTGTTTGCTTGCGTAGTTTAAATTATTGCATTTTAGTTATATGTTTAATTTAGTTGAATTTGAGTAGTATAATTCCATCATTAAATTGTTGCTTGTTTGAATAGCACTTAAACCAATCAATTTCGATAATCGGTTACTCGATCCCTGTGGGAACGAACTTTTATTTACCGTTGTGCTCGAGAGTCATAAAGAGACTAGCTAGGCACTGACCCAGAAATTGAGTTTGGCAATGGTGGGTTGTTTGTGGCCACTGAGGTTGGTGATTTTGTGAAGCATTAGGGTTTGTAGGTAAGGAAGATCGCCGACTTGGGCGGGTATCCGGTCGGGGAGGTCGTCGGCGAAGATGGTGAGAGAGTTGATGCAGTTGGTGTTAGAATCGCATTTGACGCAATACCAGCGACAGCCTTTTCCCTACAATCTCCATTGCAAGAGATAAAGATCCATTGATGGTGGAGATCCAACCTAGATGGGTCTCCACCTCTTGTTTCAATTTTTTTTTTTCGTTTTTCTTTAATTTTTATTCTTCATTTAAAAAAATTTATTTAATGTTTTTTAATTTGATTTCTTAAAAAAAAAAAAAAAAAATCTAATTGGTTTGATTTTTTTAGTAAAAATAAGTTTTAAAAAAAAATTGTTCAGTTTTTATTTTTATTTTTATTTTTTTTATATATGGTTTTTATTTTTTTACAATTTTTTATTTCTATTTTTTTATTGAAAATAAGAGTAAAAAAGGCTTTTAACTGATTTTATGACAGTTGACCGTTAGTTTGACTAGCGGTAGGACTGAAATGAGCTATTTTTAATTATATACGGACCAATTTGATGAAAAATCAATTAGCAAGTAAAAAGGTGACTTTTGCCAATTAGATTGGGACCAAATTGTAAAAAAAACCCCTTATATTATTATTGTTTTATATCCTCCATGATTTGAACTTTGAAGTTTCTACACATTGAATTGAAATTTTCTCTTTTCATGTGTTTTTTACTTCTTCTTTTTTCTTTTATGAAGAAAAAGCTTATCACAAATATTTCGTTAATAAATATAGAGATTGTATAATCAAGGCTCTCTAACTATTCTAGAGAACTTTTTTATTATATCATTTTTTGTAAGGACTAATTACATAAACATCCCTTGAGTTTAGATGTAATTACAGCTATATGGTACTTTTACTTAAAATCACACAGATATCCCCTACCTTTATTGGTCAACGATTATTTTTAACCTTTCACTGTCTTGTTGGTATAAAAAGTTTAAAATGCCCCTAGTTGTTATTTATCATTTATTTATTTTAAAAAAATTTATAACTATTTTATTATTTATTTCATAAAACAAAATCAATCAGATAATATAATAAAATTTAGGGAAATTATCATTTTCTCCCCTAAAAAAATTCTTTTAGAACTATTAGGACAATGTTTTAGCATATTGGCCATTAATCCCCCAAATTTGGAAATAATGGACACTGAACCCCTTCTGTGACGATTTTCATCCAAAATTTAAGTTGACCGTTACTATTTAAGGGTAATTTGGTAATCTCAAATGTGGGGACAGGTAGGGTAATAAGTGGTGAGGGTTAAAAACGTAATTTGATATTTATAATAAATAATATATTAAAAAAAAAAACAAATGAGCGGAGGAGATCAAGCCAGGTCACTCCTCCACCCATTACATTTCACACAAAAAAAAAAAAAAAAAAAAAAAAAAAAAAAAAAACAACGCAACTCTAATCTTCCAGATATATTAAAAAAACCAAAATATCTTTTCTTCTTCCAAAATCCTAAACCAACTCAACTCTAATCTTCTAATCTTCTTCCATTGTTCGAATCAACTTCTATACTTTTCTTCAAATATCTTTTCTTCTTCCAAAATCCTAAACCAACTCAACTCTAATCTTCTAATCTTCTTCCATCGTTCAAATCAACTCTAATCTTCTTCCTTCTATACTTTTTCTTTTCTAAACCAACTCAAGCACAAAATCCAAAATCCAAAATCCAAAACCCAAAATCCATCTTCCTTGTCATCGCCAACCACCATCAGCCACTCACGGTCGCCGCGCGACGGATTCAGACGATGGAGAGAGAAATGGATTCAAGAGGTGGGTGGTTTCTTCTTCCAGAATCCTAAACCAACTAAACTTTAATCTTCTAATCTTCTAATCTTCTTCCATCGTTCGAATCAACTCTAATCTTCTTCCTTCTATACTTTTTCTTTTCTAAACCAACTCAAGCGCAAAATCCAAAATCCAAAACCCAAAATCCATCTTCCCCGTCATCGCCAACCACCATCAGCCACTCACGGTCGCCGTGCGACGAATTCAGATGATGGAGAGAGAAATGGATTCAAGAGGTGGGTGGTCAGAGATGAGCGACCACCGAAGACGAGGCAGCGACCACCGTCCCTTGTGCAGATCGACCGGCTCCTCCGTCTCACGCGCAAATCGATCTACTCCTCCGCGCAAGTAGCTATCGTGAAGGAGACGATCCTCTAATGGCGTTGGAATGACTCCACCACCAGTGAGTTGTTTTTATTTTTTTGTTCCTGTAAAAAAAATGTTTTATTTTATTGAAAAACAAAATAAAATCTGATCTCATGGGTGTGTTGTGTATGTGTGGTGAATCGATTTCAATTTGATTTAAATTTGGGTCGATTGTTGTATGAAAATTGTTGAATGTTGTTTGTTGGTTTTGATATATTGTAGGAAGAAAAATTGATTAATCTGGTGTTAGTGATGATGATGATGATTTGTTAATCCATCCATATTTATGGGAATTGTAGTGTATATGTTGAATTATTGTGCTGGAATTTTGTGGGTTTGTGTGTTTTGTTCTTTAGGTTTACTGGTTTGTTTTGTTCTTTAGGTTTACTGTTAGTGATGATGATGTTAATTCGTTTTTTTTTTTTTCCTTAAATTATTAGATAATAATTTTATTTATATTTTTCCTTAAAAAAAATAGATAATGATTTAATTTATATTTTTAAAATTAAATGAATAATAATAAAGGATATCTCCACCATCCATCTCAAAGATGGACGGTGGAGATCCATCTTCTTTTTCTTAAATATATTTTTTAATTTATTATTATTATTATTATTATTATTATTATTATTATTATTATTAATAAATTTAAATAAAAAATAAAAAAGAGATATATCTCCACTGTCCGTCTTTGAGATGGATGGTGGATATATCTTTTATTATTATTTATTTAAATTAAAAATATAAATTAAATTATTATCTATTTTATCTGTCATTTAATGGATATAAGGGCAATTTGGTCTTTTAACCCACTGACTTGTGTCAGTGTGCACTGTTCCGTCCAAAAAGCTAACAGAAGGGGGTCTTTTATTAATATTTCCAATTTAGGGGGGAGACCGACCAATGTGTTGAAACCGTGTCCTAATATTTCTAAAAGAATTTTTTCAGGGAGGAAAATGATAATTTCCCTAGATTCTAACATTGCACCGAGAAATTTAAAAAAAAAAAAAAAAAAATTGCACTGTGAATATCTTACAAACTTTTAGGGGTTCGGAGTACACTAGGGCACCCAAAGAATTTGTAATTTATTTCATTTATTTATATTATTTTATATGTGTAACTCTTGTGAAAATTAAAAACAAATTAAAAAAAAAAAGAATTACGAATAATTGAATATATATTCTCAATCTCATATTTACAAATTGCAAGTACACAATAAAAGGAAATAAAATGATACAAGAAAAGAATAACTAATTAGAGAAAGGAAAATAAGAAAAAAATTTGTAAATAGAAAATATTAAAGTATCAAATTTTCAATATGATTCTGGGAGGATTTTCCTCAATCAAATCACAATAATTCTAAAAATTCTTAACAGATGTGATTCGTATACCATTTATATTGATAATTCTTAATTATTAGTTATAATTATAAAATTATTTGAATAGTAGATATTATATTAGATTGATCAATTGCACCATATTTATTCTCAAATATAAATATATTTTTTTAAAAACAAAACAAAGATTAAAATTTTTGAAACAACGTATTTTCTACTGAAAAAATGGTGAACGATTGAATGAGAAATTAATATTCAAAGTGCACCTATTGAATTGATGGGAAACATATATCTAGTCAAAGATATATTAGATTACTTGTGTAGTAGCTCACAAGCATGTGTAGCATAAATGTGAATCACGGACCGCATGTTCAATGATTTTTTCCAGAAGTCAGTAATTTTAGACCCAATTTTTCAGTTCGCTTGTGAACACATACAATGTAACACGCTAATTTATCTTAAGGACATTTTATGAAACACGGGCACACAGGCCTCAATTCTGGATTCGTTTTGAATCAGAATTTCGTTGCTTTACGATTGACACAACTTGTTTGTATTTGATTATCTTTTCGGTATTTGTAATCCGATTTTCTAACATTTTCCTCCACTCTCTGTCCACATCCATCTTCATCATGGAAGACTTGCAATGAAAATTTGTTTTATTTTATTTTTTTATAATTATTTTGTTGTTAGATTTGTGTTTGAGTCAACATTGATTGTGTTAATATATGTGTTATTGATGACTGTGTTATATGCTTGGAGGATTTGAATGATGGAGATTTAGATTCAAATGTCTACCGTAAATTCATCTAAAAATATCTCACCAGATTATATGGTAACTTGAGTATTTGTGTCGTACTTTATTGGAAGCTTTTCTATCAGTCTCATGTATAAATGGCTCACCATATTGAGTGGTAACCGGTAAATTGAGGTATTTGTGTCGTACTTTTTTTGGAAGCTTTTCTATCAGCTGACTGTGATGCAGCTCCTATTTCCAATTACCAAATTGTAATAGTAGAGGTGACCGCGGTTCGGTTTGAACCGGCAACTGCCGGTCCGAACTGCACACTATTTCAATTGGAACCGGAACCATTAAGGTTCCGGTTCTGATTCAACATTTTAAAAAACCGGGTACGAATCGACGGTTCCAAACCAGAGGTTCTCAACCGTTTTGGAATCACCAAACCGGTGATTCATGCATTAAATAATTTTTTTTTTAAAAAACCAACCGTTGGGCTTGGGCCACAGCCTGTGAGAGCATCTCCAAGGGGCTCCCTAAATGGCCTCCTTAGCTAAAATAGGGAGCCAATTCAGCTTTTTTGCACTCCAAGAGGCTCCCTAAATAGCTCCCTACTTTAGAGAGCCTCTTGGTGGCTCTCCAAATGTAGGGAGCTCCCTATCTTCTCTTTCCTAATTTTTTAATATTTTTAAATTGATTTTGTTATTAAAAAAATGATATCATGAGAGCATGGTTATTTAAATACAATTTAAAACAAAAATTTAGCAAAAATTTAGAGAGCATGGTTGGAGTGACCTCATGAATAGTTGTTAGCTAAAATAGCATTTGAGCTAAAATAGCTAAAATTTAGGGAGCATAGTTGGAGATGCTTTGACAAGCCCACATGACAACCCAAGCCCAAGCCCAACTGTTGTCTGTTTCCAATCACTTTTTAATTTTATTTTTTTTAAGAAAAAAAACAACCGTTGGGTCACTATTGCCCAATGGTTTTTTTTGTTTTTTTGTTTTTTGTTTTTTGTTTTTTTTGTTTTTTTTTAATTATCCCTTTTCCTAATTCCCTATAAATACCCCCTCCCATTTTATTTCTCTCCTCGCTCCAATTCTCTCTCAATTCTCAAATCTCCAATACTCTCTCAAATTCTCAATTCCTCAATTATTCAATATTTTTTTTATTGCAATTAAATATTTAAATCGCAATTACATTTTTTTTTACTCAATTGAAATTCATTTTCAACAATTTTTTCAAATTTATTTCCAACAAAAATTTCAAATTTATTTCTAATAAATTTTTTATTTTTATTTCCAACAATTTTTTTTCAAATTCATTTCCAATAAATTTTTTCAATTCAATAAATTGATTTAATATGTTTTTTTTTTTAATTTTTCTATTAATTATTTGATTTATTTTTTATTTTTAAAAGGAACCGAACCGATCGGAACTGAAACCGGTCCACCTCGGTTCCGAACTGGAATCGTGGTCAGGTCTATGTAATAGGGATCACAAAAGTTAATGTTGTTTTATTTTACTACAAGGGTTCTTCCTTTAGTTAGATAAGTCCATAAAAATAATTTCAGAACTGTGAAGATAAATAAAAATTATTAAAAAGTATATAAAATAAGCTAGGTTCATTATTATATGATATTATATGTACAAAAATATTGAGATGAAATTAAATAAGATTATATGTATAAAGAATCTACTTATAATGTTAAGATGAAATTAAATTTTAAAAAATTAATAATACTAAAGCATAACGTAGATTATATCATATTAAATTATTTGCTAGTAATTTATAATTTATTTACCACCTTTAATATATGTTATGTTTTCATATAATCATCAATAAGATTGAAAATGGTCATATAATTGATATTGTCTTTGTTAAAAGCCAATAAACTCTGCTTTTCAAAAAAAAAAAAAAAAAAAAAATCAAATAAAACTAAAAAGTTTTCTCTTATTCAATAAACAAAACTTAATCTAAGAATCGTAACAAATTAAAAGAGTCGGAAACATTAACAATTATACACTAACATCATCCCGCTCAATAATGTTAGGCTTAATTGCAGATTTCTATTTTTTTTTTCCTTCATAAAAACTCCATAAATTAGAACCACTAACTAGAAAAGGAGCAAAGAAATTACCATGATCTCAATGGTTGGAGCCACTGCCAGCAATCGGATAGGGCGATGCATAATAAACATGGTCGATATCGGATTATGAATCCTGTGTAAATTTTAAAATTATAAATTATTAATAAAATTAAATTTTTTTAATAATATATGCATTATGTCAATTGGCTTTCGGATATATAAATTTACAATTTAAGGAATAATTCGATATGCCAAGCATAACAGATCAGAAAAAAATCTCACAAACCTTGGTTATAGAGATCCACAAGTCTTTTAAGAAGATTTGGAACAAGGATATGACAGTTTTTATTCATCACATTAAACATAATTAATGAACAATTATCATCTTCTAATGAATGAACAATGGAGCCACTCCTGCAAATTGTATAGGGCGATGCATAACATATCAGAAAAAAATCTAACAAACCTTAGTCATAGAGATCCACAAGTTTGTCAAAAAGATTTGGGACAATGATAATAGCTGTATTTATTCATCACACTAAACATAATTAATAAGCAAATGATCATCACTTAATTAATGAACCATGGAGCCATCGTTGCAAATTGGACAGGGTGATGCATAACAAACATGTTTGATATCGGATGATGACTACTACATAAATTTAAAAATTATAAATTATTAATAAAATGAAAAGTTTTTAATAATATATTTATAACGTCAATTGGATTTGGATATATAAATTTACAATTTGACATAACATATTAGAAAAATCTCACAAACCTTGTTCATAGAGATCCAAAAGTCTATTAAGATGATTTGGGACAATGATAATGACAGTATTTAACTATTTATTCATCACATTAAACTTAATTAATGAAAAAATTATCATCTTTTAATTAATGAACCATAGAGCCACTAACGCAAATTGGATAGGGCGATGCATAATAAACATGATCGATATCGGATGATACACTACGTAAATTTAAAAATTATAAATTATTAATAAAATTAAAAGTTTTTAATAATGTATGCATGCTTCCGGATATATAAATTTACAATTTGAAGAATATAAATTTAAAGTTTGACGAATAATTGTTTTGATTTAAGTAAATTTTCAGTTTTGTAAAATTACATATATATGAATACCTATTTTGTCAAAAAAAAAAAATACATTTATATGAATATTTGGTGTAACGGACTTCGTGTAACAAAATGGAGAACAATATTCCAACACTAAGGGAAGAGTTGCAAGCGGATGCGTCCCTCTCACATAATCATTCCACTACTTGTAACCAAGGAAATCCACATATGAATCGATCATCCTTCTAGTTTTCCTACTATCGCCATTGGTAATCAACTTCTTGACGGAGCACTTATGAATAAAACTGTGGGAAAAATACGCTGCCGCATAGCAATCTATAAGGCCCTTCCTGAATTTGTCAATCTGGGACCACAAATCGACCCAATCAAAGTAACATTGGAAATCAACAATCTTAGGATACATCCTAGGAACCAACCCCCCGTCCTTCTCGAGGAGGTCAATCAACTTCTTGATAAATGTATAGTTATTCGGATCAAATTCAATATGCCAAACATAACATATCAGAAAAAAAATCTAACAAACCTTGGTCATAGAGATTCACAAGTTATTAAAAAGATTTGGAACAGTGATAATAGCTTTATTTATTCATCACATTAAATATAATTAATGAACAAATGGTCATCACTTAATTAATGAACCATGGTGTCACTGCAATAAATTGGATAAAGCAATGCATAACAAACATGATCGATATCGGATGATGACGTACTCCTATATAAATTTAAAAATTAAAAATTATTAATAAAACAAAATGTTTTTAATAATATATACATAACGTCAATTGACTTCCGAATATTTAAATTTACAATATGCAAATAATTTGATATGCCAAGCATAACAAATCATAAAAAATCTCACAAACCTTGGTCATAGAGATTCACAAGTCTATAAATGAAATGTAAACTATAAATGAAAATATTGATAATTCATAATAATGTTGTGTTTGTCCAAACCCTTACTTGGTTCATGGGGTTGCAATGAGTTGCCACTATTTTCCCCTCCTCCCGGATTCACTGCGCCACTGTCCGTCGACCATGGTGGTATATGTACGTCTGCTAGCAGTAGTAGTGGAGGTATGCCCACTGGTGGTGGAATCTGTTATTCATTGTCTAGTCATAGTCTACACGGAATATAGTAAACTGGAATCGGCGAAAAATCTCTAAAGCTGTTATCATAAACACAAACTTGTCTGACTTCTCAAGCAACTTATATGCCTGCAAATCAATTCATTGATTATTACATTAGCAATAACTTCCACCACATTACATTAGCAATAGCAAGAAAATATATTCTTACCAATTTCCATCCGAACAATATTGGTACCAAAAGTTGTGTGGGTCACCTTGGAAAGCTTCCGCGAAATGTTTGCAAAATAAAAAATAGCATTAGACATCTTATGGTTTCACATATCATACTTGGTTTATAACAACATTGTACATCACTGATATTAAAATTTATGAATTCGATGAATATTCTGATTGAATAAGGGGGTAAAGGAGCATTATTTCACGTACCTCAAATCCCAGTCCATCAACACATCCCAAATGCTATGATAGACAGAGTTCAAGGCACGGACAAAGATCTATGTATTAAATGTTGTCCGGCTTAAAGTAAGAGAATTTTAATGCCAACAGAACAACCACCGCCACCGCAATTAAATATTTAATAACTGAAAATCATGATAAACAAATAAAGTATTAAACTTGCTATTTGTCAATGAATGAAACAAAAATTAGTTTATGCATAATAGAAAGCCAAGAGAACTAACCATTCCTGACGTAAATGATGTAATCTCTAGTGTGAGCGGTGTAATTAATAGCTTTCAACAATCTTGCACATTTAATTATTTGAATTAAAGATGGCAAAAGTAGAATCATGAATCTTGTGCAGTCACTGATTGTTTCATAGACATCGCCACAAACAGAACCAAGTGGTATAGGTAAAAAAATATACATAAACGAGAATGAAAAATCATTTATTACCTTTGTTAAAGTTCTCACCTTTATTAATTAACCATGAAGATTTATTAATTCTTATGATTTCAATTTAACATATATTTTGTATGAAGTTTTCTATAACTATAAACTCACTTATGAAGTAGATGAGATTGGCTAATTGCTCGAGATGTGTCTTGGAGGTATGTAATAATGATGTTATTTTCTTTGAAACAATTTCAAGGACATAATCATTTTTCTTTTAGTAATAGGTATATGTATTTTCTAAAATGATTTTATTGATTTGCATAATATTCATTTGCATAGTGTACATGAGCCTCATGTAGTTGAAAAGTAACAACTGAATAGTTTCTCAATCATCAGTTAGATTGGCCATGTATTAAGTTAATACTTTGACTAATACCTCGTTTGATCTAAATGTTGGTAAGTCATTAGTAGCGAAGATGATTATAATGCATGAGCTTCCTTTAAGATTTGTAGAATACACAGGGTTTTAGGAGATGATAAAATGTTCAACATATGTTTGCATCAATGAATAGAAACATGTTGAAAAATGAGATTTTTAGGTTGTACAATATGGAGAGGGATAAGACATTGAAGTTGTTGGAGAGCATTGAAAGTAAAGTTGCAATTACTACAAATATGTGAACATCTAGTACAAAAGTGGGATACATCATACATGGTTGTTACTATGCATTTCATTTACAAATCATGCGTGTTGCGTAGTAGAATCATACGTTTTATACATGTTTTAAGTCCACATGATGCTACATCACTTGGTGATCAGTTGATGACATGTTTGTGTGACTAGAATGTGGATAGAAAGTTGTCTGCAATTACTGTGGATAACTGTTCTACTAATGACTGTAGGATTGAAAAAATCATGAACAAATGGTCACATGCATTGTTGTTAGGTGGGAGGTTATTCCATATGCGATGTTGTGCCCACATCTTGAATTTGGTGGTGCAAGATGGGTTGAAAGTGATTGCATATGGCATTGAGAAAATTATAGATAGTGTTTGTTTTTGGATATCATCAAGAAAGAGAATTGAAGCTTTCGAGTGTATAGCAAATCAATTGAAAATTAATTATTCCAAGAAACTTGTGCTTGATTGTCCCACTAGATGAAATTTCACATACTTCATGCTTTCGGTTGCCTTGATGTATAAGGATGCTTTGGTTCGTACCTAGCAATTTAGGGGCAATATAAATGTTTGCCTGATGAATCAGATTGGCAGTTTGCAACGATTATGGTATAGTATTTGAAACCATTTTACAAGTTAACGGAGCTATTATCAAGTATTGTTTTTTTATATAACTATTTAAATTTTATACTCTTTTTTTTTTCCATATCAATAGTTGATTTTATTTTTCAATTTTTCTGGTACCAAATACCTTACAGCTAATTTGGTTTTTCCTACATTTGTAAAATGCGAGAGACAATGAATGTGTGGATTAATTCTCGTTACATTGAGATACAAGCAATGACAAGAGGTATGATTGCCAAGTTTGATAAGTATTGGAGTGATATTCATGATGTGATGGTCGTGGCGACAGTTTTGGATCCCAGGTATAAGATGTTGCGTGTTGATTTTTATTTTAGTAAAATTTATGGCTCCAGTGCATCTTATCAACGGGAAATAGTGCATGAACTTTTAAAAGATTTGTTTAAATAATATGAATTAGGATCCAACTTAGTTGAACAAAGAGATGATAATTCATTCTATCATTCTTTTGACATTCTTGGGGTGATAAAGAATTTGAGTTATATAAGAGCTAAGCAATTAACAGTATCAACATGTCAGAGTTAAAAGGTATTTAGATGAACAAGTTGAAAATAACTCTCCTGACTTTGACATTTTGTCATGATGGAAAGGTAACAAAGGGAAATATCCGATTTTAGCTAGGACATTTTGGCCATTCATGTGTCTATGGTTGCTTCTAAGTCTGCTTTTAGTGCTTGGGTAGATTTTTGAGTCCACATCGTAGAAGATTGCATTTGGACTCGTTGGAGGCCTTGATGTGCACACCAAATTGGATATTCGCTTCTCTTCGTAATATGCAATTAGTTTCAAATTTAGTTATACTTATATATAATATTGGGTTGCTAATAATTTGTTTTTTTTTTTTTTTTTTACTTAATTGTTTTTATTCGGTGGCATTCCAGAGGAAGAAATATATGCTACCGAAACAATAGATGAAGAAGAGCCATTAGTGTCCGTGCATGATTGTTTTTATTTTTTTTTACTTGATTGTTTTTATTAGAGATGTGTTGTTGATGTAAATATTTGAGTTTATTGTTTTAATTAGATATGGATTGTAAAAAAAATAGAATTTTAATGGTTTTAGGTTGTGAAACTTGTCTTTTTAATTGATAATAAAAATTTAGGCCCACCTTCCAAAAAAATTGTGGCCCAAAAAATATTCGAAAATATGGCCCACCTTTCAAAAAAAAATTGTGGCCCAAAAAATATTCGGGTCAAAAATCCAGATCAAAAAGCAAATTAAACCGGGTCAGGTGACCCGAACCAACTTTTTTTTTTCTTTGCGGTTCCAGATCAGGTCTGGACTTTTTAATTTTTTACGGACCTTTTGCGGGTCTGAATCCGGTTCGGGTCTAGACCCTTATTTTGCCATCAGCTATTTCTAATTTCCTATTATTGTACTACTATTAACTATTTTGTGTTATTATCGGCTCTCAACCCATATGGAGAAACCACAACTTCTTGTGTTGGAATTTGTTTTGATAATACAACACCTTTTGTTTCCTTCCTAATTTGTGTTGAGTTGGTTTTTCTTCTTTAAGATTATGTCTTTTTTTTTTCTTTTTTTTTTGTTGACAATATCTCCGGGATCAGGTATTTTTTTGAAAGCTTTCGTCATTGATTGAGCTACGCCCCTGTTGGCAAAGATGTATGTCTAATTACACACTAATGGTATTGAAAAATGAAATATCATTTCACTTTTTTGACAATTCAAATGTTTAAATAATATAGTAATAAATATTACAAGTTGTTCGGTCAAATCCATGTTGAGGATTTGATTAACATTTAGAACACATAACAAAACTTGGTTCTCGAGTATTATGTAGATTCAGGAGAGTTTTTTTTTTTAATTTTGTTTCTTTTAGAAAAAAATAAAAAATCATTTTGATGTTCAAACCAAAATAATGATGTGTGAGACTAAATCCGTTTGTTTATTATTAAATTTGAGCTAGCTCTTGAAGGTTTATATTCCATAGCAATGTTATTGTACTTGTTTGCTTTATATGTATAAAAATTTATGACAATAGGTATGAAGAATTGAAATATAGATGTAAAGAGCGGAAAAGCAAAGAAGAAAATATTTCTCAATTTTTTTTTAGACTCTTTAGGTTTCAAGAGACAGATAAAACAAGGAAAAGAGAGATAAAAAAGTAGAGAAGAACATTTTGTCTTCAAGAATCTGATGAGGGCTATCTGGTTTTGTACTCTTGAAGGTAACACTTATTTTGAAGTTTTTTTTTGTTATCTGTTTGTTTCAATAATAGATCTCATCTAGGGATAGCAACGGGTCGGGGTCGGGTTCGGGTGGGTTTTGTAAAATCCAAACCCGCACCTGTGAAAATTTTCCTCACCAACGCCCACCCGCGAACCCGCAAAAATAAACGGGTTTGGGTTCAGGTTTCACCCGCGGGTTTTATGCGGGTTCACAGGTCACACCCACCAACCGACAAAAGATATTAATTTATAAATATTTATATTTTATTATATTTTATATATATATACAATACATAACTCCTCTTTATTTATAATATATCATGGAGAATTACAAATACAAAAATATAAAGCACTACCAAGTAAAACTCCAAATGGATCTCCAAAGGCAAAACAAATAAGCAAGCACGATGTTTCATAAGAGTAAAACCAACAAATGTAACCTATCATTAGCTATATATATAAACAATAATGCTAAACATCCCACCTAAAATCCCACCTATTTCATCCCACTACATGTGGCATGTGATGTGTCAAATGGTAAGTGGATACACATTAATGATGATTTATCTCACTTACCCCATGTATCCACTCATCATTTGACGTCTCACATGCCATATGTAGTGCGATGAAAAAGGTGGGATTTTAGGTGGGATGTGTAGCATTACTGATATATAAATGAGAGTTGAGAATTATAATTCTCAAACTTAGGGGGGTGTATTGGATTGGGATTTTATTAGATAATTTTGGGAAGTAAAAGTCTGGTGGTATTGGATTGAAACTTTTTAATAAGTTAAATAAGTCTTGTGGTATTCGATTAGGACTTTTAAGATTATTTTTAAAAGTCCATAATATCTTGTGGTATTGGATTCAGACTTTCAAGATTTATTTTAAAAGTCTATAATATCTTATGGTATTGAATCCAGACTTTTAAGACTTTTTTTAAAAGTCCATAATATCTTGTGGTACTGGATCCAGACTTTCAAGAGGCAGCAAATTGTCTGGTGGTATTGGATTGAGATCAAGATTTATAGGATTTCATGACAAAATAGATTTTCTAGACTTTTTAGTGATAAATATAAATAGTTAGACCTCAAAATTGTCTTGCCCTCTCCCATCATACTTTTCACTCTCGCTCAAGACTTTTCAGAAAATAGCAATAGACCAGATTCAGGTAATGATTATATTGTACTGCCTAGTTATCGTAATTTATCTTGCACTGCCTATTATTCCACCAAATCTCACCGAACTGCTCACAGCCATAGTAATTGGTTCATGTGTTCATGTGTGTTGTCGTGATTTGTTTTGCTTTTTGTTGTTGTGGGACCTTTGCTTTTTGTTGTTGTGGGGCCTTTGCCTTGCTTTTGTATGCTCCATGTGCTGTTACAATATAATCACACCATCGCAGGTTTTTGATGTTGGTTGTTTGGGTGCTTCTTGCCCTGTGTTGCTGTTTTTGCTTGGTCTTTGACCTTCAATAATACGTGCTTTTAAAAATATATATATATATAATCACACCATTTGTACAATTCAAAAAAAAAAAAAATTGTTGCTATTAAAAACTCACACCAAAACAGACCAAATTCTACCTTGCATTGTGCTCTAGATTCTATGCTTTTCAAAAAAAAAATAAAAAAAATAAAAAAATAAAAAACTCATACCGAATTGAACTTATCTATCAATTCACATGCTTTGAAACTTCATGAGATTTTGCTCTTGTTGTTGCTTTTGTTAATATTTTTATTGTTTTTTGGATGATGTTTCTGTTGGGTATGCTTTGAATCTTCGTTTAAATTCCAAGTTTAAGCTACAAGGCAAGCATTCTTTTCCTAAAAATAAAAATGGTATATTTCTTCCTTTCTGTTTCTCTTTTCACTTTTTCAAAGATCTTTAATCGGTTCCAACTTCCAAGGAGCATTTTTTGTGCAAATGTTTTCCTTAAAACTGTATCTTTTTGCAAGGAAATAAATTTTTTTGTCCATGTTAGGTTCTTCAATTTTTCGATACGAATCCAATGGTATAAAGAATGTAAAATTATGGGTTGTATTTTGAAAGTTATGATCAATTATTCAGTCAAAGGTCAGAAGCGATTGGAGATGATCAATTTTTATGCAAACTTTTTCCTCAAAACTGTATCTTTTGGCAAGGAAATAATTTTTTTGGCCCACATTGAGTTCTTCAATTTTTTGATATGAATCCAATGGTATAAAGAATATAAAATTTGGGGTGGTATTTTGAAAGTTATGATCAATTATTCAGTCAAAGGTCAGAAGAAACGCGAATCCGCGAGTGAGATGTTTTCATCGCTCATTTTCACACATTTCCAAATCGATTTTTGGAATATTTTCTGAATGAAAAGTGTTTTTTTTCATGTCTAATATCTTGTGTCAAAATTTGAGCAAATAACGTTGAGTATTTTTAGAGATGAACACTTGAATGTGGACATAGGTCAGATTTGAATTTCAGTAGAATTTTGCTTTTGAATCCATATTTGTTTTCCCAAAAACCGTTGTCTTTTCAAACTGCAATATTTAAGACATTAGTTTTAATGGAAACCGATTTCTTATTAGAAAAAAAATCCATATCTATTTTCTCAAAATCCGTTGTCTTTTCAAACAGTAATATTTAAGACATCGGTTTTCCTATTGAAAAATAAATCCAATCGATTTTACCAAAAACTGTTGTCTTTTTAAACCACAATATTTAAGAAATCGGTTTTTATAAAAACCGATTTCTAAAAGTTTTTTTAAATCGATTATCTAAAAACCGATGTAAGCAACCGATGTCTTTTAACATTTTTGTAGTAGTGTGGGTTTTTTTAGCTCAAACCATCTATCTAGTTTGGGTTTCTCAACTTGGGTATGTGTGTTAGCTAACATATTTATAGTGCCCATATTTAAAAAATTAAAAAAAAAAAGGTCCAAAAAGTCTTTAAATAAAGTCTAGATTATCCTAATAGTCTATTAATAAAGTCTAGATAATCATAATAGTTTATAAATAAAGTTTAGATAATCCTAATAGTCTATAAATAAAGTCTAGAGACTTTTTTTAAAAAAATTCCAAAATCCTGAAAGTCTAGTCCATATAATCCTAATAGTCTTTAAAATCCTAAAAATCCATAAAATCCTACCACCCAAAAATTGTCTATTAAAATCTCAATCCAATACACCCCCCTTAGAATGAGTGGAGTTTTTATATTTTATTTTCTATATGGTTAAAAAGGTTCAATTGGAGTTTAAATTTATAATATTTTAAATAATAAATATTATATCATTTTTATTTATACAGGTTCGCGGATTCACCTGCGGGTTCGTTTTCTCAACCTGCACCCGCACCCGCACCCGCACCCGAACCCGAACCCACTGGGTTTTTATTTATACGGGTTCACGGGTTCGCATGTCATAAATTCACCATCCAAACCCCGACCCTAGGGTCGGGTTTGGCGAGTGCCCACGGATGGGGGTCAAATTGCCATCCCTTATTCTCATACCTACAATGTATATTGCTATTGTAATTTAATAATTTTGGTTATTTTTATGCAGTATATATGTCCGAGAATTGTCAGGATTCTCTAATGAGCTTTTTCTCTATTGAATTATGCTAATCTTTTTGGATCTTCATATATGTGGCATATTAACAAAATTGATAGTCAAGATTTATTTTATTTTATTTTTGTCTCTTCCAGTCTCAAAACACTGTCGTTTCAGACCAAAACATTGAAAACCCTTTCAAGTTTCAACATCTTCCCCTAGCTGCTTCTCCCATGATTTCCTTGATTTTTTATTTTATTTTTTATAATCGGAAAATAATCACTTGATTATTTCACAACAAATATCCATTTCTCTTGTTCAAGATTCTTTATCCAACAACACACAAACTCAAATTCATATGGTATTAGAGATAAATTAATTGATATACACGCATATCTGTTTAATTGTTTTTGACAAGTTAAAATGTTTTATTAAGGGTGCAAAACCTATAAATGCTTCACGATTAAAAAACAAATTAAGGTGAGTGAAGGTTGATTTTATCATTCATGTTAATTATCTAATTTAATTAAGTTGGATCCATAGAGTATTACATAAATTCGGGGTGTGGGTAGGTGGGAAGACTCGAACTCACAACCTCGTGGTGTAGGTGTGAAAGGCATACTATTGAACCAACCTCATTTCGTCGATAAATGATAACCATTGAGGTGTATAAATGTAATTAAATTTATGCTTAAAAAATGTAATAAATATAATTCAATGATTTTTATCCGTTGGATCATGGTGATAAATTGAGTAAATCAAATGGTAAGGCTATACATCTCACATTCGGTATCACATTTTGGACTAAATCTTGGGTGCAGCGGGATGCAACATGCATCCCCCATCCAGATGTTGCCACGTCAGCAAAATCTTTTGATTTTGCAGACGTGGCAACATCAGGGTGGGAGATGCATGGTGCATCGGATGCACCCAAGTTCTTCTCCACATTTTGATCTCAATTAATGACGTGTCAACCGGTAAATTGATACACATTAATTATGATTTAATTGACATGCCACTTAACATGTTCATGTAAGTCCAACTGTCACATCATATCATTATTTGTGATCAAAATGAGATATATAGATGGAATGTTTAGCATTACTAGATGCACAAACTTGCAATGTGTTCTGGCAATAAGATAAAAATAATAAAATATACGGTCAACGATTAGTGTAAACTGTTGACTTTAAAGAACATCCATCAAACACGAAAAAAAATTCTAATTTCTAAAATAATCTCAAAACGTTTTATAAATACAAATATTCCTAAACATAAAGTATAAAAAAACCTAGAATTCTATGTAATTATAAACTGACCCCAAACTGTAGCTCGTCCTGTATCTCGTGTCATGGACATGGTTACTTCCAAGATAGAGTATAAACAAAAGGAAAATTATCATTTTCCCCCTGATAATAAAAAGACTATATATGTGGTAGCCAAAAATGGCCCAATGGCCCAATATGCTAAAGGCCCAATCTTCGCAAGTATAAAATCCAGCTCAAGCCTATTGGGTTGGACCGACCCAACATAGTAGCCAGACCTGTTCAAAAGCGTCAGTTACAAACTAACCTGTAACCGCAGGTAACAGCATTTGTGTAGAGGATATTGCTCCCCAAATCTCGCCCACAATCAGGTCTCTGAAAGGAGACGTTGGAGACAGACCTTCTCCTATAAATAAGAGGGCTCATTCACTTGATAGCTCTCTGAATTCTCTCAACTAAAGCTCACTAAGAAGCGTACTGAAACTCTGATTCGAAGTATATTCCGATCACTGGAAATCTATCATAGTCACCTGACTACATTGCTCAGCCCAAGCACACCTAAGGCTATAATCCAACCCCCCATCTTTCTCTTTTCTCTATATTATCTCTGCCTACAGTTCTTTTGCAGGTTCAACTAAGTTCAGAGGACCATATACAGAAATCAGTCGACGTCAACCGACCAACTCCAGCCTAGTTGTTTTGGGCCTGATAAAACCCGACCCACCTGACGTACCAAGTCGATCAACCACCAACAGTTTGGCGCCCACCGTGGGGCCTATTGCAACTACTCCAACTGCAACTCAACATGGCCGGAAGTGGATCTAACCCAACCGTGGAAGAACAGATTGCTGCGTTGACCGCCCAAATGACCGCCAGTGCAGAGAGGTTACAAGCGCTTGAAGCAGAAAATGCAGCAATCCGAGCGGCAAATGAAGAGTTGAGAACGTTGGTCGACGGGGTAGTTCCCGATTCAGCCACTTCGGAGCATCCAATTACGACACCAAACAGTGAACATGATGTCGATCGACCTGCTCCAAGAGCTCCAGGCAACCCTGTCGTACCAGAGGTAAATCCGGTCGACCACCAAAATCAACCAGCATTTCAGACGGCAAGGGTTGAGATCGACCTCAACAACGTACCCGCCAAAAACAATGCTTTGAACGAACAAGATCCGGCAGTAGATCAACAACCAGACAACATCCCAAAGACAATTATGTCTCTCCATTCGACTCCCGGATTGGTAAAACCCGGGCCAAATTTACATTTATCTGCTAATCTAGAATTCACTCGCAGGTTTGCAGAAATGGAGGCTCTCATCCAGAGAATCCCAAGAGTCCCAGCTCCCATCAAGAAAAGTACAGCCAACAGCTTCGCCGACTCACCTTTCGTCGACGCAATTACTCTCACCGAGATGCCAAAGAAATTCAACTTCCCAAACATGAAGCAGTACGAAGGGACGACCGATCCGGACGACCATATAGCACAATACAAACAGAGAATATTCACCGCTGCAATCCCGCGCGACCTTAGAGAAGCGTGCATGTGCAAGGCCTTCGGATCAAGCCTAGGTGGTCTCGCCTTACAGTGGTACACAAATTTACCTAACAACTCCATTGATTCTTTCGCGCAGTTGACGGACACCTTCGTGGAGCAATTTACGAGCAGCCGCAAGCTGGAAAAATTGTCGGACGACCTCTACACTATAACGCAAAGGACTGGCGAAAACTTGCGAGCCTACGTCGGGCGTTTCAACAGAGAAAAAGTGCAGATCCCACATTGCAACCAGGCTACTGCCATCTACGCCTTCAGAAAAGGTCTCAGGTTTGATTCTGATTTATACAAGGAATTTACAAAATACCCTTGCAGGACAATGGAAGATGTATTGGCAAAAGCATGGGCCCAAATCAAATGGGAAGAAGATGAAGCAAACTTTGTTGGAAAAGCCAACAGTAGCTACTATGGAAATCGACGAAGCGATCGCATCGACAGGAGGTCTAACGACAGACGATCAGAACCATATCCGACAAGCAACAGAAGAAATGTCCAGTCGCGACATGAAAGTTCTGGCGAGAGAAGCACCTACGGGCGTGGTACTCAAAGGTCGAGTCGACCAAAGGTAGAAGCACCAGAATACAACCTCAGCATCGAACCAGTCGACCTCATCGCAGTTATGAGAGAAATGGGTAAAACCATCAAGTGGCCGCAAAAAATGAACGCACTTCCCGAACATCGGGACCCAAAACTACGATGCGAGTTCCATGGCGACCACGGCCATCGCACGGAAGATTGCATCGCCCTAAAATTTGAGGTCGCCGAGCTGCTGAAACAAGGGCATCTACGGGAATTTCTAACGGACAAGGGAAAACAAACTTATGCAAGACGAGAGGACCAAAGACAAACCGGTGCAGTCGACAGCCCTCCAGGACCTCCTAAGCAAGATAGGGTAATCAATTGCATTTCCGGTGGATCTGAAGTCAGTGGCGTAAGCTACTCAGCAGCCAAGAGGCACACACGACAAGTGTTAAACACAGAAATCCAGCCAAATCGAGAACATAAATCAAAAGTCGACGAAACTGTCACCTTTCGGTCGACAGATAAATCAGATTTGTTCTCTCCCCACCATGATTCTTTAGTCATTTCACTACACATTGCTAACTGTTTAACAAAACGCATTTTAATCGATAATGGCAGTTCATGCAATATTCTATTTAACAGTGCTTTGAGAGAAATGCAGGTCGACGAATCAAAGCTTAGTCATCGAACGACCATGTTAACTGGATTCAGTGGAGAACAAAAAAGTACACTAGGCGAAATTGTGCTACCAGTCTACGCTGAAGGAGTCAACCTGTACATCAATTTCCTTGTGCTCGACTGCCAATCTCCTTACAACGCCATACTCGGCAGACCCTGGATACACGAGTTGAAGGCAATCCCGTCGACCTATCATCAGTTGATCAAATTTCCAACCAAGTGGGGAGTAAAGGAAATTAAAGGAGAACAAAGAGCCGCTAGGGAATGCTACCAAAATGCCATGAAAAAAGAAGCGACAAGATTTATAGCAATTACAGGAAACCAAAGTCGAGTAGACACAGAACGGACCGAACATGGAAGAACTCGACGAGGTGTCTATCGATCCGGATAATCCAGAACATAAAGTCTACATCGGGTCCAGATTACCGGACGACATCCGGAACCAGTTAATCACATTTCTCAAGGAACGTCGTAGCAGCTTCGCTTGGTCACATGAATATATGATCGGCATCGACCCAAACGTAATAGTACATCAACTACAGGTCGACCCAGATCATCAACCAGTAAAATAGAAACGAAGAAAGTTCGCTCCAGAGAGGAATAAGGTGATCAACGATGAGATCCAGAAATTGATCGACATCGGTTCGGTAAGAGAAGCAAAATACCCCGACTAGCTAGCAAACATCGTGGTCGTTAAAAAGAAAAATGGAAAGTGGCGAGTCTGCATCGACTTTACAGATCTCAACAAAGCCTGCCCCAAGGATTCTTTCCCACTACCTCACATCGACATGTTAGTCGACGCGACTGCAGGGCACGATCTACTGAGTTTTATGGATGCATACTCCGGCTACAACCAAATACTAATGCACCCGGACGACCAAGAGAAAACAGCCTTCATCACAGAACGAGGTACATTCTGTTATAAGGTAATGCCTTTTGGTTTAAAAAATGCAGGTGCAACCTACCAAAGATTGGTCAACAAGATGTTCGCAAAGATGCTTGGATCAACAATGGAAGTCTACATCGACGATATGCTGGTCAAATCCTTAGTCACATAACAACACATCGACCATTTGCGACAGTCGTTCAACGTCCTCGACGAATATGGTATGAAACTAAACCCCACTAAATGCTCTTTTGGTGTATCTTCAGGAAAGTTTCTGGGCTATCTGGTCACCCATAGGGGAGTCGAAGCAAATCCGGACCAAATATGGTCGATCGAAAACATCGAGTCACCTAGATGCATCAAAGACGTGCAGAAACTTACCGGTCGGGTAGCAGTGCTGAACCGCTTTATCTCCAAGTCGTTTGAGCGATGTCTACCGTTTTTCAATACACTCAAAAGAAACAAGTCATTCGAATGGAACGACGACTGTGAAAGGGCGCTACAGGATTTGAAGACCTACTTGAAGTCGCCACCATTATTGTCGAAGCCAAAGGATAACGAAACATTATTCATATATCTGGCAGTATCCGACACCGCTGTAAGCGCAGTCCTCGTCAGAGAAGAAGAAAACAACCAACATCCAGTCTACTACGTAAGTAAAACCTTACTCGACTCAGAAACCAGGTATAGTCGACTGGAGAAACTCGCACTGGCCCTTGTCGTAGCAGCACGCAAATTGAGGCCATACTTCCAGTGCCATTCCATCAAGGTACTAACCACTTACCCTCTTAAAAATATTTTGCATAAACCTGAGCTTTCAGGTCGATTGACGAAGTGGGCAGTAGAACTCAGCGAGTACGACATCAGCTTCCATCCAAGATCAGCAATGAAATCACAGGTACTAGCCGACTTTGTAGCATACTTTACTCCACATGAAAACGTGCAGTCAGAACCGGAACTGGTGGTGCTCGCCATTGATACACTCAGCGAAAAATAGACCTTGTCGGTCGACGGCTCGAGTAATATCAAGGGAAGCGGACTAGGACTGGTACTCGAATCCCCTCATGGGGATATACTGGAGCAGTCGATCCACTGTGGTTTTCGTGCAACAAACAATGAAGCCGAATACGAAGCTCTGATCGCAGGGCTCGAATTAGCAAAAAGCCTAGCGGTAAAAACAATCAAAGTGTTAAGCGACTCCCAACTAGTCGTGCGACAGATGAATGGAACGTACGAAGCGAGGGATCAGAGAATGTCGGCTTACCTAATCAAAGCTAAACGGCTTCAATCGACCTTCGATGAATTTTTGATTGATCAAATACCTAGATCCGATAACGCGCGAGCGGACGCATTAGCAAGCCTTGGATCGACAGCAACAAACGGCTCAAAATCGGTTCCTATAGTTCATCTTATGTCTCCGTCAATTCAAGAAGCAAAGATATTGGCACCAATCGACGATGGTAGAAGCTGGATAGAACCGATCTTTAATTATCTCCAAGCTGATATTCTGCCAGACGACAGGTCTGAAGCAAGGAAAATCAAGGTAAAAGCAGCTAAATTCTGTATCATATATGGCAAGCTTTACAAAAAGTCATTCACCGGACCCTACTTGAGGTGTGTCACCAAACGAGAGTCGTACGACGTTTTAAAAAGTCTACACTATGAGGAATGCGGAAATCATTCTGGAACCCGTAGTTTGTCGAACAGAGCTATCACAGCAGGGTATTATTGGCCAACCATACGGACTGATTCTCAAAATCACGTCAAGTCGTGCGACAAATGCCAACGCTTCGCACCAATTTCACATCTCCCCCCAGGTATGCTGAATTCAATCTCGTCCCCTTGGCCTTTTATGAAATGGGGGATGGACATTGTAGGTAAGCTGCCGGCTACACCTGGTGGCGTCGTCTACATGTTGGTTCTGACGGACTATTTCTCCAAATGGGTCGAAATCGGGGTGTATCAGCAAGTACGCGACATTGAGGTACGCAACTTCGTTTGGAAAAATATTATTTGCAGGTTTGGAGTACCCAGGGAAATATGACCGACAACGGGCCCCAATTCATTTCATACGACTTCAAGAACTTTTGCGACAAGTACGGAATCAAACTAAGTTTCTCGACTCCACGATATCCCCAAGCAAATGGACAAGCTGAGTCGACTAACAAAACCATTGTTAATACATTGAAGAAACGACTAGAGGCGGAAAAGAGCGAATGGGTAGAAAAACTTCCAGAAATCTTGTGGTCATACAGAACTACCCCACGACGGTCGACAGGAGAAACCCCCTTCACACTCGTCTATGGCTCAGAAGCAGTCATCCCAATAGAGACCAGGATGTCGACCGCCCGTAGCGAAAATCCGAATGAAGAACAAAACAACTTGGAACTCAATTTCGAGCTTGACCACCTCGACGAACGACGAGATCGTGCTGCTTTAAGAATCCAGTCGTACCAATAACAAATCGCTTAACACTACAATAAAAAAGTAAGCGTCAGAGTCTTCAAACTCCACGACTGGGTATTGCTACGAGTATTCCAAAACACAAGGGACGAAGGCACCGGAAAATTGGGACCAACGTGGGAAGGACCATATCAAATTACAGATGTCGTCGGGCGTGGAGCTTACAAGCTTATAGGACTCGACGGACGAGAAATACACAACAGCTGGAACGTTCTACATCTAAAAAAGTACCATTTCTAAACTATCTTTTGATTTCATTACTTTTGTTTTTCATCGACTTTTCATTTCTAACAAATCGACCAGAGAAGAGCAATGATGACACCTTAGTGCAACTAAGTGCAAAACTGAGCTCACAAAATCATCTTCGATCTTATAACGCTGTCAACATCGACAAGCAAACTTTCTATTTTGGATATATACAGCTTCGACGACATGCACTCATTACCAACGTCGACGTCAAACTCCCAATATCCTCACTCAGAACAATCGCATATTAAGAGTGGGGGAACAACACTAGGGGGCAGGCGACCATATATAACGCATGTACGCGAATGCAATTGAAAAGGTCTTGTCAACCATGTATAAACGCATGTATGCGAATTCAATTAAAAAGGGCAGGCGACCATATATAACGCATGTACGCGAATGCAATTGAAAAGGTCTTGTCGACCATGTATAAACGCATGTATGCGAATTCAATTAAAAAGGTCTTGTCGACCATATATAACGCATGTACGCGAATCCGAATAAATAGAAAATATCTTTTTTCGACTATTTCTTTACACGAAGCGTTAAAAGAATCCTAGTAACTCTTCACGAAAATTACAATCCTCAATAAACGAGTGTAAAAGATCTCCATACGACAACCAACGTCGTCCGACTTACGAATGTGCATGAGTTTACATGCTCATTACATTCAAAATTAAATCCTTTCTACGATTGAGCATAAGTTTACAGGCTTATCTTATTCGTTTTATGTCGTTCGACCCACGATTGATCATAAGTTTTTTAGACATCTCAATCAAACTATAATTTACCCTTGTGTAAACCCCATTTATTCGATGGTCGTACGTTCTATCTTCACAAAATCAGATCAAAATAAACAAAAGAAAAGTCGATCCATTCAAATAAGCAAAATATTCTATTACAAAGCAAAGTCAATCAAGATTTATCTAGCATTACAAAATAAAATTTCAAGGAGCATCACTAGGAGGAGGAACGACAGTAGCAGCAGCACTCTCTTCATTGTTGTCGGGGCGTTCATTAGCCCCAGGGCTTTCGTCGACATCCACAGCGCCACTTCCAGCAAGGGATTCTTCGAGCTTCAGGCGCTCTATCTCCTCGTAGAGGTCAATTTCCTCTTTCATACGTTGAGGATCCCATTGGACGCCCGACAAGAACTCTTTGAAAAGCTCCGCCCTAGCCTTGCAAACAGCTTCCACCGCTATCGACAACGCCCGCTCCTTTAGAGCCTCGACCGTTTTTTCTTGTTGGTCAGCTGCTTCTTTAAACTTTGCCTCCTCCGCTTGGTGTCGATCCCTTAAAATTTTTAACTCCTCCTCCAGGGCCATTTTTTGGTGCTCCATTACACCCTTCTCCTTGGAGAGCTTCACATTTTCTGCCTTAAGAGCGTCGGCCGCCTTGCGATGCATCACACTCTTGTCATTTACGGCCTTATATCGACCGTGTAAATGTAGCGTCGCCTGGTAGGCTTATATAAACGAAATATCAAATCGTCAAAAAATACATGAGAATACCAGTGAAAACAAAAATCTTTCTACTTGGAAATTCGACAGCAGCAACGTATCAAAAACTTCCTCCGTCTTGACGTTCTTCAAATGCAAGTCGTCATGAGCAAGAGTGAAGTCGTCCGACCTCTTCAAAAATCCTGCAAGATCCTTGAATGACGAGAGCCTGGAAGCAAGGAGCTTCATTGGCGAATCAGGCTCAAAAACTTCCTTAGCCGACATTTCTTTTAAGCCGGTCGCTGCTTTCTTCTGTCGATCGACGACAGAAGCCCTTTTTTGCCTCTTAGTCAGCGGACTCCTTTCTGGCGACGAATCCAGGATTTGGTCCACTGCGGCTGAAGTGCCTTCCATCGACTTCCCTGCAAGCCGTCTCTGTTTGGCTTGAGATGCCGCCCGCTTCCTGGCAATCTCATCTCTAAAACGCCTCATAGTTTCAGCATTGTCGGGAACGTTAATCTCTGCGCTCGCCATCGTCGTCACTGCGAAACGACGTTCAACATCAGTTAGAGGCGGTAAAAAAGTCAAATTGTACCGAAGAATCTCAAAACTCCTCCTAATCCACATGTACGACAAGAAATCCTTCACATGAGGATAAGGTCCGCACGACCTATTTAATGTCGACCACCTCCACAGTCGACTTGGCCTAAAATTACCTTCCGTTAGCAAATTATTAACACTCCTTTGGTTAGCAGGGATCTCTAACAAAGCCCTGGTACGCTCAGGTGCAACTTCGCACGACGGAGGTTTTACCGTCCCCTTGATCTCTGCAAAGACAATGAAATGATCAAAACAAGCAACTTACAACGAACACATACTAATATATCAGTCGATGGTTTACGAAACTTACTATATTGATTCCAGATCCGTCGATATTGATACTCCTCCTCACCTCTCCTCCATGGGCCATCGACTGGAGGCCCCTTCGCAAAAAAGAACGTATCTTTCCAAAGTCTGTCGTTCGTCTTAGTGTCGATAATGAGTTCCTTCTTTTTATTTCGAGGCACTAACGAATAACGACCAGTGTCGATCAGATGCTCTTTCAGATAATAATTATGGAGGAGGCACCCCAATCCGAATTGTACATTATGCCTCTCACTTAATATTCCTAGACCCAACAGTATTCTCCAGGTGTTGGGCATCAACTGACCAGGAGCTAGATCATAGTACAACAACATTCGTCGAACGAGCTGAGGGACAGGAAATCTAAAACCTAAACGGAGGGTGTACTCGTAAAAACACGTCCACCCAGGAATATCCCAATCAGCACGTTCATGTTCCCTTGGCGCACGTAATTCAACGTCGTTAGGAATACCGTAAATCGTCCTTATGCCGGGTAACATATCCTCTGTGATCAAGCTCGCCGGACTCTCTCTCAATATACCTAAAGGTCGACCAGATGTCGACACCTCAGGAACCTCGATATATTCTGGTTGCTCGACAGCCGACGCAATAGCATACACGGCGCCCAGCTCTAGCATATCCCTAGCATTTATAGGGATAGTCGTCGACGGACCTTCAACTGTGACTTGTCGATCGACATCTTGAGTCCTACTATCGACTCCATCATCATCAGCTTGAGTCCTACTATCGACTCCATCATCATCAGCTCGAATCCTACTATCGACTCCATCATCATCACTGGGAGTCCAGCTAATTCCCAAGTCTGAGATTGTGTCGTCGTTCGACATCGTATCTCCAAAATCTGACATGCAGAAAATGCACAAGTCAGACAAAAGCTGAACGCTACAATCACAACCTAAGGACTTTTTGACCAAAAATCTAAGGTTGGGTTTCCTAACCTCTACTTGAAAGCCGACCTAGATCCTAGGATGAGGAGACTACCTACTGTCGAAGGCTTCCAAGTTCTAAACGACTGCTCTCATCAAAACGACACGACAACACGTAAAAAACAATATTTTGCAGATAAAACCAACTCGATGTGGATCAAAACCGCAGAATCTAGTAGATATAGTGAAGAACATGCACTCCCAGATGAATAAAGGAAACATATCAAAGCAAACATAAAGGAAATATATATATTTACTCGTATATATATCTACTCGAATAAATGGTGAAATATATGTAAATAGAAGTAGATTTCACCAACCTGAAAGAGATTCAAAGAAGAATATCGTGAAGAAATCCCACGAAATGAGTATGGTGCGCTTCAGTTTCAAAGTCCCAACGAAGAAGATGAAGAGGTAAGTTTCAGTCTTTCCAAACTTTCAGTTTTCCTAAACTTTTCGTGTGCAAAGTATTGAATGAAACGGTTTGGGTTTTATAAAGCAAAAAAAAACCTTGGTTGACACGTGTCGACGCCCCTTCAACTACCGGTTAACCCAAGTAAAACTCACCGGTTAACCTAGGTAACCTATCCAGTTCAAAATTCGAAATAGCTATAGCTTATCTTGAAAGCTGCGCGTGAAATTAATGCAGCTGACGCCAGCATAGAAAAACGCTTCCATCACATCGATTCAGCATCCATCACGTCAGCTTGCCATCAATGATGACAAGAGACTACCGTCTAACGACGAACGTTAAATCAACATTAAAAACGTCGTTCATCCAATGAAGGTATCAATTAAAACATTCAAATAGATATTGATCTCTTTCAACGTGGAGTCGGCCGACTATGATCAATTCAAAGAAAAAATCTTCGATTCAACTCAACACAACTCGTTCAGCAATGGCGGATCCGATAAAGGTCGACCCGACGGAAATCACTCTCTAAATCATAGATTCTTCTTCAGAGAGTGGGGGACAAACTGTGGTAGCCAAAAATGGCCCAGTGGCCCAATATGCTAAAGGCCCAATCTTCGCAAGTACAAAATCCAGCTCAAGCCTATTGGGTTGGACCGACCCAACATAGTAGCCAGACCTGTTCAAAAGCGTCAGTTACAAACTAACCTGTAACCGCAGGTAACAGCATTTGTGGAGAGGATATTGCTCCCCAAATCTCGCCCACAATCAGGTCTCTGAAAGGAGACGTTGGAGACAGACCTCCTCCTATAAATAAGAGGGCTCATTCACTTGATAGCTCTCTGAATTCTCTCAACTAAAGCTCACTAAGAAGCGTACTGAAACTCTGATTCGAAGTATATTCCGATCACTGGAAATCTATCATAGTCACCCGACTACATTGCTCAGCCCAAGCACACCTAATGCTATAATCCAACCCCCCATCTTTCTCTTTTCTCTATATTATCTCTGCCTACAGTTCTTTTGCAGGTTCAACTAAGTTCAGACGACCATATACAGAAATCAGTCGACGTCAACCGACCAACTCCAGCCTAGTTGCCTTAGGCCTGATAAAACCCGACCCACCTGACGTACCAAGTCGATCAACCACCAACAATATATATATAACGGTTATAATTTCAGAACGACTTAATGGGAGAACCTCCTTATATATATATAGTTTTTCTCTCCTCGAAACAAACTGAACTTTTAAGATTATAACAAAACTTATAAATCATTGATTAAGTCTAAAAGACTTTGACTAAGCTAAAGTGTATATATATATATATATATTAGGTGTCAAGATTTGAACTTTAGTAGGTTGATGGAGATTGTGAAGTCTCACCTTCTGATTCTTTAGATGACCAAGCAGTAACAAAGACCCAAATAGATGAGTCTATTGAGATTTCATGTCAACTTTCAAAACCTCTTACATGATACTATTTCATGTCAAATCAAATGATGCTAACTGCAAGCACAATTCAATTTTCTGAAGAAACAACCTGTCTTGCCATTATTATCTCTAATGTAGAAGTAAAACAATTATAATTGAAAGATTCATTTATACGATGAAAGCCCTCAAACAGATTATCCATAATGAGCGGCAAAAGCAATACTTTTCTGGGCATAAATACACTTAACCAACGGAGTCCAAAAGCAATATTTTGTTTGTTGATCTTAATTTCATCAACGAAAATAGTTTTAACCTGCCAAAAAATCAATCTACATTTGCTGATATAGATAAAAAAAATCAGCAGTCTCTAGCATATATTTTTTGAAATTACAAGAATCGACATTGTATTGATCTTGCTCTCAAGTATGACATGAAATGGTACCAAACTCAAAAGTCTTTCGACTCATCTATGCTGGTTTGGCATTAAAACATTCAAGCATGCTCAGTTGATACCTTAAAAATAGAACCACCGCCACAGCAAGGTTATTAAAATCAATGAACAAGTCTGAACCCAACCTCGAGCTCGAAAATCCTGCAAGGACACATAGGTAAAAGAAGATGATAAAACATAGAGAAGGTACAGATTGGATGAAAGAGTATCATAAACGATATGATAATAAAGACAAGCATTCTCCATCAAAGAATGGTTAATCGAAGTCCCTGTGGATCATTATAGTTATCTAATGCAGGGTAATTCTCTTCCCACAATTCTTTTATCCACTTAAGAAATAAAGGTCAATTAGTAAGGACTTCCCAAAGCAGAGTTCATAAATTATAACACACCATTTGTGCAAAACGAACACTAAGTAACATAATGAAACAGGGAGATTGAATCAGGGTCTGCTAGGAAATTGTATTATCATACAAGGGGTAGGATCAACAGCCCCCATTTTCCACATAAATTCCAGAGTATTAGATAATGACTCAAATTACATTTATTATGCATAATTAATATAAGATTGAAAAGGACACGGTTCAAATGTAATCTCAATCATTCAAAATACATTCGAAGGTTCAGAACTTGTTCCATAAATTGTGTAAAAAAAGGCTATTGATCTTGACCCATCATAATATATGTACTCCTATTGCAAAATTTTCATCAAATATCACAGTCCAACCACCGAACAATCGTTACATCTCTATGCCTTTACCAAAGACATGTCAATTGAAGAAAGCTTCCTGTCTCAAGGCTACGAAGAGAAAGAAAAAAAAAACATGCTTCGCTTGTACATTTTCTTTTCATAATAAAAAGGTGTGGTTCTTATCCATTTTTATCTTTAAAAAAAGACAATGAAGGTTCTTATGGTGCGCTCTTCTAAAGAAGTTCAAGACTGGGAATATATCTAGCAGAACTGATGAACTAAAGGGGCTTTAACCGTCATTTGGGCTTGGAGGAAAGAAAAATCTACATCGAAGAAAAGTTTTGTCACTGAAGTATGATACAGAGACTAGCACTTGTTTTGTAAAAATTGAGGGAAGAAATGCAAAGGTGATAGACGTCATTCAGTGGTACATGAAAAGATGCATAAGAATCTTAAAATGATTTAATTGGCAAGCATCATCTGTTGCAAAACAGTATCAAGTGATCAAGTCCGGGCTCTAAGTTAGTTAAATAGATGAAACAACTGCATAATTTGCCAGCATCAAAGACAGTAAAAATTGCTAAATCAATTTATCTGGTATGAAAGTGCTTAAAATTAAGCATCTCCTAACATCTTTTTTGTAGCATGTTTGACGGCGTCAAGCTTGATTGCATATATTTTATAGTGATGAACTGATGCGACATATCTCAGAAAGAATAAATTCCTTCTTTCTACAGATAATTTGTGCTTCTCTAATATGTACAATTAAATTTGTCTTTATGCTGCCCACCCAGATTTTTTATTTTATTTTATTATTTATTTATAGATTTTTGCAATGTACAGATGAAATAAGACACAGCAGTATAACAGTATTAATTTGTTCATTCATTCTAATTATTATTTTTCTTAATGGACAGCAGATCACCCACAGATCAAACCCAAACTCAATGCCAAAAATACTTTCACATTCAAATGACATGAATCACATAGAATGAAGAACCTCATACCTTCAAAGACAGATGTGATGAATCTGCAGAAGATTTCAGTCCATGATATCCAATGTCATAGGAAATGCTGCCATCCGGCTTAAACAGTCCAAAATTTCTCTCAGACGTTGGCCCAGGTTTTAAATTCTCGTTAAAAATAGCAAAAATATATGCCTTCAACATTTTTTTTGGCCTTAGAGGAGTTCCTTTCCTCTTAGCAAGCCTTTTACGCAGATTATAATTGTATGTCCTTGCATTATCAACTGTTGCAGCAGCTTCACTGTCATCTCCACGTGAAGCCCACCCTGTCTCCGTAACTATGACTTCCATCTTCTTAAATCCAGCATCTTCCAAAGCAGCATAGGCTGCATCAATCTGAGCATCGAGCATATTATCATAATGCAGATTAGTTTTTGAATCAGAAATCCCCTTAGTTGATTGAAAAAGAGAATAATTAATATCTATATTCTCCGGATCACCCATGTAGGCCAGAAAAGGATAGGCATTCAAACAGAAAGGAGAACCAATTTGTGAGAAAAATTCCAAGAGTGGCTTCATAAACTGAACAACATCATCTTTGAATATACATGACGAGGGAGGGTAGGAATTGGCAAAAACAGCCTGTGAGTGTGCCGTTTGGATCTGAACTACATCAGCTAAATGAAGCTTCTCTAGAGAATTGTAAATATTTTTAGCAGCACCTAGAAGAACTGTCCAGAGTTCGTAATCACCGCCTCCCAAAACTTCATTCCCCACAGCAATTCCACATATTTTTGTCCTTGGAAGAAATGCCTGCACATTTTCTTTCACCCAATCCATGGCATGACTCTCATTACCGCTCATCTCTTTGACATTTCCATTTGGAAGTCCAATCACTATTTCAAGCCCAGTCCCACTGAATGCATTGAGAACACTATGATTAGCATCATAAATTCGAACATTCTTTATCTTTGCAGCCCTAAGAAGAGTTACAACTTCGTCAGGTGAAGGAATATTATCTGCAATTCTACCATAATTTATTCCATAAGTTCCGGTGAACGCTTGCACTGTCCTAGGTGCTGCAAAAAAAAAAACCTCCATTAATTTTTCGGTCACTTGGTTCTACAGATCGTTGACAAAAAAATTCAAAATCACAAATTGAGTTCAAAATTGACAGCAGCGACTTTCACAAGAAAACTCCAGATTATAAAGAGATAAGTTGATGGTACTCATTAATTTGGTAGAAACTATTCAGAGATCTTCTATTGAAACACTGCGAACACTCCTTCGAGTCCTAGAAGAGTAAAGTGAGTTTTGTTTTCAAAACACATATTGCTACTAAGCCTCCAAGAGCATGACAAATTGAATTTGACTTGGTTTTTGTTCGTATTAACTATGCATAACTAGATAAATCAAATTTGATGCAAAGTGGGCATTATCTCGATGGCCGATTCCCATACTGGCATAAAGCAGAACAGTTCCAAGAGATCAACTAGAGATTCAAGCGAAATTTATCCTCAGCAATTCCCCAAAAGAACCAAATCAAACTGATTTATTCTATGATTAGAAACGAAAACAAACATAACAAACTAAAAGTATATCAAAGCTCTGTGAGAGTTCATTCAAAGTTACTGCAGATAATCTGACTAAATAAATTATCACAATTTTGCCTGAGAGCCAAAAACATCATCAGCCTTCCAGTTGCAGGAGTCGTAATTCAGTTAAAAGAAACAAATTCAATAGCAAGTGAATACTTTTCAATTAAATAAATTTGAGAGTATCAAGTAATCAAGTAATCAAGTAATTCAAATTCTAACAAAGCAAACCATAGATTAATTGAAAACAAAACAAAGCCAATAAAAAAGAAAGTTAAAAATAGGAAAGAGGGAGGGAGAGAAAGTACCAATTAGAGTGAAGAAGAGAAGGAAGAAGACGAAGAGATGAAACCGGAGAAAAAAGCGAAAGCTTTTCTCCATTAGAGAGTCAAACAGTGATTCAACTTTAATTCAATGCAGTGCTTCTGCTATGCCCATAACACAAAAACTGAAGAGATTGAGCAATTGATTCAAGGTTTTTTTTTTGTTTTGGTGGTCGTTTTCTGTGGGTGTTAAAGGGAGGGATTTCTTTGTGATTTATGAGTCTTCTCTTCAATCTCTTGTATTTCATAAGATTTTCTTCTCTCTTAAATTCACCCGGTCGGTCTCATATTATTGGCCCAGAGTTTACTTGGCTACATGGTGGTCGCCAATCGCTATTCTATTTTTGATTTCTTTTGTTCTAAACCCACGCGCTTTGCTTTAACCGCAATTGCTTTGTTTTCCTTTTATATGCTATTCCACACTAAAGAGAAACTTGGGTCGGAAGTATTAGGCTATATGAGAATTATTAGACTCAGTAGCCGGATATCACTCTCCAAATCTAATTGATGTTCTCCATGTGACACCCGAAGATATTTACTTTTTCTGTCTTAAATAATAAGTTATAATCAAGAGACATGATATTACTTTTATTTATAAAATAACCGGCCATCCATTTATAACATAAACGTTAATTTATCTTTTGTTTTACAAAAAGGTTATCAAAGACCAAAATCTACGTCAATTCTTTTCAACTAATTTTCTTTTCAACCGTACCATTAAAGAGGGTGTATTCAATTAGGATTTCGAAAGACTTTTAATGAATTTTTTTAAGTGGATAACTTTTACAGATTTTATGGACTTTTATAGACTTTACAATATTATAAAAAAACTTTCATAGACTTTCATTTTAAAGGTTTTTCGTAGACTTTCATTTTAAAAGACATTTATAGACATTTATAGACTTTCATTGAGTTCTAAATATAATGTATAATTTGTTTTAGTAAAATTATATATATTTATCATGTCAATAAAAATAATTTTTCAAATGAATAAAAAAAATCATCGTTAATTAAACTTGACATAGTGGTTTTTGTCTTTTATTATTTTTATTTTACATAAATGAAGTTCATTTGATTTGTTTCGGTGTTGTTTAGTTGCTTTAAAAAATATAGGTAAAAAAATATGAAATCTCTCGTCCTTAATTGCATAGCCAATGAAAAGTTGTTTTATATTATTTTTTTGTTTTTGTTATAGTTCATTAATGTTTGTATGTTTTCTTTTATTTATAATGTTTATTCATTTTAAAGTTATTCATTTTTTTATTTATTTATGAAATTTGTTAAGAATCAGTATGCTTTTATTTGAAAATAGAACATATATTTGATGGTTGATGTTTTTTAAAGAGTTTTATATTTTTCTTTTAAAGTGGAATTATTTCTCTTTTTTTTTTATAAAAAAAAAAATTATTCAAAGTCTTTGGTAGGAATGGAAGACAAATGGTGAGATTTATTAAAGCTAAAAATCATTAAAAGTCATTGATATTTTAAAGTTGTTAAAAGTCATTGAGATTTTGAATATCTCATAACGTTTATAGACTGTTAAAAAGTTTTGATTGAATACCGCATGACTTTTAAAGACTTTTATAGAGTCGTTAAAAGTATACATTGAATACACCTAAACTTTTTAATTCCATAAAAGTCATTAAAAGTCTTTTAAAATCCTAAATGAATACACCCTCCTAAGTCTTTTTTGTTTTTTTGTTTTTTTTTATCCCTATTATTTATGTATCTTTTATACATCGATATTATTCCATTTCAATTCCTCATCAATACCTTCCAAGGAAAATGTCGAATTGGATCCCAAATTGATGGATTGTGGTGTCGAAAATCAAATTGTTGTCATAATAGTGTGATCAAATATTATGAATTTTTTATTGTATAATCATTATATTATAATAATTTGATGTAAACAAACTCAAAGATCATGGCTCATGGGAGTGATATTTGAACTGAAACTTTTAATTTATAACAACAAAAGACTTTATTAATTCTATTTTAAAATTTATAATTGGTTATTTGACTTAGAGCTAGTTGGGTAGTTGTGTAATGAGAATAATCAACTTGTGCAATGAGAATAATCAACTTTAGAAGAAAAAAAATAGTTATATTTGATAAAAATTACTTTTATAATGGATGCGAACACACACACAAAAAGTCATAATAATAATAATAATAATAATAATAATAATAGATTTTGGTAGAACAATATTAACGAGTTTGGTACAATTTACTTGTAAATGTGTCGAGACTGTGTCTAATGGTAGAGGGTTTTGTAAAAATAAAATAAAATAAAAAATATTTTTTTATTTCATTAAATTATAATTAAAAAAGTTAGTAATTTTATAAACTTGAAATAATGAATATCTATTCATAAATTCGCTTCTTCATCATAAGAAGTTAATACTATATTATTTTCAATAAAGTAAAATAAAAATTCTTTGACAGTATTATTTATTTATTTAAAAGGGAAATAAGAGCTAATTGCACCAAGCTCCCCTGAGGTTTGCCTTTTTATACCTAGAAACAATTTTATCGTTAATTGACACTCACATCCTCTGCTGTTAGTCAAACTTAACCATTGACCAAGTTAGACCATCAAAATACTAAAATGCCCCTAAAGTTCTTAATTACAAAATTTTTAAAAACAAAATAATAATAATAATAAAGATGGAAATGCCGATCATATTACAAATCACATCTACTTTCTCTCCCTCAATAAAAGTTGAGAATTGGAAACCGTATTCTAGATTTGTCTCTCTTGATTTCCTCTTTACTAATCTCGTGGATTTAGGAATTAAAGTTTAAACTTAAATTTTTTTTTTTATCCTTTAATTTTTGAATTCTCCCTTAAAAAGAAGAAGCAAATCTCCATTAACACCTTCAAACAAAGAAAGAAAGGATACAAGAAAAGTAGATGCCCAAATCAAGGAAAAAAAATGTAGAAGACAACGAAATGAAGTGTTTGTGATTGGAACTAACAACTAACACTGATTTTGTTTCATTGAAACCAATGGTGAGTAAGTTGATTGAGGAATGACCAAACCAAACCACAAAACCAATTGTTTTTGACAAATATCCAAACCAAACAAATGGGTCATCAATCTATTGACTTAGATCTTTGCACTATACTGTATTCGGTTTGGTTTCATTCACGAATCCATGTTAAAGGATACATGATTGAAAGGCGTGATCAATGAACGCCAGCGCAGCGTGTCGTTGTCGCTCCTGTTTGTTGGTGAAGGAGAGGCTCTCTTGAACTTCCCCATTAGTCTTTGTTAGATCTAGGTTCGCAACCATATTATTTTATTTTATTTTTTTCAAAAAAAAATTTGTTATTATTTTATTCTTTAAATTTTAAATTATTTTAACATTATTTAGGGGCATTTTGGTATTTCTCATTGTAAATAGAACTTTTTTCTGTTAAAGTTTTAGATTTTTTTTTTCTAAATAGAACCTTTTTTATTTTGTAATATGAGGGGCATTTCCGTCTTTTACATTTTTTGTGTTAAAATTTTTTTTAATTAAGAATTTCAGGGGTATTTTAGTATTTTGGATGGTCAAACTTGGTCAACGATTAAATTTGACCAAATTTGACTAACGGTTGGAGAGGTGAGTGTCAATTAATGATAAAGTTGTTTCTGGGTGTAAAAAGACAAACCTCAAGAGAGTTTGGTGCAATTAGCTTAGGAAATCAATTAATGGAAGTTGATTGAAGTTGAGACGACCTAGAAGCAAGTCCCAAGTCCCCCACACCTACATTAATGAATTGATTGGTTCGATTTATATTTTCCCTTCTCAACTCTCAAATATAGTAAAGACAACATGTTTTTGAGCGGTGGAGAAAAATAACAACCAACAAAAGAAAGAATATAATTTGAGAATAATTGTACTATAAAATTCTTTCAGCCTCTTTGCAACTAATCAAATTACGATAAAAGACTTCTAAAAGAAAAATCAGGGATTTCTTATATTTCAAGCCTTTTCAAGATCTATTATCTTATAGGGTACCATTGATACCCATTAATTATTTCAATTACTAATTAACTCCCAAAAATCCAAAATGGAATTGAAATTATGATTAAGATGCCGATTAGTATAATAATCAGACTAGAGGGCCTCTTAAGATTATTTGGGGGGGGGGGGGGGGGGGGGGGGGCGGCGGGAATACTCCCACACCCCTGAATTATGAACATGTTGCAAGCATACGATGAAAATAGGTTATTATTTTTGTCGGTGGTGCCACTTTGAGGCTTGACCCACACCAAACAATCTTCAAATCTATCATATAATATACGGTTGGAAAAGTATAGAAGTCTATATTCACATAAAAATTGACCAAAGACAATTCAGAGCTTTGAAAAACGTTATAGTCGTTTGAACACTGAAAGGTCAGTTTTGAAAACATCAAAGTTTTCTAAGAACATGGAAACCAAAACTTTTAGGAATGTTTGATTGAAAATCAACACACTCAAGATGCATTCCAAGTGATGTTTGATTGAAAAATAACACACTCAAGATGCATTCCAAATCTATAAAGATTCAAATAACACTTGGAAATATTTAAGACCAAAATCAATCTATAGCACCATGAATGAAATGTATGAACATGTGGTGTGTGTATTTTTTCTAGATTCTTTCAAGAGTTAGAAAGCTCGTGCAATCACACTTACCATTCACTCCGAACTTTTGAAATCATCTTTATGCTTGTAGTGTTGTTTGAACACAAGTGTGATCATGAAAATCCAAACATAAACAAATAATAAACATACAAGCAAGGAATGTTTTGTCAAACGGAATCAAGTCAACATTAACACGTATGATTCCACGGTGTCTTCAACATGGGTTTCATCTTCCACATGAGAATTTTCAATCATAAATAAATGAGGATTTCAACATTTATGTTCAAAAGCGAATTTGTCATCACAATAGTAACATAAGCCACGATCCCGTTAGTCCTTTGCATCTTTTGGTGTCAAACGTTTAAAAGAGGGAAGATTTGTATTATTTGGTTGAGGTCCTAAAAAAACTAGTGGTAGGATTCATAGATAAAGAAATTTTCTTACGAAAATTGGACTCCTCTTCCACCAATCTAGCAAGTCCAATTGCATTAGTAAAGGAAAAAGACTTTTGAATTTTGACATATAACTATATAAGTGTGTTTCATCTTTAAGACCTCCAACAAAATGGTCCATTAAAAAAATTTCTAGTAAATTCTCCACCAATTGTAAAAGCTTTTCGAACACTTCTTGATAAACATGAATTATTGCCTTATTAATATTTTAATTAATTATTATCTTATTAATATTTTATTTTAAATCTCAACTGTTTCAAGGGCATTGTAGGCTTTTTTTAAGGTCAACTCGAGAAAACTAACGGAGCCATTAGCCTTTCTGTAACCATAAGGGGTCTCAGAGTAGAATAACTTATTTTCACCATATGCCTGCAATTTGGTTCATAGTTGAGGGTATAAGAGTAGTTTTTCCTATTAGAAGTTAGAACAAATTGTATGATAATGTCACGCGGTTTAAAAAGCGCGTGGGAAAATTTGTTTACCTTTCTTTTTCTTGAAAAGGAATTTGTTTCCTTTCTGAAACGTATGCCTTTGTTTGACCAAGCCTTACGTGACAGCTACTCTAAATTCTGATACGTAAAGAAGCAGGCTTATTTTTAATTCGGGATTTGGAGAAGGAGGACATACTCGAACCACGACCTTATGGTATAGGTGCGATTATATCAGTGGACCAACTTTATATTGTCTGAAGCACTTCTGTTTTGTCCCTTGTAAGTTGTATATAAGGCTCATTTGGCCCATTGTATTTTATTGTATTGAATTGGATTTGATTGAATTGTACTATATTATATTATCGTTAGTACGATCATGTGTTTGGAGAAAGATTGAATTATGTTGTATTAAATAATACAAATGTTTGATATGTTATTGTACTGTATTTTATTTAATAAATAATAATGATTATTTATTAATAAATTTAAATTTTTAAAAATTGAAAATTGTATTATTAAAATAAAAATTAATAATGATTGTATTTGACTATATTTTTGTTAATTCATGAAAAATATCATGTATAAATATTAAATATTTTTCACATGGGATCTAGATCCTCTCCACGTCTTAATTGTCCTCGTTTTCATAATCTATTGACACGTGTCTAATATAATAAATCATTGGTCTTGATTATTTCTATTAATTTTTAGAGTAATTGGCACAAAGCCCCCCTCGAGTGTATGTGAATTTGCATGTTGCCCCCTGAACTTTTTTTTTAGGCATTAAACCCCCTGAACTATCGTTTATTGGCAGAACAAGAGTAAAAATACCCCCTCAGGGGGGAAAAAACTAAAGGATTGCCAATAAGCGATAGTTCAGGGGGTTTAATGCCTAAAAAAAGTTTAGGAGGCAACATGCAAATTTACATACACTTGAGGGGGGATTTGTGCCAATTACTCTAATTTTTATGTTATTACTCCACTAAAAATGGAATTAATCAAGATCATTAATTGAGGTGAGGACAAAATTAGGTGAGGAGGGGATCCAAATCTTTTGAAAAAAAGTACAATATGATTATTTTTTTATTAATAAAATAAGTTATTAACTTATCTATTTATTAATTTAATTTAATTTATTTTACTATAAGAAAATTCCGGCAATAAGTGAAAGTCGGGATCATTTCAATTAAAAAAAAAAAAAAGAAGGTAAAAGTGGGGATCCATGAGGGACTATTTTGTATTAATTAATACAAGACATACTAACTGTCAAACACTTGTCCAACTTAACGCGGGATGCCAAACACGTCCTAATAACTCTAAGGCCATGTTTGGCATGCATGATTGGCTTAGTATTGGACAATTTTAGAAACCCCCCCCCCCCCTTATCTTTAGTTATCTTAGGACTATTTTTACACATGGATCCCACATATTTAATTCATCTCCTTTTTACATCACCAACCCCACTTAGGCCCACTTATATATAAATTCAATTTTTATATAATAAAATTTAATTTATAAATTTTATTATCATAAAAATTATATCGTTATAAATGCATCATCTAACTCTTTAAAATGAGATTAATATTGAATATTTATTAATAATTTTTTTATTTAATAATTTTTCATATATCAAAATTTACTTATTTTTTTAAGTATTACATAAATTCTGGGTTTTACAAAATGCAATAATTTCATACACGTGAAAATAGTATTATTTTACAAATGCACTAGTTTCATATTAATAATTAAATTTACTTATTCTAACCATACTTTATATTATTGGCATATTAATAATTATAAGTTAGCAGTAAAATAAAGACGAAACATAGTCACATTAAAACTTCCAAATGAAAATATAATAACATTGACATATTAAAATAATGATAGCAAAAAGAAAAAAAAAAATAACAAAAAATTCAAATAATAGCAACATAATATATTATTATTTTGGAATATAGTATTATTTTACAAATGCACTAGTTTCATATACGTGAAACTTGTATTGTTTTATAAATGTATTAGTTTCATACACTTGAAACTAGTATTGTTTTACAAATACACCAGTTAAACTGGTGTATTTGTAAAGGACAATGGTAGACATCCAACCATTTTTGTCCAATTTTTTGTCCAACCCCTGATGTGTCAGTTGGTGAGTGGATATATAGATAAATCATTATTAATGTGCATCCGCTCACCAACTGACACATCAGGGGTTGGACAAAAAAGTTGGACAAAAAGGTTGGATGTGTAACATTATCCTTTTACAAATGCACTAGTTTCATACATGTGAAACTAGTATGACTTTACAAATGCACTAGTTTCATACACTTGAAATTAGTATCGTTTAAATACTTTACTCAAAACAAGTTTGCATATAATTGTTCTCTGAGTTAAAAAAAAATAAAAAAACGGTACTTGAATATAATTGTAATTCATTTTGGTCATAATATAATATTTTCCACATAAGGTCAACTAGTTGAAAATTGTTAGACCATAAAAATTAGATAGAAAATTAAAAATGTTATTAACATAATATTTATTAAAATTTAGTTGAAGAATAAAATCATGTAAAAATAATTTATTGAAGAAAGTAAAAAATAAGAATGAAAATATAAATTATTCATCATATTATTTTTAATCCAATCCCAAATCATTCCAAACATAAGATTGGATTATTTTAGTCAAATCCCATGTTACACTAAACAATAGACAGTGTTATATTTAATCATATATTCCAATCCAATCCAGTCTAATCTTAGCCCAATCCAATCTCATAAAATAGTCCAATCCAATCTTGCTCACCGGATAGGGCCTAATAGAAATCGAGTGAACGTAAATAAAAAAAAAAATTAAATAAAAAAAAAATAAATAAAACTGCAATCGAGTGCGCGTTCAATTTTTATTTTTAAAGCACCAAGTTTAGGATTTGGGAGAGGGATAGGGCGTGGTGGATAGTACTTATGCGTCCAATCTTTAATGGGTAAGGGATTCACTATGAGTTACCTAAATTTTTTTTTTTTTTAATATTATTTTTGAAATATTACAATAATTCAGGGTTTTATGGGGGAGGGGGGAGAGACTCGAACCCACAACCTCATAATGTGGGTGTGAGAGACTTTACCACTCGAACCCACAACCTTATAATGTGGGTGTGAAAAACTTTACCATTGAATCAATTTCTTTTTGTCTGAGTTACCCCAAATTTTTGTTGCAACTTTTTTTATTTAAAAAGGTGAATATAAGATAGGTTCATAATTAACCACTTATTTTAATATAAGCTTTTAATGAATTTTAAAAATTTTCTAACAAATTTTAAAATACCTGAATCTATGGTAATCCAATTATATCCTGAAAATTCATCTATTTTTTTTAATGTATTTTATTATTTACTATCTTCTCAACTAGAAAATTAAAAATCAAATATAAATTAAACTGTTTGATACCTAGTCTATTGTATGTAATTTAATTATGAAGAAGAAATTTTGTTTGAAATACATTTTCAAAATAAATTTTTTTTTTTTTATTACAATAACAACTGCCGGGATCGGCGAGATTGGGCTCTACAAGCACAGCCTGGACTGACACTCCCACAAGAGGGGAGAGAGCACCCACACATAAGTGGGACAACACCCACACCAAAGGTGGGAAAATTGGCCTTAAGCCATGCATACACTCGGCCTGGATCTTGGGTGGTGGTGTTTCCAAAGGAAAGATCCACCACCATATAACAATACAAGGCTAGCCTAGTGTACGCCCCTTACACCCACACCAAGAGGTTATGGATTCAAGTCATGTCCCTTCTTCCAAACCCAGAATTATTGTAATATTTTAAAAAAAATAAAAAATTAATAGATACATTAATGAATAAAAGTATCCCTTAGAAAATAAATTAAAAATGTATCTTACTCTATTTATATATATATATTTGAAGTATTATATAAATTCGGGATTTTTTAAGGATGGGGAAAGACTCGAATCCGTAACCTCGTGGTGCAAGTGTAAGGGGTTTACCACCAGACTAATCCTATCTCCTCATTTATATATATATATATATATTATTTTTTTTAAAAAACGAAAGTTTCCAACTATATTTCAAATTGAAGCTATCCATGAAAAAGGAAGCCAAAAAGGTTTGAGATAAAGGAGAAGAAGATATTTATAATTTATTGTTTTAGTGGTCACATCACACATTTGACACGTAAATCACTAAATAATAAAATAATAATAATAATAATATATACAAAACAAAAAGTCATGCATAAGCAATAGTAAGCACAAGCATTTGTATGTCAACAAATATTTGGTCATATTGAATTGGTGGGAAATATGACAAGGATTTCCTCATGTTCAACTATCCTTTCCACAAAATGACAAATCTAAGGTTGAGGCTTGAGCTGCTACCTCATTATGCTATTTTTTATATATTTATTTTTAAAGGAAGAAATTCATAAGAGAAGAACAGGGTGGTACAGACTCCAGGCATGAAGGGAAAGTCTCCATCCAAAAACAATTTTCAACAGAAAATAAAGCCAATATATTTTAATTCATTTAATGCAATTAATTTCAATGGTTTTGTTATACATTAGATTAGATTCATTTATTAACACATGATCTGCATGATTTCATCATTGATATATATATATATTTTCTGAAAAACAATATATACTCCATAACGTGGTTAGACTTAGCTTTTATTAAAAATTCATAAATATAATCGTGAAGAGATAATATATATATATTTAACAAATTTAATTTAATCTAATACATGCTAATTACAATTACGATTAATTACATGCTAGGCTTTCTAAAAAAATTAGTAAAATGATATGGTATGTGATTTGTCAACATCACATTACTCACTATATAATCTCATGATTTACATGATGTTGATAATTCACTTGCCACATCATTTGAGAATGAATTTGGACAAATTATTTGGGAAGCCTAGCACATTACTTTTACAACTACTGTTAGCAAAGTGGTTGAAAATTTCTTTTTCACTTTACTCATATAATATGAGTTACATTTCAGGTCGTGCTTGTAGCACTTGATTTCTCGTTAGGTCCCGACAGAACCACTGTAGGGAGGGGTCTCAAATTCAAATAGGATTAGATTAAAGATTTTGTAAACTGATTTAAAGTTTGGTCATTTGTATAAGGCATTAGACATCCTCATTTACAAAATTTGTTTTTAGTGAATTTTATCAAAACTTAACTCCTAACGTCTCATGCTTGATCTCTTAGCACATGTGTTAATGCATCTCTCTTTTCGGACCACACATGTTCTGTTTGATTTCGGTAGGACCGATAGACCTATGATCTGATTGTTCAGTCAGAAGTTATTGTAATACTTAAAAAAAAAAAAAAAAAAGATGTGTTGAAGTTTTTTTTTTCTTCATAAAACTTTTAATATAACATTCAGAATCATCAAAAAAAAAATAAAAAAATTTACTTCATTATTACTATGTTATATAGGGTTCACTTATATTACATTGGGGTTTATATGCATCGATGATTTATCAAAGCATATATTATAAAAAGAATCATTATTAATTATTCCGATCCCTATTCCCTACCAACTGCTTTCACCTAATAATACAATTAACTCCTAAACCAATTGATATTCCAACTAAAACATTATAATTATTTAAAGACTTAGACTTGCTACATTTTTTTGATTACTTAGAAGATAAGATTCTTCTAATCACTTTCAACTACCAATTTATCTTCCATATATTGTTTTAATTTGTACCTTACCTTTTTTTTTTTCCTTTTGATCAGATCGAAAGTAAGCAAAAGGCTTTCAAATCAAAGGTATCGATCTCCAATCATATTTGTTTAATAAACTTTTTACAATAATACTGGTAAGTTCATTAACAAAAAGTGATCAAAAGGAAAAAATAAATAGCATTAGAACTCACAAGTAGTGTCAATTAATTTACAAAAATGTGTGTGAACAAAGAGAAGAGAAGACAATTAGAGTGAAGGTGGAAACTCTTTAATGTTGTTGGAATGCACTAATTAAAAGGGAATTAGATTATAAAAGCTTTCGAGTCCAAAAAGAAATAAAGAGATTTAATCTCTAGCTAGCTAGTAGTTGCATACTTGCATTACTTGCATAGCATAAACCAATAAGAATGTTAATGGAGATAATGCAGAAAGTGAAGTGACATAAAAGGATTAGCTTTCTATAAAGGTGGCTTGAAGAGATATGGTGTGTTGATTTATAAGGTAAGCTTATTAGCTTTTGGCATTGCCAACTACTGAGATCCACGTAAGGGAATCAGCTTTAACATCCAAGTTTTTTTCAATCGACCAAAAGTAATTTATAGTACGGGATCTCTTTTCCGAAAGTGTGGAATCTGTCGTCAATGGTCAACATTTTTTCTTAAGCCAAACTTCATTTTATTCTCTAACTATTTAAAAAAAACAACGACGGTTTTTGATTCGGTCCCTCTGACCAAATTTTAACACAGAATCAATTAAAAGTTTATTTTACTGTTAGATCTTCACATCCATCGTGGGAGAAGGAGAACCAATTGATATTCATCTCACGCGATGAAGATGCCCTCGATTTCATAAGGAGGAGGTACGACCTCCTCCCGACGAAGGCACTGTGTGAGATGGAGATCTAACCCGGGGTTGGATCTCTATTTATTTATTTACTTATATTTTTTTTTAAGAATTCATTTATAAACTTGTTTTTTTTTAAAACAAATTGAGACAGTGGAGATCCATCGATATATATTTTTAATTATATTTTAATTTATTTTTTCATCTCCACGATCCATCTTAGAGATATGGATTGATTGATAAATAATAAATTGATTGATGAACAATTCTCTGGTTACAAAGTTGACACCTCATTTCATCCTCACATTTTTGACCATCAAACTTAATCAACATTTAAATTTTACCAAATTTAACTAACGACAAGGGAGGTAGGTGTCAATTTTTGATAAAGTTATTTCTGTCTGTAAAAAAGCAAACACCATAGAGTTTTGTGTAATTTGCTCATAAATAAATATATTATCGTAATTAACACATTAAGTTCTATAACTATTCAGGACAAATTTTTTTAAAGACACCAATCATTTTACTATATTAAAATTAGTTTTCTTCACTTTGTAACCGATATTTTTAAGCGACATAAAAAAGAATCAATTTTTTTTATTTATTTATTTTATTTTTTATAAACCATTTGTAATATAACGACTTGAATTTGAAACATTGTTAAACTGAATAAGCATTATTTACCATCATGCTACATTAACCGATCTTAAGTAATGTTCACCAAGTAGATAATTATTGAAGTGACATAGAAAAAGTATCATAAAATACATGGGTATCAAGTAACGATCACCGACTAAAAGGTCAGTAGAATAATCTAACTTATCACATAACTACAAAATATGAAAAACTCAAAATTATTCATCTTAAACTAATATCAAGTAATGTTCGGGTCATGTTTGTAGAGGTTGTTCTTATCAGCATACTTTAGATTTGATAAATGTCAATTTTTTTTGTACAATATTTCAAAATCATTTTTTAAAAATACAATTTGGAGGTCCTTTACAATTAGGGGCCCTAGGCGGTTGCTTCACTGAGCTCCCCCTAGGTTAGAGCCGAGCCTAGGTAATGATGGCAGTTCTCTAGTGGGTGTTAGAGCGGTGGTCCGTGATCATTATGGCAAAATGTGTGTGGCTTTTGCTTATCACATAACTACAAAATATGAAAAACTCAAAATTATTCATCTTAAACTAATATCAAGTAATGTTCGGGTCATGTTCGTAGAGGTTGCTCTTAACGGCATACTTTAGATTCGATAAATGTCAAAAAATTTTGTACAATATTTCAAAATCATTTTTTTAAAATACAATTTGGGGGTCCTTCACAATCGGGGGTCCTAAGCGGTTGCTTCACTGAGCTCCCCCTAGGGTAGGGCCGAGCCTAGGTAATGATGGCAGTTCTCTAGTGGGTGTTGGAGTAGTGGTCCGTGATCATTATGGCAAAGTGTGTGTGGCTTTTGCCCTGTCTCGAGTAGACTTAAATCAGCTGTCCAAAAATGGAGTTACAATTTGTGTCTAACCAACCAAATTGTAGACACAAATTGGGACACGTGTCTACATTTAATTATTATTTTTTTCAACTTCTTCCATAAATGTAGAAACATGTCCCAATTTAGTTAGTTAGACACAAATTGAGACACAGCACATGTCCCAATTTAGTTAGTTAGACACAAATTAAGACACTATTTTTGAACAGCTGATTTGAGTTCGCTTCGAGTCGGCTCTTTTACGGTTGCTGTTGGTGAACTTTTTGCTATTAGAGAAGCTTTGTGTTTGGTGCAGCAGCTTGGGTTGTCACTGGATTGCGTGGAAACATATTCAACTATTACTGTCAAGGCGATTAATTCTGATGCTCCTTTTGATGTGATGTATTAGTTCCTTTAACTGTGGATATTTGCAGATCATTTTCTTTCCTTAATGTTCATTCTTGTCTTTATGTTCCCAGGGACAGCAACAAACTTACCCATGCTTTAGCTAAATATGCAATTTCTTTAGCCAGAAACAAAATTTGGCACTTTGTTTGCTCTTTTTTTTTTATCTAATCTTGTTATGGCTGATGCCTTCTAATAATATTTCTCTCCTTTAAAATATATATATAAATGGGAAATGTATTAAAACCATAAACTTACTAAGGAAAATTTAGGCTTCACCCAAAACATCATCTCCTCACACGGAGGAGAATATCTTCCAACCAAAACACAGGTTCTTGAATTTGGAGACCAAATTTGGACAGACCATGAGCAACTAAATTTGCCTTACGAGTGACAAACTCTACATCAGATAAAACAAGATGAATAGAAAGAGATTCAACAAGCTTAAAAATCTCACATAAAACTAGACCAACATCAGATATGGAGACTCCTTAGAAACTATTAAAGACACTACAATAGCAGCATCCGATTCAAATTCAATAGTAGCTGGTAACCGTCTCGCGTTTGCTGCAAATCTGATTCCTTTGAGAATAGACATAGCCATAGCCATAACCTGACCTCCTGCAAATCTCTATAATATTACTCAATATGTTGAAAAGCATGGAGGGAGAAGAGGCTACTGTGTGTTGAGAAAGGGGTGTACAAACTAGAAATTTTGTAAGAAAGGGTATTTTTGATATTTAATAGGGCTTATTTACGAAAAGGGCGTACAAACAGTTTTTAATGGGGACTCAAATTGTCTATCTAAAATTGGTGTCCCAATTTTAAATTGGGACATGTGTCTACATTTATCTAAGAAATTAAAAAAAAATATAATTATATGTAGAAACATATCCCAAATTGGTTGGTTAGACACAAATTAGGACACCAATTTTGGACAAATGATTTGAGTCTTTTTAAGAGTGTCAATATCGCCACTCACAAGAGAAAGGAGAAAAAATAATAAACCTAACGTAAAGTAATGTACCTCTTTTAACAAATAAAAAATAAAAAAAAATTAGGGAATCCTATTTTATGTTAGGCCCCCTATTTCACATTGGGCCTAATGTGAAGTAGATAGGCCCAACTTGAAATAGCAAAATAAAAAAATTCTCTCCTCTTTCTCTTCTTTCTCTTTTCTTTTCTCTCTCTCTCTTTTCTTTCATTTTTTTTAAAAATTTAACATGTGGCAGCATATAATTGGTCAAACAATGGAAATAAATTTGTTTTTGTGTGTTTGTCGCACACAGCATTTGTTAATTTGATCGTCCCACAACTAATAGTGTGAGACGGATCCGTGCACTTTTTTCATGAGGCCATTGCATATTAATGTAATCTTTTGGTGAGGAAATAGGGGTATATAGCACCTATAACCATATAGGGTGAAATGAACTTTTCATGTTCGGTGAAAAACATAATAAACAACGTATGTGGTTAAAAACAAAAATAAATAGTTTTAGAGGGTCAATTTTGAGAATTTTCCTAAAAAAAATGTTTAATATGTTATGAAATGAGAAGAAGACCCTAGAGCATTTGGATAATGACTGGATGAGATAATAGAATCCAGAAGCCTTATCTGATGAAGGTTCCAAAGAGGCATACCTCAGATTTTTCCCACCAAAATTACCAGAAAACACAAAAATGGCTACACCCTTTCTCTCAACTGCAAACACCTTCCTCTCCTCCACCACTCTATCATCATTTTCATCTTCTTCATTGGTTGGCCTTCACAAACCCCACCAGACTCTTTGCAAGGCTTTTAGTACCGAGTCACCATCAATTTCACCAATTGAAATTACAAAAAGAAGCCTCTCTATCAGCTTTATTACCGGCTTGGTTTTCACATTGGCTGGTGATGGAGGACATGTTGATGCCAATGCAGCTATACTAGAAGCCGATGATGATGATGAGCTTATGGAAAAAGTCAAGAAAGACAGAAAGAAGAGGCTTGAAAGACAAGGTGTCATCAATTCCTCCAAACAAGAAACAGGTCTTCACTATGTTTTACCACTTTACATTATTTGATGTTTTATTTGTGTTTAAATCTATTTGATGCCCACATTACATTATTATGTTGAGTCCTGTTCTCATGATAAAAATTCTTTGATTTCTTTTAGTCAATTTTGAGCTATTATGTATAAACATTGATTTCTAGGGTTGAATTTCGATAGACTATGGACCGTCTAATTGCCATCATAGATTCATTGCACTGCGATTTTCTGTCTTATATGTGATATTGGGAAGAAAAAAAAAAACAGAGAAAACGGCCTTTTAATTTGTATCAAACACATTGAAGATAGCTCTTGGTTGATTGATAGCTTCATCTGTTTTGCAATGTTACCACTAGACTCTGGTGTAAGATTTATTATACAGTTGAAGTTTCGACTATGTTTGATCTTATTTTTCGTTACAGCTGTTGGTAATTAAGGGGGTGATTGATTTAATGATCTGAAAATAATCTTCAAAAAGTATACTACTACTTCTGGTTTTTTAATATTGATTAGGACATAAAAATCACAAGAATCAGAATAACACTTTTTTGTAGAAAACATTCAACATGGTTATCTGAATTCAATTTAGGAACCGGGTTATATTTTTTCTCATTATCTTCCTTTTAATAGTCTAACCTCACATATTAAAATGACCCTTTGCAGGATATTTGCAGGATCTGGTGTTCAAGCTGAGCAAAGTAGGCCAAGCAATAGAGAATAAAGATTTGTCGATTGCCAATTCCGTTCTTGGGGGAAGTACTGATACAGACTGGGTCCAAAGAGCCAACATAGCCTTCACCAAGGTCACATATCAATAATTTTTATATACTCTCAATTATCTATAGATTAATTGCAAGCAATGTTACTCTTCATAGAAACCTCTCACGAAAAAAATCATGAGTGATAGTGAATGTTACTTTAACATTTATTGAGAGGTGTGGTTACTATTAGGCTATGCCTGCAAGGCTGCAACCACAAACATTTGGTAAATAAAAAACTATAATCTTACAGTTCCGATAATTTCAAAACTGGCCGGAATAGCTAAATGATCTGCTAGACTAACTTCAGCTATTTTGATGTGGCGGCTTATGCTCTAATTGTCTTAATTTTCTTTGTGTATCTTCTCATCAGCTGAGCTCTGGCCCTGAAGAAAAGACTGAGGTGGATACATTTAATTCTTCACTAGCTTCGTTGATTTCATCAGGTGAGTGTCACAATTTGTGAAAATTTCTCAGTATGCCATTTCAAAAAAGCATTTCTATATTTGGATACAGCAGCTTCAGAGCGTCACCTAGCGCAATATGCTGCACACCAGCATCTTATGTTTTTAATAGTAACTGACTGACTTTTCAGTGTTTTTACGACTTAACTATACTTTTCCGTTGTCTCTTTTCCTTCTTTGCAGTTACAAAAAATGATATCGAGTCCTCCAAAATTGCCTTTGTGGCATCAGCCAGTGCGTTTGAGAAATGGACATCCTTGACAGGATTGGTTGGAAAGCTTAAGGGACTTTGAAGGAAGGGAAGATGGGAATTGTCTTTTTTATTGAACTTTTTAGTTTCTATCACTGAGAGAACGACTTGAAGCTTCGTTTAATCTATACAGGGTGATTTCGTTTGTATCTTCCAATATAATTCTTTGCAGTTTCAAGTAGCCCCCGAAATTCGAGATTGACATACTGTTCCGCTTGTATGAGTTGTAAACCTAGCTCAATGCGTTTGAGGCTCGGTTACATGTAACATTTTCTCAATAAGCTTGTGCAAGTTTGATGTAATACATAATTCTGCAATATAAGAAACTTCCAATACATATGAAGACTTGTTTTATATTATTATCGTAGAATCTGGAAACTGTGATAATAAATCTGCATCAACACAGCCCACAGGGAAGACTCGGAAGGGACATTGAATATCAGTAAAATTATAGCATCTATAATTTATTATTACATAACACTATTATAATAACATGACATTAGCTGTATTTAACACCACTGTTACCAAAGGTTACTTACTACCAGCTACAAGTCTCTGTCTAACAACAGATGCTACAACATTATGCACCTATCAACTAATTTATAGAATGAGGTCTCAATAGACAATCAGATGGCTATAATTAACAACAAAAATCTACAGTTCTCTCCAGAAATTCATAATAAAAAGGGGTCAGGAGGCGCAGGAGATGCCTGTATCGATTTAAACTATTATAGATATTAGATAGTAGCTCAAGGCTTGACCGTGCCTGCATCACTGCCACGGCTGCCATTCTCAGTCGCTTCTCCTTCCACCTTCTAGCTAAGGTCATTGACACCTGCACTATCATGTTCCTCATCATTCACTACTTGTTTCTCCTTCCGTTCTTCAGCTTCAAGAGCACTTTTGTTAGTTTCTTGTTTTTCCTCTCGTTCAACTTCATACCCCCTTTCCTCAGCAGTAACTGGGTTTGCTATGTCCTGTTTGCCAAGCTCATTTTCTGTCCCAACCTGAGAAAGGACATCCTTTCCTTGATCATTTGCATGCTCTATTTCTGTTTTATCCCCAGAATTACCATCCTGGGACGCTTCCAAGTTTCCAGGTTCTGTATCTGCAATTTTCTTGCATTCATCAGAACCATTAGATATATTAACATCTTTAGAATCTTCAGGAGCAGCTTCTGTTTTGGTATCGGGCACTTGTTCATTTTCATTCTCATCTTGACTTTCCTTCACAGCATCCTCACCCTCTTCTATCTCAGCATTATCCTTCTCAACTTTTCCTGCCTCTTGCATCTGAACATCTTCAGTTTTATCCTTCTTTGAAGCTGATGAATTTCTGCCTCGTTTCTTAGGTGGTTCATCATCTGCTGGTGTTGTTGACTTGGATTTCTCACTAATTCTTGCTGATCTCCTTGGGGTCTCACCAGTGCCCCAATCAAACTCCGAAGATGCTGGGCCACCAGGATGTCCTTTCAGATATTTTTCCAATTGTCTTTTGTTACTGATTTCCTCTCCAGTTGGGGAAATGAATATGATCTCACTCTTCTTAGGGGTCCCCTTTTTCTTGGGCATGAACTGCAAATGAACATAAACCCTGAAGTTAAAATGGCTCAATTGACTGATGACAAGAACCAACCACATAATAGACATACAAGCAATATTAAGAAACGTCTAAGTATGGAAATTGCGATATAAAGATATCACCAATTATAAAACAAAGTAGAGAGATATATATGTGATCAGGACTTAATTCAAAACTAATATTTCATGGTTGGTAGATATTACAAAATCTCTAACTTTGAACTTCATGCCTGCTCGTGCTGTCATTAGAAAATAAAGGCCCGGTGCTCAGGCAATCAAAAGGTCATAAAATTATTCTGATACAGCCAGCCTTCAGCCTATGTAATTTTTATTCTTCTATTTTGGCTGAGAAGAGTCCATTTGAAAAGTATGCAGAGTTTTAAATCTCAAAATCAATGTGTACAAATGCGAAAACTGCCGAATAATGGTCATATATATATATATATAAAACGGAGCTTAAACACTAAACTGACAACAAGATACCTTGAGATCTAATGTCTACTTGAATTGTGGTCAAGCTAAGATCTCATTTATTTCAAGATGATCTTAGTATTCTGATTCAACTGCCTTGTTTTGAGGTGTAATAAACCATATAGACAATTTGAATAATAATATATAGGGATTTTTGTCTGTTTCCTTCTTATGCTAGTATTGAGACAATTAAACCCTTAACCTATACAATGTGGCCTCAATCTACCATCCAGACAAGACAAAAGTTGTGCTTGAGCAAAATAATAAACCCTTACTGTAGAAAATGAACCATCTATTAAAAAAAAAAAGGAGGGGAGAGAGAGAGAGAGAGAGATGAGGATGCAGAAAAGGATGAATAGAAAATCTATAAGCATGAATAGTCTATGCAATGTTTAGGAATGGCAACAAATTAAAGGCAAGACTATAAGGTAACATCTTGATGGCTTCAGAACACATTCTGGTTAAGAAAACAACTCAAAGAAAAAAAGAAAAACTTACTAATCATGAATAATCTACATGCTATGAGGGCAGAAGCTGGCCCAAATTAAAAAGGTTGTCAAAAGTAACTGCCATGAAAATTAATTTATATCTACATGAGCTCCTTTTTCTTCTTAAAAGATGAAAAGTTTGAAACTGGTTTTGCCATTTCATCCACACTACAACCATCATTCTAGACTTATTTACCATTTCTCTCTTTGAAATGACAAAAGTCCCAAAGAACAAATTATGTCTAAACATGCATACCACAGCGACGCCTTATCTAAGAGTGCTGTAAAGGCCAAATATCTCCAAGTTCAGTAACTCAGGAAACAAGATACAGCAATATACTAAACAGAAGCACATTATTCAGCCAAGCATAATGAAAAAATAAGTATCAAAGAAAACATGCTAACCGCATCACATCAAAGAGCCCTTCAAAATATAAAATAGAATGCTTCAAAATTATAAGATGATGTAGGAAAAAGACCAGCTGCATGAGGATTTCAAAGCTAAATTAGGAATTTACCTTCCTTCTTGTAAAGGGATATTTATTCTTATTTAATCAGGATATATATTCTTTCTTAAGAAGAAATTATTTGCACTTCATCAGTAGGAGATTGTTTGTTCAGTTTTCATATATCGGATAAATTTGAGAGTTCAATTAATTAAAGTGATAACAAATCTGTTGTTCACTGCAGAGCAAGGATTACCTTTTGTCATGTGTGAGCGCTTACAACAAGCCAAAAGACTAGCCTAGTAGAAGGTGTTTACACTTTACACCCTCCCTTATAATCCCATGACCAACCCATATTTATCCAATGTGGGACTATGACATTCTCCCCCACCCAATCTGTGACGCCCACTTCACACCCAGGCTACACCCTTTGCTCTAAGGTTTGGCCCTCCACGTGTCAAGCCTGAGCTCTACCTCCTGACTCGGTGGGTTCTATCACTTGGATTCTACTTGACGCGGATGTGGGGGACCACAACGGATGAGAGTCTGAACTAGGCTCTAATACTGCTTGTCACGGGTCGGGAGCTTACAACCAACCCAAAAGACTCACCCGTTAGATGGTTCTTACACCCTGTCTTATTATCCGATATGGGACTGTGACGTTTTGCTTCATTAAGTGTACCGAGTCATTAATACTCCACAATCTAACATAAATAAATTCATTCATGACAGGATATAATATAATTTTAATGCTCACAAACAGCGTAAATGAAAATTTCATATTTAGCTGTTGACCCTATGTTGTTTTATTGGCGAAAAAAAACATCCCTAATATAAGTCTTCCAATGTCAATTGTGTCTGGATCAGTTAATAAGTATTTCAAAAGTTAACACTGACTTACAAACACAAAAGGAATGGTGTAACTTGATATATTACCATTTCAGAAAATGAAGCGAATCCCACCCACCCTCCCTCCCTCTGTGTGTGTGTGTGTTGATGAACTTAGGTGGTTGTATATTATATACTCTAAACCTTTTTTCAAACCATGTTTTACATAAGAATGGAAATTAATATAGTACCAACTATATATCTCATTCAAAACACATTCCAGAAACTTTACTACAATTGAAATGATGCCACAAAATTCCATTTGAAATACACTTCTCCACCAAATTGCTAAACTGTCAGTAAAGAAAAAATGACGATTCTATAAGAACAATAAACTTCAATTCAAACATCCCACCAAAAACAATTAGAGAGTAGAAAAAGAAAAGTCACTAATAAACCAGGGGCCATCCTTACATAACCTTATAAAATAACAGAGTAAAAAGGTAAAATTCAACTATGCAAACCTGAAACAAATCAACATAAGTCCTAAATTAAGGGGAAAAAAAAAATCACAAGTCAACATAAATGATCAAAACAGACCTGTAAACCCTAACTGAAATTTCATTACTAGAGCATATTAAATTCCAATGAATTACCAAAAAATCAAAATAGCAAACAATTTCACAAGCAACAAACGCAAAAATTAAGTAAAACTATATATATCACACAAGCGACGACGTATAATTACGAAATTGAGAATTACATATTATTCATTAAAATTACAAAACATAATTGTAAAGAGAGATAGAGAGAACAGAGAAGGAGAGAAAAAAGGACCTTCTTCTTCCAACCGGAGGGCGCTGGAAGTTCATAGCAGAGAGATTGTTGTTCAACAGTTTGAGAGCTCGCCATTTCACCTACCATTTGATCATACAATTATGACTAAATTACTAATGAAAAATCAACAAACAAACAAAACTCAGCTTTAAAAAAGACAGACAAAGGAAAACACACTCACTAACTCTCTCTCTCTCTCTCTCTATCTATCTGGTAATGAAATTGTTTTTGAAGAGAGAGCAAATACGACAAAAGCAATGAGCAGGTGAACATACACGTTTCTTTCTCTCTCTCCCGAAAAAACGCTTTCTCGATTTTTGTTCCACACTCCGTTTGTTATTTTTAGATGACATGACACCAAATATTAAGACATGCATTTATTTATGGGGTAATTGTATAAACATCCCCTGAGTTTAGACCTAATTACATGGATATTGAACTTTTGCTTAAACTTACACAAACCTTCCCTGCCGTTAAATATCCTCTGTAGGGTATAATTGTCTTTATACATATCAAATAAGACAAATAATATATAGCCAACTATTTAATTATATTAAAATTATATAATTAATTGTCTTTGTTCCACACTCCGTTTGTTATTTTTAGATGACATGACACCAAATATTAAGACATGCATTTATTTATGGGGTAATTGTATAAACACCCTCTGAGTTTAGACCTAATTACATGGATATTGAACTTTTGCTTAAACTTACACAAACCTTCCCTGCCGTTAAATATCCTCTGTAGGGTATAATTGTCTTTATACATATCAAATAAGACAAATAATATATAGCCAACTATTTAATTATATTAAAATTATATATATTTTTTAAAGAATCAAAATAGTTGTTTTTTGGAACGCAATACAAAAATAGTAAAGTATTAAAATATTAAAAGATAATAGAAAAATAAAATAAAATATAACAATGGGCTCTCTCCTTCACCGCCTCACCAGTCACCACAGGCCAAATACATGGATCTCAAAAGCAAATTCAAAGACGAAATGCCGACAAATCCAACAACAAAAAGTTTCCATGGACCTCCCAAGTTATGATTTCAATTTCTTCATTGAGTAAATTCTTTACTTTTTTCTTCATTTTTTTTTTGAATTATATATATTATTTTATAATAAATATGAAAACAATTGGTTTTTGCACAATTGTTTACAACTGAAAGTTAAGAGATTGATTTTCAAAAAGAAAAAACAGAAAGTGAATAGATTGGAAGATGAGTGAGAGCAATATTTAGATAATAACAAAGAACCAGAACAGAACAAACAACCCGATCTAAACCAACACATCATTTTACAAAATGGCAACAACAAACAACCCGAAAAGTTGAATTGAAGAAATTGGATAACACATGTGCACGGTTGGTTTCCAGTGAGGAATCAGACAGAGATAACTGCTCATTAATAAGTTAAATTCAACTTGCTTGAGGGATAAAGTCAGCAGAAGATGAGGAGGAGAGTTGGTCAAGAGTGAATTGAAACTTGGTCGATCCGGGTTTGGTGGGGAGGGTGCGTTTCAAGGTAGTGAAGGATGAAAGCAATGGAGTCGGGTGGTTCAAGTGAGTAGCGATATGCAAACAAGCTATGGAAGGTAAAGGTAGAAGATGAATTTGGTGGAAGATCTATCTGATAGTCTTCAATTATATATATATATATTTTTAACTTTCAATAAATGAAATATTCAAATATTATTTATTTTAGGGATAATTAAAAGATAAAATAACTAACTAAGGGCATTTTAGACATTTTATAGTAATAAGTTGGTCAACAGTTAATTTAAATGGAAGTCAACTAATGGTGGGGGAGGTTTATGTAATTTTAAGAAAAAGTTCAATATTGATGTAATTAGGTCTAAACTCAGGGGATGTTTGTACAATTACCCCTTTATTTATTATATTTAAAAAAAAATATTTAATCTATATTTATTCTTAGGGTGCGGATATTGTCACCCATAAATATGATAATCACACGTATATTTATAAACACATCCATATCTAAAATTTTAAATTAAATAATTACTATAAACACTCATCATAATACCAATAGTACTTTTATTTAAATGAATGTATTCATTTTAATACATTTTATTTATAAACCTCTTAAGTTATTAACACACCCAATTTAATAAATGATAAATTCTTAAGTTCTGTGGGCTCGAAAACACAATCGTAGTAGGTTCCTTGCCATCAACAACTGTTTCCATCTTAGGGCATTCATTTATTATACAAAGTTTCAACCCATTAATATTACTAACCCCAAAGTTAGCACATGTCAAGGTGATGATCTAAATAGGAAGCAGTATTACAAGCTAATACTTTAAGAACCGCATCAAATATCTTCTCACCATTTACAAATCTCAAGCATGTGAGATTTTTTTTTTTGTTGCTATCTTTTAAAAAAAATAAAAAATTACTTCTCACTTTTTATTTATTGATAGAGTTCATAACAAAAAAATAAAGAAATAAAAAAATACGTACCTTTGTAAGATCAAAGTCCTTCGAAAATTCTTTTTCCATTACTTTATTATATGATAATAGGAGATTTTGATATTAGAAATAGAATTAGGGTTTAATTATGGTTTAATTATTATTATTTTTTAATAAAAAAGATATAGGTGTAATTAATCGGTGTACATAGTATTTTGTTTATTTTTAATTAAACTAATTTGTCCTTATTGGTAAATTTATATTAGGATATTTTTATAATTAAATTTTTTAATAAAATATGAGTGTGCTTATCATATTTATGGGTGACAATATCGGCACCCTTATCCTTAAAGAATATTAATGTAAGTAAAAACAAAATTTAATCTATTTTTATTAATTTCTTAATTTTTTTTGTCTTAATATAATAATTAATCAAGTTAATATATTGACACTTAACAGCATATAATGTATTAAAGGGTGGCTCTATTGTCATCCATAAAATATCTCTTTATACTCATTTTTCTTCTTACACCCATATTAAAAAAATTAAAATTATTAATTTTACTCCCTACACCCTTTAAAATATCAAAACTATCCTTTAAGTATTATTTATTTTAAACATATACTTTTTCTCATTACACTAATTTCTCTTCATTTGCTTCCGACATTGTAAAATATATATATATATATATATATATATATATACAACTTCAACAACTTTTTATTCAATCACAAAACAATAATAAAAATGAAAGTAAACATATTTGAATGCATTTGGAATCCATGAAATCAATCCTTTGTTCATTCATTCCTTAACTAAATGTGAAAAAAATATTATATTTTAGGGTTTATTTTGATTAGGTGTTCAACCTATGATTGTAGGAAGTAAATTTAATTTCCAAATATAAAGCCATGTATTTTAAGTAATTAAATGTAATGATATTTAAAAAAAAAAAAAAAGTTTTATTAAAAAATTGGTGTAGGAAGATATTTCGTGGGTGGCAATTGAGCCGCCCATAATAGTAAATTTGTTTTTTTTAATAGTAAACTTGTACTAAAAAGTAAAAACAACTTGTGCATGCTTGAGGAGGTGCCTTCCTTCAATATTTAATTAGCAAGACAACTTCTAACTTTTACATGAAAAAAAAAATCCAATTAAAAGAACGGGTCCTTTAAATTTATAGCACTTTTTGGAGAGGAATTTTTGGACCAGTTTAATAATTTGAGTTTAAATGGCACCAAATTATGGCGATGATAAAAAATACCCCTATTTTTACTTTTACTCTTTTTTTGTATCCTTTTTTTTATATATATATATATTTTCCAAAAACCTCCATTGATGGAGGTTAATCAATGGAGGTAGAACAGACCTCCATTTGAGGTCGTTGAAACGACCTCCAATGGAAGTTGGTTTTGACCTACATTGGAGGTCATCGAAATTGGAGGTCTGTTCTCACCTCCAATGGAGGTCGAAGAAGAAGATGATAATTTATTTTTATTTTTTAAAGAATCTAGAAATAAGTCTCAAGTACCCTACCCGAGATTTATTTACAAAGCAATAAGTCTCGGGGTAGGGTACCTGAGACTTATTTCTAGATCTTTTTTTATTTTTTATTTTTATTTTTTTAATCTTCTTCTTTGAAAAATTTAGATATGAAAATAAGTCTCGGGTATGGTGGAAATAAGTCTCGGGTACCCTATCCAAGACTTGCTTTGTAAATAAGTCTCAGGTAGGTTACCAGAGACTTATTTCCACCATACCTGAGACTTATTTCCAGATCTAAAGTTTTGTTTTGTTTTGTTTTTTGTTTTTTTTGTTTTTTTTTTTATAATCTTCTTCTTCATCAACCTCCAATGGAGGTTGAGTTTCTTTCAACCTCCAAGAGGTCGTGGTCATTTCGACCTTCAATGGTAGTCTTTTCGATCTCAATTGACGTCCATCAATGGAGCTTCTTGAAAAGAAAAAAAAAAAAAAAAAAAAAACAAAGGAGAGAGGAAGAAAGAGAAAAAAAAAATGAAAAAAAAAAGTAAAAGAATAAGTTGTAGCATTTTGGTCTCAAGTGTTGTACGTACAGCGCCAAACCTGATGGATTTATTCCATCGTTATTCGTACAACGCCTGAACAGCGGCTCTCCAAAACCCGAGAGCTCATTTCTCGAGTCGTTGGTAAGTCGCCCCCTAGTCGCTGTTCATAAAGCGATCATGATGAAATTTTTCTTCATTTCCCAAGTGAGTCGCTATACATGCGATGTACGTACAACGACTGTACAGCAACCAAGGCAAAAGTTTTGGAAATTTTATCAAAACGATGTAGCATCATCTTGACCTCATATATATATATATATATATATGCTACTTTGTCCTTATGTCATTTTTGAGAGTTCAAAATTAGATTTTTAACTTAGAACATTTTCCAAGAGAGAAAATCATTCAAGAACTCATCTTTGATTACTCAAATCATTTCCATATGCATCATATATCATCTAGCATCATCTAGGATGTATCTTTTCATAGGTCTTCTTCAACACACATAACTTGGTAAATTGAACACCACCTTAATCCATTTTAGTGTTCTTTCTTAGCAAGAATTCTCATTTATTACTTGTATGTATTTAGAACATATTCTATATACAAGATTGAGATTATTGTGTTGATTAATTGAGAGTTGTATTATGATAGCTATGACATCTAGGATTGTTTTATCTTAACTAGCTAAGTTTACATATGACATGTAGACACATGATATCTAGGATTGCTATTATTGACATCTTTAATCCCTAGAGAAGCATTTAATGTAACCTAGCATTATTTGCATCTTGAATATCATGATATTTACATAGGTTGTTGATCTCTTCTTTGTGAAGTGAAGTCTCGTAACTAAGTTGCTTAGTGCACAAGCAAGTAGGTCTAGAATCGCTATTAAAGCCCCGTTAGGCAGTAATGGTGGGTTAGTGATCGAGAATGGTTGAGGTCAACCTAGGTTGTAAACATCATTACAAGTAATGGATTTGAGAACCATGTGTGGCTAACATATTAGCCCATGAGTTTTTCCCCGTTGCGGGTTTCTCACGTAAATCAATCAACTTGTAATTTATTATTTTCCGCACATAGTTTAGTTGATTGTATTTTAGCTTAGTTTGGGGTTTTTATTGAATATTGACTAATCAAGAAAAATCGGTAATTAACTTGATTAAAACCTATTCACACCCCCCCTTCTAGGTATATTTAGACACACCTTATTAGTTTCACAATTAAAACAAGAGCTTGTGGAATCGAGGAAGGAGATAGTGGAGTTAAAGGCAAGAGTCAAGTGCTTAGAGGAAGGCAACTCTTCAAGTAAGGCTTCCAACTCCAAATGTTATGTGAGATCTTCAAACCGAACAACGTTCTTTGGTGGCTCTTGTGGCTAACAAAGCCCATGTGATCTCAAGGTATCATTTCTTGTTTCTTTTTGACTTCATATTATGTCAAAATGGGGAGAAATATGATATGCTTTATATCTATCTTCTTTTGGTATATTGTTGTATTTTGAACTTCTTATGGCATGTAATAACTTGATTAGGTTATTTTAAATGGTTTGAGATATTTTTGTGAGTATGCATGTATTAAGGGGGAGAATACATGTACTCTTTTTTCTTAATTACCATATTCCATTTGAACTTAAATGTCATATTCTTGTTGAGTATATATAGACCTAGCACGGTTTCGGTTGGAACCGTCGGAACTGGTCGGAACCGGAACCGAAAAAATCGGAACCGAAATCGAATTTCTGGTTCGGGTTCAAGAACCGGAACCGGAGGAGGGCGGTTCCGGTTCGGGTTCCAATTTTTTTGGAACCAGTCGGTTCAAACCAGATTGGAACCGGCGGTTCCGGTTTCAGTTCCGGTTCCGGTTCCAGTTCGAACCGGCGGTTCTTCATTTTTTTATTTTTTATTTTTTATTTTTTTTAATATATAAATAAATCCTAAATCTACACCAGACCACCAGTACACCGTCTAAACAGACTAAACCTAAATCCCTAATTCTGATCTCTCTCTCTATCTCTTTGATTCTTCTTCTTCTTCTTCGATTTTTCTTCAGGTCTTCATCTTCTCTTCTTCTTCTTCATCGATTCTTCTTCTCTTCTTCTTCATCAATTCTTCTTCTCTTCTTCTTCGAATCGTTCTATGCTTCTTCGAATCGATCTCTTCTTCTTCGACTCACGAACTCCGAATCGATCTCTTTTTCTCCGAATCGATCTCTTCTTCTTCGATTCATGAAGTTGATTTGGTGGTGGTTTACATGTTTGGTTGTTTGGGGTTGATTTTCATGAATTTGGTGGTGGTTTGGTGGTTTGGGATTGATTTGGGGGTGGTTTGGGATTGATTTGGGATTAGTGATAGAGAAACGAGAATGATCTGGTGGTTGAAAGTATGAAATGAGACTGATCTGAGATGGATCTGGACCATCTGATTCTGGTCATCAGATATTCTGATCTGGGTTAAAAAAAAAAAAAAAAAAAAAAGGTTCAAACCGTCGGTTCTGCCGGAATCGAAACCGAAACCGAAACCGAAACCGAAACCGAAACCGAAACCGAAACCGGCGGTTCTAGAACCAGAACCAAAACTTTCTAAGGCCGGTTCCGGTTTCGATTCCGGTTCCACCTAACCACGGAACCGAAACTAGAACTGGAACTGAAACTGAAACTGAAACCGAACCGGAACCGGAACCGTGTCAGGTCTAAGTATATATTTGCCATATGTTCTCTTGTATATTCTTGTGCTTTCAAGCCTATTCTAGGTGATATCAAGATAAGCTCTTGTGAAGAAGTTCAAGACTTGTTGAAGATTAGTTTAGGATGATAACTCATTGTAATGTAAGAGTGAGTTTTTGTGACCAATTTTCTTTTGTAATGTTTAGAATTTTGTATAGTTGTTTTGACATAGAATTTGCCAAAGGGGGTTAGGATTTTGAGTCTAGTTGACATTATTCTACATCAAAACTGTTAACCGCCAAAAATGGCAGGGGTTCAAAGAAGAATTTTCCATCAACATTAAAGAAGTAATTAGCATAGAATGGCGTCATAGAAGAGCATCTCGGTACCCAGCCACAAAGTATCCGGGTAGGCCTTATATCAATCCGAGTAGAAATCAAGAGCTCCTAGACTCCAAGGTACCAGGAAACACAGAAGCCAAGCTCCTAAGGACTTCATTACTATAGAATCCTAGTACACTGCTACCACACCAACCCGGTATCCCGATACCCCGATACTCTTGTACCATGATCCAGTAAGAGGAAGGTCGCCTATGTACCCCGAGCTCGCCTAGAGCCAGCCAGCCAACTAACCAAGCAGTAAGTATTAGATTAACAGACTACTAAGTATCAAGGTAAGACCAGGTACGCCGAAGATCAAGCTACATAGAAGGACAGTGAGACATCAACGTTTTGATAATAAGGAAATCGACTGATTCCCGCCATTCAAGAGTTCTATTTGAAAGCAAAGTCAACTCTATCAAAATTCTACCAAATAAGGGATCGCTTGATTCCTAGAAGGAAGGCTACGATCTTCTCGCCAATTGCCATGGAACATCCCGAAAAACTCTAGGTCACTGGACCGAATTTAGAGGAGTGTTGAGCAAGCATTAGGACATATATATACATCATATTATCATATAGAAAAGGGAGGGCAACTTGAGTCCTTAACCCTATAGTTTATTTTTCCACTTATCGACATGCACGAGAGCTTCCATCGCCATCGCCAACGCCAACTAAGTTTTAACCCTATCACCATAGCCATATAAAATCTCCATTGTATTCTAATTATGTGTTGAATATCAATAAAAAAGAGTTATATGTGATCCCATTGCTACGTTATTTTTGTCTCACCATTATCATCGTTTTAAACTTGTTTTACTAAGAATCTATAGGTATCGAATTACTTGATATCTCTCCGACTGAGATCTACCCCGATTTCAGTCATTAGAGTTGTTAATTAGAAAATCACCCAAAGTGACAATTTTCGGTTAACAAAAACATTATTTCCTTTGTATTGTTGAGTTGTCTAAGTTGTATGGTTTATCAAGCTTCAAAGAAGATGGACAACGATTCAAGCAAAGTGAAGCCTTTGTGTGAGGAAAACGTTATTGACTACAAATGTAATAAGACCTCTTTCCTCTTACAAGGCCTAAGCGCACACACACACATTTCATACATTTGTGTCCCTGCATCATAGTGCTAAATTGGTATAACACATTCACACACGTGTTTTAAGTATGCTCATGCATTAGTCTCAAATTGACAAACATTGTAGATGCATATACTAGGACTATCTTTAGGAAATTGCATACTTATGTGATCTTGGGTTTATTTGTTTGTGTTTTAGTGATTTAGACTTGAATATGTTCTCATATGACTCCTTGTTGAGTTCCAATCGTTTCGGTTACTCACTCATTAGATTTCGCGTTCAAACTAGGAAGTTACGAAACTTTACATTCTCTCACAATGTGTTGTCTTCGTCGTCGTGTATCGAGTTGAGTTCATATCCAATTGTCAAAGTTTCATAGTCATCCTCGTGTGTTAGTGAGTTATGGTTTGTAATCCGGATCCAGAAACGGATTTGAATTCTAAGTTCAGAGGCTGAAGGACGGTCGAAAAACGCGAAGGATGCCCAAGGAGAGAAGATGAGTGAAGAAGAGAAGGCCAACAAGGGAGGCCTTCTCGTGGAGGTGCATGGCTAGGGGTGGCAATATGGGTCACGACACGACACGACAGGTTAACATGACACGAACACGATTATTGCGGGTTTGGGTTGAAGATAAACGAGTCGTGTCAATAATCGTGTCAACCCGTCTAACCTGTTTAATAAACGGGTCGTGTTCGTGTTGACACGATTAATAGGGGTAAAATTGTAATTTTAATTTTATTAAGGATATTTATGTAAATTTACCTTTCAATATAAATAGTTAAGAAAACCCTAACCCAAACACTGCTTTCCATTCAACATTTCAGCCACCAAATACAAAACCCTAACTCTGTGTTCTCTCTTTTTCTCACGCAACAGACAGCAGTGCGTCTCGCCTACAGCATCGAATCCCTGGCTCTACACCTCTTGCAATACCTTCATCTACACGACTACACCTCTTGCTGCTTCTAACTCACTGGTCTCACTTCCTTTGCTTCAAATTTTTCTGGTGAGTTATTAGAAGTTTAGAACTCAATCGTAGCTATAAATCGATTGGAAAATGCATGTTTCTTACTGTTAACCAAAAATTCGCTTAGGGTGAGGAATTTCAATTAACACCCTCAAACTGCTACCTGGTAGTCTGCGGAGGGGTAGATACCTCTAGGTACCATGGTTTTGCATGAGTAAAAAGGTCTAGAGTATGGTGCAGTAGGTAGGAGAAAAATCATCCCGCCCGTCGGGGTGATTCAAGCATGTGGTGAGACGCTTGAGGTTCCCTTGCTGGTGTGAGGGGCTTTGACCCTGATACCTCATACCCGGTACCCTGTATCCCGTATCCCGTATCCCATATCCCATATCCCATATCCTGTATCACGTACCACGTACCTCGTACCCCGTACCCCGTACCCCGTAACTGATACTCTTTTCTAGATCTCCTCTATAGTTCCTCGATCCAGATAGCAAGCAAGTAGGAGGAGGGATAGGAGTTGGGATAGGAGTTCTTTAGTGATATAGATGTGGTCATGAAGGAAGAAACCACCTCGGTTCTTCCAGCTAGTTTGAAGGTTCTTTCCCTTTCTTTTTGTATGACTTGGCATGCTAATAGGAGGATAAGAGAGCTAAAAACCTACGAGGTTGGAATATAACTCACATACATGCATAATAAAAGAGATACGAGGGAGAGAATGACAAGTCTTATGATAGAATGTGGACTGGCCTAGGGGGAAAAAGCATCACATGTGATCACATGCTAAAAAACCCTTAGGTAATATCCAGTGGAGAGAGCGACCATCCTTTATATTATTTATGAATAAGGCGTGCTCCTAGGAGCTTACAAAAGTAGTAAGGTAATACCACATAAACGCTTCGAAGAGCTTACAACAATTGGAGATGGTGTCTCCGTAGAAAAGAAGAAGAAGAAGATCTTGTCTTCTGGGAAAAAAAGGATCCCCTTTGCTGTCGAATGTCATGTCATATATATAGGTCTTATTTCTTGTTGTTCACTCATATAAATTCGGTCTAATGACCTAGCAATTTACGGGGCGTTCCATGGCGATAGGCGAGAAAATCGTGGGATTGATTCCCTGGAATCAAGTGATTCCTTTTAGAACTGAAAGAGTTGACTCCACTTTTGAATGGGACTCTTGAATGGCGGGAACAAGGCAATTTCCTTGTTTACTTAAATGTTTTCGTATTCAGTCTATTATGGTAGCTTGATCTTTTCTTCCTTGGTAATCTGATAGATGGTGCATTACGACCTCCCTTGTTGACGCCTTCTATGTTAGGTGGTTGGGAGGTGCTTGGAGGACTGTACCAGGTGCGGGGTACTGGGTACCAGGAGCGGGGTACTAGGTACCAGGTACCAGGTGCGGGGTACAGGGTACCAGGTGCGGGGTACCGGGTATCAGGAGCAGGGTACAGGGTACCAGGTGCGGGGCACCAGGCACGAGGTACGGGGTACCAGGCACGGGGTACAAGGTACCAGGTGCGGGGTACCGGGTACCAAGTGCGGTAGCGGGATCCTCAGGACCCTGGGTTCATTCTTTCAACAATCAAATGACCTTGGCATGGATGGAAAATTCTTCTTTAGACCCCTGCCAAAAAAGGCGATTAACACTTACTTTCTTATTATTTTTACGAGGGTAATTTCAATGCATCTGCTATCTATAAATCTATGACTCTGAGATCTCTGTGTTATGTTGTTATATTATTTAGATCTAGTGCATGTTATATTGTTTACATCTAATATAAACAAACATATATAATATATGTTATATTGTTTAGATCTAGTTGGAAACCAATTTTCTTCATTTTCATTATCGTTTTTGAAGATTATGCCTTCAAATATATATGCTGTGATCCAATGTGCTACGTTCGAAGTAATTTGTTGGTGAAATTTAGTAGCTGGCTCTACTGAGTATAAAGATAGCACAATCTTGTAAATGATTTAACTTGCAATAAAAGACCTCATGACTATTTAGTATGTCTGATTGGAGATTACTGAACTTTTGTGAAACATTTCAAGCTGTAAAATTGGTTCAATAACTCATCTTATTGCAATCCTTTGGATTGATTTTATCGTCCTTATGCCAGTGTAATTGATTACTTAAAGATTGAAGCCCTTAGTTATTAAAAATTTCATGGCCAATGCTTATGTGCCCATCACTTTATTCTGTTCTGCTACTTTGTTATAACAATACTTCTTATTTATATATCAAAGTTTGTGCCAATGATACATAAAATTTTCAATCTTCTGCATGTAACAGTTGAATGTTTGACTATTATTTTATTTTTTCTGATATGATATTTCCTTTGTATAGAGGCATATCTATGTTGAAGATGCTTTTCTATGTGACAATTTTTTTTCTAGTTGGATCTAATAATTTGTGTTATTTATGTAGGTTAATCAGTGGATCCCGATAACCTTGATGTTGAAGATATTAACTCTGAAAGTATGGAAGAGGATTATGATGGCGGTGAAACTCAAGTAGAGGAGGACCAGAAGATCAATGATTTGGGTAAAGGGAAAGTGAAGACACTGGGAAAGAAGCCTCCTCGCCAAAGGAAGTCAACTTCAAAGGTTTGAAGTATGTTTGTCAAGCTACCACGAGGCAAAGATGGAAAGTTACATTGCAAATGTAAGATGTACGGTAAGACATATCGTTGTGAGAGTTGCTACAGTACAGGTAACATGAGACGACACATGGATAATTGCCCTAAGATTGCACATTATGATTTAGAACAAATGTTTTTATCCAAAAGTACTGGGGGTTCTATGTCAGCTGTTAATCGTGAAGATCCCCAAGTATTTCAGGATATGGTATCCTGTGCTATCGTTTGCTATGATTTACCTTTTCAATTTGTTAAGTGGACATGGATTAGGAGAATTATTGAATACTTGTCTAGTGATGTCACTTTAGTCTCTAGGAACACCGCGAAAGCGGATGTGATGAAGATGTTTCTTAGAGAGAAATCAAAGATAAAAACAATGCTACAACATGCACCTGGTAGAATTTGTTTGACTTGTGACCTGTGGACTTCTATTAATACTGATGGTTTTTTATGTCTCACGGGACACTTTATTGATAGGAATTAGGTTTTGCAGAAGAGAGTGTTAAATTTTTATGTCATGTACCCACCACATGATGGAGTTTCCTTATCTCAAAAGATTAATACTTGGTTACATGAATGGGGAATTGGAAATAAGATTTTTTCAATAGCTTTGGATAATGCCTCATCTAATAAAGCTTTTGTTGATATTTTGAAAACTCAGATGAACTTACATAATGAACTTGTATGTGATGGGGAGTTTTTACACATACGTTGTTGTGCTCACATTCTTAATTTGATAGTTCAAGATGGATTGAAGGAAATAGATGAGGTTGTCTTGAAAATTCGTGAGAGTATTAGATACATTAAAGGGTCACAAGTCAGGAAACAAAAGTTTGTAGAAAGTGTCAATCATGTTGGTTTGGGTATGAGGCAAGATGTTCCAACTAGATGGAATTCGACTTTTCTTATGCTTCAAAGTGCTTTGTATTATCGTCGTATTTGGTGTGCTTTGGAGATGCTTGATAGTTGTTAACTAAAAATTATCACCGGGGTGAAATTTTCAATTAACGGTTTATAAGGGACCCGGATCGGGATAGATCAAGGCTAGCGGGATACCTAGTAGCACGATACCCCGCTGGTTCCTATAGATTGACTAAGCGTGCAGTACAATAGTAGCAAGATAAGAAGGATTCTGATATATAGTAGAAGGTGGACTGGCCTAGGGGAAAAAGCATCACGTAGGATCATATGCTGAAAAACCCCTAGGTAGTATCCGGTGGAGAGAGATCTTTTATATATTTATGAATAGGGCGTGCTCCGGAGAGCTTACATAAGTAGGAGAATAACACAACATAAGTGCTCCAGAGAGCTTACAATAATAGGCGGGCTAGGCCCTTTTCTCTAATCAGTAGAAAAGAAGAAAAAGCAGAAGATGATCCCGGTTGGGGAAGAAGTTGTAGGTCTTTTTTGGAAGAAGAAGAGGATCCTGCTCCATAGAGAGCTTTGTCATATTTATAGGTTCTAATTCTTGTTGCCCACTCCATCAATTTAGTCAATCAATCCACAATTATAGGAACACTGATTTGGCATTGATTGAGTTGAATATTCTCTCATTAATGGCATTGTGAATGGCCATTAAAGAGTTGACTGATCCCTCATTAATGACGTTGTGAATGACCATTTAAGAGTTGACTATCTTCATTAATGGCGTTGTGAATGGCCATTAAAGAGTTGACTATCTTCATTAATACGGTTGATTATCTCCATTAATAGGGTTGATTATCTCCATTAATGGCGTTGTGAATGGCCGGAGAGGTCAACCTTCCTTGTATTGAATGCTGGCGCATACTGTCATTCTTGTAGCATGGTTATGGTCTGAAACAAATAATAGCACGGTGTGTATAAAGCTATCTAGAGGGGGGTGAATAGATTTTACGCTTTTTACCCAATTTTTCGTGTTAGTCAAAATTACGAAAATGCCCTCAAGATAATATAACCAAGCAATTGTAATATGGTGCGGAAATTAAAACAACACTTGGTTTTTACGTGGAAACCCTCACGGGAAAAACCACGGGCTATGTAAGTAAGCCACACTCGAACCTCGAATCCACTAAATGTGCAAACGATTACAACCTAATCCCGGAAGTAATCACACACCTACCTAATCCCGGTATGAGTGAACCTAGTCCAATTTGCTTGCGTTCTAAGCAACCTAATCCCGGATGCTACACACAAGACTTACTTTCTCTTTGAAGAGAATACAACCCTAAGTGAATATATGTGAATATCCAAAATGCAACATAGAGCAAGGGAAACCCTATATGCTTATCTAAGATGATTAATATGCAATTAAGTATAATCCTAGATATCAAAACTAAATGACATGTCAATTAGTTTAGCTAATCAATATTAAGCACAAAACCTAATATGCAAGCACAATATAAAATCTCAAACATACATCATACTCATCTCAATATTGTATCTAAAGCATACAAAATAACAAACAAGTAATTAATTGAGATTGCTAGATAAGAGAAACACAAAACATGTAAGATATTAGTGAAAAGCTTACCAAGCAAAGTATGATGAAGATTCCATGCTAGATGACATCTAGATGATCTAAGATGATGCTAGATGATGATTGATGATCATGAAAAAGTGTTTGAGAATCAAGAATGGAGTTCTTGGAATTTTTCTTCTCTTTGAAAAATATCCTAAGTATGAATTCTGAATATGAACTCTCTTAATTGACCTAAAGTCAAAGTGGCATATATATAGGGGGCCAAATCAAAGTGTGGTCGTTTAAGTAAGTTTCAAAGAAACGCGCCAATCGGCGGTTTCAAACGGCGGCCAGGCTGCCGTTAATGACCGCCGAATTGAGCTCGTGAAGAACAGAGCATAAACGGTGGTTCATTCGGCGGTTTCGTGACCGCCGAAACAGAACAGAGAGATCAAAATCAACCAGGTATGAACGGCGGTTTCTAACGGCGGTTTCATGCCCGCCGTTTCAACTGCCGAATTAGACTGAGAGATAAATCAATCAGGTCTTGAATCGGCGGTTTCGAACGGCGGTCGTGACCGCCGATCTTAACCGCAGAAATGCTCCAGACCAATCTGGACTGAAACGGCGGTTTAATTCGGCGTCCAGGCCACCGATAATAACCGCCGATCACCTAGATAGGTGAAAACCAAGGAGAAGCCAAGGGCATTCTCCATAGGCGGTCCTCGCGCTAAACCAAGCACATTCTCGTGCATGTGCGGACGTTTCCGAAAGTTATCGGGAAACGAATTATACAACAACATGACACAATTACACACCATAAAATATAATAAATAAGTGCAAGTGTGAAATGTGACAAATGAAGAGAATGCACACATATGCAATGAATGTTAAGTGTGTGTGTGCAACTAATCTCTTCAAAGAAAAGTAAGCACATAGAAATTTACCTTCGGTGCTTATCAACACAAGGTCTTCAAAAGGGTTTCGAACAACAAGACCGATACTTAGGCTACCCTTACAAAGAACCCCCACATATGGTTTGATCACGAAATAAGCCAATTAAAAACAACGGGAATCCTTACATGGTCTTCCTTGGTAATCTGACAGACAGTGTATTAAGATCTCCCTTGTTGACGCCTTCTATGTTAGGTGGTTGGGAGGTGCTTGGAGGATCGGTCTGGGTAGGAAACATGATACGGAGTATCAAGTGCGGGGTACTGAGTACTAGGTGCGGGGTACTGGGTACCAAGTACGGGGTACCAAGTGCGGGGTACTGGGTACCAGGATACCAATGTGGCGCGACATCAAGATATTGTGTATCATGGATCATGTGGTAGCGGGGTACCGAGATAGTGATCCTTAGGATCCTGGGTTCATTCTTTCATCAATCAAACGACTTTGACATGGATGGAAAATTCTTCTTTGGACCCTTGCCAAAAAAGGTGGTTAACAATAGTAATTACAAACATTGCCCTTCGCCAACCGAGTGGGAGAAAGTTGAGAAAATTGCAACTTTCTTGCAACATTTCTATGATGTCACTTGTAGTTTCTCAGGATCCAAGTACCCAACCTCAAATTTGTATTTCCCCAATGTATTATCAACTTATTTGCTTTTGAAAAAAAAAAACTTGGAAAGTAGTGATGTCTTCATGAAAAATATGGCCATTAAAATGTATAGCAAATATGACAAGTATTATGGTGATTTTTCCGTTATCTTGGCAATAGCTTTGGTTTTGGATCCTTGTTACAAGATGACATTTATTGAATTTACTTACAAGAAAGTGTATGGCTCTAAATCAGTGGAGCTTGAAAATGTTCGAAACAAGTTGTTTTCTTTGTTCAATGAGTACATGATGCATTCTACAAGGTCCACAAGGAGGGTCACTTCAAATTCGTTGCCTAGTGGGACTGGTAGTCGTGAAAGTGAAAACATCACTACTAGTTCAATGAATGCTATGATATCATCTTTGGATTTGTTGGAGGTAATTGATAGTGGTTTTATACTTGTATTTTGTTTTATAATTGCTATTTTTGTTTTATTATAATAATAAGTAAGACTGTTTTTGTTTATAAAAATAATTAACAATGTTGTTTTTGTTTTAATATAATAATAAACAAGAGTGTTTTTGTTTATAAAAATAATTAACAAGGTTGTTTTTGTTTTATAATTGCTGTTTTTTTATTATAATAATTAACATTGCAGTTTTTGTTTTAAAATTATATGTACAGGAGTATAAATCTTTTGAGAGATATGAAGACACTAGTCTTTTGAATAAAAAGACACATTTGGAGTTGTACTTGGATGAACCAAAAGTTGAAAAGACAATGAAATTGGACATTCTGAACTTCTGAAGGGGCAATGAAGTTCGTTTTCCAGAACTTTCTATGATAGCCTATGATGTTTTAAGCATCCCAGTATCTTCAGTGGCCTCTGAGTCGGCATTTTGTGTTGGTGAGTGAGTCCTTGATCAGTATCGAAGTTCACTCAAACCAGACATAGTAGAGGCTATAGTTTGCTCTCGGGATTAGATACATGGTGGAGAGAGAAGTAATCTTTTTTTCAACACAACCCTAGTTTTGAATTTGGTATATATTTGTATTTAAAAACATTTTTTTTTTGTAGTGAGTGAAACTATTGGAGTAGAAGAAGTTACCGAAGACATTTTGAACTTAAGTATGGAGGAGGGTCGAACAATGGAAAGTGGCATCTCTAAATGAGTTTAATTGTTTATGCACTTTTGGACTTGTGTTTATGTAATTTTGGACTTGTTTTAGACTCTCTCGGTTTACATTTTGCAAGAAGTTATTTGGACTTTTGAATTTTGTTGGCTAATTCCTAATTATTTGGATTATTTTGGATTATTTTGGATTGTATCGGTTATATGTATGTTTGTATTTAGCTAAGTATTTATTTATTTTTGTGATGAATGTATTAAATAAGTTAAACGGGTCATTATACGTGTCAATTAAATGGGTTAAACGGGTTTAAACATCATATTTTATTAAATGGGTTAAACGGGTCATTTAAACATGTCATGTTGACCCGACCCGTTTTGATCCATATAATAAACAGGTTAGTCGTGTCGTGTCGTGCTAACCCATTTATATTCGTGTCGTGTTCATGTCTAAGGGGTGTGACCTGTTTAATAAACGTGTCGTGTTAAAATTAAACGGGTCGGGGTCGTGTTCGTGTTGGGCTCAACATGACCCGCCAACATGAATTGCCACCCCTACGCATGGCCACCACGGGAAGGAGGCCTATCAGCCTCCCTGTAGTGGCCATGTGCTTCCATGGGAAGGCAAAAAGGCACCCCTCCTTTTTGGGTCCCACTCTCTTTCACTTTCCCTCCCTTTCTCCTTTAAATATTCTCTCTCTCTCATTTTCACATTTCAACCATTTTTCAAAGAGAAAAAATGCATAATTTTCTCTAAGATTTTCTCAACTTCCAAACACCATATCTCTTTCATCTTTCATCCGATTTGAGTGATTCAAGTTGAAAAATCTTTGTATTGGAGCCCTCTACAAACCTCAAGCAACAATCAAGCTTTCATTTGGTTCAACACCATATTCGGACTGTGATAGCGCTCCAAATGTTCACATTTAGTGCTCCATTTTCCTATATTTTTGTACTTGTTTCTCGGGTAAAACCGGGTATTTAACGGATAAAATAAGTGTTTCAGGTAAATAGAGAAGTTCAGGGGCAAAATTGTCATTTTGGATAAATCAGGGGCAAAAGTGAAAGATTCGGCCAATTAATGAAGATTCTGTGAATAGGGCAAAGATCAGGGGTGCTGATTGTAATTCGCCAGCCAAAGCACAGCGGTCAGGCCACTTCAGCGTTGGAAACGACGCCGTTTTGCGAAGCACCTGCGTCACGCCTGACGTCAGCATGACATCAGGTCGTCTTCTTCTGCTAGCCGGGTCAGACCGACCCGAACAGACCCGACTTCAACCCGATGATTTTCGGTACTTTTTCGACCAGTGTTTTGGCACCGTTCAGCCCATATCGACGTCCACAAGCCCCACGGTCATGATGGACCTATTTTCAAGCTTCCATGCAAAGGTTTCCATCTCCTCCAAGTCCTCCAAACTTCCATGGAAGTCCAAGCTTCCAAGCTCAGCCCAGCGGCCATCCTCCCGCGAACCGGAACGTCCAAGCTTGCCAAAACTCCCCGGTTTCATGCCGCTAGAACGTTCCTGCGGTCCAGAAGGTCAGAACCCGCTGCCGACCTCCAAATTTCCACCGCGAGCTTCGACGGCGTGCACAAACCAGCCAGCCAGTGGTTCTGAGCCTGCCGGGACGACCGACTTGGAAGATATTTCGTCCAAACCTTCCCCAAATCATTTCCCTATATATATCCATCCTTCTCTAACCTAAAACACACCTCCCAAATATCCAAAAATAGACTAAAGGCTCCTAATTAGCTTAGTTTAGCTTAGAGTAGCTTAGTGTAATGTAATTTCTCACCACCCACACCACCTTAGTTATTTTATGTAACTAATATTGATGTTGGGATTTGGTGTACTTTGTATATTATCTATGATATGTGTTGGTTTTCTATTGTTGAGCTTTAATTCATATATGTGTTGTTTGAATTAACAAATTCATAAGCATGTAATACAATTTAGACCATGCATGAATGAGTATTGATGTATGTGTCTTAATTAAATGTGTTAGACTGTCCTAGGTTAATAGAGATCAACTAATTGATTGGATAATTGCCCTTGTACACCAATATCCCAACATCCCATCTCTCATTACCACTTTTGCAAGATCATTACATTATATGGTAATTAGTTTAATTAGTTAGTTAGTTAGTTAGTTAGTGTAATTTAGATTAAAAGCATCTTAATATAATTGTAGTTTAATTAGTTTTAATTGATGTAGTGTAATTTAGTTGTAGTTAATTTATGCCATCTTAGTTTAATTTAGTTATTAGTTAGTTTAATTGCTTACATGCCATCCTTTTAGTTTAATTGCTTACTTGCCATCCTCCTTTACTTTTCTTGCATGTAAATATGTTGTAATTAGTGTAATTAGTATATAATATATATAAGACTAGAACCGATAAAAGGTACCTCACATTCCCTGTGGAACGAACCGTACTTGCCGCTATGCGATTGTAACGATCCGTGCGCTTGCGGATAAATTCACACGCACCATCATATTACCGACAGTTTAAAGAACTGTCGCGTTCGTGTCCCGCGTGCGCCGACCAAGTTGTTGGTGCCGCCGGGGATACTTTATAGACTGTTTCGGGGCGCGTCAGACTGCACCTATTGTTCTAATGTAATTGTCAAATCCTTTGTGTTCTTGAGCTTAAATGTTCTTTAATTACCTTTGGCTTTCTTCCTATATATGTGTATGTTCTTGATCAATTGCTATTAGGTTTGTAGGTTTCAATTAAAAGCTAATTTGAGCTTAATTAGAATCTTGAATGTGAGTTAGGTTTTTCTAAACCAATGTTTTCACATGCTTGTAAGTTGTATTATGATTAGCTTCGAATCTAGGATTATTTGTGCATTGATTATGAATATTCTAATGATTACTAATTCCTAGTTGTGCTATATGTCTTTGATTGAACATATTTGGAAATAGCATAAGTTGTTGTATGTTTAGAGCATTGATTAGATTCACTTAATTGATTTAAGAATAAATGGTGCTTCATGAACATGTCTTTCTTTCAAGCTTTAGTTGCATGAATCAAATCTAGGATTAAAGTATGTTTGGTGTTTTGGCATATCTAGATTTCGGTTTTTATGTGTTTATGACCTAAACTATTTTTGTTGTGATCTTTGTTGACTAAGTCTAGTTCTACATGAAGTGTACATAATCCATAGATTTCATATGTTCATGCATCATCTTGTATGATTGCATATCTTGGATTATAAACTAGAACATCATACATTGTGTGCTCATTGTTTACTTCTAGTTTCCATATTTCATATTTATCATATGTTATATGTTGGTTATGTTTGCATCATTTGCATCACTTAGATCAATTGCCTTGTAAAAGGTGGAAGTCTTATATTGGGGTGGATTCTTCAATAGTGAGCAAGGAAGTTGTTAACCCAAAATTGTCACCGGGGTGCAATTTAGAATTAACGGTATGTGATGGACCCGGATCTAATTAGACCTGGGCTAGCGGGATACTCTATACCCTGATATCCCGCTGGTTCACTAGAATCTGCTAGGCGAGATATTGTGTATATATATATATATATATATATATATATATAACGGATCTGGATCGGGATTGACTGGGGCCAGCGGGATACCAGCGAGATACTTAGTAGCCTGGTATCCCGCTGGATATCATGAATATGATATTATGATGAACACAAGTAATGAGATGGATGAGTTTCTTATATGTATGAAAACTGAAAGGGCAATTTGATATATATGTATGTATGGATTTGAAATACGATCTTTACAACTCGATATTTGATCTATCAATATTGCAACATGGAGGAAAATAAGACCTAAAAGAGAACGATGGAGATGGAGCTTTTCGTGCCTGTCGATAAGTAGAAAAAGTGAATTAGGGTTTCGATCCCCTTTTCCTCTGAACATATGATTAATATATAGGCCCGTCTTCTTGCTGAGCACTCCTAGAACCTCGGTCTAGGGTTTCAGTGATACACGGGTCTTCCTCTGGAGTCCGACAAATTCGTCGGGGAATCCATCCCAAAAGGCCTGGTGATCCCTTTTTTCCCGGTTTCCAAATGAGTTGACTCCTATTTAAAATAGGACACTAAACGGGCGGGGATGAATGCCGCGTTGTAGCTTGAGTTTTTTTATCTTGAACGGTGACGTTTAATGTCTGTTTTTATATGTAGTCTACTCTTCGGGGTGCCCCCTTCCTGCTTCAGCGGGGTCGGTCTACTTGGACCCTGGTATATGTCTTGCTATGTGTACGTCACGTGTTTCGCTGGTTGGGGTCCCCCCGGGTACCCTGCGTCTCTCATGCTCCTGATGTTCACAGATATCGGGGTTTCAAGTAGCAGGGTACCAGGATACTCAGGTATCGGGGTATCCGGGGTAGTTGGGCGCTAGGATCTGGTGATGGTCGTGTCTCCCAGGCCCCCCCACTTATTTTTGGCTTCCTAGTGCTTTTTCATGGTCTTGGGAATTCTGGACCTGGCCGGGGTGGGTAGAGGCTCCTACTTTAGCCCATCAGCTAGCAGGCGGGGTGCCCGGACATCTTTCTGCTTCTACTTTGGATTCCAACTTTCTTCCCACAGCTTGTGGAAAATTCTTTTTTGATCCCCGCCATTTTTGGCGGTTAACATAAGTTTTGATTAAAAGCAAGAGGCTCAAATAGTCAAGCAAGGGAAGTCTTGGCAAGAAGCATGAGGCTTCGGTAAGTCTGAGCAATTAGGAAGTCTTGGCAAGAAGCATAGAGCTTTAGTAAGTCTGAGCAATTGGGAAGTCTTGGCAAGAAGCAAGTGGCTTCGGTAAGTCCGAGCAAGGAAGTCTTGGCAAGAAGCAAGAGGCTTCGGTAAGTCAGAGCATGGAAGTCTTGGCAAGAAGCATGTGGTTTCGGTAAGTCCGAGCAAGGTTACTTTCTAGAGTCATGTGATTTGTCTCGGTTAGAAAGTATGCAAGTTTCTCTCTAGTGGGATTAGGTAGGAGGGATATCCAATAAATATTGATACATGTGAGTTGGTTACTTTTGAGGGTGTACTCTTATTTAACTAGTGACAAACATTTTGCCGATGGTTGTGGATTCAACCCGTGGATGTTTCCTCTTTTGAGGTTTACCACGTAAAAAATATCTTGTGTCAAGTTTCTCTTTCCTTATCTTTTTGATATTTGTTTACTTTAATCAAATTGATCTTGTATGAATTGTTATTGATTACATCCTTGTAAGACAAGATCTTTGATTGACTTTGTTTCTATAATATGTACTTGATCATTTGAGACATTTATAATGAAAACAAGTAATTGTTAATTTATGATTTTACTATTTTCTCATCATGCAAATCATAGACTATGTTTGATCTTTCAAATTGAATATGCTTATCAATAGTCTATGTATGCTTGTATGTGTTTATTGAGATGTGATACAAGCTATCTAGAGGGACAAACTTTTGTTTGTTCCAAGGGATTGAAAAAGGCTTAAAAACCTATTCACCCCCTCTCTCTAGGTTAGCTTTAGGCAATTTAACCGTGATTGTATTTACAAAGTTTCCGATGCAGATTCTAATGACTGTTTGTGATGCAACTTTCGATGATGGTTTTCATGCATGAATTTTGACACGATTTCTGGTTACGATTTTCGACGGTAGTTTTCAGCCATCGTGGAATTTTCTAGCGGAAATTATTGCGCTGTTTCTAACGGCTGCGGAATTTTTCCGAGGTCATTTCCAGTGGCATTTTCAGCCATCGTTCAATTTTCCAGTGGAAATTCAGGCGCTGTTTTTGATGGCTGCGGAATTTTCCGACGTCATTTTCGGCCACCGTGGAATTTTCCAGTAGGAATTTTGGAACCTTTTTTTTATGGTCATGGGATTTTCCAGCGACAATTTCCACCACCGAAATTTAACTTCAATGGGAGCTATATTAAAATGCCTTCGATAAGAATTCTGTCTAATTAATTATGCAATCTGGAATAGCTAATTTCATTAGAATGTACATTGGAAATGCACAAGGTTATTAAAAGACAAATGTTTCTAAGTGGCTTAGAAATATTTTAAGATTAATCTGCACCATCTCATATGTCTTAATGGAGAATATTTAATGAATCTTATTATTGACATATAGCCACGGTCAATTTGGACCCGTTCTTTTATGTGGAGAGATGTAGTTAATAGTCTTTTAATGAAATTTCCCGAGGAGTTACTAGATCTATAAGGGCTGAAAAGCCAGAGTAAGGTACCACGATGTATTTTCGTCAGATAGCGTGTGAACTAGAAATCGTAGAGGAGCACCACATTCTAGGGAATGTGAGGTGATCTACTACATCTGCAATGAATATTCATAGTGCTAGGCACATGAGTTATTGCATACGCGAAAAAGGACTAAGATTCGAGAAAATGGCGGTTAGATGAGTTATGAAGATTTAGAGAGTCTTTCTCAATGGTGATTGATATGAATCCGAGACGAAAGAATGAATAGCATGCAAAATTTACACTCATAAGGACACTACATAGGCTCATCCTCACACGGGTAGTCTCCACTAATGATCTAGACATCTTAAGTGCGATACCCATTCACTAAGGCACCTTAGAGTTTGGTAAGGTGCGTGCAAGCAATGTGGTGTAGCTTTAACTAGCACAACCTTTGCCTAGACTAAGGGGGACAACACATGTAAAAATTGCCTCCAAAGGCGTAACCCAAAAGCATCTCATTAAGCAAGACAATGCTCCAAAATTTGGCTTGTAGCAGGAGAATGGACAAAACTTGACTCTACAAACACACAATCATGCAAAAATTGAAAAAAATAAATAAACAAATAAACACATACAAGACAATCATGCAGAAAAATAGGCTAACACATGATAGTCATTGGATGGTCGCACCCCCAAACCTAAACGAAACATTGTCCCCAATGTTTGCATACAAGCGGATTGGACAATATAAGCTTAGAAGTGGGAGGGAGGCCAAACGCAACCATACACGAACTAAATACAAACCTAAACACTAGGCACAATACAACGCCACACACTTAAACTAAGCAAGGAAAATAAGACTCAACAAAAAACAAAATAAAATGAAACAAAAATAGCTTAAAATTAGAAGAGTTACCTAGGAGGGTTGCCTCCCACCAAGCGCTTGATTTAACGTCTCGGCTAGACACATTTCACTCCTCTCATCAATCTGGATCACCGGTTGGTGCAACATCATCGCCACATTTCTTCCTCAACTTATTTGAGGCATAGAACATCCTCGCACAAAATCCATTCACTATTCTTGTTTGGTCCACCATGAATGATTTCTTCCTTTTGTCCCTTTTATCCAATTTCTTCTCAATTTTAACCAGGGGAGTCACTTGAGTTTTGTTCATAACTCCATGAGAGCCCGGTTTGTGGCCACCCTTCATTTTCTTTCTTGGAGCATCATGAACCACACTAGAATTAGGCGGCTCTTTCGGAATGTCTCTTCTGAAAACTTCCACTACGGGAGGATCAACAACCTCAACTCTTAAACATGTTTGGGTTAGTGAATGGTTCTCGGTGGCCTTGAGCATGTCAAACACTTCTTTTTCATCTTCAACCCTCAATGTCATCTTGTCCTCTTTGTGATCAACCAATGCTCCACTAGATTTCAAAAATGGCCTCCCAAAGATCAACGGAATGTCTATATCTTCTTCCATATCTAGAATCACGAAGTCAGCTGGGAAGTAGAATTTACCTACCTTCATTAGAACATCTTCCATTACTCTATATGGGTATTTTATAGATCGATCCGCCAATTGAGGGGTCACTCTTGTAGGCTTAACTTCTCTCAACCCCAACTTTTTGAATACATAATACGGCATCAAGTAGATGCTTGTTTCTAGATCTATTAAAGCACTCCCAAACTCCACATTCCCAATAGCACATGGAATGGTAAATCTTCCAAGATTTTTCAATTTTGGGGGGAGTTTATTTTGAAGGTGTTAACCGCCAAAAATGGCAGGGGTTCAAAGAAGAATTTTCCATTAACATTGGGGGATAACCGAGATAGAAAGACATCGTAGAAGAGCATCCTGATACCCCGCCTTTACAATTTGGCCAAGTACAACCACATACTAGCCCAAGTCGAGATCAAGGGTCCCTAGACTCAAAAAGTATCAGGAAACAAAGAAGCCAAGTTCCAGGGATTCCACTACTGTAGGGTCCAAGTACCCCGCTACCATCTGGAATCTCGGTATCCCGATACCTCGATACACTCATACAAAGTTTAATAATCGGGTAGAAGGCAAGATACCCGAGCACCCCGATCCCGCCTAGAGCCAGCCAACCAAGCAGTAAGTATCAATGTAAGATCAAGTACGCCGAAGATCAAGCTACATAGAGAGACAGTGAGATGACGACGTTTTAATAAATAAGGAAATCTACTTATTCCCACCGCTCAAGAGTTCTATTTGAAATACAAGTCAACTCCATCAGAATTCCGCCAAAGAATGGATCAATTCCTAGAAGGAAAAAGATGATCTTTTCACCAATCACCACGAAACGCCCCAAAAAACTCTAGGTCACTAGACCGAATTTAGAGGAGTGTTGAGCAAGCATTGGGATATATATATATACATCGTATTATCACACAGAAAGGAGAGGCAATTATGAGTCTTAAACCCTACTTGATATTTTCCACTTATCGACATGCATGAGAGCTCCTTCGCCGACAAAACCCTTACCCCCATCACCATAGCCATATGAACATCTTCACTGTATTTTCGTTTAATGTTTACAATCAATAAATAATCATATTGTTACATTATTTCTCATTCACCATTATCATTACCTTTTTACTGGTTTTATTAGGAAGCTAAGGGTATCAAACTACTTGATATCCCTCCGATTGAAATCTACCTTGATTCCAGTCACTAGAATTGTTAATTAGAAAAATCACCCCAAGCGACAATTTTCGGTTAACGTTTTTGGCGCCGTCTGTAGGAAACTCTCCCATCTTGTTACAAAGTTACTTAGCTCTACCGAGAAGATGTAGATGAGGCTCTGATCTTCTCAAGGGTAGCCCACCCCATCAGGGCCCCATTCCCTTGCTTCCACTCAGAGAAACCAAGGGAAGATGAGGGGAACGAGAAGCTAGATCTTGGCACCGATCCCTACACCCAATGTGGGCTCCGCGCCCCAGGACCTCGTGGTCCAGAAAGTAAATCGAGATATCATGGAGCAACACGTTGCTGCCAACATGAAAAGCATCCGCCTCCGGATGATCGCCCAAGGAATGCCCTTCGAGGCACCCAGGCTCGTGGGAGAAGCCAGACCGAGTACCCGGGTACTAGTCTTTGACAGACTTAAACCGTCATTGCCAGTTTAAAATCATCCTGGAGATTTCAGACCCCGACAGGTGAAGTCAACGTTTGACATTCCTCCCAGAAGGAACCAGCTAGCGGCTAAACCGGCTGCAGAGAAGAGAGCTCCATAGCTAGATGTAGGTGACAGTACCAAGTCCAAGAGAATCCCGCGGGGTACCCAGCCCCAGAGAGAGAAACGCAAGGAGGTAACCATGGAATCCGAAACTTCGGATAATGAAGGCTCAGTAGCTCGATCCAGGCACGATGAGTCCAAACGTCTTGAAGATCAAATGGCCAAAATGGCAAAGGAACTCGAGGAGCTAAGGAAGGGGAAGCACCGGGGTACCCGAAAGAACCTCTTGGGGGAGATGAATGCACCCTTCTCCAGAAGGATCAAAGAAGCAGAGCTACCCCTCAAATTCAAGATGCTCGCCGAAAAATATTCTGGATCAGAAGACCTCGTGAGCCACATGGAGAGCTTTGTCCACCAGATGGAGGTCTAGAATGCTACCCGGTCAACAATGTGCAGAATGTTCCCTTCTACTCTGACTGACTGTGCTAAGACATGGTTCAGAAAGTTACCTCCAGGTAGTGTGGATTCTTTTACAAAACTTACTACATATTTTTGTGCTCAGTTTCAAACCTCGTCCTAAGGACCTTATCCTACTTTAGTACGTGATCCAGGAGCGGGGTGAAACGCTGAGGTCCTATGTAGAGAAATTCCACAAAGAAGTGATCCAGATGGGAGTATTTGCTGAGAAAGAGACCGTGGCCAATTTCAGAAGGAACCTATGGGCGGGCAGACTGTTCTGGTCGTTTCCCAAGCATCCACCCGAGACTTACCATGAAGCCTATGACAGGGCACTAGAGCAGGTGGACATAGATGAACAGCTTCGGGTCAGGGTCAAGGTCAAGGTCAAGCACGATGAAGCCTGATCAGCTAAGCGACCTAAGAAGAAGTCTCCAAAGCCTGCGCCTACAAAGAAGTTTCAGAATCATCCTCCAAACCAGTCGACCTACCGACCACCACCGTCTCCCCAGCATCAGGACAGATACCCGGTGAGAAGGACCCTTCCTAGGACTACACCACCACTAAGAGATGTAGCACGGGTAACAAGTGAAGAAGACTGGTACAACCATTACACTCCTATCAATACATCCCGAGAGACCATATACCTCGCCATCCGTGATAAAGGTTTGCTCAGGAAGCCCGATCCTATAAAGATCTCGGCTGATCAAAGGAACCGTTACAAGTACTGTGATTTCCATGAGGATATAGGACACAACACATCTGAATCCTACAGCCTCCATAACCAGGTCGAAGGATTGGTAAGAGGGGACTTTTAGTTGAATTTTTACAGCAGGTACGGGATAGCATCAAGGTAGGAAAAGAGGTGCAATGAGAGATGTGAGATGTAGAAGAAAGAAGGAATGACAGTGGGAAAGACTTGATGCAACAAATCCAAGTCATTCACACAATCAGCGGAGGCCCAACACTAACAGGGACTTCTAACAACTCAAGGAAGAACCATGCTAGGAAGATCTCGAGGCTCACTACTGGTCATAATGTACTTCGGGTCTCCAGGGGATCTTAAGACTATCCTCATTCTGCCCAGATCGTTTTCATAGAGGAAGATGCATATAATACAGTTCAACCACATGATGATCCAATGGTGATCACGGTACAGATTCCTGATTGCTGGGTTCATCGCATCCTGATAGATACCGGGAGCAGTGTCGACATTTTGTTTAAATGAGCGTTGGAAAAACTCAACTTGAAGAACCCCTGCTATAACAGCTGCACCATACCATTGTATGGTTTTACAAGAGACTCCGTAATGCCAGTTGGGATACATATTCTACTGGTAATAATTGGAGAGGCTCCTCTTCAGCAGAACATCATGACAAAGTTTATTGTGGTTGATACCCCGTCCGCCTACAATGCGATCCTGGGAAGACCTTTCCTATCAGGAATCAAGGGAGTGTTATCCATTTATCACAACGTCCTAAAATTCTCAGTAGGAACCAGGGTAGGAGAAGTCCGTGGTGATCAACAAGCAGCCCACACCTGTTATGCGGTGTCTACTAATCCTACCACGTCGGCCAAGCAGTGTGCACATGTAACCAGTGAATCGAGCCAATAAGTGCCAGAGCAGGATCCCTACGTCCTGGAAGAAGGAGAAGTACCGGACATGATTATAGAAGAAAAAGAAGAGGAAGAATGGGGATGGACTGGTGGTCACCCCGCGGAGCAGTTAGAAGAGATACTAATCAGAAAGGGAGATCCGACCAAAGTAGTAAAGATAGAAGGCGCGCTGGAGTGTGAAGTCAGAAGAAACCTGGTAAAACTCCTTGAAGAATATAATGACATTTTTACCTGGAGTCATGATGAAATACCAGGTATCCCTCTCAACCTAGCCGCTCATAGGTTGGTAGTAGACGTAACCTTCAAGCCAGTCAAACAAAAGCGGAGACATTTTAACGCCGAGCGGAATGCCACGGTACAGGAAGAGGTTGATAAACTTTTGAAAGCCAGATTCATCAGAGAATCCAGTTACCCTGAATGGATCGCCAATGTGGTCATGGTGACCAAAGCCAATGGGAAGTGGCGTATGCGTGTGGACTACACCGACCTCAATCGGGGCTTGCCCGAAGGATAGCTTCCCTCTGCCTAAAATAGACCAACTGATCAATTCTAATGTAGGTAACAAGCTTCTGAGCTTTATGGATGCCTTCTTGGGGTACAACCAGATCATGATACACCCCGTCGATCAAGACAATACTAGCTTTATCACTAGGTAAGGCCTTTACTGCTACAAGGTTATGTCATTCGGTCTCAAAAATGCTGAAGCCACTTACCAACGATTGGTGAACAAGTTATTCAAGCAACAGATAGGAAGGTCTATGGAAGTATATATTGACAAAATGATCACCAAGTCCTAGATGACCGACCAACACCACGAAGATTTATGCCAGACCTTTCAAGAAATACGGGAGAACCAGATGAGATTGAATCCGGCTAAGTGTGCTTTCTGGGTAGCAGCAGAAAAGTTTCTTGGGTTCATGGTAGATGAGAGAGGAATCGAGGCTAACCCCTAGAAAATCAAGGCCATCTTGGATCTTGAATCCCCCACTACCCTCCAGCAGGCACAGGGATTGACTGGCAGAATAACAGCATTGAACCATTTCATATCTCGATCTACAGATAAGTGCTTACCTTTCTTTAAAATCATTAAGCAAGGTAAGAAGATGAAGTGGGATCAAGAGAGTAAGCAAGTGTTTCAGGCGTTGAAGAAGTACCTAGCTAGTCCACCTTTGTTGGTGAAACCTCTTCCAGGAGAAGAACTACAGCTTTACTTAGCAGTATCAGAAACCGCAACAAGTGGGGCCTTGGTAAAGGAATGTAGTGATAGGGCCTAGAGACCAATCTACTATGTGAGCCGTGCTCTGACAAAATCTGAGAAAAATTATACTCTCCTGGAGAAGCTCGCATATGCACTTGTGACTATAGCTAGAAAGCTCCGGCCTTACTTTCAAGCTCACACAATTGTAGTAGTGACAGACCAGCCACTGAGATAGTTCCTCCAGAGACCAGACGTATCAGGCAGGCTGGTCCTGTGGGCCTTAGAGCTCACTCAGTATGATATAAGATACAAGGCAAGGACGACAATCAAGGCTCAAGCCTTAGTCGACTTTGTAGCAAAATTCAGCATGACTTCAAATCCGGATATCATTGTGAACCCAAGCCCGGATCCGGAGTCCCTCGAATGGCCCACTGATTGCAAGGCCTGGATACTATATACAGATGAAGTGTCAAATCAAGCAGGTTGCGAAGCCGCGATCATCTTTATCGATCCTGAAGGGATCGAATGCAACCACTGTTTTATGTTTGAGTTTAAAGCCACCAATAATAAGGCGGAGTATGAAGCCTTGTTAGTAGGGATGAGAAGAGTTAGGGGCAGATTTCCTCTTGGTTAGAAAAGATTCCTAGCTTGTAATCAACCAAGTATCCGGTGTATACCAGGCGAAGGGAGACAACATGGTAGCTTACCTCAAAACGGTCCAAGAGGCAACAATAAGATTCAAAGGTATGAAGATGGAACAGATTCCTAGAGAGAAGAATCATCGAGCAGATGTCCTGGCCAAGATAGCTGCAACTGGAGGACGAACATTACCAAAAGGGGTACCACTCTAACTAATACCCCGACCCAGCATTGCCACGGGGTTAGAAGTGAGCCCGGTTGACTGACTCCCTTGCTAGATAGATCATATAGCTGATTACCTCCAAAATGACACTCTTCCAGAAGATCCAGATCAAGCACGCAAGCTCAAAAATACTGCTACCCGATACTTCCTGGTAGAAGGATACCTCTACCGCAAAGGAAAGTCACTTCCGTTGCTAAGATGTCTGCATCCGGATGACACCCAATGGGTGCTAAACGAAGTACAGGTAGGGGACTGCGTGACAACCATGTATCAGGTGAGACCCTGGCCTACCAAGTTCTTAGAATGGGTTACTACTGGCCTAATCTTCACCAGGATGCCAAGAAATTTGCACAATCCTGTGAACCTTGTCGTAAGACAGCAAACCTTTATCACCTACCTCCGGAAAGACTCACTTCAATCAGCACAGCTTACCCATTTGCTATCTGGGGATTGGACCTGATCGGGCCACTTCCCACTGCTCCTGGTCAAGCCAAGCACGCTGTAGTGGCCATAGACTATTTTACCCGGTGGGTGGAAGCAAAGCCCCTGGTCTAGATAACTGAAGCAAACACCACGAGCTTCGTCAAGAAAAGCATTGTCTGCCGATTCGGAACCCCGATGGCCATAATCACTGATTTGGGTAAACAATTTGACAATGCCAACTTCAGGTTTTTCTGTTAAGAGCGGGGTATCAACCTTCATTTTTCCTCAGTAGCCCATCCTCAGACTAATGAGCTGGTGGAAGCAACCAACAAGACCATCAAGAAGCTCCAACAAAAGAAAGAGAAGTGGGTTGAAGAACTTCCAAATGTACTGTGGGCATATTAGACTACCAAGAAGACTGTTACTGGGGAAACCCCTTAGTCACTGGCGTTTGGAACAGAAGCAGTCTCGCCTATCGAGCATAGACTGACATCTTTCAGGGTCCAACATTTTGAATTAAAAGATAATGAAATGAAATTGAGAGCCAGTCTAGACCTTTTCAAGGAGAAGCAAGACATGGCTGCAGAACGGATAGCAGCCTGCCAAAGTAAGGTAGCTCGATATTTCAATAGAAAGGTGAAGACTCGAAACTTTAAAGAAGGAGACTTGGTTCTCAAGAAGGTGACCTAAAATACCTGGAAAAGGTCTGACGGGGTACTAGCCCCCAACCAGGAAGGTCCCTACCTGATAAAGATAATGGTTCGAAAGGGGGCTTACAAGCTAGAAGACATGGATGGTTACCCGGTAGACCACACCTGGAATGCCGATCACCTTAAAAAGTTTTACCCTTAGAGTTTGAAGAAGAATATATTTCTGCTGGTATATTTCTAAATGTGTACCCCGAATCTGCTTTGTATTCGCTTCTTGAGAAATTCAATAAAGTCAGTTTTTGTTCTCCTACATGATTCTCTTGAGTTTGCCTTGTAAATTTCGCCATTGTGGATCGCCTCAAGACCAGGAAAGGTCATATGACATTCCTACTGCCTTGGTCGGGGTATACCCTCTTCTAAGAAGGATCTGGTGCTTAATTGCCTAAGTGGCGTAGTCGCCTACCAGACTAAGGATCCGGCTTCGTGGCCCTAGCTGCCCACTGCATCCTCAAGAGCAGGAGAACCTATACGGACCTTCTGAAGCCTCGGACGGGGAATACCCCCCTCTACGAAAACCTGGTGCTAAAGTGGCCTTAGTTGCCTACTAGGATAGATCGCCAAAGGATCGGGACACCTTGACAGTTTACCTGATACCTTGCTTTCCCATATCTACACACGAAAACCTGGTGCTAAAGAGGCCTTAGTTGCCTACTAGGGCAGATCGCCAAAGGATCGGGATACCTTGTCAGGATACCTTATACCTTATACCACCATGCATACACGTGAAACAAATATTTTTTATGATAGAAGTGAGCAGGAGTACCCCTCAAGATGGGTTTAGCATCAAGATTCCTTATGTAGGGGTTACCAAATATCTAGACTTACAGTGTTCAGATCAGAGTATCTAAGCTACTTAGGACTCCTACCAGGACCGATTTGCTCTAGCCAAGGTCGTTCCATACTTGGTCAAAATTACTTGATCAGAATCTTGCAAAATTCATATTGAATCTTACAAGGGGACTATCGTCCAAGAGCTGTTCCTAGAGATAGTGTAAGTTTGGGTTCCTCTATTGCTAGGTAAACAAGCTAGAGGCTAAGTACTGACAGCATTCCAAGTAAGTTTTATTTGGGTCATAAACAAACATGCAAGTATCATACTATACCAAGATATATTGTAAGCAAGTAAGACAATATACTCGCAAAAAGATAGAGATTTTTCATTTAAACAATCAGGGTGCCCAACCTCCATTTTCGAGCTACAAAAATGGAATGAATGTGAAATGTAATGACAAAAATAAAGTCATGCATCCTGCTGTCTTTCCCCTGCCTGCTCCTTCTGGCCAGCAGCGTCCACCTCCTCAGCCACTTTGGCTCCAACATCAGCCTGAATTTCCTCAGCTCCTAGCACCCTGGCTTTATCAGGAACCCCAGCCTCATCTAATGATATAATCTCGACGAGTTGCCCAGAGTTCTGTACTTGATCATTTTAAGTAGCAGGAGGATCATGTTCCCCCTTCTTGGTTGATTCTAATCCTACACTTGAACCCTGTTATGGAGGAAGATCCGGGATGGTGGTAGCTTAAGAAGGACCCCCCTAGTCTAGATCAGCATCCAAAAGTTGGGCGGCTCTGGCCATTATTTGGTCCCGGTCCCAACTGAAGGCTGCATGCAAGTCAAAGGGGGGAGGTAGAGCCTTGGTGACCTCGTATGAGGTAGTGAAGTACCCATCCATGAAAGAGGAATCCACCCTGGATTCCAGGATACTCATAGAGCCCCGTAGAAATCTATTTTCATCTAGAAGGATAACTTTCTCTGCCTTCACAGTCTCCCTCTCAGCCTGGCGGCGTGCTGACTTAATTATCTCTGTGTCATAGGCATGTTTCATCCGCTCCAGCTCCAGCTCCAGCTCCAGCTCCAGCTCCACCAAAGCAACCTGCCTATCGGTTTCAGACTCAGTGGCAGATTGGACCAGGGAAGTTACACTTTCCTCAGCTCGGGCTAGATCATCCCTAGCCTCCTCCAACTTAGCCTGAAGTGTAATGTTGGCCTCCTTCAGGGCTATGACCTACTGCCTCATAACCAAAGCGAATTTAAAACCCTACAAAGAGAAGAAAACAGTAAGTACCTTATAGAGAATTATACCACACAAGCAAGGAATGTCAAGGCTCATACCTCGGCAAGCAAAGAAACCCCTTTGGTAACCAGGAAGTCAGTGGGCAGGGAAGACATTGACTGCAAGCCTCTCCCAGGAATGCAGCGATGAACTTGGATACAATATCTTCCTGGCTGTAATCTCGCAACCTCGATCCGATGGAAGATCAGCAGGAAGGGTGGCCGCGGTAACCGCACTCTTTTCTTTCTTAACCTTGGCAGGGCGTCTGGCAGATATGATTGGAGGAGGAAGAGGAGGAGGAGGAGGAGAAGGAGGAGAAGGAGGAGAAGGAGAAGGAGAAGGAGAAGGAGGCACTACAGCAGGCTTGGTAGCAGCATCACTGGTAGCCGGCCTCGGGAATTGGACTAGAGAAACCCGAGCATTGGCAGCCCGTGCCAACATCTCACCTAGAGACGAGCGTGTTGTGATCTTAGTAGGAGGAAAGGCAGGAGAATGTGATGGTAACCCCACCAAGGCCAGATGAGGAGTTGATACAGGCGGTTGAGACCTGGATGTAGCACCAGAACTAGGAGGAGAATGAACAGGTGAATTGGCCGAAAGGGAATCCAAGTACCAGTCCTGAAGAAGAAGGAAAATGGGATAGGAGAAAAGTGGCAGAAACTATCAAAAGAAGGGTTAGTACCATATATATATATATATATATATATATATATATATATAAAACAAAAGTGTAGAAACAGTCGGGCACCTTCAAAGGTGTCACAGGTGGGATACTTTAGGTTCGTATAACTCCTCTCTTGAATCCTCATGAGAACCCCCTGGACTCCGTAGAAAGTACCCCCCTTGTCCCACTTATCCTTCATAGTGAATTGGGTGGGAACCGGATACTCAGTTCCCCCTATTTGCACTGAGTAGCCCCAATCCCCCTCAACCATGACCTATTCATCCTTCCAGCTTTGGTTGAGCTTCACGTTCACCCCAGGTACAAAGAACTTCATCTTATTGTAAGCTCTCAGGTAGAACTGGCCCCAGGGTACCAAGTTTACTACTTGGAAGAGGTAGCGGAGCTCGTCAAAACTGGGTTCCCTTGCCACATCATCTTTCTCGCACTGTTCTTTCTAGAGAGCCAGGAACCCCGTCAAGTTCTTCTAGAACCCCGACGAGATCTATAGGGGGGCCAGCTCCAAAGCAACAAACGCCCTACGAAGGGTGGGATGAAGGGGAAGCTTGACCCCGCACTCGAAGGCGGCTGTATGGATGAGAAGGCGGCCTTTAGGAGGGGTATACACATCATAACCCCGGTGAGGAAGAGACAAAGTAATGGTATCAGGGATCCTATAATCCCTCCTTAAACGAGTCTGGGTATCGACTGTACAGACCGAATCAGGCCATCATGAAAAGAAAATAGAGGACCAGTTTAAACTCCTGTAGAATCCACAGTTGGGATATCATCCTCCTCATCATCATCAACGTCCTCATCGTCCTCTTCATCGAAAATTTGGATCGGGTCTTCGGGTCTGTTGTTGAAGCCCGATCCGATTCGAGGATTTCTGGTAGAATGACGGCGCTGAGACGAGGTGCTATCACCAGTGACGTCGCTTTCGTCCAGGCCTCGTTTCTTTCCCCTTGTCATTGGGGAACTCTCCTCTGAATCCACCTGCTACATATTTAGGAGGTCGTCGATGCTGTCTGGAGGATTAGGTGAAGTTGGGCGAGGGTTTGATGAAGTTGGAGGGGGGTCTTATGTAAAGGCAGGAAGTTTTGATGGAGATGCCATTGTAGTAGAAGGAAGAAGAAAAAGAGGATTCTTGAAGGAAGAATGACTCAAGAGAGAGAAAAAGATTGGTTCTTGATTTTGAGAATACAAGTAAGCGTGAGCAAGTGAGGGAGAGAGAGGATTACTTATAGACAGAGGTGGACAGTTACCAAAACAGAAGAGGAAATATGGAGTTATGACCGGAGACGTGCTCAAGGCGGTTTCGAGAAAATCGCATCAAAAACGACTCATTTAAATTTACGGAGCAATCTTCGTCTGACGCGTGGATTGTTCATTAAATGATGTCATATCCAAGGAAGATTTCCTCCTTGGTAGTGGAAGCTAGTCAGACAAGGGTACACAAGCAGACAGGATAGAAAATCCTTCAAACGAACTAGGAATCCCGACTCCAACCCCTCTCCCCCCCAACTAGGTACCGGTGTTCAAGTCAGAGAGGACTTCTGTTAACCGCCAAAAATGGCAGGGGTTCAAAGAAGAATTTTCCATCAACATTAAGGGATAACCGAGATAGAAAGACATCGTAGAAGAGCATCCCGATACCCCGCCTTTACAAATTGGCCGGGTACAACCACCTACCAGCCCAAGTCTAGATCAAGGGTCCCTAGACTCAAAAAGTACCAGGAAACAAATAAGCCAAGTTCCAGGGATTCCACTACTGTAGGGTCCAAGTACCCCTCTACCATCAGGAATCCCGGTATCCTGATACCCCGATACACTCATACAAAGTTTAATAATCAGGTAGAAGGCAAAATACCCGAGTACCCTGATCCCGCCTAGAGCCGGCCAACCAGGCAGTAAGTATCAGATTAACAGATTACTAAGTATCAAGGTAAGATCAGGTACGTCGAAGATCAAGCTACATAAAGAGACAGTGAGACGACGACGTTTTAATAAATAACGAAATCTACTTATTCCCGCCGTTCAAGAGTTCTATTTGAAATACAAGTCAACTCCATCAGAATTCCGTCAAAGAATGGATCAATTCCTAGAAGGAAAGAGACGATCTTCTCGCCAATCGCCACGAAATGCCCCAAAAAACTCTAGGTCACTAGACCAAATTTAGAGGAGTGCTGAGCAAGCATTGGGACATATATATACATTGTATTATCACACAAAAAGGAGAGGCAATTCTGAGTCCTAAACCCTACTTGATATTTTCCACTTATCGACATGCATGAGAACTCTTTCGCCGACAAAACCCTTACCCCCATCACCATAGCCATGTGAACATCTTCACTGTATTTTCGTTTAATGTTTACAATCAATAAAGAATCATATTGTTACGTTATTTCTCATTCACCATTATTATTGCCTTTTTACTGGTTTTATTAGGAAGCTAAGGGTATCGAACTATTTGATATCTCTCCGACTAAAATCTACCCCGATTCCAGTCACTAGAATTGTTAATTGGAAAAATCACCCCAAGTGACAATTTTCGGTTGACAGAAGGATTGCACTACACTTCTCCTTGAGTGCCACTGTTTCCAAATCCTCCAACCTCTTTTTCTTTGATAGTAACTGTTAACCGAAAATTCAGGCAATTAATTCAAAGAAGAGCTTTTCCCATTGAAGGGCCGGACCACTTCATCCTCTGCCACGGTGGTCCTCCTAGTCACTCCAACCCGATTGTTAGGTGCAAGGGCCCGGCCCCCTTTTGATCGCGCCTACTCACATGCACGCTAGGATCAAGCATTGCTCGACCCAGAGACGGCCTTCCTCCCACAAGAGTGCTTGTGGAGAATGGGTACCTGACCCAGTGGGAAGCCCGCTTGTAAAGCCACGATCCATCCTGGACCCGGCTCCCGCTCCGTCATCCAATAAGAAGGACCGCTTCCTCTAGCAGCGGATCCGCTCCAGTAGCCAACCTCGCCACAGAGGTCACTACCTTATCCCCCATAGCACCCTCCTGCGAATCGAGCAGTCCTCTCTAGAAGAACCCCCGTGAGCTCACTAGCGCCTCCTACTCCATAAGGGTTGACGCCAGCCCTTGCCTCCAGCTCGCATGGGATGAAGAAGGTGCTGGGAACACCTGCAAAACACCAGTGTCGCTTCATTAAAGAGAAGTAGTAAGCACGATTGAGGAAAGACAGCAGCCGACGGTTGGGATCGCCTGCTAGCCACACTACGTCAACGGTTGGATTACGCTCCATATCAGCCCTAATCGAAGGTCAACTATCCCTTACATACAAGAGGATGCTGGTTTTCCCAGTAAAATACTTGCAGAAAAGCAGCAAGCATGAAGAAGGAAATGGTGGAAGAAAGCACCTGATAGGGTATAGCGGGACAGGCGCTGACACTGTCCCCTGCCGGGCCAGAACCTTGACAACGACTTTCCATCACCACAAAGGCCCCTTGCGACCAATCAAAACTCGTGGAAGCACCACATTTTCACCACCTCAGCCCTACAGAAGCTCTGATATGGACCTAAGGCCTAGGTGAAGCGATCGGAACCCTCCAAGGCATGTGTTGACCCCGATGCTGCCCTAAATCAGTGGCTGGGATCCGCCCCGCCAATTGCGCCCTGGGAACTAGGGCCCCCACCTACCAAAACTGATGCTCCCGCCAAGGTAAAGCCAGGAGGGCGCAATCCTGATCCTTGATTCCTTGTGATTACCGGTGTGAATATGAGGGAACGGTGGAGATTTAACCGGGGATTCCTGCCTAAATAGACGACCTCCACCTACCCCCTACCAGAGACACTATAAATACCCCTACATCCCACAAAAGAAGGGGTTGGCCCTTGAAAAATAAAAACATCCTACTTGGCCTAGTCAAAGCTCCTATGTGTGTGTGTTCTACTTGGCTACTACCCTGCCTAGTCAAAGCTCCTATGTGTGTGTGTTTTACTTGGCTACTACCCCGCCTAGTCAAAGCTCCTATGTGTGTGTCCTATTTGGCTACTACCCCGCCTAGTCAAAGCTCATATGTGTGTGTGTTCTACTTGGCTACAATCTCGCCTAGACGAAGCTCCCATGTGCAAAATATCGAGTCATTTCCCTACCTAGGTTGAATTCTCACATGTTGTATCCCCATCCCGCTAGTAAGTCCTTTGTAATAGCCGGATGCTGTATGTGAATTGACGTGTGATGTACTACATTGTTAAGCAATAAAAGGCCCATCTTTATACCCCTCCAAAGATATACCAATCGCACCACAAAAAATAGCACGCTACCTCAACCTCTGTTCCACCGAGTAAGACCGGTCCTACTGCATAGTACCGGTCCCTGGTAGCCGGGCCCAGGTGTCCCCTCGGCCCCCTTGCATCGGAAAGAGGGGGATCCATCCTACCCGGTCCGATCCAGCTGCGGTGCACCCCGTACACCGTGGTCCAGGTTATCCCAGGAAAACCCCAACGGATTTTTCAGGATAACAGTAACTTCTTCAAGAATTTCATGTAGTTTGGCATTTGTGAAGCTTCTTGAATGTCTCCAAAAAATTAGAAAAGCCTTGAGCATCTTGATGTTTTTTAAGTTTTTAGGGGTAAGGGATGGGTGGCACATAAGCCTTGGCTTGTGGTGGAGAAGGTAGATCAAATGATGTGGTGGGTAAATCTTCTTCACTTTTCTTCTCTTCTTTCTTTTCAATGACAACCCCATTTTCCTTCCCGAACCTGTCAGGTAACTCAACCTTTTTACCACTTCTTAATGAAATAGCATTGCATTACTCTTTGGGGTTGACCATTGTGTTGCTTGGAAGCGAACCATGTTTCCTCCCTTGGATAGCCCTCGCCAATTGCTTAACTTGTATTTCTAAGTTCTGAATGGAACCTTAAGAATGTTGAGCTACTTGGTCAATCTTTGTGTCATGCTTCTTCAAGGCCAAGTCTTGAGACTTCATTCTTACGTCAAATTTATTCATGTATTTGAGAAGAGGTCTTTTAAGGTAGGCTTCCTTTTTCCTTGGTTTTTTAAAAGTTGGTTAGGAAAGATTTGTTGTTGTTGTGGTTGTGGAAATTCAGGAGGTTGTCTTTGGTTGAGATTTTGTTGTTGAGGTTGGTTGTCCTTCCAAGAGAAGTTTGGGTGGTTTCTCCACCCAGGATTGTTAGTGTTTGAAAAGGGGTTGTTTTGAAATTTTGGTTTTGGTTGGCATTTTGTTGGTTCATAGGGTTTTGGTAGTTCCGGTTGTAGTTGACAAATGAGACTTGTTCTGATGAATCCGAAGCAAACGGGTTTCCAACTTGACAGTCCATGCTCGAGTGTGGCCCCAAACACCACTCACATGAGGCTACTTGCACATGATTAGGCCTCCCACTCATCTTGTTCATTTGCTTTGTAAGTGCTTCAAGTTGAGCCTTCACACTTGTTAGCTCATATACTTCTAGCAAACCCAGAACCTTCTTCAGTAATTGCCTCTTATTACCCTAATGGCTATTGTTGAGTGTCATTTCTTCTAGAAGATCATTGGCTGCATCCATTGATTTGTTCATTAGAGAGCCTCCAATAGCCGCATCCACCAAATTCCTTATTGACATTGTGATTCTTGGTAGAAAGCTTGCAAAGTGTGCCATTTTGCAAGTCCATTGTGAGGACATCTCTTGATAAGCTCCTTGAATCTCTCACAAGCTTCGTTGAGACTCTCTTTCCTAAACTGTGCAAAAGAAGTGATCTCATTTCTAAGGTGAGTAGCCATCCCGAGAGAAAAATTGTAAATACAATCACGGTTGAATTGCCTTAAACTTACCTAGAGGGGGGTGAATAGGTTTTAAGACCTTTTTTTCAATCCCTTGAACAAACAAAACTTTGTCCCTCTAGATAGCTTATATAATACCACAATAAACATAAACAAGCATGCATAGACTATTTATAAGGATATTCAATTGATAGATCAAACATAGCCTATGGATTGCATGTGAAGGATATACTAAAATATACAAATCACCAAGTACTTGTATTCATAATAAATGTCTCAATAGTACAAGTACATACAAAAGATACAAATACAATCAAAGATCTTGTCTCATAAGAATGTAATCAATTACAATGTCTTCAAGATCAATTTGATTAAAGTAAACAAATATCAAAGAGATAAGGAAAGAGAAACTTGACACATGATATTTTTTACGTGGTAAAACCTCCGAAGAGGAAAATCCACGGGTTGAATCCATAACCACCGACAAAATATTTTTCACTAGTTAAACAAGAGTACACCCTCAAATGTAACTAACTCTCATGTATCACAATCTATTAGATATCCCTCCTATCTAATCCCACCAGAGAGAAACTTGTCTATTCTGAAACAAATTATAGCACGGTGTGTATAAAACTATCTAGGGGGGGGGGGGGGGGGGGGGGGGGGGGGGGGGGGGGTGAATAGATTTTAAGCTATTACCCAATTTTTCGTGTTTAGTCAAAATTACGAAATTACCCATAAATAGATAAAGCAATAAATCAAGTATAAAATGCGAAAATTAAATAACACTTGATTTTTACGTGGAAACCCTCACGGGAAAAACCACGGGCTAGTAAGCCACACTCGAACCTCGAATCCACTAAATGTGTAAAACGATTACAACCTAATCCCGGAAGTAATCACACACCTACCTAATCCCGGTATAAGCAAACCTAGTCCGATTGCTTGCGAATTAAGCAACCTAATCCCGGTCACAACACATGACTTAATTCTCTAAAAAGAGATTAACACCCTAAGTGAATATATGAATATTCAAATTCAACATAGAGCAAGGGAAACCCTATATGCTTATCTAAGATGATGAATTTGCAATTAAAAACAATCCTAGATATTAAAGCTAAATGACATGTTAATTAGCTTAGATAATCATAGATTATAGAAACCTAGATATCTATCACAAAAACAACACTCAATCAAATCAACACAACAATCTCTATTTTGAATATTAGAATTTAATCTAAGAACAATCAAGTAATAAAAAGAGATGCTATAATAAATTAAACACTAATTATGTATGATAATAGTGAAAAACTTACCAAAGCAAGCATCCTAGATATGCTAGAGAATGCTAGATGAACTTTGATGCAAATGGATTTTGGTTTGAGTGTTTAATGAGCAAACTTGGTTGCTTTCTCTCTTAAAAATCTCTCTTTTTAAAGTAGGGTTCATGATGATTAAAGAGTCACATTCAGAACAAGAGAAAGTGATGTATTTATAGGCATGAAAAATAGAGCATGTGAAAAGACAAGTTTACCCCTGAAACGCACCGATCGGCGGTTTCAATCGGCGGCCAGGCCACCGATCATAACCGCCGAATTAAACCCGAGAGGAACAGGGGACCAACGGCGGTTTCATTCGGCGGTTTCGTGACCGCTGATCTAACCGCCGAATCAAACCTGAGATAACAAAATCAATCAGGTATGAACGGCGGTTTCATTCGGCGGTTTCATGACCGCCGATTCAACCGCTGAATTAGACCGAGAGATAAAATCAATCAGGTCTTGAACGGCGGTTTCGAATGGCAGTCGTGGCCACCGATCGTAACCGCAGAATTGCTCCAGACACTTCTAGAAGCAAACGGCGGTTTCATTCGGCGGCCAGGCCGCCGATCATAACCGCCGATCACCAATAAAGGTGAAAACCAAGGAGAAGCTAAGGGCATTCTCCGTAGGCGGTCTTTGCGCAAAACCAAGCACATTTTAGTGCATGCGCGGACGTTTCCGAATAATATCGGGAAACAAATTACAAGACTACAAGACACAAATATACACAACAAAATATAATATATAAGTGCAAGTGTGAAATGTGACATGTGAAGAGAATGCACACATATGCAATGTATGATAAGTGTGTGTGTGCAACTAATCTCTTCAAAGAAAAATAAGCACTAGAGATATACCTTTGGAGTGCTTGACACCTTGAGATCTTGAAAGGGCTTGAGCAATAACAACAACACCTAAGCTACCCTTACAAAGAACCCCCAACATGTGGTTTGTCCACGAAATGAGCCAATCAACAAATGGGAACCTTACAATCTCCCCCTTTGGCTATTTCGTGACAAAACCACCACTCACAATGATTCCTCACAAAAAAAAAAAAAAAATAGAAACTACGGGACTATAGTGATATTCTACATTACAAAGAGATAAGAAAATGCAATTTGAAGTCTTCAACCTCTTGTAGAATAATCAATCTCTGAAAATAAAGTTTCTAACATTTCCATACAAGTAAAAAGTGAGATGAATCAAGTGAGAACAAAAACAAGCATTTGCATTTGTAAAAGATTAGGCACAACATTATGCAATGTATGTGTATGCAATGCTCCCCCTCAACGGGTTACTCCCCCTCAATGTATGTTCTCCTCAATCATGCACAATTGCTATTACAATTTGCAACTCCCCTTACCATATCCTACTCCCCCTTTTTGTCATGATATAGGCAATGGAGTAGTCCCCAACCGGGTCACTCATAGCAACGAGAGATAGTAGCATGCAAGATATTTGCATAATCAATATAAGTCACTTTATGCATCTCAATTAATTGGAGAGAAACAAGGAGATTTATTTGAGAAAATGTGTGAATCAAACATGTTTTGCATACAAGACATGTAGCATTCAAGTCCAAAATACAATGGTATTTGGCAAAGCAAATGACAAAGGTTTCTAATAGGAATTCAAACCAATTTCACCAATGTCATGAGTAAAGCAAGGATATAGAATTTATTGATTTCAATTTAAGAACAACTATATCTAACTTTATAAGCGAAACATGGCATGAGCGACTTTGCACCCTTTTTTATTTTTCCGGATAAGATATCCGTATGATAGTAGCCATGGTCAACCAATAAAGAAAGAGAGACATTTGGAATTTAAATTCCTTTGAACGGATACTAGATCCTTTATTCATTTTGAGTCTCATAAGCTTTCACACAAGTTTTGCATTTTAAGAATATGCAATCATCAATTCATGCTTTTCATGTGAGCATGTTATATGAATTTCATGCTTTTTCATTTGACATTAGCATGTTATAAAAGAATCATCATGTCATGGAGATAACCATAGGTCATTCAAATCATACTTCCTATATACATCTCCTTGTCCAAAAATGCATGTTTGAACATAAATATGACATGGATTGTAAACAAGCAAGGTTCACACTTATTGAATTGAAAACATATATACATATGTGCAACCAAGCTTACTCAAACAATTAAAAAAAGAGGCATAAGTTATTTAAAATTTTTTGCAAGATACAAGAATGCAAAATAGCTCTCTTTGCTTGAGTTCCCCATATGGAGTCAAATACAAAACTCATCACTCCACAAGACATATCCCAATAGATCAACTTAGTGTTTTAAATCGAGTAGAATCTAAGGGTTTAGTAAATAGGTCCGCAAGTTGATCATTAGTACCTACATGTTCAAGTACTATGCATTTATTTTCAACAAGCTCTCTAATGAAGTGATGGCGGATGTCAATATGCTTAGTTCTAGAATGTTGCACCGGATTCTTGGAAATATTAATGGCACTCATGTTATCACAAAAGAGAGTGAGAGTACCTTGGTTGAATCCATAGTCTACTAGCATTTGCTTCATCCATAGGAGTTGTGTGCATCCACTCCCAGCGGCTATGTACTCGGCCTCGGCCGTGGACAAGGAAATCGAGTTTTGCTTCTTGCAAAACCAAGACACCAAGTTGTTGCCTAGGAAGAAGCAACCGCCTGATGTGCTTTTCCTATCATCACAATTTCCTGCCCAATCCGTATCACTAAAGCCTACAAGACTAGCATTAGTGTCAAAAGAGTACCAAATCCCATAGTTGGATGTCCCATTCACATAGCGAATGATTGTCTTTACGGAAGAGAGATGGGACTCCTTGGGATCCGCTTGGTACCTAGCACACACACCCACACTAAAAGATATATCGGGCCTACTTGCGGTCAAATAAAGCAAGCTACCTATCATGCCCCGATATAGAGTTTGTTCTACACTTTTACCACTAGCATCCTTGCTTAGCTTCAAAGTGGTACTCATGGGTGTATCACAATGTTTGGCATTCTCTAAACCAAACTTCTTCACTAGGTTTTTGGCATATTTGGCTTGGGTTATGAAAATCCCATCATCTAATTACCTAATTTGCAAACCTAGGAAGTAACTAAGCTCACCAACAAGACTCATCTCAAATTCATGAGACATGACATCAACAAATTGTTGGACCTTGGTGTTGTTGGTGGAGCCAAAAACTATATCATCAACATATATTTGAGCTATGAAAAGGTCATCATTGTCTCTCTTGATGAATAGTATCTTGTCAACACTACCCATTGAGTAGTTATTGTCAACAAGAAATTGAGTGAGGCGCTCATACCAAGCCCTCGGTGCTTGTTTCAACCCATATAGAGTCTTCTTAAGGCGATAGACATGGTTGGGGTGGTGTGCATCCACAAACCCCTTGGGTTGTTCAACAAACACTTCCTCTTGCAAGAAGTCATTGAGGAAGGCACTCTTGACATCCATTTGGTGCAATTTGAACTTGTGCACACAAGAAATGGACAAGAGAAGCCTAATGGACTCTAAACGGGCAATGGGAGCAAATGTCTCCTCAAAGTCGATACCCTCAATTTGAGAGTACCCTTGTGCTACAAGTCTAGTCTTGTTCCGCACTATGTTGCCATCCTCATCGAATTTGTTCCTATAAATCCACTTAGTGCCTATCACATTAGTGCTTTTAGGCCTAGGAACTAGAGTCCAAACCTCATTCCTTTTGAATTGGTTTAGCTCTTCTTGCATGGCAAGAACCCAAAATTCATCATTCAAGGCTTCATCAACCTTTTTGGGTTCAATTTGAGAGGTGTAGCATGTGTAGCTAATTAGATTAGCTATTTGACGCCTAGTCCTAACACCCCCATTCACATCTCCAATAACATCCTCTTTGTTATGGAGTCTTCTAACCCATGGAGCGGGTTCATTAGAGTCCAAGAGAGGGACTCTAGTAATAGGTTGTGTGACTTCACTATTGTCATTGGACGTCCCAACATTGGGAGTCACCACAACCCTCTCCAAAGGAGAGTCATCCTCTAAAACTTCCTCCTCCTCATGGTCATTTGACTTGAGCCTAGTATCATCAATGACAACATTGGATGATTCCATGACGGTTCGAGTCTTTAAGTTGAAAACTCTATAGGCTCTACTATTCAAGGCATAGCCAATAAAGATACCCTCATCACTCTTAGCATCAAATTTGTCAAGTTGATCACGATCATTTAAAATGTAGCATTTGCTTCCAAATGTGTGGAAGTAGCTAACATTTGGCTTCCTACCCTTCCATAACTCATAGGAGGTGTTTCTAGATCCGGGCCTTAGGAAAACACGATTCCCTATATAGCAAGCCGTATTGACGGCTTCGGCCCATAGGTTCCTAGGGACATTGTTGCTAAGCAACATCACTCGGGCCATCTCTTGAAGGACCCTATTCTTCCTCTCAACAACTCCATTTTGTTGAGGTGTCCTAGGAGCCAAGAACTCATGGGAGATGCCTAAGCTATTGCAATAGCTTTCAAAAGAGGCATTCTCAAATTTCCTCCCATGGTCACTTCTAATCTGTTTAATGCTTTTAATGTTAGAATTCATTTCATTTTGTATTTTAGTACAAAGCATTTTAAACTTATCAAAAGTTTCGGATTTTTCTCTAAGAAAATATGTCCATGTAAATCTAGAGAAATCATCAACACAAACAAAAATGTATCTCTTTCCACCTAAACTCTCGGTTTGCATAGGACCCATGAGATCCATGTGGAGAAGCTCTAGGGGCTCCTTGGTGGAGAGATACTTGCCCTTTTTGTGCATGCTTTTAGCTTGTTTTCCTTGTTGGCAAGGTCCACAAATACCATTGGCTTTCTTCCTAAGCTTAGGGAGGCCACACACACAATCGAACTTTCCAAGGGTTCTTAAATCCCTAAAGTTCATGTGGCCAAGTCTTTCATGCCACAACTCTATTTGCTCATCCATGGACACATTTTTTGAGACTATTCTAGCTTCAAGACAATAGCAATTGTCGCTAGATCTCATACCTTTCAATAAGGTTTGTCCATCGGGCTTTAGGATCGAGCAATCATCTTTTCTAAACAAGACGGAATATCCTTCATCACTTAGATGTGAAATGCTTATTAAATTAGCTTTCAAGCCATCAACAAATAAAGCATCGGATAAGGAGGGTAATCCGGGAACGGAAATGGTTCCTTTCCCTACAACTTTCTTTTTGGATCCATCACCAAAAGTGACATATCCTCCTTCCTCCATAACAAGAGTCTCGAAGAAACTCTTGTTTCCCGTCATGTGCCTAGAGCACCCACTATCTAAATACCAAAAAATAGAAGAATTTGCCTTTAAGGCTATTTGAGCAACATGGCAAACATTTTCATTCTTTCTAATCCACCTAGGAACAATCTTAGCTTTCTTAATGGTCTTTGGTACATGGGTTCTAGATGTCTTAGGATTATGCACATCAATATTATCATTCATAGGTACATGCATCGTGGCTCTTTTCTTTTTCTTCTCAATCATGCTTCTAGTTTTGCACATTTTAATATATCTAAAGCAATGTGGTCTAATATGACCTTCAAATCCATAAAAATGACATATAGGAGTAAAATAAGGAATCATACCTTGTCCTTGTCTTTGTGGATGAATGGGTTCAATCCATCTTCATTGTTGAACCGGTCTAGATTGCTTCCTAACTTGAGGTTGCATGATTGGTCTCTTTCCTTTGTGAGCCAATTATGGAGGAATGTTGGCTTGAGAGACCCTAGGGGGTTGAGCTTGAGGTTGCCTTCTTGGCCCCATCTTCACTTGTGCATTTGAACATTGTCCTATTTCTAACTTCTTCCTAGGAATTTGCACACATGAAGTTTCTTCGTTCCTCAAACTCTTGACAAACACGGTCTTGTTAGAGGTTGAAATCTTCTTGCCATCTTCATACCCAAGACCCCTCTTGTCACATGGACTCTTTCCAACACCAAGCATATGATCAAGCTTCTTGGTGCTAGAATCCATCCTAGTCATAGACTCTCTTACTTCTTCAAGCTCCCTCTTTAGACTTTCTTCATTCCTCCTAGATAAGACTAACTCCTCTCTTAGCTTATCTTCCATCTTCTTGAATTTTTCCACTTGTTCACTTAAGTGGTCATTTTGAGATGAAAGCTCAAGATTTTCTTCTCTCAACATCTTGATCTTTCTTGTGCTCTTGATTGCTAACTCATTAAACCCGGCATGGTATTTAGCAAGCACCTTTTTCTCCACAAAACCATTTATGGAGTTAGAAGAGGAATCACTTTCTTCTCCACTTGAGTCATTTTCCTCTTGACTCATTTCCTCTCTCTCACTAGAACTTTTGCTTTTATGGGAGAAGGCAAAAGCTAGGAGGTTAGCCATGAGCTCTTCATCACTTGAAGACTCATCTCCCTCAATGGAGTCATCACTACTACTACTCCATGTGGCGGCTATCACTTTACCTTTCTTCTTGTCATTGTGATTAGCACATTCGGGGGCAAAGTGACCTATGCCACCACACTTGAAGCATCGGACCCCTTTCCTTTCGGTCTTCTCTTTCCTAGGCTCAAACTTGTTGTAGGAACCCTTTTTCTTGTAGTTTTGACCTTTGGAACCAAAGTCTTTTTTCCCGAACTTCATGACCCTCTTGAATCTCTTCACAAATAATGCAAGGTCTTCGTCCGAGTCATTCTTCTTTGCCTCTTTTTCATCCTTCGAGGTTTTCAAAGCAATTCCTTTTTGCTTTTTAGGAGGTGTGGAGATAGGACCCTTCCTAGACTCATAAGCTAGAAGTCTCCCAATCACCTCACTCGGCTTCATATCCTTATATCCACTATTTTCTTCTAAAGCCGTTACTTTTGATTCAAACCTATCCGGAAGAGATCTCATGATCTTTTGCTTGATTCTCCTATCCGAATATGGATCACCAAGTTGATGACTTTGGTTGACTATGTCTATCAACTTGATCTCGAAGTCGTTGAAGCACTCATTCTCCTCCATCTTAAGCATCTCGAATTGAGTTTGGAGGACTTGAAGCTTAGAGTCCTTCACCACTTCGATTCCCTCATGTGCAATCTCTAGGATGTCTCAAGCCTCCTTAGCTATCCTAGTATTTTGAATCAATTTGTATTGATTTTCGTCCATAGCACATAAGATGGCATGCATCGCCTTCCTATTCCACTTTGAAGCCTCAAACTCTTGTGCGTTCCATTGCGCTTTAGGCTTCAATACTTCTTCTCCTCCACCTGCGGGAGTCATCTTGGGTAGATCATATCCGTCTTCAACCGCCATCCATGCACGGTCGTGAATTTGACATCTGTAGGATTCCATCTTCCCTTTCCATTGGGAATAGTTCAACCCAGTAAGAAGTAGAGGTCTTGTGCTAGAAGCACCCTCGTTGCCACCACCATTTCCACCGTTTCCATTCATAGTGTTTATGAATGAATGAAATGAATGCAAATGTATGAATGATCAAAAAATCACACAAAATGCAAAACACACCAAAATAAGCAAGGATCACCTATGTATATCTAGGAACCCGCTCTGATACCAATTGAAACAAATTATAGCACGGTGTGTATAAAAGTATCTAGAGGGGGGGTGAATAGATTTTAACCTTATTACCCAATTTTTCGTGTTTAGTCAAAATTACGAAATTACCCCTAAATAGATAAAACAATAAATCAAGTATAAAATGCGGAAATTAAATAACACTTGATTTTTACGTGGAAACCCTCACGGGAAAAACCACGGGCTAGTAAGTAAGCCACACTCGAACCTCGAATCCATTAAATGTGTAAAACGATTACAACCTAATCCCGGAAGTAATCACACACCTACCTAATCCCGGTATAAGCGAACCTAGTCCGATTGCTTGCGAATTAAGCAACCTAATCCCGGTCACAACACAAGACTTAATTCTCTAAAAAGAGATTAACACCCTAAGTGAATATATGAATATTCAAATACAACATAGAGCAAGGGAAACCCTATATGCTTATCTAAGATGATGAATTTGCAATTAAAAACAATCCTAGATATTAAAGCTAAATGACATGTTAATTAGCTTAGATAATCATAGATTATAGAAACCTAGATATCTATCACAAAAACAACACTCAATCAAATCAACACAACAATATCTATCTTGAATATTAGAATTTAATCTAAGAACAATCAAGTAATAAAAAGAGATGCCATAATAAATTAAACACTAATTATGTATGATAATAGTGAAAAACTTACCAAAGCAAGCATCCTAGATATGCTAGAGAATGCTAGATGAACTTTGATGACCGCCAAATTAGACCGAGAGATAAAATCAATCAAGTCTTGAACGGCGGTTTCGAACTACTGTCGTGGCCGCCCATCGTAACCGCAGAATTGCTCCAGACACTTCTGGAAGCAAACGGCGGTTTCATTCGGCGGCCAGGCCGCCGATCATAACCGCCAATCACCAACAAAGGTGAAAACCAAGGAGAAGCCAAGGGTATTCTCCGTAGGCGGTCTTCGCGCAAAACCAAGCACATTCTAGTGCATGCGCGGACGTTTCCAAATAATATCGGGAAACGAATTACAAGACTACAAGACACAAATATACACAACAAAATATAACATATAAGTGCAAGTGTGAAATGTGACATGTGAAGAGAATGCACACATATGCAATGTATGATAAGTGTGTGTGTGCAACTAATCTCTTCAAAGAAAAATAAGCACTAGAGATATACCTTTGGAGTGCTTGACACCTTGAGATCTTGAAAGGGCTTGAGCAATAACAATAACACTTAAGCTACCCTTACAAAGAACCCCAACATGTGGTTTGTCCACAAAATGAGCCAATCAACAAATGGGAACCTTACATATTCTCTAACCGAGACACATCGCATGCCTTTAGAGAATATCCATGCTCGGACTTACTAGAGGCCTCACACCTCATACCAAGACTTCCCTTGTTCTATGTTGAATAATCACTCAACAACAAGAGACTTTTCTTGCTCAGACTTATAGGAGCCTCACACCCCAAGCCAAGACTTCCCTTGCTTGTCTAACCGGAGCCTCACACCTCTTGACAAGACTTTGCTCAGACTTACTTAGAGGCCTCACACCTCTTAGCCAAGACTTCCCTTGCTTGGACTTATTAAAGCCTCACACCCTTAGCCAAGACTTCCACCTTTCACAAGGCAAGCGATCTATGTGATGCACATGATGCAAGCACATACAACATAGGACATATGATCAATATGAGCTATGGAAACTAGAATTAAACAATGAGCACACAATGTATGATATTCTAGTTTAGAATCCAAGAGATGCAATCATACAAGATGATGCATGAACGTATGAGATTTATGGATCATGTACAAATCATGAGGACATAGACTTAGTCATGTGAGCACGCAAGTCAAATATTGTCTAGTCATAAAACAATGAATTCGAAATCTAGAAAATGTGAAACACCTAACATATGTAATTCCAAGTTTCATTCACAAAGCTAATACTTGAATAAATCATATACATGAAGCACATATTCAATGTTAGGATTATGCTCAATAGCAAGAGTGTAATAATGTTTTTGACAATCTTTTCATATTAATAAAGTGATTTATGGTTTAACAAATCTTATAGCATTTATAGTTTAATTATTATAATTGTCAAAAGTAAATAATCATAAGGTCAAGGTCAAAGACTATGAGAAATAAAGAATTGTTCGTACATCTGGATATGTATGAGGTAGACACAATTCTTTAGTTAGTCTTGAACAATATTCACAACTTAAGATAAAGGTTGGGCGCATTTACCTTGTTAAAGTTGTAGATTCTTTTGCTAGCATTTGAGTGGGATCAAATGTGTTATGATGAGTCTAAAATCATCAAAGTGTAGTGTCTTTGGGTAAAAAAATCTAGTGCATTAGGTGCATTGAATAAGATCACAGTGAAATACTTTATCCGGAACCATCAGTGGATAAAAGTTTTCATTTTGATGACAATCGGAGAGTCTATCTTAATCCTGAGATAAATGATGAACTTATGTTTACAAGTGTTATCATTTGAGCTATCAACGAGTACGATTATATAGCATAGTCTATCCTTAATAGTTTGGTGGTATTCATTTGCTAATCGATAGAGGACTTCATTTATAGATATGGACATCGTGGCTCCATTTATTAAATGTGAGTATAATATTATCATATGGATATTTTGAGGTATTGGATATTAAATCTTAATGTTATGTTTTTGATAGTGTCTATTGAAACATGGCTTCTGGACAAGTCAGAATATTCAAGTTTAAAATGTGGTCATATGAGTAAATAAGGTAACTAGGAGAGCTATAGACGGTCTATGAGCTCTTGACGATTACTGATATTTTTCACGATGATACACTATCTCAAATAAGGTTGTCTAGGGTATGAATAAGAAACATTTACTTATTCTATCTTTATTTTAAGAGTTCAATTTTAGTTCTTTAGTGGAATGAGCTAAAATTAATAGATCGAACCTAAGTGAATCATTTGTTTATTGTGATTGGGTTATGTCTATTGAAGCTTAAATTTAGATAGCCTGCCAAGATCCCCAATCCATACGGACTTACATGGATCACTTGATATATTCTACCAGACTAATTTATGAGTCCATCTAGAATTGTACATGGAGAGGTGCGGTCATATGTGATCAAGACTTGCGGTAACTCTTCAAATACCTGGAATGGGCGGCCAAGGATGTAGGAATCCTTGGGCAATCCTAATTGGGTGCAATAAGCATTCCATTATGAAAGTATACAAACGTAGTTAAATTGCTTAAGGCATACCTAGAGGGGGGGTGAATATGTTTTTACGCCTTTTTCAATCCCTTGAACAAACTTTCGTTTGTCCCTCAAGGTTGCCTTACATACAACAAACATACTAAGAAAAGACAACATACATAGACAATATGAATAGGTAATCATATAAGCATGGTCTACATACATCATCAAGTTGTATGAGGTAAACAAACAAATAAGTATAACAACAAAGAATACTTGTATTTCACTATATGTTCAATGAGTTACAAGAGTGATCAAATATCACTATACACAAATACAATATACAAAAGAATCATAGAAATAAAATTGATCAATAAAATGAATTCACTAATAACACTATACAAAGTCTTGCTTCACAATACATCATAAGTGAATACTATGAAACAAGAAAATAAAAATATACAATTAAAATATAAGAGATAGAGATAGGAAGAATTAACACAAGAGATTTTTTAACGTGGTAAAACCTCCAAGGAGGAAACATCCACGGGTTAAACTACAACCATTGGGTACTATATTATTGGAAAGTAAACATAGAACATTCACAAAGTGACCAATCTTTAGCTCACCCAACCTAGTGAAGTCTAAGCCTACCCAACCCTATTGGAAAGTGTGAAATCCCCCAATGATGCGAAACCACCATATATTGGACACCACACAAAACCAACATCGATGGTAGATTAGAAATTCCTCAAGAGTGCATACACCTCCCGTGTACCCCGCTCTATCGGAGTCTATGTCTAACCATACGCCTAGGCCTACCAATACAATAGCCAACTCCCTATCCAAGGCACTCATGCCTCTAGGGAGCCTCACATGCATGACAATCCGAGTCCTCCCGACTCTAGCCATGACTTCTTGCTTACCTATCCGAGTCATCCCGACTCTAGGCAAGTCTTCTTGCTTGGCTATCCGAGTCATCCCGACTCTAACCAAGACTTCATGCCTTTTACAAGGACTTCCTAGTGTGATCATGTGAATGCAAATGATGCAAACAATCAAATCAACATAGAACATGTGATCAATACATTCTATGGTACAAATAGACCTAAACATGTGATATCACAAGTAATAAAGTCTAGATGCAAAATACAAGAATAAAACCTAGAGCATGTGAAACATCAAACACATAAGCTCAAAGTCTCATTCACATATACAACACTTGAATCAAACTATATTCATTAAGTACAAGTTCAAGATGCAATCAACATACAATATGAAAGTTCTCAAAATACTCGAGGTGTGTTTATCAATAAAGCTAGAGGGGGGGGGGGGGGGGGGGGGTGAATAGATTTTAACTAATATTACCCAATTTTCGCATGCAAGTCAATTTTACGAAAATGCCCCTACTAGTCAAAAATACATACAAGTGTAATATAGTGCGGAATTTAAATACACTTGATGTATACGTGGAAACCCAACCACTGGGAAAAACCACGGGCTGTATAGTGCGCCACACTCGGAACTCGAAATCACTAATTGAAATGAAGTTTACAACCTATGTAGACCTTGTCTAACACTCCGGTCTGTAACCCCTCACTTCTACCCAGCGGGCCTTTATTAGCAACCCTATTCCAATTTGCTTGAGGCCTAAGCACTCTTAGCCTCAAGACTTACTTCTCAATGAAGAGAAACAACATATGTGAATATAAATGAATATTCAAATAACAAACAAGGCTAGGTAACCTTAGATGCTTATCTAGGATGATGATATAATCAATTTAATCAACCCTAGATATCAATTGCTAAATGACATGTCAAATAGTTTAGCTAATCAAGATTAATTAAAAACCTAATTAGCTATCACAAACAACACTCAATTAATTTTCATCACAAATAATCTCTAACTTGTATCTAGCATATAATCAAAAGCATACAAGTAATTAAAGAGATGTATTAATATGAAAAACACTAAAGTAATATGAAATTAGTGAAGAACATACCAAATAAGATGTGATGATTCAAAACCATGCATGGATCAATTCTATGAAGGCATAGAAGATCAAATATGAAATTTGATGCAAAAGGGAATTGATTTGAGTGTTTAAAGATAGGTTCTTGATTTGATTTTTTCTCAAAAATCTCTCTTGAAAGTTTAGGGTTCTAATTGCTCAAGAAACTTGTTCAGAGATTGAGAAAACAAGATATTTATAGACATCAAGAATTGGGCATGTGAAAAGACACTTTTGCCCCTGAAACGCACCGTTCGGCGGTTTCAATCGGCGGCCAGGCCGCCGATAACGACCGCCGAATTGAGCTCGTGAAGAACAGAGCATTAACGGCGGTTTAATTCGGCGGTTTCGTGACCGCCGATACAACCGCCGAATCAAACCCGAGGGATTAAAATCGATCAGGTATGAACGGCGGTTTCGAACGGCGGTCGTGACCGTCGATCTTGACCGCATAATTGCTTCAGACCAATCTGGACTGAAACGGCGGTTTCATTCGGCGGCCAGGCCGCCGATCATAACCGCCGATCACCAACAATGGTGAAAACCAAGGAGAAGCCAAGGGCATTCTCCATAGGAGGTCTTCGCGCAAAACCAAGCACTCATTAGTGCAAGCGCGGACGTTTCCGAACAATGTCGGGAAACGAATTATAAGGCACATATACACACAACAAGATATATCAACCAAAGTGCTAGTGTGTAAAGTGACATGTGAAGAGACGCACATAAAAATAAGCAAGTATGCAATCATAGCAAGAATGCTAAGTGAGTGTGTGCTACTAGATCTCTTCAAAGAAAAACAAGCACAAGAGATTATACCTTTGGCGTGCTTGAATCTTGAGGTCATGGAAGGGCATTTGATCTTCAACACTAAACACTTAGACTACCCTTACATTCAAAACCCCAACATGTGGTTTGACCACGAAATAAGCCAATCAACAAAACGGGAATCCTTACAATCTCCCCCTTTGGCTATTTCGTGACAAAACCACCACTCACATTGATTCCTCACAACAAAAATAAACCTATGGGTCAATGAAGATTTTCTACAATACAAAGAGATATATAAAAATAAAACTTGAAGTCTTCAATCTCTTGTAGAACAAACATTCCCTGAAACAAGGTTTCTAAACTTTCCAAAACAAGTAAAAGTGAGATGAATCAAGTGAGGACATAAACAAGCATTTGCATTTCTAAGAAATTAAACACAACATCATGCAATGTATGATGAATGCAATGCTCCCCCTCAGAGGGTTACTCCCCCTCAATATATATTCTCCCCAATGTGCACCAATTGCTACAACAATTTGCACCTCCCCTTACCACATTCTACTCCCCCTTTTTGTCATGATATAGACAAAGGAGTAGTCCCCAACCGGGTTACTCAAGGCAAAGAGAGATAGTAGCATTCTAGTATATGCATAATCAATATAAGGCACTTTATGCAATCTCAATTAATCGGAGAGAAACGAGGAGATTTATTTGATAAAATGTGTGAAACAAAATGCTTTGCATACAAGACATATAGCATTCAAGTCCAAAATACCATGGTATTTGGCAAAGCAAATGACAAAGGTTTCTAATAGGAATTCAAACCAATTTCACCATTGTCATGAGAGAAGCAAGGATATAGAAATTTCATTGATTTCAATTTAAGAACAACTATATCCAACTTTATAAGCTAAACATGTCATGAGCAACTTTGCACCCTATTTGATTTTTCCGGGAATGAAACCCGTATGATAGTAGACATGTTCAACCAATAAAGAAAGAGAGACATTTGGATTGTAAAATCCTTGAATGGATACTAGATCCTTTTTCATTTGAGTCTCATGAGCTTTTTCACACAAGTTTTTGCATTTAAGAACGCAATTATCAATTCATGCTTTTTCATTTGAGCATGTACATGAATTTCATGCTTTTCATAAGACATTAGCATGTTATTTAAGAATCATCATGTCATGGAGATAATCATAGGTCATTCAAATCATACTTCCTACATACATCTCCTAGTCCAAAATGCATGTTTGAACATAAATATGACATGGATTGTAAACAAGCAAGGTTCACACTTATTGAATTGAAAACATATATACATATGTGCAACCAAGCTTACTCAAGCAATCAACCAAGAAGCATAAGATTTTTCAAATTTTTTGCAAGTGACAAGAATGCAAAAATAGCTCTCTTTGCTTGAGTTCCCCATATGGGGTTAGTATCATCCTTCATTAATGAAGGGCATGAGGTCCTATGGACCTACCAAGTCAATTTGACTTGGTTGAACCTATTTGAGACTTGTTAGTCTCATAGCAAGCGGGTTCATTTTTCCTTATCCACATAGATATAACATTTTTCTTCTTAGTGGTCAAAGGTTGCATGTCATTCACTAACCTAGGATTATTGACAAAAGATTTCCTAGGCTCATGCAAATGGGCTCTTCTTAGCCTCTTTTTCTTTATCATGCTATCAATCCTACAATGGTTAATGTACTTAAAGCACTTAGGCCTAATATGCCCATAAACACCACAATAATGACAAGTTGGTACAAAGTAAGAATTCATACCATGTTCTTGTGAAGTCATTGGAGACTCATCATGCATTTGATGTCTCCTTTGGTGTTGAGTCGGTTCATGTCTTCTATTTGGTTGAACCGGAATGGGTTGCCTCCTTGGATTAGGTAGCATGTTTTGCCTCTTTTCATAGTGAGTCATTTGTTGAGGAGAGATGACTCGAGAGGCTCTAATCCGTTGAGCTTGGGGTTGTCTCGTTTTCACCACCTTCACTTGTGCATTTTTCGAACATTGTCCTAGTTCTAACTTCTTCCTAGGAGTTTGCACCGGTGACGCTTCTATCTTACCCAAACTCTTCACAAAGACGGTCTTCTTAGGAATAGAGCAATCCTTGCTCACTTCGAATCCAAGACCTCTTTTGTCACAAGGGCTTTTTCCTACACCAAGTATGTTGTCAAGTTTCTTGGTGCTTGTGGTCATTCTAGTCAATGACTCTTTGGCTTCAACAAGCTCTCTCTTCAAACCCTCTTCATTCCTCTTAGACAAAGCAAGCTCATCTTTTAGCTTGTCTTCTTCCACCATGGATCTTATCACTTCATCATTCAAGTGATCAACTTGTGTTGAAAGCCTAAGTAGTTCTTCCTTTAACCTTTGAATCTCTTTTTCATTCTTTAACTTAGAGCTTTCAAAACTTTCAAAGTTGTCCTTAAGATCCATTTTCTCCACTTGCTTCTTTAGGAGGTCATTGTATGTTGTAAGCTCTAGATTTTCTTCCTCTAAAATCCTTAGGAATCTATCTTTCTTCTTCATGGAGCTTTCAACATTGACTATAAAGTTATGCATATCCATATTCTCTACATTTCCATTTGTAGAGTTAGATAAGGAGTCATCTCCACTAGTGTCATCTTCTAGGCTCTCCTCCTCTCTTATGGATCCAATTTCCTCATCAAGACCTTCACCTTGATCTCTTGAGTCAATAAGTGCCATATCCCAATGTGAAGCAACAACTATCTCCTCTAGAGCTACTTCTTCGACTTTCTCTTCTATGGGATCACTAGCAACGGAATTCTTACCAACAACTTCATTTTCTTCACAATTTGCACCCAATGCCTTGAAGTTATTGATAAGCTCATCATCACTTGATGACTTATCTCCTTCTTCGGAGTCATCACTTTCACTCCAAATGGCGGCCATCATTTTTTCTCTCTTGTTCTTCAAATTCCCACAATCTAGTGAGATATGACCTATGCCACCACACTCATAGCATTGGATCCCTTTCCTTTCGCTATTCTCTTGCCTATGCTCAACCTTCTTGAAAGGAACCCTTTTCTTCAATTCTTGCCCTTTGGATGCATGACCCTTCTTCTCGAATTTTACAAACTTCTTGAATTTTCTCATTAAAAGTGCCATGTCTTCATCCGAGTCATCCTTGTCCTCCTTCTCAACCTTGGAAGCTCTCAAAGTAATCCCTTTTTGCTTCTTTGAAGGAGTGGAGCTAGGACCCTTCCTAGACTCGTAGGCGAGAAGTCTACCTATAACCTCGCTCGGCTTCATGTCCTTAAAATCACTGTTTTCTTCTAAAGCCGTCACCTTAGACTCAAACCTCTCGGGAAGCGATCTCATTATCTTTTGCTTGATCCTTCTATCCGAGTAAGGGTCACCAAGTTGATGACTTTGGTTGACAATGTCCATCAACCTAATCTCGAAGTCGTTGAAGCACTCATTCTCCTCCATCCTAAGTGTCTCAAATTGAGTTTGGAGGACTTGAAGTTTGGAGTCCTTCACTACTTCGGTTCCCTCGTGTGCAACCTCTAAGATGTCCCATGCCTCCTTGGCTATCTTAGTGTTCTGAATCAGTTTGTACTGATTTCATCCATTGCACATATGAGGGCGTGCCACGCCTTTTGATTCCACTTGGACAACTCAAACTCAGGTTGTGTCCACTGTGCCTTAGGCTTGAGCACTTCTTCTCCTCCATCCGTGGGAGTCATCATAGGAGGCGAATATCCATCTTCAATGGCCATCCATGCCCTATCATGGATTTGACACACATATGCCTCCATCTTCCCTTTCCATTGGGAGTAATTTATGCCGGTGAGGAGGGGTGGCCGTGTGCTTGAAGCACCCTCATGGTTGCCACCGAATCCACTCATTGTATCAAATGAATGAATGAAATGTATGCAAAATGTATGAATGAGCAAAAATCACACAAATGCACAACACACCAAAATGAGCTAGGATCACCTAAGTATATCTAGGAACCCGCTCTGATACCAATTGAAAGTTCTCAAAATACTCGAGGTGTGTTTATCAATAAAGCTAGAGGGGGGGGTGAATAGATTTTAACTAATATTACCCAATTTTCGCATGCAAGTCAATTTTACGAAAATGCCCCTACTAGTCAAAAATACATACAAGTGTAATATAGTGCGGAATTTAAATACACTTGATGTATATGTGGAAACCCAACCACTGGGAAAAACCACGGGCTGTATAGTGCGCCACACTCGGAACTCGAAATCACTAATTGAAATGAAGTTTACAACCTATGTAGACCTCGTCTAACACTCCGGTCTGTAACCCCTCACTTCTACCCAGCGGGCCTTTATTAGCAACCCTATTCCAATTTGCTTGAGGCCTAAGCACTCTTAGCCTCAAGACTTACTTCTCAATGAAAAGAAACAACCTATGTGAATATAAATGAATATTCAAATAACAAACAAGGCTAGGTAACCTTAGATGCTTATCTAGGATGATGATATAATCAATTTAATCAACCCTAGATATCAATTGCTAAATGACATGTCAAATAGCTTAGCTAATCAAGATTAATTAAAAACCTAATTAGCTATCACAAACAACACTCAATTAATTTTCATCACAAATAATCTCTAACTTGTATCTAGCATATAATCAAAAGCATACAAGTAATTAAAGAGATGTATTAATATGAAAAACACTAAAGTAATATGAAATTAGTGAAGAACATACCAAATAAGATGTGATGATTCAAAACCATGCATGGATCAATTCTATGAAGGCATAGAAGATCAAATATGAAATTTGATGCAAAAGGGAATTGATTTGAGTGTTTAAAGATAGGTTCTTGATTTGATTTTTTCTCAAAAATCTCTCTTGAAAGTTTAGGGTTCTAATTGCTCAAGAAACTTGTTCAGAGATTGAGAAAACAAGATATTTATAGACATCAAGAATTGGGCATGTGAAAAGACACTTTTGCCCCTGAAACGCACAGTTCGGCGGTTTCAATCGGCGGCCAGGCCGCCGATAACGACCGCCGAATTGAGCTCGTGAAGAACAGAGCATTAACGGTGGTTTAATTCGGCGGTTTCGTGACCGCCGATACAACCGCCGAATCAAACCCGAGGGATTAAAATCGATCAGGTATGAACGGCGGTTTCGAACGGCGGTCGTGACCGTCGATCTTGACCGCATAATTGCTTCAGACCAATCTGGACTGAAACGGCGGTTTCATTCGGCGGCCAGGCCGCCGATCATAACCGCCGATCACCAACAATGGTGAAAACCAAGGAGAAGCCAAGGGCATTCTCCATAGGTGGTCTTCGCGCGAAACCAAGCACTCATTAGTGCAAGCGCGGACGTTTCCGAACAATGTCGGGAAACGAATTATAAGGCACATATACACACAACAAGATATATCAACCAAAGTGCTAGTGTGTAAAGTGACATGTGAAGAGACGCACATAAAAATAAGCAAGTATGCAATCATAGCAAGAATGCTAAGTGAGTGTGTGCTACTAGATCTCTTCAAAGAAAAACAAGCACAAGAGATTATACCTTTGGCGTGCTTGAATCTTGAGGTCATGGAAGGGCATTTGATCTTCAACACTAAACACTTAGACTACCCTTACATTCAAAACCCCAACATGTGGTTTGACCACGAAATAAGCCAATCAACAAAACGGGAATCCTTACACAATAAAATGCTAGATATATGAGATTTAATCAATCAATATTCTAGCTAAAAATATAGAGCAAGGATTCAAGATATAAATCAATCAAATCCTAGATTGCTCTAAAACACAAACAAATACACAAATCCTAGATTTCATCAATCAAATGATCAAATCAAATCTCAAGGTTATTTATCACAAAATTGATTCAATCAAGTCACAAACAACCTAAGATGCCATTCTAATCACAATACAACTCACAAACATATGAAAAACCTAGAATCATAGAAACTAGTCCACATTGTCTATAAATTGACTTTCAATTAGAATGATTATCAAGCTACCTTTCTCAATAGCTTTTACCAAACATAAACATACATATAGAAGAAGAAACCCCAAGCAAATTGAAGGTTGAAAAGAAAGAAATCCCAAAGATTAGTCCAATACCTTTGATTCAACAGCTGGTTCGGATTTCAGTGTGTAACCACCAGAAAACTCGATCAATCAGCTACCAAACCACCCAGAAATGATAGAGGACTCAATTACGAACATTCTCCAATTCGAATCACTCAAATCCGACTCCGGATGAGGGAGATATGATGTTTGGAAGATGAGAAAATCCTAGAGAGAAAACTGACGGGAATACTTTGCAATTTTCTTCTTCAAAAAAATCAAATGGAGAGAGAGGAGGGAAATAAAAGGAGGAGAGAGAAGAATTCCGGGCTAATCAGGTGAGGCCACGTCACCCCTTGCCGTGGGGGGCACGTGGACCTCAAGGGGGCAGAGAGCCCCCTTGGCCATGGGGCCCACGGCCTCCCTCACGGCCAGCCCTCAGTTCTTCAGCCCGTATCTTGGGCATCCGAACTCCGATTTCGAATCCGTTTTCGGATTACGAACCGTGACTCTCTTACGCATGACGACAACTACACAACTTCAAAAAATGGTTGAGAAATCATCTCGGAAAACGACGATGAAGTCAACTCAACGAATGAGAATGAAAAGTAGCGTAGCTACATTGTTTGGACTCGAAATTAAATGAATGAGTAACCGAAATGACCGGAACTCAATAAGGAATCATAATAGATCATATTCAAGTCCAAATACAAAAATACGGAAACATACAATCACAAAGACACACACATATGCTAATTTCCAGACATAGTCCTAGAAAATGCAATAAACAAAATATTACCAATATAGTATGAATGCATGAGCATATTTTGTCAAGTGTGTGAAAGTGATACATAAGTGATGTTTAATCATGAAGGAACATACAAGAATGCTATGTGTGTGTGTGTGCCTAGCCTTGTAAGAGATATGAGGTCCTTTATTACCTTTGTTGAACAATGATGCACGAATCTCTTAAAAGCCGGCTTCTTGAATGAATTGTGGTTGAGACATCCTTCGTCTTCTTAATTCTTCAATATACGAACCACTAAACATTACAAGAGAAACACATTTTGATATGGAATTTATGTCAACACAAACTATAAACCTTACACATTAATACAATTTTTTTTTTTTAACGGTTAAAATTTATTAAAAACAAATCTAGAAAGGCACAGAAACAAAGCACCCCAAGAGCAGAACAGCAACTCCAACACAAGAAGCAACAATCACTGAGAGACCACAAAAACAAAAGCAGAAACAGAAAAGCGAAACACAACAGCATTAAACATCGCCCCAACTAATTTTATCCCCCGACATACTAGATGCCATCTTTGCCAACTTGTCAACAAAGGTATTAGACCCTCTAGGATTGAAGTTCACCACATCACCACCAAGTAAACCCAGATGTCTCCGAATGTTGTAAATTTTGTTGACATGATTTAAGCTACCAAGACCATCGTTATTAATCCATGACACCGCCACTTTAGAGTCACTGATAATTTCAATCTCACGACCCGCTATCACTGGATTAGAAGCGCACAATTCGCAAGCCTTCTCAATTGCCAAATTAATACATTAAGAATATAATTTGCACAATTTAATTAAATAGGCTGTTAAATCATATTAATGCATTAATTTAAGGCATGTGAACTTGTTTCTTTTAATAAAAATGGGTCTAGTTCACATGTGGATCTTTTATTAAAGTCCAATGGATTTAATAAATATATATATATATATATATTGCACATTGTTAGGTTCATAGTTTGTGTTGGCATAAATTCCATATCAAAACGTGTTTCTCTTGTAATGTTTAGTGGTTCTTATATTGAAGATTTAAGAAGACGAAGAATGTCTCGACCACAAATCATGCAAGAAGCCGGCTTTAAAGAGATTTGTGCATCATTGATCACCAAAGGTAATATAAGACCTCATATCTCTTACAAGGCTAGGCACACACACACACACACACACATGGCATTCTTGTGTGTTCCTTCATGATTAAACATCATTTGTGTATCACTTTCACACACTTGACAAAATATGCTCATGCATTCATACTATGTTAGTAAAACTTTGTTTATTGCATTTTCTAGGACTATGTCTAGAAATTAGCATATGTGTGTGTATTTGTGCTTGTATGTTTTTGTATTTTTGTACTTGGACTTGAACATATTCTTATTTGATATCTTATTGAGTTCCGATCGTTTCGGTTACTTATTCATTTAGTTTCGAGTCCAAACGATGTAGCTACGCTACTTTTCGTTCTTATTCGTTGTGTTGACTTCATCATCGTATTCCGAGATGATTTCTCAACCATTTTTCAAAGTTGTATAGTCATCATCGTGCGTAAGAGAGTCACGGTTTGTAATCAGAAAACGGATTCAAAATCGGAGTTCAAATACCCAAGATACGGCTGAAGAAAGAAGGGAGCGCGCGAGAGAAGTGGGTGGCCGTGAGGCCACTTGGCCCAAGCCGTGAGGGAGGCCGTGAGCCCCACGGCCAGAGGGGCTCTCTGCCCCCGTGAGGCCCATGCGCCCCCCACGGCCTGGGGTGATGTGGCCTCACTTGATTGGCCCATTTTGTCCCTTCTCTCTCCTCCTTTAAATTCCCTCCTCTCTCTCCATTTTTTTCAAGAAGAAAAAATTGCAAGAATTCTGTCAGTCTTCTCCTCTCAATTTTCTCATCTTCCAAACATCATATCTCCCTCATCCGGAGTCAGATTTGAGTGATTTGAATTGGAGAACGTTCGTAATTGAGTCCTCTATCATTTCCAAGTGGTTTGGTAGTTGATTGATCGAGTTTTCTGGTGGTTCCACACTGAAATCCGAACCAGCTGTTGAATCCAATGTATTGGTCTTATCTTTGGGATTTTTTTCTTTTCAACCTTCAATTTGCTTGGGGTTTCTTCTTCTATATGTATGTTTATGTTTGGTAAAAGCTATTGAGAAAGGTAGCTTCATAATCATTCTAATTGAAAGTCAATTTATAGACAAATGTGGACTAGTTTCTATGATTCTAGGTTTTTCACATGTTTGTGAGTTGTATTGTGATTAGAATGATATCTTAGGTTGTTTGTGACTTGATTGAATCAATTTTATGATAAATGACCTTGAGATTTGTTTTGATCCTTTGATTGATGAAATCAAGGATTATTGTATTTGTATGTGTTTTAGAACAATCTAGGTTTTAATTGATTTATATCTTAATTCCTTGCTCTATATTTTTTGCTAGAATATTGATTAATTAAATCTCATGTATCTAGCATTTTTGTTGTATTTTGATTGCATCTTGAACTTGTACTTCATGAATATACTTTGTTCAAGTGTTGTATATGTGAATGAAACTTTGAGCTTATGTGTTTGATGTTTACACATGCTTAGGTTTTATTCTTGTATTTTGCATCTAGACTTTTATTAAATGTGTTATCCCATGTTTAGGTCTATTTGTACCATAGAATGTATTGATCACATGTTCTATGTTGATTTGATTGTTTGCATCATTTGCATTCACATGATCACACTAGGAAGTCCTTGTAAAAGGCATAAAGTCTTAGTTAGAGTCGGGATGACTCGGATAGCCAAGCAAGAAGACTTGCCTAGAGTCGGGATGACTCGGATAGGTAAGCAAGAAGTCATGGCTAGAGTCGGGAGGACTCGGATAGTCATGCATGGGAGGCTCCCTAGAGGCATGAGTGCCTTGGATAGGGAGTTGGCTATTGTATTGGTAGGCCTAGGCGTATGGTTAGACATAGACTCCGATAGAGCGGGGTACATGGGAGGTGTATGCACTCTTGAGAAATTTCTAATCTACTATCGATGTTGGTTTTGTGTGGTGTCCAATATATGGTGGTTTCGCATCATTGAGGGATTTCACACTTTCCAATAGGGTTGGGTGAGCTAAAGATTGGTCACTTTGTGAATGTTCTATGTTTACTTTCCAATAATATAGTACCCAATGGTTGTAGTTCAACCCATGGATGTTTCCTCCTTGGAGGTTTTACCACGTTAAAAAATCTCTTGTGTTAATTATTCCTTTCTCTATCTCTTATATTTTATTTGTATATTTTTATTATCTTGTTTCATAACATTCACTTATGATGTATTGTGAAGCAAGACTTTGTATAGTGTGATTAGTGAACTCATTTTATTGATCAATTTTATTTCTATGATTCTTTTGTATATTGTATTTGTGTATAGTGATATTTGATCACTCTTGTAACTCATTGAACATATAGTAAAATACAAGTATTTTTGTTGTTATACTTATTTGTTTGTTTACCTCATACAACTTGATGATGTATGTAGACCATGCTTATATGATTACCTATTCATATTGTCTATGTTTGTTGTCTTTTCTTAGTGTATTTGTTGTACGTAAGGCAACCTTAAGGGACAAACGAAAGTTTGTTCAAGGGATTGAAAAAGGCGTAAAAACCTATTCACCCCCCCCCCTCTAGGTATGCCTTAAGCAATTTAACTACGTTTGTATACTTTCAATTGGTATCAAAGCGGGTTGTCAGATGGCACTCGACGAGATCTGGTTTATACTTACGTGTGGATTGCTTAGGTTTTTGCTAGTATGGTTTTCCAAGATGATGTGATGACCGAAGGGGCTTTGAATTCTAGGCCTCCTCTTCTCAAGGGTCACAACTATGGGTTTTGGAAATTGAGGATGAAGGCTTACATTCGATCTATTGCTGAGAGAGCTTGGATGACCGTTGAAGAAGGTTACCTTGCTCCCAACAAGATTGAGAATGGAGTGACCGTTTCCAAGCCTAGGAGTGAGTGGTCTACTAATGAGTTTGAGTTAGCAAAATGGCATCATCGGGCAGTGAATGCTATTTTCGGAGGTGTTGATAGTAGGCAATTTTCCTACATTCAAAACCTAGAAACAGCAAAGGAGGCATGGGAAGCTCTCTGTAAGGATTCCCGTTGTTTTTAATTGGCTTATTTCGTGATCAAACCATATGTGGGGGTTCTTTGTAAGGGTAGCCTAAGTATCGGTCTTAATGTTCGAAGCCCTTTGAAGACCTCGTGTTGATAAGCACCGAAGGTAAATTTCTATGTGCTTACTTTTCTTTGAAGAGATTAGTTGCACACACACACTTAACATTCATTGCATATGTGTGCATTCTCTTCATTTGTCACATTTCACACTTGCACTTATTTATTATATTTTGTTGTGTGTAATTGTGTCATGTTGTTGTGTAATTCGTTTCCCGATAACTTTCGGAAACGTCCGCGCATGCACGAGAATGTGCTTAATTTAGCGCGAGGACCGCCTATGGAGAATGCCCTTGGCTTCTCCTTGGTTTTCACCTATCTAGGTGATCGGCGGTTATTATCGGCGGCCTGGCCGCCGACTGAAACCGCCGTTTCAGTCCAGATTGGTCTGAAGCATTTCTGAGGTTATGATCGGCGGTCACGACCGCCGTTCGAAACCGCCGTTTCAAGACCTGATTGATTTATCTCTCAGTCTAATTCGGCGGTTGAAACGGCGGGCATGAAACCGCCGTTCGAAACCGCCGTTCATACCTGGTTGATTTTGATCTCTCTGTTCTGTTTCGGCGGTTGGAATCGGCGGTCACGAAACCGCCGAATGAACCGCCGTTTATGCTCTGTTCTTCACGAGCTCAATTCGGCGGTCATGAACGGCGGCCTGGCCGCCGATTGAAACCGCCGATTGGCGCGTTTCTTTGAAACTTACTTAAACGACCTCACTTTGATTTGGCCCCCTATATATATGCCACTTTGACTTTAGGTCAATCAAGAGAGTTCATATTCAGAATTCATACTTAGGATATTTTTCAAAGAGAAGAAAAATTCCAAGAACTCCATTCTTGATTCTCAAACACTTTTTCATGATCATCAATCATCATCTAGCATCATCTTAGATCATCTAGATGTCATCTAGCATGGAATCTTCATCATACTTTGCTTGGTAAGCTTTTCACTAATATCTTACATGTTTTGTGTTTTTCTTATCTAGCAATCTCAATTAATTACTTGTTTGTTATTTTGTATGCTTTAGATACAATATTGAGATGAGTATGATGTATGTTTGAGATTTTATATTGTGCTTGCATATTAGGTTTTGTGCTTAATATTGATTAGCTAAACTAATTGACATGTCATTTAGTTTTGATATCTAGGATTGCTCTTAATTGCATATTAATCATCTTAGATAAGCATATAGGGTTTCCCTTGCTCTGTGTTGCATTTTGGATATTCACATATATTCACTTAGGGTTGTATTCTCTTCATAGAGAAAGTAAGTCTTGTGTGTAGCATCCGGGATTAGGTTGCTTAGAACGCAAGCAAATTGGACTAGGTTCACTCATACCAGGATTAGGTAGGTGTGTGATTACTTCCGGGATTAGGTTGTAATCGTTTGCACATTTAGTGGATTCGAGGTTCGAGTGTGGCTTACTTACATAGCCCGTGGTTTTTCCCGTGAGGGTTTCCACGTAAAAACCAAGTGTTGTTTTAATTTCCGCACCATATTACACTTGCTTGTTTATATTATCTTGAGGGCATTTTCGTAATTTTGACTAACACGAAAAATTGGGTAAAAAGCGTAAAATCTATTCACCCCCCCCCCCCTCTAGATAGCTTTATACACACCGTGCTATAATTTGTTTCACTCTCCAAGTCACCAATGAGGGGACTAAAGCGGTGAAGAAGTCTCGTCTTCAATTGCTCACTTCCCGATTTGAGGTTTTGCAAATGGGTGAGGAAGACAAGTTTGTTGACTTCCAAGATAAGTTACTAGACATTGCCAACCAATGCCAAGCACTTGGTACTCCTATCTCCGGTGAGAGGCTAAATTGGAAGATTCTTATATCACTTCCAAAGAGGTTCAAAGCCAAGGTTACCGCCATTGAAGAGAGCAAAGACGTTGACGTCATGAGCTTAGATGAGTTGCTAGGATCTCTTCAAACTTTTGAGGCGTGCATGAAACCGAAGGCTAAGAACAATGGTTTAGCTCTCAAGGTTGTTAAGGAAGCTAGTAGTAGCGATGATGATGAGGAGATGGCTTTATTGGTTAGGAAGTTTAGGAAGTTCATGAGGAAAGGTGCCAAGCCAAGTGGCAAGTACTCAAGGGACAAGGAAGTCAAGAAGTCCTTTACTCCACCTCATGAGAGGAGTGGCCATGCTAAAAGAAATAGAAAGGTTCAATGCTTCAAGTGCAAGAAGCTTGGACATTATGCTTCGAAGTGTCCTAGTGGTAATTCTAAGAAGGACAAGAAGGGAAAAGCTATGGCGGCTACATTGAGTGAAGATGATAGCTCTAGTGAGGAGGAGAGCTCAAATGATGAGTCTTCTAGTGATGAAGAGCTAGTGAGTAACTTTGTTGCTTTCACGGCTTCTCACTCTACTCTAGAGGATGTGAATCAAGATTCATTGGATAAGGAGGTTGATCCAGGTCATCAAGAGTGTTTAAATGATAATCCAACCTATATTGATCTTTTGGCTAAGGTGAAGTTTCTTGAGGAAAAATTGAAGATAGCCTTAAGTGAGGTTGATGAAAAGGATGACTTGATCAAGATTCAAGTGGATGAGTTTGTTGCTACAACTCGTAGGCTCTTGCGTGAAAAGAATGCTCTTGCCAAGAAACTTTGCGAAGTTGAGGGTATTATGCTTGAAAAGGATAGGATCATCTCTAATATGTCCTTAGGAAGCTCAAGTGACGCGGTAGTTGAGGAGAAGCTCATAGAAGCATCACTTCCTACATGCGAAGTCATTGTTGAAGAAAAAGCTCCTAAGAAGAGACGTTCCAAGAAGAAGAACAAGTTGAAGAATAAGGTACCCCTTGAAACTCCCATTTGTGCTTCTCCAACTCCGGAAGGTAAAATCTCTCCTTTTGTTCCCATATGTCATTTTTGCAATACCTTAGGCCATATCAAGCCCAAGTGTTATAAATTCATTGAATATTGCAACATAGAAAATGCATCTAGGAATAGAGAGATTGGACCTCATTTTATGCATGCTAAAGCTTTTGAATATGGAAAGCATGATAATCTCTCAAAGCATGTTAAGAATGTCTGGAAGGTGAAGAATGCATATCCTTCTAATTTTGACAATGCATGTGTTGCTAACAATGTTGAGAAAAAAAGTATTAATGATATTAGTGTGAATCAAGTTGTGGAAGAACTTTAATCTAGGTTCAACATTGTGGTCAAAGAGAATCTTAATGATGTTCGTATATGTCCACCCAAGATAAAATTTGTCAAGGGTGAGTGCTCTTACCATTAGTGTAAGTTACACATGTGAGTTAGCTTTAAGACTAGTGTTGTTGTTAAGAAGCTTAGCTTGTTTGCTTTGTATCTTTACAACTTGACATGAACTTAGCTATCTCACATTGCTTGTTATGATTGTAAAATTTGTTGATTAACTTTTGAGAAGTTTTTATTTGGAATCTATATGGTGACAATCATGTTAAGGCTTTTAGAGAAAGTCATTTTTTTTGTTTGTTTGAGTTGGATTACATTGTCTTTAGTCTCTTGGATTCGTCACACCTATAACTTGTAGTCATGAGGACTTACAAGCCAAGAGGACTCATAAAAAGGGTGAAGGCATTGTATTTGGTGAAAATAGCTTGCGAAGGTATCTCTATATCATATTGCTTGCTTACTTGATTTTTCATCTATCAACTCATTGTTTGTATCACATTCATGAAGCATGTCATAATTGAGAACTAGTATAGTGTTTATATGGTCCTTTTTGACATTTGTTAGTTTAAGATCTTTTGGTGATAAGTGTTCATATTGATCTTATTCATGAAGTGTGTTGTTATTTGTATGATTGTTGAGTGGCTAATTTTCGAATAATGTGAGCTTCATATTCTTTGATAGCTACTCTCTTGAGAAGTAGAGATCTTAAGTAAGTCTCTTTACTTGCTTCTTGATCATGTGCTTTTAAGCCTTAAATTTTAGTTTCAAAAATGCACTTTGCTTCTCTTGTATGTCTTGTTAAGTATGTTGAGCTTGATTGATGTTAGCTTTGGATACACCTTGAAGTCCTAAGGACTAGTACATTTTAAAATGACCAATGGTTGGTATCCATTTGCTTCGGCAACATAGAACTCAACGGGCACCCTCATGGAAAGGGCTACACACCTTGGTTGTGAAGCCGCCCAATGTAGGAAAGGGCTACGCCATTGTGATGAGTGAAAGCCGCCATGAGGAGTATATGTTTTTTGTTAGAAAAATCAAAGAAGTGTTGAATTGAATCATAAAAAAAATATTAAAAAAATCTTTGATTCAAGCCTAAATAAAAAATAATAATAATGATAATAAAGGCTTTTGGAGTATAGTTGAATAATCAAATGAGCTTGGGTTGACAAATAGAAATGGGTTGACGAGCCACATGCACACACACGCTCACATGTTGAAATCTATTCTCTTTATAAGCAAAATTTCGGATGATAACCGGTTTGACCTTTTTATGGAAAGGCCTAAGATGAATAGATGTTGAAATTGTTTGCATGCTTGATTATCAAACTACTTCTTTTCATATACTTGAAGCAAAATCTTCACACACTCACTTTTGCTTAATTAGTATTTTGATACTTTAGCAATTTTCGATGACATATGAGAGTGATTGAAAATCTTGATGTAACACTCTTAGATATGTGAAGCTTATTTGCAAATCTAATAAAATTGCTTGTGATGTGATTGTGTGGTGATTTTTGTGAACATTTATCTATCTTGATTTTAGATGAGGCACTTGTCAAGGGGGAGCATAATATGCTAAATTCTTGTTCTCTTTTATGACATGTTCACATGTTCTTCAAGGTTGTTGTTTGTTGGCATTATTCTTATTTTTGATAAATCATGAAGATGCTATGATAAATTCTTATATGCATGATGATTTGTTGAATATAATGTTTTACCTTTGTATATGTTTATTGGTTACTAATTTGTTTCTATGTTTCCTCTCACTTTCGTTTTTAGTGTTTTTGTATTGCAAGATCATGGGAAAAGCAAAGAAGATTGGTGGTAATATTTCTTCAACTCCCATTGACAAGTCTAAACCTTCAATTTCTTCCAAAATTCCCAAAGCTAACAAAGTGGAGGATTTGGGAATTTTCGGTTGCAAGAAGTTAATTCAAGAAAGAGGTATTGACTTGAACTCTTGTGTTGGATCCTATGTTTATGATGTGCTTATGAGTAGAAATTGGGGTTCTTGGGTGAACATGTTAGGAATTTCTAATGAGACCATTGTTAGAGAGTTTTATCATGTTTACAAATCTAGTTCTACCGTGACTAGTGCCATTTTGGACATAAGGAAAGTTGTCTTTAGAGTTTGTGCTAGGAAGGTGAATGAATTTCTAGACTTGCCCGATGACATTGAATTGGAATTCCTTGATGTTGACATCTTGGAAATCCTTGATTTAATGGGTAGAACTCTATGTGGTGATATTAATTTTGTGTGGGGGAAACGTGCTTATATTAAACAAGGTGAGTTAACAAAAATTAGTGCATTTTGGCATTTATTTGTTTGCTCCAATCTTGTTGGCTCTACTAATGCTTCGGAGCTTAATAGAGACAAAATCAAGATTGTATATGCCTTGGTGACTAACAAACCTATAAATCTTGGTGAATTGCTTGTGGAACAAATTGAGATTGCGGCTTGTACTAGTCGTTTGGATAAGAAATTTGCATTTCCAGGATTTATAACTCAATTATGCTTAGCTAAAGGAGTGAGGAATCTTGATGATGATGTTATGCTTCCTCCCTTAGAGAAGTTGAGTGAGAAACGTGTGGCAACCATGTCATACAAGGACAAGGGAAAGTCTAGTGATGTGTTTAGGCTTTTTGGTGAATCTCTTGATTCTAGCCATGTCCCTAGCTCACCCGTTCTTCCTAGTTGGGCTTTAAAATTGAGGAATGAGGTTGAAGAGTCACGTAGGTTGATTGAGGCGTCACAAAGGAAGATTGAAGACCTTAGTGCCAAGCTTGTTGTTCAAGATGAAAGGATCAAAGAGTTGGAAGGAAAATCAACTACAACAAAGCAATATGTGAGATCCTCACACCACACTTCTTTCCTTGGTGGCACAAGTGGCTAGAGAGCTTCATGAGGTATATTTTCTTACTCTTTCCCTTTGGCTTTATATCATGTCAAAAAGGGGGAGAATATGAGAAACACATGGGAGAAATCTAGCTTACTTAGTCTCATTTTAGTTTTTGTGTAGTTTTATTTTTAGTATATTTGGTATCAAGCTTGAACTATATGGCATGTAATATTTTTTTTGTTGTTGAATCTTGGCTTAGAATATTTTGATGGATAGTATGTACTAAGGGGGAGCATACTTGATCCACTTGAACTTATATGTTACTATTTTCTTGCCTAAGATTGGATATTGCCATATTTGTTGTCTCTTGGATATTCTTGTGCTTTCAAGTTCATTTTAGGTGATATCAAGAGAAGACCAAGTTGAAGTTCAAGACTTGTTTTGATTGTTAATTTGTGTCTATGTGTGTAACTTATTGTACTCATTGTGACCAAATTTTCTTTGTAATTATTTTAGTGTATGTTTATGGGTTTTGACATGGAATTTGCCAAAGGGGGAGATTGTTAGGTTCATAGTTTGTGTTGGCATAAATTCCATATCAAAACGTGTTTCTCTTGTAATGTTTAGTGGTTCTTATATTGAAGATTTAAGAAGACGAAGAATGTCTCGACCACAAATCATGCAAGAAGCCGGCTTTAAAGAGATTTGTCCATCATTGATCATCAAAGGTAATATAAGACCTCATATCTCTTACAAGGCTAGGCACACACACACACATGGCATTATTGTGTGTTCCTTCATGATTAAACATCATTTGTGTATCACTTTCACACACTTGACAAAATATGTGCATGCATTCATACTATGTTGGTAAAACTTTGTTTATTGCATTTTCTAGGACTATGTCTAGAAATTAGCATATGTGTGTGTATTTATGCTTGTATGTTTTCGTATTTTTGTACTTGGACTTGAACATGTTCTTATTTGATGTCTTATTGAGTTCCGGTCGTTTCGGTTACTCATTCATTTAGTTTCGAGTCCAAACGATGTAGTTACGCTACTTTTCGTTCTTATTCGTTGTGTTGACTTCATCATCGTATTCCGAGATGATTTCTCAACCATTTTTCAATGTTGTATAGTCGTTGTCGTGCGTAAGAGAGTTGTAAGGATTCCCGTTGTTTTTAATTGGCTTATTTCGTGATCAAACCATATGTGGGGGTTCTTTGTAAGGGTAGCCTAAGTATCGGTCTTATTGTTCGAAGCCCTTTGAAGACCTCGTGTTGATAAGCACCGAAGGTAAATTTCTATGTGCTTACTTTTCTTTGAAGAGATTAGTTGCACACACACACTTAACATTCATTGCATATGTGTGCATTCTCTTCATTTGTCACATTTCACACTTGCACTTATTTATTATATTTTGTGGTGTGTAATTGTGTCATGTTGTTGTATAATTCGTTTCCCGATAACTTTCGGAAACGTCCGCGCATGCACGAGAATGTGCTTGGTTTAGCGCGAGGACCGCCTATGGAGAATGCCCTTGGCTTCTCCTTGGTTTTCACCTATCTAGGTGATCGGCGGTTATGATCGGCGGCCTGGCCGCCGAATGAAACCGCCATTTCAGTCCAGATTGGTCTGAAGCATATCTGCGGTTAAGATCGGCGGTCACGACCGCCATTCGAAACCGCCGTTTCAAGACCTGATTGATTTATCTCTCAGTCTAATTCGGCGGTTGAAACGGCGGGCATGAAACCGCTGTTCGAAACCGCCGTTCATACCTGGTTGATTTTGATCTCTCTGTTCTGTTTCGGCGGTTGGAATCGGCGGTCACGAAACCGCCGAATGAACCGCCGTTTATGCTCTGTTCTTCACGAGCTCAATTCGGCGGTCATTAACGGCGGCCTGGCCGCCGATTGAAACCGCCGATGGGCGCGTTTCTTTGAAACTTACTTAAACGACCACACTTTGATTTGGCCCCCTATATATATGCCACTTTGACTTTAGGTCAATTAAGAGAGTTCATATTCAGAATTCATACTTAGGATATTTTTCAAAGAGAAGAAAAATTCCAAGAACTCCATTCTTGATTCTCAAACACTTTTTCATGATCATCAATCATCATCTAGCATCATCTTAGATCATCTAGATGTCATCTAGCATGGAATCTTCATCATACTTTGCTTGGTAAGCTTTTCACTAATATCTTACATGTTTTGTGTTTCTCTTATCTAGCAATCTCAATTAATTACTTGTTTGTTATTTTGTATGCTTTAGATACAATATTGAGATGAGTATGATGTATGTTTGAGATTTTATATTGTGCTTGCATATTAGGTTTTGTGCTTAATATTGATTAGCTAAACTAATTGACATGTCATTTAGTTTTGATATCTAGGATTGCTCTTAATTGCATATTAATCATCTTAGATAAGCATATAGGGTTTCCCTTGCTCTATGTTGCATTTTGGATATTCACATATATTCACTTAGGGTTGTATTCTCTTCATAGAGAAAGTAAGTCTTGTGTGTAGCATCCGGGATTAGGTTGCTTAGAACGCAAGCAAATTGGACTAGGTTCACTCATACCGGGATTAGGTAGGTGTGTGATTACTTCCGGGATTAGGTTGTAATCGTTTGCACATTTAGTGGATTCGAGGTTCGAGTGTGGCTTACTTACATAGTCCGTGGTTTTTCCCGTGAGGGTTTCCACGTAAAAACCAAGTGTTGTTTTAATTTCCGCACCATATTACACTTGCTTGTTTATATTATCTTGAGGGCATTTTCGTAATTTTGACTAACACGAAAAATTGGGTAAAAAGCGTAAAATCTATTCACCCCCCCTCTAGATAGCTTTATACACACCGTGCTATAATTTGTTTCAATTGGTATCAGAGCGGGTTCCTAGACATACATAGGTGATCCTTGCTTATTTTGGTGTGTTTTGCATTTTGTGTGATTTTTAATCATTCATACATTTGCATTCATTTCATTCATTCATAAACACTATGAGTGGAAACGGTGGAAATGGTGGTGGCCACGAAGGAGCTTCTAGCACAAGGCCTCCACTTCTTACCGGATTGAACTATTCCCAATGGAAAGGGAAGATGGAATCCTACATATGCCAAATTCATGACCGTGCATGGATGGCGGTGGAAGACGGATATGATCTCCCTATGATGACTCCCGAGGGTGGAGGACAAGATGTTTTGAAGCCTAAGGCGCAATGGAACGCGCAAGAGTTTGAGGCTTCTAAGTGGAATAGGAAGGCTATGCATGCCATTATGTGTGCTATGGATGAGAATCAGTACAAGCTTATTCAGAATACTCAGATTGCCAAAGTGGCATGGGACATCCTTCTAGTTGCACATGAGGGAACCGAGGTGGTGAAGGAGTCCAAGCTTCAAGTCCTCCAAACTCAGTTTGAGCTTCTAAGGATGGGAGAGGATGAATGCTTCAATGACTTCGAAATCAAATTGATGGACATTGTAAATCAAAGCCATCAACTCGGAGACCCGTATTCAGATAGGAGAGTCAAGCAAAAAATTATGAGATCTCTCCCCGATAGGTTTGAATCCAAGGTGACGGCCATAGAAGAAAATAGTGGCTACATGGATATGAAGCCAAGTGAGGTGATTGGGGGTCTCCTTGCATATGAGTCTAGGAAGGCTCCTAGCACCACTACTCCTCCTAAGAAGTCTAAAGGAATAGCTTTGAAAGCATCTAAGGATGCAAAGGAGGCAAAGCATGAATCGGATGAAGACTTTGCCTTATTTGTGAAAAGGTTCAACAAGGTTATGGGGTTCAAGAAGAAGAAGGGATTTGGGTCAAGAGGACAAGATTTGAAGAAAAAGAGTTCCTTCAAGAAGTTTGAGCCTAGACAAGAGAGGACCGAAAGGAAAGGGGTCCGATGCTTTGAATGTGGTGGGATTGGTCACTTTGCCCCCGAATGTGCTAATCACAATGAAAAGAAGAAGAGCAAAGTGATGGCCGCCACTTGGAGTGGGAGTAGTGATGACTCCAATGAGGAAGATGAGTCTTCAAGTGAAGAAGAGCTCATGGCTAATCTCCTAGCTTTTGCCTCCTCCCATAAAAGCAAAAGTGCTAGTGAGAAAGAGGAAATGAGTCAAGAGGAAAATGACTCAAGTGAAGAAGAAAGTGATTCCTCATCTAACTCCATAAGTAGTTTTGTGGAGAAAAAGGTGCTTGCTAAATGCCATGCCGAGTTTAATGATTTAGCAATCAAGAGCACAAGAAAGATCAAGATGTTGAGAGAAGAAAATCTTGAGCTTGCATCTCATAATGACCACTTAGGTGAACAAGTGGAAAAATTCAAGAAGATAGAAGATAAGCTAAGAGAGGAGTTAGCTTTATCTAGGAGGAATGAAGAAAGTCTAAAGAGTGAGCTTGAAGAAGTTAGAAATTCTATGACTAGGATGGATTCTAGCACCAAGAAGCTTGACCATATGCTTGGTGTTGGAAAGAGTCCATGTGACAAGAGGGGTCTTGGGTATGAAGATGACAAGAAGATCTCTACCTCTAACAAGACCGTGTTTGTCAAGAGCTTGAAGAAAGAAGAAACTTCATTTGTGCAAGCTCCTAGAAAGAAATTAGAAGTAGGACAATGCTCTAATGCACAAGTGAAGATGGGGCCAAGAAGGAAACCTCAAGCTCAACCCCCTAGGGTCCCTCAAGCCAACATTCCTCCTCAAATGGCTCACAAAGGAAAGAGACATATCATGCAACCTCAAGCTAGGAAGCAACCAAGACCGGTTCAACAACGAAAAAGGATTGAACCCTTTCATCCACAAAGACAAGGACAAGGTATGATTCCTTATTTCACTCCTATATGTCATTTTTGTGGATTTGATGGTCATATTAGACCACATTGCTTTCGATATATAAAAATGTGCAAAACTAGAAGCATGATAGAGAAGAAAAAGAAAAGAGCCATGATGCATGTTCCTAGGAATAATAATATTATTATGCATGATCCTAGGACATCTAGAGCCCATGTACCAAAGACCACTAAGAAAGCTAAGATTGTTTCTAGGTGGATTAGAAAGAATGAAATTGTTTGCCATGTTGCTCAAATAGCCTTGAAGGCAAATTCTTCTAATTTTTGGTATTTAGATAGTGGGTGCTCTAGGCACATGATGGGAAACAAGAGTTTCTTCGAGACTCTTGTTATGGAGGAAGGTGGATATGTCACTTTTGGTGATGGATCCAAAAAGAAAGTTGTAGGGAAAGGAACCATTTCCGTTCCCGGATTACCCTCCTTATCCGATGCTTTATTTGTTGATGGCTTGAAAGCCAATTTAATAAGCATTTCACATCTAAGTGATGAAGGATATTCCGTCTTGTTTTGTAAAGATGATTGCTCGATCCTAAAGCCCGATGGACAAACCTTATTGAAAGGTATGAGATCTAGCGACAATTGCTATTGTCTTGAAGCTAGAATAGTCTCAAACAATGTGTCCATGGATGAGCAAATTGAGTTGTGGCATGAAAGACTTGGCCACATGAACTTTAGGGATCTACGGACCCTTGGAAAGTTCGAGTGTGTGCGTGGCCTCCCTAAGCTTGGGAAGAAAGCCAATGGTGTTTGTGAACCTTGCCAACAAGGAAAGCAAACTAAAAGCATGCACAAAAAGGGTAAGTATCTCACCACCAAAGAGCCACTTGAGCTTCTCCACATGGACCTCATGGGTCCCAAGCAAACCGAAAGTTTGGGTGGAAAGAGATACATTTTTGTATGTGTTGATGATTTCTCTAGATTTACATGGACATACTTTCTTAGAGAAAAATCCGAAACTTTTGATAAGTTTAAAATGCTTTGTACTAAATTACAAAATGAAATGAAATCTAACATTAGAAGCATTAAACGGATTAGAAGTGACCATGGGAGAGAGTTTGAGAATGCCTCTTTTGAAAGCTTTTGTGATAGCTTAAGCATCTCCCGTGAGTTTTCGGCTCCTAGGACACCTCAACAAAATGGAGTTGTTGAGAGGAAGAATAGGGTCCTCCAAGAGATGGCCCGAGTGATGTTGCTTAGCAACAATGTCCCTATGAACCTATGGGCCGAAGCCATCAATACGGCTTGCTATATAGGAAATCGTGTGTTCCTAAGGCCCGGTTCTAGAAACACCTCCTATGAGCTATGGAAGGGTAGGAAGCCAAATGTTAGCTACTTCCACACATTTGGAAGAAAATGCTACATTTTAAATGACCGTGATCAACTTGGCAAGTTTGATGCTAAGAGTGATGAGGGTATCTTTATTGGCTACGCCTTGAATAGTAAAGCCTATAGAGTTTTCAACTTGAAGACTCGAACCGTCATGGAATCATCAAATGTGGTCATTGATGATACTAGGCTCAAGTCTAATAACCATGAGGAGGAGAATGTTCTAGAGGATGACTCTCCTTTGGAGAGGGTTGTGGTGACTCCCAATGTTGGGACATCTAATGAAGTCACACAACCCATTACTAGAGTTCCTAACTTGGACTCTAATGAACCCGCTCCATGGGTTAGAAGACTCCATAACAAAGAGGATGTTATTGGAGATGTTAATGAGGGTGTTAGGACTAGACGTCAACTTGCTAATCTTATTAGCTATACTTGCTACACCTCTCAAATTGAACCCAAAAAGGTTGAAGAAGCCTTACATGATGAATTTTGGGTTCTTGTCATGCAAGAAGAGCTAAACCAATTCGAAAGGAATGAGGTTTGGACTCTAGTTCCTAGGCCTAAGACCACTAATGTCATAGGCACTAAATGGATATTTAGGAACAAATCCGATGAGGATGGCAACATAGTGCGGAACAAGGCTAGACTTGTAGCACAAGGGTACTCTCAAATTGAGGGTATCGACTTTGAGGAGACATTTGCTCCCGTTGCCCGTCTAGAGTCTATTAGGCTTCTCTTGTCCATTTCTTGTGTGCACAAGTTCAAATTGCACCAAATGGATGTCAAGAGTGCCTTCCTCAATGGCTTCTTGCAAGAGGAAGTGTTTGTTGAACAACCCAAGGGGTTTGTGGATGCTCACCACCCTAACCATGTCTATCGCCTCAAGAAGGCACTATATGGGTTGAAACAAGCACCGAGGGCTTGGTATGAGCGCCTCACTCAATTTCTTGTTGACAATAACTACACAAGAGGTAGTGTTGACAAGACACTATTCATCAAGAGAGACAATGATGAGCTTTTCATAGCTCAAATATATGTCGATGACATAGTGTTTGGCTCCACCAACAACACCAAGGTACAATAATTTGTTGATGTTATGTCTCATGAATTTGAGATGAGTCTTGTTGGTGAGCTTAATTACTTCCTAGGTTTGCAAATTAGGCAACTTGATAATGGGATCTTCATAACCCAAGCCAAATATGTCAAAAACCTTGTGAAGAAGTTTGGTCTTGAAAAAGCCAAACATTGTGACACTCCTATGAGCACCACTTTGAAGCTAAGCAAGGATGCTAGCGGTAAAAGTGTGGACCAAACCTTATATCGTGGCATGATAGGAAGCTTGCTCTATTTGACCGCAAGTAGGCCCGATATATCATTTAGTGTAGGAGTTTGTGCTAGGTACCAATCCGATCCCAAGGAGTCCCATCTCTCTTCGGTTAAGAGAGTCATTCGTTTTATGAATGGGACTTCCAACTATGGGATTTGGTACTCATTTGACACTAATCCTAGTCTTGTAGGATATAGTGATGCGGATTAGGCAGGAAATTGTGATGATAGGAAGAGCACATCGGGCGGTTGCTTCTTTCTAGGCAACAACTTGGTGTCTTGGTTTTGCAAGAAGCAAAACTCGATTTCCTTGTCCACGGCGGAAGCCGAGTACATAGCCGCGGGGAGTGGATGCACTCAACTTATGTGGATGAAGCAAATGCTAGTGGATTACGGATTCAACCAAGGTACTCTCACTCTCTTTTGTGATAACATGAGTGCCATTAATATTTCCAAGAATCCGGTGCAACATTCTAGAACTAAGCATATTGACATCCGCCATCACTTCATTAGAGAGCTTGTTGAAAATAAATGCATAATACTTGAACATGTAGGTACTAATGATCAACTTGCGGACCTATTTACTAAACCCTTAGATGCTACTCGATTTAAAACTCTTAGTAGATCTATTGGGGTATGTCTTGTGGAGTGATGTTCTATGATTGACCCCATATGGGGAACTCAAGCAAAGAGAGCTATTTTGCATTCTTGTATCTTGCAAAAAATTTGAAATATCTTATGCCTCTTCTTTTAATTGCTTGAGTAAGCTTGGTTGTACATATGTATATATGTTTTAAAATTCCATAAGTGTGAACCTTGCTTGTCTACAATCCATGTCATATTTATGTTCAAACATGCATTTTTGGACTAGGAGATGTATATAGGAAGTATGATTTGAATGACCTATGATTATCTCCATGACATGATGATTCTTTAATAACATGCTAATGACAAATGAAAAAGCATGAAATTCATAAAACATGCTCACATGAAAAGCATGAATTGATGATTGCATATTCTTAAAAATGCAAAACTTGTGTGAAAACTTATGAGACTCAAAATGAATAAAGGATCTTGTATCCATTCAAAGGAATTTACATTCCAAATGTCTCTCTTTCTTTATTAGTTGAACATGGTTACTATCATACGGATAATTTTATCCGAAAAAATCAAATAGGGTGCAAAGTCGCTCATGCCATGTTTCGCTTATAAAGTTGGATATAGTTGCTCTTAAATTGAAATCAATAATCTCTATATCCTTGCTTTTCCCATGACATTGGTGAAATTGGTTTGAATTCTTATTAGAAACCTTTGTCATTTGCTTTGCCAAATACCATTGTATTTTGGACTTGAATGCTATATGTCTTGTATGCAAAGCATGTTGGATTCACACATTTTCTCAAAATAAATCTCCTTGTTTCTCTCAAATTGATTGAAGTGCATAAAGTGACTTATATGTATATGCAAATCTTGCATGCTTCTATCTCTCGTTGCTATGAGTGACCCGGTTGGGGACTACTCCTTTGCCTATATCATGACAAAAATGGGGAGTAGGATATGGTAAGGGGAGGTGCAAAATATAGAAGCTATTGTACACTTTGGGGAGAACATACATTGAGGGGGAGTAACCCGTTGAGGGGGAGCATTGCATTTATCATACATTGCATACATTTGGTAATGTTGTGCCTAAATTCTAATAATGCAAATGCTTGGTATTGTTCTCACATGATTAATCTCACACTTTTCTTGTATTAGAAATGTTAGAAACTCTTTTCAGGGATTGATTATTCTACAAGAGGATTGAAGACTTCAAGTTGCATTCTCTTATCTCTTTGTAATGTAGAATATCATTATAGTCCCGTAGTTTCTATTTTTTTGTGAGGAATCATTGTGAGTGATGGTTTTGTCACGAAATAGCCAAAGGGGGAGATTGTAAGGATTCCCGTTGTTTTTAATTGGCTTATTTCGTGATCAAACCATATGTGGGGGTTCTTTGTAAGGGTAGCCTAAGTATCGGTCTTATTGTTCGAAGCCCTTTGAAGACCTCATGTTGATAAGCACCGAAGGTAAATTTCTATGTGCTTACTTTTCTTTGAAGAGATTAGTTGCACACACACACTTAACATTCATTGCATATGTGTGCATTCTCTTCATTTGTCACATTTCACACTTGCACTTATTTATTATATTTTGTGGTGTGTAATTGTGTCATGTTGTTGTATAATTCGTTTCCCGATAACTTTCGGAAATGTCCGCGCATGCACGAGAATGTGCTTGGTTTAGCGCGAGGACCGCCTATGGAGAATGCCCTTGGCTTCTCCTTGGTTTTCACCTATCTAGGTGATCGGCGGTTATGATCGGCGGCCTGGCCGCCGAATGAAACCGCCATTTCAGTCCAGATTGGTCTGAAGCATATCTGCGGTTAAGATCGGCGGTCACGACCGCCGTTCGAAACCGCCGTTTCAAGACCTGATTGATTTATCTCTCAGTCTAATTCGGCGGTTGAAACGGCGGGCATGAAACTGCCGTTCGAAACCGCCGTTCATACCTGGTTGATTTTGATCTCTCTGTTCTGTTTCGGCGGTTGGAATCGGCGGTCACGAAACCGCCGAATGAACCGCCGTTTATGCTCTGTTCTTCACGAGCTCAATTCGGCGGTCATTAACGGCGGCCTGGCCGCCGATTGAAACCGCCGATGGGCGCGTTTCTTTGAAACTTACTTAAACGACCACACTTTGATTTGGCCCCCTATATATATGCCACTTTGACTTTAGGTCAATTAAGAGAGTTCATATTCAGAATTCATACTTAGGATATTTTTCAAAGAGAAGAAAAATTCCAAGAACTCCATTCTTGATTCTCAAACACTTTTTCATGATCATCAATCATCATCTAGCATCATCTTAGATCATCTAGATGTCATCTAGCATGGAATCTTCATCATACTTTGCTTGGTAAGCTTTTCACTAATATCTTACATGTTTTGTGTTTCTCTTATCTAGCAATCTCAATTAATTACTTGTTTGTTATTTTGTATGCTTTAGATACAATATTGAGATGAGTATGATGTATGTTTGAGATTTTATATTGTGCTTGCATATTAGGTTTTGTGCTTAATATTGATTAGCTAAACTAATTGACATGTCATTTAGTTTTGATATCTAGGATTGCTCTTAATTGCATATTAATCATCTTAGATAAGCATATAGGGTTTCCCTTGCTCTATGTTGCATTTTGGATATTCACATATATTCACTTAGGGTTGTATTCTCTTCATAGAGAAAGTAAGTCTTGTGTGTAGCATCCGGGATTAGGTTGCTTAGAACGCAAGCAAATTGGACTAGGTTCACTCATACCGGGATTAGGTAGGTGTGTGATTACTTCCGGGATTAGGTTGTAATCGTTTGCACATTTAGTGGATTCGAGGTTCGAGTGTGGCTTACTTACATAGCCCGTGGTTTTTCCCGTGAGGGTTTCCACGTAAAAACCAAGTGTTGTTTTAATTTCCGCACCATATTACACTTGCTTGTTTATATTATCTTGAGGGCATTTTCGTAATTTTTATAATTTGTTTCAAGAGTCACGGTTCATAATCCAAAAACGAATTCAAAATCGGAGTTCGGATGCCCAAGATACGACTGAAGAACCGAGGGAGCGCGCGAGAGAAGTGGGTGGAGATTCTATCTCATAGAGTTCAATTCCCGTTCTCAACCCATGACCAATATGAACTCGAAGTTTCCTTCGTAACTCCCCGAACTTCTTCGTAGTGGCTCCGTCCCATGCCCCGTTTCATAGGGAACCACAAAAGATCAAAGAGATACGATGTTGGATCATGGAATATTCATCTTGACAAGAAATTATCTCCATAATATGATAAAATATGTATCACAAGCACAAGGGCTATAGCTCAGCTAGGTAGAGCACCTCATTTACACGTGCGCTAATGTTTTTCAGAAGAGTCCATCATGCAATCAAAGAATTGATCTTTTTGAGAAATCAATGTCTGACTCCAGGATTTTTAGGGAACAAAACAAAAGAACAATAGCCTGACAAATGGTTCGGTTCGATTCAGGTTCCCATTTAGGAACCGAATGGAATCCATCATTGATTTGAGATATTGATAAGGTGAATACCTAGTCTATTCAATGCTAGGCATAATGAGTATAAGGACCTCAAAAATTCTCTTTACATCATATCTCCCTCATCCGGAGTCGGATTTGAGTGATTCGAATTGGAGAACATTTGTAATTGAGTCCTCTATCATTTCCAAGTGGTTTGGTAGCTGATTGATCGAGTTTTCTGGTGGTTCCACACTGAAATCCGAACCAGCTGTTGAATCCAAGGTATTGGTCTTATCTTTGGGATTTCTTTCTTTTCAACCTTCAATTTGCTTGGGGTTTCTTCTTCTATATGTATGTTTATGTTTGGTAAAAGCTATTGAGAAAGGTAGCTTCATAATCATTCTAATTGAAAGTCAATTTATAGACAAATGTGGACTAGTTTCTATGATTCTAGGTTTTTCACATGTTTGTGAGTTGTATTGTGATTATAATGATATCTTAGGTTGTTTGTGACTTGATTGAATCAATTTTGTGATAAATGACCTTGAGATTTGTTTTGATCCTTTGATTGATGAAATCAAGGATTATTGTATTTGTATGTGTTTTAGAGCAATCTAGGTTTTAATTGATTTATATCTTAATTTCTTGCTCTATATTTCTTGCTAGAATATTGATTGATTAAATCTCATGTATCTAGCATTTTTGTTGTATTTTGATTGCATCTTGAACTTGTACTTCATGAATATACTTTGTTCAAGTGTTGTATGTGTGAATGAAACTTTGAGCTTATGTGTTTGATGTTTACACATTCTTAGGTTTTATTCTTGTATTTTGCATCTAGACTTTTATTAAATATATTATCACATGCTTAGGTCTATTTGTATCATAGAATGTATTGATCACATGTTCTATGTTAATTTGATTGTTTGCATCATTTGCATTCACATGATCACACTAGGAAGTCCTTGTAAAAGGCATAAAGTCTTGGTTAGAGTCGGGATGACTCGGATAGCCAAGCAAGAAGACTTGCCTAGAGTCGGGATGACTCGGATAGGTAAGCAAGAAGTCATGGCTAGAGTCGGGAGGACTCGGATAGTCATGCATGGGAGGCTCCCTAGAGGCATGAATGCCTTGGATAGGGAGTTGGCTATTGTATTGGTAGGCCTAGGCGTATGGTTAGACATAGACTCCGATAGAGCGGGGTACACGGGAGGTGTATGCACTCTTGAGGAATTTCTAATCTACCATCGATGTTGGTTTTGTGTGGTGTCCAATATATGGTGGTTTCGCATCATTGAGGGATTTCACACTTTCCAATAGGGTTGGGTAGGCTTAGACTTCACTAGGTTGGGTGAGCTAAAGATTGGTCACTTTGTGAATGTTCTATGTTTACTTTCCAATAATATAGTACCCAATGGTTGCAGTTCAACCCGTGGATGTTTCCTCCTTGGAGGTTTTACCACGTTAAAAAATCTCTTGTGTTAATTATTCCTTTCTCTATCTCTTATATTTTATTTGTATATTTTTATTATCTTGTTTCATAACATTCACTTATGATGTATTGTGAAGCAAGACTTTGTATAGTGTGATTAGTGAACTCATTTTATTGATCAATTTTATTTCTATGATTCTTTTGTATATTGTATTTGTGTATAGTGATATTTGATCACTCTTGTAACTCATTGAACATATAGTGAAATACAAGTATATTTGTTGTTATACTTATTTGTTTGTTTACCTCATACAACTTGATGATGTATGTAGACCATGCTTATATGATTACCTATTCATATTGTCTATGTATGTTGTCTTTTCTTAGTGTATTTGTTGTATGTAAGGCAACCTTGAGGGACAAACGAAAGTTTGTTCAAGGGATTGAAAAAGACGTAAAAACCTATTCAACCACCCCCCCCCCCCCCCCCCCCCCCCCCCCCCCCCCCTCTCCCTCTCCCTCTCCCTCTCTAGGTATGCCTTAAGCAATTTAACTACGTTTGTATACTTTCACACATATATATACATGGGCGGCAAGGCTGAGAATATTAGCCTATTATATTGTTTTATTTTATTGTTTAATTAAATGGAAGTTAATTAATTAATTAATTATTTAATTATTTAAGTAAAAGTCAAAATCTTTTTCTAACTAGGAGAATGTCTCTTAGTGTCATACTATTGTTGGTAGTATGATAAGCATCAAACACTTTATTTGATAAGTAGATAAATAAATAAAATTTGTTTATCTAGTCAAATTAGGAAGTTTTTGATAAGTCACAATTTAATTTATATTCAATAGTTTATTATTGGATAAAACACTTAAGAGTTGGATTAGGGTTGAACTCTAAAGGTTGAATATGATTCTTGCTAGGGTGAGAATTTCGGCCACCTATATATTCCTATCATTAGAATTCGGCCAACCCTAATTTTTCAACAGAGAATTTTTTCTTTCTTTTGTTTTTTAAATAAAAAAAAAATCAAACTCAAGAAAGGGGTGTGAGAATTCAGCCAAGAAAAAGGAGAGAAAGAACGTTTTATATCAAAAGGCTTTGTGCACAATATCGAATCGGGTTCATGCGAGTTTCGATCAAAAGATTGAGAATTCACAAGTGACCAAACGTTCTTCGTTTTTCTTTAGAAGGGTTCTTGTGACTAACAAAAGAAAAAGGTTTTTTGTTTTCCATCCTTAGGTATACAATTCAAAGAAAGGGAGCCCACACTCCTAGGTGATTCACGTTCGTGATTGGATTGGAAGATCTTGCGGTTTACTATCAACGCAACATCAATCATCACGTGAAAAAAGGTACGATATCTTTTATTATATGTTAATTAATCAAGGGTTAAGGTTCTCTTTTAAAAGGAAAATTTTTAAATATACAAATCTACTTTTCGCTTCCGCCACATGTATTTTCCCTACATTCAAGATATTATAAACATATACCAAAAATGCTAGAATCACAAAATATGATCAATGAATATTCTAGCAAGAATTTAGAGCAAGGATGTAATGAATAATCAATTAAATCCTAGATAGCTCTAAACGCTAAATCAAATGTGCTAATCCTAGATTTATTCAATTAAAGGATCCAAGAACAAGACAAGGTTATTAATCATAAAATAGATCAATCAAGTCACAAATAACCTTAGATATCAAGCTACGCACAATACAACTCTCAAACATGTGAAATATCATAATCATAGAAAACTAATTCACATTTGTCTCTAATTAGACTTGATTAGCTTTGATATGAAGCTATCCTTCTCAATAGATTTCATCATACATACACATACATATGGAAGAATAAAACCCAAGGTAATTGAGAATCATAAAAGATGAAATCACAAAGTTTGGCTCAATACCTTGAAATCCCAAGCTGGTTTGGTTTTGATAGTGTAACTGCTCTAAAACACAATCAAAAAGCTGCAAACTCTTTTGAAAAGGTAAGGGACTTGATTACGAAGAATCTCCAACTTGAATCACTCGATTCGAAGTCCGAATGAAAAAGTTATGGTGTTTGGAAGATGAGAAAGTTTGAGAGAAAATTTCTGCACATTTTTCTTCTTGACAAAGACAAAGTGAGTGAGAGGGAATATTTAAAAGAGATGGGAGGAAAAGCAAATGAGAGATGGGGCCTACTTTGGGAGGTGGCACTCAACTATCCCCGTGGAGGCGCATGGCCACCATGGGGAGGCCAAGAGCCTCCCTTCCCGTGGTGGCCAGGCGCCTCCACGGGAAGGCCTCCCTCTTGGCCTCTCTCATTTCACTCTTCTCCCCGCGCTCCCCTCACATTCTTCGACCGTCCTTTGGCCTCCGAACTCAGAATTCGAATCCATTTTCAGATTACGAACCGTAACTCACTTACACATGAGGACGACTATGAAACTTTGACAATTGGATATGAACTCGACTTTATATACGAAGACGAAGATAACGCATTGTAAAGGAACGTAAAATTTCGTAACATTTCGTAACTTCCTAGTTTGAACTCGAAATCTAATGAATGAGTATCCAAAATGACCGAAACTTAAAAAGAAATCATTTAAGAACATATTCAAGTCTAAATCATTTACACACAAACAAATAAACACAAAATCACACAAGTATGCAATTTCCTAGACATAGTCCTAATACATGCATTTCTACAATGTATGGCAATGTGAGATCAATGCATGAGCATACTAAAACATGTGAATGTGTTATACTAATTTGGTGCTACGATGCAGGGACACTTATGAATAAATTGTGTGTGTGTGTGCGCCTAAGCCTTGTAAGAGGAAAGATGTCTTATTACCTTTGTAGACATTAGCGCTTTTCCTCGAACGAAGGCATCACTTTGCTTGAACCGTTGTCCATCTTCTTTGAAGCTTGATAAATCACACAACTAGGACAACCAAACAATACAAAGAAAATAACATTTTGAAATAGAATAATGTCAACTAAACTCAAAATCCTAACAAAAATACCTATTCAAGAACGCTTGAGCCAATTGATCAAATGTAATGATCGAGTTTGGAGGTAGCAAGTTCAACCACGCCTTCGTGTCATTTCTCATAGAGATTGGGAACAACTTCAACTTTATAAAATCTTCAGGAATTCCGTTGTATTTGAAGGTGTCACATATTTCGTTGAAGCTTTGAAGGTGCATGTTCGGATCATCATTCAGTAATCTATTGAACTGACATGTTGAAAGTATACAAACGGAGTTAAATAGCTTAAAGCATACCTAGAGGGAGGGGTAAATAGGTATTCTACACCTTTTTCAATCCCTTGAACAAACTTTCGTTTGTCCCTCAAGATAGCCTTACATACAACACATAAACCATAAATCCATACATAGACATGATAAGCATATGATCATATAAACATAGTCTATGATTATCAATTAGTTGTATGAGGTAAAAGAACTAGAGGTGTCAAATGGGCTGAGCCCGGGCCGCCCGGCCCATCTAAAAATTGTCCATGAGGGCTTACGGGTCAGGCAAAGTCCGACCCTCAACATTGAGGGTCGGGCCTCAAGCCCGGCCCGCATACATATCTATAAGCCCTACCCAGCCTAAGGCCCTAGCCCATTTGAGGGCCGGGCAGGTACGGGCTTTGCGGGTCGACCCGCCAAAAAAATAATTATTTTATATCACAAAAATAAACTCTATATTTGAATAGAATAATATACTTACAAATTCAAATATCAAATGAATAAAGTCCCTCATCAAAATAAATAAATCACTATTATTATTTAGTTAACAAATATACTGCAAACATTCATAAAATAAATTACATGAATATTGAATAAACTAGGAATAAGTCCTCATTTAATTGAATAATAAGGTCCTCATTCATAAAATATACTACAAACATTATTTTAATTGAATAATAATGTCCTCATTTAGTTTATGAATATTTAGTAATAAATAACCTTATTAAAAAATGGGTGTATAATTTTTTTTTTTTGGTGGCAATAACGTACTCACTCTATCTGACGGGCTTGACGGGCTTTAGACTATAAGCCCAATCCGATCCTCACCCTCGGCCCTCTGGGCCGACGAGCCTAAAATATATGTCCAAGCCCGCCCTCTTACCCGGGCTCGGGCTAAGCCCGGGCCCTCAATGTGCCGGGCTGGGCCGGGCCCGGCCGGGTGGGCTTGTACGAAAACGGGTAAAGCCCGCAACGGGTACGAGCTCGCCCGGCCCTTTTGACACCTCTAAAAAGAACACATAAACATAACAACAAAGAATACTTGTATTCCAATATTTGTTGAATGTATTACAAGTATAATCAAATAATATTATACACAAGAAATACAATATACAAAAGAATTATATTTACAAGTAAGATCAAATGACTAAGATCACAAATCACACTTTACAAAATCTTGTTACAGAATACATCACAAGTGAATATTATGCAACAAGGTAACAACATACACATATACAAATATAAGAGAAAGAGATAGGAAGAATTAACACAAGAGATTTTTTAACGTGGTAAAACCTCCAAGGAGGAAACATCCACGAGTTGAACTACAACCATTGGGTACTTATTTATATTGGAAAGTAAATTAGAAATTCCACAAAGTGACCAATCTTTAGCTCACCCAACCTAGTGGAGTCTATGTTTACCCAACCCTATTGGAGAGTACGAAATCCCTCAGTGATGCGAAGCCACCATATATTGGACAACATACAAAACCAACATCGATGGAAGATTAGAAATTCCTCAAGAGTGCATACACATCCCATGTACCCCGCTCTTTTGGAGTCTACGTCTATCCATACGCCTAGGCCTACCAACATATAAGCCAACTCCCTATCCAAGGCACACATGCCTCTAGGGAGCCTCCCATGCATGACTATCCGAGTCTTCCCGACTCTAGCCATGACTTCTTGCTTGCCTATCCGAGTCATCCTGACTCTAGACAAGTCTTCTTGCTTGGCTATCCGAGTCATCCCGACTCTAACCAAGACTTCATGCCTTTTACAAGGACTTCCTAGTGTGATCATGTGAATGCAAATGATGCAAACAATCAATTCAACATAGAACATGTGATCAATACATTCCATGGTACAACTAGACCTAAACATGTGATAACACAATCAATAAAAGTCTAGATGCAAAACTAGAATAAAACTTAGAGCATATGTAAACACCTAACAGATAAAACTCATAGTCTCATTCACACATACAACACTTGAACAATACATATTCATGAAATCAAATCAATCAATATTCTAACCAAAGATTTAGAGCAATGATTAAAAGATAAATCAATTAAATCCTAGATAGCTCTAAAAACACATACAAATACAATAATCCTAGATTTCATCAATCAAAGGATCAAACCACATCTCAAGGTCATTTATCACAAAATTGATTCAATCAAGTCACAAACAACCTAAGATATCAACCTAATCACAATACAACACACAAACATGTGAAAAACCTAGAATCAAAGAAACTAGTTCACATATGTCTCTAAATAGACTTTTGATTAGGATTGATTGTGAAGCTATCTTTCTCAATAGCATTCACCAAACATACACATACATATAGAAGAAGAAACCCCAAGCAAATTGAAGGTTATAAAAGAAGAAATCCCAAAGATATGAACACTACCTTGGATTCTCGAGCTGGTTCGGTTTTCTATGTGCAACCACCAGAAAAGTCAATCAAACAGCTTCCAAACCACTTGGAAAAGGTAGAGGACTCGATTACGAACAATCTCCAACTTGAATCACTCAATTCCGACTTCGTATGAGAAAGTTATGGTGTTTGGAAGGTGAGAAAATTGGAGAGAAAAATTCTGACGGGATTTTTCAACTTTTCTTCTTAAAATGAAAATGGAGGGAGAAGGAGTATTTAAATGGAGGAGAGAGAAGAGAGATTTTGGCCAATCAAAAGGGGCCACATCAGCCCTGGCTCATGTGGGGCGCATGGGCCCCACGGCCTCCACACGGGGTGGCCTAGCTTGGCCACTTGGCCTTGCTCGCTCTCCCGCGCACCTCTCGCGTTCTTCGGCTGTATTCGGGCCTCCGAACTTCGATTTCGAATCTGTCTTTGGATTACAAATCATAACTCTCTTACGCACAATGAAGACTATGAAACTTTGACAAAAGGTTAAGAATTCATCTCGGAAAATGACGACGAACACAACTCAATGAATGAGAATGAAAAGTAGCGTAGCTACATCATTTGGACTCGAAACTAAATGAATGAGTAACCGAAATGACCGGGACTCAATTAGGAATCATAAGAGATCATTTTCAAGTCCAAAACAAAAAATACGTAAACAAATAACACAAAATCACACACGTATGCCTTTCCTAGACATAGTCCTAGAACATGCAAATTACAATGTTTATCAAATTAAAGCTAATGCATGAGCATACATTATCAAGTGTGTGAAAGTGATATTTAAATGATGTTCAACCATGAAGGAACACACAAAAATGCCATGTGTGTGTGTGTGCCTAGCCTTGTAAGAGAAATGAGGTCTTATATACCTTTGTAGACCGATAAAGCACATTTCTCCTTAAGGCCGGCATCTTGAATGAATTGTGGCCATGTCTTTCTTTGATGACTTGAATCTTCAATTCTTAGACCATTAAACATTACAAGAGAAACACGTTTTGATATGGGATACATGCCAAGACAAACCAAAAACCTAACACATGTAATAGCAATCATCTGAATAACTGATGCCTTTATCTCAAAGGAATTGGCTGCAATTGTTGGTCGACGAATGGACGACATGTTCTGATCAACTCCAGGCATAGTGTAATCCCATAGAGTGCATTCATCTTCATTTCCATCACCCATCTGATCTTGGTTTGCCATAGGAGGCAATTCCCTCTGATTTTGATTTGCCACAGAAGGCAAACCCCTTTGTTCTAATGGTGCATTCAGATATTCCCTCTTGTCTATTCCTTCGAACTAATCTCTCAATCTTAGGATCAAAGTCCAAGAAGCAAAGCTTTTGGCTCCTTGTACGCGAGTACATGCAAGAGCAAAAGTACCTATGAAGAGAAACACACAAACTAAATTAAAAGGTTCAAATTATCAATAGACTAACTAGTATCGATATCAATCATCCACTCAATCCGCGGTAGCAACGCCAAAAATTGACCATTCCTAAAGTGACACTCGCAATCGTACGAGGTCGAGAGTGTAGTACATTAACAAGTAAAGTTCATTTCCACGAAGACTGAGTGATTGATTACCGAAATCGATTTACCAAATTGCTATTCAAACAATCAATAAAAAATGGTTTTCATATTTAAATTCTACAAATAAGCTAAATTATACTACTCAAATGGTTTGAAACCAAGATGGTAAAATAATGACAAACGATGAAATCGAATGTAACAATAAGAGATAATATGCTAAGACTAGACTCCACCTCACCCTCTCCTAATTAACCCCTAGACTCAACTGCATACCCAATTTGTGCATGTGTAATTTGTAGACTCGTGTACCCGATAATAACCTCTTCTCTCGGTCAAGTTATAGAGATCACACCCAAACATACCCAAAGCCTATCTCTCGATTACCTCAGAATATATGTATGAGTTCATTAAGAACCTTGGCACACTCAAAAGAGCCCTATACGCTAGCCTTGGTAGGTCTACCTTACTAGACATGCATAGAGGACATTTCATCAAACACGGTGTGTGTATGCCTTCGATCAGTTCATAACACACAACCAAAAATTATTCAAAAGGAAATCAATCTAATGAAAGCATTAAATACTCAAAAACATCCATACAAAACACAAGCACACAATGGATAAATTCAGTGGTCTATATATATAAAGTTAAGGGTTAGGTTTCGTTAAGTCTTAGCACTATAAATTTAGCTTATACTACAAGAATAAGCCATACAACATATATAAGCAAATAAATACATGGCTCTATAATGAAAATGAAAGAGAAAGAGTTGTAGAGAAAACCATGTGGAGAGCTTTCTCTTCTTCTTTTGTAGAGAAAACTATATGGAGAGCTTTCTCTTCTTCTTTCACTCTTCTTCTCCTTCGATCTTCTTCAATGCCCTATTGCCCAAAAAAACAAGAAGTGACAATGGATATGGTTAAAATATGTGGTGGATATGTAGGATTTTAGGAAGGTAATGGTGATGTAAGAGGAATATGTCAAGATGATGGTTATGTGAATATTCTTGGGTAGAGGATCATTGCTTAGGTCATAAAATATCAAAAGGGTTATATAGGGGAATGAATTAGGTCAGGGGCAAGGAGGTAAATTCCTAAAATTTAACATTTTTTGGCCAAAAAAATGACATTGGGGTGACCTAGAGGCGACCTTAAGGCTCTCTGGTTGAAAAAAGAGTTGCAAACCCGAGAGGAAAGCAACCTACCAAGGTCGCCCTGAGGTTGCTATTTTTTTCAGCTTCGCGCACCGTTACGAAAACGTCCATAACTTTCTCTAGAGAACTCGGAATCGTGATCTGTAAAAAGCGTTAGAAAGTAGACATCCAGGGATTTCCATAATTAGGTTACATGAAATGCAGTTTGATCTAAGGAGGGAGATATGGCCTCCAAAAGTTGAATGTTCTACATGAAGATTTCCAATTTCAGCCATTTAACCTCCGAAACTCTTCAATTGAGCTCAAACACCTTATTTTATGGCATATAACCTACACAAGGCTCACAAAACACATTATATACAAAAACACACTCGAAAACAAGCACAAAAGCTAGGAAATGGGGACCTCAAATAGGTATGAAAATCATCTGATCATATGCCACGTAGGATTAATAGACATTCTATTAATAAATCTTTCTCCAATGCAGCTGTGCATATTCAACCTCAAGCTGACATGGAAAAAAAAAATAGACATTGTCAACATGACCGTTTACTTTCAGATGGTATGTTGCACAATTATTTTTTCGATTGACTCAACAAGTATTTAAAACTAACGTTAATTTTTTGTCTATTTTTGGTAAGGAAAAAAAATGGACACGTCATTAAAAAAAATGTGTTTTAGAAAGAAGCATTGGAGATCAAATTTTTAGTTGATTGTCTATCAAGTCTATTTTTATGCCACATAGGACGCAAGTCCCTTGACATTGTTTCCATGTCAACGATTATTGGTATGCAAACCACTTTTGCATTGAAGATACTCTTAATGTCATGTTATTAAGTTGAGTTTTAATAGTATCAACAGTGTGTTTGTGACAAAACATGTGTGTTGAAGTTTGAATGGGAGAGAGAAAATTGTAAAGGGTAGGAAACCATAAGAGAGAGAGAGAGAGAGTAGATCTAAAACTAGAAAAAAAAAAGATTTGGAAAAACAAAACAAGAGATTCGAGATTTATTTCTAGATTTTTTCCTTACATGTTTTTTTTTTTTTTTCCATATCTATGTTCTCTGTTTTCTTTTTTTGGGTTTCCTCTTATTGTTTGTTCCTCTTATGTGTCTTTTTATTGTGTTTCTAATTGCTTAAATAACTTGCATCTTTTAAGTTTTTTTTTATAGTTTTTCTCTCTAACATCCCTTTTCAGTTTTCTCTATATCATTTCAAACAACAACAAAATGAATTTTTTTTTCAAAAACAAAAATGACATTTGTAATTTGTATAGAGAATAAAGAATCAAAATATAGTGAGGAGAAAAATAGCGAGAGATTGTTGTGACTTGTGAGAGAAAGAAGAAAGAGAAAGTTGATTCGTGGAAGTCTGGCAAAGAGACTATTTGACATTTGGGAAAAATATAAGGACTAATTTGATCACTTTTGTGAAGTAGCAAACTATTTAGAATTTTTAAAAAAAAAATCATAGGTAATTTTCCATAAAATTATAATTACAAAATAGAACATAATAAGGAGTAACGTTGAATTAAACGTTTATAAATTCGTTTGGAATTAATGAATAATTTCGTAAGTTTGGAGAAAAATGATACTCGGTAAACATGTTATAATCCACTTATTTCATAATTTATTTATTATATAATCATATTTTGATTAATGGAGGTTATATTTAAAAATTGATTACCGTAGAATCTAACTTATTGCTTTGAAATGTACATAATACATTCACTATTTTAATGAAAAGACAACAATGTTGCTCTTAAATTTAATAATTATTATTTAAAAATTAAAAAAATTAAAAAATAAAAATGTGATTATTTTTAATTGAAATAATTAATAATTTTTTATTTAAATAGTACATCTATATGTGTGCATAATGGCCATTGTGGTGGTGGCCACCATCAACGATAGAGGTTGGATGAGAATTAGCATCTTCTAGTGACAGTGGCGGACCTAGGAATTTTAATCAGGTGGGGCATTTGAACAAAATAACAATTATATAAAATAAAATAAAAATACTGAAAAATTAAGGTAATTGTAAAATGAGTGTATATATATATATATATAAAGAAAAATTGATGGTATAACGAAGTTTAGATAAAATAAAACAAATAGAACACATAATTAAGATGAACTAAATAATCTTACATTAAAAATAAAATTAAAAAACGGGATATTAAAAAAATAATAATAACAAGAAAAACAACATAACAATTAAAATTTACAATATTTATTCCTAAAATAATAAATTACAATATAATTTTATAATAAGAATATTTTTTTTTTTTTTGTATTTATAATGAATTCACTTTAAATTTATACAAAAATAATTGATTAATAAATATTACTAAACATATTTTTGATTTTTTTTATTCTTCTAATTATTGGTAAATTTATTGATTCTGAAAACATTAAAATTATAAAATAAAGAAATATACTGAAGATAAAATAAAATAAATCATAATAATAGATAAACTATTTTAATACAATAAATTAACATTTGAGATTTTAGAGTGTATTGATTGGATGTGTTAGGTAAGTCAAACTAAAATTATTAGATATAATAAAAGTTTAAAATAATAATATATAATTTAATATAAAATAAAATTGAATTATGTAACCACAAATTAAAGGTAGTTAAAAAGTTGTTAATACAGAGAAAAAGAAAGTAAATTATTTTGTTTTATAAGGAGATGAAAATTTGATAAAAGAATTGGAAAAGATGGTAAATTAAAAAAGTATTAAAATTACAAGATAAAATTGAATTAAAGAAGAAAGATAATTAATTTGCTTGAAAAGTGTAAATAGTGGGAGTAGAACACCTCACCAGTAACATAGAAGATGGACACAACACTAGCTATGCTATGAGTTAATATGTGTATTAAGTGTTAATTAATATATATATATATACACACACATAAATTTTCAAGTCAGTGCATCCTGATATAACTTCGTAAGGATATTGAATGTGAGCCACTCGTTTTACATACTTTGACTCAAGTGTGTATGCACTTGTCAAAACTAGTGGCTCATATTCAATATCCTGATAAATTTATATCATGATGCACTGACCAGATCATAACTGTATATATATATATGTAAACTAAATCAAATTTTTCTTAAAAAAATTGAGGTAGGGCTCGGGCCCCACCTAGCCTTAAGGTGGGTCCGCCCCTGTCTAGCAACATCAACATCATTAGAGGAGACCGATTTTCTTCTCCATTCTAACTACAATGGAGATCACCTCCTTCATACATTTTTTCAATAGATGCAGTGAGAGCCTATTTGAACATCGAAGGAGGATAAAAAATATATGAAGTGAGAGCCTCCTCAAACAGCGAAAGAGGATAGATCCTCATTTAGTGATGCCAAATTCAATGTTGGCATCATTGGAGGAGGTTATCACATAGGGGAGTTGGAGTCTCTCGTCTCCTCCATCGCTAGTAGGGTTAGGCAAAAAACCAATGAACCGAACCGAACCGAATTGATCCAATCGGTTTTTTCTGGTTTTTTTATGCTGGCCGGTTCAGTTCAATTCAATTCAATTTTATGAAAACCGAATATCTTGGTTTGGTTTTCGGTTCGCTGTCTCGAACCGAAAAACTGACCCGAGATCCAACATAAAAAATAAATAAATAAATAAAACCTAATTTTTCTAGGCATTTAGTAGCCTTTACACTTTCAAACCAACACAAACCCTAAGGCTATGTTTGGTAGGCTAGAAAGCAATGGAATGGAATGAAAAGGATTCCATTCTCAATATTTGGTTGGTTAAAATCTAATGGAAATGGCATTCCATTGGAATGGTGTTTCCACCATTTTGGTGGATGATCGCGCTATGAATGTTCACATTTAGCGCCCCTTATTCCTACCTTTTGTGCTCATTCAGGTAATCTGACCAGTCAGGAAGGTTTTTTGCATCAAAATGGTTAAAAGAGGAGCAAAACCATGAGAAGAAGTGGTGGCGAGATAAAGGCCGTGGAACGAAGCCACAGCACAAAATCGCAGGAAGACACAGCTGGACATAAGCCACCAGCCAGGGAGCTTGAACTCGCCAGAAATCACAGCGAGTTCGTACGGCGGGAACATTCCAGTCGTCCCGAAGGTTTGAAGTCGCCAGAAAGCACGGCGAGTTCGTACGGCGAGTTCGTGCGGTGGGAAAGAGGCCGCCGATAGCTTTTCAGAAGCCGCGACGAGTTTGTGCGGTGGGAAAAAGGACGCCGAGAAACTCACTAGAGGCCACGGCGGGTTCGAGCGGTGGGTTTGAACCCGCGGAATGAACCCGCCCGAGGCACGTCCAAGGGTCAATTTGGCATTCCTTGCTTCACTTGAAGAAAAACATATATATACTTCTCTCTCCTGCAGAACAAAGTGTGACAAAAATAGCATAGAAATAGTTATTGTTAGTTTTTGGTTATTACATCATAGAATAGATTAGAGATTTAAGAAGTTCATCACTTGTAATCTTTGTAGTAAAAGGTACTAATCTTAGTAAGTATCTTGCTCATCAACATCTTGAAAGTTATTGTGATCATTTGGTTATTGTTGTGGAGGAAGGAGAGGTTTGCCTTGGAATCAATCAAGACTTCGAGGGTAGTAATTCTTCCTTTTGTTCATTCATATGCTATATTTAATGATCATGTGTAACTAAACACTTATGTTGGGGAATTCATGGAAGTAATGATGTAATCACTTATTACCACTTTTTCTTATATGAATAACTTGTGTTTGTATGCTTGAATTGATGAAATCATGTCATATATCTCATAAATCTTAGAAGCATGGATTGGTTAGCTTAGAGTAAATGAAATACTAAATTCTTGATGTTGAATTGAGTATTGTCATTTAATACTCCTTGATAGAGTGTGTGTGTTCATACAATATTCTAAGAATTCACTCTATAGGCTTAATTCCACAACTTACATTCATTAATGATTAATCTAAACTTAGAGGATTTATTAAGTGAATGGTTGATTGTGCCGATGGCATAAGTGGAACAACACTAGTGATTTGATCTTTAGTGCATAAAAGTGGTTATTTGTGGTGCATCGTTACTAATTTCATACATTCCCTAACATCTTAGCTTATCAATTATAATCTTTTATTATCACATTAGTTTAATTCCTTAAAACGCTCACTAATTCTAGCATTTACCAGTTATTTGATTCCCTGTGGATCGATACCCTTACTTTGTACACTATACTAGCATAACAACTTGTATGATTGCAAAGGGTGAAATACTCGCGTGTTCAGTAATATAGCCGTGGTAATTTAGAACATATTATAGTGTAATTAGAGACCCGGTTAGGACGCGTCAAACTTTTGGCGCCGCTGCCGGGGACTTCTTTTGTAGCGTGGTTAGCTAGGTTTAGAAGTATCATTTTAGGGAAATTTTAGAATTACTATACTTTTAGTTGCTCACTAGTATAACGTTTATCTTTTTCACATTGATCTTCGTTACTTTTCTTGAACTTGTGTGCAGAATCTTCACAGTGAACTAGATGGAGGACGTACGATGCATGAAGGAATTTTCATTGCCCATTGTGGGGGCACATCCTTCGGCCATAGCATTGAATGCCGCTCAGCGAGACTATAAGCTGAAGAACTTGCACTATAACATCTTGCCATCCTACTATGGGAAACCTAATGAGGACGCACTTCAGTTTATGAAAGAATACTACAATGCTATCACTACGATACCATTGGGCCGGTTAACAGAGGACTTACTAAGGATGCGTTGCTTTTCATACTGTTTGAAGGACAATGCCAAGAAATGGCTGATGGCTTTGCCAGCTGGTACACTTACCACATGGGCCGAGGTGGAGCAGAAATTTTTCTCCAAGTTCTTTCCATCCTAGAAAACCAAAGAAATAAAGGGAAGAATTGCAAACTTCCAAGAGGAGGAAGGAGAAGCATTCCACGAATCATGGGAGAGGTTCAAGCTATTGTTAGCTCAGTGCCCACACCACGATTTCACACTTCAGTCACAGGTGCAATCATTTTATGATGGACTTACTAGACTCACACAAGCAATTGTTGACAATGCTTGTGGTGGGGCGATGAGGGAATGTGCCGCTGATTATGTGTTCAACAAGTATGAAATGCTAGGACAGAATTCTCAACAAAGGAGCACAAAAGGAAGCCGTAGTGGGACTGCACATTTAGCAATGTAGATGGAGACCTTGAATAATAGTGTCAGGGCAATGATGGTAAATCAGCAGGGGCAACAGAATAGCCAGGGTAAGGTATGCCAAGCATGTGGCAAGATTAGACATGGAGCAGATGTATGCACCTCCCACAGAAAGGTTTATTCAGAGGCAGAAGCTCAAGCGATGTACCAGTGGAATCAAGGCAGGCACAGAAACAGTAACAATGCCTACCAGCAGCCAAGGTATGATCAGAATCAATCATGGGGTGGAAACACCCCCGTAGTCAGTATCAAGTATAGCAGGGTGCTGGGAGTTCGAGTCAGTGGAGCAATCATAACCTTCCACAGTCATATCAACAGGAGATAGACCAAAGAATGATGGGAATAGAGGCATCACTGAAAAAGTTATCAATCCAGTTGGGACAGGTGATGGAGGCTAACGGGCAGCAAGACAAGGGGAAAGCCCCAATGCATGAGCAGGTTCACGCCATTACTAGTTCTAGGAGTGGGTACACTACCAAGGAACAAGATCCAGGGAGTTTTAAGTTGAGTATTACTGTGGGAAACTCCTCAGCAGAAAAAGTCATGCTTGATATAGGAGCCAGCATCAACATGATGCCATACTCTGTGTATGAAAGGTTGGGATTGAGTGAACTCAAGCCGACTTCCATTAGTTTGCGTCTCGCAGATCAGTCATCTAGAAATCCTAGAGGAGTAGTGGAGAATGTGATCCTCAAGGTGGATCGATTGCTCATTCCCACTGACTTTGTAGTGTTGGACGTAGAGGATAGAGATGAGAATGGAAAGCCACAACCAATGTTGTTAGAAAGGCCATTTATGGTGACCTCACGAGCAATTGTGGATGTTCATGGAGGGAAACTCACTTTGAGTGTTTTGGATGATGTAGTAGAGTTCAATATGTTTGGAGCTCAACCTTTGCCAAAGAAGGAACCCAGAATTGAGGGAAAAAGTCCACCTAGTCAAGACACTTAGGAGTCTGACAGCATGGAAGAATTTTTTAGGACACTGGAAGAAGAAGAGAAAAGCCTGAAGGATTCAGAGACTCTAAACAAGGAGGAATTGCTTGCCCACAACAAGAATTTGTTAATAAGAATTGAGCATCTAGATCAAGAGAAGGAGGAACAGATGGGATATCTTGGGGAGGTTATGAAACTTATATCTGATTTAAAAGAGGCCTATGCGTCCTCTACCCAGAAGATGCAAGATAGGATTTTCGATCTAATGAAAGAATTTGAGGTACGGGATATGGTGGACGATTTGAACACAACTTGTCCGGGAAGGAAGCGAGTCAACCATTACCTCAATACCACAGAAAGAGTTGACAACCATGGAGGTACTTTTTACTCTCCAACATGTTATTATTGTGGAACTTAAGGGCACAAAAGGCCCAATTGCATGAGATATCATAAGTTCTGTAAAACATGGAATGTGTCTCCTAGGAGGGTTGTAGGGAGACCAAGGCAAATATGGGTCCGAAAGGACACATACAACGAATCTTCCCCACCACAAGTGAACTCCACACCAGATTTGAAAATGTGGCGCCTTGAGGCATCCATGACCTTTAGCTTGTTACGCCGACCTCCTACGTCTTGTTCAGAGATTGGAAGCACGAGCATGTCTCGTTCATTTTTAAATACGTGAACGATTTAATGAATATTTTGTGTGTGTAGGTGGATGACCGAAGAACAGGATCGGAAATGCAATGTTTTACTTGTTTTGCTTGTAATTATTGATTAAGGACTAGTAATGAGGTGTGGGATCATTTGACCCACAACCTTGGACTCTAATAAGTAATAATATCTATTATGTGTGTAATTTCCTCGAGCATTGAGCTAGGATCGTATATGTTGTGTGTGTGAAGTGAATCGTGCAGGTCAGACGATCCGAAATTAAGAAAAGGGAACCCAGAATTTTGGGGTGGACTGCTGCGAGCTTAGTCCCGGCGGGACATAAGCCGCCGTCCAGAAAGGCCAAGCTCGCCAAAGGAAAATGAAGCATCTCGGCGACCTTGGTTCGGCAGGACATAAGCCGCCGTCCAGATGATACAAGCCCGCTGGGAATTGATGACCTTGTGGCGAGACCATGGACGGCAGGCTGAAAACCGCCTGGCAGAAGAAGAAAGCTCGCCAGTTATGGAAGGAGCGGATCGCGACCTTTTACGGCGGGACATAGGCCACCGTGAAGAAGGAATAGAAGCCGCGGCGAGTTGCTTCTGAAGAAGGGTGTTGTTGTGCCGCGAGTTCATACGGCGAGATTAAACTCGTCGCACAAACCCGCCAAGGCAGTCAGAAAGGGGTTTAAAGGTAGATGTTCTGGCTTTTTGGTTGGTACTCTATTTTTCAACTGAAGTTTTCATTTCAAACATCCTTGCTCTTCTTAATCCTCAGCCAAGGTACCTTTTAGATACTAATTCTTTACTTGGTTTGCAAGTCATCTCTCTTTCTCTATTCTTTCTTGTTTACATGGTGATGTTAGGCTGCAAAAATTTCAAGGACTAGAAAAGAGAAATCATTAGAAGATATCTAAAGACATGTGCATGCTAGGATGATGGGTTCGTCAGGAGTAAGATAAAATCAATGATATGTGAGCCAACTTGTGATTTTGATTGTTGAATAATGTGTTTATATGCATGATGGTTTACACACACACGCCTAATTTTAGTAAATAACATAAGGATTAAGAAATACTTAGGAAAATTAAGGCAGTTTCGGTAGAGGTAGAATTCACTGTTCCAGTAATCTTGTTAACATTGATTCTATGTAGTATATAAACTGTTCACACCAGGAAATGGAAAACTCCATTGAAGATGTGTTAGTGACCAAATTCTCTAAGAAGAATATCCTTGACTCTATGGCTTCAGAAGACTACGAAATAGAAGAGGGTCGAGAAACTGACTGGGTAGAGATGTTAGTATAGGCTAGCACCTCAGTAGAAGATGAGAAAACTGGGGAGCACATTCTGAGGGATGAGCAGCCAAACACAACTCCCCCACCTATCTTAGAACTCAAGCTACTGCCATCTACCTTGAAGTATGCATTCCTAGGGGAAAATGAGACACTTCCGGTGATCATTGCATCAGACTTGCAACCAGAGGAAGAGAAAGAATTGATCAATGTGTTGCGATACTACAGAGAGGCTATAGGTTGGTCGTTGGATGACTTGAAAGGAATTAGCCCTACCACGTGTATGCACAAAATTTTTCTTGAGGAAGGATCCAAACCAACCATCGAAGGGCAACGAAGGCTGAATCCAATCATGAAGGAGGTAGTCAAGAAGGAAATCCTCAAGCTGTTAAAAAATGGGATCATTTATCATATTTCAGACAGCAAGTGGGTTAGCCCTATTCATGTAGTGCCTAAGAAGTCTTGGTTGACTATGGTGAAGAATGAAGACAATGAGTTAGTGCCACAAAGGGTTCAAACACGCTGGCGAGTATGCATCGATTACAGAAAACTTAATTCAACTACTAAGAATGATCATTTCCCTCTGCCATTCATTGATCAGATGTTGGAACGTCTGGCAGGTCACAGTCATTACTGCTTTTTGGACGGGTACTCTGAATACAATCAAATTGCTATCGCTCCAGAAGATCAGGAGAAAACCACTTTCACATGTCCTTTCGGTACATTCGCCTACCGACGGATGCCATTTGGGCTATGTAATGCTCCAGGTACATTTCAGAGGTGCATGACATCTATATTTTCAGATATGATGGAAGGCATAATAGAGATCTTCATGGACAACTTTTCAGTAATAGGAAATTCTTTTGGTGACTGTTTGAGAAACCTATCCTCAGTGCTAGCAAGATGTAAGCAGGCTCATTTAGTATTGAACTGGGAGAAAAGTCACTTTATGGTGAAGGAAGGAATTGTGCTAGGGCACATTATCTCGGGTAGAGGCATTGAAGTAGATAAAGCAAAGGTCGACGTCATAAAGAGTTTACAATTTCCAAGATCAGTGAGAGAAATTCGAGCATTTTTAAGACATGCAGGGTTTTATAGAAGGTTCATCAAGGACTTTTCAAAGATTTCGAGGCCCTTGTGTCGACTACTGCAAAAAGAGAGCGAGTTTGATTTTGACGAGAACTGTATGGCAGCATTTAAAGAACTCAAGGAATTGTTGACCACGGCTCCCATAATGAGACCACCTGATTGGAGTTTGCCTTTCGAGCTCATGTGTGATGCTTCTGACTATGCTGTTGGAGCAGTACTAGGGCAGAGGGTTGACAAAATTCCACATGCCATATACTACGCTTCAAGGATCCTGAATGACGCACAGATGAACTACTCCACTACAGAAAAGGAGTTGTTAGCAGTTATTTTTGCGCTAGAAAAATTCAGATCATATCTAATTGGTGCAAAGGTTATTGTGTTCACTGATCACTCAGCACTCCGATATCTCCTCCAGAAGGAGGATGCCAAGCCAAGACTCATTCGATGGATCCTTCTACTACAGGAATTCGATTTAGAGATCAGAGACAAGAAAGGGAGTGAGAATGTGGTAGCAGACCACTTGAGTAAACTAATGTTAGATTCATATGCAGAAGAAGATACTCTACCACTGAGGGACAGTTTTCCGGATGAGCAGCTTTTGAAATTAAGTGACACAGAGCCATGGTATGCTAATATAGTAAATTTCCTCACAAACAAGATTTTGCCAGCAGGCATGACAAGTCAAGGAAGAAAGAGATTCGTTTTCAATGCAAGACAGTACTTTTGGAACGACCCATACTTGTTCAAACACGGGGCAGACCAAATCATTAGAAGATGTATACCAGAGGATGAACAATTAGACATCCTGAAGTTCTGCCATGAACTTCAATGCGGAGGCCACTACAGTTCTAGAAAGACAGTGATGAAGGTTCTTCACTCGGGGTTCTATTGGACAACATTGTTCAAAGATGCTTACCACTTCTGCTTACGATGTGACCGATGTCAGAGAACAGGGACCATTGGTAAGAGGAATGAGATGCCACAGTCAGGCCAAATGGTAGTAGAGATTTTTGATGTCTGGGGAATCGATTTCATGGGACCATTCCCACCATCGGACGGATACAGCTACATCCTGGTAGCCGTGGAATACGTTTCTAAATGGATTGAAGCCATAGCCACGAAGACCAATGACAGTAAAGTAGTTGTGAAGTTTGTAAGGGGTACGATTTTCTCCAGGTTCGGGACTCCACGGGCCATCATAAGTGATGGGGGAAGTCACTTTTGTAACAAGATATTCACCACGCTGCTGAAGAAGTATAGCGTGAATCACAAGGCAACCCCCTATCACCCTCAGACCTCCGATCAAGTAGAAGTCAGTAACAGACACATCAAGCAAATCCTTGAAAAAATTGTGAACACAAGTAGGAAAGATTGGTCGTTCAAGTTGAATGATGCCTTATGGGCCTACAGAACTACTTTCAAAACTCCAATCGGGATGACACCCTATCGTTTGATCTTTGGGAAGGCTTGCCATTTGCCAGTGGAATTAGAGCACAATGCTTACTGGGCACTCCAGAAGCTGAACTTTGATATGGATGAGACAGGGGAAGAACGTAAACTTCAACTAAACGAACTCCAAGAACTCCGGGATGAAGCATATGAGAATGCAAAAATCTACAGAGAGAAGACCAAGAGAATGCATGACAAGAAAATAATCCTCAAGGATCTGTGCCCGGGGATGTTAGTCCTCCTATTCAACACTAGATTGAAGCTGTTTCCAAGAAAGCTCATATCGAGATGGTATGGGCCGTATAGGATACTCCAAATATTCCCATACGGAGCCATCGAGCTACTGAATGAGAAAAATGGGGATACATTCAAGGTAAATGGGCATCGAGTGAAGCCATATCTGCAATGAGCGGATGAAGTCAGGATTTTGGAACAGGTAGCACTTACAGAGCCATAGAGCTTTCATGCGTCTTGCCTAGATGAAAAATCTCGCGCTAGGTGGGAGGCACCCCACCCAGGTAAAAATTTCTTACCTAGTGTTATTTACGTATTTTAATGTATATATATATATATAGTTGTTTGTTTAGTGTTGATTTTATTGTTGCTATATCTAAACTCTAACTGACCATGTTCGCAATGACATTGAGGACAATGTTTGGTTTAGGTTTGGGGGTGTGGCACAAGTTTTTGCAATTTTTGTAGTATTTTGATAATGTACGCTTATATTTTGTAGTGTTAGGTAGTCATGTCGGAAAATTTTTCAAATCTCTGTAACAATTTTGAAAATTTATTTTGTGGGTTGTTACTTATATATGCCAATGGAACCATTCCATACTTGCTTTGGAAGCTAAATTTTGACTAATATGCATGCCATCTAAGCTGTTGCACCACTATGAATATGCTTGTAAATTGTCAATTTTCGGATGTTTAGGTGAAAGAACCTTAGACTATTTGATCCTAGGGGAATTGTGGAGACTACCCATGTGAGGAATTGAGCCTGTGCTGATTAATTGAGAGGGTATAATCCATTCTTCTTGTAAACAGCACTATTCAAATATATGATGCATTGAGATCTCATTCATATGCACTAGTATTGATTGCCATTGAACAGGAAATATTGTGGTCTGCTTGTGAAATTTGTATTCCCTTGTTAGAAGGTCTGATAGAGATGATCCTAGGCATGTGTGTTCAACTTCATTATCTAAACACTGTCCCTATGATGTGTGCTCCAATTGCCAAAATTGAGGCCAAACACAACCATTCATTTCATCTGAAACAAATTATAGCACGGTGTGTATAAAACTATCTAGAGGGGGGGTGAATAGATTTTAAGCTTATTACCCAATTTTTCGTGATTAGTCAAAATCACGAAATTACCCCTAAATAGATAAAGCAATAAATCAAGTATAAAAAGTGGAAATTAAATAACACTTGATTTTTACGTGGAAACCCTCACGGGAAAAACCACGGGCTAGTAAGTAAGCCACACTCGAACCTCGAATCCACTAAATGTGTAAACGATTACAACCTAATCCTGGAAGTAATCACACACCTACCTAATCCCGGTATAAGTGAACCTAGTTCGATTGCTTGCGAATTAAGCAACCTAATCCCGGTCACAACACAAGACTTAATTCTCTAAAAAGAGATTAACACCCTAAGTGAATATATGAATATTCAAATGCAACATAGAGCAAGGGAAACCCTATATGCTTATCTAAGATGATGAATATGCAATTAAAAACAATCCTAGTTATTAAAGCTAAATGACATGTCAATTAGCATAGATAATCATAGATTAGAGAAACCTAGATATCTATCATAAAAACAACACTCAATCAAATCAACACAACAATCTCTATCTTGAATATTAGAATATAATCTAAGAACAATCAAGTAATAAAAGAGATGCCATAATAAATTAAACACTAATTATGTATGATAATAGTGAAAAACTTACCAAAGCAAGTGTGATGATGAAAGACCCATGCAAGCAAGCATCCTAGATATGCTAGAGAATGCTAGATGAACTTTGATGCAAATGGATTTTGGTTTGAGTGTTTGATGAGCAAACTTGATTGCTTTCTCTCTTAAAAATCTCTCTTTTTAAAGTAGGATTCTTGATGATTAAAGAGTCACATTCAGAACAAGAGAAAGTGATGTATTTATAGGCATGAAAAATAGAGCATGTGAAAAGACAAGTTTGCCCCTGAAACGCACCGATCGGCGGTTTCAATCGATGGCCAGGCTGCCGATCATAACCGCCGAATTGGCCCGAGAGGAACAGGGGGCCAACGGCGGTTTCATTCGGCGGTTTCGTGACCGCCGATCCAACCGTCGAATCAAACCTGAGATTAAAAAATCAATCAGGTATGAAAACGGCGGTTTCATTCGTGACCGCCGATTCAACCGCCGAATTAGACCGAGAGATAAAATCAATCAGGTCTTGAACGACGGTTTCGAACGGCGGTCGTGACCGCCGATCATAACCGCAAAATTGCTCCATACACTATTGGAAGCAAACGGCGGTTTCATTCAACGGCCAGGCCACCGATCATAACCGCCGATCACCAATCAAAGGTGAAAACCAAGGAGAAGCCAAGGGCATTCTCTGTAGGCGGTCCTCGCGCTAAACCATGCACATTCTAGTGCATGCGCGGACGTTTCCAAAAACAATCAGGAAACGAATTACAAGACAACAAGACACAATTAAACACAACAAAATATAACAAATAAGTGCAAGTGTGAAATGTGACAAGTGAAGAGAATGCACACATATGTAATGTATGTTAAGTGTGTGTGTGTGAAACTAATCTCTTTAAAGAAAAGTAAGCACATAGAAATTTACCTTCGGTGCTTATCAAGACGAGGTCTTCAAAGGGCTTGAGCAATAACACCGATACCTAGGCTACCCTTACAAAGAACCCCCAACATGTGGTTTGTCCACGAAATGAGCCAATCAACAAATGGGAACCTTACATTATCAACACATACATCCATACACACCAACCACATGAAATCTTTAGATGTTGATCATAGTTGCATAAGTAAAAATGCAAGTAGATAGCTCCAATCTGTAAATAGAGTGTACTCAGGCAATGATAGAAAAATGTGCAATAGAGAGGCTACATTGTAAAGGTGTAAAAGTAAACACTTAAAGCCATGATACCTAATCGATTGAATACTTGTAGTGAGTACCAATTAGCACATCATCAAATTGTTAATCTTAGCCTAGACGCTTGTGGACATTGAAACAAATGAGCTAGTAAAGTGATTGAAAGGTTGATTAACATCTTTAGGATTCCATCAAATTCATTCCACTCACCATAAATTACCTATGGCCCCATTACAACCAAGGAAAGCCCTAGTGGATCTGTGAGAAGTCTAAGTTGGGAATACGAGTCAAACATGTTCTCTCCACGTTCATGGTTATCAATTCATTCATGAGACTTGACATTATGAAAGTGCGTTGTTTCTATATTCACATGCGTTATATTCGAATTCTATATACATACACTCAATTCGCATGTGATTGAAGAGAGATAACCTAGGATTCTGAGAGAAGAAAGAGATGGATCTGTGAGAAATAGAAGTCGAGGCGAATTCACCTTAGGCAGATAATTTACTGATTCTTGGTCAAAAACATCCAAATTATTGGCATACAAGTATTATGTGTTGTTATAACTGAGGTGGAATTTTATTAGTCCTAATTGAGAATGCTTAGCTTGCATGAGTTTCTGTTGATATATACAAGGTGACTCCTCAATATTAGATTACAGAGTTGCGTTTGTGGGTATCATATCTGGTAAACCCTCAGGAGACTACACTCCTCCTACTAGGGGCACCTAGAGGTTTAAAAGGCATATGGTACGTGCTAAGTACCATCGTGTTTCCCTACGAAAATGGATTAGTTAATTGTTATTAGTAAGTAGTAGTGTTGTTCTTTCTTTCGTTGTTTTGCTCGAGGACGAGCAAAAGATAGGTTTGGGGGTATGATCGCGCTATGAATGTTCACATTTAGCGCCCCTTATTCCTACCTTTTGTGTTCGTATTCAAGCACTTTTGTGTGCATAACGTGTGTTTTTGTTAAGTTCAGGTAATCTGACCAGTCAGGAAGGTTTTTTGCATCAAAATGGTTAAAAGAGGAGCAAAACCATGAGAAGAAGTGGTGGCGGGATAAAGGCCGCGGAACGAAGCCACAGCACAAAATCGCAGGAAGACACGGCTAGACATAAACCGCCATCCAAGGAGCTTGAACTCGCCAGAAATCACGGCGGGTTCGTACGACGGGAACATTCCAGCCGTCTCGAAGGTCTAAAGTCGCCAGAAAGCACGGCGAGTTCGTGCGGCAGGAAAGAGGCCGCCGATAGCTTTTCAGAAGCCGCGGCGAGTTCGTGCGGCGGGAAAAAGGACGCCGAGAAACTCACCAGAGGCCACGGCGGGTTCGAGCGGCGGGTTTGAACCCGCGGAATGAACCCGCCCGAGGCACGTCCAAGGGTCAATTTGGCATTCCTTGCTTCACTTGAAGAAAAACATATATATACTTCTCTCTCCTGCAGAACAAAGTGTGACAAAAATAGCATAGAAATAGTTATTGTTAGTTTTTGGTTATTACATCATAGAATAGATTAGAGATTCAAGAAGTTCATCACTTGTAATCTTTGTAGTAAAAGGTACTAATCTTAGTAAGTATCTTGCTCATCAACATCTTGAAAGTTATTGTGATCATTTGGTTATTGTTGTGGAGGAAGGAGAGGTTTGCCTTGGAATCAATCAAGACTTCGAGGGTAGTAATTCTTCTTTTTGTTCATTCATATGCTATATTTAATGATCATGTGTAACTAAACACTTATGTTGGGGAATTCATGGAAGTAATGATGTAATCACTTATTACCACTTTTTCTTATATGAATCACTTGTGTTTGTATGCTTGAATTGATGAAATCATGTCATATATCTCATAAATCTTAGAAGCATGGATTGGTTAGCTTAGAGTAAATGAAATACTAAATTCTTGATGTTGAATTGAGTATTGTCATTTAATACCCCTTGATAGAGTGTATGTGTTCATACAATATTCTAAGAATTCACTCTATAGGCTTAATTCCACAACTTACATTCATTAATGATTAATCTAAACTTAGAGGATTTATTAAGTGAATGGTTGATTGTGCCGATGGCATAAGTGGAACAACACTAGTAATTTGATCTTTAGTGCATAAAAGTGGTTATTTGTGGTGCATCGTTACTAATTTCATACATTCCCTAACATCTTAGCTTATCAATTATAATCTTTTATTATCACATTAGTTTAATTCCTTAAAACGCTCACTAATTCTAGCATTTACCAGTTATTTGATTCCATGTGGATCGATACCCTTACTTTGTACACTATACTAGCATAACAACTTGTACGATTGCAAAGGGTGAAATACTCGCACGTTCAATAATATAGCCGCGGTAATTTAGAACATATTATAGTGTAATTAGAGACCCGGTTATCTTAGCTTATCAATTATAATCTTTGATTATCACATTAGTTTAATTCCTTAAAACGCTCACTAATTCTAGCATTTACCAGTTATTTGATTCCATGTGGATCGATACCCTTACTTTGTACACTATACTAGCATAACAACTTGTACAATTGCAAAGGGTGAAATACTCGCGCGTTCAGTAATATAGCCGTGGTAATTTAGAACATATTATAGTGTAATTAGAGACCCGGTTAGGACGCGTCAGTGGAATGGGCTTTCCATCCAAAACCCAATGGAATGCCCATTTCATTTCAAACTAAAATTTGTATTCCATAAATACCCTCATATCCCCCAATTCCATTCCAAAAATACCCTTCTTTCCAAAAATAATATATTATTATTATATATTATATATGTAATATATATTATATTATTTTATATATTAATATAATATTAATATTATATAATATATAATAATATTAATATTACTAATATATAATATATATTATATATTATATTAAATATATATTAAAAATATATATATATATATATATATATATATATATATATATATATATATATATATAATATTTATATTATATATATTATTATGTAATGTGTATATATATATCTTATATTATTATAATATATATACTATATATATAATATGTTATATATTATAATAATATATATATATATATAATATGTTATATATTATAATAATAATATATAATATTTATATATACTTTTATATTTTATTATTATTATCCATAATATACCATGTTATTATGAATGTTTTATAATTAGGGGTATTTTGGTCAAAATACAGTTAGCTCCATTCCATTTCATTGTTAACCAAACAAAATAATACTGATTCAGAGACTAATTCTAAAGTTCCAACCAAACAAAAAACTTAGTTTTCCTTTCCTTTCCTTTCCTTTCCTTTCCTTTCCATTCTCTTCCATTCTCATTCCCATTCCAATTACCATTCCACAATGTAACCAAACGTGACCTAAATTCCTCTCAACTCACATCTCTCTCTGGTCCGCTGCTCGATTGCTCATCCCTCTGGCGCTCCGCCTTTGTCCTTCTTCCTCTGCCTCAATGAGGTGCGATCTCACTAGATCTCCCATGGAGATCTGGTTCCCAATGGAGGAGATCCTCCATTGTTTCCTCTAGACCCGACTTCCATCGACGACGAAACCCAGTTGTCTCCCTCCATTCGCTGCATCACCCTACTGGAGCAATTCGAGCGAAAGATCATGACTATCTGTGTGTGTCGTCTGTTTTTGTTTTTAAAGTTGTCTCCATGTGATAATTACTAATATTTTTTTAGTTTTTCTTCTTTTATTTTTGGTTGATTTTGTTTGAATAAAGAGTTTTTTTTTTTTTTTAGGGAGATGATTGGTTTACTTGTTTTTTGTTCGGTTTGTGTGATGTGATGAGAAATGGAGTTGTAATGTTGGGTCGTTTATTGAGAATTTGAGATTGCAAACGAATCTGATAAAAATTGGTGTGTGATCTCCTTTAGGCTTTATTTCATGGAGATCAGGAAGAGATTATTCTTGACCTTTTTTGTGATTTTTTGTTTCTAGTCTGTAATTTTTTTTATACGAATTTGTGATTAGTTTATTAATGATGAAGTTGATGTTCATATTGATCTGAGTATATTAGAGGCCCAATCGTTTTTTTTTTTTTTAATGTATTAATTATGAAAGTGTATTTTTTATAAATATTATTTTAAAATTTAAACTAGTAAATTCAGTTTCTCTGTCTATAACTAGTAAAATCAATTTATTCAAGCCCATAATGAAATTTTCTTCTAAGTGAATATGTTAATTGTAATTGAATTCGGCCCAAATTGATTCAAATATGAAAAAATTGTGTAATGAGTGAATTGGCCCAATAGGCCCAAAACTGAAAAAATCAAACCGAACCGATCTAGTTCGGTTAGTTTTGGATCGGTTGACAAATCTCAATTTTATTAGATCAGTTCGTTTCTATCGATTTGAACGAAATATGAACCGATTCAATGGATGCCCACCCCTAATTTCTTGAATATATGGCAGAGTCAATTTCTCACCACCTCCAACATTGAAGGTGGACTTGTCCACCTCCCATGACAAGTTGACAACGACTCTAAATTCACCATAGATGTCTTCAGGGGGAGAAGGTCTTGGGTGCATCTGATGCATTATGCATCGTCCACCCTGATGCTGCCACAACAGCAACTTCCACCCTGATGATGCAAAGTTGTTGTTGTGGCAGCATCAGGGTGGGTGAATGGGCGATGCATGATGCATCACGCTACACCCAAGTTTTAGCCCTTCAGGGGAGGCCACCTATATTTGTTATTTATTTTTCTTATCTTTTAAATTTATTTTATTAAATTCTATATTTTATAATTAATTAATTAAGTTAATTTTTTTCATATATTTTGTCACTTAACTCATTCCATATATTGTATAATGTATATATTTTAGTAATTTTGCCAAAACGTTTTTTTTCTTTTTCTTTTTTGATATAGTATTTTCCTTCCTTTTCAAAAGCACAACTTATTTAAAATGAGTTTAACAAAGGCATACGTGCTTTTCTTTTAAATTGATTGTATTATAATTTATAAACAAAACTACAAGTGCTTATTTCTTATGCTATAATAATCCCAAAAAATAGACAAGATGACGTTAGTTCAGTGATTAAGCCCCTCATACCCACACTGCGAGGTTGTGGGTTCGAGTCTCTGCCCAATTCTAAAAAATACTAGAATTATTGTAATATTTCAAAAAAATAATAATAATAATCCCCAAAAAAAAATTGATTTCTTGAAATAATAAAGGACAGCCAACTTTTTTGGAAATAAAGTTGGGTCTTCTCACAGAGAAAATCTTCAGTAGGACAGTCTCATTGACGTGACAATGAGACCGTCCAATAGAAGTGTAGTTTTCTTAAGTCTTAAAATATATTTTGATGTTTTTAATAAAATGTTACACTTCTATCGGAAGATCTCACCACCTGTCAATAAGACCGTCACACCGAAGATTTTCTCCTTCTCACATATCTCAATCCGCATCTAATGCAAATGCATTAATTTGTTCACAACAACTTATTTTTTGTTGTCGTGGGCTTGGGGCAAAGCCCAATGTGGGGGACCAAATGCTCATAAGTAGTCATAACTACCAGCGAAAATTCTATTAAAATAAAAATTGCTTTGAAATAAAAGATCAATAAGAATTTATCTGAAATAAAAGTATTATTGAAATAATAAAGTGATAAAAATAAATTTGAATAAAAATTTTTTGACATAATTTGAATAAAAAATTCTATTAAAATAGTAAAATAATAAAAATTAACCAGAAATAAAAAATATATATATTAAAACAACTTTTCTTGGAAGAGTTTTTAAAATTCAGAAGCTTTTTTTTTTTTTTTTTTTAAACAAACACCTCTAAAAGTGGATTTTGAGCTCTAAAAGTCAAAAAACCACCATCCAAAAGCCATACCAAACAAAGTCTAAATAACTCTCAAAGTCTCAATTAAATGCTTGAAAAAAAAAGTGCAAGACTTATTTTATGTTTGTGTTTAAAGGGTATTTTTGTTAGAAACACATTTTTGATGCTATTAAAACTCAAGTTATTGAATCGGTGCTAGTTCCATAAAATCAACACTTATTTTATGTTTGTGTTTAAAGGGTATTTTGTCAAATATATATTTTTGATGTTATTAAAACTCAAGTTATTAAATTGATGCTAGTTCCACAAAAGCAGTAATCAGTTGTTTTTTTTTTTTTTCAAGAATAAAACCTGACCATTGGATGCAACCAAATACTAGATTTGAATGTCCAAAGATTTCTTTCCATCAGTATGTACTGGAGAGAAAAAGAATATATAAATGTGATTTTTTTTTTTATAAAAAAAAGTGTCTAAATTAGATTAGATTTCAATTGAGATTGATGAAATCTAGTCCTATTTTATAATTGTGTGTAATTATATTGGAACTCCATAGTTTCTGCATTAGCAACTGTTAAAGGCCCAAGTTCCCAAGTCTCTAACACGAACGGCACTGGGCTTGTGTACAAGGCATGCTAGCTAGTTATCAGAGCCAACACTAGTATACTATAATGGGCTGACACAAACCCTATACTTATAATTTATTAGGGAATATTGTCACTTCCAGTGAAAAATCACCACAGAGATGGGATTGCTCTTGTACCTAAAGTGTGAGTACAAATTAAAGATGTTAACGAATCATACTGTCATAAATCGAATCAATTTATGTCTTCAATACTATAGTTTGACTCTTATCTATTATAATTTTGAGATGTCATTTATTTATAAAATGCTAGTCATTTTTTTTTTTTTAATATTACAATAATTTGGGATTTTGAGAGGGGGAAAGAATTGAATCCATAACCCCATGTTATAGATGTGAGAGACATACTACTGAACCGATCTCATCTTATCTGCTAGTTACTTTGATTGCATAACATCCATTTATTTATTTATTTCATTTAAACTAAAAATGGCAAGTGATACAATCGCGTCATGCGATTATACCATATAATTTAATATTATACACACTCCATAACCATGTACAGATTGGAATAAGAATAAAATATGGTAAATTATCACCGTCCAATGTGGCATGGTGTAAATATCGCTCATTCAACCCCACAATTTCTTATGTTCAAATCGTTTCACCACATGCGGTGTATATAAAATAAAAATTTATGACAAATTGTAGTAGTTATGTAATATGTTAAAGTTTAGGCATTTGCATATATGCCGTCTTCCTTGGTGTGATGAATATATGCTTTTCATGTTGATGTAACTGATGCTTTATTTCCTCACTGGCTTCATCAAGACATCCATTAAAAGATAAAAAAGAAAAAGAGAGAGGGATTTGAACAAGGCTTCTCACTTTTTTTTTTTTCAGTGACCTGATAATCATTTGCATGCATGCATGATATGCCTCAAACTGATCATCTGACTGCCCCGATTGCAGGGACAGACACACTATGAGCTTAATTCATCATCAGAATTCAGATCGATCCAGCACAGAGGACAAATTAGGAAACACAATTCACATGTCACACATGCTTTTCATTATATATATATATATATATACCCTATCACATGTCACACAACTCAATTTATGTTTCTCTCACCATCTTCATCAAAAGCACTAGTTATCACTTAAACAAGTAAACGTTTGATATTTCTATGAAGACCGTCCTTTCAAGAATTGGTTTGCTTATATACTATAGTGGCCTGCTTTTTGATGGGTCTCGTGACTCATGACTCATGACTCGTGTACTACTGCTTCAAAAAAAAAAAAAAAAAATTATATATAATCTTATGCTTGGATTTGAATTTTAAGGCTAGCTAAATATTATGAATTTGGATCCTGTTCTTTGTCTAAGCTGCTGCTTCATAGACATCTCTTTTAAATCTTATTTATAATTCCCAAACTTTTTATAAAGGGATTTAAATTGGGGTTTAAACTTTAAAGCTTATCAAAATCCTCATGACTGAATGGCATAATATAATATACGATAGAACTACGGGGATCTAAAGGGGGTGTATTCAATTAGGATTTCAAAAGACTTTTAAAGACTTTTTTTAAGTGGATGACTTTTACAGATTTCATGGACTTTTATAGACTTTACAAAATTATGAAAGACTTTCATACACTTTCATTTCAAAAGACTTTTAAAGACTTTTTTTAAGTGGATGACTTTTACAGATTTCATAGACTTGGGGTTTAAACTTTAAAGCTTATCAAAATCCTCATGACTGAATAGCATAATATAATATACGATTGAACTACGGGGATCTAAAGGGGGTGTATTCAATTAGGATTTCAAAAGACTTTTAAAGACTTTTTTTAAGTGGATGACTTTTACAGATTTCATGGACTTTTATAGACTTTACAAAATTATGAAAGACTTTCATACACTTTCATTTCAAAAGACTTTTAAAGACTTTTTTTAAGTGGATGACTTTTACAGATTTCATAGACTTGGGGTTTAAACTTTAAAGCTTATCAAAATCCTCATGACTGAATAGCATAATATAATATACGATTGAACTACGGGGATCTAAAGGGGGTGTATTCAATTAGGATTTCAAAAGACTTTTAAAGACTTTTTTTAAGTGGATGACTTTTACAGATTTCATGGACTTTTATAGACTTTACAAAATTATGAAAGACTTTCATACACTTTCATTTCAAAAGACTTTTAAAGACTTTTTTTAAGTGGACGACTTTTACAAATTTCATAGACTTGGGGTTTAAACTTTAAAGCTTATCAAAATCCTCATGACTGAATGGCATAATATAATATACGATTGAACTACGGGGATCTAAAGGGGGTGTGTTCAATTAGGATTTCAAAAGACTTTTAAAGACTTTTTTTAAGTGGATGACTTTTACAGATTTCATGGACTTTTATAGACTTTACAAAATTATGAAAGACTTTCATACACTTTCATTTCAAAAAACTTTCGTAAACTTTCATTTTAAAAGACTTTTATAGACATTTATAGACTTTCATTGACTTTTTTCTTTTTTGTTATGTTGTTGTGTGCCGGCGTTTGCTGTGTTGGCGCTTGTGCTTGTTTGCTCTTTGCTTTTGCTTGGGGTTGGTCTGTTTGTGGCTCTTCATCCTTTTGTTCTCTTTGGTTTTCTTTAGCCGTTTTTTAATAAATTGCTTCTTCAAAAAAAAAAAAATTATCATGTGAATAAAAATATTTTTTCAAATGAATAAAAAAATAATTATTATTAATTAAACTTACAAAAGCATTCATGTCTATATATATGTGATTTTCAAATTTTTATTTTTATTTTAATTATATTTTGCATCATAAAGACACTATGCTCCTATTTGTTTTTTAATAATTAGTCAATTTTTTGTTTTTTTGTTTTTTTGTTTTTTTTTTTTTTTATAATTAGTCAAAATATTATAAATTTTCTTTTAAAACAAATATAGCAAACCAACAATAATATTAACGTTTACATGTCTTTATGAAAGTATGATAATGAGTATAAAAAATATACCAAAAATTAATTCAAGTTACTAAAATAAAACATAAAAACCGCACCTAGTTGTTGAATAAGACCCATGTCTAAAAGTGGGTAGTTTGATATCGATCGTAATTACATGGAGTCACGCTCATACGCAACTTTGATTATGGCATATTGGCATAGTTGAGTAGTGGTTTTTGTCTTTTATTATTTTTATTTAACATAAATGAAGTTCATTTGATTTGTTTCGGTGTTGTTTAGTTGCTTTGAAAATATAGGTAAAAAAAAATAAAATAAAATCTCTCGTTCTTAATTGCATAGCTGATAGAGAGTTGTTTTATATTAATTTTTAGTTAATATTTTTTGTTATAGATCGTTAATGTTTGTATGTTTTTTTTTTTTTTTTTGATAATGTTTATTCATTTTAAAAGTTATTCATTTTATTTTATTTGTGAAATTTGTTAAGAATGAGTATGCTTTTATTTGAAAATAGAACATATGTTTGGTGGTTGATGTTTTTCAAAGAGTTTTATGTCTTTCTTCTAAAGTGAGATTCTTTCTATTTAAAAAATAAATAAATAAATAAATAAATAAATAAAAAGTCATTCATAGTCTTTTGTAGGAATGGAAGACAAATTGTAATATTTGTTATAACCAAAAGTCATTAAAAGTCATTGAGATTTTGAATACCTCATAACTTTCATAGACTGTTAAAAAATCTTGATTGAACACCATATAACTTTTAAAGACTTTTTAAAAGTCTATAAAAGTCTGTATTGAATACCCTATGACTTTTATAGAGTCGTTAAAATTAAGTCTGCATTGAATACATCTGAACTTTTTAATTCCATAAAAGTCATTAAAAGTCTTTTAAAATCCTAATTGAATACACCCTCTTAAGATTTCGATACTGTATGACAATTGACTATTTTCAAATCTTAAAAACATATGATATTTGAATAATTAATTTGTATATTAAAACAATTGATAAGGGTGACAAATTAAGAAGAGGTTAGAATTTGGTTACATATGTTTTACTAGTACTAAATGAATCATTAAGACAATATGAGATTGGTTCAGTGGTAAACCCCTCACTCTCACACCTACATCCAAGAGGTTGTGAGTTCAAATCATGTCATCTCCCCAATCCAAAATATTCTAATAGTTCAAATAATAATAATAATAAATGAACCATTAAGAAGTTGGTTCGCATTTAGAGAGGTTGAAATGCAAGTAAAAACAATATTATATATTTGAAGTAAAATGTTGTGTATTATAACATATTTAAAGGAAATGCGTGGATTTCTTATCTGTTGTTTGGATTGTTAAATGAGAATGAAAAAAAATAAAAATAAAAATAAAAAAGGAAATGGAGGGAATGTTTCTTCTTGTTTCACACAATTTCGTTTTTCTCCAAAATTGGACATAAAATGAGGGAAAAGAATTAAAAGTTAATGAATTTTTTCAATATCTCAAAACTAACCGTATTAATATTGCATTTGTTTCACTTCCTTTCCTTTCTATTTATAACCAACCAAACAACAATCACTAAAAACACTATCTTTTCCTTTCCTCATTAACTTATCATTTTCTTTACGTTCTCTTCCATTAATCCAAACACAATGTAAGTTCATGTCGAAAAGAAAACTTAATTCTCTCCTTCCACCTAAGGAATCAAGTTCTCTTTCATGACTCATTTTCCCTTGGAACTTGATTCCCTCTCATCTTATTCCCGATCAGTAAACACGTATTTAATGTTTAGTGTATAAAAACTTTAATTTTTTTTTAATATCTATTATAGAATTAATCTACAAAATGCTATAATAAATATACATTTAATTGCAAAACCAAATAATTAAAGAAAGTTATGAAGAGAGAGTTATTGTTGTGAGCAAGGGTATAATTGGAAGTGAAGTATCTATATGAAGATTATTCATGGAGTGGTGCTATAATACTATTGGCACCCTCACTACTGAACTATCTATGCCCCACTTTTTTTTAAAAAAAATTTTGATTTATTTCCAAGATTACCCTTTTACATATTTTTCAAACTTAATACACCCCATATGTTTTAAGTGGGATTGTTGTTCAAAAAAATAAATAAATAAAAAATACATCCCATATCTTTTTCAAAAAAGTAAAAATAAAAATATACTTCATCTCTAATATTTATATGCAATTTTCTCACATCCATTCGCATGACTTGTTTTTTCTTCTTATTTCATGGTGAAACCATCCTTATTAGATGCGATTTTTTTTTTCTGTTGTCGATTGGATTGTTAGTGATAGATTATGAGTGTGATATTGATCGTCTGATGATTTTTTTAAGCAATTGAGTTAGGGTTTTGGTGTGGTTTCGTTTCGTCAGAGATTAGGTTTTCTTGGTTGTGATTTCATTGTTTTTTTTTTTTTTTTTTTTGGGTAAATGACATTAAACTAACTTTGGAAGATCCAGAATAAAATCTACAAAAGAATTGATACAAATCATAGAATGCCCAGAAAATCTAAAAGAAAATAAACCAGTGAAAAAAAATAGCAAACATGGACCCTCACTTGAAAGTTTATATATATATATATATATATATATATATATATATATATATATATATATATATATATATATACCCGACAATAATTGGATTCCCGTGGTAACAAAATCGAATAGAAAAGTGAAACCAACTTTTAAGACTTTATCTAATTTCAAGTCTCAATTGAGTAAGGGAAGTTCTAAGCGCCTCCCTATTGCTGAGACTAAGATTCGCCCTAATTCTGTGACTTCATCGGCCCATGCAAAATCACATCGTGTTGCTATTTCTAATTGGGCTGCATCATTTAAGTCAGAAGGGAATGGTTAATTTTATGCCTCTTTAGGTTCATGTTTCCTTGCCTTCTGTTGAGGTATGCATACCTTTTTAGATTATTGTTGTAGGGCTTGCGCGCCACTTTACATTTGCTTTTCTTTTTCTTTTTTTGTTTTCTTTTTTCTTTTATTTTAATAATATAGTTAGCTTAATAAAAAAAAAATGTATAATTGCCGGGTAAAATATGTGTATATATATATATATATATATATATATATATATATATATATATGTTTGTGCGTTAATATTTTTTATCATGGACATGTGTTTTTACCTGGTCTGTTAGAGCTTCATTTAATTTACGGATATATAGCATATTTTGAACATCTTGTTACATTAAACGGAAGAGAAAAGATGTGCAGCCTTGATATATATCACTTACTATCTTTTTATCGAGATTTGCAAAATTAGCTTCTTGACTTGCTATTGTTTTAACTTTGACCACAATCAGTTGGAGAAAGCCGATCTGGTTATTTATGGAGATAATTAGTTTAAGTGATGATCAGTTCCTAATTGCACAGTACTTATATAGGTTGTCTTAATTATTATATTAATAAAGATAGCATGTGTGTTTGTTGAGTGCATAAAGTGTGATTGGAATATCAGGACATTGTTTGTTTGGCATTTCAATTACTAAACAATGGGTCCAATCCCCAACTCAGTTGGTCCATTCATTTTATGGTATGTCGGTTCGAAAGCTATTTTGTTGGAATTTTGCCTTCCCCCGCCCAATCATTTTAAGGCCCCGTCTGGCGTGCGAGCTAGATTGAATTAGATATGATTGAATTGGATGTAATTAAATATAACACTGTTTATTGTTTGTTGTAACATGAAATATGACTAAAATAGTCCAATCTTATATTTGGAATGATCTGGGATTAGATTAAAAGTAATGTGATGAATAATTTATATTTTTATTATTATTATTTTTTACTTTCTGTAATAAATTATTTTTATATGATTTTATTCTTCAACTAAATTTTAACAAATACTTTAATTTTTACGGTCTAACAATTTTCAACCAATTGAACTTATGTGGAAAATATTATAATATGAAGAAAATGAATTACTATTATATTCAAGTTCTATTTTTTTTTTTTAAACTCAGACAACAATGATTTAACTTACTTCTTGATCAAATGATATGAAGTATGACTCAATTTTCTTTTAGGGAGACCAAATGTGAACATGTTTTTGAGTAAAGTATTTAAACGATACTAGTTTCATATGTATGAAACTAGTGCATTTGTAAGAACAATACTAGTTTCCAAAAAATTAATATGTTATGTTGCTATTATTTAAATTTTTTGTTATTTTTTTTTTCTTTTTGTTATCCTTATTTTAATATCTTTATGTCATTGTATTTTTCATTTGAAAGGTTTAATGTCACTATGTTTCGTCTTTATTTTATTGCTAACTTAATTATAATTATTAACATGCCAATAATATAAAATATAATAAGAATAAGTAAATATATATATATATATATTTAAAATAAAGAATAAGCAAATTTTGGTACAAGAAAAATTATTAAATAAAAATATTATTAATAAATATTCAATATTGGTCTCATTTTAAAAATCTAGATGAGACATTTCTAATAATATAATTTTTATGATAGTAAAATTTATAAATTAAAACATATTATATCTTAATTGAATTTATGTATAAATGGGGCCCAAATGAGGTTGGTGATATAAAAGAGATATGAATGAAATAAGTGTGGTCCAGATGTAAAAATAGTCCTAGAATTATTAAGAGGGGGTTGTTTATTTTATCTCACTAACATGAGACTAATTTGTTTTGGGGGATTACTAATCTCAGGTTCCACAACGTCACCAAACACGGGATAAGGACTAAAATTGTCTAATCCCAAACCAATTTGGTGCACCAAAATCCAAACAGGGCCTCAAGGTATTGTTTATAAAAACATTTCTAATTATGGATGATGATGAATTAATAATTAATAAATTAGCACTTCTTTCTTAAGTTGGGCCATAAGTACATATCGACATTATTAGAGCAACTCCGACATACTCGTGAAATAAGTTTTGTATGAAAGTCAAATGAGTCATATCAGCATATGTGGCTTCAACAGACTCGTTAAATGAGATTCTTCAATTGAGATTTTGTTACTCTCTTCAATAATACCGAGTGACTTCTTTCTCTTCAATTTATATTTTATTATTTTTTATATCACATCATTATTATTATCAACTTTATTTGAACATCTCTTTCTGATTTCAAACAACTTTTCTAATTGAAGAGTTTTTTGGAATGACTCTTCTTTTTTCACTCTTCAAATTGCTACCTAGGTAAGCAAATAGACATTTAAAGATTGAAAATAGAAGAGCCTTTTGGAGTTGCTCTTAGCTAGCTAGATATATTTTATCAATGTCAAATAGGAATTAATTATAATTAATAAATTGAAAAATAATTGATTATTGAGAATTGGTTTCACTTATAATGCTTATTTTTTTTATCAGCTGGGATTTCACTTTGTGACGAAGACACTCAAACAACTGGACAAAAAACACCATTCTTCTTTCTTTTAAGTTTTAATACATTTTTCTTCTTTTCAACTGATTGGCTGGTGAAAACTAAAGCAAACCCTCTTTTCTTTTGACGAACTATCCTTATCAGTAGATAGTGATCACATGAGAATTGACCTTCAAAAACACACCACATGACAACCTCTCTCTCTCTCTCTCTCTCTCTCTCTCTCTCTCATATTCTGTGCTATATAATTAGCCTCTTAATTAGTTACTTACCGTCGGATGCATGAGAGTGTAGAAAAATGAAGAAAGTCAAGGCTATAAAACATTCAATATATATATTTTGTAAAATATATAGTAGTACTGTTTATAGATGATCCACACGTACAAGTACAACTCAGCCTCAGAAAGAGACCCCTACTCTCTTCTAGGCCTCATAAAAAGAAGAAAATCACTACTACACTAATACCCCAGTACCCACTATTTATTTATTTATATATTTTTATTATATATTTTTATGCTGGAAACTGTACCAAATATATATACAGTCTTTCTATTATCAGTTCGAACTGACAAAAGTTATATCAGTTCCTTGTATGTGGACCTTTGACTGACAAGTGCATACAGCCAAGTCAAAGTATTTAAATCCAGTGGCCCACATGCAAGGAACTGATATAACTTTTGTCAGTTCGAACTGATAATAGAATTTCTGTATATATATATATATATATATTTATGCTGGAAACTGTACCAAACATACATGACAGAGGAGAGAAGAAATACATACATATTATGTAACCCACAGGCAAAAATTCCTTGATAGAATATAATTACAACATGTATTATATAAATTAATTAATCAGCTTAGGTTAGGTACTTAAGGTGGTAAAACACCAATAGGTAATAAATAAGAGAAGTTGTGACCTGTGAGGAAGGAGCACGCACGGTTACCCAAAAAAAAAACCAAATGTGATCAGACTCAGATTCAGATGACAGTGTCAGTGAAAATGGCAGGCCAGAATGCTTTCCTTATCCTATTAAATGCATGCCTGAAATCTGAAAATCATGTTCTCTCTCTTTTACCTCCAGGTTTATATACATGCGCATGTTTACATGTACGTATAAATATAAATATATACACATAAACATTAATTATCATATCTATATTTGTATTGTGCTGTGGATTTTTCCTTCACGTACATTCTCAACTTTTTTGTTTAGTGGGAACACACCTCTCAAGATCATCATCTCCATTCTCGCACTGCTCATGATCAGGACCACTTCACTTTCTTTTCTTTTCTTTTTATATATTTTCTTCTTAATTTTGTTTTATACATAAACCAGATATATGATCTTCTAACCAACCCTAATTAGCAATATTCTTGTCAAAAGATATACAACTTATATTTAAACCATGCATATTCCACTCCAAGTAATACGAATTTGTAAACATGTTAATCTTCAAGACTTCAACGTACTGAAAATAAATAAAAACGAAACTACTCTTCATTTTCTAGTTATTTTTCTTTTGTAGTTTTCCAGAGTCATGAGACTCCACTAGGCACTAGGTTGGCTCATTTTTATTTTTATTTTTTTCATTCTCTTCGTCTTCTATATAGATTAAAAAGCCTATTCATATAGGACAGTGAAGTGGTGGGCTGGGCACAAGAACTTTTTTAACAGCGCTCCTCCTGGCTAGCAGGAAATCAGTATAATTTCTGAGAAAATTATCCAAACAGTTTTTTTTTTTTTACACCTCAATACAAGATATAATATATACAAGAAAATTAAAATCTAAGAACCTTGGAAATGCAAATTACACTAATCACTAATCGAACCTAGCTATTAGGCATACCCATTCACATGTGACGAGAAATGCATGTTTTTAATACACTAATTAAGTTTTTTTTTTGTTAAAAAAATAAATTATATATATCATTTCATTTTTTATATGCACATGCCACATTGTTTAAAATGAAAAGTTACAAAACCAATTTAGGCCGAGTGTAATATTCCTCCATTTACGATTCTACAAGTTTATTTTTCTTCTCTTTTTGTAAAATTAGTGTAAGTTAATTTAACACCTTAACTAATTGTAGCACATTTGGTTTTCAATCTTTCACACAATTTACTTTTTAATTAGTATTCACGAACTCAATTTGTTAATTTGCACTTAATTTATACGAATTCAAAAGTACTCTTTAGAAATTAGAACTTGAGAAAAATACAATTACTCACTAGAAGTCAAATTTGTGAACATTTTTCGTACCCTTAATTTAGATGAGGGAAATTTTCATTAATTACCATAATAAATGATGAAATTGCACTTAGAAGATGAAAATGCTTTATTAAACTAACCATCCCCGATGAAACATTGACTAGCGGTTGACTACAATTAGTTAATGGTGGCTGAGTACAACAGTTTTTTTTTTTTTGTCTTACAAAGATAACAAATAAATAAAATAAAATTGGTTATCCTATCACACATTGCCACATAGGCCTATAACAGTTAAAATTAATAAAAAAAATTAATTGAAAATTATTTAAAGAAAAAAACAAAGAGCGGGTCTAAACAAGACTTGAGAGACAAGGGATCCATTTGAAAGAGAGAGGCTTGAGAGACTTGGGAGAGAGAGAGCAAGAGAGTTCAAATAGGAAAGAGAGAGACTTTCAAGCGATGGATCTCTTACTTTAATTTCGGTAAGAACTTTGATGAAATCACAATGATTTTTATGAAATTTGATCTTATTTTTATGTGCATGATAAGTTCATTGAAATCTATCTATAAATAAAATTTGAGAAATTTTCAAATACTAAAACTATTTTTTTTTAATTTCAGTAAGAACCTTGATTGAAGAAATCACATCAATTTTTGTAAATTTTGATCTAAATATTTTTTTGGAAGATAAGTTTAATAAAATCTACCTATTAAAAATATTTTAAAAAAATTCAAACACTAGAACTATTTATCCCGATTTTGAATTTTATTCAAGCACTATAACTATTTATCTCGATTTTGTTAAATATGAAGTCATCAGAAAAATGGGCAAAACATAGGAAAATTCAAGAAAAATAGTTCTAGTGCTTGAAAAATTCTCAAAATTTTTTAACATGTAGATTTCAATCAACTTATCATTCACCAAAAAAAAAATCATATCAAAATTCACAAAAAATGATGTAATTTCATTAAGGTCCTTACCAAAATTAAAATAAGGGATCCCTTATGAGAGACTTCCCATAATTGATCCCTTATTTTAATTTTGATAAGAACTTTCATGAAATCACATCAATTTTTATGCATTTTGATCTGAATTTTTTTGTGGATGATAAATTCATTGAAATCTACCTATGAATAAAATTTGAGAATTTTTCAAGCACTTTAACTATTTTCCCGATTTTGTTAAATATGAAGGCATGTGAAAACTAGATGAAATATAAGAAAATTCAAGAAAAATAGTTCTGGTGTCTGAAAAATTCTGAAATTTTATTCGTAGGTAGATTTCAATGAACTTATCATCTGCAAAAAAAAAAAAAAATCAAATTAAAATTACTAAAAAAACGATGTGATTTCATCAAGGTCCTTATCGGAATTAAAATAAAAAATCCTTTATGAGAAACTCACTATATATATTAGTGGATAGCCTAAAAGACTAGTTTATTGCATTTTTATTTTTTTTTTTGTTTGCTTAAAAAAAAAAAAAAGTGGTTAAACAACTTAAAAATACTCAAAAACAATTAAAAATAAAATTATAAAATTATGACTTTTCACTTAATTCTAAATCACTAAATTACATTTAATATATTTTCTTCCAATATTATCTTATAAAGGATAACTTATTTTCAATTTTATCCTAATTTTATATGATACAATTTCTTTCTATTAACTATTTATGGTAATGGACTTAAAAAAATAACCTTAATCACGTCGTCACTTTCAACACTGTTGTTGAACTTTCAATTATTATTATTATTATTATTACTATTTTGTAAAAATCAAAACCATTTCTATTTAATTATTTATCATATCTTAATTATGAATACCATCTTATCAATATTTAAATATAATAGAAATGATTTAGGATTTGATTAATTATTTTTATTTAGTTGTTTGTACCTTGTCATATGAAAATACATAACAAT